>CM060709.1:105099294-106566794 GCA_030686995.1 Artemisia argyi
AGAATTTGATTTCTTCTGTATGATATATGCTGATTTTTTGTCTTTAATTCCTCAGGGTAGAAAATCTCCGTCAGTGGAATCAGTTGATTCTTCTGGAGAAGAAGAGTATGATTGTTACACTTGCATACTTTCGCATTCTAGTGCAATTTCTACTGAACTTGATTTGATATAAACTATTTGTTTGTGTGTTTGTAGAGTTGCTATTCAGAGGCTTGAACTCACGAAAAATGACTTGAGGCAGAGAATTGCAAAGGAGGTAATAATACTCGTTTTATTTAAATTTTTTGCAAGAACAATATTTTTGTAATTAACTTGAATATTTTATTATATGTTAGGCAAGAGGAAATGCAATACTTCAAGCTAGCTTGGAAAGAAGAAAGCAAGCATTGCATGAGCGGCGGTTGGCACTTGAACAAGATGTATGCGTTCCTTTTTCCCTTTGATATTGTTGTACTAATTGTTACACATCGAGCTATTATAGTGTTGCATGTCTTATTTATAACTCCCAACTTAAAACTTTCCATGTGGGACGGATTGTTTTACATTGGGCTATTTATCATTTTAGGTTTCTAATTTAACTTTCTATTGTAACAGGTTTCAAGATTACAAGAACAGTTGCAAGCTGAGAGAGATTTAAGATCTGCATTAGAAGTTGGGTTAAGCATGTCTGCTGGGCAGGTTTCTGGCTCCCGGAATATGGATTCAAAGGTTTCTTTTCTTTTCTTGTGGCAAATTGGGTGGATTGGGTAACTGAGTCAAAACTGATAAGTTTTTGTACGGGTCAAACAGGCCATGTTAAGGTTGACCTGAAACACTTATACGCCCAAGTTTTGGTAATTTTGGATAAACAATTTGTGTTGTCCATATGATTACAAAAGAAGAAAAAAATGTTACTAAAATGCTCTTAAATTGAATAAAACGATTTAGTAGGTTGTATGCACTTATATTACACTTTGAATGACTTCTGACCTATTTCACCTTTCTGTTTTAGGTATTGTTGTTTTTCAGTCCCCCCCCCCCCCCCCCCCCCCCCCCCCCCTATTTGATCGTAAATATAGCCGGAATAGACTCGTTCATAATTGCATGGGGTCAAACAGATGTTCTGTCTGGTTTGGGTTGGTAATTCTTATTTTGTCAAAAGTTTTTTAATCATATGCTCTTTCTCTCTAATGAAGACCAGAGCAGAGCTCGAGGAGATTGCTCTTGCAGAAGCAGATGTTGCTCGATTGAAGCAGAAAGTTGCAGAATTGCATCAACAGCTACATCAACAACGCCAGCATCACTATGGCTCTCTCTCTGATGCTTCTTCTGATCGATACCAATATGTGCATAACCACAATTCACAACAGTGAGTCCAGTTGTTCTGCCAATTTCGTTTTAATGATGCAATAGAACATTTTATTCATGAACAATCTTATTTTTACACATTTCTTTGCAACTAAAGCCTCAGTTGGTTTATATCAAGCAACATATCACTCAGACCTATTATTTTAACATAAATAGGTGTTAACTCAGTGATTTGTTTCTATACCTTTTGGCCTTTTGAATACTTCAGTTGCATAACAAATACTCATGAAATTTCTACCGAGTGGTCCAAAGAGCACTTGTGCATTAGTCTTGTTCTTATACTTTGTGCATATATGACAGGAGGGTTTTTCAGCAAGATTTTGATTCTAAGATTGCTTTTATCAACCATGAACGAAAACAAAGATCAGAGGTAAACCGTAATCTAAATCGTTTTTGGTGATGGAAAAAATATAGCATCCTTGAAAAACTTTTGCATCTTTTCTTCATACTTTGTAGGAAACTTCATTGGGAGCGGAACTCAGAAACAATAAAGGGCAAACCTTAATGAATGGCAATACAAGCCGGCAACCTTCTCGTAAGCATTTTCTAGACTCATCAAGTTTGAGTGATTCTAAAAGCACAGAGGTATCCACAAGTTTATCCATGGATGATCTTGGCGCCGTTGATTCTGCTGGCATTCCATCTACATCAAGACCGGCTGAGGTTAGACTTGATAAAACTTGATGAAATATTTCTTTTTCCAAAATTAACATGTTTTCGGTTTTCCCAAGTCATCTATTAATTACGGCGAGAGTGTGGATGTGCCTTTTGAACGTGGTTATATGATATTTTTAAATCCAGACCTGATAATAAGCTACTGTTTGAAGCTGTTATAATCAGATGTTTCAGTTTGAGTTAGATAAGTGGCCAACAAAGATATTTTGTGAGAAAAAGTAGAGATGGTTTTGAAATGAAATAAGTCTCCCCAAATAGATTCAGAAAGTGGTTAAATAAGTGTATTTTACTTCATACTTGAAACTGTTTTATAAGAGCTTGTATTATCCAAAACTGATTATTTTGATCCCTAAATAATAAGATAATTCAAAAGTGAATATTGTGACATAAAATCGAATAATGTTCTAAAACGTAAGGATAGTTGGAAAACTAACAATTGGCATGACACTTGTGAATTGTGTAGGTTGATTATCCAAGAAACAACCCATTGGCAGCATCGTCAACATTGGTAGAATTAACAACTCGTCTTGATTTCTTCAAGGAACGACGTTCCCAGCTTATGGAACAACTTCACAACCTTGACTTAAGCTACGGAAATTCCTCACAAGATTTTACATACAAACAACCGTCGCCTGGTTGGAACATACTTAAAAGAAGCTGAGCCCAAGGTCCATTTGTACATCCTGTGTTTCTTCTCTTCTCATCATTCTTTGTCATTTGGTGTTGGAAAACCAAGAAAAAGTAAAAAAACCAATTTTATTCTTCGGCGATGCAGCTTCTTAGACGAGATTATGTATTATTTGACTAGAATTGGTTGTGTATTCTTAGTGGATGGCGTACTGTACTTTTTGGCATAAATGCATACTGCTTGTGAAAATATGTAATGAATGATCTATTATTGTATATTTGATGAATGTTGTTTGAATATGTCTTTAAGAGGACATGTATTTGTGTATGCATGTAATGTACAAAACCTACATATAACTATGTCATGGACTCATGGTTTCTTTTTGCAACCTTATTGCTCTAGTTTTTCCCTTTGATGGTATCTGAAACGCGTGATCCTAGAGGTGAAAGGTGTGGGTTTGGGCCGCTTGTAGGGCATAGTTCTGAGCCTGACTTCCTTCTGGACGAGATCGAGATCTCTAGTGCTTTTTGTGATATCTCTAGTGCTTTTTGTTCCGTCCCTCTGATCTGACTAATTGATGGGATTTAGATTTAGACTTTCGCTTCGAAGAACTCTTCCGGCACTCTCGAGTGGACCCGCTTTGGCTCCTACTCCGAACATACTTGGAGGACCCACTGGAGGAGTGACTTCCGGACTTTTCAACTGAGGTCTTCTGAATCCCCATAAGACTCTTCGTGGGGCTACCTTTTCCTTGCCCCGGTTATCAAGCTCTTTGATCACAATTCGCAACAAATGATGTTTTCTTTCACATAGGCCGGGGAATGTCCTTAAACAGGTCTGGTAGGAGCGGAGGGTCCTCACGGAGTTCTTCCATTCCCTTGTTCCCCGTTGTTCACGTATATACCTCCTTTCGGATGAGATGTCCTCATACAATCGTCCATCGCTTAGGATTAGTAGATTGGTTTAAGGGTCCCACGGATGACGCCAAATGTTGAAGCAATTTTCCGTAACCAGTTCTTTAGCCCTTCAACTTCGGAGGTTAGTGCTAACTCCTTCCTTTCCTGAGCTGAAATAGGACATAACATTGTTAGCTCGCCTCGAGGTGTTAATCGTAGGCCAAGCCCCGACGTAAGAATAAATACTTGCTTGGTATAGAATATAGTGAGATAATCTAGGAAGAGATATTCTATATCGGACTATTAGAGAGAGTTTCGTTCAACTGAGGGAATAACTGTTTATACTACATGGGTTAGGCTCCACGACACAAGTATTGTGGAGATGGGATTGTCGTCTAGGGCTTAGCAAGAAAATCGATGTTGCTAGTCAGGCGATGCTTTCGGGGGACTATATTGTCCCTTTGTATATTATCATACAATAGTTGTCAACTAGTACGACGTAGTTTCGAAGTAGTCTTAGGCCCTATGTCATTGCCTCATGTGACATTCGTCACCCCAGCTATTCCGGCATGTGCTAGTACTTCTCTTATATTTTACCAATCTTAATGGTTTAAGTGTGATTATCTTCCTTTAAATGTCCGTTAAAAAAAAAAAAAAAAAAAAAAAAAAAAAAAAACTGTCCGGATATGTTAACAACCGGAGCGGGTCATTAAAGGCCCAAGATGCTCTAAATATTTTACTAAAAACTAGCATGGATGCATTCCGGTGACTGGGAGTGGCACCTTCATATTTTATTAATGAAACAAATGGCCGCCAGAAAACCCTTGTTATTATTGCTAATTCAGGTACACAACAATAACATCCTTCTTATATATATGATTTAGTATTTACAAATACCTAGAGTTATTGTTATTAGTGCAATAGATTCATTCATATATAGTCTTTGAATTTGCTTATGATGTACTTACTAAATCAAAATTCTTATTATTATAATCAGCTGCTGATGTTGTCGAACAAGACCCCCATTTCTTCAAAACATAAATCAGTAAGTTTACACTTGTTTTCATATGCAAAAAAATATATTCTTTCCTTAACCAGCTCTAACCTTCTTTGCAGCTTGTCTTGCACGAATGGTGGCTCATAAAGGCCCAAGGCGGATCCAAATTGCGCGTTGGAGGTTTCACAAACAGAGAGTTTTTTTTTTTCTTTTATATTTCAGTCAGTCCATCTTAATAATTAATAGTACAAAATAATGTATGTTACTCTTATCTGAATTTGTGTGATACAGTGATGAAATATAGAGGAAACAAGGTATTCGCCTATGTTATGCCACAAATATACATTCCTACCCAATAACAAAAATGTTAATACTAACTCTTTTGGCCTATCTTTTGATCCTGAGAGAACGAGTGGTTTAGGTAGCGTTAAGTTTGTAGAAAATTTTCTTGTTTTACCGTTTCTAGATTCCTTGAGAAGGGAATGGGTTTTCTTCTCTAGACAAGAGTTGAGAATTTTGAAAACTTGTTTAGATGGAGTCATATTTTTCCTTTTTAACAAAATTACCTCCTTGCGACGGTGGGCGACGACGTCGAGGATGGAAGCTGGAGATGAAGGGTAGATTCCTTTTTTTTTTTTTTTGAGAGAGAGAGAGAAAAAGCGGAGAAGGGTAGATTGGGGTTTTCATTTTTCTAGTTAAAATTTGAAAAGTGAGAATTTTACTTTTTTTGAAAATTGTTAGAAAAAAGTGTGACTAAACGGTTTTCAGTTTTTCCATTTTCTTACGAAAAATTTGCAGAAAAAATAGAATATTTTCACCTACTAAAGTCACCCTTAAGTTTTTTGTTATATTATTTGCTTAGAAACAGGTCCAGGTTTAGTAAGCCTATTGATATGGATCCTTAGTATCTTGATTTTTACTCCATATGAAGCTACATTGT
Source organism: Artemisia argyi (assembly GCA_030686995.1). Classification (NCBI taxonomy): domain Eukaryota; kingdom Viridiplantae; phylum Streptophyta; class Magnoliopsida; order Asterales; family Asteraceae; genus Artemisia; species Artemisia argyi. Next base: position 105,104,778 of record CM060709.1, read on the forward strand.
TTAATGGCTTTAGAATTAACTTTCTGCTTTGCTTTGATTATTTGACTGGCACAAGGGGAAAGAGGATTTGAACTAGCAATCTCTAAAATTGTCTAAAGATATTCTATTTGCCCTAAGCGCCTGATGAACTTCGTTTATATGCATGATCTTCTAGCTATAATATCACCATACGATCTCTATAGAAGTGGCAATATTAACCCACATAATGAATGGGTGAATTCAGGGTTCTGGTTTATTCCTAACGTGTCAATAAAATATTGTTGGTTAAAAGGTAACATGTCAAACGGGTTTAAGTTGCCAAAAGTGTATTTTGTAATGGTTAGAACAGGATTGCATAATTTTGATGATCCAGATTAAGATCAAGATCATATTAGCAACATTATATTTATATCTGTTTTCATTTATTTCTGTAAGGTGATAAGAAAACACTCTATATAGCTTGTCCATGTGACCTTTTACCTAAGGCAAAGGCTTGTTTTCAATGATGGGTTATCTAATCAAGCAGTTTTAAGAGATGTATTTGTTGTAAAATGTTGTTTTTCGCTATTTGTAATGAGAACAGATGGTTAAATACTTAAATACATATGTCATGATTGTTATACTGAGATTTCTAATACCGCAGGACATTAGGACCCCAAGGAATGCGACTTTTTGGCTCTGCATCTACTGGCAAGCGGTATAACCTCAAAACTAATGGATCTGGAATTCAAGTTTTTGGTTCTGCCGAAATTTCCAAGAGGCTTGATAACAACACTCTTGAAGCACAAGATGGAATCATAATCACTATTGTTGGTTGCATTAACAGACCACGCACACTATCTAATGGCTTCTCGCCTGAGGTATGTTCACCCTTTGTTCTTTACCAAATAATAAAATAAAATAAAGAATTAGTCCTTCAAACAGGAGCATCCATGTCATCATATTTATAGGCGCCGATAAAGGTTTGGTCAGGGTGGCCGACCTGCCAATAGTTTTGTAAAACGTTAATGAATTAAATATGAGTTTGAAGGCTGTATAAGGGTAACATATTTAAAATGATCATATTGTCAACTTTAAGCTACTTTTGGCCTTCACTCATTTTATTTTTGGCTAAAGAAATCCTGTTTAACCAGTCATCATTAAAATACGGCCTAGATTGACTCGTTAAAGATAAGCGTATTAAGGTTGCAATATCTAATGACAATGCTTGTTTAAAGCAGTCAGGTCTCATATATGAGTTTTAAGCAGGTTTGTAATCGTTTCACCTCTGGATTTCCATATAACTGGGAAGAGTATGATGCTAAATCTTCCAGTAAGAAGTGTGACAATACTGCCAAAAGATCCTTTCCTGTGTCCTTTGATGATCTTCCAGTCCCTCTAGTACGTGATTTGTTGATGTCAAGTACTGAAGGATCAGAAAGTTGTTCCTTAACAAATATTATTTTTAGAGACATCCTGAAACAATGTAGTGAAGAATCTTATAATCATGGTGCTTCAGTTGATTCTCAAGAAAAGGTTTCCACAAAGATAACAGAAACTGAACTTTATCAGAAGCAGAGTAGTGTTTCTTCCTTGAATTCAACTTCCAAGATTATCCGAGAAGCCCCTGAGATTCAATCATGTCAAGTTGAGGGTGGTGGTTTTATGTCAAATGCAACACACCAGAAAAATGTAGAAGAAGCTCAAGCCAAAGAATGCAACACAACGACAATATCAGGACATATAAGAAGACTGACGAGATCACAAACAAAGATTTAAATGGATAACATGAAACACTTGAAAATTATGGTGGCATTTGACTATTATTAAGGTTGAGCAGCTCACTCCACAATGGATATGATACCTTTAGCTGATTTTCATTCCTGGAGCAAGGAGTGTTCTTTTCCTATTCGTTGTGCAGTGGAATTCTAAAATTGTAATGCAACTTAGTTTATGTAATCTTCAATTCCAAGATCTTCTATGTATAAATTAATAGCAACTAAAGCATCTTTGATGTAGAAGTGTGGAGGGAGGTTGAATAATCAGGGACGGAACCAGAAGACAAAGTCACCGGGTGCATTTATGAGAAATCAAACAAGACTACATGCATAACTTTTTGGGACCGGGTGCATTTATAGAAAAATAGAGGTTTTATAACAAAATTAACACTACGAGACACAAATTCATGGGTATCCCGGGACCCCCTGGGACACCCCTGGTTCAGTCCCTTGTTGAATATATATTTTCGTAAAATTGTTTCACAATTGCTTGATAAAATTTGAACCATTATTTTAGAACCAAGTATACAATCAAGTATACAAGCAAGATATATATAACGAAAGTAACGACAACAACGCAAAGATGGGCTACACAAGCAAGACAAACACAAGATTTATACTTGTTTTGAGATTGGGTTTCCGTACATTTACTCTCCAACACCGCGATCCGAATACTATTTCATAGCAATACAACTCCTTGCGGTGGAGAAACCGTACACTCGCATCTTAGCTCGACACAACGATATCCTCTCTAAGACCGATACCGACACAAGAGTTTCGCCAACTCACAACACAACTACAATAATGTTCCACGCTTGGAACCAACCATGACGCAACCTAGCTCTCTCTACTTCGCTACACAATAATTTGTCCACACGAGGACCACACACTACACAATGACTTGTCCGCACAAGGACCACAACTAACACTACACAATAAGGGTTGATGACGACGATACAGGCTTAAGGGTTGATAGTGAATGATATTTATATGAGCCAATGAGTGTGATGATAACACAAAGGTGTGATGCTGTTTGGCTTGGTTGCTTGAATTGTTCTTCTAATGCTAGTGACTCGCTTTCACATCTTAGCCTGATTGCTTGAATTGTACTTCTTCCCTCTCTACTACAGTTTATATCATATTACATCGTGTAGCATTTTCACATCTGACTTGATCGTCGGAGTGTACTACGGGGAGTGAGTCTCGTATACATTCTAAGTTTCTAACAATATCTCTTGTTTCTTGAGTGACACAGATAAACAGGTCAACGTGTTACGTGATCATGGCTCAACATCTGGACCCATGAATCAACATATCATCATTGGCGCCATCCGTGGGACAGACAAAATTAAAAGCCATAATAACCCAACACTCTCAATCTAATGACAGAAGAAGCACTATTCGAAATGCCGATTGTTGATCTCGAGGATGGGCCCAGTAGCCCTCAACCAGGGGAATCACTTATCGAAATAGGCAACGCCAATCATACACCACCCGACCACATGGAGCAATAACCCGAAAAGACCACTGGTGATCCGATCATACAATTTGTAGTGCAAAACTTCGACCAAATCAATGCTATGTACTCGGCCTTCTCCTCAAAAAGGAAAGAAAGCACCTCAAGGTTGTCGGTGAACGAACCTAATGAGGAGCAACCCATTATCGAACCATGGCAGTCAAATTCTGAAGGGGCGCCCACAAAGCCTAGTCCAAAGACGTCCAAGAGAGACGTACGAACTGACTAGCCTCAGAAAAAAGTTCGAGCGGGAGTCACCCCTGAAAAAGACGAATCAAATGGTCTTGTGAAGCAAAAATACACAAGTTACGATGCTTTCTATAACGAACCATTCCAATTTAAGGAACAAGAAAGAAACATGTGTAATTTAGTGGCATCTCCTTTCACTAAAAGAATAAAGGATTATGACATACCCGACGGGCTCAAGGTTCCAACAAACTTAAAAATGTATGGCGGATTGTCAGATCCCGATGATCATTGATTGACCCTAAACAGTCAACTTATATTGACCAAGGAATGGTCAACAAAGTCAAATAGCCTAGAGTCAATTTCCGTGGAAGTATAGGGGTTTCCCCGGGTCGTTATGTCCCGACGAGGTGTGATGGTACTCAAATGGGTTTGTGATCGGGTGAATTTGGACAGGAAAGGGTTTGTGATTGATTAAACTACTGATTTATACAAGAAAATAGCTTAAATAAGCTATATTAACAAGATTGTAAAATTGGAAAAACCAGAAACGTTTTAAACCTAAAAACGTGTACGTCCAGTTTAAATTTACGCGAACGTACAAAATAAAAAGTAAAAACTGAAATCTGGAAACCCTCAAGGGGTGAAAATGACTTTTTCACAAACCTAAGGATGAAAGAAAATTTTTAGAAAAAGAAAATAAATTTTTACACTAATTACTTATTTAATATTAATTAAATACTATTTAATACTAATTATTAATATTTAAATAACTTAAATACAATATAATATTATTTTAATGCTAGAAAAATGAAAATTAAATTTCTAAAATTATAAAATAACTAAAAACTAATTTTAAAATGAAAAATATGTCTTTTTGTCTTTTCGTGATTTTTATATTAATTAATTACTAATTAAATATTAATTAACTAATTAAACTAATTAAAATTATTAAAAATAATAAAAAGACTTAGATAATTATGAATTTTTTTATAAATCTAATTAACGATCACAGGAATCCTAAAAAATTATAAAAAGTTTTTTTTATGTATTTTTACACTATTTTACTAATTATTAAAGTAAATATTAATTAATTACTAATTAAACTAATTAAATTCTAAAAAATAGAAGATGAACAGTAGAAATTCTAGAAAAATTCCTAAAATTACTTTATAACATATAAAAGCTAGAAAAAATATAAAAACTAGGGTTTGCTTAATAAAAACTAATTATGCTATTCAATACTTAAATATTAATTAATAATTAATTAAACTAATATTAAATCTAATAAATACTAAATGACAATATTAAAATTTGGAAAAATTACTGAAAGTACTTTAATATAAAAGAAAATTAAGAAAAATATAAAAATACCAGTTACTTAATAAAAATCTAAAAAGGAAAATTAAAAATATAAATTAAATTAAATAGAAACTATCACTTGAAATTAAATTGGTTTTCAGGATTTTCTTTATATAAAACTATTTAAATACTAAAAACAAACAACTTTTACAAAAACAACTTTTTCAGAACTTAAAAATAAGCCAAATGCATGCTTAAAAGCTTGACAGTTGACTTTAGTTGACCAAACTAAGAAATAAGCTCAAATTAGCTTATGTGGGATCCACAGGGGTAAAATTTGGTTCAGATGAGTTACTAGGATAGGAATGAGCAAGAACCAATGAAATGGTACCACTGAATAAGCAATAAGCACTCAAATAAGCTCTTTGAAACCTTGTTTCAAAGCAGAAATGGGACAATATTTGAGGATGATTCTAGGTGGGGTCCACAAGGTTTGAGCTCAAAAGCTTGAGCAAACTAGGAAGGTGGCCAGGAGGGGGGTTCAAAGAACCGACAATGGGGTTTTGGGACCCACTGAGGTGGCCAGGGAGAACCACCAAAGGTGGTGGTGGTGGACAGAGCTGCTGAAGCAGGGGATGTTCTTCCCCTGCAGGTGTGTTTGAGCAAGTATGGGGCCCACTAGAAAAATGGAAAAAATAAGGTGAAAGTAGGATTCTAAAGTTCAGATGGGGAACAATAATTCATGAAAAGCTCAGCACCTAAAATCAAACACAAAATTCCAAACAAATCTTGCAAAATTAAGATTTTCTGCATACAAGGAAATTTGACTTTTTACTCTAAACTACTTATTTGACTATAATGAACTTTTCTGCTTCTAATAAGCTGAAAAGGCTATGATAAGCTAAAATGGGGCTAAATTAAGCTGTAACAACAACTTATGTAAGGTTATGAGGATTTATGGATTCAAACTCCTAAACAGTGAATTTGTGTGGATGTTTAGACTATGATTTGATTAAATTGTATTAAACCTACCATTTTTTATGTTTCACTAGCTCAATTAATACCTAATTTGACTGAAAGAACCTCAAACAACACTAAGACCACCCTGGTGTACCCTGAATAAGCATAAGCCAAACACCCCTTATGTGGTCTGATTTAAGGATTTTCAAAACAGAAGAGAGATTAAGGCTCCACAATCACTTAACACTAACTACCACTAGCATAATAAGCATAAATAAACACAACAAAGCAGTGATCAAGCTATGCACTAGAAGAATAAATAGAACTTAAGAAATTTGCTCACAAGTGATCCTGTGAGCCTCCAAACCCAAGAGCAAAGGGTTCCACCTGTCCTAAACCTCCCCTGAGGTTCTAAAATACCATGTAATTCCACCATAACCAAGATTCTTAACTTCAATCCTCTTCCACAGTGGTTTTTGATTTAAAAGCTATTTTTGCTATTTTTGAGTATTTTCTTATATTTTGAACTAAAATTGATTTTAGTACTCAAGAAGCTTATAAAAGCTTATTAATGATTTAAGTAAGCTTAAATAACTAGTAAACAACAACTTTCAAACCATAACACACAATTTGGAATTTTTTAAATTGAAATTACTAAAAACTTAATTATATAAAGAAAACTTAAATTCAAATAACAATAAGTTTACAAAACACTAATAGAGTGGATTACAAGCTTGTTGACTGGAAATTATAACTTGAAAAGATAAATTTAAACTAATTCGACATAATTTCTACACTACAACTATTCTAAAACTAAACTAATACATATTTCTCCTTTTTCTTTGACTTAAATAGACCCTGGCACATTTTTCTCTCTTTCCCACTTTGTTTCCTAGCCATTGGATGAGCCAAATTGATCTTGGCCGTTTGTTTAAATTTGGCGGGAAAAGATAAATTGGCAGGTTTAGTGGTTTAGGTGAGGGCATTTATGAGGAGGGGGGTTGGTTTGGTGAGAGTATTAATGGAGGTTGGAGGTTTGGTGAAAAGGAGGGGGGACATGTTTGCAGGAAACGGGGGAAAGGGGAGGGTGTACAGTGAATTGGGGTGAGTGATGAAATCACGATTATACATATTTTATTACCAAAAAAGCCCCCGTTTATGTTAATATGTTTAACAATGTTACGGTTTTAATTGCAATTATTACGTCTCTTTGTTGTTTTATTCTTATAGGTACGATCGAGAACTTTTGGAGCAAATACGAGCAAAAATGAAGATAAATTTAAAGATTATGTCCTAGCCAAAGTTTATAAGCAAAGCCCAAGACTCAAGTCTAGGCCAAGATACAAGCCCACCACATTTGTCATTTCAAAAAAAATGAATGATAAATAAAGAAAATATATCAAAGATTCAAAGATGAAAGCCATGTTCACCTTCACGTGACTCTAAATTAAATCAAGATGTTTGTTCTATGTGGTGGGTCCCACGAGTCATCAACAAGCCAGCCAAATGCAACATTGGCTCAATTATTCATTTGAAATATTAAGTCAGCATGTGCAGTCACTCGCCACATCACCTCATTCATATGAAAATTGCCAGCCGTTATTCTTGTGGACCCCTCGTGCAACGGACCAAGCCAACGGTCAGAAATTTTCGAAGCAATATAAGTAGCAGCAGTCGAGACCCATTAAGATCATCGTCCATTTTTTATTGAGCAGCTTTTATTTCATTTATTTTCATTTCAAATGTAATTTCTAGCTTAAATCACAAATGTAGTTTTAATTTACTTTATTAGACTTAACAGTAAGTGTGTTTTATATTTTACATTTTATCAAGTTAATGTTTTAGCCTTAAAAAAAATGAATTCTCTTTTTTTCGCAACTTATGTTTTACTTTTGTTTATGTCTTTTACTCTTCTCCAAGTTAGTTTACGTAGCACTTGTTCTTGTTTTTCTAAGCTTTTGGCAATACTTGGTTAAATATCTTTTAGTCTCTTTTATTTGATCTGAATCTTTAATAAATTTGCATTGGTATTTAGTCCATATTATCTTTTTGTCTAATTTGTTAATTGTTTGATTTTACTTGCTTATTCATTTTTTTCCCTAAAAAATGGTCACTTGACATGTTTGTTAAAAAGCTTATAACAACAGTTATTTAGATTTAGTTTTAGTTTCTATATAAGTTTTCAACTAGCTTATCTATAGCTTTTTGAAAGATTATTTTGCATAAAGTTGCAAACTTTCTTTCATGATCCACTTTAAATTTATTAAAAGTTCAAGCTTTTGGAGATTTATCGAAGATTATGGGTTATAATGAAGTATTTTGGGTTGATGATGAGCTTTGGATGGAGTATTTAGTTTAGTGTTCTCATCGTCGTCGTTATTCTTAAGCCATATCCGGTGCTTTCTCATCCTTATTCTTATTCTCTTTTTATTATGTTTATTGTCGTATTTCGTTTAATTAGGATTGCCATGTTTAGTTTTATTATTATGTCTTTTAACGATATTAGGATGCTAGAGTAGATTTATTGATATACTTGTTTGGTGATGGATTGATTTGAGGTGGTAATTAATTAGTGATTTGGAAAGGTTTATTATGAGTTAAGTTAACACTTTTGATTCAAACGATAATTCGGCCCAAAAACATTGTTTTAAATAGTTATAAAATTTATTTTAACTAAAATTGAAAAACGAACCGGTGACCGATAAACTTGATTTAGCATGCCATTTTAATCCATGTGTCAAATTTCTTAACTTAAATTATTAATCATCTAATCCAAATTACCAATTAGTCACCACTAAAAGTCAACCATATCCAAATGAGTATATTTCCTCCTTTATATTTTTGCCCTTATCATTTTAGCCTATCTCGTAGTTTATTCCTTAGCTTTCCTTAGTTTTATTTTGCATTAGTTCCCTTTAGTTTCCCTTTTAGTTGTTATTTGGCTTTAGTTATTATTTGCCTTAAGGATTCCCTTTAGTTTTTCCTTAGTCTATAATTATTATATATCCCAAAAATTTGCGATATCTAAGCATCTAATAAAAACTAATACACGTCTCAAATTCACCATTCCTTTAGAACGACATCTGGGAGATCTATACTTGTCATTATACTTAGGTGTTATGATTTGTATCCGTATCTTTCCCTCCCCTTTACAAATTATTTTTGGTGGGCCCCACAACGATCCTATCAGTGAGGTTTGACCAGGTTGACCCTGGTGATATTAAACGGGACTTGGGGTTGGGCCTTGGGTGATTGGGCTTGGGATGGTTTGTGGATCAGGCTTAGGGTCCATTTGGTTTTTGATATTTAATAACAAGGACCACAAATGTAATTTTTGAAAATCCAAGGGCTGATTTTGCACATTATCCAAACTTGTTTCAAGGGTCTTTCCTGCTATCTTTCAATAGTCCAAAGATAAAAATTATAATTTTCCAATTTTGAGATTCCAAGGGCTATATTTGCCAATTTTCAAAGTTTGGGGACTAATCTTGCAATTTCTTCAAACTTTTCATTAGAGGACTATTTGTGATAACTTTTGATTTTCCAAAGACCTTTGTTGACTTTTCCATCCAAAAATATTTCCCAAGGATCAAATCTGACAAAAGTAAAACTCCAGGGACTAAATTTGTAATTTCTCAAAACTTTTGAAATTTTTCACCAAGGGACTAAATATGACAACTTATGATTTCAAAAGGACCTTTGGTGACTTTTCTTTTAAAATAAGTGCTCAGGGACTATTTTTGCCAAATTTTGAAAGTTGGGGGACTAAAACTGCCAATTGTGCAAACTTTGTACGTTTTTAATCTGTTTTTACTCATTTTGTATCTAAAACATATAAAACACAATTTTGGAATATTTTCAGTATTTTGATGCATTATAGAGTGTTTTTGTATGTTTTTGCAGTTCAGATTGACAAAAAATGATGAGTGTTTGAGCACTCATCAATCCCACACACTAAACTATTGCTAGTCCCTAGCAATTTTTTGAGAAAAATTAATGGATTTGAATCTCTTTACCAAAAGCCATTACTTCTGAAGTAGCCAAATGTTTCAGTTCAAGTAAGAACTATGGGACACTGATAACCATGTGATTTGAGCAAACCACCAGCTGTAAACGGATTTGATTTGTCTTTACCAGAAGCCGTTTGCTTCTGGACTAGCCAACTCTTGATGGACATAGTCAACATCTTGGTGAGCTGATTACCAATTATGGTTTTCCACTGCCTTTACCACAAGCCATAATCTTGCGGGCTAGCCAACTCTTTACTTTTTAGGATATGGTGAGTTGAGATACCATACAATTTTGGGCAAATTGCAAGCCGTAAACGGATTTGATATATCTTTACCAAGAGCCGTTTGCTCCTGGATTAGCCAATCTTTTTGTCGTTTAGACATGGCGGAGTGATAACCACAAAAAATTTTGAAGCTCAAGTGAAAAAAAATTTAAAATTTTGGCAAAAAACGGGGGTACTAGAAAGTAAAATGTGATAAAATTCGCTAGAATACCCCCCCCCCCCACACTTAGAATTGAATATTGTCCTCAATATTCAAAGTCCCGGCTATTATGCCGACTCATTGAACGTAAAAGGGCAACATTACAAGCTAAATGTGGAAACACCATTTTTATTCTTCACTTTATTGGTAACCACAGTAGGGGTACTCCCCCACACTTAGGGTGAAAACCCTATATGCATGCTACTGTTTTTGTTTACCGAGTCGCTAGCTTGACTCGACCCCGAATTCATTTGTTCTGGGGAAGCATGATGTGGAAGAAACAATCTCCATCGGACTTTCATTCAAGATGTTTGGACAAACATTTGAAGCACGTGAAAGTTCAACACCGATGAGATAAGTATCCGGCTCAAGATAATGGTAAATGAAAATGTCGGGATCAAAGATGGTATCTTCATTCCCGAAGGAGTGAAGAAGAAAAGAAGTCACCCGGTAGGTGAAGAAAAGGAAGAAAACCATGATGAAAATCATGATAAGATCTTCTTCCTCGAGAGCAGGCTCATTAGCCTGAATTTGGATTTCAAGGGTTAAGCTCATTGGGTTAGAAAACATCCCGGGAGGGAGGGTGGGAATTTGCAAATACTCATGATTGAGTGCATCTCCCCCCGGGCTATCATACTCCGGAGGAGTCATGATATGATGAGTGAGTTCACCGGAGAACTCCTCATGAAGAGAATCTTTCACAAGATGTAAATCTGTGAACTCTTGTCCCATTGTGGACTCGTCACAATCCTCATTCTGAATATCAAAGAGTGAATTATCAGAAATCAAAGTGAATTCATATTCGAATTCAAATAGAGGATTGGTGAGAGTAGTTTTGAATGCTTCGGGAACAAAGTGATTAACATTCGCAATTGGACTATTGGGGTCAGAAATGAGTGACGGATCATGATATAAGAGACTTTCAATTTCTCCTAGATCGATTTCAAAGTCAAAGAGATCATCGTCACTTCCCGTTGGAAGTGGATTGATGTGAGTGAGTTCATCGGCGAACTCCTCAAGAAGATGATCAGCATCAGAATGTGGAACTGATGCCTCAACATACTCGATGTCTCCATAAGATGCACAATCTTCGCTACAATCGGATAAAGTCTCAAATTGATCTTTTGGACACTCAAGAGGGGAAGGTAAATCACACATATGATCAAAAGTTCCATGTGACTCTCCTGGGATTAGGATAAGGTTCTCAACACTAGACTTTATGAATTCGTCCGATTCCTTTTCAGGAACAGTGTGAACTTCGGGTGTGATAGCAGTTGTTTGAGTTGGAATCTCAACTGCTGGGATATCAACTGATGAACTTGATGGATCTTTATAGAATTGAAGGATATCAAGTGTATCTTCATCATCACTGTCATCAGGAATAAAACGGAACTGAGAGCTAGATCTGGCTGCTTTTTCTTTTGCAATTGATTCCCTAACAAATTTTTCATAGGCATCTTGGGAATTTATTCTAGCAGCCTGCTCTTCAGCTAGCAATTCTTCCATGGATTTTTGATGAGTGTCTTTTTGGGCAAAGTCTTTAACTAAACCCTTAAGCTCATCAAGTATTTCCAGTATATTTTGCATTTCTGAAAGAAGTGCTTGATTCATTTGGTACTGTGGAGGTTGGTCATAATAAGGTGTGTCAAAATTGTCACAAGGATATGGATTCCCCGTTTGACAATCTGAGCTGAAGTGTGGACCTCCACAGTAATCACAACAGTAAAACTGTTGAGTTTGGCTTGGTGAATCGTATGGATATTGGTCATAACCAAAATTTTGAGCATCACCGGAAAACTGTTCATAGACAAATGTGTTTCCGGATTGACACTCAAATCCTTGGTGAGGGCCTCCACAAAAATCACACAGATATGTCAATATCTCATGATGTGGTGGCTGGTAAGATGAATCAGATGTGTCATGGTAAGGATAGGAAGCTTGGTTATAGACAGACCCATCTCCGGACTCTACCATGCTACAGCCGGGACAATTCCTACCATTATGAGGACCACCACACCATTGACAACCACAATGGTGTGGATACGACATAGAAAGAATCAAAGGTTTTCATAGGGTGAGAAATGGATAATCAAAAGGGTAGGAGGGTGAAGAAGGATATTTTTGGTGTTTTTAGAAAACATTTTATACAAATGATAAAGAAAATCTTTTTGGGTTTTTTGTGTTCGTTCAAAACTGATTTTAAATTTTTTTCGTGAACCATTTTCTTTTTATATGATAATACTAAGGAAATATGAACAAGGATGGGTAAATATACAATGAGTGTATATCCCGATTCACTAATACGCAAAACCGTTTAGAATAACGCGCACAACCTCCCCGGCAGCGGCGCCAAAATTTGATTGGCCCTAAACAGTCAACTTATATTGACCAAGGAATGGTCAAAAAAGTCAAATAGCCTAGAGTCAATCTCCGTGGAAGTATAGGGGTTTCCCCGGGTCGTTATGTCCCGACGAGGTGTGATGGTGTTCAAACGGGTTTGTGATCGGGTGAATTTGGACAGGAAAGGGTTTGTGATTGATTAAACTACTGATTTATACAGGAAAATAGCTTAAATAAGCTATATTAACAAGATTGTAAAATTGGAAAAAACCATAAACGTTTTAAACCTAAAAACGTGTACGTTCAGTTTAAATTTACGCGAATGTACAAAATAAAAAGTAAAAACTGAAATCTGGAAACCCTCAGGGGGTGAAAATGACTTTTTCACAAACCTAAGGATGAAAGAAAATTTTTAGAAAAAGAAAATAAATTTTTACACTAATTACTTATTTAATATTAATTAAATACAATTTAATACTAATTATTAATATTTAAATAACTTAAATACAATATAATATTATTTTAATTCTAGAAAAATGAAAATTAAATTTCTAAAATTATAAAATAACTAAAAACTAATTTTAAAATAAAAAATATGTCTTTTTGTCTTTTTGTGATTTTTATATTAATTAATTACTAATTAAATATTAATTAACTAATTAAACTAATTAAAATTATTAAAAATACTAAAAAGAATTAGATAATTATGAAAAATTTTAAAAATCTAATTAACCATTACAGGAATCCTAAAAAATTATAAAAAGTTTGTTTTATGTATTTTTACACTATTTTACTAATTATTAAAGTAAATATTAATTAATTACTAATTAAACTAATTAAATTCTAAAAAAATAGAAGTTGAATAGTAGAAATTCTAGAAAAATTCCTAAAATTGCTTTATAACATATAAAATCTAGAAAAAATATAAAAACAAGGGTTTGCTTAATAAAAACTAATTATGCTATTTAATACTTAAATATTAATTAATAATTAATTAAACTAAATATTAAAATTTGGAAAAATTACTGAAAGTACTTTAATATAAAAGAAAATTAAGAGAAATATAAAAATACCAGTTACTTAATAAAAATCTAAAAAGGAAAATTAAAAATATAAATTAAATTAAATAGAAACTATCACTTGAAATTAAATTGGTTTTTCTGGATTTTCTTTTTATAAAACTATTTAAATACTAAAAACAAACAACTTTTACAAAAACAACTTTTTCAGAACTTAAAAATAAGACAAATGCATGCTTAAAAGCTTGACAGTTGACTTTGGTTGACCAAACTAGGAAACAAGCTCAAATTAGCTTATGTGGGATCCACAGGGGTAAAATTTGGTTCAGATGAGTTACTAGGACAGGAATGAGCAAGAACCAATGAAATGGTACCACTGAATAAGCAATAAGCACTCAAATAAGCTCTTTGAAACCTTGTTTCATAGCAGAAATGGGACAATATTTGAGGGTGATTCTAGGTGGGGTCCACAAGGTTTGAGCTCAAAAGCTTAAGCAAACTAGGAAGGTGGCCAGGAGGGGGGGGGGTTCAAAGAACCAACAATGGGGTTTTGGGACCTACTGAGGTAGCCAGGGAGAACCACCAAAGGTGGTGGTGGTGGATAGAGCTGCTGCAGCAGGGGATGTTCTTCCCCTGCAGGTGTGTTTGAGCAAGTATGGGGCCCACTAGAAAAATGGCAAAAATAAGGTGAAAGTAGGATTCTAAAGTTCAGCTGGGGAACAATAATTCATGAAAAGCTCAAAACCTAAAATCAAACACAAAATTCCAAACAAATCTTGCAAAATTGAGATTTTCTGCATACAAGGAAATTTGACTTTTTACTCTAAACTACTTATTTGACTATAATGAACTTTTCAGCTTCTAATAAGCTGAAAAGGCTATGATAAGCTAAAATGGGGCTAAATTAAGCTGTAACAACAACTTATGTAAGGTTATGAGGATTTATGGATTCAAACTCCTAAACCGTGAATCTGTGTGGATGTTTAGACTATGATTTGACTAAATTGTATTAAACCTACCATTTTTTATGTTTCACTAGCTCAATTAATACCTAATTTGACTGAAAGAACCTCAAACAACACTAAGACCACCCTGGTGTACCCTGAATAAGCATAAGCCAAACACCCCTTATGTGGTCTGATTTAAGGATTTTCAAAACAGAAGAGAGATTAAGGCTCCACAATCACTTAACACTAACTACCACTAGCATAATAAGCATAAATAAACACAACAAAGCAGTGATCAAGCTATGCAATAGAAGAATAAATAGAACTTAAGAAATTTGCTCACAAGTGATCCTGTGAGCCTCCAAACCCAAGAGCAAAGGGTTCCACCTGTCCTAAACCTCCCCTGAGGTTCTAAAATACCATGTAATTCCACCATAACCAAGATTCTTAACTTCATTCCTCTTCCATAGTGGTTTTTGATTTAAAAGCTATTTTTGCTATTTTTGAGTATTTTCTTATATTTTGAACTAAAATTGATTTTAGTACTCAAGAAGCTTATAAAAGCTTATTAATGATTTAAGTAAGCTTAAATAACTAGTAAACAACAACTTTCAAACCATAACACACAATTTGGAATTTTTTAAATTGAAATTACTAAAAACTTAATTATATAAAGAAAACTTAAATTCAAATAACAATAAGTTTACAAAACACTAATAGAGTGGATTACAAGCTTGTTGACTGGAAATTATAACTTGAAAAGATAAATTTAAACTAATTCGACATAATTTCTACACTACAACTATTCTAAAACTAAACTAATACACATTTCTCCTTTTTCTTTAACTTAAATAGACCATGGCACATTCTTCTCTCTTTCCCACTTTGTTTCCTAGCCATTGGATGAGCCAAATTGATCTTGGCCGTTTGTTTAAATTTGGCGGGAAAAGATAAATTGGCAGGTTTAGTGGTTTACGTGAGGGCATTTATGAGGAGGGGGTTGGTTTGGTGAGAGTATTAATGGAGGTTGGAGGTTTGGTGAAAAGGTGGGGGGACATATTTGCAGGAAAGGGGAGAAAGGGGAGGGTGTACACTGTACAGTGAATTGGGGTGAGGTTTGACCAGGTTGACCCTGGTGATATTAAACGGGACTTGGGGTTGGGCCTTGGGTGATTGGGCTTGGGATGGTTTGTGGATCAGGCTTAAGGTCCATTTGGTTTTTGATATTTAATAACAAGGACCTCAAATGTAATTTCTGAAAATCCAAGGGCTGATTTTGCACATTATCCAAACTTGTTTCAAGGGTCTTTCCTGCTATCTTTCAATAGTCCAAAGATAAAAATTACAATTTTCCAATTTTGAGATTCCATGGGCTATATTTGCCTATTTTCAAAGTTCGGGGACTAATCTTGCAATTTCTTCAAACTTTTCATTAGAGGACTATTTGTGATAACTTTTGATTTTCCAAAGACCTTTGTTGACTTTTCCATCAAAAAATATTTCCTAGGGACCAAATCTGACAAAAGTGAAACTCCAAGGACTAAATTTGTAATTTCTCAAAACTTTTGAATTTCTTTACCAAGTGACTAAATATGACAAGGACCTTTGGTGACTTTTCTTTTAAAATAAGTGCTCAAGGACTATTTTGCCAAATTTTGAAAGTTAGGGGATTAAAACTGCCAATTATGCAAACTTTGTATGTTTTTCATCTGTTTTTACTCATTTTGTATCTAAAACATATAAAACACAATTTTGGAATATTTTTAGTATTATGATGCATTATTGAGTGTTTTTGTATGTTTTTGCAGTTCAGATTGACCAAAAATGATGAGTGTTTGAGCAGTCATCTATCATCTTACGATGTTCATGGGGACCATGGACGTCCATAAGATTTGGAACACGCATGGTGTCATTTCTTTCATATCACGCTAAGTGGAGCCGCACGATTCTGCTACGACAACTTGATGCCGGGAAGCATAGACAGCTTCTATGAACTTAGGGACAAGTTTCGTTCAAATTTTTTACAGCAAAGGCGTTTCCAGAAAACTCAAGCCGAGATTCTTGGAATTCGGCAACGCCACGACGAACCGTTACGCAATTACCTGGAAATGTTTTGAAAAGAAACGCTGCACATGACAGATCGCGGTCAGATGGTGGCTCACATGAGCTTTCATTAGCGGCCTGCGCCCCGGAAGTCTATTCAAAGATCTCGTTGTCGGACCACCTTCATCCACGGAGGAGCAGTTCACATTGGTCAATAACTTTATAAGGGTAGAAAAGACCAATACAAAAAACCGACTTTGCAAGTCAAAACGGGAGACAATAGATAACAAAAAAGGCCAAAAGTCCAGGAACCAACATACCGGCACCAAGATAGATACATTCCCTGTACAAGTTACAAGTCAAACAGTCGCAATAATCAACAAAAACCCACTTTCACACCTTTGCTTAAGTCGCTCCCAGATATATATGCGACAACAGAAGGAAAGGCTGCTCTCCGACCCTCCACGAATGTTCAACCCTCCTCATCATAGGGATCTTATGCGTTATTGTGAATTCCACGGAGATCATGGCTACGACATCAACAGTTGTATCGATATGCGAAAGGAAACCGAGGCATGTGTCAAGAATGGACGTTTGAGCCATCTAGCAAAAGGTGCAAGAAGCCATAATAGTAACCAATCTACAGATACGTTAAGAGCTACAAATCAAGGAAAAAGCAAATTTAAGTGGGCACACAAAGGTGAGAAATCAAGTGGCCTAAAAGGTGAGACACTAATGAGTAGAACAAAAGGGCCGCTACTACCTTCCAAAATAGAGGGAACCACGCAACTAGGTCCCTTTGATCATGTGGTATCAATCGCCTAGGGATAATTTTAGGTTGTTTTAGATCGTTTTGTGGGTGAAAAAATTCGGTTTTCTAAGAAATATTGGTACTGTTCATCGCCTAGGTTTCGAGTTAGGGGTGAATTTTTCTTAGCGAGTTAGGATTTTTTTAAGTTCTATCGAGTTAGGTTTCCTATTCTATCGAGTTAGGTTTCAAATTCTTAGCGAGTTAGGGGTGAATTCTAAGTTCTATCGAGTTAGGTTTTATGCTCTATCGAGTTAGGTGTTTTCTTGACTTATCGAGTTTGAGATAATTTTGGCGAGTTAGCCTTCTTTTCCTAATCGTTTATTGAGTTAGGCTTGTTGTGTCTTTAACTAAGGGGAAACTCTGCCCAACTCAAGTCTCTCTACCGAGTTAGGAACTCCATGATCTTACCGAGTTTGACATTAAACTGAACTTATCGAGTTTGGTAACTTACTAGAACTTATCGAGTTTGGAACCTTTATAAATCTTATCGAGTTTGGA
The DNA here is from genome assembly GCA_030686995.1 of Artemisia argyi. NCBI lineage: Eukaryota > Viridiplantae > Streptophyta > Magnoliopsida > Asterales > Asteraceae > Artemisia > Artemisia argyi. The sequence goes on from CM060709.1 coordinate 105,122,629, forward strand.
AACTTAATAGCACATACCGAGTTTGACAACCAATCAGTATCTTACCGAGTTTGAGCATACATACCGAGTTAGAACCAAAAAAAAAAAAAAATATATATATATATATATATATATATATATATATATTTTTCACACGAGACTTAACGTTCAATTTTTATGCGAGATTTAAGTTTTGGTATAACGTAGAAAATTTTGGCCCGAAATTCAAATTTTTAGGCCAAAATTCAAAAAATTTCGGTCAAATTTGGCGGAAAAATTTTCAAAACTTAAAATTTTCAGGTAACCTTAGAATTGTATTTCTTTGTATTTTTCAAATTTTGAGAAAGAAAATTTTCGTATTCATTTTTTGGAGGGAAAATTTGAAATCACAAAATATCAACCGAGAACGCTTTTCAACTTCACCAAAACATCTAATCTACAACAACAACCTTTGTTATCTTTCAAAAGATCCTAAGAACAACTTTTCACTTAGAAGTCAATCCATGGCAACACAACAAGATATTCATGCTGCCGGTGCCGAAAACCGATCTCCCATGCTGTCAAAGGGTGGATACTCACAGTGGGCTAGTCGTATGATGCGTTATCTTAAGAGCAAAACAAATGGAAGTCTTCTCATCAAATCCATTGTGGATGGACCCTTCAAACCATCACAAGTACTAGACCCTGGTGATCCAAATGGTACCCCCCAGTACAACCATACTACAGAGAACAGAATGAGACTGAATACACTGTGGAAGACAGAAAACAGATTGAAGCTGATGATCAGGCATTTCATTACGTCGTTCTTGGTTTACCTGAAACCATTTGTGCTACTGTTGACAGTGAAGTAAGTGCTCATGCAGTCTGGGAAAGAGTCAAGAGGTTAATGTATGGGACAGACATCGGGAAACAGGAAATGGAAACACAACTGCTTAAGGAACTTCGCAAGTTTACTTCAATTCCTGGTGAATCCATAGAGACGTACTACCACAGATTCTGTAAGATCATGAATGATTTATCAAGACACAACCTCAGTCAGACAAATATTGCTAACAACACCATTTTTCTGAATGAGTTTGTTAGCATTAAAAATATGTATTATGAAGTGATGGTCATTCTCATATTGTAACTTTGTGTCGTTTGTTAAGATTAGTAATAGTTTAGTCATTGGGCCTTGGACTTGGCAAGCTAATATGTTATATGCTATGTTTCATAAGCCTAGTTATCCAACCATGTAACCAAGTCCAAGCCCAAGCCCATCCTAAGGCCCATAAGGTCTTAAGTCTTATGTATAAAAGACACCACACACCTCATTTGTGTGGTGTGCTTGTGTGTATATTTGTGTGTGTTTCTTAATAATATTCTCTCATATTTCCATCTATCTTTCTCACATATACGATCCATATAAGTCACCAAGTCACCATCTTTCTTCTTCTAATCTTCTATATTTGTGATAAAGTTGTGTTATTTAAGGTCCTACAAGTGGTATCAATCGCCTTACAATGATTTAGGAGTGTTGGGTGTTTGTGTTTTTCGTGTTTTTAAGCTATTTACACGAGTTTTTTATCAAAAAATTCTCACTTTTCTTGTTTTTCTTGGTTTAACACTTTTTTGATTACAAACTAGTGTTATAAACCTTTTCTAACAAGAAAGTTTCAATTTTTTTTGAAGATTTAAAGCTTAAAAGTTCGACTTTGGTATTGTACTTGTTTTCGAGATCTCAAAATGTTTTATCAAAAATCATCAAGTTTGGAACTTTCTTCAAGTTTTGGTGATTTTATGCATAGAAGTACAAGAATCTTGGAACACAAACTTGATTTTGGAGTCCTTTAAGTCTAACGATTTTTGTTGCCAAATATCGAGAAACTCAATCCCTAGTTATCGAGAATCTCACTCTAGTTATCATCATACGATTCCGTGGCTCACTCGGTGCTTTTCTTACTTGTATAAGTTAGTAAAAACACTTCGACTTGGGATAACTTTCTAAATTGTATAATTTAGAAAGTTTTGCGTGATAATTTTATCTAAAACATATTCTAGATAATTTTATCTAAAACACATTCTAGATAATTTTATCTAAAACATATTCTAGATAATTTTATCTAAAACACATTCTAGATAATTTTATCTAAAACGTATTCTAGATAATTTTATCTAAAACGTATTCTAGATAATTTTATCTAAAACACAATCTAGATAATTTTATCGAGAACAATTCTAGATAATTTTATCGTGAACACTTTTTGAGAATTTTCCGGGTGACAAAGTTTCGAGAATAACCTTCACCAAACTCAACTCAAATCCTATTTCGTTGGAAAGATCCAAAGAACAACTTTTCACTTAGAAGTCAATCCATGGCAACACAACAAGATATTCATGCTGCCGGTGCCGAAAACCGACCTCCCATGCTGTCAAAGGGTGGATACTCACAGTGGGCTAGTCGTATGATGCGTTATATTAAGAGCAAAATAAATGGAAGTCTTCTCATCAAATCCATTGTGGATGGACCCTTCAAACCATCACAAGTACTAGACCTTGGTGATCCAAATGGTACCCCCCCCCCCCCCCGGTACAACCATACTACAGAGAACAGAATGAGACTGAATACACTGTAGAAGACAGAAAACAAATTGAAGCTGATGATCAGGCATTTCATTATGTCGTTCTTGGTTTACCTGAAACCATTTATGCTACTGTTGACAGTGAAGTAAGTGCTCATGCAGTCTGGGAAAGAGTTAAGAGGTTAATGTATGGGACAGACATCGGGAAACAGGAAATGGAAACACAACTGCTTAAGGAACTTCGCAAGTTTACTTCAATTCCTGGTGAATCCATAGAGACGTACTACCACAGATTCTGTAAGATCATGAATGATTTATCAAGACACAACCTCAGTCAGACAAATATTGCTAACAACACCATTTTTCTGAATGAGTTTGTTAGCATTAAAAATATGTATTATGAAGTGATGGTCATTCTCATATTGTAACTTTGTGTCGTTTGTTAAGATTAGTAATAGTTTAGTCATTGGGCCTTGGACTTGGCAAGCTAATATGTTATATGCTATGTTTCATAAGCCTAGTTATCCAACCATGTAACCAAGTCCAAGCCCAAGCCCATCCTAAGGCCCATAAGGTCTTAAGTCTTATGTATAAAAGACACCACACACCTCATTTGTGTGGTGTGCTTGTGTGTGTATTTGTGTATGTTTCTTAATAATATTCTCTCATATTTCCATCTATCTTTCTCACATATACGATCCATATAAGTCACCAAGTCACCATCTTTCTTCTTCTAATCTTCTATATTTGTGATAAAGTTGTGTTATTTAAGGTCCTACAAGTGGTATCAATCGCCTTACAATGATTTAGGAGTGTTGGGTGTTTGTGTTTTTCGTGTTTTTAAGCTATTTACACGAGTTTTTTATCAAAAAATTCTTACTTTTCTTGTTTTTCTTGGCTTTTAACACTTTTTTGATTACAAACTAGTGTTATAAACCTTTTCTAACAAGAAAGTTTCAATTTTTTTGAAGATTTAAAGCTTAAAAGTTCGACTTTGGTATTGTACTTGTTTTCGAGATCTCAAAATTTTTTATCAAAAATCATCAAGTTTGGAACTTTCTTCAAGTTTTGGTGATTTTATGCATAGAAGTACAAGAATCTTGGAACACAAACTTGATTTTGGAGTCCTTTAAGTCTAACGATTTTTGTTGCCAAATATCGAGAAACTCAAACCCTAGTTATCGAGAATCTCACTCTAGTTATCATCATACGATTCCGTGGCTCACTCGGTGCTTTTCTTACTTGTATAAGTTAGTAAAAACACTTCGACTTGGGATAACTTTCTAAATTGTATAATTTAGAAAGTTTTGCGTGATAATTTTATCTAAAACATATTCTAGATAATTTTATCTAAAACACATTCTAGATAATTTTATCTAAAACGTATTCTAGATAATTTTATCTAAAACACATTCTAGATAATTTTATCTAAAACGTATTCTAGATAATTTTATCTAAAACACAATCTAGATAATTTTATCGAGAACAATTCTAGATAATTTTATCGTGAACACTTTTCGAGAATTTTCCGGGTGACAAAGTTTCGAGAATAACCTTCACCAAACTCAACTCAAATCCTATTTCGTTGGAAAGATTCGAAGAACAACTTTTCACTTAGAAGTCAATCCATGGCAACACAACAAGATATTCATGCTGCCGGTGCCGAAAACCGACCTCCCATGCTGTCAAAGGGTGGATACTCACAGTGGGCTAGTCGTATGATGCGTTATCTTAAGAGCAAAATAAATGGAAGTCTTCTCATTAAATCCATTGTGGATGGACCCTTCAAACCATCACAAGTACTAGACCTTGGTGATCCAAATGGTACCCCCCGGTACAACCATACTACAGAGAACAAAATGAGACTGAATACACTGTGGAAGACAGAAAACAAATTGAAGCTGATGATCAGGCATTTCATTATGTCGTTCTTGGTTTGCCTGAAACCATTTATGCTACTGTTGACAGTGAAGTAAGTGCTCATGCAGTCTGGGAAAGAGTTAAGAGGTTAATGTATGGGACAGACATCGGGAAACAGGAAATGGAAACACAACTGCTTAAGGAACTTCGCAAGTTTACTTCAATTCCTGGTGAATCCATAGAGACGTACTACCACAGATTCTGTAAGATCATGAATGATTTATCAAGACACAACCTCAGTCAGACAAATATTGCTAACAACACCATTTTTCTGATGAGTTACAACCAGAATGGGGAAGATATGTCACTATTGTTTATCAGACAAAGAATTTGCATGAAGTTACTTATGATCAAGTGTATGACTTCTTGAAGCAAAATCAAGATGAAGCTAATGAAGTAAGAGCTGAATTACTAGCTAAAAAGCATGATCCTCTAGCATTAATGGCTGATACACCAATACCTATACCAGTGAACACACAACAACAACCATCATCATCTTCCACTCACAACTACTTGCAACCATCCTACATTCAACAACCAACACCGATCTACCAACAACAATTCTACCCACAACAACAACATGTTATTCCACAACAGCAATACCCACATTTCCAAGAACCAGAATTCACTGACAATGATGAAGCTACTGCAGCCTTGACTCAAGCGTTTGCTTTTCTGACAAAAGCTTTCCAAGGACGCTATTCTACACCAACAAACAACAACCAAAGGATTTCATCGAATACTCGCAACAGGCAGATCGCTCAGCCGAGTTTCAATATGGGCAATGGAGGCCAAATGGTTGGAGTTTATGGGAATCAGCAAGGATATGCTACTGGAATTAACATGGGTAATCAGAATATGCAGAATGCAGGTCAGTATGCAGGGAATCAGTATGGTCAGTATGCAGGGAATCAGATGGGTCAGCATGTTGGAAATCAGAGGGGTCAGAATGTTGGTAATCAGGCAATGGGTAATCAGAATAGGAATGTGGCAGCTCCAGTTGTTGGGAATTATGGAAATGTGAATCAGGGTAATCCGGTAAAGTGTTTCAACTGCCAAGGAGTAGGTCATATGGCAAGGAACTGTCCTACTAAGCCGAACAAGAAAGATCTAGAGTATTTGCAGAAAGCAGTTCTGTTGGCACAAAAAGAGAAGGCAGGGTTTCAGTTGAATGCAGAGGAACATGATTTTATGGCTCTTATGGATGAAATGGAAGACAGAGAGGATATCGATGCGAACTGCATATTCATGGCGAATCTTCAGGAAGCTAAGTATGACACGGATTCTGACACACTTCCTGTTTATGACACCAGTGCACCATCTGAGGTATCAAATTTCAACACATGTCATAATAATGATATATTTGATATGTCTCCTCATGAGGAACAGCATTCTGAGAAGCAAGCACCCACTTATGATACATACCTGGTCACGCCAAGTAGTAGCAATACTTCTTCAGCAACTCCAGATGTGAATCATAATGGAGGCTTCGTTTCACAGCATGCTGAGAATGATGAGGAAACACGTGCTTTATTTGAATCATTATTAAATAATTGTGGTATTGAAATCGAGAAAGTGAAAAAGGTCAATCGCGATTTTAAGGCCGCGAATGAGAAATTGACCAATGAGCTTGAGAGATACAAGGAAAATGCAAAAAGTTTTCAAATTCACAAAGAACGCGAGTCAGAATTTGAAATTGGTTATAAGAAGTTACTTGTTAAAGATAGGGAATGGAAAACCAAGTTTGCTAATCTTGAAATAAGTTCAACAAAAACCATTAACTCTTTAAAACAAGAAATTTCTGAATTTAACCAACTTTCAAAACAAGAAACAGCTTACACCAATCTTGAAAAAGAAAGGGATGAGTTGAAAAAGGACTTTGCAAAGAAAGAAGATAAACTTTTGGAAGAAATCGTAGAGTCAGAACACAAGATTGCACATCTAGAAGAATTGGTTAAGTCGGGTCAGTCAAGTCAAACAATGAAAATGATTTCAAATCAAACTAATCCGATTTACCATACGAAACACAAAATGGCTCTTGGTAACAACAATCCTTGTAATCTCAAGAAAGCTCAGGAAGAATAGAACGTCTTGTATAACGGTAGTGTTTTTTACACCAAACATGATCCTCCCGTCGTTCGGGATTCGGTGCAAACAATAGAACATGTCGAAGAGAGCATTTCTAAAATGAAACAAAAGGATTTGAAACCCATTGATTACAACAAATTGAACAAACTTTCGGGAATTATTTTTGTTCCACAAAAAGAACCATCTGTGTTTTCCATAAAACGACCATTCTCAAAAATGTTTTCTAAGAAAGTAGTTGCTTCCAAATCGATTTCTAACATGGAACAGATTTCCTCAAACAACACTTTTAACACAAGTGCTGCACGGGGATATCTTGATGATCTTAAAACCAGAATTGGGCAACTTAAAACGACTTTAGAATCTAAAACGAGACTTAATGAGATCAACTGGAATTCCACGGTTCATTTACAGCTTAAAAAGATTCTCGAAAATGAATTTGCTCCTCAAATTAATAACATCCATGCTCGAGTAATTCATTTTGAACAAGCATTTTTGAAAGAAACAGCTGACTTCGTCACGGATCACAAGTCCCTGATAAAGAAGGCAAATGAATCTTTTGAGCAAATCAATGTTTTGGAAAACCTAAATGATTCTCTCTTCGAAGCAGTTCTGTCTACTGATATTATGTCCATCATTTTACAAACATATTCTGTTCATGACGATGAAAGACTGAGAGCTGAGACCTCCGAAATTGTTTCAAAATATGAAAATGCTCTTATTAAGCTTGAAAAAGAAAATGTGACATACTTTAAACAACTTGATCGAAAAAGCGAAGAATGCAAATATGACAAACTGTCGTATGAGCGTGAATTAAAGAAAATGAAAGAGCAAAATGATCTTTTGAGGGCTCAGCTTGAAAGTCAAAAAGGGAAGGGTGAGGAAACTAAGTTTGCAAAACCGTCGACTTCGGAGAAACCAAATGTTTCAAACACGGTTCAAAAACCAAAAATGTCAATTTCAAGGTTTGCTCCAAAAGTCGATGAGAAGAAGGATTTGACAAAACCAGTCACTCCAACACCCTCGCCCTAGAAAAGTGAAAATGAAAAGATTGTTGATAAAGGAAAAGCGGTTTTCGAAACACTAAAAGTGATAGCACCTGGCCTTTTTAGGATTAGTCCCACTAATGCGTTTGCCTCCACATCTAAGACTTATGAGGGCAAAAAGGATAATTCTAAAGAGTCTAGTGATGCTCAAAAGGACAACAATATAAATCCTAATGCATGTGCCTCAACTTCTACAGGATTAGAAAGCACCTCTAGGAGCAGTAGACTACAGCCTAGGAGCAATACAAGGAACAATAGAGTCTCGCCTGCCTCTACGAGTAGTAGCAAGAATAAAGTAGAAGAACACCCAAGGAATTTATCGCTTTTTAATAAGAGACATGTTTCATCTGAATGTAATGTCGAGAGTACTGGTTCTAATGCATGTAATGACTCTGTTTGTTTGATATGCAAGAAATGTTTAATTAATTATGTTCATGATGAATGTGTTTCTAATAATATGAATGTTACGCCTGAACAGAAGAAAGTTCCGAAAGGAACTAGGGCTAGATCTAGATCTATTGAAAGATTAGTTGCACGCTTTAGGTCTACCACTACTAGCCAAATGCCTAGGAACTATCTTAAGTATTGTGTATGGGAACCAACGGGTAGAAAATTCATTCTCTAGGATGGAACATTGAAAGTTGTTCAAATTGAACATGTTGAAACATTCTATGAGTGTGATATGGATTTTACTCCTAACCCAATGGAACCAAATTCAAAACGGTTTCCAAATACAAAATCTTCTGTTCTTCGCAGGTTGTCGAAATATGTCTTTGGATCGTCGACTCGGGTTGCTCCAAGCACATGACCGGGAATTTAAAGCTGCTGATCAATTTCATTTGGAAATTCATGGGAACTGTACGCTTTGGAAATGATCATGTAGCAGCTATCCTGGGTTTTGGAGATCTTCAGTTTGGGAATTTTTTGATCACTCGAGTTTACTACGTCGAAGGATTGGGACATAATTTGTTTTCAGTTGGGCAGTTTTGTGATGTAGATTTAGAAGTTGCATTCAGGAGAAACACGGTTTTTATTAGAAATTTGGTTGGTGATGATCTCTTAACTGGTAATCGTGGTACAAACTTGTATGCTATCGACATCAACCAAATGGCTTCTACATCACCAATTTGTCTTATGACAAGGGCAACCGAAACTAAGTCTTGGCTGTGGCATAGAAGATTATCCCATCTCAATTTCGACACCATCAACAAGTTAGCCAAAAACAACATCGTCACTGGACTTCCTAAGTTCAAATACACCAAGGAACACCTATGTCCATCATGCGAACAAGGAAAAAGTAAAAGAGCATCATATAAACCCAAAACCGTACCTAGTTCGGAAGCAAGGTTACATATGTTGCACATGGACTTATGTGGCCCAATGAGAGTTGAAAGCATTAATGGGAAGAAGTATATTCTTGTAATTGTTGATGATTATTCAAGATATACTTGGGTAAAGTTTTTGAGATCAAAAGACGAAGCACCAGGCATCATCATCACCTTTCTGAAGCGTATTCAAGTTCTACTTCAAGCTCCAGTAAGGATTATAAGAACAGACAATGGCACAGAATTTACAAACCAGGAGTTAAGAACTTACCTCGAAGATGTTGGAATCACACATCAAACATCAGTTGTTAGAACTCCACAGCAGAATGGGGTAGTTGAAAGAAGAAACAGAACTCTTGTGGAAGCTGCTCGCACAATGCTGATATATTCTAGTGCACCACTTTTCTTATGGGCTGATGCTGTTGCCACTGCTTGTTTTACTCAAAACCGATCCCTAATCCATCCAAGATTCAATAAAACCCCATATGAGCTTATGAATAACCGAAAACCTGACATCTCTTACCTTCACGTGTTTGGCGCTTTGTGCTATCCGACGAACGACAGAGAAGATCTAGGAAAGTTGAAAGCTAAGGGTGATATTGGAATCTTCATTAGGTATTCAGAAAACTCGAGGGCATTCAGGGTGTATAATCGAAGAACAAAAAGGATAATGGAGACGATGAATGTGAAGTTTGACGAGATTTCACAAATGGCTTCTGAGAGATACGCTCTAGAACCCTTGCTTAATCAAATGGCTTCTAATCAAAACAGATTAGGACCCGCACCAAACCATCAGACTTCTGGACATATCTGTTCAGGACTCGTACCTCAAGGAGCTCAGTCAACAAACACGGATAAACCAACAGAACAAGAACTGGAAAATTTCTTCGAGTTAATGTTTGATGAATATTATGGTGGACCTTCGATAAATGCATCTCAACAACATTCCGCTGCACCCGCTCAAAACCATCAACCACCACCACCATCACAAGATGCATCTACCACAATCGAAGTTGAAGCACCAACTACATCAACATCATCTACATCTACTCAAGTAACTCCAGTACTTGAAACTGTTCTACCAAGAGTTGATGAGCAAAACCAAAATACAAATTTTCAAGAAGAACCTACATCTAATTCAAACGATGTTGCGTTAGAAGAAGAAGAAGAAGTATTTGAAAACCCGTTTGCATCAGACTCTGCTGAATCTTCTTCAAGGCTACAAGAACCATCTAACACACATTCGTTCAACCAAAGGTACCCTTCTACGTTTCAATGGACAAAAGACCATCCGTTAGTACATGTTATTGGTGATCCTTCAATGCCAGTTCAGACGAGGAGACAACTTGCCACCGATCTCGAATTGTGCATTTACATTTGCTCAATAAGCACCAAAGTACCTAAGAACATTCGGGAAGCAATGGCAGAAAACCCTTGGATTGAAGCGATGCAGGAGGAATTTCTTCAATATCTGTTACATGATAGTTGGGAACTCGTTGAACGACCACTTGATAAACGTGTTCTTGATCTCAAGTGGTTGTGGAAGAACAAACTGGATGAGGAAATGACTGTCATTCGCAACAAAGCTCGTCTCGTGGCTAAAGGATATCCACAAGAAGAAGGGATAGATTTCGAAGAATCATTCGCGCCTGTAGCTAGACTTGAAGCAGTCCGGATTTTCTTAGCCTATGCCGCTCACAAAAACATCACAGTCTATCAGATGGACATTAAGACAGCTTTCTTGAATGGAACTCTAAAAGAAGAAGTGTATGTGAGTCAGCCAGAGGGATTCATCGACAAAGATCATCCAGACTACGTCTACAAGCTTTAGAAAGCAATTTATGGTCTAAAACAAGCTCCAAGAGCGTGGTATGAAGAACTATCATCTTTCTTGCTCAAAAACAATTTCACAAAAGGAACGGTTGATGACACCTTGTTTATCAAAAAGTTCAAAGATGACATTTTGATCGTTCAAATTTACGTGGACGACATTATTTTTGGATCAACCAATCCTAACCATTCAAAACATTTTGAAAATCTCATGAAAAGCAAATTTGAAATGTCCATGATGGGGGAACTAAAATTCTTTCTTGGTTTACAAATACATCAATCCCCTCGTGGTATTTTTATCAATCAAGCTAAATATACGATAGAGATTTTGAAAAAACATGGAATGGAAAATTGTGATTCTGTTGGTACACCAATGGTCACTTCACCAAAAATAGGTGCTGATTTGTTTGGGAAACCCATTGATCCGAAGAAATATCGGAGCATGATCGGTTCTCTCATGTACCTAACTGCTAGCCGCCCCGATATTTAATTTGCTGTATGTTTATTAGCACGGTTTCAGGCAAAGCCTACCGAACTCCACCTCAAAGAGGTTAAACGGATCTTTCGGTACCTACGAAGCACCATTAACATGGGACTTTGGTATCAGAAGGATTCGGAGTTTAATCTAACAGCATTTTCAGATGCAGACCATGCTGGTGATCAAGTTACAGCAAAGAGTACATCAGGTGGAGCACAATTTTTGGGTGAAAAGCTTGTAAGCTGGTCTTCAAAGAAACAGGATTGTACTGTACTTTCAACCGCCGAAGCCGAGTATGTGTCTCTATCTGCGTGTTGTGCCCAAGTTCTATGGATGCGGACACAGCTCACAGATTATGGCTTTACTTTTCACAGAATACCTATGTATTGTGACTCAAAAAGTGCCATAGCCATCTCATGCAATCCCGTACATCACTCTAAGACAAAGCATATCAAAGTCCGCTACCATTTCATCAAAGAACACGTGGAAGAGGGTACTGTTGAATTATTTTTCGTTAAGACTGATTATCAACTCGCCGATCTATTTACTAAAGCCCTTCCAAAAGAAAGGTTTGACTATTTAGTTCGACGAATTGGCATGCGAAGCCTAACTCCTGAGGAGCTAGAACGTCTTCTCGAATCTTCTTGAAAAATGTTTTCAAAACCGCTTCGCTGTAAATATTTTTGAAAAACAAAATACAAAATTTGAAAAACCAACAAAAACAAAATACAAAAATATAAAATCTTTCAAAAAATACAAAAACAATATAAAATCAAAAAATCCAAAAATATTCTTCTCACGACATGTCTCTCTATAAATCAATATTCTGTACGTCTCTAGAAATGTCATTCAACAATGATACGGACATGTACAGATGCTTGAGCGGGAGTTCTTTTTAATGTTTTTCTAAAACATGTCGTTTCTCAAAAGTTTCTTCGCAATGGCTTTCGTATACTTCAGTACGAAACCCGGACCCTAATGATGACTTCTGATTATTTTCAAATCAAGGACTCGTACGTTCAATGACGAAATCTTTTCATAAAGTTCGAGTCTAAACAAACGAAAAAGATTTCAAGCATAAACTCGTTTTCAAAATAGAATTCTTGAGCACTTTTTCAAGATTGTTCAAAAGATTTCTCAAAATCTCTCAAAATGAGTGCTCAAGAAAACTCCCTCTAAAACCTTAAATTGATTTCAAATGAGCTATCATTAAGGGGGAGTACAAACACTAAAATGTTCCGATTTCATGCAAAATCAAATCTGTCTTTCTCTCCAAAAGCTTTTTCTTAATCAGTTGACATAAAAAATATCACGCTATGCTATTTTTGAGGGGGAGAAGACATGATTAAAATATGATCAAAGATGTTTAAAGATTGTGGCTGAATCTCAAAAGAGCTCGACTCAGTAAGTACCAATGAATTGACGAAGCTTAAAATGTCATTAATCGAAAAGACTTGTCCTGGACGGGTAATAATTTCAAGCTAGTCTAACTAGTGATGTAAGCGTGTCTCGAATAGGACTTGTCTGAGTAGAGTGTACCGTATCGAGAGACTTTCTTTGGACTTGACCAAGACGGGTAATAATTTCAAGCTAGTCTAACTAGTGATGTAAGCGTGTCTCGAATCGGTCATGTTCGCTGAAAGTGGATCAATTCAAAAAGTGCAAACTCCTCACGCATGTGCAAATTTCTAAAATATTCATGAGCACATGTGAAGGGGGAGTCCTTCAAAAGAAATGCAAAACTCTCGAAGTTTCAACAATGTGTTTTATTATCATAAACACTTTGAGAGATTTTCAAATGAATGGTTTTATGGCAATGATAGGATAGTCATGGAGTTATAAGGTGACTAGGTTAGGAAAAACCGTCCTATGATCCGCCAGAGCCGGAGTGATCTACCCAAGGACAATTCCAATAGATTAGAATTAGAAGTCCTTTGGTATGATTGAAAAAAGGAGAAAATTAGAAAGGAGAAAGAAGGGGTTGAAGAATTAAAAAGAAAAGTTATGAAAAAGGGTGAAAAGAAATAGCCCTCCAAATGTTCAACCTTAGGGCAGACACCGGGTTCAACTCATATGCTACTGGTTGTTACTAAGGTGACACTGGTATTGAAGACAAAGTCGTCATGGACCCAGTGACGCAATGCACTAAACCTTCTAGCCACTCAGGTATCTCTTAAAAGATATTTGTTTCATTCTCACGGGGAACCGGTGTAATCTATCGACCTGTCTCTTAGAGATGGTTGATATTGAAGCAGGAGACCTCTCCCTAATCTCCGCATAGGAAACCAAATGTGCACTTATCGAGTCTAGAGCCCCGAGATTCATCAAAAGATCTCATAGGAACACATGACATTTCTACACTGGTTGTTCAACATTAAGGACGCCAGATGTAAACTTTAGAGTCCTACGCAGATCTTAGCAATCTGCCAGAACATTTATGAGAGGATTCACTTTTGTGATTCTCAATGATTGAATGGAAACTCCTGCCAGGGTCAACATCAAACAGCCCTGACTGCATGTCACTTCGGTAATTCTTTATGGGTTACGCTTAGTGTTCGCGGTGGTTTCAAACGGTCTACAGTCGTGGAGTGATCCCCAGCGACTCACCCAGTCATTGAGCTACTAAGTAGGTCTCGTAAGCTCTCTCGAGAGTATCTGACATGGGAACGGCCTTGGTAAGGGTTAGAAGGAGTCTTCACACTATGCTGTTGACGATCTCTAATTCTTATCTGTAAGTACCGGTTGATTTATTGCTAACTGTTTACCTACAGGTACACATCATCTCCATGGCGACAGATTCCACATGCTTATACATACATCTGGAAGTTAAAGAAAGCTCCCTCAAAGATCTTTACAACACAACGTTCAAAGAAAGATTCTACGCCAAAAAGAAGAATCTACTAAGTATAAAGACTAAAGATCAAAGTGAAAGTAAGGGAACTACGTGCATATAAATATCAAAGTCCAAAGATGTATGAGCATGTTGGAATGGCTGACAACCACCACCGACGCAGAAGTGACGAAAGGCAGACAACGAATGATGAAAAGTCAGTCATCAAAGATCACAAAGCATGAAGGAACAAAAACTAAAGACTATTCTACTACGACACACAATGGACAACAACAAAGAACAAAGAAGATCAAGTCACGTGGAGCATCATTCGAATGACCACCCCTTAGGGGGAGATTGTTAGCATTAAAAATATGTATTATGAAGTGATGGTCATTCTCATATTGTAACTTTGTGTCATTTGTTAAGATTAGTAATAGTTTAGTCATTGGGCCTTGGACTTGGCAAGCTAATATGTTATATGCTATGTTTCATAAGCCTAGTTATCCAACCATGTAACCAAGTCCAAACCCAAGCCCATAGAAAGCCCATAGGGCATCTCATGTTAAGAACTATATAAACACCTCAAAGGCTCATTTGAGGTGTGTGCTTGTGTGTGTATTGTGTGTGTTTCTTAATAATATTCTCTCATTTTTCATCTCTCTAGTTACACATATACAATTCATATACTCTCACCAAGTCACCATCTTTCTTCTTCTAATCTTCTATATTTGTGATAAAGTTGGTATATCTAAGGTCCTACAGAGTTACAACCAGAATGGGGAAGATATGTCACTATTGTTTATCAGACAAAGAATTTGCATGAAGTTACTTATGATCAAGTGTATGACTTCTTGAAGCAAAATCAAGATGAAGCTAATGAAGTAAGAGCTGAATTACTAGCTAAAAAGCATGATCCTCTAGCATTAATGGCTGATACACCAACACCTATACTAGTGAACACACAACAACAACCATCATCATCTTCCACTCACAACTACTTGCAACCATCCTACATTCAACAACCAACACCGGTCTACCAACAACAATTCTATCCACAGCAACAACATGTTATTCCACAACAGCAATACCCACATTTCCAAGAACCAGAATTCACTGACAATGATGAAGCTACTGCAGCCTTGACTCAAGCGTTTGCTTTTCTGACAAAAGCTTTCCAAGGACGCTATTCTACACCAACAAACAACAACCAAAGGATTTCATCGAATACTCGCAACAGGCAGATCGCTCAGCCGAGTTTCAATATGGGCAATGGAGGCCAAATGGTTGGAGTTTATGGGAATCAGCAAGGATATGCTACTGGAATTAACATGGGTAATCAGAATATGCAGAATGCAGGTCAGTATGCAGGGAATCAGTATGGTCAGTATGCAGGGAATCAGATGGGTCAGCATGTTGGAAATCAGAGGGGTCAGAATGTTGGTAATCAGGCAATGGGTAATCAGAATAGGAATGTGGCAGCTCCAGTTGTTGGGAATTATGGAAATGTGAATCAGGGTAATCCGGTAAAGTGTTTCAACTGCCAAGGAGTAGGTCATATGGCAAGGAACTGTCCTACTAAGCCGAACAAGAAAGATCTAGAGTATTTGCAGAAAGCAGTACTTTTGGCACAAAAAGAAAAGGCAGGGTTTCAGTTGAATGTAGAGGAACATGATTTTATGGCTCTTATGGATGAAATGGAAGACAAAGAGGATATCGATGCGAACTGCATATTCATGGCGAATCTTCAGGAAGCTAAGTATGACACGAACTCTGACACACTTCCTGTTTATGACACCAGTGCACCATCTGAGGTATCAAATTTCAACACATGTCATAATAATGATATATTTGATATGTCTCCTCATGAGGAACAACATTCTGAGAAGCAAGCACCTACTTATGATACATACTTGGACACGCCAAGTAGTAGCATTACTTCTTCAGCAACTCCAGATGTGAATCATAATGGTGGCTTCGGTTCACAGCATGCTGAGAATGATGAGGAAACACGTGCTTTATTTGAATCATTATTAAATAATTGTGGTATTGAAATCGAGAAAGTGAAAAAGGTCAATCGCGATGTTAAGGCCGCGAATGAGAAATTGACCACTGAGCTTGAGAGATACAAGGAAAATGCAAAAAGTTTTCAAATTCACAAAGAACGCGAGTCAGAATTTGAAATTGGTTATAAGAAGTTACTTGTTAAAGATAGGGAATGGAAAACCAAGTTTGCTAATCTTGAAATAAGTTCAACAAAAACCATTAACTCTTTAAAACAAGAAATTTCTGAATTAACAAACCAACTTTCAAAACAAGAAACCGCTTACACCAATCTTGAAAAAGAAAGGGATGAGTTGAAAAAGGACTTTGCAAAGAAAGAAGATAAACTTTTGGAAGAAATCGTAGAGTCAGAACACAAGATTGCACATCTAGAAGAATTAGTGGTTAAGTCGGGTCAGTCAAGTCAAACAATGAAAATGATTTCAAATCAAGCTAATCCAATTTACCATACGAAACACAAAATGGCTCTTGGTAACAACAATCATTGTAATCTCAAGAAAGCTCAGGAAGACAGAATGTCTTGTATAATGGTAGTGTTTTTTACACCAAACATGATCCTCCCGTCGTTCGGGATTTTGTGCAAATGATAGAACATGTCGAAGAGAGCATTTCTAAAATGAAACAAAAGGATTTGAAACCCATTGATTACAACAAATTGAACAAACTTTCGGGAATTACTTTTGTTCCACAAAAAGAACCATCTGTGTTTTCCATAAAACGACCATTCTCAAAAATGTTTTCTAAAAAAGTAGTTGCTTCCAAATCGATTTCTAACATGGAACAGATTTCCTCAAACAACACTTTTAACACAAGTGCTGCACGGGGATATCTTGATGATCTTAAAACCAGAATTGGGCAACTTAAAACGACTTTAGAATCTAAAACGAGACTAAATGAGATCAACTGGAATTCCACGGTTCATTTACAGCTTAAAAAGATTCTCGAAAATGAATTTGCTCCTCAAATTAATAACATCCATGCTCGAGTAATTCATTTTGAACAAGCATTTTTGAAAGAAACAGCTGACTTCGTCACGGATCACAAATCCCTGATAAAGAAGGCAAATGAATCTTTTGAGCAAATCAATGTTTTGGAAACCTAAATGATTCTCTCTTCGAAGCAGTTCTGTCTACTGATATTATGTCCATCATTTTACAAATATATTCTGTTCATGACGATGAAAGACTGAGAGCTGAGACCTCCGAAATTGTTTCAAAATATGAAAATGCTCTTATTAAGCTTGAAAAAGAAGATGTGACATATTTTAAACAACTTGATCGAAAAAGCGAAGAATGCAAATATGACAAACTGTCGTATGAGCGTGAATTAAAGAAAATGAAAGAGCAAAATGATCTTTTGAGGGCTCAGCTTGAAAGTCAAAAAGGGAAGGGTGAGGAAACTAAGTTTGCAAAACCGTCGACTTCGGAGAAACCAAATGTTTCAAACACGGTTCAAAAACCAAAAATGTCAATTTCACGGTTTGCTCCAAAAGTCGATGAGAAAAAGGATTTGACAAAACCAGTCACTCCAACACCCTTGCCCAAGAAAAGTGAAAATGAAAAGATTGTTGATAAAGGAAAAGCGGTTGTCGAAACACCAAAAGTGATAGCACCTGGCCTTTTTAGGATTAGTCCACTAATGCGTCTGCCTCCACATCTGAGACTTATGAGGGCAAAAAGGATAATTCTAAAGAGTCTAGTGATGCTAAAAAGGACAACAATATAAATCCTAATGTGTATGCCTCAACTTCTACAGGATTAGAAAGCACCTCTAGGAGCAGCAGACTACAGCCTAGGAGCAATACAAGGAACAATAGAGTCTCGCCTGCCTCTACGAGTAGTAGCAAGAATAAAGTAGAAGAACACCCTAGGAATTTATCGCTTTTTAATAAGAGACATGTTTCATCTGAATGTAATGTCGAGAGTACTGGTTCTAATGCATGTAATGACTCTGTTTGCTTGACATGCAAGAAATGTTTAATTAAGTATGTTCATGATGAATGTGTTTCTAAGAATGTGAAAGTTACGCCTGAACAGAAGAAAGTTCCAAAAGGAACTAGGGCTAGATCTAGATCTACTGAAAGATTAGTTGCACGCTTTAGGTCTACCACTAGCAGCCAAATGCCTAGGAACTATCTTAAGTATTGTGTATGGAAACCAACGGGTAGAAAATTCATTCTCCAGGATGGAACATTGAAAGTTGTTCAAATTGAACATGTTGAAACATTCTATGAGTGTGATATGGATTTTACTCCTAACCCAATGGAACCAAATTCAAAACGGTTTCCAAATACAAAATCTTCTGTTCTTCGCAGGTTGTCGAAATATGTCTTTGGATCGTCGACTCGGGTTGCTCCAAGCACATGACCGGGAACTTAAAGCTGCTGGTCAATTTCATTTGGAAATTCATGGGAACTGTACGCTTTGGAAATGATCATGTAGCAGCTATTCTGGGTTTTGGAGATCTTCAGTTTGGGAATTTTTTGATCACTCGAGTTTACTACGTCGAAGGGTTGGGACATAATTTGTTTTCAGTTGGGCTGTTTTGTGATGTAGATTTAGAAGTTGCATTCATGAGAAACACGGTTTTTATTAGAAATTTGGTTGGTGATGATCTCTTAACTGGTAATCGTGGTACAAACTTGTATGCTATCGACATCAACCAAATGGCTTCTACATCACAAATTTGTCTTATGACAAGGGCAACCGAAACTAAGTCCTGGCTGTGGCATAGAAGATTATCCCATCTCAATTTCGACACCATCAACAAGTTAGCCAAAGACAACATCGTCACCGGACTTCCTAAGTTCAAATACACCAAGGAACACCTACGTCCATCATGCGAACAAGGAAAAAGTAAAAGAGCATCATATAAACCCAAAACCGTACCTAGTTCGGAAGCAAGGTTACCTATGTTGCATATGGACTTATGTGGCCCAATGAGAGTTGAAAACATTAACGGGAAGAAGTGTATTCTTGTTATTGTTGATGATTACTCAAGATATACTTGGGTAAAGTTTTTGAGATCAAAAGACGAAGCACCAGGCATCATCATCACCTTTCTGAAGCGTCTTCAAGTTCTACTTCAAGCTCCAGTAAGGATTATAAGAACAGACAATGGCACAGAATTTACAAACCAGGAGTTAAGAACTTACCTCGAAGATGTTGGAATTACACATCAAACATCAGTTGTTAGAACTCCACAGCAGAATGGGGTAGTTGAAAGAAGAAACAGAACTCTTGTGGAAGCTGCTCGCACAATGCTCATTTATTCTAGTGCACCACTATTCTTATGGGCTGATGCTGTTGCCACTGCTTGTTTTACTCAAAACCGATCCCTAATCCATCCAAGATTCAATAAAACCCCATATGAGCTTGTGAATAACCGGAAACCTGACATCTCTTACCTTCACGTGTTTGGCGCTTTGTGCTATCCGACGAACGACAGAGAAGATCTAGGGAAGTTAAAAGCTAAGGGTGATATTGGAATCTTCATTGGATATTCAGAAAACTCGAGGGCATTCAGGGTGTATAATAGAATAACGAAAAAGATAATGGAGACGATGAATGTGAAGTTTGACGAGATTTCACAAATGGCTTTTGAGAGATACGCTCTAGAACCCGCGCTTAACCCAATGGCTTCTAATCAAACCAGATTAGGACCCGCACCAAACAGTCAGACTTCTGGACACATCAGTTCAGGACTCGTGCCTAATGGAGCTCATTCAACAAACACGGACAAACCTTCGAAACAAGAACTGGAAAATTTCTTTGAGTTAATGTTTGATGAATATTATGGTGGAACTTCGACAAATCCATCTCAACAACATTCCGCTGCACCCGCTCAAAACCATCAACCACCATCACCACCACTGGATGCATCTACAACAATCGAAGCTGAAGCACCAACTACCTCAACATCATCTACATCTACTCAAGCCACTCCAGTACTTGAAACTGAACTACCAAGAGTTGATGAGCAAAATCAAAACACAAATTTTCAAGAAGAACCAACAAATAATTCAAACGATCTTGCGTTAGAAGAAGGAGAAGAAGTATTTGAAAACCCGTTTGCAACATACTCTGCTGAATCTTCTTCAAGGTTACAAGAACCGTCTAACACACATACGTTAAACCCAAGGTACCCTTCTACGTTTCAATGGACAAAAGACCATCCAATAGAACAAGTTATTGGGGAACCTTCAAAGCCAGTTCAGACGAGGAAACAACTTGCCACCGATCTCGAATTGTGCATTTATATTTGCTCAATCAGCCTCAAAGAACCAAAGAACATTCGGGAAGCAATGGCAGAAAACCCTTGGATTGAAGCGATGCAGGAGGAACTTCTTCAATACATGTTACATGATAGTTGGGAACTTGTTGAACGACCACTTGATAAACGCGTTCTTGATCTCAAGTGGTTGTGGAAGAACAAACTGGATGAGGAAATGACTGTAATTCGTAACAAAGCTCGTCTCGTGGCTAAAGGATATCCACAAGAAGAAGGGATAGATTTCGAAGAATCATTCGCGCCTGTAGCTAGACTTGAAGCAATCCGGATTTTCTTAGCCTATGCGGCTCACAAAAACATCACAGTCTATCAGATGGACATTAAGACAGCTTTCTTGAATGGAACTCTGAAAGAAGAAGTGTATGTGAGTCAGCCAGAAGTGTATGTGAGACAGCTTTCTATGGTTTAAAACAAGCTCCAAGAGCGTGGTATGATGAACTATCATCTTTCTTGCTCAAAAACAATTTCACAAAAGGAACGGTTGATGACACCTTGTTTATCAAAAAATTCAAATATGACATTTTGATCGTTCAAATTTACGTGGACGACATAATTTTTGGATCAACCAATCCTAACCATTCAAAACATTTTGAAAATCTCATGAAAAGCAAATTTGAAATGTCCATGATGGGGGAACTAAAATTCTTTCTTGGTTTATCAATCAAGCTAAATATACAATAGAGATTTTGAAAAAACATGGAATGGAAAATTGTGATTCTGTTGGTACTCCAATGGTCTCTTCACCAAAAATTGATGCTGATTTGTTTGGGAAACCCGTCGATCCGAAGAAATATCGGAGCATGATCGGTTCTCTCATGTACTTAACTGCTAGTCGACCTGATATTCAATTTGCTGTTTGTTTGTTAGCACGGTTTCAGGCAAAGCCTACCGAACTTCACCTCAAAGAGGTTAAAAGGATCTTTCGGTACCTACGAAGAACCATTAACATGGGACTTTGGTATCCGAAGAATTCGGGGTTTAATCTAACAGCCTTTTCAGATGCCGACCATGCAGGAGATCAAGTTACAGCAAAAAGTACATCAGGTGGAGCACAATTTTTGGGTGAAAAGCTAGTAAGCTGGTCGTCAAAGAAACAGGATTGTACTGCGCTATCAACCGCTGAAGCCGAGTATGTGTCTCTATCTGCGTGTTGTGCTCAAGTTCTTTGGATGAGGACACAGCTCACAGATTATGGCTTTACTTTTGACAGAATACCTATGTATTGTGACTCAAAAAGTGCCATAGCCATCTCGTGCAATCCCGTACATCACTCTAAGACGAAGCATATCAAGGTCCGCTACCATTTCATCAAAGAACACGTGGAAGAGGGTACTGTTGAATTATTTTTCGTTAAGACTGACTACCAACTCGCCGATCTATTTACTAAAGCCCTTCCAAAAGAAAGGTTTGACTATTTAGTTCGACGAATTGGCATGCGAAGCCTAACTCCTGAGGAGCTAGAACGTCTTCTCGAATCTTCTTGAAAAATGTTTTCAAAATCGCTTCGCTGTAAATATTTTTTGAAGAAAACAAAATACAAAATTTGAAAAACCAACAAAAACAAAATACAAAAATATAAAATTTCAAAAAATGCAAAAACAATATAAAATAAAAAAATCCAAAAATATTCTTCTCACGACATGTCTCGCGTATAAATCAATATTCTGTACGTTTCTAGAAATGTCATTCAAAAATGATACGGAAATGTACAGATGCTTGAACAAGAGTTCTTTTTAATGTTTTTCTAAAACATGTCGTTTCTCAAAAGTTTCTTCACAATGGCTTTTGTATACTTCAGTACGAAACCCGGACTTAAACGATGACTTCTGATTATTTTCAAATCAAGGACTCGTATTTTCAAGGACGAAATCTTTTTCAAAAAGTTCGAGTCTAAACAAACGAAAAAGACTTCAAACAAAAACTCGTTTTCAAAATAGTAATCTTGAGCACTTTTTCAAGATTCATCAAAAGATTTTTCAAAATCTTTCAAATGAGCGCTCAAGATAACTCCCTCAAAACCCTTAATTGATTTTAAAATGTGCTATCATTAAGGGGGAGTACAAAAACAAAATGTTCCGAATTCATGCAAAATGAAATCTGTCTATCTCTCCAAAAAGCTTTTTCTTAATCAGTTGATATCAAAAATATCACGATATGCTATTTTTGAAGGGGAGAAGACATGATTAAAATGTGATCAAAGATGTTTAAAGCTTGTGACTGAATCTCAAAAGAGCTAGACTCAGAATGTACCAATGAATTGACAAAGCTTAAAATGTCAGTAATCGAAAAGACTTGTCCTGGACGGGTAATAATTTCAAGCTAGTCTAACTAGTGATGTAAGCGTGTCTCGAATAGGACTTGTCTAAGTAGAATGTACCGTATCGAGAGACTTTCTTTGGACTTGACCAGGACGGGTAATAACTTCAAGCTAGTCTAACTAGTGATGTAAGCGTGTCTCGAATCGGTCATGTTCACTGAAAGTGGATCAATTCAAAAAGTGCAAACTCCTCACGCATGTGCAAATTCCTTAAAAAATTCATAAGCACATGTGAAGGGGGAGTCCTTCAAAAGATACAAAAACTCTCAAAGTGTCAACAAAAATGTGTTTATATTCATAAACACTTTGTGAGATTTTCAATCAAAGGTTTCATGGCAATTATAGGATTCATGGAGTTATAAGGTGACTATGGTTAGGGAAAACCGTCCTATGATCCGCCAGAGCCGGAGGGATCTACCCAAGGATAATTCCAATAGATTAGAATTAGAAGTCCTTAGGTATGATTGGAAAAAAGGAGAAAATGAGAAAGGAGAAAGAAGGGGTTGAAGAATTAAAAAGAATAGTTATGAAAAAGGGTGAAAAGAAATAGCCCTCCATATGTTCAACCTTAGGGCAGACACCGGGTTCAATCCATATGCTACTGGTTGTTACTAAGGTGACACCGGTATTGAAGATAAAGACGTCATGGACCCAGTGACGCACTGCACTAAACCTTCTAGCCACTCAAGTTCTCTTAAAAGAGCTTGTTTCATTCTCACGGGGAACCGACGTAATCTATCGACCTGTCTCTTAGAGATGGTTGATATTGAAGCAGGAGACCTCTCCCTAATCTCCGCATAGGAAACCAAATGTGCACTTATCGAGTCTAGAGCCTTGAGATTCATCAAAAGATCTCATAGGAACACATGATATTTCTACACTGGTTGTTCATCATTAAGGACGTTAGATGTAAACTTAAGAGTCCTACGCAGATCTTAGCAATCTGCCGAGAACGTTTATGAGAGGAATTACTTATGTATATTCTCAATGATTGAACGGAAATTCCTGCCAGGGTCAACATCAAGCAGCCCTGACAGCAGGTCACTTCGGTAATTCTTTATGGGTTACGCTTAGTGTTCACGGTGGTTTCAAATGGTCTACAGTCGTGGAGTGATCCCCAACGGCTCACCCAGTCATTGAGCTACTTAGTAGGTCTCGTAAGCTCTTTCGGGAGAATCTGATATGGGAACGGCCATGGTAAGGGTTAGAAGGAGTCTTCACACTATGCTGTTGACGATCTCTAATTCCTTATCTGTAAGTACCGGTTGTTTATTGCTAACTGTTTACCTGCAGCTATACATCATCTCCATGGCGAAAGATTCCACATGCTCATACATGCATCACAAAGTCAAAGGAAAGTTCTCACAAAGATCAAAGGATAGCAACAGTCAAAGAAAGATTCTACGCCAAAAAGAAGAATCTACAAAGTAAAGTGACAAAAGATCAACGTGAAAGAACGGGAATAACAAATGTATGTATGACAAAGACTTAAGACGTATGAGCATGTTGGAATGGCAGACAACCACCACAAACACAGAAGTGACGAAAGGCAGATGACATCATCAGATCACTTCAACAACAATGAAGCATGATGAACTGGAACTATGTTTCATCTAGTGATTCTTAAAGACGTCAAGAGCTATGAATGATAAAGTTTAAAGACAAAGATGATGACGTCGCGCAACCTCAATGACCAACACTTAGGGGGAGATTGTTAGAATCGTATTTTTATTTATAAAAAGTGTCGGTCATTAACGTATAGTTATAGGTTGCTTTAGAATATCATTATGATGAAGTTTATGTGTAGTACTCATGTTTTGTAAAAGTCTAAGGGCTATTAGTGTAATAATGTAAAAGATTAGAGAAGCCCTAGACTATGAGTATAAATACTCTTGTAAACCTCATTTGAGAGGTTGGTTCTCTTAGTGATTCATTTAGTGTTAACAAAGTTATTATTCCACACACTAGAGTTCCCACACTCTCTCTCTCTACTTACTTTCTCTCTCTAGGTTTAGGCTTGAATCATATGTGAAATAGGTTGTTCTACGGTCCTACAGATCCGACACCAGAAAATAGTAGCAGAGAAGGCCCCTTGCTCGTCAAAGCAGACATTGGAGGGACCATGGTCCATCGCATCTATATCGATGGCGGAAGCTCGGTAGAAATCATGTACGAACACTGTTTTGAGCAACTCAACGATGAACAAAAATCAACAATGAGACCACCAAAAACACATCTGGTTGGTTTTTCAGGGAAACTTTTGTGGCCTCTTGGAGTCATAACCATATCTTTGACCATGTATGATTACTGTGGTAGGGGCAGTAAAACTGTCATGACGAAATTTATGGTGGTACGAGCCCTTTCGCCCTACAATGTAATACTGGGGAGGCCTGGAATGAGGCAATTAGGCACGATCACCGCCACGATTCACTCATTAATTAAGTTCCCCATTGAGTCAGGAGTCGCCACTGTTCGGGGAGAGGCTCATAGGCCAAACGAATATCATCACTTAACAAGAAAAAGTGATAAGGATTTATTTAGTACATTTTTAAGGGGTCATTTAAGCCCAAAATCGTGTTTTTATGATCAAATATTGCCCTAAATTGTTTCTTTAAGTATTTTAGGTACTTGGGACGAGAATTCTGGAATCTAGCGCTTTTTGGACGTATTTGGAAGATAAAGTGAAGAAAACGACAAAGTCGAGAAAAACCCGTCAGAAAAGGAGACCTGACGGCATCACGCTTTGCATTGTGACACCGTCACTTGCTATTGTGAAGCTAGAAGAATTAACACAAGTCGCTTCAGAAGTAATTTGAGTATTTACACCTGACGGCGTCAGGTGTATTCTGGAGAAGGGCGTCACTCTTTAAGATTACAAGAGACGGGTCAGAGAGTTTATAAAGGGACGGCATTAGACTGTAGTTGACAGCGTCAGAGTATAAGGCATGATGGCGTCAGAGCGGCGACTTGCATAAGACGAAACCCTAAACACGGCTGGCTGATGGCGTCAGAACCCATAACCTGACACCGTCAGCATTGTAAATCTATATGTATTTCTCGTTTTATTTTCATTAAGTGTGACATCTTTTGGTACAAAACCCTAAACAATTTCCAGAGATATTGCAGTGCTTTTCAGCCTTTTTCATCCATGTTCTATTAAAGATAAGTTATCCTTTTAATCCTTCAATATATCTATGTGTTGTTTGATTCTTTGTTTATCTTTTCTTCACTTTAACATGCAAGCTTAAGTTTAATGGTGTTTGCTTAGATCTAATAAAACGTAGTTGTTGATTATTGATTTGTTGTCTATTTTTTAGTTGATTACTTCACGTTAGGCCAAGAAAACTGGTTGACCTCTTTTATGTAACTAGCTTGAACGTCTTAGAAAACGTAATTGTGGCGTGCACTAGTGGTTTTTCTCGTTGTATTTACTGCATGACTTGATATTTATGATCCTAGAATTTCTTAATAGACTTTAAGGTTTTAGGTGAAATTAATGTTCATAGAGTTGGGGAATGTAGCACACCCCCACGACCCGTCCACTAAAATCATCACCCAATCCAAGTCTTCACGGACCTTCACCCGGTCCTAATCTACACACGGACATACACACCATCCTAATCTACACACGGACACCCACGGACATACATACCATCCTAATCTACACACAATCACCTACGGACGTACACACCATCCTAATCTACACAATCACCTACAGACTTACACTTTGTCCGGATTAACACTTTGATGCGTGTTTTGCAGCCTTGCCAAAGGTTTTACCTCTCAAGGGATCTTGAGAGATTTTACAATCCACTAGGAAGTGTACCTGACCGTTGTAGTGTAGTAAATGGTAGGTCCGGGGGATTGATCGTTCTCTAAGGGAATAGTGTCGTTAGGATTGAAGTATAGGTCAACTAGGTCTAAAGGTGAGGGATGATTCTTTTTAGAATTTTTATGTTTTATAAAAGCAAATAAAATCTCGGGTATTGGAAGAATGGGCGGAATTAGTTGCTAGTCAACTAACCCAAAACTATTAATTTAAACTAAAAACAATAAAATAAATAACAAAAAAGTAAATGGTGAACTTCTTATATGAGAAAAGTGTGTTTACTTAGATTTAACTACTCCCTAGTTATCTCTTATTGATTTGTTGAGTTGTCACAATTGTTTACTTGAAGGATTGTATTCCTTGATACCATTCGTGGGGGCGTGTACATCCTTCCACAACCCTATGAATATCTATTTCCTCTTATGCGACACGTTTAGTATCCCATCATAGAATCATCAACATCTATTCATGCATTAAATACAATCAATAAAACCTTAGTACACATCCGATTACATTTCTTAAGACATTCAAGCTTGGTACCATATAGGAGATTAGCCAGTTTTCTTAAGCCTAACGCGAGTCAATCAACCAAACAACAAACCAACAATCAATAACTAGGTTTCATTAAATCTAAGCAAACACTAAGTAATCTAAGCTAGCATGTTAATGTAAAGAAAAGAGAAACAATTAATCAAACAACACATTGACATATTGAATGATTAAAGGAAGAACTTATCTTCAATTGAACATAGAAGAAAAGAGGGTTTGAAACCCTAACAATACTGTAAAAGTCAGACTAGGGTTTATCTCCAAAGTTGCACACTTATGAATGAAAAAATCCAAAACTATATATAGAGATACAAAGGTGACGGCGTCGAGTTATAGGTTCTAACGCCTTCATCTCGCCATCATTAGGGTTTCGTGATGTCCAATCCAGTTTCTTGACGTCGTCACTCACAATTTCTTCTAGGCCGTCTCTTGTAACTTTAATACCAGACGTCCTACTTTCATTTACATGTGACGCCGTCACGTGTAATTCCACCAAAGGTTTTCTGGAGTGTCACTTGCAATTATTTCCACCTCCTGAATCTTCAAGTGACGGCGTCACCTTGTAAAGCGTGACATCGTCAGGTGTATTTTCCAGCTTAGTTTCTTGATTTTGTCGTTTTCTTTACTTTTGACTCAAAAAATGTCCAAAATGCTCCATTTTCCAGAATTCTCGTCCCAAGTACCTAAAATGAGAAAAGAAGCGATTTGAGATAATATTTGACCATATATTTATGATTTAGGGCTTAAATAACCCCATAAAATCGTATCAAATAAATCCTTATCACACTTACACACCTAATCACGACTCACACACAAGTCGGATACACTAATGTACAAAGAAAGAGTTTGGTGGAAAAAGAGAATCATAACACAAGTTAGGTGTGTGTGGACTACATTATAACACTTCGATTCTTGACGACTTCGAGTGTTCTTCTCTTGCACTTGAGATAGAGGATGACGGGATCACTTATAAACACATACCAAAGAGTTATAGTTATAAACACATACGTACCATGCTTATGTTCTTTCACCCATTTAGAAGAACAGTTAGAAGTGTGGAAGAGATCCACCAGATAAGTCAACTACTTATAGCGAACTTTCATAAAAAAAAGAAAAAAAAAAGAAGAAGAAGAAGAAGAAAAACCTTATTTTCTAGAGAGTAGTCTTATAGAGTGGCCAAATGGATATAATCTTTTTTTAACAACTTCCTAAGCAATGCAGATATACATCTAAAGATAATGATTACATCACATTTACTTTATTAAAGAATAAAAGGAGATTCTTTTACTCTTATACAAATACATTTAGTATACGAAATATAGATTAATGATAAAAGCCTATGCATGTATCTTTGATTCTACACATGGCCTTGGAGGCTTAATAGGCATTTAAACATATTTCTTGTATTAGACGTATTTTTATTATTATATAATACACATATTTCATGTAAAGATTACGTCAAAAGAGAGTTTGTACCTAAACATACAAGTTAGAAAAGCACCTAAAAGATACTATGGAAGATATCAAATCGTATCTGGTAAACGTTGTACATACATTTATAGGAGGAGCAGGTATGCATGGTTTGTTTAGTATAAATAACATGCTTCTATGATTCATATAGGTCATCAAATAAACACCCCCCCCCCCACCACCACACTACTACCACCACTACTACTACCACTACCACTACCACTACTACAGGGAGTGAGTCATGTATACATTCTAACGATATCTCTTGTTTCTTGAGTGATACTAATAAATAGGTCCACATGTTATGTGATCAGGGATCAGCATCTAGACCGTAAATCAACGTATCATCAATGTAAATATGAGCTATATTTAGTTGTTAAAGGTTAGAAAGACTCTGAGAAAATGAGTGAAATTTTTTTGCAAAAAAGTGAATTGAGAGCATCCAAAAGATATGGGTATCTATACATGTGAAATGCATTTTGCTGCTATGCACTCCTGTCAAGCACTCTAAAGTATGAGTGTGGAGTGTCTAGTGCAAAATTTTACTATTAAATATATGTGTTGCCTCTTGCTGTACTAATAAGTATATATGTTGCCTCTTGCTAACCCATGTGATCATTGTAAGGTATTGACGATCACTCGCATGGCCTATAAAACATACACATCAAGATCATGCAGACCATGATGCTTGGTTTTGCAACCTTGCAAAAGGTTTTACTTCTCAAGGGATCTTGAGAAGCTTGCAATCCCCACCAGGCAGTGTACCTGACCGATGTAGTATAGTGTAGTGGCAAGTACCGGGGGATTGATCGTTCTACTTGGGGAATATTGTTCGTTAGGATTGAAACTTAATCTAACTAGGTATAGAGGTGAGGGATGATTCTTTTTATATTTTTATGGTTTATGGAAAGCAAGTAAAAATCTCGGGTATTGGAAGAGTGGGCGAAATTAGTTGCTAGTCAACTAACCCAAATAACTACAAATGCAATAAAAATAAAATAACAAGAAAATAAATGTGAGAAAAACCTTATGTGGAGAGAAACGTGTTTACTTATATTTCACTACTCCCTAGCTATCTTTCATTAATTGATTAGTTTGTTATAATTGCGTGGATGACGGGTTATATTCCTTAGTACCATTCGTGGGGCCGTGTACGATCTTCCCCAACTCTATAAGCTTCTACCTCTTCCTATGTCGAGCCGACAACTGGCTACTCCTTAGTAGTCACTTATGCATTAAATATAACCATTAAAATCGTAGTACACATCCGATTCATGTTTCTTAAGACGTTCAAGCATGTTACCAATTGGAGATTAGCCAGTTTTCTTAAGCCTAACATCAAAATCATTCATCCAACAACAATTAATAACAAACAATCAATCAATAATCAATAGCTAGGTTTCATTACATCTATGCAAACACAAATAAACCTAGCCTAGCATGTTAATGTAAAGACAAGCATAAGATAAAATCAAACAATACATAGACATATTGAATGGTTATTAGAAAACTTATCTTTAATTAATCATGGATGAAAGAAGGGTTTTTGAAACCCTTACAAAAAGGCTAAAATTCGTCCTAGGTTTTATGGTGAAGTTCCTCCAAAAGTTCTCTCTCTAATGAATGAAAATTAGAAAACTATATATAGAGATTACATTCTGATGGCGTCACGTTATACATGTGACGCCGTCAACTCGCCACCAATGCTTTCCTCGGATTGCCTAGATCCAGATCTGACGTCGTCCCCTTTTATTCTTCACTGGCCGTCACCTTATAGATTTTACGTGATGGCCTAGGCGTCACAAAGGGTGACGCCGTCACTCTTTAAATCCAAAAAACCTTCTAGCGTGTCTCGTGTAATCTTTATATCCACCTCTTTTCCAACACGTGACGCCGTCACCTATAGAACGTGACGTCATCAGGTACTGTTTCCAGCTTGATTTAGAGACTTTGTCGTTTTCTTCACTTTTCGCTCCAAAAACGTCCAAAATGCTTTCTTTTCCAGATTTCTTCTCCAAAGTACCTAAAATGACAAAAGGAACGATTTGAGGCAATATTTGATCAAATAATCACGACTTAGGGCTTAAATAACCCCCTAAAAGCGTAACGCTTTTCGCCTCATCAAATACCCTTACACTTGAGATTTGCTTGTCCTCAAGCAAATGTGCTTTTATTCTAATCAAAATACAAGCTAGGGGTCATTTAACACTAAGATAAAAGTAATTACAACAAATGATCGTTTCACTTTAACCAAAACAAGCACATAAATTATATACTAGCACCTCACAAATAGTGTTTGGATACTCACATCTCTCGGGGTGTAATAAAAGTATATATCACAAATGAAAATGAAAAATATCTTTCACTACCTGTCATAGCACATAGATTACCATAGGCTTGGGAAAGGATCAAACCTCCACCACTTTGGCGTAAGCACCTAGGATAAACAATCAAAGAGGTCTTTTAAAGGATTGTAACGTGAGGTGTATGGATATGATAAACACGGTTTTGTTGGATAAAGGCAATCTTTACTGGTGGCTAGTTAATCCCTTGGTCAATTACATGTACAATGTGGCATTGCTAAGCCAAGACTCGACTCGACTTAATCTAATGAAAACTAGAAAAACATAAAAAGAAACATAAAAGGAAACGGGATGATAGTCCGTATGTTTTTCTACTTCTTTTTCTAAATTTTTTTCGTTTTTTTTGTTCTTTTTTCGATTTTTTTTTCATACACTCTTGCCCTACCATCCAAAATAATACATCGTAGGGAATTTGCATTCCCCTTACACTTGAACTTTTACATACTTTACAAACGACTATTCTAACGACTCGAGTTAAGATAATCAAAACACTTGGAGTAATTTTTAAGATATTAACACACATATGAGGGTAATAATTGACTTCTTCCCCAATACTCCCTAACAATAGTACTTTACCATTAGTCCTAATCGTCCCAAAACAATATTTACAAGATATGACTCGACTTAGCAACCATGTAATCAATTAGACAATTAACTAAGGGTTTAAACATTTAACAATAATGCACTAAAGATGAGTGCATACAAGGAAGGTTAAGGCGATTTGGGTGTACATTTGGGGGTGGAATGTAAACAAATTATACCTTTAAGTAAAATGCTTAAAGTTAGAAACGAAAAAGATAGGCTCGGAGGGGTGTACTAGGGGTATTGTGTACTAAAAATGAGTACAACGCAAAGGTGTGGGAGAATTAATTGACTTTACTAATCAAGTGTATTGACTTCATTGGTCAAGTAATTATGATACGGGTTTAACACAAGCGTTATCCTAATGCCTCTTATCATGTAGTAATCCAACTACACGAATGTAGTCTCACATGTGGTCTTGGAATGAATCACTAACGCAAATTCTAGAATCTAAATACTATCGGTATACTCATAAGCACTAAGGCTTTTCCTAACAAATCTAGAGGCGAACCTCACCTGTATAAACTTAGTATATCGTTGGCGCGAGTCTTTGACGCTTCAACTAACTGATGGTCACTAGTGCACTTCTTGGATTTCTGGCGCATTATTTGCATAACGGATGGTCACCAAGTCATACACTAGATCGCTAGCGCATTAGTCAATTAATCTAATACTCGGATGGTCACTACCTTATTCATAAATTGTTAGGAATTAAATATTCCATAGATTTGATGATCAGAAACAAGAAGAATGAAACATGAAGAATACTAAAATGATAAGCAAAATACGCTAAGTGTGTTTCTGCTGATGATGCATTTCTGCTGATGAATGCTGCTAGTGCAATTCTGCTGATGGATTCTGCTAATGAATTCTGCTGCTAGTACAAATGAAACTACTGTTGATCAGTGAGTCATACTACTAAATAGATAAGGATGAAAAAGATATTATGTGCATAAAAGTCAAGTATATCCTCTAGATAATATCTTTCATCAATCATCAAATTGAACACTCTAAATGAGTTGTAAACATTGATACGTGTTGACTGACATCCTAGTCATAAGCTAGATAGTAGATGACAAAGCTTATCAATTTTGTAATGACCTCCTTTGTTCTATAAAAAGGAGATCACCCCTTTAAATAAAAAGCATGCTTCATAGTGAAATAAAGTGAACATCACCAAGGTGCTTCGTACTTACAAACTACAACAGCACCAAGTGCGTTAAAATGTAAAGCACTTAGAAGAGTGTGTGTGGGAACATCAGACAAGGGGTCTGTTGTTGTTAGGTTTGTTTAGCCTCAAGGATCTTTGATCCCTGTTAGATTGTAAACCATGCTATAATTGATCACATAGCATTGGGGCTAGTTGGAATAACAAACGGAGAAGTTAGAAAAACCTTGTTGTGATAATATTGTTTCTTTCATGAATATTTCGTCAATATTATCATTGTGCTCGTAATAGCCAAATTCCTAGATCAAAGGCTTAACATCCTAGAGCTCATAAACGATCACAAAAACTTATTGTTAAGAAGAAAAACCTTTAAAATAAGCTTTTCACAGTTGGTATCAGAGACAAGGTTGATTTCTTTCACTTCAGCATCAAGTTAGTAATGATCTAGGAAAATTTAATTATCTCAATTTTGTTTTGCAATCATCAAATAGGGGAAGATTGTTAGGAATTAAATATTCCATAGATTTGATGATCAGAAACAAGAAGAATGAAACATGAAGAATACTAAAAAGATGTGGTGGATAGCATAAATTAAGGGGAAGAAAATACAGTTTCATTCATGGTGAGATTTAATTATCTCAATTTCTCTACTTCGTCTAGGAAAATTCGTACAAGAATCTTTTTGTTTTGTAATCATCAAATAGGGGAAGATTGTTAGGAATTGAATATTCCATAGATTTGATGATCAGAAACAAGAAGAATGAACCATGAAGAATACTAAATGAGCAGAATACTAAGTGTGTTTCTGCTAATGATGCATTTCTGCTGATAAATGCTGCTAGTGCAATCCAGCAGCAAAATTCATCAGCAGAATCCATCAGCAGAATTGCACTAGCAGCATTCATCAGCAGAAATGCATCATCAGCAGAAACATACTTAGCGTATTTTGCTTATCATTTTAGTATTCTTCATGTTTCATTCTTCTTGTTTCTGATCATCAAATCTATGGAATATTTAATTCCTAACAATCTTCCCCTATTTAATGATTTCAAAACAAAAACATTCTTGTACGAATTTCCCTAGACGAAGTAGAGAAATTGAGATAATTAAATCTCACCATGAATGAAACTGTACTGTCTTCCCCTTAATTTATGCTATCCACCACATCTTTTTAGTATTCTTCATGTTTCATTCTTCTTGTTTCTGATCATCAAATCTATGGAATATTTAATTCCTAACAATCTTCCCCTATTTGATGATTACAAAACAAAATTGAGATAATTAAATTTTCCTAGATCATTACTAACTTGATGCTGAAGTGAAAGAAATCAACCTTGTGTCTTATATCTTGTACTAACTTGATCCAGAGTTGCACTAGCAGCATTCATCAGCAGAAATGCATCATCAGCAGAAACACACTTAGCGTATTTTGCTTATCATTTTAGTATTCTTCATGTTTCATTCTTCTTGTTTCTGATCATCAAATCTATGGAATATTTAATTCCTAACAATCTTTCCCTATTTGATGATTACAAAACAAAAACATTCTTGTACGAATTTCCCTAGATGAAGTAGAGAAATTGAGATAATTAAATCTCACCATGAATGAAACTGTACTGTCTTCCCCTTAATTTATGCTATCCACCACATCTTTTTAGTATTCTTCATGTTTCATTCTTCTTGTTTCTGATCATCAAATCTATGAAATATTTAATTCCTAACAATCTTCCCCTATTTGATGATTACAAAACAAAATTGAGATAATTAAATTTTCCTAGATCATTACTAACTTGATGCTGAAGTGAAAGAAATCAACCTTGTGTCTTATATCTTGTACTAACTTGATCCAGAGTTGCACTAGCAGCATTCATCAGCAGAAACACACTTAGCGTATTTTGCTTATCATTTTAGTATTCTTCATGTTTCATTCTTCTTGTTTCTGATCATCAAATCTATGGAATATTTAATTCCTAACAATCTTTCCCTATTTGATGATTACAAAACAAAAACATTCTTGTACGAATTTCCCTAGACGAAGTAGAGAAATTGAGATAATTAAATCTCACCATGAATGAAACTGTACTGTCTTCCCCTTAATTTATGCTATCCACCACATCTCTTCCCCTTTTTGTTATCAACAAATAGAGAATATTACAAATATGATCTTTACAGCCATGAACTAATACTACACATCCAATCTATCCTTCTATTATCTCAAATTACCCTCCATTAAGTTTTCCGTACTAAAAATAAACTTGAGATAGTAAAAATCTAAACCATCAGTAGCAATACTAATTAATAGTAGTAAGAATCAATAACTTTCCCTGTGGTGATGCACATATATAATAAATGGTTGAACACTTGAACATTTAAGCTTCCCCTGAAAACCATATGTTAACCATTTGAATCTCCATTTCTGAGGCTTTTATGACTTGATGAAGAAAAAACCAATCATTACTAACTTGATGCTGAAGTGAAAGAAATCAACCTTGTGTCTTGTATCTTGTACTAAATCTGACTTCGAACGTATACCCATCCTTGATGTATAGGGAGACCGCAATCTCATGACAATAAAACTCATTTTCTATGAGACATTGAGCACTACAATGTAACTCCTTTAAGTGTTTGTCATTTCGTAGTCACTTGAACGAACGAACAAGTTATCTTTAAAGTGTACACATCACCTTAAGATATGATAAGAACACAACCTTGAAAAATTTCACTTCATCTTCAAATAAGGAACAAATAACTTTCTTTACCAATAATAACTTGATAAACAAAACTTTTTATCTTTTAAGAACCAACTCTCTTCTGTGTGTGATTCTTCCCCTTTTTGTGTGTAAACCAAGAAAGAAAACCAAAAATTCGACCATACCTCAATTGTTTCTGCAGCAGTTTTCAACAATGCATATCTTGCCATCTGAAGCTTAGATTGAAGATCCTTCCGGTGAGAATCTACCTTGATATGCCAAGAACCTTCAACAAAAATTTTAGCCCAATCCAATGGTTAACGAATGAGCTATAGCCTTTGTAAAACTGCTCTTCAGAAAGTAGCGAAAAATTAAGCAAAAATGAATTTTTCTTCTTTCTTCTTTCTTTAACAAAAACATTTTATTTTCCTAGATCCAGAGCAACATGTCTCTGATACCAACTGTGAAAAGCTTATTTTAAAGGTTTTTCTTCTTAACAATAAGTTTTTGTGATCATTTATGAGCTCTAGGATGTTAAGCCTTTGATCTAGGAATTTGGCTATTACGAGCACAATGATAATATTGACGGAATATTCTATGAAAGAAACAATATTATCACAACAAGGTTTTTCTAACTTCTCCGTTTGTTATTCCAACTAGCCCCAATGCTATGTGATCAATTATAGCACGGTTTACAATCTAACAGGGATCAAAGATCCTTGAGGCTAAACAAACCTAACAACAACAGACCCCTTGTCTAATGTTCCCACACACACTCTTCTAAGTGCTTTACATTTTAACACACTTGGTGTTGTTGTAATTTGTAAGTACGAAGCACCTTGGTGATGTTCACTTTATTTCACTGTGAAGCATGTTTTTTATCTAAAGGGGTGATCTCCTTTTTATAGAACAAAGGAGATCATTACAAAATTGATAAGCTTTGTCATCTACTATCTAGCTTATGACTAGGATGTCAGTCAACACGTATCAATGTTTACAACTCATTTAGAGTGTTCAATTTGATGACTGATGAAAGATATTATCTAGAGGCTATACTTGACTTTTATACACATAATATCTTTTTCATCCTTATCCATTTAGTAGT
Source organism: Artemisia argyi (assembly GCA_030686995.1). Taxonomy (NCBI): domain Eukaryota; kingdom Viridiplantae; phylum Streptophyta; class Magnoliopsida; order Asterales; family Asteraceae; genus Artemisia; species Artemisia argyi. Next base: position 105,159,110 of record CM060709.1, read on the forward strand.
ATGACTCACTGATCAACAGCAGTTTCATTTGTACTAGCAGCAGAATTCATCAGCAGAATCCATCAGCAGAATTGCACTAGCAGCATTCATCAGCAGAAATGCATCATCAGCAGAAACACACTTAGCGTATTTTGCTTATCATTTTAGTATTCTTCATGTTTCATTCTTCTTGTTTCTGATCATCAAATCTATGGAATATTTAATTCCTAACATAAATTTTGAGTGGTACGGTTTTTTTGTGCTAGTCACATAACTCCTATCCATGAGACGCTTATTAGGACTAAAGTTTCACAATTATATGTCGTAAAAAATTTTAAATTTGGTGCTAAAATTGCGCAAACAAATATTTCTCTTAGCTTTATTGAACATTTACTTTCGAACAAAACAAAAATCAAGTGGAGTTATAGTTTCTAAGGCATCCTAATTTACCCTTCCTACACTTAAACTGAACATTGTCCCCAATGTTCTAAATAAAAGATGTAAAAGTAAAAATAAATGAGAATGAAAGAAACTAATACTCCCCTGATTCGCTTGGTCTGGACGATGTGATAACATGGTTAAATCTTCCTCTAAGAGAATGAACATGATAAGCTCCATTCCAGAAATATAATCATCTTCTTGTCTAATATAACCTGTAATCAACAAACACAAAACCAAAGCATCAAACCGAACAAAAATCACAACTAGATGTAATTCCAGACTTAGAAATAGAAAATAAAACAATTAAAGGATAGGATACTTGTGGAATGAATTACAAATAGGAACTCATAAAACATATCCACAAGTATTGACACACAAACAAGGTACGTAGAATATATGCTAATCATTAATTGTGAATTTTTCATGTTCGAATTTCGTTCTTTTTAACAAAATATAAACTTCCCTACACTTATCTTTTTGTAAAATACCTTTATATGCAATTAAGACGAGGTTAAAAACAAAATAAAGCATTTTCACAATTTACTTTGAAACATGAGCCACAAACAATAAAAATAAAACATGCATACGGAAACAAATAAATTAAAACAAACAAACAAAGCTTGGGTTGCCTCCCAAGAAGCGCTTTTCTTTATTTACAAGTCTTGTAGCTAGACTCAAAGTCGTGCTCTATCCTATATGAGTGAGTTCCTCATCGAGGACGTCCTTAGGGTCGAACTTAGCGTGTAGTTTCCTATCGGTTCTCTTAGTTCGGTATGACTTTTCAAACTTCTCTCCATCCGCATCATATAGAATCATCTTCATATGCCATGATCCGTCACCTTCCTTAGGTGGCTTGTCCCAATTCCATTTAAATTTATCACCTTCCCTTTTCCATTTGTTCATCCCTAAGTTGATAGGCATCACTCCTAGGAATTCAATCATTTTCCAGAAGACTAAGGGATCCTCAAAGGGGTTTAATTCCTCATCCCTAGCTATGAGTTGCTCCACCGAATATGTTCGGTTTATGAACTCCTCCTCTAAATAAAATGGGCGTTGAGGTCCTATGAATTCTCCATTGATCCAAGGTCCATATCTAGATGGTCTTCTATTCATGTTTACCCAATGAGGTGTTAGTTCATTCTCATTATTGTAGCTATGCTTCTTAACATCGTAGACCGACCAAGTCTCACCTTCTCCTACCGCTATCTTAGATTCCTTATAATCAATCATGGCACAAGCAGTCGCTAAAAATCCTCTTCCTACTAGCAATGGGCATGTAGTGTCACTAACCATATCAAGGACATGAAAATCCGCTAAGATAGCCAATCGTCCTACGTGAACTACTATATCTTTGATCATTCCTACCGGGTGGGCAACACTTCCATTCGCTAGACCAATTATCACTTCCGTCTCTTCTAACTTCCCTAGCTTAAGTGTGGTGTAAAGGGATAAAGGAATCAAGTTGAGACTTGATCCTAGATCGGCTAGTGTGTCAAAAGCTTCGGAGTTCCCTATCTTACAAGGTAAAACAAATGTACCTGGATCATCTAGTTTCTTAGGTAGTTTGTTTTGAACGAAAGCGGTCCTATTTTTGCCCAACTTAAGTCTTTCTTCATATTTTTCTAAGAGGACATTGTAGTAGGGGGCACGGGCTAAAACATCAATGACGGGGCACTCAAGGATAAGTTCCTTAAATTTATCGCCAAGGTCTTGTGTAGAGGTGTTTCAACTATGTTATTGACCGGTTTAATGTTGGATTTTATTCAACTGGCCCTTTTGAAGAATTTGGGTTTGCTTGAAACACGTGCTCATGGCATTGACCGAATAGTATTGTGGACAAGAATTAGGAGACGAAACCGATGATATGGCGTCAACGTTTAGTTTCGGGTTCTTGACCGTGTTGCTAGGGAGTGCTCCCATTTCTCCGTCATTGAGAACTTTCAACAATGTGTCAATCTTATTTGTCATCTCACTTTGTTTTTGTTTGAAATTGGCTTCAAACTTTGCTAAACGAGCTTCTTGAGATGCCATAAATTTAGACATCAATCCTTCAAAATTATTGGTACTACCACAGTTATTGGAAGGATTGTTGTTGAAAGTACAGTTAGGGGGTGGACCGTTTGATTGGTAACGATTAGGTGGATTGGAAGAATTATTTTGGGGTGCGTTTTGTTTTTGTTTCCACCTAAAGTTTGGGTGATATTTCCAAGAGGGATTGTATGAATCACCATAAGGGTTTGGCTCGGGTTTGAAAGTGTACCACTTGTTTCCCGCTCAGTCGGTACACGAGGATGCGTAATCCGCAAAAGCTTGTTCGGGGAGTTCCATGTAATCGCGAGTGTCGTGGGGACCACTACATAATTCACATAAAGAAGTGATTTTGTTCACTTGGCTTGAGGGTTTAGGAGCTTCGTAGGATTTCATGAGAAACTTGACTTGGTCTTCAAGTTTCATGATCCTACGGTCGGGAGTGCTTGAATTGTTCGTAGGCAAAGATATTGCCTTGACCGTTTTGTTCAAATCACAGGGGTCATTCCAACTTTCGTTGTCATAGAGAGCAAGATCTTCTATGAGTTCCCATGATTCTTCCGCACTTCGATCACGTAGCTTGTCAACGGCCACTTGGTCAATGGTTTACCTCGTGGAGGGATTGATATAGTCATAGAAGATTTGGACTTGGAGCCATAGATCTATGCCATGATGAGGGAATATTTGGAGTAAGTCCTTGAAACGAGTCCATGCTTCATAAAGAGTTTCACCTTGACGTTGTTGGAACATCAAGATGTCATTCCTTAACTTGGTGGTTCTCCCTGGTGGGAAAAATTGAGCAAGAAAACGAGAGGTGAGATCATCCCAAGATGTGATGGATCCCGTGTAACACCCCCAATTCATGGATGCAGCGGAATACAAACTAGGTGTTACTAACGGCACAACAGTCATAATAATAGAAAACGAACTCTAATTGAGTCGTTTTAAAAGATTTATCATTCAAATTATATAAATATCAGAGATTACAAAAAGAGGTCCCAGATGGTTCCATGTTTACAAATTACATTAAATGAGTTTTTGAATGATAATAAAATCTATAGCCCTCTTGAATATCCGTGCCCCTTCCGTGCCATCCTTGTTCATTATGAACCTGAAAATACATGCGAAAGTGTCAACACGAGGTTGGTGAGTTCATAGAGTTTAGTGACAAAAATGTAATGTAAAACATTTGAATGATGATTTCCCAGCAAAGGCATCGTAAATCCACTCGGTTCCAAGACCCGTCCATACAAGACTTGCAACCTGTGTGTTTACAACCCACTGCCAAATATGATTTGGTTTATGTGAACAAAAGTAATACTTGTATCTAGATTCAAAGATAAATGTAGTAATACCGTTATATAAACAATTTTTACAATGATGCCATATAAATAATGATGATAATGAAGTATGTAACATGTAAACACATAAAGTGTTTGAGTAAACCACAAACATTGAGTAAGGCAATTGGTGTTTAAGTCAACAAGTAGCATGTTCAAGTAAAACAAGTATTGCATTCAAGTAAAAAGAGCAGGGGCTATGACTCACCTTAAGTTATGTAGCAAGTAGTGAATATGATGGTCGAATAGCGAAGGTTTCTACGAGCAACCTATAATAGGATGTTGCGACTTAGGATTGGAGTAAAGAATATGAAGAATTGCCTATATATGTCTTGCATTTAGTCCATGATGTGGTACAAAGTATAGTGTAAGTCTTTGAAAAGAAATGGTTCATGAAACATGTATAGTTTATATATCGTTTACTACCATTCGGGCCGACATAATTCAGAAGTCATGTAGTAAACGTTCGAGGAGCCAGGACACTTTAATTCGTAAATACACAACTCATCTTGACGGATAACTTAATGAACTCCTCACATGAGGCTCCCTACTGTTGTAGTATTTGATAAAATATATATAAGTTTTTATCCGAAAAGTTACATGTCCAATACTTGAATAAACTTAGGAAAGTTTACTTTTACATGAAGATTGTTATTAGAATGAGTTTCTTAATCTTGTATGACAATTACTTGTTAGATCTCATGGTTCTTTAGATGGAGTAGATCCAAATTGTATATTTAAGTTATCGCCAACTCTTTAGCTCATGTTTTCGCCTAGGTAAGTTTATATGGTCATTTAGTCATGGCCTTTCCGTGACCTTTGGTCATTGTTCCATGGTCTTGAGACTCAACCTTGGCTTTAGCCATGGTTGTGGTCTTGAATCTAGGTCATTAGACCTCTTGGTCTTATTAAACCATAACTATTATATAGTGACTTTTGTATACAAAATAGCTGTTAAGAAACTGAAGAAAATCTCATTCGTTATTGGTTTTCAGGATACGTGCACCTGAGTTTTAGAAGAAAACATGATTCCGGACAACTTTCGTGTTTTAACTTTTTCATGAAATGGACTAGAAGGGCCTCTTTTTGCGTGTTTTAAGTTCTGTCACAGAAGGTATTTAGGCAGTTTTGCCGCAAAGTTTTGGTAACTTCAAATGGTCATAACTTTTTACTCATGTACTCATTTTAAGTGGTTCAAATTGCTATGGTTTCCTTGTTAAGTTCTCTACTACAATATGTAATTGTCCAATATCATAATTATACCATTTTTATCAGATTTTACTAAGAAAGTCACTAGTTTACTTGTTTAAATAACATAAGTTAACATATATATATACCAATACTTGTTTTACTCATTTTCAAACATCATGGACATAATCACAAGACAAAATATAGCATGAATGATATGTAAATAGCATGAATATGATATTTAACAGGGTTTGCTTACAACTTATGGCTTTCAATAAAGAAAGGAAGTTAACATGTAAGGTAAGGACTTTGATTGAACAAGCTTCTCCTCACTTTAGCATCCTTCTACCCTTGTATTCTTGAAGGATTTGTGATGAGTGTTTAGGTGACTTGAGTGGATCTAAACTCAAGAGAATCACCTAAAGTTTCTAAGGATTTGAAGTAGTTACTTTGTAGGTTGAAACTAGTATTTGGATCAATCAAAACTTAACAAAAGCTTTGGAATTGATATGGAACTTGTGTTTCTTGAATAATACTTGAAATAAACTAGCAAAAGGAAGTTTATATGTGTTCTTGGACGTTGGAAATGAAGAGGGGAGGGTGGGGTATTTATATGGTCTTGAGGAGGTTATTTTGGATGACTTTTCAAAGCTTATTGATAAGCTTGAACACATGGACTCATCCTAGATGATCAAGGCCTCATCACAAGCCACCAATGCTTTTGAATCATCCCTATAGTCGGCCATATGAAGATATGGTGTGACTAGATGATTAACTTGGTATTATCTAGCTTACGAAGTGAGTTTTGGTCCCGGTAATTGCTAACGGTAAGTCGTTAAGTCCTGAAACTTAAAATCGGGTATCCTAAAAATATGAAACTTATAAATATGTTAAAACTTATTAATATAACCTATCTTAGCATATTTAATGAGTGATAAGTTCTATCGAGTTGCTTAAACGCTGCTAAAACTGAAAACGCGGGTCTAAAACGCGTAATTCGCGTAAAACGCTGAACTGAAAAACATAAAATTCCAAAACTTTTGGAATTGTCGTAAAATGAGAGAAAATCATATTTCTATTGTTTATAATGTTTTATGGACATATCGGGATGCTGGAATGACATTTAAACCAAAAAGTAAATCTCGGACACGGTTTTGTGATTTTTGCAGAAATGATCCGAAGAGTGTCAAATTCTCGGATTATCATTAAAATAGTTTAACTTACGAGAATATGAAATAAAAATTTCGAGAGTGAATAGTAAAAGTGAATAGTAAAAATGAATAGTAAAAAAATTTGGGATTAGAAATTAACCTGAAAATGCAAATTGTTACAGTCTCTACCCCTTACGGGAACTTTGTCCCGAAGTTCTATGTGTGTTATATGTTGGAGTGGTGTCGATGAAGAGGTGTGGTTACTTATGAGGACTAGAGTCTGGGATTTCCAGTGATGTAGTTTGATTTGTCATTTCAGTGTGTGGCGTAGGATGAGGCTTACTTTTTTGTAGGAAAGGTAGGGTAAGAGTGATTAATAGAGATTTATATAATAGTCGCATATCAAAGGAAATTGATATAACAGTCGAATATTAATAGGAATTGATATAGTAGTTCAATAGAAATTGATATAGTAGTTGAATATTAAACAGAAATTGGGATAGTAGTTGCAATCATAGTCTAGTAGGTAATCTGTTGTTGTACCTAGTGTCTATTGACTTCATACTTATGTCATTTTGGATACAAATAAGCCCACCTGTTTATAATTCTTTATTTACATAGAGAGGCATCCCAAACAATGTAAATAGGGGAATATAAACTTATGGTTCGGTGATTTACAATTTCTTTATTTAAATGAAAAGGCATCCCAATCCATTCAAATAATTATAAATCATCCTACTTAAGAATTCCCAACACAACATTCATAATTAGCCGGTGAGTTACAAGGTAGTGTATTACGAGATGATACTGGTGTTCCAAAAGTACAAGATGAATATTCAATCTTGTAAAGCTGATGAGGGTGCTTGTGGTGTAACTAAGGATGATTTGAGCTTTAAGAGTGCATCAAGATCTGTTAATGAGCTTGTGGTTGCAACGGTTGTGAAGATAATGATGTGATATGTTGATGAACAAAAGTGTGTAGTGTATGCTTAACATTAATATTGGTAGAGATGTCAAGTTTGTTTTAAAATTTTAAGAGATTTTAAAGGTTTATGATGGAATGGTATCCTTAGGACCTAAACAGGATAGTACTTCTACGGGATGAAGAGAAGAATTGATAACTATCCCAAGATAGTAGTTCGGATTATCTCATAAATGAAAACTTTCAAGAATGAAATTAGACAGTACAAATAAGGTGTTAAGATCTTGTTGAGTGGTAAGACACTATCGTGTCTCTAGATTTTTTTAATGAATTCTGGTGGTTTATCGAGTTCATGTAGGAAATTAATCTGAACATAACCCTGGTACAACTATTCTTAGTATTTGAAAATTTTAAGTCGAACATAGTTAGTCAGACTATGTTCCACTGTCCCTAGGTTAAATATAGGTGACTAGTCTATATTTAGCCGAGGTTCGATAAAATTTTCAAATACCTAAATTAGGTATACGTGTGATATGTCCGTTGCTTTTGAGAAACTGTCCACTAAACAAAGGCGATGTCAAACCATTCAGTTGCAAGTCCCGCCCATACAAGACTTGTAACCTTTGTTTTCACATTCCATTGCATAGAAGATAGTACATGTAGATATGTGTGGAAAGGAAGTTTTAAGTAATTCTAAAAACAGTCCATACTTGGCCAGGATCACGAACTTTTAACAATGAAGGTTTCAGAAGAAAACTTTGATGAATGTAGAGAAACTTCAGCTTTTGTAGATGATGGATTAGTTTATCCTTTAGAAATATCATATTTCTATTTGGAAATCGATAGATTGTGATGGGTTTTTTTTTTTTGATATCATATGAAATGATATTGATGAGGTGATGGAATAATTCCAGAGACCATTGCACAAATCACAATGTCTCGGAAGTAGATTAGACCATTGTGCAATTCACAATGTCTGAGAAATGATTAAGACCATTATATCATACAATGTCCAAAAATAGGAAAGACCATTGTAATTAGTTACAATATCTTGGACATAAAATGTTTGAGTAGGAACATGGTTGGGAGAATGTGGTTGTGTCGAAATGCCCTAAAATAGGCATACGCAGATATGTTAAGTCCATTGTTTAGTTAAAATGATTGAAAATAACTCGAGTGTATATATCAATATACTAATATGTTCATGTAGTATAAAATGCTTACGGGGAAAATGCTCAAATATGCTAAGGGTACATAATTCAATATGCTAAAATGTTTGTGTAATATAAAATACTTAATAAGTCCATAATCGTCTGGAGGATGGAAGACACGGAGAGCGGAAGGCTATAAAATTTTTTTGCTTGTAAGTGTGGTTATAGTTTAGGTCTCAATTAGACCCGTTTCTCTATAACCATGGCTCTAGTACCAATCTGTAACACCCCCAATTCATGGATGCAGTGGAATTCAAACTGGGTGTTACTCGACGGCACAACAGTCATAATAATAGAAAACGAACTCTAATTGAGTCGTTTTAAAAGATTTATCATTCAGATTATATAAATATCAGAGATTACAAAAAGAGGTCCCAGATGGTTCCATGTTTACAAATTATATTAAATGAGTTTTTGAATGATAATAAAATTTATAACCCTCTTGAATATCCGTGCCCCTTCCGTGCCATCCTTGTTCATTATGAACCTGAAAATACATGCTAAAATGTCAACACGAGGTTGGTGAGTTCATAGAGTTTAGTGACAAAAATGTAATGTAAAACATTTGAATGATGATTTCCCAGCAAAGGCATCATAAATCTACTCAGTTCCAAGCCCTGCCCATACAAGACTTGCAACCTGTGTGTTTACAACCCACTGCCAAATATGATTTGGTTTATGTGAACAAAAGTAATACTTGTATCTAGATTCAAAGATAAATGTAGTAATACCGTTATATAAACAATTTTTACAATGATGCCATATAAATAATGATGATAACGAAGTATGTAACATGTAAACACATAAAGCGTTTGAGTAAACCACAAACATTGAGTAAGGCAATTGGTGTTTAAGTCAACAAGTAGCATGTTCAAGTAAAACAAGTATTGCATTTATGTAAAAACGAGCATGTATTCTCCCCCAAAGAGTTGATAAAACAATTAAAAGAGCAGGGGCTATGACTCACCTTAAGTTATGTAGCAAGTAGTGAATATGATGGTCGAATAGCGAAGGTTTCTATGAGCAACCTATAATAGGATGTTGCGACTTAGGATTGGAGTAAAGAATATGAAGAATTGCCTATATATGTCTTGCATTTAGTCCATGATGTGGTACAAAGTATAGTGTAAGTCTTTGAAAAGAAATGGTTCATGAAACATGTATAGTTTATATATCGTTTACTACCGTTCGGGCCGACATAATTCAGAAGTCATGTAGTAAAAGTTCGAGGAGCCAGGACACTTTAATTCGTAAATCCACAACTCATCTCGACGGCTTACTTAATGAACTCCTCACATGAGGCTCCCTACTATTGTAGTATTTGATAAAATATATATAAGTTTTTATCCGAAAAGTTACATGTCCAATACTTGAATAAACTTAGGAAAGTTTACTTTTACATGAAGATTGTTATTAGAATGAGTTTCTTAATCTTGTATGACAATTACATGTTAGATCTCATGGTTCTTTAGATGGAGTAGATCCAAATTGTATGTTTAAGTTATCGCCAACTCTTTAGCTCATGTTTTCGCCTAGGTAAGTTTATATGGTCATTTAGTCATGGCCTTGCCGTGACCTTTGGTCATTGTTCCATGGTCTTGAGACTCAACCTTGGCTTTAGCCATGGTTGTGGTCTTGAATCTAGGTCATTAGACCTCTTGGTCTTATTAAACCATAACTATTATATAGTGACTTTTGTATACATAATAGATGTTAAGAAACTGAAGAAAATCTCATTCGTTATTGGTTTTCAGGATACGTGCACTTGAGTTTTAGAAGAAAACATGATTCTGGACAACTTTCGTGTTTTAACTTTTTCATGAAACGGACCAGAAGGGCCTCTTTTTGCGTGTTTTAAGTTCTATCACAGAAGGTATTTAGGCAGTTTTGCCGCAAAGTTTTGGTAACTTCAAATGGTCATAACTTTCTACCCATGTACTCATTTTAAGTGGTTCAAATTGCTATGGTTTCCTTTTTAAGTTCTCTACTACAATATGTAATTGTCCAATATCATAATTATACCATTTTGATCATATTTTACTAAGAAAGTCACTAGTTTACTTGTTTAAATAACATAAGTTAACATATATATACCAATACTTGTTTTACTCATTTTCAAACATCATAGACATAATCACAAGACAAAATATAGCATGAATGATATGTAAATAGCATGAATATGATATTTAACAAGAAATATGTTAGGGTTTGCTTACAACTTATGGCTTTCAATAAAGAAAGGAAGTTAACATGTAAGGTAAGGACTTTGATTGAACAAGCTTCTCCTCATTTTAACAATTCTTCTACCCTTGTATTCTTGAAGGATTTGTGATGAGTGTTTAGGTGACTTGAGTGGATCTAAACTCAAGAGAATCACCTAAAGTTTCTAAGGATTTGAAGTAGTTACTTTGTAGGTTGAAACTAGTATTTGGATCAATCAAAACTTAACAAAAGCTTTGGTATTGATATGGAACTTGTGTTTCTTAAATAATACTTGAAATAAACTAGCAAAAGGAAGTTTATATGTGTTCTTGGATGTTGGAAATGAAGAAGGGAGGGTGGGGTATTTATATGGTCTTGAGGAGGTTAGTTTGGATGACTTTTCAAAGCTTATCAAAGAAGCTTGAACACATAGACTCATCCTAGATGATCAAGGCCTCATCACAAGCCACCAAGGCTTGTGAATCATCCCTATAGTCGGCCATATGAAGATATGGTGTGACTAGATGATTAACTTGGTATTATCTAGCTTACGGTGTGAGTTTTGGTCCCGGTAATTGCTAACGGTAAGTCGTTAAGTCCTGAAACTTAATATCGGGTATCCTAAAAATATGAAACTTATAAATACGTTAGAACTTATTAATATAACCTATCTTAGCATATTTAATGAGTGATAAGTTCTATCGGGTTGCTTAAACGCTGCTAAAACTGGAAACACGGGTCTAAAACGCGTAATTCGCGTAAAACGCTGAACTGGAAAACATAAAATTCCAAAACTTTTGAAATTGTCATAAAATGAGAGAAAATCATATTTCTATTGTTTATAATGTTTTATGGACATATTGGGATGCTGGAATGACATTTAAACCAAAAAGTAAATCTCGGACACGGTTTTGTGATTTTTGCAGAAATGATCCGACGAGTGTCAAATTCTTGGATTATCATTAAAATAGTTTAACTTACGAGAATATGAAATAAAAATTTTAGGAGTGAATAGTAAAAGTGAATAGTAAAAATGAATAGTAAAAAAATTTGGGATTAGAAATTAACCTGAAAATGCGAATTGACGCTCAAGCCATTGACTAGCTTGGTCGCGTAGAGAGAATTAGAAGAGACGCAATCGGGTCGTCTCTGGAGTTTCAACATTAAGGTCTATGGAATCTACGATTTTGAGGAAATCTTTGAGATGTTGATTAAGATCTTCGGAACGAAGTCCATGGAATGGACATCTGCTTTGCACCAACCGGATGGTGCCGGATCGCAAAGGAGACACATTAGCTCCTTGGGTGAGCTCAATGGTGTTTCGATAGCCTTGGTGGCTAGGACGGGAGTATTATCCTAAAGTAGAGGTTGGTTTGGTTGTGGTGGATTGTTGGGATCAAGGATATTACCACCTACCATGATAGCGGCTGGTAATGGTTACGAAAAAAGGAATGAAAAAATAAGATAAACTAAAGAAACCTTATAAAAATAAAATAAAAATCTTATTAGAAAGGAATCTAGCAAGTAAACCCAATAAAAAGAAATTTCAACCTAAGCAATATTCCCGGGTAGCGGCGCCAAAAACTTAATGCATGGTTTTGCAACCTTGCAAAAGATTTTACTTCTCAAGGGATTTTGAGAAGTTTGCAATCCCCACCAGGCAGTGTACCTGACCGATGTCGTATAGTGTAGTGGCAAGTACCAGGGGATTGATCGTTCTACTTGGGGAATAGTGTTTGTTAGGATTGAAACTTAATCTAATTAGGTCTAGAGGTGAGGGATGATTCTTTTTGTATTTTTATGGTTTATGGAAAGCAAGTAAAAATCTCAGGTATTGGAAGAGTGGGCAGAATTAGTTGCTAGTCAACTAACCCAAATAACTACAAATGCAATAAAAATAAAATAACAAGAAAATAAATATGAGAAAAACCTTATATGGAGAGAAACGTATTTACTTAGATTTCACTACTCCCTAGTTATCTTTCATTAATTGATTAGTTTGTTACAATTGCGTGGATGACGGGTTATATTCCTTAATACCATTCGTGGGGCCGTGTACGATCTTCCTCAATTCTATAAGCTTCTACCTCTTCCTATGTCGAGCCGACAACTAGCTCCTAACATGGCCTCCTTAGTAGTCACTTATGCATTAAATATAACCATTAAAATCGTAGTACACATCAAATTCATGTTTCTTAAGACGTTCAAGCATGTTACCAATTGGAGATTAGCCTGTTTTCTTAAGCCTAACATCGAAATCATTCATCCAACGACAATTATTAACAAACAATCAATCAATAATCAATAGCTAGGTTTCATTACATCTAAGAAGACACAAATAAACCTAGCCTAGCATGTTAATGTAAACACAAGCATAAGATAGAATCAAACAATACATAGACATATTGAATGATTATTGGAAAACTTATGTTTAATTAACCATGGATGAAAGAAGCGTTTGAAACCCTTACAAAAAGGCTAAAATTCGTCCTAGGGTTTATGGTGAAGTTCCTCCAAAAGTTCTCTCTCTAATGAATGAAAATTAGAAAACTATATATAGAGATTACATTCTGATGGCGTCACGTTATACATGTGACGCCGTCAAATCGCCACCAATGCTTTCCTCGGATTGCCTAGATCCAGATCTGACGCCGTTCCCTTTTATTCTTCACTGGCCGTCACCATATAGATTGTACGTGACGACCTAGGCGTCACAAAGGGTGACGCCGTCACTCTTTAAATCCAAAAAACCTTCTGGAGCGTCTCGTGTAATCTTCATATCCACCTCTTTGCCAACACGTGACGCCGTCACCTATAGAACGTAATGTCGTCAGGTACTGTTTCCAGCTTGATTTGGAAACTTTGTCGTTTTCTTCACTTTTCGCTTCAAAAACGTCCAAAATGCTTTCTTTTCCAGATTTCTTCTCCAATGTACCTAAAATGACAAAAGAAACGATTTGAGGCAATATTTGATTAAATAATCATGACTTGGGGCTTAAATGACCCCCTAAAAGCGTAACACTTTTCGCCTCATCAGACCAAACCTTAATGTCAAAATCTCCTAATCAGATAATCATATATGGCTAATCTAGGGACAGGTTGAGTGTCCTAAGCATGACACCCATGTAGCTTCCACTTAGATCAAGAACCTATTCTTGACTAAGTGTTAGGCTGTTCCATCTGGCTCCAACTCCTTGTCTTGTTACATTTGGAATTTGAAATTACAACTAGTCTAGGTACGTAAAAGTAAATTACATCAAGGCACTTGCCAACACAAGTCCTACCAAAAAAAACTAAAGAAAATTAAATAACAAATGAAACATATTCATATTGTAGTCAACAACTACAACACGAACACTTGTGACAAGATATATGTACATGGTTTATTGGCTTCATCGACTATGCATAACCATAAGTATAAAAACTAACAACAACACTATTGATGTGTGTTTCATTATAAGTATTTTTTACTCAAGTTTTAATATTTATATTTAGTGATGCGTGGAATTGCACCCTCGCAAAAGGTTTTACCTCTCAAGGGATCTTGAGAAGCTTGCAATCCCCACCAGGCAGTGTACCTGTTCCTTGTAGTATAGTATAGTGACAAGTACCGGGGGATTGATCGTTCAACTCAGGAATAGTGTTTGCTAGGATTAAAAAGTCTACTAAACTAGGTCTAAAGGTGAAGGATGATTCTTTTTGTATTTTTATATTTTTATGAAAGCAAGTAAAATCTCGGGTTTTGAAGGAGTGGGCGGAATTAGTTGCTAGTCAACTAACCCAATTAACTAAAGATGCAATCAAAATAAAATAAAACAAACTAAAATTAATTTGTGGTGTAAACAATAATAAGAGAAAATGTGTTTACTTAGATTTCATTACTCCCTAGATATCTTTTACCGGTTGATTAGCTTGTTACAATTGCATGGATGACGGGTTATATTCCTTAATACCAGTCGTAGGGCCGTGTACGAAATTCCCTAACTCTATAAGCTCCTACTTCACTCCTATGTCGAACCGACTAAAAGCTCCTAACATGGGATCACTAGAATTCACTCATGCATTAAATACAACCATAAATCGTAGTACACCTCCGATCATGTTTCTTAAGACATTCAAGCAAGTTAACAATTGGAAGTCTGCCAGTTTTCTTAAGCCTAACATCAAATACAATCATCCACAACAACTATAAACAAACCATCAACCAATAATCAACATCTAGGTTTCATTACATCTAAGCAAACACAATAAAAACCTAACCTAGCATGTTAAAAAGAAGAAAAGCATAAGATAGAATCACACAACACATAGACATATCGTATGATTATTGGAAAACTTATCTTCAATTGAACATGGATGGAACAAGGGTTGAAACCCTTGTTATCTCAGAAAAGTAGTCCTAGGGTTTTTATAAAGAAGCTCTCCAAAAGTTCCACACTAATGAATGAAAATTAGAAAACTATATACAGATTTTACACCTTGACGGCGTCACGTTTTAGCTTGGAACGCCGTCAACTCGCCGCCAAGATAGAAGTCGTATTGCCTAGATCCACTTCTGACGTCGTCATGTGTTAATTTACTCTGGGCCATCACATGTGTTTTGACCCTAACGGCCTTGGTGACGCCGTCAGGCCAAATAGCCTTGAAAATACTCTGGGCCGTCATGTGTATTTTCCACATCCACCTCTGTTGTCATTCTTGACGCCGTCACTTACAATGTCTTGACGTCGTCAGGTACTGTTCCCAGCAAGGATTTTGAGACTTTGTTATTTTCTTCACTTTTTCGCTCCAAAAACGTACAAAATGCTTCCTTTTGTAAATTTCCTCTCAAAAGTACCTAAAGTGACAAAAGGAACGATTTAGGGTAATAATTGATTAAATAATTATGAATTCGGGCTTAAATAACCCCCCAAAAGTGGTACACTTTTCGCCTTATCATTTAGCCAGACTTATACCTTAAAGACACACTTTCACGGGCAGTGTACCCGATCAGATGTAGCCAGTAGGGTAAGTACGAGGTCGATCTCAAAAATAGTTTGCTTAGATCCTATCTAGTGTAATTTACAAGTTTAAATGGAGGTTTTGATTGATTCGATTAATTAACTACTAGAAAGCATAAAATGTAAACTAAATTAATTATACTAAAGTTGTGATCAGTGAGAGAAAGAAGTGCTAGCCATGTTAATCCTATTACATTTTAGTTTTCCGTTCATTAGTGCAATGATCTAATTGTAAAGTACTGGTGACGTCAGGATATGTGGGGAATGTCTCCTTGGTCCAGATAACACCCCTGCACTTCTATCTAACTTAGACTAGACCACTTGGTCCATGTATCTAATCACTATACAAGCAATTTCCTAGGCCATTTGGTCCATGTACCTATCAGACTACAAGCATGCATAAAGTTGTGTCATCTAATCTATGTGATTTATCGGTGGTATCCAGTTGGTCCATGTAATACCGTACGCTCATTCTCCACTTGGTGCATGTAAGAAGAGCACGCCCCTACTTAAATGTTCTCATAATATACATCCAATATCCACTTGGTCCATGTGATACTAGACTTAAACTACTTAAACAAATAAACGAGGATTGAAATAATAAACACATAAACTAAGCAATGCAAGACAATAGATCTAAACAAACAGAAATACTATCATAGAATATTCATAAACAGGGCTAACACCAAAGGGTGTTAGCCCATAATGTATTTAAAATCACAAATGGATAATTCAAACGATACACAAATCATAGTGAAAATAATATGCAAACCGAATGATTAAGCCTAATGTGATGATTCGAGACCTTCTCTCCTTGTTATCCTAGCTCTTGGGACTAATCTTGGGGCCTTGGAATGGTCAAATTCTGATGTGGTTGAAAGTGGTAAGTGAAAGATATCAAAAACTCCCGTTTAGGGCTTGTATTTATAGTCTTAAGTTAGGGCGAGATTACGGCATATCCATAAGGGATTACGACATAATCTAGATATCTTGATTGCTGATGAAGAAAGGATATTCGTTACGCCGTAACCTTCAAATCTTCTAAATAATTGGACGGGAGATAAGATCTTCATTACGGCGTATGGCCATAGTTTCATACGCCGTAATCCTTCAATGGTTTACTTGGGCTTTGACTGTAGAGCTTCCAATTACGGCGTATTGCCAGAGTTAAATACGCCGTATTCTTCAATATTCATCAAGACTTAGTGAATTCTTTCAGGTGCCAATACGACGTAAGGCCAAAGTTGCTTACGTTGTATGCTCTTTTTCAGCTTGCATACAAAATAGCTCCAAATCATGCCTAAAATCCGTACTTTTTACAAGATTGCTCCAAAATCACTGAAATAGGAAAACTTAAGCAATTCAGTATCAATTCAGATATAAACATGCATAATATGAGCAATAAACATGTGATAAATATTCAACAATTTAGGACGTATCAATTATTTAATTTATACTACATGCCATGACAATATTATGCAAATGAACATAATGAAATGAGACAGTAATATCAACAATATTAATATACCAAATCTAATCCTTATACCGCCACTGAATCAGGATCGTAAGATCCTACAAAAATGTAAAATTTTTAGATAGGGTTTGTAGTGTTATATAGTTCTATATAAAATTCGATATAGAAGACCAATTTAAGTGAATATAGATGAAAATTTCGAAGTTTAATCATCGTAATAATATAAATGCAATACATGCAATTACTTCATGTTTCAGTTGTTTGATAAACGTTTTAGGTAGAAAAGAAATAAGACACGAGCAAAATTGGGTCATGTATAAGGGTGAAATTCTGTCAAAATTTAGGAAGTGGGATTAATTTCACTAAAAAGTTTGTTTAATAATAAAAATTAGGCTTTATAGTAGGATCAGGATCGCTAGCGATCCTACGATCTTATTAGCTATCTTACGATCTTACTTCGATCCTATGCTATCTCTGATCCTACTTAGATCTTGCAAGGTTTACTAATGTATGATTGTAAGATCGTACGATCCTACTATCACGATTGCGATCTTGATAACAATGTCATAACAACTATAAGACATAAATAAATCAATCAATTTATGTCACATTTAGTAACTAGTAATTTTAGATATCAATAATATTCAATAATAGTTAGCATTTATATATTTAAAATGGGATAATTAGTAAATAGCCCGGTTGCCCTGTGTCTAGGCATATTTAGCCCGTTTTTGAAAAATTCCCGTTTTAGCCCGGGTTGCCCTGGGCAACTAGCGCATAGCCAACTACAGAGTGCCACGTCGGGGCAACTTTTGTGTCTTTTGGGCAACTTTCTTGTGTTTTGGGCAACTTGAGGACACTTGTCATCATGCAGTTGGCTATACGATAGTTGCCCAGAGCAACCTGGGTTAAAACAGGAATTTTTCAAAAACGGGCTAAAAATGCCTAGACCGCAGGGTAACGAGCCATTTTGGTAATTTTCCCATTTAAAATTTTATACATTAAAACTTTACCATTTTAAATTATATTTGTAAATGATAAGTATCACAAGCCGAGTATATTTTATCAATAATGAGCAAAAATTAAAATTTTACACTTTACATACATTAAAAAAATAATATAAATTAGCAAAAGATTACATAATAGTTATTTTGATTTTATTAATTAATTATCAACAATACGTTAATCATAAAATAAACAATTAAACAATAAATCATACCATGTTAAAATAAACATCAACAAAATTTAATTTGTAACATGTTAATAATTTCCTAGATCTAATTTAATTATTTTACACATAAACGTTATTAAATATCTTATAATATATAATCGTGCATTTATCCTTAAGTAACAATTAAGCAATACATCATGTCACATCAAAATAAATATCAACAATATTTAAGTAAGATGTTTATAATCTCCTAGGTGTAATAATCATCTAGTAAGATTAATAATGTCATATAATAATGTTTTTATCATAAGTTTAATTATTCTTAGATACAAAGTTTTTAATTCATTGATGAGTGGCTCAGAGGCTACCCCTCCAAGTTCACTGGGATCTACTCTCACTAAACATGTAAAGGCCTTCGAACAGGCTCTTATGGCGTAAAACATCTTTACGATGGTTACCAGTTTGGGAATCCGCCAACCGAAGCACAACACCCTTCGGGGTGTGCCCTTCGTGAAAACTGGCTTAGAGAACAACTCTGACCAAGGCAAACCTACGTTCAAATCTCTGTCAAAGCTTTCCCACCAAGATAGGGATCGTGGTATACAACCCCCTGTAATCCCCTTAAAACGCGGGACTCCCCCACGTTCAGCGGTTCTAGTGAGAAACATGTAACTGCCCACTTTGATCACCTACTTATAGATGGGCAGAGCACGATATGGACGGCCTTTTACACACATATACTTCATACTTACTTTTGTATCAACAAGTGGCGCCATCCGTGGGACCCTACACTAAGAACTCAAGACCAGAATGCCGAAAAACAAGAACTCAGGTCAGCGGACTCCGCAGCCGGAGAAAACACGTGATGATTCACATAGGAAGAAGCATCAAGATTCGACTTCTAAGCCAACCTCTGGAACAACCAGTGCGCCTAGTCATCGTGAGTCGAATGTAACTCCAATCCCTACCGCGGTAGAATTGCCCTTGGGGACAACCCGAACAACTACCGTAGTCTCAAGCGCTGAGGACATTCAGCTCACTCTCTTTACCACTCCCCATCAGGTGGCATCCATAATGGACAACACTGTGCCACCAGGAACACCTAATAGAGAGAAGGAACCTCATCCGGAGACAGACATCCTCGCAGTAGAAGAGGATGCACCTAAGGTGACATTAAACGATTTCGTGTCCCAACATTACGAGACCTTAACTAGTCTCATGCAAGAGGAGGCAAGGAGAAGGTCAAGCCGCAACCTGCAAAATCGGCTAAACCAAGAAAAATCTCCACCGCGCCACCATGAGCGCAGAAATAGTGAGAAGCGCACCAACGTCTATGATAGACTTGGTACAGCATCTAACTCTCAATACTCGGAGGATTACGAAGACAATGCGAAGCACACCAGTGTCCATGCTAGGCTTGGTAGCCGCAGGATACAAGATAGACTTGGACGACAACGCTCACCAAGCGTAAGCACCTCAAGATCAGGGAGCAGAAGAATCCAAGATAGACTGGGGAAACACTACTCCCCAAGTACGAGTCCTTCAAATTCGGACTCCGAGGAAAAACGGCGCAAGCGCCACAGGAGAAACAACTCCCCCTCAAGCAGCTCCTCGGACAACGAGGACAAAGAGACGGGACATTGGAAATCTAAGAACCGACGCCGGTACGACGAGGATGAGGATATTTCCCTTCCTTGGCGTCGCCAAAAGGTTGATGCGTTCACGCGACGCACAAGCGATTTCTCAGATGACAAGAAAAGGCGCATGCCCACCAATGTTAAAACATACGATGGCACGGGTGATCCTGATGATCACCTAAAAATTTTCGAGTCAACGGCTGCTATCGAAAACTGGCCACAACCTGTGTGGTGCCATATGTTCAACTCTGCCTTAGTAGGGAATGCGCGAACATGGTTCAACAAGCTTCTACGACGAAGCATAAATGGGTTTGAAGAGCTGCGGAAAGCATTCCGCCTAAATTTCACGCAACAAAAGAAGTGCACAAAGAACCCTATGGAACTAGCCAGAGTAAAACAGCGCCAAGGGGAATCCACAAGCGCTTACATGGAGCACTTCAAGGATGAATGCATGCAAGTCAAGGCATGCCCCGAGGTACTAAAAATCTCAGGGTTCATGAACGGGATCAATAACCCAGAGCTGATACGGAAGCTAAATGATAAAGTACCCCAAAGCTTTGATGAGCTAACAAAGCGCACCAGATCCTTCATTCAAGGGGAAGCGGCAGCGGCAGACAGCAAAAAAGGTTACTCAACCTTTAAACCACAAGAACAGTCAAGGAGATAATCCAATGACCAAAGTGGCAACCGCAACAGGAATTACCGCAACCAAAATAGTGGAAGGGATAACGACAAGTACGTCTCACTCACAAAAACCCCTAAGGAAATATTCGCGACAGAGGGAGCAAATTTTCCAAAACCTCCACCCATGATAACCCCAGAAGAAAAGCGCATCGGAGGAGGATACTGCGAATACCATGGACAGAAGGATCACACTACTAACGAGTGCATTAAACTACGTCAGCTAATTGATAAATTAGTAAGAGAAGGAAAGATGGACCACCTCGTTAAAAACATCAAAGAGGGAAAAGATAGACAAAAGAATGGGGCCAAAAAGGAGATACCAAAAAATAAAGCTGATACAATATACATGATACAATCATGGCAGCGAAATACGAAACAAAAAGTCAGCCAAAGATTTTCCAAGGGAAACCATATCTCTTTCCCCACCCTCACTGCGGACAACGCAGTAATAGAACCACTCACCATCGAGATACAAGCGGGAGGTCACGAGATCCACCGCATGTATGTCGATGGAGGAGCGTCTCTGGACATCATGTACGAACACTGCTTCAAAAGGCTAAAACCTGAGATACGAAACCAGTTAATTCCGGCCACAACGTCACTAACCGGATTCACAGGCGAAAAGATTTGGCCCATGGGACAATTACGCATACTTGTGGTAATCGGTAATGAATACCATTCCACGACAGCCTGGATGAACTTCATGGTAATCAGGTCCCTCTCGTAGTACAATGGCATCATTGGGAGACCAGGGATATCAGCCATGCGCGCAGTTCCATCTACAGCACATGGGATGCTTAAGTTCCCAGTGGAAGGAGGAATCGTTACCCTCTACAACACTACCACACCTCCACGAGAATGCAACATAGTGACAGATGAAGTCCCGCGCGTTCCAGAACAGCACACGACCAAGGTAACAAACCTGAAAGTTGCAATCTACCCAGATTATCCTGACCATGAGATATCAATTGGGGGGTCACTGTCCGAAAAGGGCAAAGCAGATGTGTACGCATTATTGCAAAAGAACCAAAACATCTTTGCGTGGGAACCCAAACACATGACCGGAGTGCCAAGAGCCATTACTGAACACAAGCTCGAAATCCGACAAGGATATCCTCCAATACGGCAGAAAAAACATGGCCAAGCCCCAGAACGCGCAAAAGCTATCTTAAAGGAAGTACACAAGCTCGTGGACGCAGGGATCATGCGAGAGGTTTATTACCACGATTGGCTTTCCAACCCAGTGATGGTAAAGAAAAGCGATGGTAGCTGGAGAATGTGCGTGGACTTCACCGATCTCAACAAAGCATGTCCACAGGACTGCTACCCACTACCAGAAATCGATTGGAAAGTAGAATCATTGTGCGGGTATCCCTTTAAATGCTTCCTAGACGCGTACAAAGGATACCACCAAATTCAAATGGCCAAGGAGGATGAAGAAAAAACAGCTTTCCACACGAGTCAAGGAGTATATTGCTACACAAAGATGCCCTTTGGCTTAAAAAATGCAGGAGCCACATACCAACGGTTAGTGGATAACGCATTCGAGAGGCAAGTAGGCCGCTATTTGGAGGTCTATGTTGATGACCTGGTCATAAAAAGCCATACCGAAGAAGAATTGGTGCGTGACATAGAGGAGACGTTTAAGACATTGGGAAGAATAAACATGAAGTTGAATCCCAAGAAGTGCACTTTTGGAGCAACAGAAGGCATGTTTCTTGGATACCTAATAGAACCCGATGGTATTAAACCGTGTCCAGAAAAAACAAGAGCGGTCATCGAATTACCTTCACCGCACACACTAAAAGAAGTCCAGTCACTAAACGGCAAGCTAGCCGGGCTGAACCGATTCTTGTCCAAATCAGCGGACAAATCACTTCCTCTCTTTAAAACACTCACGAAGTGCACAAAGAAGGGAGATTTTCGATGGACTCCAGAAGCGGAAGAAGCTTTCTAGCAGCTAAAACCAAAGCTTGTCGCACCCCGACAAGGGGAAGAATTGATCATGTATCTCTCAGCGACCCATGGAGTAGTCAGCGCGGTACTACTGACAGACAGAAACTCCGTTCAATCACCTATATACTTCGTAAGCAAAGCTCTCAAGAAGACAGAGACTAACTACACCGCTATGGAGAAACTGGTCCTAGCTCTAGTATTTGCAGCTAAGAGACTGCGCAGGTACTTCCAAGCGCATCCAATAGCGGTAATCACGGACCAACCCATCAAGCAGGTTATCACTAAACCTGATGCATTAGGGCGGCTCCAAAAGTGGAGTGTGTTATTGAGCGAACATAATATCTCCTATAGGCCGCGCACCGCGATCAAAGGACAGATATTGGCTGATTTCATTATCGAGAAGCCAGATGCTGATACTCCATCACCAAAGGTTGAAGTGCCATTACAAGAACCATGGGTTCTATTTACAGATGGATCCTCGTGCGCAGAAGGATCAGGCGCAGGCCTTATCCTTACCAGCCCAGATGGAACAGAGCACACTTACGCACTACGCTTTGAATTCATAGCCACAAACAATGAGGCAGAATATGAAGCATTACTGGCTGGACTACGCATAGCAAATCAAATAGGTGTACGCAACCTAGAAGCTAATGTGGATTCACGATTAGTAGCTAACCACGTGTTAGGCGAGTATGTGGCTCAAGAAGAACACATGATCCAATACCTCGATAAAGCCAAATCCTTGATCAAGAATTTTGACAAGTTTTCCATCAAACAAATCCCACGAGGAGAAAATAAAAAAGCAGATGCGCTAAGTAAAATCGCATACACAAGCTTTGCACATCTATCAAAACAGGTATTGGTGGAAACCTTGAAGAACAAATCCATCTCCGAGATGGAAGTATCCACAGTGATAGAGGACGAACATCCTACATGGATGACACCCATCATGGATTTTATTAGCAAGGGAACACTCCCCCAAGAACAAAAGGACGCTCGACGGATACGGCGCACAGCGCAGAGATTCGAACTTCGAGACGGTATCCTATATCGACGTTCATTCCTACAACCATGGCTCAGGTGCGTCGGACCTCTTCAGGCAGATTACGTACTCCGGGAAATCCACGCTGGCTCTTGCAGCATGCACTTAGGACCACGGTCTGTTGTAGCGCGTACTTTGCGATCCGGGTACTATTGGCCTACCATGCACCGCGACGCGCGAGACATGATTAGAAGATGCAACGAATGCCAAGTTCACAGACCGATTCCGCGTCGACCACAACATGAGTTAACACCCATCACCTCACCATGGCCATTCCATAAATGGGGAATTGATATTGCAGGACCCTTTCCAGTCGCGCCAGGAGGACTCAAGTTCCTCATTGTCGCCATTGATTACTTCACCAAATGGATCGAGGCAAAAGCAGTGGCAAGTATCACAGGCAACCAGGTCAAACGATTTGTTTGGGATAACATTGTATGCCGCTTTGGCCTACCTGGAGAAATTATTTCGGACAACGGAAAACAATTCTGTGATAACCCATTCAAAGATTGGAGCACTTCGCATAAGTTAAACATCCACAAACAAATGGATTAGTAGAACACGTGAATCGTAGCCTGGGCGAAGGAATTAAGGCGCGCTTGGACAGACATAAAGGAAGATGGGTGGACAAATTATTGCATGTTTTGTGGGCCCACCGCACAGAAATCAAAGTCAGCAACGGCGATACACCTTTTTCTCTTGTCTACGGGACAAAAGCTGTTATACCAGCAGAAATTGGAATGCCAACAATCCGTACATCGGAAGTTAACGTCACAACAAACGATGATGAACGGCGTATTGACTTAGATCTGTTGGAAGAACGGCGCGAAAGGGCGGCTATCCGCGAAGCAAAAGCTAAATCAAAGATGAAGAAGTATTATGATGCACGAGTCAAAAACACTTCTTTCAAACCAGGGGACTTTGTATACCGCGCCAACGATGCGAGCCACGCAGAAGACACGGGCAAGCTCGGACCCAAGTGGGAAGGACCTTACGAGGTCACGGAGGCATTAGGCGACGGTGCGTACAGAGTGCGCGACATGAAAGGCCACGAGCTACCACCCACCTGGAACATTTGCAATCTCAAGAGATGCTACCTTTAGGCCACGGCCCACACACTGACACACCTGCACTTTAGTAAGCGCTCAATAAATGTTGGTATATTTACTTTTTTTTTTAGGAAATTGTCTTTTTGCACTTGCAACAATTAATAAAACGTTGTGGTTTCTAGCTAACTCCACAACACATTTCAACATTATTGCTTACATTATTCATTTATGTTTATATTATTGCCTACATGGCGTGCATGCACATATTAAGACCACACGAGGGCGGACAGGATGAGTAAACCTACTAAAGTACTCGTTGAGTAAGAGGGTTGCAAACCCATCAACACTGGGTCACGTATCCCTGTTAGACACCTTACTATCAATACGTTGGAGTAAGTTCATAAGTACACCCCACGATGGATGCACTTTATCGCACACGGTGCGCGTTTAACAAAACATGGAATCAAGACAACTGATTCCTACATAGTGGAATTCGTAGTACGCTGCACTCCACCACATGGATTCAAAATAATTGACTCCTAAATTCGTACATACAAGCTTATGACTTTCGTACGCATCTCACAACAAGTTTAAAACAAACTAATAAACCAAGACACTTGGTTACTAAAAATGATAACCGTAGTACGCTACACATATAAAGGTTATAAACCGCAAACGTTTTTTAAGTTACGGACTTAATGCACAAGTTTTGGGCTCAAATACAAGATATTATACGCACGTAACTCTAGATAAGTCTTTCACATAATAAAGACAAAAGAAAAAATCTAAGTACGTAACAACATATGTGCACAAAAGAGTTCCATAATTTTATTTACCAAAAAACTACGTGTTTTTACAAAGCTATAACTACGAGTTATACATATCTATACACTATGAACACGCTCAGGGGAAGGCTCTGGCACAGCTGAGCTCCCCGCCTCCTGAAGTTTCTTCAGCAACAGCGCATCTTTTGGTGACACGGTTGCCACACTGACTGCAACACCATCCGACCGGGGAAGATGTGCAGCACCCACACTGCAGAGAGTGGCCTTCCCTGTAAGACCTTTCTTCTTGGCCGCCCTCTCTGCATGACGCTCCAAAACTTCCTTCAGTGGCACCTCCGTCTCAAGAGCGAAGGGGTTCAGGATGTCACGCGGTCGCGCGAACACTGGCACCTGCAGTTGGGACTCATCAGGCTTTAAGAAGATGTCAGCTTCGGCCTCTGCGTTCTCTGCTATATGCCTCCCAAGAGTTAATCCCTGCATGATCACTCGGATGGGATAATCTTGGTCGCGCTCCAGCTGCGCAATGTGTGGAAGCTCAAAGAGCCTCATCTTTTCCATCGCCTGCACAAGCTCGTCGTAGGCACCAGCATTATATTCAGGAACCTTAGAAGGGGAAACCTTCAGCAGTTGCGCCTCAACCAACTCTTCCACAGCCTGCGCCTTGCCACGAGCAACGGCGCACTCCACCACCTTCCCAAAGGCACTCACGACCTCTGGGGACTCCAGTGTGCCCATAGCAGCCAGGCGCAAACCGTGGCTGATCAACCACCTACGAAAACAACAACAAATGCATTAGAAAAACAAACAATATACAAAATTAAAGAGGAACGTACAACAAGTACCTGCACTCCGCAATAGTAGAAATAAGATGAGGATACAACTCCTCATCATACTCTATGCTCTGTCTGTGCAGCTTCTCTTCCTGCGCCTCCACAGAGTCTTCTACCTTCTTGCCAAACTGAGCAAGCTGACCGCAGAGCTCGTTCTTCCTCTCCTCCAGGTATTTTACCCCCCAGGCAAGGTCAGCCTTATATTGATGCGATTCCCCATGTTCGCGCTGCAGCTCAGCCATAAACACAAGTTTCTCCTCAGTCGCCTTCTTGGCGCGCTCATCGGTAGCCAACACCTCCACCTGAGCCTCAGCCAACTGCGCTTTGAGCTGCGCAATCTGCTCATCTCTCTGAGCGAGACTACCTCCCTCAACAACAGTTCGCGCCTTCAGCTGAGTGACCAACTCAGCCTGGCGAGCAACAACATCAGCAAGCTCCTCTACCAACTCCTGTGCAGACATCTGCGCCGCCGCCTTCAAAGGCTCCTCCACATCAGCAACCTTAGGCGATGCGGCAGGATCAGCAAAAGCCGCATCACCCTCTGCAGCATGGTCCCTATGAAATGAAGAAGATGTAATTAGTACACGAATACACCAAATAAAGAAAGTTACAAGCATAAACACTTACACAAGTGGTGGAGATCTGGCCTGATTCTTCTGCGCGCTAGTGGCAGACATCTCATCTGGCGCATCTGACTCATCCTCACTAATCAGGCGGCGCCTCCTTTTGGAGGTACCAACATATCCACCAGAAGACGCTTCCTTGCGCTTCTCCCTACGAACCTCCACAATCTCCACACTGTTGGACGACTCCACATGCGTCTCTTCCTCCACGGGAGACTTCTCCTCAGTAGGAGGGACAACCTGCACTGGCGCAACAAGCACAGCTGCAGGGGGAGAATCCGGACGCCCAACATGCCCAAAAACGGTCAGGTGCCCCGCCGTGGCCTGCAATATGGGCTGCTCACCCTCCCTCAGGGGACGCACCCCCACCGTCACGCGCTTTGGTTCTTTCAGCTTCACGACAGCGACAAATCCATTTCTGCGACAGACAAAAGACAAATAACAAAGAACAAAGTTAGTTATTCAAAGGATAAAAAGCAAAATACTTACATTATAGAGGCAGTAAAGGATGAGCACCCACCCTGGCTGTTCTCATCGAGGAAGGTTGGAACCTCGTTCACACCATCAAAATAATTTTGGCTCAACCCCATATGCACCAAGAACTCCTCAGGATAGGAGTTAATGGGAATGCGGTGAGCATCAATTATGTCCGCATCCGCGGCACTATAAGAACCAGGGATAGGACGCTCATCCCTCGGCAACGACCTTTGAGTATAGAACTCAAAGCGCGACGGAAACACAACATCATCTACCCAGAAGAAGTACTCTCTCCAATGCCGTAAGGAATCTACCTTCTCTTCATAGCATTGAAGGCGCCCTGCGCGTTTGGCAAAAGAAACCCATCCAGGCAACCACGTTGTGTGGTAAAACGCACGAAATAGGTCAATTGTCGGATTGATAGCCAATAACCGACAATTAATCTCAAAATTTGATATCTTAGCCGCACCTATACAGTGCAGCTATGAGATATGGAGTTGGTAATGATTGAGCACGTTGCTAAAAAAGACAGAAATGGGTACGCGATAATTCGCGTAATCAAAAAAGCGTGTATACAAACCGATTTTCCCATTGGGGAAATCAGCAATACACGCATTCACGTCTGGTGCTTCAGGGTGGATGTCGAGAGGAATGAAGAAATCAGAAGAAAACTGACGTACGTCATCCTCATCCAACCTGGAGCGGAATTCGTGTAACTGAGCAACCATTTTATAACAAGTATATATTAAATTATGCGCACACGCAGATACCTAATGTAAATAGAAGATTGAAGGAGAAGAAGCTTTTAGAACTTTGCAAATGGTGAAAAAACGTTTGACTGTGTGAACCACAGTGAAAAGGGGCGGTGATTTATATAAGAAGCCAAGAAACCCTAAATGGGATGCCACGTGGATCCCACTCACAAACGTGTGGCTGGGAGGTGGAAGGTACAAGCACTTTTCCCCTTTTCCCGAGGCACACGTGGATAGCCTCCCCATTTTTCGAAGCACCCTTTGTGATATTTTAGGACTTGATACATTGTTCCTACCTTTTGGGCGGGAAGTATTCAATTTCTTCCCGCCACGCTTGCCGCTGGGTTCATTAGTCTAGTATCCGCGGCTACGTGCCGCGCATACTAGACTGGGGGGACATGATGACGTATAGCCTATTGTTGGGCCACGAGCCCAAATTATAGACATTACTAAGCCCAAACCCACCACGAGTGGGCTATCATGACAAATGACTTGGGCCATTAATACCAACGGCTTGGGCTCACGAAGCCCAAAGCCCAACCAAAACGCATGATTAAAGGATAAGGATCTTCTATTTACGGAAAAGATATCCTTACCCCGGATAAGCACCATGAGTGCGAAGAGTAAGGAGCAAGATACCTTCACGGTTTCTGCGCCCTATATATAGAATCATATATTCTCATTAAAAGGTACGATTTACTGATGAGGCGAAAAATGATCCGTTTTTAGGGGGTCATTTAAGCCCGAATCCGACTTTATTTGATCAAATATTGCCCTAAATCGTTCCTTTTGTGATTTTAGGTGTTTGGAGAGTGAATTCTGGAAAATAGGCTATTTTGGACGTTTTTGGAGCATAAAGTGAGGAAAACGGCAAAGTACCAAAAATCCAAGCTGAAAATACAAGGTGACGGCGTCAAGACTTGCCTCTTGACGGCGTCAGACATGGAGAATAATTTACCGTAGCTGGTGACGGCGTCAGATGGAGAGGTGACGGCGTCAAAGTGGCCAAGAATAATTTACCGTGGGTGGTGACGGCGTCACATAGGCCGTCATAAGTGGATCAAGGCCGTCCGAGGAAGTTTATGGCAGCGAGGTGACGGCGTCAGAATTAACTCTTGACGCCGTCAGACTGTTTTTCCTATATATAGTTTTCTAGTTTTTTCATTAAAGAGAGAGAAGTTTTGGTGAAACCCTAAAGACGATTTTGGTGCCTCTTTCACAGGTTTTTCAAGGGTTCCAAACCCTTGAGACCTTGCATTGTAATTGAGATAAGTGTACTTTCAATTCAATCAATATGTCTATGTGTTGGTTGTTTATCTCTTGTTCTTGTCTCAATTCTACTATGCTAGGCTAGATCTCTCTTGTGTTTGCTTAGATCTAATGAAACCTAGATGTTGATTATGTGTTGATTACTTGTCTATTCTTGTTTTGAATGAATGATTTATATGTTAGGCTTAAGAAAACTGGCAGATCTCCAAATGGTAACATGCTTGAACGTCTTAAGAAACATGAACCGAGGCGTACTAGGTCTTTATTGGTTGTATTTAATGCATGAGCCACTGTTTACAATCCCTATAGTTGTGCTGGGTCATGGTGTAGGAGGAGATAAGAGCTCATAGAGTTGGGGAGTTATGTATGCCACCCCACGAATGGTATTAAGGAATACAACCCGTCATTCATACAAGTGTAACAAGTAATTAACATGTAAAAGATATCTAGGGAGTAGTGAAGTCTAAGTAAACACAATTTCTCCAAATACTGCTCACAACCTTAGTTTAATTAGTTTAATTTCATTTTCATTATTTTATTTTAATTATATAATAGCTTTGGGTTAGTTGAATAGCAACTAATTCCGCCCACTCCTTCAAAACCCGAGATTTTACTTGCTTTAATAAAAATATAAAAATACAAAAATAATCATCTTTCACCTCTAGAACTATTAATTAGGTTTTCTAATCCTAGCGACACTATTCCTAAGCTGAACGATCAATCCCCCGGTACTTGTCACTATACTATACTACAACGATCAGGTACACTGCCTGGTGGGGGTTGTAAGCTTCTCGAGATCCCTCGAGAGGTAAAGCAAGGTGCGATTCCCACGCATCATTTACACAATCCCTAACTCTTCAACTAAACCCTAAACCGATTACTTACTCTCACACCGGAGTCTAATCGTGGGAGACCGTCCCACGATAAGCCTAACGATGTTGTTTACTTTCTTAGTGCGCAGGTTTCACAAGCACTAAAGTTCTAATTAGTACGAGAGCAGGAGTCCAAACAAGGTAAGCCCAACTTTTGTATCAACACTTACTATCATATACACATACTTACTCTCACGCCGGAGATGATTCGCAGGGTCCAACCACACAATGTTTCCATTTGTGTCGACACATGTTACTTAGGTTGGCGACTCATCCCTTATCAACATACTCTTCGATCACCATCGAAGCCTGGCAGTGCCGATAATTGCAAAATCATTCATCTTTATTTTATATTAACATTTAATTAAAATAGACTACAATCATAAACAATCATATATTTCAACAATTAAAGACCACAGACACATTTTTAAATATCAACAATCATTTAAGTTTTCTTATGAACATGAACCATAGATCTAAGATCATATCAAGATCATTTGATTTTATGAAACAACAAATAGTCTAATCAACAAACTTACACATGTTATCAGAGATTAAATTGCTACAAAATACAAGTTAACAACTTTAACCAAAACAATCCTTTTGGGATTAAAGTTAGCCGTGGCTAAATAACACCCCAAAAGGGGATCCATCATTTTACCAAAATTTTAACGCACTCATATTAGCAACAAATTGATAATTAACAAGATGCATTCAACCTAGCTCGGATGCCACTGATGATAAAATTAATGGTTTTGTGTATATATTTAAATTCTTCAGTATAATAACAACATTAATATAACCACGAATGAAGCAAAAGCATATAATGAACAACTCATTTACACGATTAATATGGATCTTTCATGCATCAATGTAATTGACCACATATCAAATGATTACAACATTATCATAAAACCATAAATCATGCATATCATAATTACTAAATAATTATATAAAGATGAAAACTAAATCAAGAAGACTTAAATTCTTGAAATGGATGGAGATGCGGATTGAACCCCGGATCAATAGGCTATATGTTCAATTCTTAATCAAAACCCCAAGATCCAACATCACTTGGATCTACACGTCCCAAGTGAGTATAAGAATGACATACCATCTATTTTGCAATTTATTTGACCAATAAGGGAGTAGACTTGTTACGTGATTATCAAAGATGTATGTAAAGATTATATAGGCTTATAGCAATTTGAATGTTTTCATTTGAAGATTTTGCGAAAACATGAATCTCCTAGGTTTGAGAAAAACATTTGGGCTTGGCTAATGGCTTCTTAGAAAACGTTTTTGGTTTGGCCTTTTGTAAAACGGGAGGAGGTATTTTTGTCATCTCTCTAGGTCCCAATCTTAATGCAAGTTTACAAAACATCTAAAATATCATGTACGAACTTGAATCGAAAATCCACTTTGGTTGGGTAAGAGGAAAGCCGACCTAGAAAAACCGAACGCGCCCTTAATAGACTTTGGTGCGCAGGTTTAGCACGTCAGCGCGCTAGCCTAGCACTTCATGTGATCTAGCATATCTATGTTTAGATTGTAGATCTCATTTTTCCCTTTTTGTGGCCTTTTGAATCGACTAAATCTAAGTTCGGACGAAGGTGTTATGGCCAAATACTAAAACAACTTCTAAGGTCATCACATAAACTTGATTTCTTATTTTGGCTTTGTTTTTGCACATGATTCTCTTCATTTAGGCTATCGTTAGCGATTTAAGTGGTTTATAATATATATTTGTCATCATTAAAATGTAAAGGAGATATTAGCCATTACTAGGGTGTAAACGAGCCGAGACAGCTCGCGAGCTATTCGAGATCGACTCGTAAACTACTAGAAATCGACTCGATATAAATGAGTCGAGCTCGAGCTCTAGCTACTCAAGTACACTTTCAAGTCGAGTTCGAGCTCGAATATACTCAGCTCGTGAGGCTCGCGAGCCCTTATCGAGCTTTAATGATATTACACTTTTACCCTTATATATATGTTGTTACGTAATTGTCATAAAATTGAGTCGAGTCGAGCTTATATTTCATCGAGTACGAGATTTAAATGTGGCAATAATCAAGCTCGAGTCGAGTTTCGAACTCGAGTTTGAGATGACGAGCCGAGCTCGAGCTTGAAATCCAAAGCTCGAACGAGCTCGAGTCGAGTTTCGAGCTCGAGTTTACTAATCGAGTCGAGTGACTCGAGTCGAGCTTGGCAGTACTGGGCTCGTTTACACCCCTAGCCATTACTTGCACCAACATTTTAGCATGTTTATTTTTCTATGTTAATTTATTTTCATTCGTTTATTTTCGTTTAATGTGTTAATGAATGAATACAAATGATTATTAAGTATTGATACCTCATATTATGTGACAAGCTTCTAAATAAATAGTTGTGGAGTCAAACTGCTTAAAAAGATATGTGAAAATATTGTAAAACAGTTAAAAAAATAAAAAATAATAAAGTGTTTAACATGTTGTGATAAACATCAAAGTCTAATTTAGGTTTGAATAAAAAAATAAAAACACCGCGTATAGACTATGAAAAAAAAAAAAAAAGAAAAAAGAAAAAAAAGGAAAAGGGTAAACGCGTAGTCTTGTATTGTAACCTAAGCCCAACCAAACCCAGAAGAAGAGAAGACCCATCCATTCGATTAATAATATATCAATTCAATTCAATCGTTATCTTCTTCTCGTATGTGTGTTTGGTCAAATGTTCAATAAAATTGACTCAGCAAACCCTAATTATTATTTTCTGCCGGTCAATTGATTGATTCATTCCATTCTTCTTTTGTAAGTCCATCTTTTCTCTTTCTTTCTTTAATTAATTATTTGTATCATGTCTTTTAGGGCAACAATATAAGTTTTGATTTACTTGGTTGACTTTATTAACGAATTAGCTAGTTTTTTTTAAAGGTGTTATTAGGTTCAGGTAGGGTTTGTTCTATGTTAGTGGCTTAGGGGGTGTTTGTTTAAGCTTATATGCGCACTTATGAGCTTATTTGATTTCGGCTTAAATTTCATACGCCTCAATTTTCCGGCTTAAGATTTATGGCCTTATATAAGTTTATTATACCATAATAAACTTATATAAGCAGACAAGTCTCAAAATAAGCTGGAAAATAAGCCGAAACACATATAAGCTTAAACAAACACCCCGTACTTGCAGTTTTATCTGCTTTATAATACCTATCTTATTTGTCTTTGTTTTTCCCTCTTGTCTCTGCAGTGCGCAGACCTTAGGTAGCGTTTAGTTGTAGAAAACTTTTTTTTTTTTTTTTTTTTTTTTTTTTTTTTTTTTTCTGTTTCTAGATTCCTTCAAAAGGCAATGGTTTTTCTTCTCTAGAGAATGAGTTGAGAATCTTGAAAACCCGTTTACATGGAGTTATATTTTTCCTTTTTAACAAAATTACACGAGGATTGTGACGGTGAGAGGTTACCAATGGTTATTAGGGTTATCTAAAAGTGGAGAAGGGTAGATTCTTTGGGGGTGTTTGTTTATATGTGGGCTTATATAAGATTCTTATGATGTAAGAAGCTTATATAAGCCCATGAGTCTTTAAATAAGCCGAAAAATTCAAGTTTATGTGATACAATCCGAAAGCAAATAAGCTCATAAGCCCACATATAAGTTTAAGCAAACACCCCCTTTTTTGTTAAGAGTGAAAAAAGTGGAGAAGGGTAGATTTGGGTTTTCGTTTTTCTAGTTAAAATTCGAAAAATGAGAAATTCACTCTTTTTGGAAATTGTAGGAAAAAAGTCTGACTAAGGGGTTTTCAGTTTTTCCATTTTCCTATGAAAAATATCCTGAAAAGATGGGATGTACCGGTGTTTGTTTATTCTTTAGACATAAATCACTTTTTTCCACTTCTATTTTGCAGTCTAATTATCACTTTATGATTTTTCATATGAAAATACACACACACAGACAACCTTAGTGATAGATTTGTTTGTCTGGTGTCGCAGGCAAATTGCTCTGGAGAATGTCCTGACATGTGTTAATGGTTGTGAAGATGGATAAAGCAGCACCTGCCTCTTCATCACGTCAACTTGCTCAACGCCTTTATGACAAAGTAAGCTTTCCTTTCTAATGCCTCTTGTCACAACTGATTTTTGACTATTCGCTATTCAACATATATATGAAACAAATATTTTGCCAACACTTGGAGGCTTGAGTAATCAATTTGGAATTTGTACGTTATTTGCGCATCTAAGGAACTTCTTGTATCTACATGAAGATCTTATGTTCTTGAAAAGTTATGTTCGTTTTTCCTTTTGCATTTACGAATTTTTATACAACAACAACAACAACAACAACAAACCCAATCCCGCCGGGGCAGGGTATGGGGAGGTAAAATGTAGACAGATCCTACCCCTACCCCAGGATAAACCCGGGAGTAAAGAGACTGCTTCCAACGAGACCTCCGGCAAGTGCATGTGTGCGGGTGAAAAGGAAAGGAAAATAAACAGTAAACAAAAAGGACGGAGCGCAGTGAACAAAAAAGCATAAAGCAGCAAGCAAAAGCAAACAAAAAGGGAAAGAAGCAGGCAAAACAAGCAACCAAACCGGGGAAGCAAACAAAGGCACACACAAAAACACAAAGAAAGCAGGCAACCTAAAGGAGTAAAACAGAGCAAAGCAGATCAGCGCACGGGGCCTAAAACTAAGGCAAAGCAAAGACAAAGAACAAAAAACAAAACGTCTCCAACAACCAAAAGCAAAACAGAGCAAAGCAGAGCCACGCACGAGGCCTAAAACTAAGGCAAAGCAGAAACTAAGAACTTAAAAACCAAAAAACAACTACAACAACCTAGACCCACTAGGCACCTAGAACATCTACAACAACCTAAACCCACTACCCGCAGATCCTAATTCTATCTCTCCACGCCTTCCTATCTGAGGTCATGTCCTCGGTCAAGAGAAGCTCCTTTATGTCGAGCTTAACTCTGTCCTCCCACCTAAGTTTGGGTCTACCTCTCCTTCTCACACCCTCTACTACTAGCGCCTCGACTCTTCTTACTGGCGCTGATTGTGGCCTCCTCCTGACATGACCGAACCACCTCAACCTTCCTTCTCTCATCTTCAAGATAATATTCTCGACTTCAAGTTTTGCTCTGAAAACTCCGTTCGGGATCATGTCAAGCAAGGTTTTACCACAAGTCCATCTAAGCATTCTCAGTTCTGCTACCTCTACCCTGTTAGCCAAGGCCATGGAGATGGGCCAGCACTCAGACCCGTACAGCATAGCCGGTCTAATCGTCACCTTATAGAATTTTCCCTTTAACTTTAAGGGAACGTTTTTGTCACACAGGACTCCTGACGCAGCCCTCCATTTTGTCCAACCAACTCTAATTCGGTGCGTAACGTCCTCATCTATCCCCCCTGATTTGTGGATCATCGATCCCAGATATCTAAAAGACTCCTTGGGTGGCAGGATCTGGTCACCTAACCGAATATCAACTTCTTCGTGGCGGCCTGTCTCGATCCTCCCGAAATCACATCTCAGGTATTCCGTCTTCTCTCTACTCACTCGAAGACCGTTGTCTTCAAGAGCCTCCCTCCATTGCTCTAATCTGTTGTTTAACCCTTCCGCCGATTCTTCTACCAACACAATGTCGTCAGCAAAAATCATGCTCCACGGGATACCCTCTCTAATCCCACGAGCTACCTCATCTAGAATCAAGGCGAAGAGGTAAGGACTAATGGCAGATCCTTGGTGTAGCCCAACTTCCACTATCCCCACTGTGGACCGTACACGGGTCTTAGCCCCTTTGTACATATCCTTAATGACCCTCACGTATCTCCTAGGGGTTCCTTTCTCAATAAGAGTTCTCCAAATCAAGTCGCGTGGAACACTATCATATGCCTTTTCAAGGTCGAGGAACGCCATATGTAGATCCTTTTGTCTTTCTCTATACTTCTCCATGAGACTTCTGAGAAGGTGGATAGCCTCAATCGAAGACCTACCTGGCATAAAGCCGAATTGGTTCTCCGCCACCCTCGTCTCCCTTCTCAACCTTCTCTCAATAACTCTCTCCCAAAGCTTCATGGTGTGGCTAAGAAGCTTAATGCCCCTATAGTTGCTACACACTTGAACATCCCCCTTGTTCTTATAGATGGGGATAACTTCGCTGAGTCTCCATTCTTCTGGCATCTTAGCACCTGAGAAGATCTTGTTGAAGAGGCAGGTCAACCATTCTACTCCCTCATCTCCCAAGCACCTCCAAGCTTCTATGGGGATTTGATCTGGCCCTACTGCCTTGTTTCTTCCCATCTTCTGTAGAGCAACCTTAACTTCTGGCTGGCTAATCCTCGCATGGTAACACTCAGTCCGTTGGCTAGGGTTCTCTTCTTCCCCGCTTCCTTCGGTACCTCCTACGTTGAACAGAGAGGCGAAATACTCTCCTCATCTTTTCCTAATATCCTCTTCATTCACAATGGTCCGTCCCCATTCATCCTTGATATATTTTACGTTTCCTAAATCCCTCCTTCTCTCTCGGGCTTTAGCAATCCTGAATATATCATTAACCCCTTCTTTGGAGTCTAATTTCTTATATAAATCTTCATACGCCTTCTCCTTTGCCTGTGCAACAGCCTTCTTCGCTTCTCTCTTAGCTACTTTGTACCTCTCTTCTGCGGCTATGATGTCCGGTTGGTGGCCCTCTCGGCACAAAAGAAGCTCTCTGAACCTGGATTGTTTCGCTGCTACTTTAGATTGCACTTCCTCGCTGAACCACCAAGTTTCCCTGTGGTGTGGTTGGGACCTCACTGCCCCGCTAGCTACACCAAGGGAATCCTTTGCTGCGTCCTTAATGATGTCGGCAAAAGAGTTCCACATCTGGTCTGCTTCTCTAGTAGTTAGGTCCTCTGACCGAGTAGAAAGTCCCTCTAAGACTTTCGCTCTAAACGACTCAGCCGCCTCGCCATTCAGATTCTTCCATTGGATCCTTGGCGACCTGGTCGCGACCCTCCTAGGTTGTTGCCTTACGAAGAGTATATCCAAAGCTAACAATTTGTGTTGGGAAGAGCATGTCTCGGCAGGGAACACCCTGCAGTCACTACATGCTCTAAGGTCTC
Source organism: Artemisia argyi (assembly GCA_030686995.1). Taxonomy (NCBI): domain Eukaryota; kingdom Viridiplantae; phylum Streptophyta; class Magnoliopsida; order Asterales; family Asteraceae; genus Artemisia; species Artemisia argyi. Next base: position 105,196,267 of record CM060709.1, read on the forward strand.
TTCTTCTCACCAGTAGATAGTCAATCTGGGTGTTGTGACCCCCACTCTGAAAGGTGATCAAGTGAACATCTCTCTTCTTGAAAACTGAATTCGCCACAACTAAGTCGTGGGCAGTCGCAAACTCTAAAATCGAACGACCTTCGTCATTCCTAACTCCAAAACCAAAACCTCCGTGGGCCTCCGCATAACCATCCGCTGCCGCTCCAATGTGGCCGTTCAAGTCACCTCCTATAATCAAGCGCTGATCCAACGGGCACTCCCTAACCAGCTCGTCGAGAGAGTCCCAGAAGTTCTTTTCTTCTTCCCTTCGGCCCACCTGTGGTGCGTAAGCGCTGATTACGTTAACGGTTTCCTCATCAATAACCAAAGTGATCATCATGATCCTATCACTCCTCCGGGTCACTTGCACTACATTATCCTTGAGACCCGCCGCCAAAATAACTCCCAACTCCGTTTCTCGCCGTCCTAGAGCCCGAGTACCAAAGCTTGAAGCCGTTACCCTCCCTCGTGCTGGAGCCCTTCCATTTCGTCTCTTGGAAGCACGCAATGTCAACCTTATGTCTCCTCAACGCATCAGCCAGCTCAAAGAGCTTATCGGTCAACGTCCCAACGTTCCAACTACCTACCCGGAACCTACGAGAAGAGTGAACCCTAGCAAAACCCCTACCCCCCCTAGGCCCGCCTGCCCTTCCTACACCGCCTACCCCTCCTACCCCACCTACCCCGCCTACCCCTCCCACACCGCCCAGACATGACCTCAGGTAACCATCACCAGCCAAGGGGTCTATCCTACCCTCAACAAACAACCACGAGAAGGGAACAAAAGCAAAAAGAGGAGACCAACCAAAGGCAAGACAAGCAGTAGCACAAAAAAATAAATAAATAAATAAATAAATAAAATAAAAAATAAAATAAAGAGACAATCAGTTAGGTAATAAGCTAAAAGAAAAACTCAGCTCGGCCGGAATTTTTTTTTCCGGTGGTCGGAAAATTGTATCCGGCAGCAGTGACGGCGGATTCCGGCGACCGTCGGTAATATTGTATTGTTTATTGTTTATATGTTATGATGCATAAATGATTAAATACTCGTTGACTTTCAAAAGATATTTTGACCACAAATCATTTATTGTATCTTGTATTAGTGAAGTGTGTGTTATTTGGGGTTCAGAGCATGATTCTCACTAGTCTTCAGTCTTGATTTTTTTTGGAAGTAGCCTACAATTGTCTTAAGAACGTAACCGTTGCTATTGTTATTTCATTCATATTCAACTTCATTAGTTTAAAAAACTAATACTTCATTCTACTAATTGATAACAAGTTACCAATGTTTTTCACTGCAATTTGAACTCTAGAGTGGTCCATTATATTGGCTTTTCTTATAAGCTATAAAGGTGAGCGGCTATACATATGATACTTACTCGTTGGTTTGCTTTTCAGAATATCGAGTTGGAGAATAGGCGGCGTAAGTCGGCCCAAGCAAGAGTGCCATCAGATCCAAATGCCTGGGAGCAAATGCGTGAAAATTTTGAAACAATAATTCTTGAGGATCACAGTTTTTCTGAGAAGCATAATATTGAATATAGTCTCTGGCAGTTGCATTACAAACGTATTGAGGAATTTAGGGCTCATTGCAGTGCTACACCTACTACAGTTTCAACTACATCTCAGACTAGGGGAGGGCCTGCTCGGCCTGATCGAGTTTCTAAAATACGTTCACAATTCAAAACTTTTCTTTCAGAAGCTACTGGATTTTACCATGATCTGATTTTGAAAATTAGAGCTAAATATGGTCTCCCAATGGGGCAGTTCTATCCTGAACCTGAGAACCATAAGGCAAACGACAAGGACGGAAAGAAATCCATTGAAATTAATAAGGGTTTGTTATCCTGCCACCGCTGTTTGATATACTTGGGCGATCTTGCACGTTACAAAGGACTGTATGGGGAAGGTGAATCCAAAAGTCGCGATTACGCAGCAGCTCGAAGTTACTACTTGCAAGCAGCTTCTCTTTGGCCAGCAAGTGGGAATCCACATCATCAGGTTATTTTTTGTACACACCTGCGTGGCACACCACCATATTAAGAAATATATATCTAATCATGTATAGTACTACCTCCGTCCCATAATAAGTGTCCATAATGGAATCTTTGCATGTCCCAAATTAAGTGTCCAGATTCTATTTCAACCAATGAGATGAGAGTTTAGTGGGTAAAATTGATATTTGATTGGTGGATAGTGTAGTTAGTGGAATTTTCTAAAACTTTGTGCATTTTGAAAGTGGACACTTAATATGGGACGGAGGGAGTACTAAAAAGCTTTAAGTTTTAACTTGATTTTACATTTCTTCTGGTCCTCATTTGGTTCTTTGATGTGTTTGCAGCTTGCTATATTGGCCAACTATTCAGGAGATGATTTGCTGGCTGTATACCGTTACTTTCGAAGTCTGGCAGCTGAAAGTCCTATCTTGACTGCAAGGGATAACTTGAAATTAGCCTTTGAGAAGGTACTATATTGACATGTCCCTATGTGTAACTGAGAATAACTTGACGCTTGATTAATACTTCCAAAATGGAGTGGCTTGAAGCTTTTTACTATAAAGTTCTGTTTGCTACTATGTGACAACTTGAGTTCTAGGATGTACAAAAGTGTTGCATAATTACATAATAGTCCTCTAGACAGGTAGTAACTCTTTTGTATCTGTCTTGTTATTTTTTGTACATGTAGCTATGTAATTGATCCCAGGTTTGATAGATACGAACATTTGATAACATGTTATGGTAAGTATCCTCTTAGTGGTTTGCATTGTCTTTTGTGGGCAAGTTCATTTTTTTCTGATTAAAAAATTCAAACAAGCTACTTACTTCTGGTCGATTGTGTTCTTGGGCAGGAACGGCTCATGGGAACAAACATTCCATCTTAAAAACAGTTTTTGATAATAAAAAAGTTCTTTCTATTCAAATTCCTAAAATTGGAGTAGTTTTAGGAGTGGGATATACCAATAGAGCTAGCTTTAGGAATTGATCAGAGATGCCATACATCTATATCAAAGATCAAACATGAGTGGGAGAGCCGGTGGTGTCAGTTTAAACTTGTTCTTTTCCCCTTACATGACCCTAACTAGTTAAAATAGGACGCTTGTTGCCATTATCTAGAATCAATTTTGATATGAGCAACTTATGTACCTCAAGTAGGGAAATAGGTCTTCCTTATTAGGGAGTATTCACTTGTTTTCTTAAGGCCAATCTCCTCTGACACTGTTTTTATTTTTTATTTTTATAATTGACATGAAACTGATAATTATGATAATTTGCAGAAGTATCTGTTATGCTACTTATGTGTGTTTCTTTACATGGCAGAATCGGCAAAGTTATTCTCAGTTGCTTGTTGATGCAAAATCCTCTCCTGTCAAGGGATCACCTGTTCGGACAAGAGGTAGAGGAAGAGGGATAGTGGAGACTGCAGTGCGGTCAAAGGAGTCAGTTAGTGATGCTAGTGCTGACGTCGAAAGAACAAAGGATGTTCGCCAAATGTTTAAAGCATTTCGTGTTCGTTTTGTTCGCTTGAATGGTATTCTTTTCACACACACAAGGTATGTGAAATATTGCATGCTTAGACAATAGAGATGTTTTCTTTAAATTAATCAATTTGATATGAAGTTTATTCCATTATCGTTTCAGCTTGGACACGTTTGAAGAAATCCTTGCCCTAGTTACCAATGGTTTTCAGGAGCTTCTTTCTTCTGGGCCAGAGGAGGAGCTGAGTTTTGGGACTGATACGGTTGAAAATGGACTTTTCATTGTTATACTTGTCTCCATACTTATATTTACGGTGAATAACGTGAAAGGAGGGACCGAAGGTCAGAGTTATGCAGATATCGTACAAAACACAGTGCTTTTAAAGAATGCACTCGGCACATTTTATGAGCTAATGGGTCTACTCTTTAAAAGATGCTTGCAGTTGACTGATCCGTCCTCAAGTTTTCTCTTGCCTGGCATTCTTATTTGTGTCGAATGGATTGCTTGTCATCCTGATGCTGTTATACGTAATGAGGCTGATGAAAAACAATCAACGGCTCAGATTAACTTTTGGAACAACTGTGTATCTTTGTTCAATAAGCTCTTGTTGGCTGGTTTGGTCACTTATGATGATGACGACGACATTAGCTGTTTCACTGATATGACAAGATATGAAGAGGGTGAAAATGAATTGCAACCTGCTTTATGGGAGGATTTAGAGTTGAGAGGATTTTTGCCCCTTAAAGCAGCACAAACATTTTTAGATTTTTCAAGCAAGCATACTAACAGCAAGAAAGATAAAGTAGCGCGTGTAAAGAGGATTTTAGCTGCAGGAAAAGTCATTGCAGATAAGATAACCATTGACCACAAAAAGGTTAGATATGATTCGAATTCGAAGAAGTTTGTTATTGGTGTCGAGACTAAAAAAGACACAGTTACCGGTAAATCAAATGGGGGTATTAAAGAAGGTGATGTGAGTGCAACCAAGATAGTCACCCCACCAAAGGCGGAATCACATGTGGATTTTGAAGATGATGATGAAGTGATTGTTTTTAAACCGACTGTGATTGATAATCGAAGTGAAATGCTAGCTCCAAAAGAGAGCCATCAAGAAGGGTTGCAGCATGTTCAAAATAAAGATACTGGTAGTTCTCAGTTTGCAGCTCCTGTTTCAGTTCCACATTCTGTTTACACTAATTCACAATCCGTGCTGCCAGTTAACAATTTTCCACAAAGCATTGGGCAGCCATATCAGTTCCAGTCTCCAATGTGGTCTAACAACAATCAAGTTGTGGTTTCAATTGCTGGTGGATTAAAAGGTTTGACCTTGATGGAAAACGGGCATGTAAGTAATCCTGGAATGCACAGAGATATGCAGATTTTAAATGCTACAGGTGTCCGTGAAAGTGGTTTGGTGTATGGTGGAACATCTCAAAATTTGGTGGGACCTTCTGTGATTGATGATGCAAATACATCCTTCAGAGAACCTATTACTCATATAAATACAATCGCACCTTCTGGACCTGATCCTTACACAGTTGGTCGACATACATTCTCAACCATGCCACCTAATTATTTGAAAGGCTCTACAGTAAGACCTGTAAGACACCTTGGACCTCCACCTGGTTTTAACTCTGTTCGTCCTAAACAAGTTAATGAACAGGGTTCTGCATTGGGTCAGAATCCCCTAAATGATGATTACAGCTGGTTAGACGGATATCATTTGCAAGCATCAATGATGGCGGGTAATCAACCAATTAATCTGCCATCAAACTTGAATTCCCAGTATATGAATAATTCATCTACATCTGGCTTCCCATTTCCTGGAAGACAAGGCCCAGTCCAGTTTGAAGGTGAAAAGCAGAAAAATTGGCAGGAACGTGCAGTTATGGAAAATTCAAACTCTCACCATGCATCACTTCAACAACAATATGTTCCTCGAATGGATCAACAAGGGCAGCCGGTATGGAAGGGCAATCAGTTCGTGTGATGCCAGTGGGCACTTCATGGTATTTCTAATTATTGCATTCTTACCTTAAAACTATAACTAAAATTATTTCCGATGCGGGAATTTTTTCTCTTAGTTTGGTCTTTTAACATAATTTTGTTGTATGAAGGTCATTCTTGATTATTGACATGGCCGTTGCTCATCTTATCATGAAGTACACACTCCAGCTTCCCATCTAATTGTCTTAAATTTATGTTGGAGCATGATGATGCTGGTAATCTTGGCTTGATTGCAGGAGAAACGGTGAGCTTAAAGTTTTGAACTCCGCTAACTCTCTTTATTATGTATACGATGCACTTGAAAAAGATTGTTGATATCTCATGACAATGACGTATTAGCATCTCACTGAATATAGTTTTACTTCTTTTTCCTGCATGTGCCTATTCTATCGGTCTTACATGCTCCTATTTAAGTTTACGGGTTTTAAAAAGCTGCAAATTGATGAATTTTAGACATATACCTACCACGTTCTTGCTGATAATTGTACATAATTCTATATGTGTTTGTGATGACAATTTTTTGAACATGCTAAACATGATATTATTAAAGTTTAATACATTTAAGGATTGAAGCATCCATAGACACTTGGACAATGTGGTTTAGGTGGATATGACGATCTTGCACTTGGATCCAGTTCGCCTTGTGGGTGAAGTGGACAAAATATATGCGTAGTCTAGATGGTTTTTGTATAATCTTATGTAAGCACTTTGGTAGAGATTGAAAGTTTTGCAGTCGCAGCGTTTTGATAAATGAATATTGGAATTTCATGCCATACACATTAAGCTACGTGGGTTAATGAAGATTTTGATAGTTCAAGGATATATGCATGGCTGAATAATTACTTGTACCTACTACCTAATCATACGAAACATCGAAGTATTGTTGGTCAAACATTATTGGCATGCTATAATCGATGGTCTCGTACAGCCTAGATGTGTTGAGATAAAGCAAATATGGAAGATAAGCTATTAAAAGAAATGACCACGCCAAGTGATTTAGGACTGATTTAAGGCTGCCGTGATTTCTTGTAATTTACATTGACTTACCATATAGGTTTTGGTACTTTGTTGCACTCCATGAATATGTTTTCTAGGTAAAAGATGATCATCACATTGCTCATTAATTGTTTTCATAGCCTTAGTTATTGATTTTTATGGTCACCCTATTTATACAAGGTTGTCTTATTATATTAGTGTTGTTATAGGGACTGTGACTGGGTTTCCCATTGGAGTCCAAAAGAACCACCTGATGTTTTGTGTTTCTGGTTGTGGGGATATCCTTGTGTCTTGTGATTTGGGTTCATGGTGGATGACGACTATATCAACATCCACTGGGTATAAACTGTGTCTATTAATTTCATCTGGTTTTGTGGCTCATCTTTGGAGAGAAGTGGTGGGACGTAAACTGAAGCATGGTTAGTCATGATTGAAGTCTATGTGTTGGGTCGTAATGTTTGTTATAGTAAAACTTCTTGGTTGCTGTTACCATCTTTGGCCATATATGAGGTGTAACAGTGGCTACTGCTTTCTCAGTTTGTTGATGCAGCGTTGTTTAAGAATTGATGCATTGTTACTTTTCTGAAGTACGTTGTAAATTCGTTTTGAACAAGTAAATTTGTCATGTTGGGTTCAACGATGATGTTTGTTGCTGAATAAATCACTTTCATTTGGTATGCACTTTATTTGTTAACTATAACCTGACCATTATTATGTTTGTGTTTAGTGATATGCCCTTAACCACTATATGGGTTCAGGAAAGTATGCGTTCTTATCCGTATTTACTGGCTGAAACGGGTTAATGTTTTTTCTTTGGATATCAAAAGAAAAGAAAATCGTTAAAATAATAACTTTTATGCATATTTTGTAATTTCATAGTTTTAATAAACAGAATCAGATATATTTTGTAACACCACTTAAAAAAAGTTAGTAATAAAAAACAAAATTTGTAACAACCGAGTAAGAGTTGGGTTAATGCATCCATATAAACAAACATAAACTTGATATAAAAATGCAAATATAATATGAGGTAAGCTATTTAAAAAACTATAATAGACATGGAGATAATTTTAGCCAATTATTTTTAATTAAGATAAAACACCAATCTTTTCATCTAATACCTCATATTTTTTAATTACAATTTACTTTTGCCTTTTAAAATAAAGAAATTATCTAAACGATTTTGACAAACATTTAATTATCTTTTGACAGAGGGACACTTTAGTGTACTTTCACTTTTTTTTTAGAGTTTGATAGATACATGATATATCAGTATTATCACATGTAATAGAACACTAATGTATAAGTTCAAACATTCAAAATGCTGTCAAAATGAGCATAATATTTATGTATAATAGAACACTAATATATAAGTTCGAACGCATCAATAATGTCTGATGTCTAGATCTTCTTTTTCCCTTTCCGTGGACTTTTGAATCCCTAAAACGGAGGTTGTATAAAGAAGTTATGGCCAAACTACCATATCCCCTTATAGAGACCTCACATAAACTTGATTCCAGCTTTCGACTTTAATTCTTCACTCGATTCTTCAATACGGCGTATAGATATAAACCTAAATACGCCGTATAAGTCTTATGTCTTCAGTTGTATACGATGTATACACATGAACTAGTATACGTTGTATACTCTTCTATACGTAGCCAAATTCACATATACAAATATGTATACGCCATATACATAGAATTATGTATACGACGTGTTCTCAGACTGTAGGTCTAATTTCTTCCTGTTTGGCTTCTTTTATATCATTTTTCAGTCTTTTCTGCAAGAATTGTTTCAAAGCTCCAATTTAACACTGATACGTACATTATAACAAATCAGTATGAGATATTATCATATAAATGCTATAAAAACAAGCAATAATCATGAAAATTTGATAGTAAAAACATGTATATATTTGATGCTATCATATACACGAAGGGGTACACTGCCAGAGAGTGTTGGTTAATCTTGTAAGATACGACTATAAATTTTAAAACAATATTTTCCACAGCAGCTCAACATGCTCAAATATGATATTTCATTTTATTATTATTATTATTATTATTATTATTATTATTATTATTATTATTATTATTATTATTATTATTATTATTATTACTATTATTATTATTATTGTGGACGTATGGTCCGGACTTGGCCAGGAATGGGCTAGGCCCGACAGATAGCGGCCCACTCTACGCCTAAACCCTAATCCATGCCCTATAAATATAGGGCTGTGATTCTCTTCTTGACAGAACACAACAGGTCTACTCAGGGCTCGAGAAGACGACGAACGGCCCAGTGAGAGTCGTCAAATCCAGCCCTCGCCAGATTATGTAGCAACAAATAATATTTAGGGATCCGTTTGGTTAAGTAGCAAATCACAAGGACCATTATTGTAATTTCAGATTTTTTAGGGTGGAATTTGACAACCTTCCAAACTTAACCAAGGGACAAAACTTGCCAAGTATCAATAGTCCAAGGATAATAAATGAGTTTTTTCACTTTTTGTCCTTCAAGGACTAAAACTGCCAAATGTTGAAACTTCAGGGACCAAAATTGTAATTTCTTCAAACTTTTCACTCAGGGACCAATCTTGCCAAGATAAGTAACCAAAGGACCATAAATGATAATTTCCAAAATTTGAAATCCCAGGGACTATTTTTGCTAATTGTGAAACTTCAGGGACCAAAATTGTAAATTTTTAAAACTTTTTACCCAAGGACCAATTTTGATAACTTTTGACTTTTAAAAGACTTGGGTTGACTTTTCTTTCAAAACAAATGCTTAGGGACTGATTTTGTCAAGTTTTGAAAGTTGAGGGACTGAAACTGCCAATTATGCAAACTTTGTTCGTTTTTCATCTGTTTTCAATCATTTTGCATCTGAAACATATAAAACACAATCCAGGGATATTTTCTGTATTTTGAGGCATTTCCGAGTGTTTTTAAATGTTTTTGCAGTTCAGATTGGACAAAAATGATGAGTATTCACACACTCATCAGTATTTTTGTCTTAATTTAATTTTGAAAATACTATGGTTAATCAAAAAACTCTACTTTCGATTGCCCTAAAGAAACTTAAGAACCGGTATTAGTTACGTTATAAATGCATATCTAAATACACATCTCATTATATGAGCTTTTTCCTTATAATTATTGATAGATATTAATGTAAAAATTCAATAGTTTAATAACTTTGTATTCGAACCACGTTTACACCGGTTTTAAAAGTGGTAAATAGAAGGGAAGCTAAAAGTGATTAAAAAACACCCATTCGCTAAAAAGGAATTTAGAAATCACGTAACTTTTTTATATACTGTATGTTTAGCGAAACGAGATGGAGTTGGAGCAGGAGTTAGAGTTTATATTATAAGCTAGATGGTTGAGTTTATTTTTCACAAAGTTTGACAAATTAGTTGGAGTTGAAAATTATTTTTGTTAAATCATTTAAAAATGTATCAAATTAAATTCAAAAATATATTTCAAACTTTTACGTATTAATCCATTATATTTTTAAGGGTTTTGCTAACAACAACACTAAGGGCTGCGTTTAAGAGGATGTTTTTTTCTTATAATTTGATGTAATAGACTATTTCAACCAATAAGAATTAAGTGTTAGTTATTCATTCACCTTTTTTGGAATTATTTCCGCAATTTTAGTGATTTTCATCCAATCATGATAATAATAACAATCAATTGCTTAAACACAGCCCTAAAGGATGCTGTTAGCAAAACCTTATTGTTAAACATATTTAGATAATTTGAGTATTTATAAGCCCTCATAAGCACTTAAGCACGTTTTAACTGATTTGAGCTTATAAAGTCTTAAAGCTTATAAAAACTTTCCTAACAAATGAACTTGTTTAAAAAATTAAGGGGCCGTTTAGTTTGTGAAAAATTTCTCAATTTTTTCATTTCTAAATTCCTTGAGAAGGGATGGTTTTTCTTCTCTAGAGAAGAGTTGGGAATTTTGAAAACCCGTTTAGTTGGAGTGATATTTTTCTTTTTTAAAAATGATAATAAGATTACCTCAAATTGTGACGGTGGCGGCGACGGTCGGCGGTGGAGGATGACACGAGAGTTTAGGAGTAGAATGGTGTATGCGTTTTTTTGGAGTTGAGAAAAAAAAAATGAGAAAGAAAAAATGAGAATACTAGAATAGGCTTTTCAATTTCTTAGTTAAAATTTAGAAAATGAGAATTTCATTTTTTTTGAAAATCGTTGAAAAAAGTGCGACTAAACGCTTTTTCAGTTTTTTCATTTTCTTATGGAAAATTTCTTGGAAAAATAGAGAATTTCTCTCCAACTAAACGCACCCTAAGGTGCTGTTTAGTTGTAGAAAAATTTTCATTTTTTTCAGTTTTTAAATTTATTGAAAAGGGAATGAGTTTTCTTCTCTAGAGAAAACCAGAGAATTTTGAAAACCCGTTTAGTTGGAGTTCTATTTTTCTTTTTTAAAAATGATAAGAAGATTACCTCAAATTGCGACGGTGGGGCGATGGCTGGCGGTAGCAGCAACGGTCGGCGGTGGAGGATGACACAAGAGATTAGAGGTAGAATAATTTTTTTTTTTTTTTTTTTTTTTTTTTTTTTTTTTTTTTTTTTTTTTTTTAAATGAGAATGGTAGAATGAGATTTTCAATTTTTTAGTTATAGAAAATAAGAATTTTATTTATTTTGAAAATTGTTGGAAAAAAGTGCGACTAAAAGCGTTTTCAGTTTTTTTTTTTTTTTCTTATGAAATTTTTTTTGGAAAAATGAATTCTCTAAGTTATTTTAATTAACAAAAAAATATTGTAAGGGAAGAAAAAGTGATAACAAAACCGACATATAATCGCAGGCAGCCATAAGAAGAAAATAAAACGGTCCTTTGGTTTTTCCTTCTCCGACAACCCCCAGCAGGTAATTGCTTTCTTCTTCTTCCTAGTACAATTAAACTCACATTTCCTTTTTTTTTTTTTTTTTTTTTTTTTTTTTTTTTTTTTTTTTTATGTCTAGTTCACTAGTATATTTATATTAGCTATAATAATATTGTCATATATTAATCAAACCTGGGATAGTTTTTGGTGGGTTTAGTTGGAGGTGACATTTCCTGCTTTTGCACCTCTAGGGATAGTTATAGACACATGTATTCTTGAATTACGGCTTAAGTTTTTGTTGGAATTTTGACAGGGGTATCTCCGACCTGAAAATTTAGAAAACAATGATTTTAATTTCGTACAAGGAAACTGGGTTTTTTGGGTTACAAAGGAAACAAGAAATCGGCGACTTGGGAAATGTAAATATGTTCACTTTTGTGGGAATTTTTCCTTGTTTTGTACATAAAATGGTCACTACATTGGTGATAAAGTCAGTATCTTGTGTTTTTAGAAACTGGAGGCTGAGAATATTTTTTCGTTTTATAAATTCATCTGAAGCTGAACATCAATTCATGCTTATAACTCAAACAAACTCGTCCGCTATATATGTTAATTTAGCAACAGTTAAAAATGAACATGACTAGTTTCTAACATGTTTTTGTGTATGATACAGATGGAAACCACATTTTTGCCATCACTTTCTATGATAAGAGGCAGCGAAAGATTTATTTGCTCTGTTACAACACCTCTTACTATCAATAATGCTACCTGCTGTCGGTTATCTACGGTCAAATTTCCCTCCACCATACAAAAGTCTCAAATGCCCCTTCTTTCTAAGCACAGTGGATGCTTCCAGTGTAACGTTCTTCAAGACACACATTACATTGATACGAGTGGTTAGCCCTTTTTGTCTTTTAGTTATTATCACTAACACCCTCATTTCTATCCGTTAAAGTTATATTGTATCTTTTTGTTTGATTTATTTTTTGTATATATTGCAGGAGCTTCACTGTTTTCGCTCCTCCTTGAAATGGGTATAACCAAGAAAGGAACAGAAGCTCTTTTGGATAATCACCAGGCCTTACTTCAGGCACCTTTTGAATCCATACGCAAACAAATACATGGTCTTCAGAATCTTGGAATTAATGGTTCTGTGCTATCTAGACTGGTTAAAAAAAGACCGGATGTTCTGATATCTAAAGATATTCATTCGTTGATATGCTTTCTCTCCCATGATGATCTAAAAGGTATGATTGAGGCTCCTCAGCTTGCACGCCTTCTTATTCTTACAGACCCAAAGTTTTTGTCGGGTTTTGAAGCAAAGGTTCGATTGCTGGTGGATCTTGGCATTCCAATGGAGAGGCTTGCTCATGTACTAAACAATGTGAATTTAACAAAGGCATTGTGCTTGAAGTCATCTGAAGATATTGAAAGAATGATGGCATACTTGAACAGGTTTGGTGGTGTTGAATTGATACTCCGTCGTCCCACCATTTTAAATTTTGATCTTGATTCACAGTTGGTCCCAAGGATTGAGTTTCTTTTAAATTTGAGTGGCGGAGATGATTCTGCTACAACTACTGTTTTGCTTAAGCTGCCTTTCATATTAGCTTACACAGTTGAGCATTATACTAATCATGTTGAGTTTTTTAGATCAGTTGCGGGGTTAACCGATGAAGAGATATTTAAGATTATACTTATTTATCCGAGTTTGTTTAGTGCTAGTCGAGAGAGGAAATTACAACCTAGAATTGAGTTTCTTAAAGAATGTGGGTTTAGTTCCAATGATATCTATAAACTCTTAATAAAAGCCCCTCTTTTTCTGAGCTTGTCATTCGAAGATAACCTTGCATATAAATTGGTTTTGTTGGTGAAGATTGGATATGAATATAGAACAAAAGAGTTGGGTTTTGCAATGGGATGGGTGTGCAGAACTAGTTGTAAGAATATGCAGGAAGTGATTAGCTTGTTCTTGAATTACGGGTTGACTTATGAAGAAATTCTTGCAATGGGGAAGAAGCATCCGCAGGTGTTGCAATACAATCATAAATCAATGAGACAGAAGCTGGATTATTTAACTGAGGAGATGGGTTATGAAGTCAAAGAAACGTTGGCTTTTCCTGCCTTTCTTGGTTACGGATTTGATGCAAGGATCAAACATAGGTTTGAAGCTAGTGGTAAACTCTCAGGTGAACAAGGTATGTCGATTAACAAGCTATTTAGCATGTCTAGCGCAAGATTCTCTAAGAAGCACGAAAACAAGTTGCCTCCTGTAACAACTGTAACTGTAAAATAGCAGCTGACCTAATTTTGTTATTTTTGGGTTAATTATCTGTATGTAAGGTGCTTGTTCCTCATGATTGATTCATTGATGGCAATGGTCATCATGTACTGGCTGGTGTCAGAACATGAAATGAAAGCATGTTTTTTGTCATAAATATTGTCCATTACTTCTGTTTATTCCTCGTCACAATGCAGAATTTGGGAAAGAGCGTACATTAATACTTTTGATAGGTTAGTAAGTGACATGGTTGATCCTCTAGGAAATAGTAGTTTTCTTTCGTACATGGGAAAGTTAGTTTCTTAGAATGTCTTGTATAGATGCAGCCAAAATCAAGAAACAAATGAAGAGGATTAACCCATCAAGGAGCAAAACGTATGGACAAAATTCTTTTCTCCATACATCTATGCATTGCTAGTACTGTCCTGGGCAACTGTTTTACAGATAGCTGCATAAATTTGTTAGTGGGATCTCTGATTAGGTGTGATTGTGTATATCATATTATAATATTTATATTGAAATTAGTATCTGAGGTACCCTAATGTGTAGTGCTTTAGTAAAAATTTCATCGTGCGCACAACACAGACACTATTAGATTTCAATTAAAGGTCATAATTGCAGCAGATTCACCTGTGAATGCGTCAATTCGAGTATGTTTGTTCTATGATGCGTCAAATTGGTAGAATTTAAAAAGTTAATTTATTAGGGAATTGTTCAAATGGGTTGATGAGGTCATTGTGGTTGAAAGTCGCCCAAAGGTGTACTTTGAAACGGGTTGAAGAGGTAGCCTATGTGATGTCAAAGTTTGTTGAAAGGTAGCCTACATGATGTCATCTTGCAAAAAACACTGAGGCATCATTGGATTACTGTTAGAGGTGGTAATCTCAACACATTTACCTACGAGTGAGTCGATTTGGGTATGTTGTTTCTTACCCGTAATTTGTGTTGGGTCAACTCTGTTTCTTACCCATAATTTGTGTTGGGTCAACTCAACCTTACCCCTATGAATAAGTAGCCCATTTTGACCTGATACCTGTAATCTATCACGAGTCTTCTTCTATATGGCCCTCTTGTTTAAGCAGTTTTTATGTGAAATCTTATTATAATTTTTTTTTTGTGTGTGGATTCATGTTTTTCTTGCTTCTATCATTTTTAGTTGTCCTTTTGTTAGCCAGGCTATTTATCTTTAATGCTTGTCCAGAGCAAGTTTAAGAATGGAATCAGAATCTCCTCACTAGGTAGGTAGGTCACTCGGGTCGGGTGTCATAAAAGCCGACTCGACCCGAACCCGAATATGGTTATTCGGGTTGGGTCAATCGGGTTCAAATTTATATTCGGGTCAACCCGAGTGACCCGAGTTTGATTTTTTTCTTTCTAATTTTTATGTATTTCAAGTTTGAACACCAAAATTGTATCAATTTTAAACAGCCTAAACCCGAACCCGAATTGACCCGACCCGAGTGACACGAGTTCTAAACAAGGTCGGGTTCGGGTATTTTTTTAGGCTTGACCCGAATTGACCTGACCCGATTGACCTGAACCCGACCGGGTCAACCCAAATAACACCCTTAGTAGGTGATACACCTATATTCTTATTCTTAAGGAGCTACCTGTGTGTATTAAGCTATCACTGATTATCAAAGCACCGGGCATGCTGTTTTAAATGGCACGGGATTTTGTTTAGAGAACGTCAACTTAAACTCAGTTTACTAAGTTCAAATGGTGGATTGAAATGGTAAACTACACTTGTACAGATCTTTATAGGTGACAGTCCTTTAAGCAACCACATGTCCAGCAACTTTGGTGTCATTTCACTTGGATGGATAGATATTTGGGGACCTCTTTAGATATTATTGGGGTTCTTCATCTTCATCTTCTTTTTTCTTGTCTTTTTTATTTATTTATTTATTTTTATTTATTTATTTATTTATTATCATTATTGTTATTATTTTTTTAAATGTTTGTTGAATGACATTTGGGTGCGAGTTGCAATATCTCTAAGTCTGGTTCAGTAACACCCCTTAAGAGAGAAGTGTGTGGCCTAGTAGTATCTAAGGTGCATTAAAAAATGCATATTAACCAAGTGGTAGTGGCTTCAGACAAGATACGTCGTAAATAGGTGTGAGAGTTTGCCATTCAAAGAAAAGGGTCACAATGGTTAGTGGTGATAAGGTTGTCGTTTGCCATTATTCTAATAGTAATAGTGATTGGGTCTTGAACTGGTAATGTTTCTCTTATGTATCTTCTAGTGCCGGCGTTGCAAGCAAATAGAGAGCCTCTGCCTGTTTGATCGGTTGCGGGCTGGAAAGTGTACCGGCAGTTTGAGTCGCAAAAAATCTGCTTGCTTAACTGCAATAACCATCGTATACTACTTGTCTAAGATTAACTGCAATAACCATCGTACCAGCAGTTTGAGTCGCAAATAGAGAGCCTCTGCCCGTTTGATCTTGTGAACTCTATTATTGTTTTCTACTCATCAAGGCTTTTGACATTGTGGAAACCAATATAATTAAGTTTATATGAGCGGCAAAAGTTTCCTTCTTTTTTTATTCTTAATATATACTGTAATAATGTTTGATCAGTTATTCAGCTGTTAATTAAGTGGGCAGCTTAGAAAAAAACAAAACTAACTAGAACAAATGTCAAACGTATGTGTCCAATGTTCATAAATAACTACGTAATGCAGCATGGACCCAACTATCAACAATACATATATAGACGACTCCAAAACAAGTATCCAACTAATTTTTTAAATGATTTAACCAATGAGAACGTTACTTGTACTTGTCTGTTACTTGTTAACAATCGAATAACATTTTTGGACTTCTTCTTTGTTTTTTAACAAACATGTCGAAATATTAGACAGCCGGCTCACATCGTCAACTCGAATACTTTTATGTCCTTGTAGTTAACATATGTAGATCATGTAGTATATATGTGTGGCCGCCCACGCAAAGAAAGAAAGGAATTAAGTGAGGGTTAGAAAAAGAAAAAACAAAAAAAGAGTGTATTAATGACTACGGAAGATCCTAAGAGATTGGAAGAAGGCATCGGTCACACTCCGAGTGTGGCCGGGAAACCAGAAGCTATGGTGGTTGTGGAGCAACGAGAAGAAGATAGTGAAATGGCAAGAAAAGAAGATGAGACGACGAAAGGCGGAGAAAAACCAATGTTGGTGAAGGGAAAGAGTAAGAGGATTGCGACGTTGGATGCGTTTAGAGGTCTAACCATTGTAGTAAGTTGGGAATTAAAATGCATATTTGTGATTTTTTTTTTTTTTTTTACCATTATTGTAATGAGAATTTTAAACAATAAAAAAAATTACATCGTTGGGGATGTTCCAGCTAATGATATTAGTAGATGATGCGGGAGGAGTATACGAGCGTATTGATCATTCACCATGGAACGGGTGCACGTTGGCTGATTTTGTGATGCCGTTCTTTCTCTTCATTGTTGGTGTCGCAATTGCCTTAGCTCTCAAGGTACATCACTTAGTTTACTACACCAACTTGTTTTTGTTACTATATGTAAAATCTTAACAAATTAATTATGGTCTTTGCATGCAGAGGGTTCCAAATATGAAGTATGCAATTAGAAAGATTATCATAAGAACATTGAAGATGTTGTTTTGGGGCATTATATTGCAAGGTAGATTAATTATGATTTGAAATGAAAGGTGCAAAGTACAACAATCTCCGTATGTATCAACCCGATAAATTATTTGTGCAGGAGGGTACTCCCATGCACCTGATGCGTTGGTTTATGGAGTTGACATGAAGATGATTAGATGGTGTGGGATCCTTCAGGTATATATATATATATATATATATATATATATATATATATATATATATATATATATATATATATATATATATATACTAACAATTATTACCTACTATTATTTATATACCATGATGCAAGGATGACAATTACATATTTGTGTAATGTGGCCGATTTTGCAGAGAATAGCATTGGTGTACTTTTTTGTAGCTCTAATTGAAACTTTAACCACAAAGCTCAGACCAACTGTTCTAGAGCCTGGTCATATCTCCATTTTCTCAGCTTATCGATGGCAATGGTAAGTTTTCACCAAAACTAAATAAATTTCTTCACGGGCATTTTAACATTTTCTTTTTGTTTAATATTAGGTTTGGAGGCCTCGTCGCTTTTCTCATTTACATGATTACCACATTCTTCCTGTATGTTCCTGATTGGAACTTTACTACAGACATAAATGGGGTATCAGAGAGTTTCACCGTAAGTTCGAATCCTACATTTGATTACAAAAATTGAAAAAAATACAATGCAGATATCTAGAATCAAAAGTTAATATGTTTATTCGTGTAAATATTGCTTCAGGTTGAATGTGGTATGAGGGGGCATCTGGGTCCTGCTTGTAACGCAGTTGGTTATGTAGATAGAGAAGTATGGGGCATCAATCATCTTTACAGCCAACCTGTTTGGATTCGATTAAAGGTTTGGAAACACAAAAATAGCTTAGCCACAAATGTTAAGAGATGTTCTACTGTCATTAAAAGTTCACTAACATTTTCGAGTTTCTATAAATTACAGGCTTGCACTCTTGCCTCTCCAGAAGCTGGTGATCTCCGTCCAGACGCCCCCACTTGGTGTCGTGCTCCCTTCGAACCAGAAGGCCTATTAAGGTAACTAAACACAAATTGTTTGACTCATTGATTTATAATAATTTAAAGGAATATTCCAGATGCTTTGATACTAATAATCTGAGTATTTTTGTGAATGATCAGTTCAATCTCAGCTATTCTATCTGGTGTTATTGGCATTCATTATGGACATGTCTTGATCCACTTCAAGGGTCATGGAGAGAGGCTGAAACAATGGGTTTCAATGGCCCTTGGCTTGTTGGTCATAGCAATTGTTCTTCACTTTTCTGATGGTATATATTTATTTTGAATTTATATATACTTGACCCATTTTCCGTTCTAACTTGACCTTTCGACTTCTGTGCAGCGATTCCTATAAACAAGCAACTCTATAGTTTCAGCTACGTTTGTTTCACTGCAGGGGCAGCTGGAATAGTGTTTTCAGCTTTCTACATCCTGGTAAAGAAAATTATTTATCCTTATAAAATGGGTTGGTCAAGCACTCGGGCACGTTAAGAATGAGTGAAAAGCAATATTTACTGTTAACATAATAATCTTATAACTTAAATAAAATCATTTAGGACAGCAAAATGTACTTGATTAACTTTTGACCATTGTATTTTGTTCGAATCATTTGACAAGTGCCCGAGCGTTAGAGTTAATTATCGTACCTTTTGACCAAATGGTCCAAAACAACCCATTTAGTTGTAAATGGGTCGAAACAGTCATTTCTACCAAAAAGCGAGTAAACATGGGAAGTAAACTTGTTCTCTGTGATAGTGGTGGAGCAACGGCCATCCATTATAAGGATATAAGTAGAGCTATTTGTTTTTCTTTTGTTCTTTCTTAAATCTAAAATGTGATTTTTTTTTTTAATACTTATGGTGAATTGTTATGACAAATTATAAAGATCGATGTATGGGGAAAACGAACTCCCTTTTTGCTCTTTGAATGGATTGGAATGAACGCGATGTTGGTTTTTGTACTGGGAGCACAAGGTATTCTAGCAGGGTTCATAAATGGGTGGTACTACAAGAATCAAGAAAACAATCTGGTATTGTAATTACCAATAAACTACATTATTTCGATCAGACACATAATTGTTAATAAGAACCATAATCATTATAACACATATTAATCATTGCTGTTGCGTTTTAGGTAAACTGGATACAAGATCATGTTTTCATTGACGTTTGGAACTCGGAAAAATTTGGCACACTTTTATACGTGATATTTGCTGAGATTACGTTTTGGGGAGTGCTTTCAGGAATATTGCACAAACTTGGGATATACTGGAAGCTTTAAGGACCAGAATTTTCAACAAACAAACAAGGCTGTAGAATATACATGCTTCTTAAATTTGGAAATGTTGTAATCAATATATATGTAAAGGGTTAAATTTCTGCAGTTTTTACATTATAGAACTTCATGTCGTCTTACTTGTAGTGTCTCAATCAATAGGTTTGTTTTATTTATTTACTTTTATGTGAATTAAGATCAAACAATGTGGGTATATTCCATTGAAAGGTTAATAGATGTTGTTTACCAGACTCGGACTACTAAATAGACTCGATTTGTTGGGAGTCGGACATGAATCACGAGTCACCTAGCGATTCAACTATGTTTCACAAAATACTGACAGATTTAGAGTTTTCAACTATGCTGCACAAAATACTCAACAAATTTAGATTTCATCAAAATACCCGTTTTTTGCACATTTGCGAATTTTAATTTAACATTGTACGATTTTGTGGAAAATTCACACACTATGAATAAATATAAACTCACAAGATCTGAACAAAATTAAAATATGTCCTCCCCCTCCCTCCCAGAAGGTCACATGAACATGACATGTTCATTATAGTGGTAAGGTGTGTCCACACATTTTATAACCTTTTATATCCTTTACCTTATTAGCCTTAACTCTTTAACACATTTATTTTGTGTTGGGATTACTGCCCCGATATTGTTTCAATGATGTAACAAATCCAAAGGACTGGAAACATGGTTCACATATTTAACCAATTACTCCATCTTACTCACTTTAGGACAAGTTATTCTATGTTGCAAAAGCAGAAAATTGGAAAAGTAGCAAGACTTCATCAGCATATACATGACAAGTCACTTGTCAAACATAATCAAACAGAATTTGGCATGATCCACACTAAAGTTACATTACCCACTTTCAACGAACCTTAAAAGTGCATGCTTTACGAAGCTTCAAACACGATTGGATAAACCATGAATGCACACAGAATTGAACTTCAATCAAGTTTTCCATTATCTGCTGGCAATGTTTTATTATTGAGATCAGCAGCAATAGGATTATGCTCCCCTGCAACCTGTTAACACATGGCAAACATGATCCACTTAAACTCAAAGAGAAGTTTGTGAGACAAAATGAAGACTATCCATATTGATTTAATAAATCACCAAACAATGCTTAGTTGATAATATTTTTGGGGGAGAAAGCAAGAGCATTACGACATATATCGTATATAACAGTGATTATGCCTTCATAACCAATGCCATTCAATTAGAATTATAGATTCCCGTGTCCATGCAAGTGAGGGATCCGCGAAAAAACTAGTAGGTCACACAACTCCCAACAATAACATTGTTCCAGCAAAATGTGTGGGTTGGTTAACCGGATGATATTTTTGCCCATCTTTTCTTATATTTTCATAGACTATTAGTGCATTAAAAATTACTATTACTAACATAGAAATCTAATTGTTTTAAAATAGCAATTTAAAAGGGTGATCTATGCATTATAAATACACTTTATGGCTACTATCGACCCGTTTGCTTTACGAACAAAGTTTCTACTTTACCTAATTGACACACATTAAGATAAAAATTTAACCCACATAAATAAAGTCAACACTAAGAGTCCCAGTCAATGAGAGAAAGTAGTTCAATTACCCAAACCTGGGCTGCTGGTCATTGACCATTTTCATAATTCACCATTGTATATTTTTTAGATGTTGACGACTCAAGGAGGGATAGCAGGGTTACTACTTAGATTAAAAAGGGAGACCTCATGGGGTGTTTGTTATAGGTTATTTTCAGCTTATAAGCTTTTATCCATATCCACCCCCTACCCTACAATAAGACATGTAACGTGTTGTCAATGTCCCTAAACATACAATCATGCAGTTTTTCTGTCAATGTCAAGGAAAAGATTAATTTTACAGATAAAATACACCTATATGTCAAAATTATTTTGTATTACTATGATGCTAACAGTCAAAGGAAGATATCTTTTAATGGGGACATCCATCAAATCAGATGAAAATGCATCCAACTTTCACTCTGCTGCTATTATGGGTGATCAACATTTTCATTGCATCCAACTATTAGGTCATGGAAGTTGGATGCATTAAAAACAATGGTTTGCCTACATATGCATCCCCTAATCAGGTCACTTGCTTATTTAGCATCTCGTATCAGCATACACATTTTTAACATTGCTGGAAATTTGACTGGTAATCTTGGGGAATTATCAGGCGAGTCATGAATTTGCTTTATAACAATGGATAATCCAATATGTTCCTGAGTGAAAATCTAAGTTAAAAGAAAATTTTGTGCCCTTAATTTGTTCCAAATGTTTCGGGTTTAGCAATGATCTTATGTTGGCCCATAGGGTTTTCATGAATAATAATCCTCACCCACTGGGGTCTTTCAAAAAGCCAGCGGGCAGAACTTAGAGAGAGAAAAGGGGAAGTGGTAGTTGTGGCAAAGCTAAATTAGGAGCATAGGCAGAGCCACAGTTGATACAGGTTTTCGCGTAAGGGTTGTGATGAGACTGAGTGTTTCAAACAAAAGTGTCATGCGGAAACTGTGAACTACTGCACTAGAGGTTCTCTTAGTTGTTATGCAACATAAGCTTGCCTTGTTACATTTGTGAACCATTTAAAAAAGTAAGTATACACAAGGCCATGTAATATTGTGATTTCTTTTGCAATTGTGCTAATAGATCATAAGAAATAGTAACCAAAGATAAGCATCAGTTTACTGCATACTCGGCACATAAGACCCACTAAACTTTGCCATAATCACAAGGGGCATCATGGTTACAATTCTACAAATCGAGTTTACTCAGCTAACAGAGTTCTTTCACTTCAGTGTTTTTTTTCAAATAGGAGCAAAATTTGAAATTTAGGCCATAATACCATGTTCATCTCTAGTCGTGTTTCACTTACTACCCATTAAAGGTGGCAATTTCGAATTATATACGGGTTTATACATCTCTAATGGGTCAAACAGGTATATGATAAAAAATAAAGAGTAAATTACATGGTTGGTCCCTGTGGTTTATACAAAGTAACAAGTTTCGTCCCTCTCTTTTAAAAGTTGCATGGTTAGTCCCTAAGTACGTAAACAAATAACACCACTGGTCCCTTGGTTTAACTGGTGTTAACTAAGGTTAGTTAAAATTTACAAGTTAGCCCCCTTTGGTTAAATAGCGCTGCATCGTTAATCCTTTGGTTAAATAGCGTTGCATCGTTAATCCTTTGGCTAAATAGCGCTGCATCGTTAATCCTTTTAACGTTTTCGCCCGTTTTTGTCCGTTTTTTTTTTACGTTTTCGCCCGTTTTTGTCCGTTTTTTTTTTGTTTTCGCCCGTTTTTGTCCGTTTTTTTTTACGTTTTCGCCCGTTTTTGTCCGTTTTTTTTTTTGTTTTCGCCCGTTTTTGTCCTTTTTTTACGTTTTCGCCCGTTTTTGACCCTTTTTTTACGTTTTCGCCCGTTTTTGTCCGTTTTTTTTGTTTTCGCCCGTTTTTGTCCTTTTTTTTTACGTTTTCGCCCGGTTTTGTTCGTTTTTTTTTTTGTTTTCGCCCGTTTTTGTCCGTTTTTTTTTACGTTTTCGCCCGTTTTTGTCCGTTTTTTTTACGTTTTCGTCCGTTTTTGACCCTTTTTTTTACGTTTTCAGCCGTTTTTGTCCGTTTTTTTTGTTTTCGCCCGTTCTTGACCGTTTTTTTTACGTTTTTGTCCGTTTTTTTTTTGTTTTCGCCCGTTTTTGACCGTTTTTTTACGTTTTCGCCCGTTTTTGTCCGTTTTTTTTTGTTTTCGCCCGTTTTTGTCCATTTTTTTATGTTTTCGCCCGTTTTTGTCCGTTTTTTTTTGTTTTCGCCCGTTTTTTTTCCGTTTTTTTTTACGTTTTCGCCCATTTTTGTCCGTTTTTTTTACGTTTTCGCCCGTTTTTGACCGTTTTTTTTTACGTTTTCGGCCGTTTTTTTTTGTTTTCGGCCGTTTTTGACCGTTTTTTTACGTTTTCGCCCGTTTTTGACCGTTTTTTTTTACGTTTTCGCCCGTTTTTGTCCGTTTTTTTTGTTTTCGCCCGTTTTTGTCAGTTTTTTTATGTTTTCGCCCGTTTTTGTCCGTTTTTTTTTTGTTTTCGCCCGTTTTTGTCCCTTTTTTTACGTTCACACTTTTTTGTCCGTTTTTTTTTTGTTTTCGCCCGCTTTTGTCCGTTTTTTTTTTGTTTTCGCCTGTTTTTGTCCGTTTTTTTTTATGTTTTCGCCCGTTTTTGTCCGTTTTTTTTGTTTTCGCCCGTTTTTGACCCTTTTTTTATGTTTTCGCCCGTTTTTGTCCCTTTTTTTTACGTTTTCGCCCGTTTTTGTCCTTTTTTTTTGTTTTTGTCCGTTTTTTTATGTTTTCGAAAAAAAATTTGGGTAAAAAAATATTTTTTCTAAAATATATTTTTCGAAAAAAAAATTTGGGTAAAAAAAAGTTTCTATAATATATTTTTGGAAAAAAATTTTGGCGTAAAAAAAAGTTTCTAAAATATATTTTTCGAAAAAAAATTGGGTAAAAAAAAATATTTTTTCTAAAATATTTTTTCTAAAATATATTTTAGAAACTTTTTTTTACCCCAATATATTTCTAAAATATTTTTTCTAAACGGGCGAAAACGGAAAAAAACGTAAAAAAAAACGGACAAAAACGGGCGAAAACGTAAAAAAAAATGGACAAAAACGGGCGAAAACATAAACGGGCGAAAACATAAAAAAAAGGGACAAAAACGGACAAAAACATAAAAAAACGGACAAAAACAAAAAAAAAACGGACAAAAACGGGCGAAAACGTAAAAAAAGGGACAAAAACGGGCAAAAAGGTAAAAAAAAAAAGGGTCAAAAACGGGGCGAAAACAAAAAAAAAACGGACAAAAACGGGCGAAAACGTAAAAAAAAGGACAAAAACGGGCGGAAAACAAAAAAAAAACGGACAAAAGCGGGCGAAAACAAAAAAAAAACGGACAAAAAAGTGTGAAAATGTAAAAAAACGGACAAAAACGGGCGAAAACAAAAAAAAACGGACAAAAACGGGCGAAAACATAAAAAAAACGGACAAAAACGGGCGAAAACAAAAAAAAAACGGACAAAAACGGGCGAAAACGTAAAAAAAAGGGTCAAAAACGGGCGAAAACGTAAAAAAAAACGGTCAAAAACGGGCGAAAACAAAAAAAAACGGACAAAAACGGCCGAAAACGTAAAAAAAAGGTCAAAAACGGGCGAAAACGTAAAAAAAACGGACCAAAACGGGCGAAAACGTAAAAAAAAACGGACAAAAACGGGCGAAAACAAAAAAAAAAACGAACAAAACCGGGCGAAAACGTAAAAAAAAACGGACAAAAACGGGCGAAAACAAAAAAAAACGGGCGAAAACGTAAAAAAAGGGTCAAAAACGGGCGAAAACGTAAAAAAAACGGGCGAAAACAAAAAAAAACGGACAAAAACGGGCGAAAACGTAAAAAAAACGGACAAAAACGGGCGAAAACAAAAAAAAAACGGACAAAAACGGGCGAAAACGTAAAAAAAAAACGGACAAAAACGGGCGAAAACAAAAAAAAAACGGACAAAAACGGGCGAAAACGTAAAAAAAAAAAACGGACAAAAACGGGCGAAAACGTTAAAAGGATTAACGATGCAGCGCTATTTAGCCAAAGGATTAACGATGCAGCGCTATTTAACCAAAGGATTAACGATGCAGCGCTATTTAACCAAAGGGGGCTAACTTGTAAATTTTAACTAACCTAGTTAACACCAGTTAAACCAAGGGACCTGTGGTGTTATTTGTTTACGCACTTAGGGACTAACCATGCAACTTTTAAAAGAGAGGGACGAAACTTGTTACTTTGTATAAACCACAGGGACCAACCATGTAATTTACTCAAAAATAAAAATGGAAAAGAGGTCAACCAACAAGTTACCCATTTAACTAGTTACCCAACCCATCAAATTCTTTTGCTAGAGTTCTTACTGTAAGTAATAGAAATAGATGACTGGATATTCTTATAGTGAAGTAATGTCATTTGGTAAAAAAAAATGAGCCCTGAAACAACCCGACCGAACCTAACCAGTTTCTAACCTCCTAAAGCTTTCTTCCTCATCTATATATTCGACCCTTCATCTGTGTTATCCAATAAAACTATCAAAGGTTTAGACTTTCAACAGAAAGATAAATAATTTATCCCAATTTGAAAAGAAGGTCGTTGCATTTGAGCATATGAAAAAAATATAAGAAAGGTAAATATAAATAACGACTAAGAGAATGAACTAGGGGCATTGTACATCATTAGGGAAGATTGAATGAAGTTGTGTTTATCATAAGAAAAGTACAAGTTCTTCAAACTTACTATTTTTTTTCTGAGTAAGCATGGTGTGTGACCTTTTGGCCGAGTAATCCACAGGGCTCAAGGCGACTGTCACACACATACTAAAACCAGGTAAAGCCCTCCCCTTTTGGGGGATGTTGGTGTGGCCACTTGAGGTTAAGTGTGTTTGATTTGCATAAGCACAACTTTAAACCTTATATCTAAGGGCATCAAGTATAGGTAGATATGAGAAATATGTTAATTTTGGTAGGCAACGTGGGCAGCTGTAAGACTTTACCAGATTGTGCAGACGATTAGGGTAACGTACTAACGTTGGGTGGAAGATAACTGGTGCAAATATACACCTCAATAAAAACCATCAGCCGTGAATGGGTTGCATTTCAACTCATAAAGAAAAGCCATTATCCGTCAAGTGTGTGTAACGTGTTGTGTCAAATGCTACATTTCTAAACCTTTTACTAAGATTTATCTTCATCAAATGTATAAAAGACGTTCAGTACCCAGGCCACCTCTGTTGCGTGTCCAAAGACCACCCCGCAAGACCCACAAGCTCAAATTTACTGCCGATAACATAACAATAGCAACGATTAAAAACTTACACTTTGAGTAGTCTTAGAAGGAACATAAGGACACGCGGGTGGTGTAGGCTCCGGTTTACGATATTCCCAACCTAAAATCCTATAAACTCTAGCCTGAATCACCAATCAAATAAAATTAAAAAAAAAAAAAAAAAAAAAAAAAAAAAAAAAAAAAAAAAAAAAAAAAAAAAAAAAAAATTATTTGTGTGTGAAAATAAACAAAAAGGTAATGAAAAAATAATAAGAAGAAGAAGAATACCATGATAATATGAAACAAGAGTGGTAACAGATTAACAATGGGTACAAGGAACAGCGGCAACAAACAAGCTATGCACACCTTTATTATTTATCAATCAATAACCAATTCATTTATTAGTTACTGCTTCATATAAATATAAGCTTAAGAATTTTGATGATCATAGATTAAAAAAAGGGTTTTTACCATTTTTGATGATTCACCGATCAAATCAAATCTTTGTCTTTCTTTCTCTGTTTCTGTAAACCAATGTCAAGTTATAAACACGTTACGTGGGTCAACCCGATTACAATCTGATAACTGTAAAGTTACACGGATCGTCGGTCCCTTTCGTTTGTTCAAAATTGCATCTACTGTCCTTAAAACTTTCGAATTGCATTCACTGCCTCCTTAGCTTTCGACTAAAATACACCGTTCGTCCCTAAACTTGTACCCAAAATACTAGCCGAGTACTTCACAAAAACTAAATACACCTAAGATCCCTACTGTTCACTATTTGCATCATTCAAAGTCCCTTTCATTTAACATCCATTAAGTCCCCCATGTGCTTTGCATAAATGGTTATTTCATCGCTTTTGTTAATTGTTTTGGTACAAGTGATACAACCTTAGGGACTAAGTGTGTATTTATTCTAAAAATGAACACTTATCTCACTCACCCACATTACCATCACTACTACCACCAACACCACTATCATCTCAGTCACCTCCACCGCCATCATCATCATCTTGTCACCACCACTGTCACCTTCATCTCGTTACCTCAATCCATCATCTTGTGGTGTTTTCAAGTTCTTTAATTCTCTTTATCATTTCTTTCATTGTTACATAAATAAAAAAACCCTTGCACAACTATATTACATATGCGTCACATTACGCATTAATGCATCATGCCTCTCGGAGTTTCTCACACAAGGAAACAATTTATGTTCAAAGTTGCACAACTGTTATATGTAACAGAGCGTCTCAAATAGAAAACATATACTACTTACTAATTTGTCGTCGTGTAGCAAAAATACACTAAAAATAACATTAGGGTATGTGTTGGCTCAACTATTAAAAAGTTGGTGCATTTGTGCCTATAACTATTATAAGCACCACAATGTCAGCTTTTGATGCTATAACATTATCGTTATCCCAATGGCGAAGCCGCCTATAAGCGTAACACCCCCAAAATTATCGCAGCGGAAGATTGTGTCACTGGGGTATTACTTCATGGTTCATAACACAATGTGTAGAAAACGACTATAAATGAGACGTTTTGAAATAAATTATCATTCTATTAAAATGTCAGAGTTTACAAAGACAGAGGTCCCACTAGTTTACAAAATGTACAACATTAAAGTTGTCAAGCTCTTCGAATGATAATATATGCATTGTCTTCAAAATGTTTTCCGTGTGCCTTCACATGCCAGCTAATTCCTTAATTACCTGAAAATACTTTGCTAAAACGGTCAACAATAATGTTGGTGAGAAATCATAGGTTTATGTAAATGATATGTATGTACGGTAACCACAAGTATAATGTACATATGACAATGTCGCCATATACTGAAAAATAATACAATTGCTATAAGCTCATGACCCCGAAGCTAGACTGAAATGGAACGCCCCAACAGAGTGTTTTGCCAGACACTCTAATATGATAAAAATAAAATGCGTCCGTAGACTAGTTGGCACTACTAACCCGGACGGAGGCATCACCCTCAATAGTTCTATTCATTCACTCTCGCTTACTGAAAATTAACGGTTCATGATAAACATGGGACTTTAACATGGCAATGCGGTAACTTAAGCAATGTTAATGAATTTGATACTTTGGCCCGTATGAAAATGGTGCAATGTATTCTCCCCCGTAGGTTTGAAATGAAATAATAAATTGAAAAAAAAAACGGGGCTATGAAAACTCACCTTAGAATGTAGTGGCACAAGTAAAACAACGGTGCCAAGGAATGGCACAATAGTATAACATAAGTGATGTCAAGAATTAGAGCACAATGATATGGAATTCGGCACGACCTAATGAATATGTAGTTTATCTCAGAATATGACATGCGAAGAGTAATCAATGCGTATGAGTTTCAAAGGATAAATCGTTTTAGTTTTCGTGGAAGATTCGTTTCAATGTTTGTAAGAAAGTTTAGTATCATTATTCGTGTGGTGGTTTGAAATTATAGACTCAAGACACAAAATGCACACCAAAGTATAATATATACATAAAGCACGTATATAGTATACTTAATAGCCTCATAATAATCCAATAGGCGACCGCCAGATATATTAGGTCCGATATCTTAAGTCTGTCATGTCCTACAAGTATCCAATGTACAGCCCAAAGGTCAAGATTAATGATTTTTAATCCAATGTCCAATTAATAGTTTTTGTCTAACGTCCAATATAACCCAACAATCAAGTGTCATATGTGTCTATATATATATATATATATATAGGGTAAGGTTCTAGAGAAAAGTCCACTTTGGTAGAAAAGTGAGAAAAAAAGTTATAGGGTTTAATTTGAAACATCTCAAACTTCATGGGTATGTTTTGAAACATACCCCCACCCCACGAAAAAAAAAAAAAAAAAAAAAAAAAAAAAAAAAAAAATCCGCGCCAAAAAAAATCTTTTTTGGGGCAAGAATTTTTTTTTTTTTTTGCCAAAAATTTATAACCCATATGCACTTTTTTTTTAGTGCATCTCAGTTATAAAAATTGGTGCATCATAGTTATAACTGAGATGCACCAATTTTTATAACTGAGATGCACTAAAAAAAAGGTGCATCTGGTTTATAAATTTTTGGCAAAAAAAAAAAAAAAAAAAAAAAAAAAAAAATTGCCCCAAAAAAAAAATTTTTTTTTTGGGAAAAAAAAAATTTCGGGGGGGGGGGTGGGGGTAGGGTGCGAATTTACAAAACCTTCTTAAAGAATGAAGGAAAATACAATTAGGTCCCTGTAGTTTGATGTGAAAAAAAAGAGGGGCTCATTTGTACACTTTTCTACCAAACTGGACTTTTTTCATGAACCCACCTCTCTCTCTCTCTCTCTATATATATATATATATATATATATATATATATATATATATATATATATATATATATATATATAAAATTCGTTACGAGTCCGAATACGTCCAAACGATGTCAATCCATATTGGTTCAATGTCCAAGTCCCGAGTCAATATTCGTCCAATATAAGTCAAATGTCAAATGTTATAGTTCGAATCTTAGTCCAAATAATTCTAAACCACAATCCAATATTTTCGGTCCGTTATCCATTATTTATTTAGTCCGAATATATATATATATATATATATATATATATATATATATATATATATATATATATATATATATATATATATATATATATATATATATATATATATATATGTAACCCAATTTAATTTGATAAGTCCAAAGTAAGTCCGATAATCCAATATGTATTTATAGTCCAATGTTTTGAGTCCGTTAAGTATATATGCTATCCAACGTCAAAAGTCAAGTCACAAAGTATCAAGCCCATTAGTCTAATATGTATGTCCCGAATTTATATGATAAGTCTAGAATATAGACCGAAACTTAAACAATATTCACGAGGTTGATTAATCAATAACAAATAAGAAGCAAAAGAAAACTAAAAGCTGAAACCGAGTGCCCCTCTTGGGCTGAAAATAAGCAAACAAAATGCACCTTTTGTTTTCCTAGTGTACCAAAACCCAGATAACATCAAAATAAGCTATACCTTATAACCACCAAATAAGCTAACCAATCACCCTCGACAAAGTCTTTAAATGTATTTACCAATCCTATAAGTATCGTGATCTTAAATATCTCATAATTTATATCAAATTACTAATGTATAGTTATGTCAATGCAGAATTTTGGACATCATACTACAATCACGCCAAAATAGCGATAAGTTGAGTTCTATAACTTGGTTTGGTGCAGGTCTCGCGGCATTGATTAGATTAAAGTATTAGCTAAAACTTTTATTCTTTGTACAACAGAGGGTTCTATGCAAATTTTAAGAGATTATAGCTAACTAAGTTCAGTGTGTAGTTTTTGACATGTTTTACCATTTTTGCTCTCATTTACCCATCGGGATAAGTTATGAGGTGCGCCACCCGGAGAAACGACCATAAGACATAGATCTACAAGCTTATCTTATTGCCTTAACCTCAAAGTTTCCTGACATAATCAGTTTAATCAATCTTCGGGGCTGCCGTGTACCAAAAAATAAGCATAAGCAAATACATCCCTATGTGGGTTTTGTTGCTGACCTGAAACATTAACAACAGCAAACACACCTATTTAGGGTGGTTGTTGAACCCATAAAGAAATAGTGTGCCTTGTTGTTGCACCCATAAAGAAACAGTGGATACTTGTGTTCATGGTTGTAGTATGTATCTCTTCATGAGATTGAAAAATGTATAAAAGTGGGTTTATGAACTTATTGTAATATATAAAAGTTTAGAGTACTAATGAAAGTAAAATCAAGCAGTTAAGCATGTATCTCCCCCAAAGAGTTTATAAAACAATAAAATAAGAAAAGGCGGGGCTATGACTCACACAACCCAAAAACCACGATCTTCCTTGACCTTGATGATGATGATGGCGGTGGAAGAGGTGGTGGTGCCGATTGTTGGTAATACCAGAGAGGGAAAGAAGAGTGTTATCTCTTCTCTTTTCTTGTTGTGTTGATCAAATGAGAAGGAAACAGATAATATAAAAGATTTGGTGTCGGTTTGGTATAGAGAAAACCAATTTGGTTTTGATAAGTTAGTGATATTTTGTTTGCTTAAGCATTAAGTTTAGAGGTATAACGGGTATAGTTTGATCCCCGATAATTATTATCATTTAGTGTATTGTGTGTATCTCGTGTCCCGTTGAGATAGAGTGTAAACATGGTCAAAATTATCAACTCCAAGAAAAATAATTATCAAATTTAGACCATTTCTATTGTGGTGTTGGTACGTAGGAAAAACAATATAACCTTTCGTTAAATAAACAGAGGTGAATGAAAACGTTCGGTGAGTAAAAATTCGAAGTAGAGTGAATTATTTAACTAAAAAAAATTACAGGTTAACTACCAGTTACAATAATTGCTTTTACATTACGATAAAAGTCAAATAGTCAAAAAGTCAAATCGTTAAAAAGTAAAAGTCAAAGAGTAAAATAGTCATTTTGCCGTGTAAAAATTTACGGGTTATTACAGTATCCACCCCTTAATTGGAACTTCGTCCTAAAGTTCCGTGGGTGTTATCTACTGACAGTGTGTTCGTGAAAAGATGGTAGTACTTGCGACGCATCTAGTCTTCACGCTTCCACGTGAATTTGAGTTATTACTGAAAGTTCTAATGAATTAACAATAGGAAATCCGAATTTACTTAAATCGTTTGACCTTACGGTCAATCTGGATCTCTTCCAGAGGAATAGTGAGTGTCCAATCAGAAACACACTTTTTCGTATTTCACACATGAAAGATGTAGTGTACACCACTAAGTTCTGGTAGTAGCTCAAGTGTGCAAGTTACCGGACCAATCGTAATCAGGATCTTGAATAGCCCGATGTTGAGATGTCTAGGAAAAAGGTGTGGGTATTTTTGGTGAATTTTGATCTTAAGCTCTCAGATGAAATCAGGACTCCTTTAAAGTTTTGACGGGTGAGCAAAAGTGCTCTGGTTAACATTAGGGCTCAACTGAAGGGCCTAATATTGCAGGGCCTGTTAGAGGCGTAGCAGGAGTGTATGTTGTACCAGAAGCTGTTCTTACAAAGATTTAATGAGCTGAAAGCTCAAAAGTTTCAAAAGCATGAAAGGTGCAGTTGGTTTACCTAGTTGGTTTAAGAGAACAGAGTCAATATTTCTAACCAGAAGCTGTGCTGAAAACTGCAAAGTCAAATATGCCACAAGCATACTTCTGGACGATGCTTTGTCATGGTGAAATCTTATTGCTCAATCATTGAGAATGCTTACAAGGTTACTTGAACTAAGATGAAAAAGTTATTGGTCAAAAAGTACTATCCTCATAATGAGGTGCAAGAAATGGAGGTGAAATGCTTTCCGAGATCTTGATGCCACGACTTATATCTGTCGCTTACAAGAGTTGGCAGTAGTATGCCTAATGGTGGTCTCAACTAATGAGAAGTTATGGGAAAAGTTCATCTGAGAAATTTCACTCAATATTTAAGGTAACGTGACTTTGTTTGATCACTTACACTATGAAATAATTCAGATGTCTCGTAACCTAGTAGATTAAGTTTTACGAGCTCGGACTTCTCAAGGACCTAACAACAGCAGCAAAAATAACAACAAAAACAATTTGTGATGAGATGTAGAGAGTGAGTACATTTCGAGAAATAATGTCTCTGGAATAAAGTCCAACAAATGGGAAGAGCTCGTAGGATAGCTTATGTGTAGGTGTCCACACACCTATGTAAAGTAGGTATCTAAGTACCCAAGTAAATAGGTAGAATATCAAACACAGTCTCTTAGTTTGAGACTGAACCAAGTCAAGAGTGTAACAAGTCTGCTAACTTAATAAATAGCTCATGATTGTAAAGATTTGCAACGGCAAAAATGACAACTTATGAATGAACTTAGGAAGTTCTAATGAGATCTTAAAACTTTTGTTGAGTAATAGAATACTAGAGATTCTAAAGTTCGAGTTCATACTCATGTCATATCGGATACAACTAAGCCCACTTATTTATAATTCAATATTTACATAGAGAGGCGTCCCAAACAATGTAAATAAAGAAATATAAACTTATGGTTCGGTGATTCATAATTTCTTTATTTAAATAAAAAGGCGTCCCAATCCATTTAAATAAGGATATTTCAAATCATCCTACTTAAGAACTTCCAACATAACACTCATACTTAACTGATGAGTTACAAAGCGGTGTATTATGAGACGTCGTAAGTGTTCCGATAGTATGGAATGAATGTTCACACTCATCATCGAAGACGAGGAGTAAAATAATTAGAGAATGTCAACATAGCATTCAAAAGAATTGGTGAGTTCATAGTTATGAAATAGTTTTCTCACAATGTTTGAGAAATACAAGAGAGATCATTGTGCAACTCACAATGTCTAAAAAGTAAACGAGACCATTGTGTAACCCACAATGTCATAATAATGAATGAGACCATTGTGATCACATACAATGTCTTGAAAAGGTTTCATAGATCACAAACATGTAAGAATTGACATGGCGCACGGAATGTGAAAGACAACAATGAGTGTTACGGGTTAAAATGTAAAATGTAGTTATAGTCTAGGTTTAAATGCAACCTAGTTCTCTATAACTCATGCTCTGATACCAATCTGTAACACCCCCAAAATTATCGCAGCGGAAGATTGTGTCACTGGGGTATTACTTCATGGTTCACAACACAATGTATAGAAAACGACTCTAAATGAGACGTTTTGAAATAAATTATCATTCGATTAAAATGTCGGAGTTTACAAAGAGAGAGGTCCCACAAGTTTACAAAATGTACAACATTAAAGTTGTCAAGCTTTTCGAATGATAATATATGCATTCTCTTCAAAATGTTTTCTGTGTGCCTTCACATGCCAGCTAATTCCTTAATTACGTAAAAATACATTGCTAAAACGGGCAACAATAATGTTGGTAAGAAATCATAGGTTTATGTAAATGATATGTCTGTACGGTAACCACAAGTATAATGTACATATGACAATGTCGCCATATACTGAAAAATAATAGCATTGCTATAAGCTCATGACCCTGAAGCTAGATTGAAATGGAACGCCCCAACAGAGTGTTTTGCTAGACACTCTAATATGATAAAAATAAAATGCGTCCGTAGACTAGTTGGCGCTACCAACCCGGACGAAGGCGTCACCCTCAATAGATCTATTCATTCACTCTCGCTTACTGAAAATTAACGGTTCATGATAAACAGGGGACTTTAACATGGCAATGGGGTAACTTAAGCAATGTAAATGAATTTGATACTTTGGCCCGTATGAAAATGGTGCAATGTATTCTCCCCCGTAGGTTTGAAATGAAATAATAAATTGAAAAAAAACGGGGCTATGAAAACTCACCTTAGAATGTAGTGACACAAGTAAAACAACGGTGCCAAGGAGTGGCACAATAGTATAACATAAGTGATGTCAAGAATTAGAGCACAATGATATGGAATTCGGCACGACCTAATGAATATGTAGTTTATCTCGGAATATGACATGCGAAGAGTAATCAATGCGTATGAGTTTCAAAGGATAAAACGTTTTAGTTTTCGTGGAAGATTCGTTTCAATGTTTGTAAGAAAGTTTAGTATCATTATTCGTGTGATGGTTTGAAATTATAGACTCAAGACATAAAATGCACACCAAAGTATAATATATACATAAAGCACGTATATAGTATACTTAATAGCCTCATAATAATCCAATGGGCGACCGCCTGATATATTAGGTCCGATATCTTAAGTCTGTCATGTCCTACAAGTATCCAATGTATAGCCCAAAGGTCAAGATTAATGATTTTTAATCCAATGTCCAATTAATAGTTTTTGTCTAACGTCCAATATAACCCAACAGTCAAGTGTCACATATGTGTGTGTGTGTGTGTGTGTGTGTGTGTGTGTGTGTATATATATATATATATATATATATATATATATATATATATATATATATATATATATATATATATATATATTGGTTCAATGTCCAAGTCCCGAGTCAATATTCGTCCAATATAAGTCAAATGTCAAATGTTATAGTTTGAATCTTAGTCCAAATAATTCTAAACCACAATCCAATATTTTCGGTCCGTTATCCATTATTTATTTAGTTCGAATATATATATGTAACCCGATTTAATTTGATAAGTCCAAAGTAAGTCCGATAATCCAATATATATTTATAGTCCAATGTTTTGAGTCCGTTAAATATATATGTTGTCCAACATCAAAAGTCAAGTCACAAAGTATCAAGCCCATTAGTCTAATATGTATGTCCCGAATTCATATGATAAGTCTAGAATATAAACCGAAACTTAAACAATATTCACGAGGTTGATTAATCAATAACTAATAAGTCGCAAAAGAAAACTAAAAGCTGAAACTAAGTGCCCCTTTTGGGCTGAAAATAAGCAAACAAAATGCACCTTTTGTTTTCCTAGTGTATCGAAAACCAGATAACATCCAAATAAGCTATACCTTATAATCACCAAATAAGCTAACCAATAACCCTCGACAAAGTATTTGAATGTATTTACCAATCCTATAAGTCTCGTGGTCTTAAATATCTCATAACTTATATCAAATTACTAATGTATAGTTATGTCAATGCAGAATATTGGACAGTATACTACAGTCACGCCAAAATAGCGATAAGTTGAGTTTTATAACTCGGTTTGGTGCAGGTCTCGCGGCATTGATTAGATTAAAGTATTAGCTAAAACTTTTATTCTTTGTACAACAGAGGGTTCTATGCAAATTTTAAGAGATTATCGCTAACTAAGTTCAGTGTGTAGTGTTTGACATGTTTTACCATTTTTGCTCTCATTTACCCATCGGGATGAGTTATGAGGTGCGCCACCCGGCGAAACGACCATAAGACATAGATCTACAAGCTTATCTTATTGCCTTAACCTCAAAGTTTCCTGACATAATCAGTTTAATCAATCTTTGGGGCTGTCGTGTACCAAAAAATAAGCATAAGCAAACACACCCTTACGTGGGTTTTGTTGCTGACCTGAACTGAAACATTAACAACAACAAACACACCTATTTGGGGTGGTTGTTGAACCCATAAAGAAACAGTGGGCCTCGTTGTTGCACCCATAAAGAAACAGTGGATACTTGTGTTCATGATTGTAGTATGTATCTCTTCATGAGATTGAAAAATGTATAAAAGTGGGTTTATGAACTTATAGTAATATATAAAAGTTTAGAGTACTAATGAAAGTAAAATCAAGCAGTTAAGCATGTATCTCCTCCAAAGAGTTTATAAAACAATAAAATAAGAAAAGGCGGGGCTATGACTCACACAACCCAAAAACCACGATCTTCCTTGACCTTGATGATGATGATGATGATGGCGGTGGAAGAGGTGGTGGTGTCGATTGTTGGTAATACCAGAGAGAGAAAGAGGAGAGTTATCTCTTCTTTTTTCTTGTTGTGTTGATCAAATGAGAAGGAAACAGATAATATAAAAGATTTGGTGTCGGTTTGGTATAGAGAAAACCAATTTGGTTTTGATAAGTTAGTGATATTTTGTGTGCTTAAGCATTAAGTTTAGAGGTATAGCGGGTATAGTTTGATCCCGATAATTATTATCATTTAGTGTATTGTGTGTATCTCATGTCCCGTTGAGATAGAGTGTAAACGTGGTACCTTGGTTTGGCAAAAATGCGAAAAATACATTTTTGAGAACGTTTTTATAAAATTAATATAAGAACAAAATTATCAACTCCAAAAAAAATAATTATCAAATTTAAACCATTTCTATTGTGGTGTTGGTACGTAGGAAAAACAATATAACCTTTCGTTAAATAAACAAAGGTGAATTAAAACGTTCAGTGAGTAAAAATTCGAAGTAGAGTGAATTATTTAACTAAAAAAAATTACAGGTTAACTACCAGTCACAATAATTGCTTTTACATTACGATAAAAGTCAAATAGTCAAAAAGTCAAATCGTTAAAAAGTCAAAGTCAAAGAGTAAAAAATCATTTTGCTGTGTGAAAATGCCTATAACATAAAGGGGTGGTGTAATATATCTATTATAGTGGTGCCATAGGGTGCAAATTACACCTATAACATGCCATAGGGTCATTGCACCGCACCCTCTTATACTTTTTGCTAGTTCTATGTGTGAAACTAGTTTGATATATAAACATATCCAAGATTGACTAATTCATAAATAAATACGTAGTAAGTAGGTTGAAAATATGTTCGCGACGTGTTGCTGTTTTCTTCCCTTCAAACTCATTCATGTTTGTCATTTGCGACATATGAATGCACAAGGGTTACCGGTATATGAAGGATTCATATACAAATAGTTGATATGCATTCTTCTGATAGGTCATTATTTAGTTAACATCTATATATGGATTTAGACGTGAAGGCAATACGGAACAGTGAGAGCTAATACAAAGTGAAACTTAAAATCTGAATTGGTAGAATAAGATAAAGTTTTTCAAGATTCTCGAGGAGGTCCGTCAAAAGATTGAGTCTTTCTTAAATTCCAGTGAAGACCATCATGTATGCTATGGAAGAAGTCACTTGTGGAATCACCTCTACAAGCTGTTGGGACTGGCCAAGCAGCCATGCTACAGACAAGTGCATCTCCTGGAGCCAACTGTTTCCTGTCCTTACCGTCAAAGGATGCCCATGCATGCCCTCTGCTGTTGAAGGGTACTTGAATCCTAAGTGTCACATGTTCAGGTAATATCAGAGGTCGGAAAGATAGCGAGTGTGGACAAATTGGGGTGAATAGGATCCCAGGAACCTGCATGAATGCATCAAATCATTATGTCTCGGACCCTAGTCAATAGAGCAAGAGCTAAAACAACAATGATGCAACTAAAGGTGGCAAGATGGATGGATTGGGTTCAAAGGAGCTATTCTTACTACAGGTCAAAAAGGATGGTGTATCCCTAAACACTCTTTTGTCCTTTTCTTTAAACCTTATTATAATAAATAATTTTTTAATTATAATTCTACAACAACAGTAATCAAGATAATAAAACAATTTTAGAAGATTGTATGCTTAAAAATAACCTTTCAGCCTGTTCACCTTTAAGGTAAAAGATTTGGCGTGTTTCAAATTAGGCACAACTCAAGTCAATCTGTTCTATTCAGTATTCATAATTAAAATGTATTGTGCAACAAGTAAAATGATTTTCACTGTTTATAGGGTATATAATTTTAGTAAAATAGTAAAATACAGGAAGCATTGTGATTTGAGAAAATATACAAGTAGTGCAGAGAACTAGAGGGAGGCACGAAAAGTCAAAAGGCGAAAATCCAACATAATGCAACAAGTAAAATGATTTTCACTGTTTATAGGGTATATAATTTTGAGTCTCTTACTGAAGTCAAATAAGAGATGCAAAATTGGAAAAAAAAACTGCTTGCTTCACATTGGTTCAGGCAAGAATTCAAGTTCCCACTCCAACCATTTTTTGGCTTCCGCTTTAAAGTTCCAAGAATATTCAAAATCTTTCTAAATTTTAGTTATTCTACACTACCTAACGCTCCTCTAATTTTATATTCCAACCGTTCCATTTCATATTTTCATCTTTGTCACATTAGACATTTATTAGGGTTATCAAGATCACAATATAATAATATTCACTGGGTATAATCCCTTTACACGAAGATCACAATATAATTATTGGTGATGCTGTTGGTGTCATTGCTATTTTTATTCAAATTATTTTCAACTTTCTATAAACTTAAAACTTTAAACAATTCAAGAAAGTGTGAGACCTAAGTTCTAATTTGGGTTTGGACCAAACTCGACAACTACAATTATATTCTACATAAATACATAATTAACCCGAATTAGTCACCCTAATGTTTTTTGGAGCCATAAGATTTTTAACGTCACTTGACTTGCACATAATCTTGAACCGAAAAGGAAGTAGATAGCAAAAAGAGGTGATCTAAGGAAAAAAACAATTGAGACAAAAACACTCTAGAATAATCGAACGCAACTTAAATGCGAATATCATCACACCGTTGTTTTTTCACTCTTTCATTACTTTTTTCTCCTATGTTTCAGGTAGTCAAGTTAAGATGTTCACTTCTATATCTCGTAATTTCCATACTAATCATCAAAAAATACATGTTTCAAGCCACTGCAAGGCGGGGCCTAAAAAATCCATGTTATTGCTAGTACAGAAAAACTACTAGAATATAACCTTAAAGTTAATTATTATTTCTCTCAATTATTTAGCTGGTTTTTTGAAATTATTATGTTATTTTAGGGTTTTCAATACCCGAAATATAGAGCTTATTTGTTACATAATTTGTGCCAGAAAACCTATAGCACAATGCTTTTGTCCTTGTAAAACAAGCTACTTTATACAGAGAATGGCCATAAGCTCTAACTGACAGGACGCTAGTTCATTTTTCACACAAAAGTTGTGTCACACACTCAGACATTGTCGTGGCATTCCTACACATAATCATCAGCTCATGTATGCTTACTCTTTAAACCTTATTTCTATACCATGTCTCACAATAGCTTTTGTTTAATACTTTGATGTACGTAAATTAACGGATATCAAAATTTGATGAAAGTCAAACAAGCAATCAAACAAATACATATTTAAAAAAAGTATGCTTACTAATATACTTCTCTTCTCTTCTACTCATTTCCTTCCTCATACAATGATCTGATACGACCCCTTATTATTAATTAGTATGTCTATACTATTAATTAGTTTCCTTTTATTGTATTTCTTGGTGAGAAAGCTAGGGTATTAGGGTAACTCTAGGATATCCTCTATTATAAATAGGGCATTAGGATTGTAATTCTTATTATGTAGAATGATATGAATTATTAATTTGTTAATCAATTGGGAGGTCGGTTTATCTCATTAATATAAACCAACCATCGGGGGGTCGGTTTATCCCATTAATATAAACTATTTATCTTGTTTAGTTCTTTTTATCTCTATATCAAATCTAGTTCATATCATAATCCTACTAGCCTTTTAATTTTGTGTACCTTTAGTGCCAACAACTAATGTACTGCCAGAAGTACATCTTCTAGATGATTGATTCCGGT
Organism: Artemisia argyi; assembly: GCA_030686995.1. Taxonomy (NCBI): domain Eukaryota; kingdom Viridiplantae; phylum Streptophyta; class Magnoliopsida; order Asterales; family Asteraceae; genus Artemisia; species Artemisia argyi. The sequence continues at coordinate 105,236,787 of CM060709.1, forward strand.
GCCTGGTAATTTTCAAGTTATTTGTTATAATAAAAGGTATTTGCTAAGGGTTACTGCGTAGTTTACCATTATCAAAGATATACTAGATTTGTAAACTTAGCTGTCAAATTATTACATTAATAATTTAAATCATGTGATTCTGGTATGCTAACTAACAACATAGTCAAATACAACTTTGAATTAGAACCACCAAGTTTTTTCCCTTCTAAGACCCATTAGTAATTAATTTTTTTCACATAAACTGAAATATCCGCAATTGAACTTTTATTTCTCAACCATTAAACCATTTTAAATGATATTACTTGTAAACTGGTAAACGTATAGGTAAGGAGCTGATGTGAGAGTCAAGAAAAAATCACAGCTGAGTTTAGTATAATAAATAAATTATATATGATGAGTTACTGGGCTTTTTTTAACAAGGCAATCAATTGCATGAAGTTTCCATATCAATTTATTTCCTCTACTTTAGTGTCTTATTGATTTGGAAATAGTTTTTTCCCATTTGCTATAAGCATAAGCTTAACCACCACCAAATGCTTAGTGGTAAAGTCCTTGGTTTCCTCACAAGAGGTCAAGGATTCCCTCGCTAGGTGTGTACATTTGGGGGTAGGAAAGGGTCGGTAATGGACCCGGGATTAACCAGGCCGTGTACATCAGAGGCAAAAAGGCTCACCCTCCTAGTGTTTTTCCCTCATCCGTTTACCCGTTTTTAAGAAAACCACTACCAAATGGCCTAGTGGTAAGGTCCGAGGTCAAGGGTTCAAATCGCTAGGTGTGTGCACTTGGGTGTGGCCAGGGAAGGGACGGAAACGGTCCTGGGATTAACCCGGTGAGGGGGCGTACATCTGAGTCAAAAAGGCTCCCACTCCCGGGTAACCAGAACAGGGAAGAACCTCATCCGTTCACCCGTTTTATCCGTTTGTATAAGCATAAGCTTGCTATTCTAGAAAGGATTGTTATACTTGTGTTTATAGTTTCTTGATTGTTAATAAGGAACAACTCATTTTCCTAAGGGCTTTAGTACCTTTTAGTCTTTTAAATCTAACAGACATGTCCATTTGACCCATTTTGACTTTGTATATAATACACCCAGTAAGCACAAATCTTAAGATACTAACGATAATAAAAATATGATTTAATCAATTTCAAGCCCAAAACATGGCTTGACATCACAACTATAAGATAAAACAAATAAGACATACTTGTGGATGAACCATTGATCCTCCAGCTGCTAAGGAGTACGCAGTGCTTCCAGATGTCGTTGATAAGATCAAGCCATCTCCTTGTACGATTGTGACAAATGAGTTATCACAATAACATTCAAGATTTGTGAGGAATGATGAAATTCCACGATCAATGGTAACCTCATTTAGGACAAGAATAGGCCCTTCATTTTCATATTCACTTTTAGCTGCGTCACGAATTACATGGCACTGCAAACGGTGTCGTAGTGTGATACTCATAGGACCTTCTAGTATTGATTTAAGGCATTCTTTGTAGCGTTCACTATCTGATATATTCTGGTCAAGGATCCCTTTATAAGCACTACAGAACAGACATGCTATCAACAGCTATTTCCAATAAATCTCACTTTGAAAAGGGTAAATTTGGGTTATCTTCTATCTTGAACAGGTTAAATGGGTCGAAATTTGTCCATAATGTATTTTTAATGCTTAAAATTTCATAAAAAGGTTTTTATCAAAAAATAGTATAATTATTGAGATAATATAATTGGTGTAATCATACTGAAAAAAATCAATTATTTATTGTTAAAATTCTAAATACAAGCGTTTGTTTTCACCCGTTATCCAACCCTCCTTTAGGCACCTCCACGTTTTACAGATGTGGCACTTACTGGGAAAGACATAAAAAGTTGCAAATCCAAACACTGTTTATTGTGCACAATCTAAAATTTATGATGAAAGGATACAGAATGGAGTCATGAAACCCAATGAACCTAAAGAGAACGGAACAACTGGAGGAACGGGTCCTTTGAACTTGGACGCAGCCTGCAAAAGGTAGATATACCCAACTCATCAATATAAAAAATGTTAATATGAATACAACTGCAAATGCAAACATATATTTATATAGAACCACTTCCCTATCATAATTTATCCTCGTATGACAAAATTACCTTTGTCATACACTACACGATACCAAGATTTCAGTTGCAGAAAAACATAGTTTATTATAAGCATGAACAGGAATCCATACTTTACCAATTGTAAGTAAAATTATCTAACTTTAACCTACACTCAATTAAAATACATAGCTAGATTCCCAATTAAGAAATATGTTTAACTTAAGAGTGCAAAACACAGTTCCATCACGCCAAAAACACATTTGCTCATTGAGGACCTCCACTAGTAAACTAGTACCATCTTATAAGATTGTTTTCTGTTTTACTACACTGCTAAAACCTTTTGACAACTACTAAAAATAGATAAAAGACTAAATTAACAATCTTCTGCTTGCGAGCATAACGAAAAGTATTATGAACTGTACTAGTATGAAACTAACTCGAATTTCACACAGATTATATTGTAGTTTCATCTGATACTGATAGTAATGTAACTGGGAGCATATATACATACCCAAAGCACTGTCCCATCTCCGCCAAGAGTTACCACAAGATCAACTATCTCATGCAGACGCCATATCTCCTGGTCTGTAGTAACAAGAGAAACAATAACTGATAAATGTACATTTCAGACATATCTCAAAGCTCAATGAAAATATAGTGCGATATTTCACATGATTAAACATGACTTTCTAGAATCTTCAATCATATATGATTAGTTCATTCTCTAAGACACAAATTTTCTTTTACAAACTGGAGAGGAACATTAAAAGAGCTGCAACCAACATGAAATTGATTTACATGACTCACAGTTAAACACCATGACGACAAGGCCTTCATTACGGCTTGTTTTTGTACTCCAGTACGATGCTACTAACCAAGAAACCCAAAAACAGAAGATATTGTTACCTTGCTTCTTTTCTTCTAATCGGACTTTCTACAAGCCTTTTAAAGTGTACTAAAATCACCTCTATAGCTCTATGAAGAAAAACATGACATCTTTTCAATTCTAAGTATACTTTCTACGGCATACTTATTCTGGTAACAATTTAACACTTTATCAGGATTTTATTTCAGTTTTAAGGGGAAAAATGTACTTACCGGCCATATCAACTCATCAAGTACATGGATCTGCATGAAGTTGATACAAACCGGATTTCCTACGAAATGTATCATTATACAAGCATGCAACTTACTTTGGAGGCAATAACATACTCAATAGTCAAATCAAACCCCTATGATAACAAAAGAAAAACTTTACCAGTGACTCAAACTCACCAACATTCCAGGTCTGTACAAAGTTGTAGTATACGGATTCTGTTAGAAGATCATTTCTTACTTGTGGTTCGACATAAATGTTCAGCTTCTCTTTCTCTTTCAACCACCTGAAATGACCTCCAAACGTGAGTAGCATATTAATCAAAGCAACACATATTTCAAATATTCCTATGCTTTTTGATTTCTAGAAAGAAACAAAAAAACTATAGCTGCCACTACCATCAAAATACATCTGAAATTATCAATAATACACAGCCTATCAGTGATATATACAAAATATATCTTTTTGGGTTCCATCTGGAAAGTGATAGTGATTATACCAACTGAAGCTCACCACATTTTTCTACATTATGGAAAAACACAATAGCTTTGAAGAAAAGTATATGACTAAAGAGATGTTTTTTATTTTTTTTACATATATATTTATTGATGTCATTATGTTTCTATAGGGGCAATAATGGAACAGCATGGACAATACCTAAAATCTGATTACCTACCAGTCAGCATCAAATATTATGATCATGATCAATCATGAGGCAAATTTAATTAGCCTTTCACCTTTTTTTTGGGTAAAGGGTTACCCCGGTAAATTAGCCTTACACCTTCTACATCATAAGAATGGGCAATGAAAATTGCATTAAGGCTGTTCAATAATCAACAGAATTCAGTAATACAGCACGAACGCATAAGATGAGGAAGTAAGAAAGGAGGTCCCATGATGCTGATTAGTAAAATTAGGATGATTTATTGATGCTTGAAGAAATTTAAAGATATAAAGTTGGATGTTTTATCTTATTAGTTATTAGTGGCTTGTTTGACTACATGAGGCCAAGCTTAAGCCTGGAAAACGTAAATAACATTGGGCAGAGCACAGCGCACCGAGCCCATACTAGCCACAATGTCGCTTGTAGTTTCTTTCTTTTGGCTTCTAAGAAGCTTTCTATCATTAATAATTCCAGGGGAATATATTATTTTCCATGCCAGCCCATAGAAACAGAGCCAATTTTAAGAACCCATATGAACCAAGACCATGCAGCTGAACCGAGGCTCTAAACTTATATGAACCCACTGTAACCTGACCTATTCATGCCAATAACAGTCATATATGATTCCATTTTACGGATTAGCAGCAGCATGTAAAAATACTGATGTTCTGCAAGATAGTTTAGTAACATACAGAAATATAGTATCAATCATAAGTCTCTTCGATGCAGTTAACTTGATCAATTTTCTTATCATGTAAAGGAGAAATACTTTATCAATTTTCATGTCAAAACTTGTTTTAGCTAGAAAAGTTTGATTTCAGTTTACAATTTTATGAGAGACTATGGTTTTGTTTGGAGAAAAGAATTATGTTTAATGAAGTGGCGTTTGTTTTGTAAATAGGGTTGATAATGGGTGTAACAGGGTTAGGATCTATAGGTTTTAAACCCTCCTTTATAATCAAAACCCAATATACCAAAATCATTCTAACAATACCCATTCCATTTCTTCAAACCCCACCTAACAAACACACCCTAAATATAAATTTTTTTATATATATATAAAAGTTCAAGTAATTGTCGCTCATCTTCATCAGATTGATGGATTATCAGAATCTATGTCAAGAAAGAATGAGGTTAAATTAATCTGAAAGGACGAAGGTCTTATCAATCATTTTCAAACTTCACACCAACGTAATGAAGCAAGATAAATTAAAGGTCTAGTGTAGGTTTTGTGTAGATAGATAATCTGCCTACAAATATATAGAAGAAGCGAAAATCATATTATCAAGTCTACCTGACCATTTCTGCGCAAAGGACTTTGACTGAAGTTGAATTTGGTTTTGTCAGGATCAGCACATTCTGTGGAGGAGATTCCCACTTAAGAGAAATCTAAAAGAAAAAAAGAAAAAAAGAAAAAAAAGGTCACCTATATACTATAGCACATAAGAATAGCCTCCAATGTAAGGCATGGTCTCATATTCTTCATGAAAGTAGTGTTAACCATGAATTTTAGTCTAAAGATAAACTATTAAGGTTTTCCAAAAATCTACAACTTCATAATAAAAAGCATGCCTGTTTACTGCTGCGCTCCGCTGTTGTTATATTTCCCTTTTCAAACGAGACTATGTCATGTTTATGCTGATCATCTTTATCAGTTATGTTACACCATTGTAGTTTGAATGATGCCTGCAGCAAGAAATACTCCATTCATTAGTCATGGTTATTAATAAAAAGAAGATGATAGATCATAATACAGTTTTGCTATGTAGTTCGACTATCCTTCACCACACAGGTGAGTTGCTAAATTTGTTATCTGTTTGACTAGCTAGCAAAGTCCTTCCAAGGTCCTCAAGTTAGTCCTACATGAGACAAATTGCATGTGCGGAGTGTGCTCCAACTTGATCAGTATTAGAATAGCATATCTAGTTTCTAGTCACATCACTCTAAATTTAATTTATGTATTAATTTTTCATCTATGTATGCCAATTGCCACTGTTGTACTCTATTGATTCTTGTTCGCCTAATGATAAGATGATTTCCCTTAGGAACGTATTATTATTTTTGTTGCCATTTTTTCTGCATGTCATAAATGGACTTCAAAAAGCTAATGTGACTTTACAGTGAGATAATATATATAATCAAGGTAGTGCATATTGATTGCAACATACTTGGAGTCATGCTCCATCCAAGGAAGTCCAGCAAGAGTTCAAAGTATAACCAGATATCCAAACCAGTTTAACTCTAACAGTAATGATATCATTAACGGATTGGACATGCTAAGTACCTTTTTGGTAATTTTGCATTGAACATTGGAGTAAGATTCCCGGAGAACCTCATGAGAGCAAATCCCGTGTTCCCCACAACACCTTTGTGAGGTTTTTGCAGTATCAGGCATAGGTTGAAGATGCTGAATGGAGTCTCTTCCTACTTGCTGCTCACTACAGTCACCCTTATGCTCTGTACATGTCAGATCTGAAATGGAAGGAAAAATATTTTTATTCAAATATGCTCTCAATCATCAAAAAACTATACCTGAAAAAGATATTAGATCACAAGAATTATGCGAACTCATATTAATTCCTAAACCGATAGAAACGAGAAAAGAGTATACTATAACACTGAATTTTCATTTTTAGTTAACTTTCTTCTCCCGTGAATACAGCTTTATATAGTTCTTACTTCCGGAGGTTCTTCTGCAAGGTGTCATAATGATAGTATCGGACATTTTAAACCACTTGATATTCTGTACAAAGAACGTAAGAGCTAGCCTGTTGACACATTGAACTGCTACCTAGTTTCTCCGTATCCGTCTCCCAAGTAGCAAGAGGATCCTTAAGGTCCTATTGATTTTGTGCCATAGTGAAATGTTGTAAATGGTTTTATTAACTCGTTCTAATAGATACTCTTAGGAATTTATACGAAATCCATATAAGATTCCCATGACATAGAGAGCAAATTCATAAGTTATGCATGCAGCCTGTCTAGTAGCCTTAATGCTATTATAGTCGCAGCATCATTTGAAAGAGCTAAATTTATTACTCGGCAAAATACACATTAGTGACTGAGATAGTGACGGACCTTTACGTTCCAACCGCAGATTGCGTTCTCTTTCGACTTCATATTTGCGTTTCCATTCTGCAGCCTCAGCTTGAGCAGACGCTTTACCTTCTGCTGCTCGTCTTAAAACCTTGCTAACAGCTTATTACAAAATATAGCCAAATGAGGGTATAGCACAAGGAACAAAAACGAAATCGCTGATTGAAGATAATCATCATACTTGTGATAGCCTCTGAAAACTCTACAAGATGATCTTCAATACCGTCAACATGAGGCTGCTCAACCATTTCCTTAATACCTTGCTCTGAGTTTGCAATGAGAGGGTTTGGTCCATTCTCCTGCGCCACATAATGTGCATTCCCCTATTCAAAATTGCTACATGGATATTAGAAAATAACAACTAGAAATGCTAGCTCATTCAACGTCTTTTAGAGTCCCAGACAAACAGCCAAAAATATAAATTTAAAATGATGTTGATGGCAATACATAAACGTATTTGGCTATCTATAATATATAATAAGAAGAATTGCGTTTAGCTTAGTTTCCAAACAAGCGACAAATGAGATACTTGCCTTCCGTGACCACAATGCATTGCATGTTCATACACCAATTAGACATACGTGGTAACTACGGGGTGAGGGGGAAAAATAATTGCACCCAAATGCCAGATCTCCTAAGCATTCATCTTATTTTTATAAATACAGGGCTTCACAACCCTGTATGTGAAACTAACCAACCAGCTAGAGAAAAGCATAAATTTATGGCTAGTTTGCTACTACCTTGTTCATGCTCTAAGAAGATGTGTGAAGTCTGTGGTTTCATCTTTTATTCTAGTCCATTTCTACGAAAGGAGATATATTAAAAACCCGTTTGTTTTGTGGGTTTAGGGTCTGGGGAATAAAACTAGGTTTGATCGCTGCTCTTAGGGGGTGTTTGTTTAAACTTATATGTGGGCTTATGAGCTTATTTGATTTCGGATTATATTACATAAGCCCCAATTTTCTGGCTTATTTTGAGACGTATGGGCTTATATGAGTTTATCATATCATAATAAACTTATATAAGCACACAAGTGTTAAAATAAGCAAAAAATAAGGGCTTATATAATATAAGCCGAAAAACAAATAAGCTCATAAGCCACGTATAAGCTTGAACAAACACCCCCTTATTGTCTCAACCAATAGGTGATAAAAATCCATTTTTAGATAAAATGTTCAATGGTTGGAGAGAAATATCAAATCTGTAATGCTACTTATTTACTAATCTTATGACTATTTTGGGATCAATTTGTTCGAATGAGATATTGTGTTTTTTGCTGCAGGAGCATTGGTTCTGAGTTGCTAGTGAATCTCAACTCGAAACGAAACGGGATGGCAATGGCAATGGTAAATCACTAATTTCAAAGTCTATCAGAATCCAAATATAGGCAAAATGATCACTTAACATTCAATTGACAAAAGTATAAATAATCAAACCCTAAAACAATTATATTGTTTGAGATCGAATCAAAAGTATAACTATTAATAAACAAAGAAAAGAAAGAAATGAACGTACTAGTAATTCAGAGGAGTTGTTGTTAGCAGTGTTCATTTCTTTTTCTTTTTTAAGAAATGTGAGTGAATCTGCTCCTCAATGTTTTTAAGAGTAATACGTAGTAATAATTTTGTCTAATCAGGTTGTTTTACGTGGATGCTTGTCTTGCCAACCAACAACTACTTTGGTAAACAAGAAAATTTAAAATCTCACCTACTGCGTGATTATAAGTAGACATATTAAAGATTGTCGAGAAAATTTAAAATCTCATCTACTGGGTGATTATAAGTAGACATATTAAATATTGTTAAGCTAAATAATTTTAGTTTGAACAATTAAACGTTTTCTAACAAATTTTCTAATCAACTTGCTTCCTAACAAACTAGTTTTAGACCCCCGTGCGTGGCTTTAGGTCTAATTTTTGTTAGATTAGTATGCTAGAGTTTGTGGATAAATATTAATATGTGTATGACTAGAATCGAACTCGCAACTTCAGAATTGCACACATTACCAATGAGAATTAAAGTATAATAATTGATATATATTAAATGTTATATATATAATTATTTAAACACAAGAAATGGCTAACGGTCGTTAGTACTTAACGGAATTGACTAACGGACAAACGATAAGGACTAGAATGTAAAAAGAAAGCAAGAAGGTTCCGGAACACCTCTTTGGGGCTTATGGCCGGTCGAACCCAACCCGGGGGGGGGGGGGGGGGGGGAGGGGGGGTTCCTTGCCCTAATTTGTTTCCAAAGTTTCATCTACTATATAAACAAACATAGGGTAAAAACTTTTACACTTTTTATGCACACACACAAAACCCTAAAAAGTTTTTTCTCTTCTTGTTTCTCTCCTTGTGGCCAATCGTCCAAACAAACCCTAAGGGTTTTTGGATCGAAAATTTTCATAAGAAAATTCTTGTGTTTACGTTTACTAGCATAACCTTTAATTTGCTATTAATTTGTGTGTACAATAACAAGGTAATTACTCACTATAGTAATTATCAAGGGATCGAATAACAAAACGGTAAAGGGTTATTCATTTATCCATATTCACACTAATTCAAGGTTTGTTGAAGAGATTCTTGTTTAGCTAGAATCCAAAGGTACATTCTTATTTGTATTTATGTTAATCTTTATATGTTATAGTTGATCCTTCACTTCTGCATATGTGTCTACTTGTTTATATGATTGTCATGATTTAATAATTCTAACAGTGGCATCACGAGCTTGCCATAACATGTAACTGATTACATAAAACACATAAAAAACGAATCTTTATTGTTTTAGATACATGTTAGTTGAATTTTTAGATCTAGGGTTTAAAAAAAAATCGAAACCCTAAAAATTGGGGGGGGGGGGGGGTCGATTACTCCTTTATTCAAATTAGGGTTTGTGGATTTATATTAATTGGATTAGAAACCCTAGGTTGGCTACACGTTTATGTGCTAATTGGACGTATCCTATGACCTAATTGGTAATTGTTATGCATGAATCTGTGACGAAACATGCATGTTAGTCATGGATTAATTGATTGATTAATTGTTTGTATTGTTTTATCACATGTAATTATTAGATAGATCTAAAATTGGGAAAGACCTCAATTAATTAAAATCAATTTATGTACTATGTGGTGTGTAATTGACTATAGCCTACACAATTGATTCGTCAATGTATGTGGCTCCACTTCCATTAAGAAGGGAAGGCCTTAGTTAATTACATGCATATTGGAAAACCTAGAATTGATTTGATTAGGGTTTATCTAATCAAGTATGCATGTGGCTAATGGTTTCACTTTATAATGGTTATGTTTATTAGTTGTTTAATTTGTCTTTATTACTTGTTTTATTGTTTTTGTTGGACATGTTGTAAGCAATAAAAGGGTAATTTTATGAAAAGAAAATTAATTGGACTAATAATGGTGAAACTTGAAGTGATAAATTATGATTCTTGCAAAGGCCTTATGTGCTGACAGTGGTTCGCTTCGCACGGTTATTTGCTCCCAGGCGAGACTAGCAAGTTTTATAATTTATAACATGTTTTTAAGACTAAAGTCATAAACTTTTCTTGATTGATGTTTTTGTACGCAACGGTTAACTAGGCTCGAGCGAAGTTTGCACACTATAAGATGGGTATAAGGTTGGTTTCGCATTAAATTGTTGCCTCAAAGAGACAACACTCTGTCTTTCCGCTCGTTTTTGTGCAAATTAGACTTACCCAACAACCATTACATGTACAATATCATCTTAAGGGTGATTTACCTCAATTTCATGTGCCACTTTTGTGGTAATTATCTGAATAACTTGGGTCTTTATGACTCATGCAGCAGTAGGATATAGTGGGTGATAATTGGAGGTTCTTCTTTAATTGGTGAACCCGATACCTCAAGTTAAAAGTTTTTGATTTAATCTTAGCTTAAAAACGGTTAACTAAAAAGGTTCTGAAAACTAATGTTATGAAGATGAGTGCATGCATCTTCGTACATGTTTTGATTATCACATCAAACTAAATACCCTATAAAATTTAAGTTACATGCCATCTAACTATAAGAAACACTTGAAATTATTCTTTGATAAACGTGAGACCTAGGCTAAATTTTAATGACAAGGTAAAATTTTGTTATTGTGTGAGACAGATATAGATATTTTACTGTTTCTAAGTTAGACAACTTAATTAAGTTGTGCGCGAGACCTAGAACTTAAGGCATGAGATGGGATGAAACATGCTTACATTGCAAATTGATGAATCAATTTGATGTAATTCCTATAATGATCTAGGAATTGGAAATGGTTTGCTAATTATTGTTCGACAGATTACCATCTTTTATACTTTCATTACTAGCAAATCAACTGATGTAGTGAAAATATGAAAAGTTGGAATCTAGGTTTTCAAGAAAATTATGTGGCTATATGAATATATTCTTGGGTATTATATTTTCTTGAAAATATGTATTATCAAAAATACTAATGTTTGAACTTTTTTATGTAGAAATGGCTCAACCCACTAACTCCACTTTAGTTTCTGCTTTCAAGAGTCATCTTGAAAGGGAAAAATTGACTGGAAAGAATTTCAATGATTGGCACAGATCACTCAGAATTGTCTTAAGGGCGACTAATAAGCTAGATTATTTGAATACTCGTTGCTCTGACCGACCTGCTGAAACTGCACCTGAAGCAGAAAAAGCAGCATGGTATCTTGAGTATAAGAAGTATAATGAGGTTGCTTGTTTAATGCTCACAAGTATGGATTCAACGTTGCAAAAACAGTTTGAGTACTATTATCCATACAACATGCTTCAAGAACTCAAAAAGTCATATGAGAAAACACCAGCAGTTGAATTGTATGACCTGCTCGATCAATTACACAGCTGTAAACATGGTGATGGAAAACCAGTAAGTTATGTGTTGGCGATGAAAGATTACTTTGATCAACTACATAGAATCGACTTTGGTTACCCTGAGAATGTGCAAGTGAACCTAATTCATAGGTCCCTTAACAAGGAGTTTAAAGGTTTTGTTCAAAACTTCAACATGCATTGCTCAGGGAAGACAGTCTCAGAGTTACTCACAATGCTTGGAGACTATGAGAAAGGTTTTCCAGCTCAAGGCAAGGCACCTACTCCTCAAGTGTTGGCAATTCAAGGAGGTAGGATCCAAAAGAAATCGCATGTGAATAAGAATGGTAAGGGTAAAGTTGACAAAGGTAAGCAGGTCATGGCCTATCAACCAAATCCAAAGATAAATCAGCATCCACCCAAGAATAACAAGGTGAATCCTCCCAACAAGAAGGATCAGGCTTGTCACCATTGCCATGAAGTAGGACACTGGAAGCGTAACTGTCCACTCTACATTCATGACTTGTGACAAAAGAAGCAGAAGAATGAAGCTGGTAACCCATGTACTTCAGGTGCGTTCTTTATGATTGAATTATTTACTTTAACTCATAAAAATTCCTGTGTATATGATACGGGCTGTGGTATTCATATTTGCAATACTATGCAGAGGTTTAGAGTTGAAAGGAGACTTGCTTATGGACAACAATATCTGGACGTCGGCAATGGAGTGAATGCAGCTGTTGAAGCTATAAGCGTATTTGAATTAGTTTTGCCTTCGGGCTTAGTACTGTTTTTGAATAATTGTCATTATGCACCTTCAATTGTTAGGGGTGTGGTTTCCTTTTCTTGTTTATTGGATCTTGGTTTTCAACATACTATTAATAGCAATGGAATTTCTGTTTCGTTTAATAATGTTATTTATCTTAATGCTATTGCTGTGAATGGTATTTTTGAAATTGATATGAATGTGAATGTATCCAATAATTATAATAATTCAATGTATAGCATCAATCATAAGAGAATCAAGAAAGGTCTTGATTCATCTTATCTTTGGAATTGTCGACTTGCTCATATAGGCAAGGCTCGCATGGAAAAGTTGCAACACAATGGGCTTTTACAAGGGACCAATGATGAATCATTTGATAAATGCGAATCTTGTATATCTGGGAAGATGACTAAGAAATCTTTCAATAATCATATGGAAAGAGCTTCTGATCTACTTGGTTTAATACACATTGATGTGTGTGGACCACTTAGACATGTGTCAAGGAGGGGTGTGATGACATCAAATAAGTACATATTATTGTTATCATTTATCCTATTTATTTGACTTGTTTTATTATATTATTTATGAGAATTGATACTTAATTGTTTACTTTAGTAATTCTCAGGTAAAAACAAGCATGGACGAATTATGGAGCAAAACTAGCAAGGTGTCAAAAGTCTGCTGAAATCTAGAAGATGTGCCGTATCACTCTCAACAGATACACCGCAATATCATACTTAGATGAATTCGAAGACCATTGCCTGACTTTGAAGAATGCGCCGCATGTAATTCTATCATGCGCCGCATATGAAACTTTGGTCAACAAAGAAGATCAAGCTTGTTCTACTCCAGATACGCCGCATTATACTTCTGACATACGGCGTATCACTATCCAAACCTCGCCAGATACAATCCAAGACACTGAAGGACATGCGCCGCATACAAGATCAAGATACGCCGCATCTGAAGACGGTGTACGAATATTCCAGAATATATTAATCTTGGACCCCACACGAAGTTAAGTCAATGCGCCGCATCTACTTACTCGATGCGCCGCATCGTGCCCTCAGGCAGAAACTATAAATACCCCAAGACATATACGAATTTTATGTGCAACTAAACCCTAAGGAGACGAATTCAGTCGAAGAAGCATCACAAGACATACCCCAAACGAAGATATTAGAGCTGTAAGAAGGTCCTGCATGTATTTAATTCATTAAGTAGTTTTGTTTTATTGTATTAGTACACTTTAATTCATCAGGATTGATGGGCTTGTGGCCACCATACTGCTCCCCTTAAAATTACTTTCCCATCAATTAAAGTTTATATGATGATGTTTTTGGTGACTTGTATATGTGCATTGATAACCTATGTGTCTAGCTGAGCCTGCGGGCTGCCATACATGTTCCTCGCCTACTTATCTAGCGTCTAAAAAGTAGGATAGACATAAGTAATCATTAAGAGTTTACTCGCCTATATTTAGGATCCAACAAGATAGATTAGATTACGATACTCATCATATAAAACTAGCAATAAAACAAGTGACAAGTTGTTTAACTATCAGGACATGCCTTATTCTGCTTCTATTATCTATCTGTGTACATGTTGCTATTCGCTGATTCGTGCTCATTAGTTTATTTACTGTTTAGTAAAACCAAATTGTGCCAGTCTCTCAGGCTGAACCCCCTTTCGTTAGATTAGACTGTAAAACTATCTTAGGATATTAAAATACTGATTAGGTTAACTAGATAATACATTCCACTTTTAGTGATTGACACTCTGCTTACCATTATATTCATACTGATCGGGTACACTGCTCGTTAGGTATGTGTGTTATTGATAAGTCGGCTAAATATAAATTTAAAACTTGAGTAGGCATTAATACTGCTAAACCGCAACGACACGCGACAACCCCCATCAAGTTTTTGGCGCCGCTGCCGGAGAGTGAATTGTTATTATCTATTTATCTTATTAGAATTTTAATTAGTTTTTTTTTTTTTTTTTTTTATCTTTTTAGGTTTTTAGATTCTAACCGCTAACTTTGTTGTATGTTAGTTAGATTGCATTCATTGTATAATTTACATATTTATTGTTTTTGTGTGTTTTTTATTTTTCTGTAATTTTTGTTTTTATTTATTTTCTTTATTTTTTATGCATAACTGCTGTCGTTGTATTCTGCTGATACAAACCATACGACGCATCTGTTTCTCAGATACAGCGTATTGCGTTTTAACTTTTTATAAATACAACGCGTTTAATAATTCGAGTACGGCGCATCTGTCCCCAAGATACGGCGTATTCTGTTTTTAATCAGAAAATTTTTCAAAACCCTAAACGCCATACGACGCATCTGTTTCCACAGATATGGCGTAATATATATTTAATTAAAAACAGTTTTCGAATTAATTAAACAGAAGCGACACATCGATTTTTATTGATACGGCGCATTAACTGAATCAAAAATCTTGTATTTTGAAACATAACGAAAATACGGCGCATTAGTTTTTGCTTATGCGGCGCATTTAAATCTTTATAAATATAACGATTTTTGATATTTAACCAAATACGGCGCATTCTCATTTAAAAGCAGCATATTGATTTTCTGAATAAAAGTCTGATTTAATTTTAACGTAACTAGATACGGCATATTCTTTTTCCAGGATACGGCGCATCGTCTGTAGATATCAGCAACTTTTTTTTCGTATTCTGTTTTTGTTGTTATTTATCTGATGTTTTACTTCATAAAACCTATCTTACTGATGCTTTTGTGATGATTTCAGGAAGTGCATGACCAGAAGTTCAACTAAGAACTTAATTACACCTTACGAAGACCCTGAACGAGCTTTTCATTCACTTAGGAGGCTTTTTAGCACAAAAGCCTTGATCTTTCAAGTTCGTTAGAGCTTGATTATTTTTCTGATCTTGAATCTCAGGAGGAGGAGGAAGAAGAAACTAAAAAAAATGATGGAAACCACAACCATGGAGGAATACATGAACAAAACCCGTTCAGACTACAATTCAGGAATTGCTAGACCAAAGTTTGACGACAAGTCAAAGTTTGAGTTGAAGGGTCAGTTTCTCAAGGAGCTAAGAGAAAATGCTTTCAGTGGGATGGAATATGAAGATGCTAATGAACATGTGGAAAAGGTCCTCGAGATTGCAGATTTGTTTACTACAGAAGGAGTTTCTGATGACCAACTTATGCTTCGAATCTTCCCAATTTCGCTTAAAGGAGCTGCTAATAAGTGGCTAAGGAATGAACCAGCAGGTTCAATCACAACATGGGATGATTTGAAGAGCAAACTCCTCAAAAGATATTGTACACATGCTAATACTGCTAAAAAGATGGAGGCTATCAACAACTTCAAGCAAGAGCCCGATGAAACTCTCTATCAGGCTTGGGAACGTTTTAAAGATTTATTGGTGAAATGTCCTCAACACTATCTAACCGCAATGCAGGAGATAATATTATTTTATGAGTGATTGGACGTGCCTACTAGACAAATTTTGGATGCTAAGGGAGCTGTACCACAGATGAGTGCAGTCAATGCTAGGAAAGCTATCCAAGAAGCTGCTGATCATTCTCAAAAGTGGCACGATGGGACCTCTACTAGATCTAAGAGCAGCATTAATTTTGATGGGTTTGCTGCAATTCAAGCTCAATTGGACAAAATTGGTAGAGATATGAAGAAAAGAGATGAAAAAGTGTATGCTGCCCAAGTTGGATGTGAAAAATGCGAAGGACCTCACTACACCAAAGATTGCCCTACAAAGAATGAAAGTGAGACTTTTGAAGAAGCATACTACACACAATTTGGTCAACCATTCCAACCTTCAGGAAGATTTAGGGAAGCTGCTCCGGGGTTGATTCGTTGTGTTTTGGTGTGTGCAAACAACAATTTATCAAAATATCAACAATTTGTCGTGAGACAAATAAACGTGAAGTAATACGAGTAAACCGTTTAGGAAAACGATTACCTCGCAAAACTTGTGAAAGATATTCAAATTGTGAGACCGGGAAGTGATTTCCCGGGTCGTACCCCAACGAGGTGTGAATGGAAAGCTTCGAATGAGATTGGGATTAAAATCTTGTATGACTGGAAAGGTTATTTGGTTTTGCGGTACGTTAAACTAACGAATTTGGAAAATTAACGAACGAAGGTAAAAGTAAATTAACCTAAGGCAACTAATAATCTAAGAAATTCCTAAAAACTACGGGAAAACATAATTAGGTATCGGGAATCCTAAAACGTTAAATGAATTAAAAACGTAACGTTTAATTAAAAATTACGCGAGAGCGCAAAATAAAACGTGAATTTTAAGCTACAAAGGTCCTACGGGTCTCCAAACAATTTTCTAACGTACTTCAAGACAAAAGAAAATTTTTGAAAAAAGAAAATTAATTTTTAAATGAAAATTCAATTTATTACGAATTAATTGCTAATTAAATGAAATAAAATTAAAATAAATACTTAAACTATTCTAAAAATTGTGGAACTTTTCTGGAAAATCAAAAAGGTTAAAAGAATTGTAAGAAAAATAAAAACTTGCAAATAAGCACTTTAAATAAGCCAGGAAAAGCAGTTTTAATCTTAATAAGCAAAACCGTTTAAAGACTATTCAAAAGATTAATTTTGCAAAGCTATTATGAAAAAGTCCCAAGGGCGAGTGGTTGAGGTGTGTAATGTTGTGTCTGCTTGGTATGCTGGAGGTCCTAGGTTCGAACCCCCATTTTTGCTTTTTTCCAATTATTTTTTTTTCAATTTCTTTTGGCCAAACAGTTAGGCATACACACAAAATCACTTTTGAGAACAGATTTTTACCAAGAAAACCTCAACTGAATCCCATCTAAACACATTTTCACAGCAGATTTAAGGTTGAGTTGGATTTTTTGTTTTCAAGATATCGTATCCTTTTTTTTTTTCTTGGATTTACTTAGCAGCCAATGAACAAGCTCAAATAAGCTTGAACAAGGCACGACAATGACTGATCACCACAAGAAGTAACAACAACAATAACAATAGGAATTACAGATTCAAACAAAAAAAAAGATCAACAAGCTTAGTAATAGCATACAGCAGCAGCAAACCAGCAAAAGGGGCAAAAGAGTGCAAAAAATTAAGCATTAAATAAGTACTTTAGCCAAAACTAAAAGCAATCCCCTAAACACCACCTAGGTGGCTTTCTAAAGCTACTGAGAAAACACCCTAACTCCAACCAATGAACAATATACACCCATTCTAAATTTAGTAAAAACTGAGGATGCAGGGGGTTTATTAAGCCAAACAGCCCACTTTAAACTTGAATTTTAGTTACCAAATGACCTTCAAATCCAAAATTTATTTTTGTTTCAGATAAGCATACTACCCAAGTTTACAAAACATCAAATCTTGACTGATTTCAACCAAAATTAAACCCTATAAGAGCTTTGGAAAACTGTCCCAACTTCCAAGTTAAGAAACTTTTGACTTTTTCTATGCTTCTAAGAGTTGACTAATTTGAAATTGTGAGTAACCTAGCCTACTAAATATGATGTTTCAGTATGAGAAGAAGTTAAACTAAGCTAAATTAGCTACTTCTAAGGCTAAAATGAAGATTTGGATGTTCAATTCCTCAACAGACCTGGGGTTATGCAAATTTGAGCCCATCCTTGACTTTTCACTTATGTAACCTCCCATTAATGACTGTTATGACTTAACCAATTCTGAGACTACCTACTTTTACCAAGGCAACATCCAAATAACTACAAGAGGACATAATAGTCGATTGATCCAAACACCCCTATACCTACTGAATTCAAGAAATTTTCAAATGAAAAGCAAGCCTTAAAACATAACTCAACTACTGAGGTTATACTAATCTAACATGGTTCCAAATAAGCAGAATTAAGTGACATTTAATAACAAACTAGCAGGCAACAAATATGATAACATAAGTGTGGTTCAACAAAAACTTACTTGACATCCAAGTTAGGAGCCAATCTGAGATTTAACACAAATCAATACCTATTGCTCCCTTGAGCTCTAAACCATGCTCCCATCCATGCTTCTGCTACTTCTCTTTTTCATATTTTTTTTCATTTTTGTTTTCTGGATTTTTTTACTTTTCTTTTTCTGAATTTGTTTTTGCAGGAACTCAAGTGGAATTTTTATAAGTGACAAAGCAGAATAAAAAGTAGGAAACATAAACAGAGGTTTGAATAACTTTAAAACTTAACTTTCATTAAAACTTGAAATCTCATATTACAAATTTAAAACTAACATTAAAAATAAAGATTACAAATAAAATAGAGAGATGAGATGATATGATATGCCCTCAGGCTTACAATAAACCAACTATTTATACTAAAATCCTAGAAGTGGTAGGTACACCTTAGGCTCTATTCTTGTCTTCATCTTCTGTGCTTGTTTGCTGAGACATATAAGCTATGTAAACCCTTTGTGCTTCTCTTCAACCATTCTCAGCCTTTGGATTCAATCTTGAGCCAATCCTAGCCTTTAATCAAATTTTGGCGCCCAAAGTGAGAGGTAGATTGCTGACATGGAAGGGAGGTAGGTACGGGTTTGTGAGTATGAGGGGGATGGTGAGTGGGATTGGGATATGGGATGGAGAAGACAAACAAGGATGGTGATGGGGGAGTTGGAATTTTGCAGTCACGGGGGGAAGAGGTGTTTTGGGGAAGAAGATGAGGAACTGTGTAGGTTTGACCCAATTGACCCTACCTTTTAGGTTTTAATAATAATAATAATCCGGTTGTGGATTTCTTGGGCTGGAAATGATTTTTGGGCCAAGGGGAAGGATTAAGGTGGAAGTGGGCTTGGCTAGTCATGTGGTGTAATAATATCAAAAGATCCGTTTGATGTTATACTTAAGGTTTCACAAGGACCATTTTGCAATGAGTTGAAACTTCGAGGACTATTCATGCCATTTTCCAAATTTAGCTTCAAGGACCAATATTGTCATCTTGTATTTTCCCAAGGCCTTTTGTTGATTTTTCCTCAAAATAAAACACCCGGGGATCAAAATTGCCAATTCACCAAAGTATAAGGACCAATTATGTACTTTTCCAAAACTTTTTACCCAAAGATCATTTGTGATTCATTTTGACTTTTAAAGAGCAAGGGTTGACTTTTCTTCGAAAATGATTGACCAGGGACTAGTTTTGTAAAACTTTGAAAGTTGGGGGACTGAAACTGCCATTTATGCAAATTTTGTTCGTTTTCCGTTTGTTTTCACTCGTTTTGCATCAGAAACATATAAAATACGATCTTTGGGATTTTCTTCGCATTTTGGTGCGTTTTTTGAGTATTTTTTATCGTTTTACAGCTCAGATTTGACTAAAAATAATGAGTATTTACACACTCATCAGGGGTACTATCGAAAGTACAATGGAAATCCTACATATCAAGAGAGAAGGCAGACTTTGGATGATACTTTGAAGAAAATTATGGCTGATGCTGCTAAAAGACATGAAGAAAACACTGCTGTGATCAAAGAAATCCGAGCTTCAATGGATACCGTTGCGAGAAACCAAGGAGCTTTGATCAAAGCATTGAAACAACAAATCGGTCAGATGAGCAAGGTTCTTCAAGAAAGGGGATATGGAAGTCTACCTAGCTCAACTGAAACTAATCCAAGGGCTCATGTCAAAGCTATCACCACTACCGAAGAAGTCATGCCTAACATACCTTTTCCTGGAAGATTGAAGAATGGTGATGTTTTGAAACCCCAATATTTCTTTGACTCTTCAATCAGTGTAAGGAGACTGCTCAAGGAAGAATCAAGGATTGAAGAGGATATCAAGGCTGCAATGAAAGAAGAGAGCTCTGCAACTGATCTACATGCCTTGCCTCATAAAGAAAAAGACCCAGGAAGTTTTACTTTACCTTGTTCAATTAATAACATGTCTTTCAATAATGCATTAGCTGACTTAGGAGCTAGCGTTAATGTTATGCCCTTTAAGACATTCACTACCCTAGGCTTAGGAAAATTAGCACCAACTAAGCTGCTTATTGATTGGCTGATAAAACGGTAAAACGACATGAGGGGATTGCTTAAAATGTACTAGTTAGGATCGAGAAGTTTGTGTTCCCTGTAGACTTTATAATACTAGACATGCTTGAGGATATTAAGATTCCCTTAATCCTTGGATGACCTTTCTTGTCTATTGCTCATGCTAAAATTGATGTGTTTAAAAGAAAATTATCATTACGAGTAGGGGATGACAAATTAGTCTATAAGTGTGAAAATCCAGTTAAGAGCGTAATTAGGAACGTATATATGCTAGGATTACGCGAAAGAATGGACCTCGACCTAGAAGCTAGGCTTATGGGTGAAACCTTGATACAAAACTTGTCATCTAACCCAAATAATGAAGAATTCAAAGAGTTTTTTTATCTTAATGTACCAATTGAATTAAGAAACGACCTTTCTTATCTACTGCTCATGCTAAAATTGATGTGTTTAAAAGAAAAATATCATTACGAGTAGGGGATGACAAATTAGTCTATAAGTGTGAAAATCCAGTTAAGAGCATAATTAGGAACGTATATATGCTAGGACTACGCGAAAGAATGGACCTCGACCTAGAAGCTAGGCTTATGGGTGAAACCTTGATACAAAACTTGTCATCTAACCCAAATAATGAAGAATTCAAAGAGTTTATTGATCTTAATGTACCAATTGAATTAAGAAACGATGACTTAAATGATTCGGATGATGAGTGGTATGATTGCATTGTTATTAACAAACGTAGAAAAACAAGAAATGCTAATAAAAATAAAGAGGTGTTTGTCGAGTTACCACCACATCTTGCTTATTTATGTCTACATAATAACAATAATTTCCCATCTATTGTTTTATCATCACTACCCGAAAGGGATAGAGCTTTGTTGGAACAAATCTTGAAGAGAAACGGCGTAAAGATCAAAAATGTGCAAGAGAATTTAGATGTGACTAGTTTGAGAATGTGGGAGCATGATGCATGCGACTCTTTCAATGATACAAAATAGGAGCTGAACGTGAGTCTAACTTGAAGACTCTGGAAAAAAGACAAGTGCTGACCGGGAGACAACCCGGATTTCTATCTTTTTTTTCTGTTTTTTGTCGAGTCTGTCAGACCTGCAGAAGATGCGGCGCATCCCCATCATAGGATGCGGCGTATCAACTGCACTGGTCATATCCGTTTTATTTTTCTGCATTTTAATTCCAGGCTCGATATGGCGCATTCTCTTCCATAGGATGCGGCGTATCGACTGACCTGATGATTTACAATTTTATCTTTTTAGGTTTAATTGTTACTAACTACTAGTGAATTACACAAGTTGTAACCTTCTTAACTCAGGTGTGTTAAAATTTTGGTGGTATAATAGATTCCTGTACTTTTTTTGGAGACATCAATCATTGAGCTTGAACGCCTCTCATCCACAAGAAAGTAGATTTTGCTCATAAACGCATAATGGAGGATCAAACCGAGCAAATCTCAAGGGAGTTTTTCCGTTCTAATTCTTTTATTTTTCCAGTTTTTAATTTTTAATACAAACAACGAGGATGTTGTCTAACTTAAGTGGGGGGATGGAGAAATAAACCACTTATTTGTCCCAAACTTTTCAAAATATGCTTAAAATGTGCTTAATATATCAAAATGTAAAATTTTTAGCATGTTTTTGTGTTGGTCTAAATTACATAGCCGCACACATAACCTTATTTTCCAAAAATTAAAAACTTTAGTGTGCCGGTGACTTATAAACTTTAGAACTTGGCTTGTATACTACTCGAGACCACCATAATGAGTATTATAGATATAATTGAAGTGACTTGTCTAACTTGATAAATTTCTAGGATTACACCCAAAAAGCCTATACATGTTATGTGATATTAACTAACTACACTGGTTAGTTAACCCCCGTATAAACCCTTTTGTTTACTTTCATTTTTAGAGTAAGATACCCCTAGAAAAACCCTCAGAGCCATTCCTTTCGTTTCTTACACCTTTGTTAAAATGTTTCTTTACACCCTTACACCTTTTTTTTTGGGTAAAAGGTCAAGAGACCCGGTAAATGTACACCCTTACACCTTAGCCTACCCTGTAGATTAAAATCCGTGGTTAGTTGGTTTAGGCAAAGTGTGTTTCCTTGCATTACCTGTGTTCGTGTGCGTAATTCATTATCTTTGGTTAGATCTGGGAATTGCACAATGCAATTGGAAGTGAAAGTACATATTGTATAATTTTTAGTTTATTTTTCGTGTGTTTACTACTTTCACTAATTACCGTTATTTCTGAATTTATGAAAAATATTGAAAATTATCCAGAGTTAACACTATAGTGATGTAGTGAAATTTTACACATCTTAGTATTAAAATAATAATAAAAAAATAAAAATAAAAATAAAATAAAAAGGAAAAAAAGAGGAAAAAGTTGAAAGTTTGTTTAACCAACTTATGTAAAGTTTTGTATTAAGTGGAAGATATCTCCACTATTTGTTGTTGTAATATATTTATGGATTGAATGGGAGTTGGCCGTTATGGGAACGCCAACTAAGGTTTATTCTTTGTTTAAGATATTATTGAGTTAAATTCGTGTCTACCTAAAGCGTGAGTTACATGAGTCAAAAGCGTGAGTTATTCAATTATATGAGTCTTATTCATGGGATGGTAGGGAAAGTGATTAACCACATTTAGGACTTTAATCTATTTGTTTTGTTTATTTATATTTTACACTGCAATATCATACTTAGATGAATTCGAAGACCATTGCTTGACTTTGAAGAATGCGCCGCATATGAAACTTTAGTCAACGAAGAAGATCAAGCTTGTTCTACTCCAGATATGCCGCATTATACTTCTGACATACGCCGCATACAAGATCAAGATACGCCGCATACAAGATCAAGATACGCCGCATCTGAAGACGGTGTACGAATATTCCAGAATATATTAATCTTGGACCCCACGCAAAGTTAAGTCAATGTGCCGCATCTACTTACTCGATGTGCCGCATCGTGACCATAGACAGAAACTATAAATACCCCAAGACATATACGAATTTTATGTGCAACTAAACCCTAAGGAGACGAATTCAGTCGAACAAGCATCAAAAGACACACCCCAAACGAAGATATTAGAGCTGTAAGAAGGTCTTGCATGTATTTAATTCATTAAGTAGTTTTGTTTTATTATATTAGTATGCTTTAATTCATCAGGATTGATGGGCTTGTGGCCACCATACTTCTCCCCTTAAAATTGCTTTCCTATCAATTAAAGTTTATATGATGATGTTTCTGGTGACTTGTTTATGTGCATTGATAACCTCTGTGTCTAGCTGAGCCTGCGGGCTGCTATACCTGTTCCTCGCCTACTTATCTAGCGTCTAGAAAGTAGGATAGACATGAGTAATCATTAAGATTTTACTCGCCTATATTTAGGATCCAACGAGACAGATTAGATTACGATACTGATCTTATGATACTCATCATATAAAACTAGCAATAAAACAAGTGACAAGCAGCTTAACTATCAGGACAGGCCTTCTTCTACTTCTATTATCTATCTATGTATGTGTTGCTATTCGCTGATTCGTGCTCATTAGTTTATAGGGGTGAGCAAACAAAACCAAAAAAACTGAAACTGAACCAAAAACTGAAAAAACCGAACCGAAAAAACCGACCGAAACTATAAACTGATGGTTCAGTTTTTAATTTTTCAAAAACCGAAAAATACGGTTCGATTTCGGTTTTCGTCCAAAAACCAAACTGTAAAAACCGAACCGAACCGATTTCATTATATAATAATATATAATTAATATAATATGAATAAATAACTAAATAAATCAAAATTTTAAATTCATATTCATTTTGTAGGTAGATTTATAATATATTTATCTTAACGTTTATGTTTTTACGTGTTTATCGTGTCGTGTGTTTACTTGAGAATATATATCAATAAATATATGACGATGATTGATGCGTGGGAATCGCAACAGGCTTTACCTCTCGAGGGATCTCGAGAAGCTTACAACCCCCACCAGGCAGTGTACCTGATCGTTGTAGTATAGTATAGTGACAAGTACCGGGGGATTGATCGTTCAGCTTAGGAATAGTGTCGCTAGGATTAGAAAGCCTAAATACTAGTTCTAAAGGTGAGGGATGATTATTTTTGTGTTTTTATATTTTTTAGAAAGCAAATTAAAATCTCGGTTTTGAAGTATTTGGGCGGAATTAGTTGCTATTCAACTAACCCAATACTAAGATGCAATCAAAATAAAATAATAAAAATGAAAATAAACTAATTAAACTAAAGTTGTGAGCAGTAATTGGAGAAAATGTGTTTACTTAGATTTCACTACTCCCTAGATATCTTTTACACGTTAATTACTTGTTATAATTGCATGGATGACGGATCGTATTCCTTAATACCATTCATGGGGTGGCACACATAACTCTCCAATTCTATGAGCTCTTATCTCCTCCTACACCATGCCCAGCACAACTATAGGGATTGTAAACAGTGGCTCATGCATTAAATACAACCAATAAAGACCTAGTGCGCCTCTGTTCATGTTTCTTAAGACGTTCAAGCATGTTACCATTTGGAGATCTGCCAGTTTTCTTAAGCCTAACATATAAATCATTCATCCAAAACAATAATAAAAAAGTAATCAACACATAATCAATATCTAGGTTTCATTAGATCTAAGCAAACACAAAAGAGATCTAGCCTAGCATGATAGAATTAAGACAAGAACAAGATATAGACAACCAACACATAGACATATTGATTGAATTAGAAGAACACTTATCTTGATTAATCATGCAAGGTATCAAGGGGTTGGAACCCTTGAAAAACCTGTAAAGTTACACCAAAATCGTACTTAGGGTTTCTCCCCAAAACTTCTCTTTTTAAATGTGAAAAACTAGAAAACTATATATAGGAAAATAGGGATGACGGCGTCAAGAACAAAGGTGTGACGCCGTCATCTCGCCGCCAAATACTTCCTCGGACGGCCTTGATCTACTTCTGACGCCATCAAGGCCTAGGCCGTCACACAAATTACTCTTGACGCCCTGTGTGTGACGCCGTCATCAACTACGGATTTTAATTCTTGGGGTTTGACGCCGTCAGGAAAACTCTTGACGCCTTCATGAACTCTCGGATTTTATTATTGAGGTTTGACGCCGTCAGGAAATTACTCTTGACGCCGTCACCTACTGTTCTCAGCATGGAAAATTGAGACTTTGCCGTTTTCTTCACTTTTATGCTCCAAAAACGTCCAAAATGGCTTCTTTTCCAGAATTCACTCTCCAAGTACCTAAAATCACAAAAGGAACGATTTAGGGCAATATTTGATCAAATAAATTCGGATTCGGGCTTAAATGACCCCCTAAAAGTGGTTCATTTTTCGCCTTATCATATACCCTTACACTTGAGATTTGCTTGTCCTCAAGCAAATGCGCTTTTATTCTAGTCAAAAGACAAGTTAGAGGTCATTTAACACTAATATAAAAGTAATTACAACAAATAATCGTTCCACTAAAGACCAATAGACAAGCTCGGAGGTCATACACTAGCACCTCACAAATAGTGTTTAGATACTCACATCTCTCGGGTGTAATAAAGTAATATAACATTATGGAAATGAAAGATATCTCTCACTACCTGTCATAGCAAAATAGATTACCATAGGCTTGGGAAAGGATCAAACCTCCACCACATGGCGTAAGCACCTAGGATAAACTATCAAAGAGGTCTTTTAAAGGGTTGTAACGTTAGGTATAGGGATATGAATTACACGGTTTTGTTGGATAAAGGAAGTTTTACTGGTGGCGAGTTAACAATCTTGGTTAATTACATGTACAATATGGCGTTGCTAAGCCAAGACTAGACTCGACTTAAGCTAATAAATGAGAAATAACAAAAACATAAAATGAACATAGAATAAAAAGGGATGGTAGTCCGTATGTTTTTTTCTCTTTTTCCTTTTTCTATTTTTTTTTTCTTTTTCTTGATTTTTCGATTTTTTTTTTTTTTTTTTTTTTTTCATACACTCTTGCCCTACCATCCAAAATAATACATCGTAGGGAATGAACATTTCCCTTACACTTGAATCTTTACATACTTTACAATTAACTAATCTAATGACTCGAATTAAGAAAATTAAAACACTTGGAGCACTTTTAAGATTATCGTACATATGGGGGTAATAAGTGATGTTCTTCCCCATTACTCAATAAAATAAGTACTTACCCATGAGTCCCAATCGTCCCAAAACAATATGTACAAGGATATGACTCGACTTAGCAACCATGTAATCAATTAGATAGTTAACTTAGGGTTTAACAAATAACAATAATGCACTAAAAATGAGCGCATACACGGAAGGCTAAGGCGATTTGGGTGTACATTTAAGTGGGGTGTAACAAATTCTTCCTTTAAGTAAAATGCTTAAAGTTAGAAACGAAAAGATAGGCTCGGAGGGGTGTACTAGGGGTTTCGTGTACTAAAAATGAGTACAACGCTAAGGGTGTGGGAAAAATTAGTTGACTTAACTAGCCAAGTAATATGACTTAAATGGTCAAGTAATTATGATATGGGTTTAACACAAGGGTGATCCTAATGCCTCTTATCATGTAGTAAATCCTACCACACGAATGTAGTC
The DNA here is from genome assembly GCA_030686995.1 of Artemisia argyi. Lineage (NCBI taxonomy): Eukaryota > Viridiplantae > Streptophyta > Magnoliopsida > Asterales > Asteraceae > Artemisia > Artemisia argyi. The sequence goes on from CM060709.1 coordinate 105,263,981, forward strand.
TCACTAGCGGTCTCGGGATGCATCACTAACGCAAGTTCTAGAATCTAAATGCTACCGGTACACTCATAAGCACTAATAATAAATGCTTTTCCTATCAAATCTAAAGGCGGACCTCACATATTTGGGTGGAAAATTTTTCTGAATATACGGTTATGTGCTAGTCATACAATCTCCTATCCATGAGACGCTTACTATGGCTAAAGTTTCACTCCTAAATGTTGTAAAAAATTTTAAATTTGGCGCTAAAATTGCACTAACAAGTATTTCTCATAGTTTTATTACACATCTACCATTAAACAAAATAAACTCAAGCGAAAGTGCATATGTAAGGTATCATCTTTTTACCCTCCCCTTACACTTAAGATGAACATTGTCCCCAATGTTCAAGTAAAGAATGTAAAAGTGAAAAAAGTAAAAAGAATGAAATCAAATACTCCCCTGATTCGCTCGGTATGGATTATAGGTTGGCTAGATTAGATCTTCATCCAAGAAAATGAACAATCAAAGCTTCCCTTCCAGAATATAAATCATCTCCTTGTCGAACATAACCTGTAAATCCTGACAAAAATAGACAAGACAACCTCGCGTAAAATCGGCGGCATCCTATATAAGTTACTAAATCCTAGAAAACAAAGTAAGATATAATGCTTGTGGAATGAAGTTTGCAGATTTCCTGGAGATTATAAAACTTAATAATTCACAAAAACCATAAGACTCCGTTAGAAAAACAAAACCGGTAAAATTTCCAGATTTTTACTCCTAACGCCGTCAAGAGTAAAACCCTGACGCCGTCAGAATGGACCTGCAGAAATTCTTATGTTAAGTTTCCGGAAAATTTCTGGAAAAACTTGGTCCTACTTCCTGGAAAATCCTGCAAAACTTCATTATGACTCAATACAAGCATTTGACTCTAACAAATACGAATATACATGTTCATTTAATATTGTGGAGAATCATGATCGTGTGTTTCTTGAAAACATATTTGGGGTTTCCCCTTACACTTATCTTTTGCAAAAATACTTTTAGGTGGAGTTAAGACTAAGCCAAAACAACAAAGTAAAGTATTTCCACTTTTTAATTGAGAAACATGATCTACCAACAATAAAAATAAAGCATGCATACGTAAGCAAATAACAATCAAACAAAATAAAATCACACAAAGCATGGGTTGCCAAGATTAACCAACAATAAAATTAAAAGTCGAACATGCATAATATTTGTTAAAAGAAAATAAAAAGTGTCCAAAGCCAACAGAGGCTGAATCCTAAACTATTACAAGACCAAATGTTTCAAATCATACAACCGAGAATAAATTGTTCAAGAACCACAGATATCAAAACGAATCACTGAGGGGGAGGACCAAAGCAGGAATCATAGCCAGGTGGGAGGTGCCCAGTATACCCATAGGGAGGATAGTCCTGCTCGCGCCCAGTGAATGGGTCAATCTGCAGATGGTGCTCGATGTGATCACGGGTCGAAAGATGCTACATCTGGCGGACTGTGTGCTCATACATCCAGTCAAATCTCTGGTCAGTGGTGGTTCTCCAAGCATCCACCTGACCCATCCAAGCCCCCTGATGCGCCTGCCAATCTCCTCGGCCCATGTGCCGGTAGTAGTCAGCAGTCCCCTCCTCATACCCAGCAAACTGATGCTGCTGGGGCATTCCCTCATCATCATCATCATCCTCACCAGCAGGCCCTGCTGCCACATACCAGGTGTAGGACCCATCCACCATCTGCATCAAGATGTTCATCTGCCTGAGGGATTTAGCCTTCACCACCCTACAGCCCCCGCAGTCGCTCAAATACCCCATGATTGCAGGAGTAAGAAGACCATAGGAGCGAGCCAACCGGGTCACAAACATCCCTCCATACACCCTATCCATATCCCTATCACCTACACTGGTCCTCAAATAACTGGCCACCCAAAATGGGATGTTGCAGTAAACATCCTCTGAAAAGATAGTATACAGGTAGAACAGATCAGAAGCAGTGGCACGGTGAGTAGTGCCATGACGTGCAGACAGGCTGTATGTGATGCACCTGTGAGCCAACCTAACAATGGGGTCCCTGATCGATGCAGCCCCAGTAGTCGAGGTGTAAACCCCATCCCCTATGGTCGGCCAAAAAGTGACACACCTCATCTCACTCCTCTGAGTCTCCCCATGTAACAACCTCTGCATAAGAGTCCCATCAACCTCATCCCTAGTATACAATCCAATCCTCCAACCAAACTCAGTAACCGAACACGACCTCATTTCCCCTCCTAGCCTAAAATAGATAGTGGTGCCCCCCATATCCGTCCTAGCCTCAGCCTGATCAAAGCGGAAAGTCGCAAAGAATTCCCTTACCAACTCACTATAAACAATCTCCCTCATTCTAAACATCCTCTCCCATTGAGGACCAGCGAACCCATCAGTGTTGATCCTTCTCAGAAATGCAGCCTCTAGACCTTGGGATATAAGAAGTTCCCAATCAATAACAGAACCAGCGACAATGTGGTGATTAGCAAGCTCCAAATACTTTGTGGTGGCAGCATCGTTGTCAAATAGACCCCAACTGTGGACCAATTCCCCGTAATTAACTTGTTGGGACCTGGATGAGCTACCTCTGTGTTGTCTTGATCGCTTACTCATTTTCCTGGAGAAAGTTAGAGCGAACGAAAAAAATTAGTAGAAGAATTTTTATCGATTTCTGCTGTCAGATACATCTGACGCCGTCAGGATTGGTCCTGACGCCGTCAGACTTAGCAAAAATCCGACTCATGCAATTGCGAGGGAAAAATCAATTTTCAAACTCTTAACCCATTACCCAAACGCTCCTTTAATCAGGAAACAGAGGTGGGGGGGGTCAAAGAATCCGAGGCATGATGGGTTTTCTCTAAATTAATGCATGATTCGAGTGAGACAACATCATCAAATGGTAACCCCATGATTACAAATCACCAAATGGATGGTATTATGATTCGTTAATGAAGGGTCGAGAGTGGGCTTTCGGGCGAAAGGGGTTTTTCAAATTGATGGGTCCTAGGGACAATTGATCGAAAAAGGATGAAGAAGAATCACTTACCAAGTGAACATTGGATGCGGAAGACGTCGAATTGGAGGTTGGAGAATCGGAGTAGCAGCAGCACTTTGAGTGAGATTTGTGGGGTATGGGTTGAAAGTGATTGGTTTTGGGTTAATATTGCAGATTCATCGAGCTGACGGCGTCAAGAGTTAAATATGACGCCGTCAGATGCCCGTGTAAGGTGAGGTTTGGAGTAGTTCCATGTTCAGTCCCTGCTCTTTGCGTGAATAACTAAACATTAGTAAAACCCATGAGTAGCTATTCCGTTAACGAGGTCCATCAGGGTCGAACGTCTCATTACTGTCACGGAAAGAGGTAAGGTTGTAGAAGGGGTCGGGTGACGTTTTGGCTAAGTTGATCCCTATGCATGGGTCATTGGTGTGAGAAGAAAGATGTTGTTCCATAGGGGGTTTCAAATCAGTGGTGTTTTTGAGGTGCAACCTCTTTACACCGGGTTTAAAACCAAAAGAACGTTTCTTAGATAGGTTTGGGAATGTGGTTAGCAGGCATCCAACGAAAATGTTATGGAATTGCGAATTCTTTTCTTTCTGAGGATGCTCACAAGAGTGGGGGGTGATTGACGTTGAAGCACTTGGGTAAAGCTTCTCGTTATCCTCTTGGTTAAACATCAAAGGGGTTGAGACCTCGAAGACCTTTTCGATTTTTTTAGGTACGGAATTTTCCTTGATCCTTTCTTTGACCCTTGACATGAATTGGTCTGCGAAATTCATAAACGCTTTATGAGTACTCTCCATGCGTGCTTCTAAGTGCTGGATTTGTTTTTCCTGATTATCCATGAAGGTTACCATTATCCCTTCGAATTCCTCTTGTCGTGAACGTTCAGGAAAATTCTGGTTGATAACCGTATTCCTGCGTAGATTATGATTCCACACGGGTTCAGCAGCAAGTTTCTCAATACTTATTAATTCATTTACCTGCTTCTCGATGCTTCCTAACAACTGTTCTTGGGTGGCATATGCGTAGTCAAGTTTTACCTTGCTTGGGAACATCGGGTCCTCCCATCCTTCCTCTTCGTATTGTGCCAACTCCTCAAGAACTTTCCAGCACTCGTCAACGCTAAGTCTATCTAGCCTACCCTTGGCTGCGTAATCAATGGCTTTCCTTGTTTGATAGTCAACCTTATCGTAAAAGATTTGGATCTGGAGCCATGGTTCGATGCCATGATGAGGGACTTTTCGGAGTAGGTCTTTATATCGAATCCATGCTTCATAAAATGTTTCATTTTGACGTTGTTGGAACATCAAGATGTCATTTCTAAGCTTAGTAGTTCTCCCCGGTGGGAAAAATTGAGCAAGAAAACGAGTGGTGAGATCATCCCATGTGGTGATGGATCCCGCGGGTAAACGCTCAAGCCATTGACTAGCTTGATCCCTTAGAGAGAATTGGAATAGGCATAAACTGGTTGTCTCTCTAGTTGCAACATCTAGGTCTATGGAATCTACGATTTTGAGGAAGTCCTTAAGATGTTGATTTGGATCTTCGGAACGAAGTCCATGGAATGCACATCCGCTTTGCACCAACCGGATGGTGTCGGATCGCAAGGGGGTCACATTGGCTCCGGTGAGCTCAATGGTGTTTCGGTAGCCGTGGTGGCTAGGTCGGGAATACACTCCTAAGGTTCGGGGCCTAAGGGGTTCTAGTGGTGGGTTTTGTTGTGGTGGGATGACGGGTTCAAAGATGTTACCACCTTCCATGATGTCGGATGGTAAAGAGTTACTAACAAAAGCACAAAGAAATAAGATAGACTAAAGAAAACCTAAAAATAAAAATAAAATCTTACTAGAAAGGAATCTAGAAAGTAGACCTAATAAAAAGAAATTCTACCCTAGACAATAACTATTCCCCGGGCTGCGGCGCCAAAAACTTGATGCGTGGGAATCGCAACAGGCTTTACCTCTCGAGGGATCTCGAGAAGCTTACAACCCCCACCAGGCAGTGTACTTGATCGTTGTAGTATAGTATAGTGACAAGTACCGGGGGATTGATCGTTCAGCTTAGGAATAGTGTCGCTAGGATTAGAAAGCCTAAATACTAGTTCTAAAGGTGAGGGATGATTATTTTTGTGTTTTTATATTTTTTAGAAAGCAAATTAAAATCTGGGTTTTGAAGGATTTGGGCGGAATTAGTTGCTATTCAACTAACCCAATACTAAGATGCAATCAAAATAAAATAATAAAAATGAAAATAAACTAATTAAACTAAAGTTGTGAGCAGTAATTGGAGAAAATGTGTTTACTTAGATTTCACTACTCCCTAGATATCTTTTACACGTTAATTACTTGTTATAATTGCATGGATGACGGATCGTATTCCTTAATACCATTCATGGGGTGGCACACATAACTCCCCAATTCTATGAGCTCTTATCTCCTCCTACACCATGCCCAGCACAACTATAGGGATTGTAAACAGTGGCTCATGCATTAAATACAACCAATAAAGACCTAGTGCGCCTCGGTTCATGTTTCTTAAGACGTTCAAGCATGTTACCATTTGGAGATCTGCCAGTTTTCTTAAGCCTAACATATAAATCATTCATCCAAAACAAGAATAAACAAGTAATCAACACATAATCAATATCTAGGTTTCATTAGATCTAAGCAAACACAAAAGAGATCTAGCCTAGCATGATAGAATTAAGACAAGAACAAGATATAGACAACCAACACATAGACATATTGATTGAATTAGAAGAACACTTATCTTGATTAATCATGCAAGGTATCAAGGGGTTGGAACCCTTGAAAAACCTGTAAAGTTACACCAAAATCGTACTTAGGGTTTCTCCCCAAAACTTCTCTTTTTAAATGTGAAAAACTAGAAAACTATATACGAAAATAGGGATGACGGCGTCAAGAACAAAGGTGTGACGCCGTCATCTCACCGCCAAATACTTCCTCAGATGGCCTTGATCTACTTCTGACGCCGTCAAGGCCTAGGCCGTCACACAAATTACTCTTGACGCCCTGTGTGTGACGCCGTCATCAACTACGGATTTTAATTCTTGGGGTTTGACGCCGTCAGGAAAACTCTTGACGCCTTCATGAACTCTCGGATTTTATTATTGAGGTTTGACGCCGTCAGGAAATTACTCTTGACGCCGTCACCTACTGTTCCCAGCATGGAAAATTGAGACTTTGCCGTTTTCTTCACTTTTATGCTCCAAAAACGTCCAAAATGGCTTCTTTTCCAGAATTCACTCTCCAAGTACCTAAAATCACAAAAGGAACGATTTAGGGCAATATTTGATCAAATAAATTCGGATTCGGGCTTAAATGACCCCCTAAAAGTGGTTCATTTTTCGCCTTATCAATGATCATATTATGTGTATGTTCACTTGCATGTGTATATCTCATCTATATGTGTGTGATTATAGAATTATGCAATAAATATTATTATGTTTAGATTGACAAAAATGTAGAAACTAGAAGGGGGGTTGAATAGTTTCTCCGCTTCTTTTTAACTTTCTAAAGCGTTTAGCCGTTTTAGGTCCGATTAACTTACATTTACAAACTTGTTGAATTCTACTAGTTATGTGATATCAATTTGGTTACTAGCATACACAAATAAAACAATTAAAGTAAAGAGTAAGGAAAGAACACAACCAAGAGACGCGGCGATTTATAGTGGTTCGGCACGAAGCTCACTCTTCGTCCTTCTCCAATCCCCGAGTACCACATTTGAGAGTTATCAATCACTATATCAACACACTCCTTCAGGCGGAGCAATCCGTACACATGCTTACACAAGGCTTAACGACACTAAGCATAATGTCGAGTTCTAATCGTAGCTAGAACCAATCTACTCCAAGGCCCACGTGGCCACACGAACAAGCACTCTTGTCCAATCTTGAATCTTCACCCGATCTAAGCCTTCACTTAATTGACATACTTGGTTCATCACCCGAACCAAGCCTTCACACACTTGACACACTTGGTTCTTCACCTGAACCAAGCCTTCACACAAGACTCACTTGGATCATCACCCGATCCAAGTCTTTACATAATGACTCGACTAAGTGCTAACCTACACACTAGGACATCACACTCATCATATCAAATACATGAACTAATCTAGTTACAAGACTTCTTGGATCTACATCACCATTCAAGTTCACACAAATATCCCCATCCTCGACTCACACACAAGTCAAAAAACAGTGACATTATTTACAAAACCTATCACCGTAACACTTGTTACGTTTGTGTGTGGACACCTATAACACCTCGAGTCTTCATCTATGTCGAGAGTTCTTCTCTTGCACTTAACGGAAGAGGAAATCACTTATAAACATATATCGACATGTTAAGTGGTGTACTTGGTGCTTGAGGTGATGATGGTGGTGACTTAGGAGATTGAGTGGTGTCATAGAGTGTGAGGTCAATGAAATTAGTTTAAGGTCGAATGATTTTGAGCTTAGGCCTTTTGTTTGATGGTTGTGTTATGAGTTCTTTGTTTGTTGTTGGCAAGGAAGTGGAGGATGAGGCCATTGTAGGTGATGAAGTTGGATTGAAAGATGATTGTGATGAGGTTGAGGGTGATAAGGAAAGTTTAAATAATCAAGCATGGTTATGGTTTGGGCAAAGCATGCATTAGGAGATTATAAGCACTCAAAAGTGTTTATCTAAACAAGGTAAGGTGGTGATAATCATGCAATAGGTTTAGGATTGCAGGAAAGAAGAAAATAGTGCAAAATTCCGTGATCCCACAGGGACGGTCCGTTAAACCACCGACAGTCCCTTATCACTGGAGGACCGCTGGGTCGATAAAGGACGGCCGGCAGTGAGTTTGCAGGATTTTGCCTAGTTTTTCAATTCTACAACCTGCATGTTTACTACATTACAAATCATCTCATAATTGCGTAAACACTAGTTTAACAGATGAAGAATGTCATGCACACACTAAATAACCCAAAACATCATCAACAAACATTCATATTTAACAATGAGATTAGTTCATACAAATGATAAACATAGCAGTTAGAAGAACAACAATAAATAGAAATACCAAAAATCATTCAAAGTCATAACATAGCAACTATTCATAATTTAATAACTGCATAATTGTTAACTTCAGTCTTCTTCGATACGTCTTATCCTATCAGCAAGAGAGGTTCTCATGGGTCTGATAAAATGTGTAACTTGGTATTCCGTTATTGGTTCTAAGACTCCAACAACTAGGTTGTATTGATCATTTTGAAGGCAGGGATAGTTGCTCATGAAAAAATTATAGACATGAGTTAGGAGCATCCCATAGGGCATTGACTTTCTGTCATCGTCCTTGAGATGCATAAATCGCATAGCGAAGAGATATGCGAGATTGTACAGTTGTCTAGTGAGAATGAAATAAAGCATATGTCCAACGCACGATGGTATGCAATTGCTATCTTTTACTAAACTTAGTGCACTTTCTCTTAGGATGATCGCCATGGGTTGGAGAAACTGGCGGAGTTCACAAACACGGATCTTATCAGGATAGAAAGTGTCGGAAGAGTTGTAAAGTGAGTTGATTAGTTCAGTTTGAGAGGGAATGTAGGTGACATAGGGTCCTTCACATTCACGATTCTCAAGTAGGGAATTTAACTCAAGATCTTCTAAATAGGCGCATTGCCCATGGCATGGAATACCAGGAATCTGAGCGAATTCCTCAAGTGATAGAGCAAAGCCATAGTGACCAATACTGAAGGTAAGATGTATAGAATTGTCTTGAATACGTTTGACCTTTATTTCATGAAAGAATTCTAATATAAAATGTGGGCAGATGTGTTCATTGATATTGAGTAAACAGTCAAGACCTATTGGCTGAAAGGCTCTTTCAATATGCTCATGAGTTACATATGAATGATCGATAATTCGACCTTCATGAATGTAACGAGACTCAACGTCTCTAAAGCTTTGAACGGATTAAGGTGGTAAATAAGGTTCTAAGGATATTTTTGGTATGTATGAGTGTTAGCCTTAAAAGTAATGTTATATTCGGGAATAGCATCTCTTTCTATGTACAAGGACTAGTTTAGACAATAGTGCTAAGTTAGGCTTGTATTCTAGTATAAATACCCCTCCTAGTCTTAACTAGGAGGGTTGGATGTCTCATTGTATTTCTAGGTGTGTGTGTTTTCCTTCTTTCTCTCTCTCGAAAACACACACATCTTCCCCTTTCTTGAAGCTAATAATATACCATGTTTACTCTTTATTTCGAGCATCCCCGACCTCCTGAAGGTGTTTCTTGGTCACAAGGATAGTACAAGCTTAAGTCACAAGTCTGAGGGATTTTACTTCATTCTCAAGTTCGTCATATCGGGTTATCTTCATATGGGGTTACTACAAGAGCCGTTGTTGATTCAGAGGTTGATAAAGAGTATGACAGTTTCAAATGGTATTGTTAGTAGATTGGGTTATCGACATCTTCTCACGGGCTGATATGATTTATGATAGAGTGCTTCCAGTTAATGATTCACGTACACATTCTTATGCTGATTCCGATAAATCGTAACCATCAGGGGAGAGAAATGTGTACATCGAGGACGCACAACAAGTTCACGTGATCGGGCTTAATGATTTATTAAATGATTTGTGTCAGAGATTGGTTGATTCTATATCCTTATCCTCTCAACTTTTTATACGTACTTCTACCTTATCCACCTTCACCAATTTCGGGCAACAAATTCAAGATGATCGGTGTTTCAACTTGTTACTTTGGTGTTATCATTTCATATGTACGTTATGGACTGATTTGCATTATGCAAGATAACTGGAATGCATTTGGTGAGATGAAGATGTTGATATTCAGTTCCCCCGAATGGACAATCTTGAAGAAGGTCAAGTCTACAGTCTGTTCTACATTTTCCGCTGCGTGTTTGAAGACTAAAGACGGTTTGCATTTAAGTATCAAAATACTTCTTCAGATTCATGGCATTCATCAGAAAGGTTGTCAGTTTGGGGGAGAGCACTAATTAGGGGAGAGTGTCAAGCCAGATTTAATCCCTAATTAGATTTGCTCACATTGTTCTTCTGCAAGTAAAGAGATGGCAGCTGAGAAGATTCAGGAAGCTGAATGAATCAATGAAGTTTGAAGACCACTCTCGGAGCTGCTGCGCTTATGTTTTGTATTTAATCTTACTTGTAGGGAACGTTGTAAGCTATTCCCATATAACATCACTTTGGGGAGAGATTGTTAGCCTTAAAAGTAATGTTATATTCGGGAATAGCATCTCCTTCTATGTACAAGGACTAGTTTAGACAATAGTGCTAAGTTAGGCTTGTATTCTAATATAAATACCCCTCCTAGTCTCAACTAGGAGGGTTGGATTTCTCATTGTATTTCAAGGTGTGTGTGGTTTCCTTCTTTCTCTCTCTAGAAAACACACACACCTTCCCCTTTCTTGAAGCTAATAATATACCATGTTTACTCTTTATTTCGAGCATCCCCGACCTCCTGAAGGTGTTTCTTGATCATAACAATGAGTGTGTATGATGAAGGTCATAATCAAATATGTGCGGCATGGTTGTACTATATGAAATTAATATTAGGTTAACTAGACCAAAATTTTTGTGCTTGTTCCAAACACTTCTCATATACCATTATACACTTTAATCTTGAAATTTCTGATTCATCTTATTGCATGATTATGAAAACGTTTTTGACATGTATTAACAATGCATAATTATGTTATTGTTATGTGATTAAACAATATTAACAGCCACAAATTCAAATTAGGGATAATCTCATTTTTTACCCATTTTCAAACCCCACGAATTAGATTAATTAACTTGTTAATTTACGTGTTGTTGGTGACATATTATTAAGATTTACCTTCAGTTGTTGTTGATTTTGCAAAGAGATGAGAATCCCCAATTTTTAATTTTGAGTTTATATGAACCCTAGAAATTCAATTACGAATTAATTAGATGAATTTGAGAAAATTGACTTACAATGGAGTGATTAGTGAGTATAGGTGGTTGATGATCTTAACTTTGAAAACCTTGAACTAAGTTGATTATGGGTTAGTGAGGATTAGAGTGTTGGGTCGAGTTTGTCGTCGTTTCTGCAGCAAAAAGGGGGTGTTTGGTTTTGTTTTTCATGTTCTGTAGTAAGAAAACGTGGTAGTGCATAAAAATGTTGGACGGTCCCTTATCGATATGGGACCGCCGAGAGCTAAGGGACCGTCGGTAGAAGGTTGTGGTTTTTGGACGATTTTTGGTGTTTTGGTCTTAATGAAAAGTCTTTAGTTTTAGATGGTTTTAAAACATAACTCTTTGAATTTTAAGACACGAAAATGGCTCAATACACATGAGTAGGATAAGGAATGGGTATGGAGTGGAATCGAGACAGAAGAAAAGTGAAAGACTCGATACGCTTGAATAAAGAGTGGATTTTGAGTCGAAACACAAGAAAAGGAAGAATGAAAAGTTAAATGAGGTTCAAGGATGAGACTTGCATCGAGGAAGGCTAGAAGTCAATCATGTAAATTCCAATAAACGTCATAGACGAGAACTAGAGAGCAAACAAAGAGTGAAGCAAGTGTGTATCGTCTATAGTGTTTGATTGACGCCAAATTCGTTATAAACAATGGTTGTGGTAAGACCATTATTTTTCCAAATAATTTGCTTGAATCCGAAGAAGGATAAGCATTTAGACAAAACGTCTAATGAACATAAAGCATATAGCACATATGAGCATGTAAGTGTTATATAGCATGCAAGCAAGTAATGATAAATCATATAATCACGTAAGCATATAGCAGACATTCAAGTAACAACTATAATAGGCAAGATTGTAAGAAAACTTACCTTGGCCTCTAGCTATCCTTAATAACACATTACCAAAACATGTGTTGTTGGTGATGCAAGACTAGATGATACTCACTTGGCAATTAGTCCTTATTAATAGTTATGCACTTGGCTTAGTGAATCAACCATTTGATTAGCTTCATACTTAAGCCGCGTATTGTCTTCTCCGCTAGCTATCCACATTACACATTTAAACCGTACGTTGTCTTCTTAATAATCACTACTTCAAAACTAGTAGATTGGTACACCAATTAGGTTGCTTGAGAATTCCTTGTCAGCAACATTTCCTACAATAAAGACATTCAAACTAGTAGTATATGATTCCACTTAAACTAAGTGTTTTTCCAATACCACATTTTCATCATCTTTGGCTTGAACATTTCCTTGAAGTAAGTTTAAACCATTTTACCAAATGCCATTTGACATTTGACATAAAATTGTTTTATCAAACTCAATTTTCGGCAAAGATTCATAAATCAGAATTTTTTGTTTCAAATATTTCGCACAAGTTTCTTATGAAAAATTTATTGGCGAAACTTCCTTCCATTAATTATAAATCATCAATTGAAATGACATGCCAAAGACTATGATCTATTGATTTTACATAACTTTCAAATTCATTTTTCCAAATGTCAAAATTTTCATTTTCGAAAAATGGTGGCTCATTCAAATCACCCTTCAAGATATCATTTTGATTCCATAGATCGATTCAAGTTTTAAAGTACAATATACTTTAAAGATCTTGATAAACGAAGATCTGATACCAATTGTAGAAACTAGAAGGGGGGTTGAATAGTTTCACCGGTTCTTTTTAATTTTCTAAAGCGTTTAGCCGTTTTAGGTCCGGTTAACTTACATTTACAAACTTGTTGAATTCTACTAGTTATGTGATATCAATTTGGTTACTGGCATATACAAATAAAATAAGTAAAGTAAAGAGTAAGGAAAGAACACAACCAAGAGACGCAGCGATTTATAGTGGTTCGGCACGAAGCTCACTCTCCGTCCTACTCCACTCCCCAAGTACCACACTCGAGAGTTATCAATCACTATATCAACACACTCCGTCAGGCAGAGCAATTCGTACACATGCTTACACAAGGCTTAACGACACTAAGCATAATGTCGAGTTCTAATCGTAGCTAGAACCAATCTACTCCAAGGCCCACGTGGCCACACGAACAAGCACTCTTGTCCAATCTTGAATCTTCACCCGATCCAAGCCTTCACTTAATTGACATACTTGGTTCTTCACCCGAACCAAGCCTTCACACACTTGACACACTTGGTTCTTCACCCGAACTAACCCTTCATACACTTGATACACTTGGTTCTTCACCCGAACCAAGCCTTCACACAAGACTCACTTGGATCATCACCCGATCCAAGTCTTTACATAATGACTCGACTAATTCCTAACCTACGCACTAGGACATCACACTCATCATATCAAATACATGAACTAATCTAGTTACAAGACTTGTTGGATCTACATCACCACCCAAGTTCACACAAATATCCCCATCCTCGACTCACACACAAGTCAAAAAACAATGACAATATTTGCAAAACCTATCACCGTAACACTTGTTACGTTTGTGTGTGGACACCTATAACATCTCGAGTCTTCATCTATGTCGAGAGTTCTTCTCTTGCACTTGACGAAAGAGTAAATCACTTATAAACATATACCAACATGTTATAGTGATCAAAGATAAAATGAACATAGACCAGAAAGTTTTGTGTGTGAAAATCCTTTCTTTTCTGAAGTGTAACACTTCAGTATTTATAGGCGACAGGATGGAGACAAACGGTCCCGTAAATATCAGACGGTCCTTTATCACTAAGGGACCGCCAGCCTATTTAAGGGACCGTCCCGACAAAACGCTCCCATTTTGTATTGACGTGGTGAAAACTTATATGGTTCAGGCTGAACTGATTTGGGGGGAAAACTAGCTGTTATAAGGTTTGAATTTGAATTTATTTTCTTAATAAAACATTTGTTTAAAAACATAAAAATACTTTTGTGAAAATGTTTTGTCAAACTTAAAAATGTAAGTTTAGGAGTAAATAAAACTCTTTGATCACTTAACTAATGACGGTATAAAGTTTGTTCATACCTGAAGTGATGTTGTAGCAGCTACGTAGAAAAAAACGAGTTTCCTCGATTAAAAACTTATAAACCGTAACTTTACGTAACATGTCTTTGTATTTTGTGATTATCAAAACATGAGAAGACCGAATAATGCGAATAACGTTTTTGACATTGTTTGTATTAACAAAAAAAGAGTAAATAAATTTTCTGTGTAATACAAGTTTGTTGGTATAAATTTGCTATGCCCAAATATAAATGGTTAGAAACCGAAAAACCGAACCGAAACCGATAATAAACCGAAAAAACCAAACCGCCAAAAACCGAACGGTTTCGGTTTTGGGTTTTATAAAAACTGAACATTTCGGTTCGGTTTAGGTTTTAGCCAAAAACCGACCCAAACCGAACCGTGCACACCCCTATTAGTTTATTTACTGTTTAATAAAACCAAATTGTGCCAGTCTCTCAGGCTGAACCCCCTTTCGTTTGATTAGACTGTAAAACTAACATAGGATATTAAAATACTGATTAGGTTAACTAGATAATACGTTCCACTCTTAGTGATCGACACTCTACTTACCATTATATTCATATTGACCGGGTACACTGCTTGTTAGGTGTGTGTGTTATTGATTAGTCGGCTAAATATAAATTTAATACTTGAGTAGGCATTAATACTGCTAAACTGCAACGACACGTGATAACCACCATCAGGGTGCTAGCTACTTCTTAACATTTACAGATGATTTTAGCCGTTATGGTTATGTTTATTTACTTAAATATAAACATGAGGTGTTTGAAACATTTAAGGTGTTTAAAGCAGAAGTAGAGTTGCAACTTGGAAAGAAGATTAAAGCTCTTCGATCCGATAGAGGTGGTGAATACCTGACGCAAGAGTTTAGACATTATTTAGCTGAGAATGGAATTGTCCAGCATCTCACTTCTCCATATACTCCACAACAAAATGATGTATCTGAGAGAAGAAATTGTACATTGCAAGATATGATACGACCTATGTTTAATCTTACAACTCTTCCTTTTTTGTTTTGGGATTATGCCTTAGAATCTACTATTCGCATTCTAAATATGGTTCCAACTAAGAAGGTGGATAAGACACCATATGAGTTATGGACCGGTAAAGTCCCTAACTTGTCTTATCTAAAGGTCTGTGGTTGCGAGGCGTTTGTTAAACGTGACTCAGCAGATAAACTCCAACAAAGATCTGTAAAGTGCATCTTTGTAGGATACCTAAAGGAAATGATGGGTTACTATTTTTATTACCCACCTGAAAACAAAGTATTTGTTGCATGGTATGGAGATTTCTTGGAAAAGGAATTCATATCTCAAGAATTCAGTGGGAGAGTTTATGATCTAGAAGATGATCAAGTAGATGCATTACCTTTTGAAAACACTAGCCAACTTCCTATGGAACCTGAAAGTTTAGGTCCTCCACCTGAAGTTGAAGTGGTTCCCATTCGCAGGTCAACAAGACATGTAAAAGCTCCTGACCGTCTATGTCTTAACGTAGAGAGTGAGGAAACTATACTAGGGGATCTTGATGAACCTACTAGTTATAGGGCTGCCATTATTAGTCCTGAAAAGGAAAAATGGCAAGTTGCTATGAATGAGAAAATGCAATCCATGAGAGATAATGAAGTCTGGATTGAAGTAGATCTTCCTCCCAATGCCAAGGTAGTTGGGAGTGAGTGGCTCTTCAAAAAGAAAACTGACATTGATGGCAATGTACACACCTATAAAGCTCGTTTGGTAGCTAAAGGCTTTACTCAAACTTATGGTGTCGACTACGAGGAGACTTTTTCTCCTGTGGCTGACATTAGGGCTATTAGGATTCTAATAGCTATAGCTGCATATTATGACTATGATATTTAGCAAATGGATGTCAAAACCGCCTTCTTAAATGGTCGCTTAGATGAAGACATCTATATGGCGCAGCCTGAGGGGTTTGTGAATCCAGAATTTCCAAACCGTGTATGCAAACTTCAAAGATCCATTTATGGATTGAAGCAAGCATCACAGAAATGGAATAAAAGATTTGATAGTGAAATTAAAAAGTATGGATTCACTCAAAATCTTGATGAGCCATGTGTATATCACAAAGCTAGTGGGAGTGATGTAATTTTCCTTATTTTATATGTTGATGACATATTGATCATGGGAAAAGACATTCCAAGTTTGCAAAAGGTTAAGGCATATCTTAGAAAGTGTTTTTCTATGAAAAATTTAGGGGAAGCTGCATTCATTCTTGGAATCAAAGTTTATAGAGATAGATCTCAGCGATTGATTGGATTAAGTCAAAGTGCTTACATTGATAAAATATTGAAGAGATTCAATTTGCAAAATTCCAAGAAAGGATATTTACCAATGTGAGAAAAACATGGCTTAAGTAGCAAAGTTTGTGCTTCAACACCTGCAGAGGTGGACCGCATGAAAAGAGTTCCTTATGCTTCGGCTGTGGGATCTATAATGTATGCGGTGAAAAGTACAAGGCCGGATGTGGCATTTGCTCAAAACTTGACCAGTCGATATCAACAGAATCCAGGTGAACATCACTGGACTATTGTTAAGAATATTCTTAAGTACCTTAGGGCTACTAAATATATGTTCTTAGTGTATGGAGGAAATTCAAATGCAAAACTTGATGTTACAAGTTACTGCGATGCATCCTGGAAGTGTGATAAAGATGATACGAAGTCTCAGACGGGTTATGTCTTTGTCATTAATGGAGGAGCTGTGGATTGGAGGAGCAAGAAGCAGAGTACATTAGCGATGTCTGCAACAGAAAGTGAGTACATAGCTGCTACAGAAGCTGCAATGGAAGCCGTTTAGATTAGGAAGTTTGTTTCGGGGCTTGGAGTTATGCCATCGATTCAAAGACCTATAAAAATGTATTGTGACAACTCAGTTGCAATTACATTCGTAATTAAACCTAGAATCATGAAAGGCGCCAGACATTTCCCAATTAAATATCACTATGTTCGAGAATAAGTCGAAATAGGTGAAATCGAGTTACTGAAAGTTCACACAGATGATAACTTAGCAAATCCATTGACGAAGCCTCTACCTGGCACTAAGCTTTACAAGCTTGCTGAAGGCATAGGACTTTGTTTAGCTGATAGTTTCATGCCCATTTGTGATTAGTATTTGGATAAAGGATGTTATAAATAATTATTATTTTAATGAAATAAAATATTGATTATGTTTGTTTATCATTGTCTTAATAATATATCTTGTATTTGTATGTTTAAATCCATGAATAAATATATTATTCTAAATGTCCATTGTCAATTATTGATATGGGAATATCATTAAACTAAGACAAATCTGAGTATTGGTTAGGATATACTTGAAAGTATATTAATGCATTGTCATACCAATTTCACATGATATTCAATGAATTGAATATAGGACTTATCCCAATTACATGATTTCACATTATGGGACTTGTCATTAAAGTGAATCATGTTTAAATAGTTATCCTCAGACTTGAGATACCAGATAAGTGTCATGGATGTAGTGCATTTATGTGAAGCAATTTACCGCTATCCGTAACTGGTAGTCATAATGATTGTTTTCAGAAGTGTTGCAAAGTTCACGGGTTATTCTTGTAGTCAAGAGAGAATTTGTTCCTTCAAATTTCTTTTAAAGTTTAATACTGATGGGCCTCTTGTAGGATTGACAAAATGTTTGCGTGGCCACGACCAAAGTCTATCTGGAATACGTTCAGATGTTTTAGTAATTTTGTTTAATCATTTACAAACGAGAAACAAAAATTTAATAAAGAATGACTTGAACCCATATCTTTATTAATGTGGTATTAGAAATAAAAGGATGATAATAATGATGAATCATTAAAGGTTTTTCCAGGAAACCTAACTCGAGTTGGTCTAGGGGCATTGGGGTGTTGCTAGACGCTAACCAATGTCATTACACTATTAATAGATATCCAAGTGGGAGATGTTAGAGTTTGTGGATAAATATTAATACGTGTATGACTAGAATCGAACTCGAGACCTCAGGATTGCACACATTACAAATGAGAATTAAAGCATAATAATTGATATATATTAAATGTCATATATATAATTATTTAAGAAAAATAATTCTTGTGCCTACTAATCAAGCCTACAAATGAACCTAATGATTTGATTGGTTGATTTCAAAAAATGATTGGTGGAAATTTGGAGAGAGAAAATACATAATACAATTGTACAAGTGATTTATGCATTAGGCATGTTTTTAGGCTTGTGTTGTAGGTCTAAATAGCACTACTCATTATTTAAACACAAGAAATGGCTAATGGTCGTTAGTACTTAACGGAATTGACTAATGGATAAACGATAAGGACTGGAATGTAAAAAGAAAGCAAGAAGGTTCTGGAACACCCCTTTAGGGATTATTTATATTTATGTTAATCTTTATATGTTATAGTTGATCATTCGCTTCCGCATATGTGTCAACTTGTTAATATGATTGTCATGATTTAATAATTCTAACATAGTATTGGTTTAATAAATATGTAGAGTTCGTATTATGCAAGTACAATCATACTCATTAATTGGAAGAAAAATATAATTCTCCCACACCCTCATTTTGTATGCCAAAGTATTTTGTATTTTCAGCATCCAATGAAAAGTAATCATCAGTTTCATAAGGCTCAAAGGTGCAATCTAAACAATCCTAATCATCTACCCATTTTTCAGCATCTTCTTTCTTTCGCCTTTGTCTTGATGGAGCATTTTTCTCATCGGTAACAAATAAATATGCTCAACAAATGTTAAAAGTTTCACAATATTTATTTCATAAGTATACCTTAATGTGTAGATTATTTTATGAAGCTCAGGTACAACATGTTGATCATCTGTCATTTTAAGAACATCAGTACATGTGTCGTTCCTTCTCGATATTATAATTAGAAAATTTTCATAATATCTATGTAATATAGACATTCACATCAATTTTTTATTTTTTATTTTTTATATTATCCACGTAATTATAGATATTATTATCCTAAGAATGTGTTAGATTTAGTTTTTAAAAAACCACATAAGTTTCTTTAGATGAAAAATTTAGTATACGAACATAAACAGAAGGTAAACCCTAAAAAAATTGGATTCGTACCTACTTTTTAAACAAACAACATCATGCACATGTATCATCTTAAATCCGTCAGAAATATAACATGAACAAATCATTGATCATCAGAAACTGCAATGGTCTTAAATCAAAAACCAGTAGTTCAACAAAAAAACGATTAAGAAATGGTTAAACATATTGAATTTTTGTATTTATGCTATTGTTGTTTTGTTGATAGTGTATTTAACTAATAAAATTATTTAGTCAGCAACGCAAAACCATCATAAACAAAGAACCCAAATTATTGATAACATTAACCCACCAGAAATATAATGCATAACAACTCATTGTTCATCAGAAATTGTTATAGTCTTAAATCACAAATCAGTCATTCAACAGAAAGCTATTAAGAAATTGTTAAACATATTAAAATTTTGTATTTATGTTTAAATAATAAAATTATTTCGTTAGCAACACAAAGCCATTAGAAACAAAGAAACTAATATGTTGATAATATTAGCCTGTCACAGATATAATAAAAAGAAATTCGCCCAGTCAGAATCGTTTGCAAATATAAGATACATGTTCTAGAATATTTTAAAAACAATAGTTATCTTCGTTGATATCTTTTCTATTTTAAATTATGCTATATGATAAGTTCTAAACTTGTAAGGTATATAACTATATATCTTTTCAAAATTTGAATGTGATACTTTTCCATCTAAAGAAATCCACGTAATTTTTTAAAAATTAAATTTAACCCTTTCTTAGGATATTAATATCTATAATTACGTAATTATTATAAAAGTTTTGATATACGGACATAAATAAAAGGTAAAAGCTACAAAATTGGATTTGTACCTACTTTATAAACAAACATCATCATGCATGTATCATCTTGAACACATTAGAAATATAATACATGAGCAACTCATTGGTCATCAGAACCCGTTATAGTCTTAAATCAGAAACCAGTTGTTCGATAGAAAACAATTAAGAAATGATTAAACATTGTATTTCTGCTATTGTTCTTTTATTGATGGTTATTTAACTAAGAAATCATTTCGTTAGCTACACTAAGCCATCAGAAACAAAGAAACCAACTAATTGATAACATTAACCCGTTAGAAATATAATTAAAATAAATTCGCCCCATATGAATTATTAAAAACCACAGTTTTCTTTGTCGATATCTTTTCTATATTTAAATTATGTTAAGTGATAAATTCTAAATTTGTATGGTTTTAAATCAAAAAACAGTCGTTTAACATAAAACGATTAATAAATGGTTAAACATATTGAATTTTTGTATGTATGTTGTTGTTATTTTCTTGATGGTATGTATTTAACTAATAAAATTATTTCTATTGTGTCACAATATCCATGTACCTGATTGTCACATTTGAGGACAAAAATGAGTGTCCTAAAAAGAATACAATTTACACTCTATGGTGTCACAAAATCTATGCACATGATCTTGCTTTAAACAACATAAATGGGCGTCCGAAGACACTACAATATATGACACTCTATGGTGTCATAATATCCATGCACCTATCATTTATAGGTGACAATTTGCTCACAAACATTTTACTATAATCAGCAAGAAATAAGCAAATATATCATTATGATTCAGTAAAATCACTTACTATACAAAAATTGCAATCTTATTAAACAAAATATATGATCATTCAAAAAAAAAATCCTATATTTGACCATAATTACAATAACAATAATAAGTTAAGACATAATATGAAAACTCCTATGAAATAAGAAGAGTATCATTGTTCGCGTGTTGAAGTCTTCTAACATATTCTTGCCTTATGATCTGAATCCACCTATGGTTAAAAAAAATACAAACATAAGTATTGAGTGTTAGTTAGATATTGTTTCATAGGTATTCTCAAGTTAGTAAAATATACCTTATTTGATAGGATAGACCATCAAAAGTTACTCGCGTATTTTACTAATCCTTTCCTAGTGTCAAAATGCTAGGAACAAACGTCGACCCATTAATCCTTTCCATCATCTTCCACCAAGGGCTGCAAATAATAGGATAAAATGGTAAGGAAAACAAAAATCATCAATAGAGAAAAAATGAATTACAATATTAGCTTGAAGACACCATTCACGAGGTTAAAACAAAAAAGTTACACAAAACAGTGGCAAACATAACAGAGATATCAAAAGTAAATAAATAATTATTGGATTCTCTTTACATATATCCAATTGAATAATAGAACAATTGAATAATGGCTACAAAAGTGGGCTCCAATAGGCAATAAATCAAAAATCAAAATGTCAATAGCTTAATCCTTAATTAAACCAAAAATATTGTAAAATTAAAACCACGATAACTACTTTAGATGGAAATCAATAGTTACGGTTTACATGGGGAAATAATAAGTTTTTCAATTTCAACAGTTTCCTTCAAGGAGCTTTTTATTCTTTTATTTTAACAAAGCATGTAATCGTACTTTGTATGTAATTAGACTAAAAAAAAGAATATGTCGTTTAAAAACTAAAGAACAGTGCGCACCTTCACTTTCATGCGATCTAGATTTGGTATACGGTGATGGTTCATTACAAATTTAAAAAGGTGTTGTTGTGCGAGTGTGCTACACTTATGTGTTAACAGTTGCGAGAGCGATATGTGAGATAAGAATACGTGACACTTGTGATGGAGATGACCAGATTGAAAAGAAGAATAGAGATTTTTGATTAGTGGAATTTGGGATATCCGGATATGACGAGATAGAAAAGAAGAATAATGGAGAAGACGGTTTACAAATAGAGAAATTGGTGGATCTGGTTTTAGTACTCGTAACATTGTAAGCGGGAAATAAATTATTGAGTGGGAGGTAATTATTTAGAATATTGAAACCATCACAATATAATAATGAGGTGAGATTTATGACAAACACCAAAAATCGAAAGAACAAATAGGCATATCCTAGCCTTCCATTTTGTTTTCATCCAACGGTATATATCAAACAAAAAAATAACAAAGGAAGGGCAAAATTATCATTCTATCTCATTTAATATAAAAACCCACTTTCCACCTTTTAAAAAAAACAACATATCTTGCAAACGGTAAATCTTCAAGCTACGAAAAATACAGCATCGCGACGGGAAATAAATCATCCTTCTATAGATATGCACTTTTATATATTTTCGACAAACTTTTTTTTTCAAAATTTCCGTCCAGAAAAATCCCACGTGATTCGTAAAAAGATCACTTGTGTTTTGTTATTTATAAAAACTCACAAATGATTTGTAAAAATGAGTAAATCACTGTTTTTGAGTTTTATACTTTTATGTCACAGCTTTTTAGGGGTAGATGTTTTTTATATGATTGTTGAAATGAGCTCTTGGAATCTCTTTATTAAAAATTTGTATGTTGTTATACAGAATCCCATGTGATTCTCTGATCCCTTGTGATTCATATAAACTCTCATGTGTTCCATAAAGATACTTGACGAGTATCTTTTATTTGATTCATACAGAATCCCATGTGAATCTAGATGAATCACATGGGTAATCTTTATGAATTACAGGTGATTCATCAAAGAATCTCATGGGATTCTGTATGAATCACATGAGATTGTATATGAATCACAAGGAATCAGAGAGAATCACATGGGATTCTCTATAAATCCCATGGGATTTTCATTTTGCAACACGATGAATAAGCGCTCTACTTGTTGCGATTAACACATATTCCTAAATTATATTCATTACAAAGATTGATCCATAAAATAAAAATTAATTATAAGCAATACTAGAGCAAACATTTGTTGTGAAAAAGTATTTGATGTTACCAATTATTGGATGTAACAAAGAATCGTATGAACTTTCAATACTCTAAAAATTTCGCAACAAGTCATTGATATTTAAAATATATTTCCTTTATTTACGTGTACATTTTGTTTCTTTCTGAATGACAAATACATAAAAAAAAACTATTTAAGACCAATACATAAACGAACAAAACATTCATGACATTTCCACAAACAAAATTTTTAATCCTCACCCACGTGACCCACTAACCATCATTGATATAAGTATACTCTAATTTATTTTTCTCTCTAAAAAAAGTCATCTTCTTCTTAAAAAACCAAAACTCCATCTTTTTCAAAACTTTCATCTACCGCTCCATACTTCTTCAAACCTTATGAAGGGATAAGAGGCAGTAAGACGTGACCACCACCTCTAACTGAGTAAGAGCTTCAATCTCAGACCGTGTATGACTCGCAAGAAAAAAACAAACACATAAAAGTCTGACAGAAAACAAACACCGTCTAAGAAAAATTATTAGTGTCGATGAAGACGATTAGAGCAACGGCCCCTCTAGATTGTGCTATCTCATGTAGTAAGTTCATTAAAAATCAGTAAATTAGATCAATTTAGCATTTGGGGGTTAGGGTTTGAAATTGGGGGAAAAGTTTATTTAAAGAAAATTGGGGAAGGTGAGAGTGTGTGAATGCGTGGGTAAGAGAGAGTGTGAATGAGTCATGTGACGCAAGTACCCTTGCATTTAAATAAATGAAACTGATGAAAATAAATCTATCCATCAGATGAAAGTTAAATGAATGGCTGAATGTAACTGATTGTTCTTTAGATATTTCTTGTTCTGTAGTGAAATTTCGTCATAGAAGAATAAGGTTAAAGCTTTTACATGGTCATGATATAAATATTAGAGTTGAAAACAATATAGATCTCATATTTGTTATAGATCCAATAGATCAATCTTGACCATTTATTGTTTATCAAAATTAATAACAAACTATTTTCCAACTTTTTTTAAAACAACATATCTTGCAAACGATAAATTTTCAGGCTTCAAAAAATACACAATCGCGATGATAATTAAATTATCTTTTCATAGATATGCATTTCTATATACTTTTCATGAATTTGTTTTTCAAAATTTCCACCCGCAAAAATCACACATGATTTGTAAAAACCACATGCGATTTGTAAAAATCACAAGTGATTTGTAAAAATCAAATCACATGTGATTTATCTGGGCGAAAATTTTGAAAAATAAATCACTAAAAGTATATAGAAATGCATATCTATAGAAAGACAATTTAATTCTTGTCGCGATGGTATGATTTTTTTCATGTAACGATTAACAGTTTGCGAGATATTTAATTTTAAAAAAAAAAATATGAACGCTTATTTTTTTTGTTTTGATAAAAAAAAATGAATGGACAGGATTTTTTCATTGGATCTATGACAAAAATATGAGATATATATTGAACTTTTGCCATAAATCTTAATAATAATATTAATACTCCATCTCAAAATAATTATCCAGTTTTGATTTTTTAAAATTTTTCTTTTTTAACTTTAACTTTAAGTATTTTTGTTTGTGTTATAATACTTGATGAAATTATGCCAATGATACGAGTATAGGTGTCAACAATCCAAATAAACGAGTATATGTAGGGATGGCAATGGAGCGGGTTTGAGGCGAGGCAGTCATCCCCATCTCCAAACCCGATAAACAAAGTTCTCTACAAACTTGCCCCGATCCCCATCGGGATCTAATCGGGGCACCCCGCTAGGGCGCGATGCTCCCCCAAACCTACCCCGTACTTATCCGGGTGTAATTCTCAACCAAAGTCGCACCATTTTACATTTATTATTATTTTTAGATAGCTAGTAATAACTTAAAAGATTTAAAACTTATTAATAATCTATTACATATAAGCCTTATTAAGTTTCTAACTAAAGTATTATAAGATTGCTTCCTGTCTAGTTGAGCACAGTATATTGTGATGAATGTTGATTGGTCTTTATTGATGATTCAGATGTATGTTGTGGCTTTCTAGTAGGGTTGCAATCTCAGTTATTAGTTATGTTATTTGGAAACTGGGGATGGTCCATGCCATATCTTTGTTAGCTTTTGTGAGCAGTTAGGGTGTATCCTAACTTGTTTGTTCACATTAGCTTATTGTGTAAACTTTGCCTTATGGCCCTTTTCTTAATAAATTCACCTTTAATAAAAAAATGATATATTACACCGTCAAATATTACAACTTAAAATATAACATTAACAAGTTTCTATATCACAACTTTGCAGTATTGTAAGGATAAAAAAACTAACAATATTAGAGATTTTTTTTAATTACGTAAATACTATCAAAATACTATACAACTATAGAAATATTTGTATATGTGTATATATTATGAGAGCAAGGTGGGGATGTCATTTCCCACTCCCCTCCCGAAACCTGATTAAAACCCCGTTTAACCCCTGCCCCGCCCCGTAACCTGATAAGCACGCCCCGCCCCAATTAGTTTGGGTTTCGGATTTCCTAGTCGAGTTTAGGTTTTTTTCTGCCATCCCTAAGTATGTGTGTCAATCAAAAGCTTTCAGTCCTTAGCAGCAATGTTCTCATAACTTGTTATTGCAGCAGTTACCTTTGTACGAGCACCCAACTTAGTTCCTGAATTTTCTTCTCAATTTCATCACATAGATCCTTGGCAGTTTCACAGCTGTTAATGTACATCAAAGTATCATTCTAGATAATGAGAATCAGAGGATCTGTAGCCAGATCATCAGCTTCAATCAATTACTTTTCATCAGTGTAACACCCCCAAAATCGGGTCCAGCGGAAGCATACATGCATTGGGGTGCTACGAAATTGGTATCACAACATAAAGTACAGAGAATGGTTTTTATTTCATTTTGTTTACATGATATTAAAATAGCGCGGAAATAGGCCCATAATTTAGTTAAAGCGGTCCCAATTATTTATCAGAGTCTTCTATGACCGTGCCACTTGCCAAGTGCCTCCAGAAGTAAGCTATCGCTACAAACCTGAGAATACATGCTAAAATGGTCAGCTTACGCTGGTGAGTCCATAGAGTTTAGACACAAAACAATATGTAACGCGAAAAATTCAAGACATAACGATAACTCTATTACAACGCATACCATAACCGAACAAAAGAATAATCCTATAGGTGCACACTATAGCTCTATGCTACACAAGCGGGCAATCTAATAGCTTCCGCGCAGGAGCGGACCCAGACTAATAGCCACACACCAGCGGCCTGACGCTAAGGATAACCAATCACATAAAATCCCAACATAGATAAGGGTAAGAATACCCACAAACAACAAATATAGATAAGGGTTGATACCCAGAGACAAAACAGAGCGATGAGCCAAAACAGACATCATAATACCAAAGACATAAGCCGAAATAGACATCACAATATCGAGCATAACAAATGACGACAAGATAACGACAAGCATGTATTCTCCCCCAAAACAAATGAAAGAGTGAAAAGTGGGGCTATGAACTCACCTAAGCCGCAGCAATGAAATAGTACTCGACTGACACAACTGGCATCTAGCAGGTCACAACAGCATCAAGAAGGCAGTATATCGGTACGGAAACAGCGCAAATCTTCTATATATCCGACTTATCTTAATTCGAGATCCTCAGCAAAGAACTAAATCCTCCATAAGATAAATAGTCCCAAGTAATACCCATTCTTAAATCTCTAAGTCTCTCGTTATCCATATATTATTGTTTTGTGTTTGATATCATTGTGTGTGTAGTGAGGATACGACACAGACTCAAGTGAACTCATGCTAAAGACTAAACAAGTGAAATTGACGACGAGCGAGACAAGACTCAAGATTACTTAGGCCAAGAGACGAATAACAGACGACACCGACAAGAAACAAGACAAGACTTAAGACGAGCCAACTGGGTCAAACTACGTAAATCACCCAAAACAATTACACTTAATTAACTACCAAGTCAACCCTATAGTCAAAGTCAACCTCGAGTAACAAAAGCTTAATAAGTAAATTGGGTGAATTATTGGATATTTATCGTATTTGCTAACACGATAAGTTCAACAATTCCTTCAATGCACTTATTAATCTAAACTTAACTCGATACTAATTCACTATAAACCTCAATATTCCTATAAATGGTAATGTCTCGATAAACGTGTCCCCGACACGTTTAATAACTCGTTCATATTGAATTTTATACCATTTCATTTATTGTTGCCATAAAATATTAAATAATATGTTTATCGTCATTTAACATTTCTTTTTTAATTAGCAAATATTAAATAATGTTTTATCATTACTTAGTATTTCTTTTTAACTAGGAATATTATATAACGCTTTATCGTCATTTGATACTTCCTCTTAACTTTAAAATATTAAGTAACCATTTATTAGTTAGTTAATATTTAAAGTTAATATATATACATTTCCATGTGTGTAATTAAAGTTTCAAGTATAATTATATTTTTACGAGTTATTCCACGTTTCGAATTTACTCCGGTCAACAAGTCACATGTATAGTCTAAAGTCCAACTATAGTCTCTATTGGCTTATAGAGGCCGCACGAGACTACAAAGTCTCAACGAGTCTCGACTTGGCTCAAAACAATGACAATGGTAACAATATGTTACAAAATATCTAACTATCCGCAAAACAAAACTCCAATAATCCGCGGCCGTCTACGGCTCGCGTCTAACCTATCTCCTTCGTCTAATATCCGTTATAAACAACAATATAAACAACACTAATAACCTCAACAACAACAAATGACGGTCGTCTACGGCTCGCCAACTATCCTATCTTCGTCAACTATTTCATCACAACAACAATAACAACCATCAATAACGTGACAACAAATAATATGCCGAGAACCTAACGGTCTCGGCTCTCATCTCTCGGCTGACCAACCACCCACGACCACAACCACAAGAACAACAACAACTCTTCGACACTAACAACACAACAATGACAATCACTCTCGAACAAAACTAATCATAAATCTAACCCCACACTCGGCAACAACAATCATTATCGCAACCAAATACACATCCAATATCCAATCTGAGACCAAACTAAATCCAAATCCAAGCACAAACACCCGACTAACACTCGACAAGGACCAAACACTCACTTGGCCGTGAGTTCAAACTCATGGCACAACCCATTCGCGACTCGAACAACAACAAAACAAACAAAAATCATACCAAACGATTATTTATTTCATTTTTATTAGTTTTTAATCGATATTTATTCAAAACCCTCGGATTTACATGAGTATAAATCCCACCGTCGCGTAAACGACAAGGAAAATGGTGGGTTTCCTATCTTGAATCTTTAGTGAGCAAGAAAGAAAAAAGAAATGGTGGTTTGGTGATGATGTCGAGGTTGTTGTGGTGTTTCTCAGGGTGTTAAGGGTGAGTGGAAGGCACGTGGTGTATATCAACGTGACAGGAAAGATGAGAGGAGTTCGATGGTGGTGGCGGTGTGGTCGCGTGACTTGCGGTGAAACTCCGGTGGCCGGATCTTTGGCTGGAGAAGAAAGGGTGAGAGGGCGGCTGAAAGGGGGAGAGGGAAATGAAAACCCTAGATTGCTATTAAGGTGGTTTATATAGGGGTACATAGGACTATGGATAAACCCTAGCACGCCCATAGGGGCTTGTTTTTCCATTTCCTTTATATTTTTCACGAAACATGAACGGAACCTATAAAACGTGTTATGATTATTTCCCGAGCTCCCAAAACCATTACCATAAATCTTAGAAATGTCTTTCCATGAAGTCTGACTCATAATACGTATAATTTTATTTTTCGTCACCCGAATTACTTAATATTTATGTTTTTACTTGTTTTATGCTAATTCTCGAAATAGGACATACTAAACCACGGGAAATACTATTAACTCAAAATAACTGGTCGCTACTCCAAATAGATCATGATGGGATTTTATGAGTTGCCACAGCCTCACCTTCTTAAACGGAATCGCGTCCTCGCGATTCAATTCAAGTTGCTCGTTAAGGTCTGAAAGAAATGAGTATACATACAAGGATTCACTTTCACATTCCCTACCATAATTTGGGACCTTTTCACGAGTTTCAACGAACTTGTCGATAGGGATTCGACTTTACTGAAGTCGCCTGACTCTATGGTCTATGATTTCGATAGGTTAACAAGATCTGAACGTTCAACGATCTGGATCCCTCCCAGAGAAATAATGACTACCTCATCAACAAGTCATTTCTTGAGATTACACATGTGAAACACTGTGAATACTGCTGAGTTCTGACGGTAGCTTGAGTCTGTTAGCTGCCAGTCCGACTCGAGTAAGAATTTGACAGGATTAATAGAGCGCGTATTAAGCTTTTCACATTTACTAAACGCTTCACGCATTTTCATGGTGAATCTTTAAGCTTAATCTAGGCATTAGCAGAAGATTCGAGATTGTTAGTGCAAATATTATGATATTTTATCTACACAGTCTCGTTTGTTTTGATTGATGACAAACGTATAACTTGATACATAACGTAAAATGTACAAGTTACTTGTAATCTTATTTTGTCTCAACATACATTCAACACCTCTCAACGTCTCGAGTCCTCGTATGCTACAACACAGGTTCGTACATGTTTGTTATGTGGCATTATGATCAAACCCCTTGACCAACCATTTAGAATGTTTAAAATATTTTTAGAGTCTTTAAGTATTTTAGGTGTCAAAATACACTTTAGGTATAAAATAGAATAAGTGCCACATTAGGTGTCTAGATAATATTAGTAAGTTTACAATCTATAAAAATGTGTCTTATAATAACATAAGTACATAAAACATTTTTAGTAACTTACTAAATATCATATAGCAAACTAATATATACATTTTCTAGTAACTTACAAGTTTATTTTGATATACATTTTAATCAAAATAGAAATTGTATAATTACATCATTTCATGGATCATCATGTTCTAGAATGTGAATCTTATAAGTTGACTTTAGAAGATTTGGTAAAGATCTTAGGTAGATTTACATACTAGAATATATAGAAAGATTGTGTAAGATCTTGGATAGATATAGAAAGATATTTGGAAAATATCTTTGTTAGTTTTGGAACATGGTTTTGGAAATCCTCTTTATTTGTTTTCCTATAAATAGTAGCCCATGGTTTAGTTATTTGTTGATGAACTTGAAAAAGAAAAACACACATTTTCTCTACACTTTGCATAGATCTTAGATCAATAGAAAACCATGTAGAAAACACAATTAATCACCCTCATTATCATGATCATAATGCTTCTAACATTCATATTTTTTGTAAGCATATTATACATCTTGATCCACCAAAGAATCTTGGAGATCTTGCCATCATCATCCACCACAAGTATACATGCATGAAGATTCATCACAACAAGCTTAGAGAACTTGTGATCTTCATCCATTGAAGGCTTTCTATCAATGGAAGTTCTTTTAGATAAGTCATTAGACATTTATGTCTTGGATCATCATTGTACACATTATTATAGATTAGATGGTTTATGTGTTTGTGCCATAAAATACAAGGTTTCTATGTTGGGCCCACAATACATAGCGGGAGTTGTTGTACCCTTGTAAAAGAACTAGCGGGAGTGGTTGTACCCTTGTAAAAGAACTCGGTATGTAGCTTTGTACCGGAAAAAGTGTAAGCGACGATTGTAAGGTTTTCTCCGCCATGAAGGGAGCTTGTTGATCTAGTGAGTAACTCTCGAGTTGGGTACTCGGGGAGTGGAGTAGGGCGGAGAGGAGATCCATGACCGAACCACTATAAATCCTCGTGTTCGGTTTGCTCTTTCCTTTTACTTTTATACTTGCACTATATTATTGTTTGTGTTGTGACTTGATGTTTATGCTTGTGTGACAACTTGTCATATCATATGCTTTATATTAGTCATAAGACTATTATTAGCATTTCTCATATTACAACAAGCTTGATCGGAAATTTTTCATATCGATGTTTTTAGAAACAAAAAACAAACCGGACTAATAATGGCGTAACTTGACACAATGGTTTATACTATATTTGATACAACAAGTTTAAAGATTTTTAAACGGAAACGTATTCAACCCCCCCCCCCCCTCTCTACGATTTCACAATTGGCATCAGAGCTTCGTAGCTCTTATTTTCAAAACAAATGGTTTTTAAAATAGAGCACGATCCATGTATCAAATTACCATTGAAGCGGAATATAATATGAAAAATGTTTTGCTAATTATTCTATGCTAATATGACTACTTGTTTTAGTTGTTTGCATACATGTTGTTTGCTTGTTTTAAGTTGGGATTACACTTGCTTATTTGTGAAACATAAGTGTCAATCTTGCCTTGATATTCTATTTGCTTGTTTGATATGACTTTTGATTAGATCTTGTGCACCAAGTTGATAAAATGCTTTTGTAGTACTTATATTCTTAGATTTTCATCTTTGCATATGTTAAGTGATTATCTTGCTTAATTCACTTAGGAATGGGTAATGAGTGATGCTAATGAAATATCTTGAAATATGGTCAAGTGTCTAAATGAGTCACTACATTTTTAAACATATAGTAGTCTTACAAAATGGTGTTTGGTATATATATGCTTCTACTATGATGTTTAATGAATGAGTCGTGCTATATGATAGATAGTCATCCTTGTTTGATCATGTTAACTAACCATGTCATGTTTGGAGGATAACACTTTGGTGTTATCAATTTTCCGCGTTTGGATTAATTTCCATTTATGGTAAGATCATAATTCTCGGCTTGATCTATATGCAAACATGTGTTAGAATATGTGTTTTTGGTTTTAATCTATCACATCTAATTAGGTGCATATGTTTCAAGTATTATTAGGATGTTTTAACGGGTTTCGGAAGTCGATAATTGTCCCTTATAAGGAGTGTTTGGCACAAGAGTGCATTTGAACAATTTGGTCGTTGAAACAATGTTATTTTATGTTTTTAAGATGTTGTAGGATGATACTATGTCTGTGGATTATGTGTGTACTAACAATATTTGTAGGGGATAACTTTTTAGTACTTTGCCATTTGCCATTTTCCATTTTCGGCTATTTTTATGAAAGCTAGGATCGCTCTTGTAAACTCTATCGGTAAGCATGTTTCCACCTTCAATTTTTGTATCTTCTACCTACAAATAATTGATTACATAAGTTTTAAGAAAAATTTGGAAAATCGGAAAACGTTTACTGCTTCAAAAATGCATTTTGTCTCAATTCTGGGTCTCCACGGATATGGCGGAACCAAAGACTTGGTTCCGCCCTTGTTGTCGATTGGTTCCTCCAGACATTCGGCAAACTTTTTAATCTTTGAATTTTTTGAAGTTTTCTAGTGATCCTTAGGTTCCAAACTTGCTTCCTACATGCTTGTTAGTATTTATCACTAATTCTAAGAGCCCTCTTAGCACACTTTCAACAATAGGATCATCATTCCCGTCAAAATTTCAAACTTGGCTAAACTAACCCAAGGAACCTTTCTGTTACAAGGAAGGAACCTTTCTGTTACAAGGAAGGAACTTTTCCTTTGGTTCCTCCAAATCTGTGGAACATTATCTTCCATGATCACATAGTATTTAGTGCATAAGTTAGTCTTTCACTCCACCCAACTCCATTATTTTGACTTCTAATGATTTGAACTCTTCCAAATGATTAGGAACCTCCTAATGTGTATGGAACAACATCAAATCCAAACACTACTTTCCATAACATGTTCTTCCTATAAATTGACCAACATTCATACTTCCAATTCACACCATCACCATCACTTCTCTTATACTTATAATTCTAGCTAACCAAAGTCTTGAAATGACTAAATCCAACAACTCCTCCGAATCATCTAGACCTATTAGGAAAACCGCTAGGA
Source organism: Artemisia argyi (assembly GCA_030686995.1). Taxonomy (NCBI): domain Eukaryota; kingdom Viridiplantae; phylum Streptophyta; class Magnoliopsida; order Asterales; family Asteraceae; genus Artemisia; species Artemisia argyi. The sequence goes on from CM060709.1 coordinate 105,296,753, forward strand.
TTAGTGTAAAACCATGTTGCTTCAACAAAACCATTCAACTAAGCTCATCATCATCAAGTGATTCATCACTCAACATTTCCTCACCCATCAAAGATACAAACGTCCTCAACCTTGCTACTCCAACACCATCTCCAAAATCTTGAAATGCCAACGCAATCACCACTCTTCCACCAAATCATTCACTTTAGAAAGAAACATTTTCCTCGGTATTCATTAAGCATATTAGGACCATTTTTACTCACTATAACCAATAGGAAACCACTTCCCGCCAAAAACTCAATTTAAACAAAACTCACCCACAAATGTTTTGCCATCCGTGGGTCCCTAACCACAAATGTTTTGTAGTCATTACCCATGGTTACTAGATTCTTCCATCCTTAACACATCCTTCATCCATTAGCTTCACTTATTTGGTGACTTGACAACTTCCTAACTAATCCGGACTCGTTACTTACAAAGATTACATATAATATCAAAATCACAAGTCTAACTTGTGACTATAGATATTGTCTTGTATCTACATAAGTTACCTCACTTGGTTAACATGAAAGTAATGTGTCATCCTTCAAGACGATAAGAATTTACATCAAGTCATAACTTACACTTAAGTTATAGATGTATTATCAAGTCTTGCTATCCTTTAGTACTATCCAATCTCAACAAAGTGGGATTGACAACTTAAGTATTTTGTCCGAAATATTCAAGTAAATCTGACTTACGATTGTAGTCATTAAAAGTCACATCCGAAAAAATCTACACCCAAGTATTTTAACAACATATGTTAAAACACTTATCCTAACACTCTCTCAATCAATAGGGATAAAATAAATGACAATAGGTCTTCATCATTGAACATTGAGCACTTAAGTTCACTTGTTCGCTCATCATCATCTCATTCACTTCTATGATATATCTCAGCCCCTAAGCTTCACAAACATAACCAAAACCTCAAGAACTTCACTCACTAGTTATGGACCCCAAGGCTTAGTATCCATCCATTTTACTTTCAACATCTATGAAACTTAAGAACTTCCATAGTACAACAAACTGTAACACCCCCATTTTTCACTGATCGCAGCGGATAAAGTGTTTGGGGTATTACTTCATACAATCACAGATACAATAATAGAAAACGACTCGAAAATAGATGTTTTGGAAATTTAGTTATCATTTATAATTATTAGAGTTTTAATTATAAAAGATATACTTTTTATTTTTGTTGAGGTCCCAAAAATCTAAGAGTTAGGTTGGTTGTGTTTGAATGATAACTATGAAAATCCTCCGAGTTCAGTACTTCCTTCTGCCATGGATCCATAGAAGTAATATACCTAGAATACATGCTTAAAAAGTCAACACTAGGTGTTGAGTGAGAATCATAAGTTTAGGGGTTAGTGAATACAAGTTCCCTGGGTTCAGTTGTTACACCCATCTGGGAAAATGCAAGTTTTGTGATAATTGTGATGCATGCACAATTATCAGGAGTTTAGTATGTTGCACTAAGCTCATGAATCACACCTTAACGATCCGGGTCATGTGGGCTGCAGACCCAACATGAGGGGATAGAAGGATAACTTGCCAAAGTTATTCCTTGAGTGGATTCAAATATAGTACTTATTGGTACCACCTAGTGGGGTGTTAATACCAATGGGAGTTGTCAAACACCAATAGATCTATCAACTATATTCGCGTTCGCTTGGGTAAAACATCCCAAATGATTAGATTCGTGAATTTTGGTTATGTAATGATGGCTGTTAGTTTACTCGTGCAATAACCAGAGCAAAGACTTGTATTTGGTTTTAAAGCATGTATCCCCCTCACAGGGTTTGTAAAACATTTAGAAAGCATTTAAAAGGGTGTGAGGCTATGAAAACTCACAGTATTTAAAAAGATGTAAGGCTGCGAAACTCACCTGGGTGTAGAGTAATCTAAGTGATGCAAATAGTGACTCGGGAACTAGACCGCCTTACTCACGTATCCTAGTGTGTTGTTGGTTTTGTATGTATGTCAAGCTTTAGTTATCATGTTTATACTTCTCAAGTTATTGTTTTTAGGTATGTTAATGTTTTATATATAACATAACACCGTTCAGGCCATTGTAATTCAGAAGTATATGACTCCTCACATTCAGCTCCCTACTATTGTATTATGTTATCAACATAATACCGTTCGGGCCATCATAATTCAGAAGTTAATACTCCTCACACAAAGCTCCCTATTATTGAGTTATGTTGTTATTAGGGTTTAGTTATAATCATATCATCGTTTGGGCCATCATATCTCAGAAGTATATGCAATAATCGTTCGAGGAGTCTGGGCACTTTAATTCGTAAACCCAACAAACTCGTCAAAAACGAAATATCCACATAGTACTCCTCGCATGAAGCTCCCTAGTATTGTGTTATACTTCTAACTTTATTTAGGTTTTATACTTATATGATATTTTCACTTTTTACCCTTATAGTTTATATATTTACGTTTTCTACCCTAAATTTATATTACTTATATTATTTATACTAATAACTATCTATACTTGACACAACTAGTCCCTAGACTTCTATATTTTATGTAACTAACCTAAGACTCTTAAGTTTTCTATATTTTATCATTTTAATATTATGCAAAACTAGTCCTTACTACTTATAACTTCTAGGAAATGTCAAAAATAGTCCCTAGACTTTATAATTTCAGGAATTTACGATATATACCCTTATGCATGTAAATTTTTGCAAAACTAGTCCTAATATGCATGTAACTTATATTTTATCTAGTAACTAAGTTTTCTAGCCTATGTTTTACTTATTTTAGCTTATCTAGGTTATGTATAACTAGTGTATGACCTAAAGTAATGACTTATAGCATGCATGCAAGTATATGACTCGATCTAGGGTTTTAAAACTTAAACTAGCAAATGAAAGGGTTCAAGGCTCATGCAAGGGTTCCTAGGGTATCTAAGGCATTCTAAATCTATCCTAAGACTATACTAAAGCTAAATTAACTAAATGTAAGACTTACTTGGCTAGGGGGTTTACGTGGGTTTTAGGGTTTTCTAGGGCTCGTACGACTTCAAACCACAACACAACTCAACCAAGGCCTAGCTACTCGTATCCTACTGCTTCTAAAGGCTTAGTACTACATAAATGTGAGGTAGAGAGGAGGGGGATAGGTGTGGAGAAGAAATGAGGGAGGTAGAGGAGGGTATTTATAGGGCTCGTTAAGGCGGTTTGGGTGAAACGAGGTGTTTAGGTGTCGAGCAAGGGGAGGGGTGAGCAAGCTGAGCTAGAGGTTGATGTGGTGAGGCTAGTGGTGACGAGGAGGAGCTAGGGTAGTAGCTAGGGGGCTGCCTAGGCCGGTTGTGGTGGAGAAGAAGCCGTGGAGGCGGTTTGGTGATAGTAGCTTACAAGGAGGTGATGCACCTCCTTGCTTGGGTGCTTGGAGGTGCTTGTAAGCTGCTTAGGGTGTTTAGGTGTGGTTTAGGGTGATTAGTGGTGGTTTAGTGGTGGTTTAGGGTGGATTATTGGAGATTAGTGGTGGATTAGTCAAGTAGGTGATGCACCTACTTGTGTGTGTGCTTAGAGGTGTTAGGGTGTGTGCTTGGGTATGACTAAGGTGTTAGGGTGCTAGGTTGAGGTGTTTGAGGTACTTATGTTTAGGTTTTACTTGTTTTAGTTAAGTTTAGACCTAGTTCTACTTATTAAGTGTTTAAGGTTTTACCTAAGGTTTAGTGTCTAAGTTAAGTTCCTGAGTGTGTTTAGTGACTAATCCTAAGACCTAAAGGGTTTATTCTAAGTGAGGGTAACTTATGGGAAAGGTTTGGGAAGGTTTGACCTAGTTTTGTTACCTAAATGACCTAAGTATGTTTAGTGAGAGACTAGGGTTTATCCTATGGTTTAGTGCCTAGACTAGTGTCCTATGGGTGTCTAATAACTATTCCTAAGTTATAAAAGGCTTATACAAAGTGGTAGTGATCTATGGGGAAGTTTTGGGATGGTTTAGACCTAATTCTAGTTATCTATGACCTAGTTATAGTTTAGGGCTTATGGGGTTTGTATCTAAGTTCTAAAGGGTTTATTCTATAGCCTAATAGTTCTAATATGTCCTAATATTCCTAAGGAAACTCATACTTAAGACTTGGACACATTCATACTAGTTAAACTAAGCATATAGGTTCAGATAAGCACATAATCCTACTTATGTTTTAGTTTAGTGTTTATTAGGGCTTTGTGTTATGTTTAGTGTTTTAGATTGGTGATTTACTTATTATGGTGTTGTTATGATTTTATGCTTGACATACCTCGGGTTTATAGGATGTGAATGTTGAGTTATTTAGCTTGTGTAGATACGTGAGCAGGTCTAGTGAGTCATGCAAGTAATAATGTATATAAAAAGCAAAAATTTACCTGTGAAATACCTACTATAGGTATTTATAATGGGAATGATAGTAATGGGTGTTTTTGGGTTGTTATACAAACCTCTACATCACCACATCTTTATTAAGACACACTAGAAGACCTACCACCTAGATAAACCAATTCACCATCCTTATCTTCATTTGAATTCATTGAGTGCATTGCTCAAAAAGCCCTTTGTCCAAACACTCAACCATACCTTACCACCTATAGGATTAGAACCTTTACCATCAAATGAGCATGAAGCTCACATTCAGTTATACTAGGTTTAAGTAGTACATCTTTCACAAGTTATCAAAGTATTGGTAATACTTTTAACTTTTGCATAAGCTTCATTAAACCTTAAATCAACATCTTAACAACATATGTTAAAATGCAATCTCAAAGCCAACCTCATGTACCTCGAGCAACAATGACTCTTGAGGAGTATACATAAGAAACTCGAGTCATTTCCTCTTGTCATCATCTAGTATAATCTTGAGACCAAGTATATTTAGATAGCACTATCCGATTCAAACACTTTGGCTTCATATCTTCATTTAGGAAAACATGATGTTTTGGAAGATGTTGACATAAATTAATGCCTAAAAACATTATTAACATGTTATCAATATCTCTATGTTTTGATTATCACAAAATATAAACTCATAGAACTAAAACTTGTGACATAAACAAGTATTTAGTGATTAATATTTCTCTTTACATCCAAATCACTTAAGGTATGAATAAACAAAGTGTTTAGTGCAATTTATGATCAAAGGGGTATTTAATTAACTAATGCAAAGTTTATTTAATTATATAAACATATTATATATTTTTGAAAAACACTTTTGGTAATAAAGAAAAATGTTTTATTCATACTAAATATATGAATTCAAATTTTTAACCAAAAACAGTTAGTTTTTCACCAAATAAACTTTCCCCACTAAAAGACAAAGAATCTGGCCGTTTCAGCTGGGCGGCCCCCTTAATTATAAAGGGCGGTCCCCTTAATTTTAAGGGGGCCGGCCATGATTTAAGGGGACCGGCCATGCTCCTCTGTCAGATTCTTTTGCCTATAAATACCACCTTAAACCTGGATTTTTTCCTCACCTTTTGCACTCCTAAACTTTCTGTTCTAGATCCCCATTTCTATTCTCTAAATCCTTTGATCATAAATACATAATCCTTTGTTTCAAAGTGATTCTTACATCATCCTCTCAAGTGCAAGAGAAGAATACTTCTATCCTCCAAGACAAGAAGTATTACAACTTGTTGTGACCTCCACATCCAAGTTGTTGGTGCATCATCAAGAATATTTACATATATCTTTGTGTAGTGTGTTGTGAATATTTGATTGTAGATAGTTGTGTTAGGAATATAGATTGTGTGATTGGCTAGTAGATTGTAGTGAAGATAATTGGTGTGTAGAAGATAGGTGTGAACTAGATTGTAGTAAAGATAGTTGGTGTGAAGTAGTTGTGAAGATAGGTGTGTAGTAGATTGGTGTGAAGTAGTTGTGAAGATAGGTGTGTAGTAGATTGGTGTGAAGTAGTTGTGAAGAAGGTGTGATTTCGTTGTGACGAAGCTTTGGTGTGTAAGTGGTGTGTATATTGGTGTGTAAGGTTTCTCCGCCATAAGGAGCTTGTTGACATAGTGAAGAAAACTCTCGAGTAGGTGACTCGAGGAGTGGAGTAGGGCAAGGAAGGTGTCCTTGTAGCCGAACCACTATAAATCCTTTGTCTCGCGGTTAGATCTTTCCATATCTTACTTATTATCTTGCTTATATCGTTATTACATTTGTAGACGTAGACGTATATATATAGTTGCTCATATAGTGCTAGTATTGATTTTACGTAAAGATCAAACGAAAGTTTCATTCACAAAACAAAGTTTTTACAATCAAACTAAAAAGGTTACATACATATAATTGATCATTTCGATCAAGTATAGTTTTTATACAAAATATAACTAAGGATTATAAAATAAACGATTATGTACTTATCTCTCGTATATAGCTATAATTGTTTATATTATGCATGTGTTGATTTCACATACTTAGCTTACATTATTATTATTGTTCATACTTAGATATACTTGTTCATATTGTTCAAGATTTGAGTTCACATAAGATTGAATCAAAGTTTTAAAAGCAAACAAGGTTTTAAAACTAAACTAAGTTTTCATAATAAAATTAAAAAGACGTAAAACTATTCAACCCCCCCTTCTAGTTTTCCACAGAAGACATTATGCCTAAGAAATCATGTGTTATGTTTTCATCCTGTTAAAAGGATATTTATATCCTATGAATCATTCTCTCCATGAAACATGAACGGTTGTGTTACATGAGATTTCATTACACCTCATCGGGTTAATGATCTTAAATAAACATCTGCAAGTTCTATGAACTAGAGCTTCCCCATCATCTTGTCATTTTTGTCTTCATAAGCATGATAACTTTATTCCATGTAATAATTCTACTTATTAAAAGACACTATATGTGTCTATTTCCTTTCAAGCGTACATCATAACCAAACCTTGCTCATAACCTTGTTCAAACCCTATCTCTAGAGCATACACAAGATCTATTGAAGTTGGTAACTTCACTTATATTCCTGTTCCAAAGAGCTTTCTTGAGAACGTTCTTATCATATTCCATTATCACACTAAAACTCATCTCTTGGTCTTGGATGACCAAATCACTTGCGTAACACATGCTTAAAGATGTCACCTTTTAGATCATTCAACCGTAGATTCCAAACACAAAGATTAAAATCTCTTGCTCTATACATACATGTGTCATTTACATTTTATTTGTTTGATATGATTGGACATCTTAACATAACCATGATAACTATTTGATTGATTCATGTGTAAACCTTGGTTATTTATTTATAATGCATGCATGCTTATATGTTTCGTGTTACTATATATTAACATGATTTATATGATATTTTCATTCTTTATGTATATGATGTTTTGCATGATTAACGTGTTACTTGTTAACTCATGGTATGTCATTTTGAGACATGATGTCTTTATATGATATTTATATATTTGAATGGTTGTGTCTTTTTCGGTCATTCATTAGATCCATGCTTAGGATGGTCTATATAATACATGCTCTAAAATATAATCATTTAAACATGGGTTGCATAAAATTTTCGTCTTGTTTCTTTGTCACACTATTTGTTTACTACATGTGCACTTATAATCTGTCATTTTATCAAATTAATTACATAGATTAAAATTTGTTAACACATATTTGTTAAATTTCCATATAAAACATGACATCTTCATCACCTTAGTTTTATTAAATATAGTTGAGTCTCATTAAATCATGTATTAATTATCTTGTCTTAGAAATATTATTCAAACCAGAAGTAGATTTGAGTTTCTCTTTAGTTTATTAAGAATCACTTGCATTACACATATATGTGTCGATTAAATGTTATTTGTTTGATATGATTGGGTATCTTGACATAATAACTATTTGATTGATTAATATGTAAACCTTGGAAAGGTTTTGTCTGCATGCTTATATGTTTCATGCAACTAAATGTTAACATGATTTGTATGATACTTTGCAAGATTAACATGTTACTTGTTAACTTATGATATGCAATTTTGATACATGATTCTTTTATATCTATGTTTTAATGCTCTTGTGTTTTGTTGAAACTCATTAAATATATATGTAGGATGTTTTAATGATGCATGCTCCAAAATGTTATCTTTTAAACACAGTTTACATGAATCTTTCGTCTTGCTTCTTTTATGTCCTTGTCACACTATTTCTTTGCAACGTGTGCACCTATAATTTGTCAATGTGTTTTTGGTATGATTAACATTTAGAAGTCTTTTTATCCTACTAATTAATCACATAGATCATTGTGCTAATTAATGGTTAAGTATGCTTAAATGTCTAAACCTAAACAACAAAACAACTTCACAGTGAAGTGTCTCAAACAATGTCATGCTCTCTCGTAATATGATTGTTTGTCTTAACGCTATGCGGTAACTTTATATCTGGTTGTCGAATGTGTTGTTTGAATAAGATGATTTATTTTTCTATCTTGTTGACATGTTTTCTTACTAACAAATTTGTTTTAGTAGATTGAGAACTAATCATTTGCCATCTCACTTCATTCTAGCTTTTATATGCTCATCTCACATAACTGTAATCCCTTCACTTGCATATAGTTTTAATGCTAATAGGATTGAGTCTTAGAGATTTGAAATTTGTGTTTGGATATCTTTCAATCGGCCTCTTTTCAAATCGCATTATTGCTTCCGCTTTCTAAAAATCACTTCCATCACTATTTAGCTATAACAATACTCTAATCCTTTCCACCTCCTCTAAGAAAACCACATGCCTCTTCATGCGATCATCTCGCATTGATAGAGAAGAGCTACGTGACTTCATGGATGAAGTTCGTTGTATGCTAACCAACATCCGCAAAAAAATTACTAAGCTCATCGCTTTCATTAACCTTCAACCTCCCAAACACTTTATCGTCATTCTTTATACGATGCATTACACAATATGTTGGATGTCCACCGATTAAGGCGGAGAGAAATTCATTCACATATTTTTATTTTGTCAAAATGTATTTAAAGAACATCTACTCAAGTTTCTTGCACCCTAAAATACCAACACATAGGTAGACACCATTTAGTTAAAATCGGTTCACAAAATCACAAGTGTTTCAAGCCCTTTTTAACCCAACATCACTAGTTTGTACCAATATCCCATCAAGTGAAAAACACATCATGTGTTTAACAAAGTTCTTCATCTCCACAACCAACAACTAATGGAATCTAGGATCTTTCTTAAGCTAGGACTTCACAACTTCATTTTCGAGAACACGATCATAGGAACTCATCCTTTCGTACTCAACAGATATCATGCACGTCATTGTCAGTGCAAACGATATATTAATCAAAACCGTCATTCCCAACACTTTCTCAACACATCGGTTTAACCAACACTCTCCCATCTCATAATGTCATTCTCATCCTCATATAGGTTATTAGTATCCTTTATTCATTTCTTATGAAATGTTTGTTCCTAGGTGCTTATTGTCTTCACTTCTTTTTGAATCCATTCAAGCATACATTATGGCATGATACATCATCTTTGGTAGATGATAATGTCATTAAAGGTCATGTAGAACTAAACAATGTTAGTACTCTTTCATCCATTGTCTTTCAATATATGTCATTATTTCTAAACGTATTCCGTTTTCATTAGCGTCAATCCTAATCGATCAAATCATAACCCGTAGCCGTCATTAAATATCAATGTCCATTCACATTTTCCTTTTCTCTTAACATTACGTAAGTCGTATTCCTTTATCCCTTGAGTTGTGAATTTTAGATTGCATAAGTCCATATGTTCAATCTTTATATTCGTTATAGCATTTGCTATACATACGAGTTTCTAATTCTTTAAATAGTTGTCTATGTTATCACCACCACCTTCCATCATCACTTTCACTAATCATCACAACCATGAATTAGCAAAAACTTACTTTTATCAATCCTTCATCTATCGAGTTATCACCACATGAATCCTTCTAGTAAACTAACACCAACACTAGCACCACTCACTCTAACTCTCAATATTCCAACCTCACTTTATATGTTCCTTCGAGGCACTATCTTGTAGGATTTTATCATATTATATTCACATTTTTCTTTATTGTATTTCTTATTAGAAGATTACACCTTAGTTTTCTTATTTTTCTTTAAGATGAAATATATTGCACTAATCTTTTCATTGTAGGTTCATCATATATACTTCTTCGTATATAGCATACTCATCTAGGGATGTTGTTGGCATCAATTATTTTCTTATTTTAGATGCTTCTTGGTACCTTCGAACTATGAGGAATCTTCATCAAGCACTCTTATTGCATTGTTTATACACTTGGTTGTATATGACATACGTGTCTACTAACAAAGCTTCTAGTATACTAATATTTGTTTTGTAGGTTCATATTGACGCCCTAAAGCAAGGGGAGCTTCCGTCAAGCATTTTTAGAATGCATCATACACACGCATTGTTATATATCATATACTCATTATAGGACAATTATTGTCTTACACTAACCTTTATTTTGTAGGATTCTTCATCCTTGCATCATACACGTTGGTACCCTAGCAACGGGGACTATTGATCAAGGGGGAGCTAATCATGCACTAACCTTTGTTTTGTAGCTTTCTTGTTTCTTGTGTCATATACGTTGGGACCCTAGCAACGGGGAGTATTGATCAAGGGGGAGCTATAATCAAGGGGAAGAATGCACGCATTCCTCTTTATTCTCATTCTTCAACACACTTATGTGTTTCGACAAAAAGAAGGAGATAAGTCAACATAGTCCAACATGCATTTCATTCATCATGCATTTTTTATATATAATTTTATGTTGCACAACACTAACCTTGATGTAGGTTAAGGAACTTTATTTGATCCATAGATCCGCTAACAACCTTAGGAAATTGGAGTTGAAGACTAAACTTCACTAGGGATGATGCAAGCTCGCCATTTCGGGGAGAAATGAAGTTAACTCCAAGGACACACCCTTTTTGTTTCGACAAAAGGGGGAGAAGAGTGTAAACGGAGTAGGAAATGTAGAAGGTGTTACGGATACAAGTAAGTAATACGGACACAAGTAACTTTTTACATTTTACTATCTATCACGTTTACATATTTTGTCATCATCAAAAAGGGGGAGATTGTTAGTGCAAATATTACGATATTTAATCTACACTGTCTCGTTTGTTTTGATTGATGACAAACATATAACTTGATACATAACATAAAATGTACAAGTTACTTGTAATCTTATTTTGTCTCAACATACATTCAACACCTCTCAACGTCTCGAGTCCTCGTATGCTACAACACAGGTTCGTACATGTTTGTTATGTGGCATTATGATCAAACCCCTTGACCAACCATTTAGAATGTTTAAAATACTTTTAGAGTCTTTAAGTATTTTTTGTGTCAAAATACACTTTAGGTATAAAATAGAATAAGTGCCACATTAGGTGTCTAGATAATATTAGTTAATTTACAATCTATAAAAATGTGTCTTATAACAACATAAGTACATAAAACATTTTTAGTAACTTACTAAATATCATATAGCAAACTAATATATACATTTTCTAGTAACTTACAAGTTTACTTTGATATACATTTTAATCAAAATAGAAATTGTATAATTACATCATTTAATGGATCATCATGTTCTAGAATGTGAATCTTATAAGTTGACTTTAGAAGATTTGGTAAAGATCTTAGGTAGATTTACACACTAGAATATATAGAAAGATTGTGTAAGATCTTGGATAGATATAAAAAGATATTTTGAAGATATCTTTGTTAGTTTTGGAACATGGTTTTGGAAAACCTCTTTACTTGTTTTCCTATAAATAGTAGCCCATGGTTTTGTTATTTGTTGATGAACTTGAAAAAGAAAAACACACATTTTCTCTACACTTTGCATAGATCTTAGATCAATAGAAAACCATGTAGAAAACACAATTAATCACCCTCATTATCATGATCATAATGCTTCTAACATTCATCTTTGTTGTAAGCATATCATACATCTTGATCCACCAAAAGCTTGGAGATCTTGCCATCATCATCCACCACAAGTATACATACATGAAGATTCATCACAACAAGCTTAGAGAACTTGTGATCTTCATCCATTGAAGGCTTTCTATCAATGGAAGTTCTTTTAGATTAGTCATTAGACATTTATGTCTTAGATCATCATTGTACTCATTATTATAGATTAGATGGTTTATGTGTTTGTGCCATAAAACACAAGGTTTCTATGTTGGGCCACAAAACATAGTGGGAGTTGTTGTACCCTTGTAAAAGAACTAGCGGGAGTGGTTGTACCCTTGTAATAGAACTTGGTATGTAGCTTTGTACCGGAAAAAGTGTAAGCGACGATTGTAAGGTTTTCTCCGCCAAGAAGGGAGCTTGTTGATCTAGTGAAGTAACTCTCGAGTTGGGTACTCGGGGAGTGGAGTAGGGCGGAGAGGAGATCCGTGACCGAACCACTATAAATCCTCGTGTTCGGTTTGCTCTTTCCTTTTACTTTTATACTTGCACTATATTATTGTTTGTGTTGTGACTTGATGTTTATGCTTGTGTGACAACTTGTTATATCATATGCTTTATATTAGTCATAAGACTATTATTAGCATTTCTCATATTACAACAAGCTTGATCGGAAATTTGTCATATGGATGTTTTTAGAAACGAAAAACAAACCGAACTAATAATGGCGTAACTTGACACAATGGTTTATACTATATTTGATACAACAAGTTTAAAGATTTTTAAACGGAAACTTATTCACCCCCCCCCCCCCTCTACGATTTCACAGAGAGGTTTACATTATCAGGGTTTCTAACGATTCGCGAGCAGCTTACATCTCCATTCCACCTTCGAACGATCTCCTTGGTAGTTTCATGAACAGGTTCAGGGTCAGTGAGTTGGGTATCTCCATTTCTATCCAACGAATTGGCGATCGGCACTTACGACCATAGAGGGTCTCTTACAGTGCTGTCGAGGTACTGAAGTGGTAGGTATTGTTAATAAGAGAATTTGGCCAACGGGAGGTGTCTATCCCAACCATTTCCAAACTTGATAGGCACGCGACATGTCTACTAATGCTTGAAACAATTTCTTCACTTCAGGCATCAGACTGGATATGATACACAGTAGCATATCCAGGCCTGTTCTCATGGCTCTTAGAAGTGATTTGATGAAAATGTGGGTGTACGATGACTGTCACAATTAAAACCGGGTGTGAAATGGCTGTCACGATTGAAATCGGGTGTGAAATGACTGTCACGATTGAAATCGGGTGTGAAATGACTGTTACAATTGAAATCGGGTGTGAAATGACTGTCACGATTGAAATCAGGTGTGAAATGACTGTCACGATTGAAATAGGGTGTGAAATGTCTGTCACGATTGAAATCAGGTGTGAAATGACTGTTACGATTGAAATCGGGTGTGAAATGTCTGTCACAATTGAAAAAATTGAAATTAGCACTCCGAGACGTGCAACGATCTTCTTCGCGTATAGACGAGCAAGGTCGTCCATACTTTCCGTTTCGCTGATTAGCGGGAGGTGAACAGGTTAGGTAGGATCATCAACAACTACTCAGATAGAGGCGCGAGATCTACTTCCAACGTCTTGTTAATGACATAGCTTACTGACAGAAAAGGATAGCAAGGATAACGGTTGTTTTTCAAGGTCGAGAGGAAAATTAGGTAGTTGTCCAATGGAACGCGATTCAGGTTACTCCTTATGATTTTGAGATTTCTGTCGAGCACGAAATCTCTACTAAATGGGAGTTTAGAAAGTTCAGAGTAAGACTATGTAAAAGGACGTTGATTGCTACTATCAATTAGTTGGATGAGGCAGTACGATACTTAGGTTAGAGGCAGAAAGTACAACCTCGATCGAACATCGTCGCTAAAACATCATTGATTGAACAACATCGATCGGATAAATGAACATCATCGATTGAGTAAAGGACTCAGGGTAGAGGTGGCTATGACACGGCTATAAATGAAGCAGAGCTGAATGACGAATCCAAATCCGGGACGAGGTCGAAAATCATAAGAAAATAGCTAGCTCCAATTCCAAAATAGCCTAAATCCATTCCAGTGATAATCTAAACCAATCCAATGATAGCCTAGATGGAATCCAATGATAGCCTGGATCAAATCCAATGATAATATAACCCCAAATTCAATAATACCAAATCCGATAATAGTCTAAACCAAATCAAATCATAGCCTGAATCAATCTTAATCATAGCTTAAACCAATTCTAGTCATAGCTTACACCAATTCTAATCAGAGCTTATATTAATTCCAATCAGAGCTTAAACCAATTCCAATAATAAGCGAAACTAAATCCAAATATTCCAATGAGTTCAACGTGGCTTATGACGATAAGCAACTCGGATCTAAATGGTGCCAATCGGGTCTAGCACGATCCAAGGCGAACTGCGATCGACGGTGACGAGTAGGAATTCCACATAAACGAGGACGTTTAGCGGCGCCAGAAGCATTACAATTCATGTGGTGTTGTGATGCCAGTGTGTCGTGCGTAAGTGCAGGCTTTGGTGATATTCGATACCCGTGTACTGCCGCAAAAACCATCATTCCTAAAATCAGACTCTAACCCGAACATAATTTTGTTATAACTACTCCAAGTATCACAAAATTCACCTCTGAGTCAGACATAGGTGATCAAGCCATGTCCCACTGTCCCTGGCTGAATATAGGTGATTAGTCTATATTCACCCGAGGTTCAATGAATTTTGAAAATGCTCGGCCTAGTTATACTAGTAATATGTTCTTTACATCTCAAATTATTCCCGAGACTACGACAAGTGTACAAAACTCGACATTCAGAAATGAGATTACACAAGAGAAATAGCATAACTTCGCGACAGAGACTGTGTGTGCATAAGTATGTGGACATGCTTATGGTGAGTAGACACGATCGGTGGATATAAATATCCACAAGATAGACATGCATATGAACATATATAAACAAATATAGCATAAACAAAATTACCAGTGAGGCGGTGGCTTGGCAGGCATGCACGTGGCGGTCATATGTTTAAGTTTTATAAAAGTGGTTATAGTTTGGGTTTTAAAATGCCCATTTCTCTATAACCTAGGCTCTGATACCAATCTGTAAAACCCCCAAAATCGGGTCCAGCGGAAGCATACATGCATTGGGGTGCTACGAAATTGGTATCACAACATAAGGTACAAAGAATGGTTTTTATTTCATTTATTTAGAATAAGAGTTATTAAAATAGTGCGGAAATAGGCCCATAATTTAGTTAAAGCGGTCCCAATTATTTATCAGAGTCTTCTATGACCGTGCCACTTGCCAAGCGCCTCTAGAAGTAAGCTATCGCTACAAACCTAAGAATACATGCTAAAACGGTCAGCTTACGCTGGTGAGTCCGTAGAGTTTAAACACAAAACAATACGTAACGCGAAGAATCCAAGACATAACGATAACTCTATAACAACGCATACCATAACCGAAAAAAAGAATAATCCTACAGGTGCACACTATAGCTCTATGCTGCACAAGCGGGCAATCTAATAGCTTTCACGCAGGAGCGGACCTAGACTAATAGCCCCGCACCAGCGGCCTAAGGGTAAGGATACCCAATCTCTTACAATTCCAACATAGATAAGGGTAAGGATACCCACAGACAACAAATATAGATGAGGGTAAGGATACCCATAGACAACCAAAAACCAACATAACGATAAACCAGAATGATAAACCAAAGCGATAAGCCAGAACAGACATCATAATACCAAAGACATAAGCCAAAATAGGCATCACAATACCGAGCACAACAAATGACGCAAAGATAATGACAAGCATGTATTCTCCCCCAAAAAAATGAAGGAGTGAAAAGTGAGGCTATGAACTCACCTGAGCCGCAGCAATGCAATAGTACACGACTGACACAACTGGCATCTAGCAGGTCACAACAGCATCAAGAAGGCGGTATATCGGTACGGAAATGGCGCAAATCTTCTACATATCTGACTTATCTTAATTCGAGATCCTCAGCGAAGAACTAAATCCTCCATAAGATAACTACTCCCAAGTGATACCCATTCTTAAATCTCCAAGTTTTTCGTTATCCATATATTATTTTTTTGTGTTTGGTATCATTGTGTGTATAGTGAGGACACAACTGGCATCTAGCAGGTCACAACAGCATCAAGAAGGCGGTATATCGGTACGGAAATGGCGCAAATCTTCTACATATTTGACTTATCTTAATTTGAGATCCACAGCGAAGAACTAAATCCTCCATAAGATAACTACTCCCAAGTAATACCCATTCTTAAATCTCCAAATCTTTCGTTATCCATATATTATTGTTTTGTGTTTGGTATCATTGTGTGTGTAGTGAGGACACGACACAGACTCAATTGAACTGATGCCAAAGAGTAAACAAGTGAAATCGACGAGGAGCGAGACAAGACTCAAGAGTATTCACGCCAAGAGACGAATAACAGACGACACCGACAAGAAACAAGACAAGACTTAAGACGAGCCGACTGGGTCAAACTACGTAAATCACCCAAAACAATTACACTTAATTAACTACCAAGTCAACCTATGGTCAAAGTCAACCTCGAGTAACAAAAGCTTAATAAGTAAATTGGATGAATTATTGGATACTTATCGTATTTTCTAACACAATAAGTTCAACAATTCCTTTAATGCACTTATTAATCTAAAGTTAACTCAATACTAATTCACTATAAACCTCAATATTCCTATAAATGGTAATGTATCGATAAACGTGTCCCCGAAAAGTTTAATAACTCGTTCATATTGAATTTTATATCGTTTCATTTACTATTGCCATAAAATATTAAATAACGTTTTTATCATCATTTAACGTTTCCTTTTTAATTAGCAAATATTAAATAACGTTTTATTGTTACTTAGTATTTGTTTTAACTAGGAAATATTATATAACGCTTTATCGTCATTGGATACTTCCTCTTAACTTTAAAATATTAAGTAACCATTTATTAGTTAGTTAATATTTAAAGTTAATATATATACATTTACATATGTGTCATTAAAGCTTCAAGTATAATTATATTTTTACGAGTTATTCCACGTTTTGAATCCGTTTCCGAGTTTACTCGGGTCAACAAGTCACATGTATAGTCTAAAGTCTAATTATAGTCTCTGTTGGCTTGTCGAGGCCGCACGAGACTACAAAGTCTCGGCGACTCTCGACTTGGCTCAAAACAATGACAATGGTAACAATATGTTCCAAAATATCTAACTATCCGCAAAACCAAACTCCAACAATCCGCGGCCGTCTACGGCTCGCGTCTAACCTATCTCCTTCGTCTAATATCCGTTATCAACAACAATATAAACAACACTAATAACCTCAACAACTTCAACAAATGACGGCCATCTACGGCTCGCCAACTATCCTATCTCCATCAACTATTTCATCACAACAACAACAATGACCATCAATAACGCGACAACAAATAATATGTCGAAAACTTAACGGTCTCGGCTCTCATCTCTCGGCTGACCAACCACCCACGACCACGACCACAACCACAACCACAGGAACAACAACAACTCTTCGACACTAACAACACAACAATGACAATCACTCTCGAACAAAACTAATCCTAAATCCAACCCCACACTCGGAAACAACAATCAGTATCGCAACCAAATACACATCCAATATCCCATCTTAGACCAAACTAAATCCAAATCCAAGCACAAACACCCGACTAACACTCGACAAGGACCAAACACTCATTTGGCCGTGAGTTCAAACTCACGGCACAACCCATTCGCGACTCGAACGACAACAAAACAAACAAAAATGATACTAAACGATTATTTATTTCATTTTTATTAGTTTTTAATTGATATTTATTCAAAACCGCGTAAACGACAAGGAAAATGGTGGGTTTCCTGTCTTGAATCTTCGGTGAGCAAAAAAGACAAAAGAAATGGTGGTTTTGTGATGATGTCTAGGCTATTGTGGTGTTTCTAGGGGTGTTAAGGGTGAGTAGAAGGCGCGTGGTGTATATCAACGTGATGGGAAAGATGAGAGGAGTTCGATGGTGGTGGCGGTGTGGTCGCGTGACCGGCGATGAAACTCCGGTGGCCGGATCTTTGCCAGAGAAGAAAGGGTGAGAGGGCGGCTGAAAGGAGGAGAGGGGAAATGAAAACCCTAGATTTCTATTAAGGTGGTTTATACAGTGGTGCATAGGATTAGGGATAAACCCTAGCGCGCCCATAGGGACTTGTTTTGCCATATTCTTTATATTTTTCACGAAACATGAACGAAACCTATAAAATGTGTTATGATTATTTCCCGAGCTCCCGAAACCATTACCATAAATCTTGGAAATGTCTTTCCATGATGTCTGACTATAAATACGTATAATTTTATTTTTCGTCACCCGAATTACTTAATATTTACGTTTTTACTTGTTTTATGCTAAGTCTCAAAATAGGACATACTAAACCACGGGAAATACTACGAACTCAAAATAACTAGTCGCTACTCCAAATAGATCATGACGGGATTTTACGAGTTGTCACAATCAGCGAAATATTCACTCGGATATTTCACGTAAGGTTGTCCTTCACCAGGTGTACCCATGTTTGGTGGACAGGGTTCATTTCTCGATGATTCATTGATTTGAGAAGCAAGAGGTTGCTTGCCAATATGTTAACTGAAAAAAATCTTCCACTGGGTATAGTTTTCATGGTATAAGACTAGTGTTTGTTGGTTGGGCTGATTTTCAATGCTTCTTTAGACATGATGAATGTATATATTAAGTGAACATTGAGATTTGGTTATGGTTTGAAACTAATTAATCCTCAAATTGAAATATCACCAAGGATGTTGAGAAATTTATTGAAGTGCAAGGTTTTAGTCTTTTGCCAAAAATCACAAAACTAGCAAAATAATTAAAAAAAAAAATATATCATTTTAATCAAATTCTACTCGCGTTTTGACTTTTAATCGAAAGTTGACCTTGATTAGAATTGTTGTTAATCGAGTTTGGCTTTGATTGGTACTTTAATCAAGTTGTAATCGAGTTCCAAATAGTATTTTTTCAATCTTACAACTTTTCAATAGTGTTTTGTTATATAACTTGTTCCTAAACGAGTTCTAATTGATTTCTGAGTGTTTTTGTCATATTTTGACTAATCGAGTTTGAATCCCTTTGCTCTGATGCCAAATGTAAACCCAGTTTTACGTAAATTTACATTCCATATTCAAGAAGCAAAGTTTATTATTAGTCAAATTCTAGTCGACTTCAGAACTCGGGGTGTGAAATACAAAAAGATGACGTAATAATAATGTGACAAATGAATAATTTGATGACACACACGCATTGTTCACTGACACTTTCTCAACACACAAAATTTATGTCACACCACATCACCTAATGATTGTATTTATACATAACCAATCATTGGTGACTTGTGACTTGTGAATTATTAAAAGACAGATCCCCTAAACTTCTAAACCGTGATAATACAAATGTCATACTTTTTGGACTAATGCTACATTCATTTGTAATTCCTAACACTTTGTAGTCTTTCTATTTCATTTATGTATACCTGGTGAGAACGATTTTTCGTATTATAGTATAACATGTGTGGATATACTCCACGCGTTACATTAAGGACTATTTAGTTTCTTCGATCTTTGCTTACTCGAACATACAAAAGTGTCATATGTGCTAATTTAATATGTAATAGTACCTATGTATCAAGTTTCCTGTAACCATAACAAATAAAAGTCCTATAAAACTTGATGTAATAGGACTTTCTTATCAAGTGTCCTATTTGGTTTCATTGTAATAGGACCTCTACAAGCAAGCATCCTATAAAACTGAATGTAATAGGACATACAAGAGAAGTGTTCTATTATGATATATCATAATAAGACACTAACAAATAAGGGTCCTAAAAGTATGTTGTAATAGGACCAATTTATCAAGTGTATTATTAATTTTAACATAATAGGACTGAAAAACCAATATGTTCTTAATAATATATTATTAGGACCCCGAGTAAAAAAAGTTCCCATGGAAAGGTCCTAATAGCCCAGTTTTGTTGTAGTGCTCATTGATGGTATTCAACTAACACACATACACTCATTTACTCTCATATTTATTGCTATACCCTTCGGCCTGATATCTTTTTTTATTCTTACGCCGGAGCTTGGTCTTGATTTTACACCCAAGACGAGGCTTACGCGTGTTTCTTGTTATATAGGTGTTTGAAGGACGTGGCTTCATCCGGTCCGAGAAGATCCACACGTGATCTATCCGGAGAACACTTTTTTACTTCAACAACTTCAAAACTTGTTCGCAATCAAATCATATTTTGGTTTAGAAGCTCCTTATCATATTAAAAAGTATGTTTGCGTAACATTGCGCCAGATGTCCAATGGCATTGAGAAGAAGTTCGTTGCACACTCTTGTCTAGTTGATACCTATTTTTTAAATATTTTAGACACGCATGGATGTAACGATAGCTACATAAGGTTAAAACAAGATACTTTATGATTATTTACGTACTTTTGCTGTTGTATTATATGTTGCTCATTACCAATCATGCTCCAATTGGGTATCAAATAGTAATACCAACTTAATGAAAAAACAATGCCATTATAATATATGTACCTTAACACTAATATTGTACGTAGTTTTTGGTCTTTAGTATGACGACATAAAAAAATATTGATTTTGTTGGGAACTACTAAGCAGATAGTCCTTGTATGTTTTGCCGTCCGAATCATATTATTATAGTCAAAGATTTTTAATGATATATAATAGCATGCATACGGCCCTTCAAAAAAAATAATAGCATGCATACGTGACACATTTTGTCAAGCTTATGTTATGTATATATGTGATTCACGTTGCTACCTTTATTATATAATTGTGTGAACAATCTAGCTGAGTGGTTGTGTATTTACATAGTGGTAATTACGAGAAGTGATCAAGTGATGAAAAGGGAAAGACATGAAGAAATATGGGATTTCGAGCACGAATTAGCTGGTGGTGGTGGTGGTGGTCCGAAATTGATACTAGGATTGGATGGAGGAACTACTAACACGATATGCATTTGCATGCCCATTATACCTTCTACTTCAAACCATCATTCTCCACCTGTATATGCCCGTGCTGTTGCCGGCTGCTCCAATCACAACAGTGTTGGTGGTACATCTCTTTCTTTGAATGTCTTAAGCGATTAGTTATTTAAAGTCCATGTTATCTATTTAAGGTTGCAACTTGAGCTAGCTCGTCGTGTAATGGGTTCTAGTCAAAATTGGCCGTCTAGGACAACCCTTGTACGTTGGGTAGACCCAAAGCATATCTTCTTTATCCCTTGTTTTGTAAATGCTATTGTGATGACAAATTAGTGTGCAAATATGATCACATAACTACATATATCAGCAATACCAATAGCCAAATTTTAAAAGACGGCGATTTAGGTGGTTTTATTCCATTTATATACATCTTGGCATAACTAACATTTTGATCTTGTTTAATCAAATCTAGCATAGCATAACGCAAATGACTGGTTGATAAGTAAAAAAGTTGAAATTGTCACCATATCTCATATATAGATGTGTATGTCAAAACACATCTAGCTACCTCAATGAAATAGCAGAATCTTTCATGAAATATCCCCGCTAGCAGAATCTTTCATGAAATATCCGCATGTATATCTTTTTTGGGTAAAGGGTTGTACCCGGTGAAGTAAATCCACATGTATATCTAAGTATTTTAAGTTTGATCATCAATATATATATGAGGTTTTTTGTTATTGAAGCAAAGCGTTGCTGCCCAACAATGTACGGAGTAATTGATGTGAAAATTTAGTCCAAAACACTGTTTATGAGTAATATCATGAACTTACAGTATAATGTACAGCCTTCCAATTTGTAGTTTGAAATTTCATAGTAAAGAGTAGACATAGATGTGGTAGTAATTCTATGTGTTATGAAGTTTTAGAGTGTTGATTGTTTTTCTCAACATTTTAAATTCTTCTTTCTACTTATAAAAACCTTATAATCAAATTCTGTTGTGCCATCTTTGACTATTCTAAATCAGTGTTTCCCTAATTCTTGTTTCGCCTTCTCATGGTTACGGATGAATGTGCATCATTTCATTGTATTTGAATTTCTAGAATGAGGAGCCTACGTGGTTTTCCGATAACAAAACTTTATGTTATTTACTCCAATGCATTATTATCCCATTTGGACATTTACGGGAATAATATGGCTATTTTTGTACAACAGAAACTGCTGCAAGGGAGACACTAGAACAAGTTATGGCAGAAGCTCTTTCAAAATCAGGTTCAACGAGGTCTGCTGTTAGTGCGGTTTGCTTAGCTGTCTCTGGAGTTAACCATCCAACAGATCAGCAACGCATTTTAGATTGGCTTAGGTTAGCTACTTAGTTCTCGTTAAATGTATATAACATGTCTACAAACTTATTTGGTCACTCTCACAGAGCTCCATGTCATAACAATGAAGGTCAAAGCCTTTTTTAGGACCACTTTCAACCCTTTCACCTTTAAGTAGTTTCTGGCTATGACCTATTCAAGATAAAACACCAATCGTATCGACCAAATACAAGTAAATCTGCTGATATTGCCACATGTAGCCCATACAGAATCTATACCCCCTTTAAAATTTGGTCATGGCATATCACAACCTACAATGTATTCTCACACACCGGACGTTAATGCTTCTTTTTTCATGGTCTCTGCATCTATGTCATCTATGTCTAGAAATGCAATATAAGCCTAGATACTGCTTTTGGTTCTACTCTGCCTATATTTTGTCATATTGGATTTGGCACTGATTATTATGTGTTTATTTCTTGTTCTATATTGTTTCCATATTCAGAGATATATTCCCGAGCGATGTAGAATTTTTTGTTGAGAATGACGCGGTGGCAGCTTTGGCTAGTGGAACAATGGGAAAACTGCATGGGTGTGTTCTAATTGCTGGTACAGGGACCATTGCTTATGGATATACTGAAGATGGGAGAGAAGCCCGCGCCTCTGGTGCTGGGCCCATCTTAGGTGATTGGGGAAGGTATGAATGTGCAATATATTACTTCTTACCTATAACTAGAAGTGTCAATGGAGTAATGGGTCCAAACGGGAAATACAAAGATCAGTCTTCTTTCTTAGGCATCGAAGTAGGTTGCCATAGGAAACCATTACACTGAAAACTTCTTTATGGGCACCCTACTTATAACAAAAATTGAAAACGGAAACTGCAAATGAGAAATCTTGTAAACTAATTACCCTTGATCTTTCCTATTGAATCTAGTATGGTTTAATATTTCATGATGATAGGAATAATGTTTTAGTTCTGGCATGTTTGCTGATCTGTAGTGGATATGGAATAGCTGCAAAGGCTTTGACATCAGTAATAAGGGCAAATGATGGGCGTGGTCCAGAAACATCGCTTACATCTAGCATCCTGCACCAACTCCAACTTTCTTCTCCAGATGAACTAATCGGGTATTTGTTTCAGTCACTTTTTATACCATCTTTCTACATCTGTCAACTATTTAGATACACCATGATATAATTGGAAAGATATGCGGGTCAGTTCGGGCTTAAAATGAACATGCAAATTTTCAGTATTGGTCCAGCGAGTGGGTCGACCCAGAAAACAATTATATTCCAACTAAAAGTTCTTAAAACAACTGGCACCTTAATCTTGATTACAAAATAAAACTATAAGAATTAATTTTTGAGTTGTTTGGCTCCTTGCTAGCTAAATCTTTTTGATCGACTTGTTCCTTTGTGCTAAAAGTAATTTATTTGACCTGGTTGAGATTAATAAGTAAATGGGTTGCAACTTCTGGTGCTCAATAATCATGAATCCACTTACAGGTGGACGTATGCTGATCCATCATGGGCTCGAATTGCAAATTTAGTCCCTGTGGTGGTATCGTGTGCAGAGGCAGGGGATCAAGTTGCAACTGACATTTTGCTTCATGCTGTTCAGGAGCTAGCTTCAAGTGTTAAAGCTGTTGTTCGTAGACTTGGATTGTGTGGTAAAGGTGCATATCTAAACCCATTGGACCCTTATCATTTTATATTAAAAATCAAGATATTTGAATACAATGCATAGAAGGTTGTATGCACAAAAATATATAAAAGTGGAATTTGGGCGAGTTTCAACCCATTGGACTACACGTCATTTTGGCTAATCTTTTCGATTTTACCAATTTGACCCGTTTGAGATCAAAGACATCCAAAAATGCACATTTTCACAAAGTATAATAACCGTACAAGTTATTAACCCCAGATATTAAATAGCTTAATTTAATGTCTTTTATAGTTAAAAATAAAAGTTTACATGAACCAAACTTTTGCTTGTCTTGGCAGATGGAAAGGATTGTTTTCCGCTTGTTATGGTCGGTGGTGTTCTTGAAACAAATAGGAGGTGGGATATAGGAAAACGAGTTATTAGTTGCCTTGTTAAGGACTTCCCCGGGACGCATCCAGTTCGCCCCAAGGTAAACTACAATGTTATATAGTCATTTCATTCTAATGTTGATGTTACTGCGCTTCTTGTCTAATTGTGTGACAAGCATAATAACTTTGTTTATATCTCATATATCTTGAAACTTGTTGCACCAAAAAGTAATTTCTTCAACATGCAATAAACCAATAACTGTATAAATAAATAAATAAATAAATAAAAGGACAAAACATTTGTTAACAGGTCACCACCCCACCCGAGCAGTTTGAACTGGTGGTAGAAAATGGCCCATTTTGACTTGATCTACCCATCTTGCTACCTCTAACACTTATTATGTAGCTGTTGTTGACAATTGTGTGGGTTTTGCCTCCTTAGGTGGAGCCAGCTGTTGGAGCAGCATTGCTTGCGTGGAACTATCTAATAGAGCAATCCCAACAAGAGCATTCAGACGTAGACTATGATTAATTTCTAGCCCTAGGCTCATGTCATTGCAGCCAAAATAGTTTACTGCAACCAAGCTCTGCCCAAAGTTATGGCAGCCAAAAAGTCGAGTGTGTTTGATGTCAGTTGGCTATAAAATTGTATAGCATCAAGGGAAGATAAGAAACTGTAGAGAACAAAGCAACATGAACTAGAAAAGACTGTTTATTGCATAATGTTTATTATTTTTTTAGACTTTTTTCATTTCGTAGTTTTACATTTAATATATATATATATATATATATATATATATATATATATATATATATATATATATATATATATATATATATATATATATATATATATATATTGGTGTATAAGTTCAAGTTTTAGAGACATTTTGTCAAGACGTCTTACACCCATCTTTCCATAGATTTGAAGTGCGCATTATTAACAGATGCTGCCTTAACTGTCTGCTATGAGTACAATTAATGTGATATTTTACAGCATAAACTAAGAGCAGTAAATTACAAAAAAAGGTATCACCTTATCTAACAAAAGCTATGACTAAGCAAAGATAAATCACAAGGTCAACTAAAAAACTGCACAGTGTCCCCACTTAAACAACTGAGTACAGCAGAGTTCCAAATCTGTGTGCACCTAATGTCCCATATCTGGTTAGTTGGAGTTCTAAGGCGCTGAACCACAGCCAGCTTGGACATGTCATGCAATACCAAGTTAGACGTGACCTCATTTGTGGAAACAAACATGGGACTGTAATTTTGTTTGTTAATGATGGTAGATTTTGGTAGCCGCGTGCTATCCACTTGGGCCAACAAAGAGCATGTTTTGTGATAACTTTGGGTCCCATTCCTCTTGTAAAATATATGAGAACCCTCAACTCCACAAGACATGGAAGGAGTGGGAAGTGGTTGAGAGGCAGACATTTCAATCTTTGGTCGGAATGAAGCTACAATGTCACCAACGCCAGAGTGTGCAAGAGATATGCAAACTCCGTGGTTCGCTGATTCAGGAATCAAATACGGCCTTCAATAAAAAATAAATAAATAATAATAGTTAGCAAATGAAGAAATTTAAAAATAAATAAATAAATAAAAACTTGTCATCTTAGAGAATAGGTTAGCATAACGTATTCTGTTAAGTTTAAACATGTAATCAGTACAAGACATACATTCAAAAACCACCTGTCGCGCAAATACGATTGGATAGAAGAAACAAAGTTTTTAAGGTTTTCAATGTTTCAAAGTAGTACATATTACAACAGGAGTGGGAGATATAGTTGTTCAGATCAAAACTAAAAAAAAAAATGTTAATTTCAGTTTGGAAAAGAAACAATTTCAGAGAAGTTCCCTCTACAATCCCTCTTTATTGACTAGAGCAAAAAAAATCACTTTTTCTTTCACATGTGGCGACCATACCCTCAATTTCAAAGGTATAAAGGCCCCTGTACCCTCAATTCTTAAAGAGATCAAGTTTTTTTTCCGTTAAAAAAACAATAAAAAAAAAAAAAAAAAAAAAAAAAAAAAAAAAAGACACTATACTATGATTGCTAACTAATACTCATAGAAGATATAATTTAGTGCCAAATCCTCCGGTGCCTAGTAGTCTCCTAAAAACATGATTATGACATATAGCAGTATCTATTTTAGTTGTTTTTATTAGATTATACTTTGTTTTTTTGACAATTTACACAACTTTCCAACTACCACCTTTCCAACCTATTACTTTCCATTGTGACAGGAAGCTTATGAGATAGCTATAAGTGATTTCTTTTCCTATTGATAGAAAATAAGTCTGTACAAGCTTCAAAAGCCATATAAATTACCTTTCTTCACTGCAATCGATGTTCCACTCACACATGCCAATTTGAGAGGCAGACAGAAGGATTCGTGTACCAGAAGGGGATGAATCAGATGCAACTGAGATCACAGTATGAACAGGATTGCAGGACAACCCAGTCCTGGATTCTAAGGGTGTCCTAGTTTGACGAGTATCAAAAGCCATAACCATGCCATTCTGCATGTAGACAAATAAACGATAAACTGCAATACAACTATATGTCACAATTTCAACCCATTTATTTTGGGTTTCTTTTTTTGATCTCTAGCGGGTCAAAGAGACGAAACAAATACCTAACAAAGAAAGAAGTCAAAATCTGTCCATGGTTTGTTTTAATAGCATGAAGCTTCCTAAATAATTTTTTCAAAGTTTTTGATTATTGATATAATGTAAGTTTTGTAACCATCTTTGACACACTAAATATTTTGAAATTTTGAAACTTTAAACAAAAAGTATTTTAGGGGTAGGTCAAAATCCAAACCCTCCCGTACAAAAAACTACTGGCCTGTTGCCACATCTAAACCAAACACGACCAGCTTGCTTAATCAAACTGGGAGAAGTACCTGTAATCCTGTATAAATATGATGTGAACTGTCGATATCCCATGAGCATGACCAAGCAGGAGCCTAAAGTAAATAGCAACAAACATGGTCCAAGGGACATATGCGAGTCAGCAGAAATTTTACAGATGAAATCTTAAAAGGAAAAGCAGAAACCTAAAATAACACATCTGAAATGATATGGAGAACATGGTCCAAACAACCTTAATGGATATTTATAGATGTTATTGGAAGACAGTTGATTCAAGCATTGAAGAAAGGCAAGAAACCCCGAAAACTATTGTTTACCAGTGTTAAAAAATATATATACTGTATTTCTAGCAGAATTGGAAATCAATATAGGACATAACAAAGAGTATGAAACATGTTATCTTCACAATTAGGTAACATAGTAAAATTACTTGTGAGCATTTTCACTCATCATCCACAACTCCTAACCTGTTGGAGCTGTGTTGACAACGCCAGTTAGTCTACATGTTTGGTTTTTAAATAATTGCATTATAATTGAGGCAAGGATACACAGAAACTTTACCGGCAAATCATAGGTAAGAACAGTGTTGTTGCTTTCTGTACTGAGGTCAACATAAACAACAAAAAAAGAGAAATATTTGTTCAGGAAGAGAATGAATTGGTATCAAAGAATACTTAAATATAGACAGAAAAGAAACATTATCACCTGACAACTGACAATTTCTTCCCCAAAGAAGCAAGTAGTGCAAGCCTGGTATCAGGTTTAACACAAAGGGCCCTAACAGCCTTTGTATTCTCAGGAAGCTGGATATCTTCTCTTTCATTTGGAGCTACCAAACTTATCTGCACATAGTGTAAACATTCTATGTAAAAAGAAAAGGTTTAGGTTGTAGTAAAAAAACATGTCAAGTCATGACAAATGAAGCTTTCCTGTCAGGGCACCAAACTTACTTTTGTTAGTAAATTCATTCCTCCCATTCCATTTAGCCTTCGAGCGACGATTATAAGTTGACCAGAAGCGTCAATATCAAAACATCGACCTCCATCAACCCGAAACTCTCCCTAATTAACATAATAATTAGATTAGAAGAGACTGAATAAGTTATGACGATTTACTGATACTTAATGGTCAATCTTCTTGTATCCATACGATAAAAAGAATTGACAAAGAATGAAACCAACAACAGAAAGACTATTTAAACATCACCTCAGCTTTAAGAACACATAACCAGGAAAACTCTGAAACCATTTCCATAAACATACATACCCTCCATAATAATTATGAGATGAAAGATGTCTAACTACAGCAGATCATTAATTATATGCCTACAGTGACATCAAGCAAATCAAGTAGAATTGCGTTGCAAGTGGTACACCATGTTTTGGTTATTGGTTTTGGTTTGGATTCGCTATCAAAAACAAAGTCCAGTTTTTGGTTTCATTTTCGGTGTAAACTGGATTTTCATAAAGTACTAATATTTTTATAACAATGAACACACTTACTTCTTTCGACCAATTTAAACTAAAAAACACATAGAAAATCATACATAAACTTAGGTTTTGGATCCAAATAAACATATAGTGAGCTGACAGTGAAAATCATGCATAAAACTTGATATTTAGATATTTTTCAAATGATAGAATATTTGGAAACAAAAGATAACAATAAAGTGTTGAAGTAGTAAGATACTACTTAGTTTTTAAAGAAACCGGCAAAAATGTATAATCGACCTTTAAACATTCTTCATCATATAGAGCAAATAAAACAGGAACTAATAATTACACTGCATATATAAGTAGCTTATAAAAAAAGATAAGCAAAGAACAAAATTAATCTTGGTAAAGCTTGACAGCTACGGATTATGGATGCTCCAACAATCAGCTAATTTCTATGACCCATGATAAGAAGGTAAATTTCAGTGGTACTACTATGTCAAGTTGTCAACTATAACAAACTGAGAGTGGGAGGTAATTACAAACCTGTTGCTTAAATATCCCTGAACAATGTTGACTTCCAGATCCAATATCTACACCGCATAGTCACGTAAAAGAAAAAGTGTATCATTAAGACCATATATCAGCACCACCAACAAAAATCGCCACATTGAAATGTTACCTTTTATCATTCTTCTTTGGTAGTCCTGGGATGATCCCTGTGACTCTCTTTGTCTATCTTCTAGCAACCTCTCCAAACTTTTCTTTTCCTGCATAAGTATATGTTTTAATAACCATGGACGAGGGACCTACTAAGCAGCTTAAGGTGTGATAATTCTTGTAATGTGAAGGATTAAATAACCAAGAGAATTACAGCATTTAAGAAATTGTTACAAGATAATCAGATTAACATAAAGTAAATTCGTGTGATGAAAAAAGAGCAGAATATATTGAGCAGAAGGAGGCCAGAAGCTATTACAGAAGACAAACAAATAAAGGGTTTGCTAATGTAACAAACAAGAAACATATAAACACATGCCTCTGTTAGCTTCTGCACTTTACGTCTCAAATCAGCTTCTCGTTCCAGGGATTTAACTTCATTGTTGCAATAGTCAGCATTCTGCAAAGAAAATAACATGGAAATGATAGTATCCTACAAAAAATGATAACAAGGTAATAAAAAGCCATCATGAGAAGGTGAAATTATTACTGCCACCAGTATTCAAAAAATCCCTGCTTACTGCTGCTTTTTAGGTTGCTCATTTAAACCAATTCTGGAAAATCCAGAATAGGATGATATATAATTTCCACCATTATTTTTTTCCCTGCATTTTTGTAGTTTTACTTCGATCTGTGACTTAAGATTATTTGTCGTTTTTGGTGATCTATGTAGGTACGAAATTTAATATGTCTGTGTATAATAAGTAGAATGTGTGTGGACTTCTTCAACAGGTAAGTGATAATCAAAACAAGTTCCCTAGAAGGCATTGTATCATTCATGCAAACTGCAGCCACATAAGAAAGTCTTCCCACCTTTTTCTCAAGAGAATCACATTTCGCTTTGAGTGCCCGAACTTGCTGAAAGCAAAAAAAGGTGTTTTTAGTCGGGGAGACGCAATAATAAACTTCTTATTTCCTTTTCCGCAATATAGATAGAGAAAAGATTACCTTGTGTAACCTATCATCAACCGCGCAAAGCCGGGCTGCATAAAGAACTCGTATATCTTTCAATGTAGATCTTCTGTTGCATTGAGGACACTGTCGACCATTTCAAAGATAGAAAATATAAGATGATCGAATTGAGAAAGGAAAAAAAAAAAAAAAAAAGGCAGCTGAATATAGACAAACCTTGCCATTACTGCGACGTTGTCGAAGCCACTTTTTTATACATGACAAGCCATATATGTGCCCACAAGGAAGACAACTAAAAAAAATAAATAAAAAAGAAATAGTTAGTGGAAGAATATAATTCCCCTAAAACACAAACACTTGATAAGTTTGAGTCTGCAGCTTCAATTGTCAAAAACGTAAGATACATACCTATGCTAATCTATATGAAATAATAAAACGCTATAAGTATAATTTTCGAATACTTGAAACATATAAAAAGTAACTAGACATGGCATGATCATCTGAAAATATGGCATCATGTGATAAACACCTAGTATGTTTTCGACAATAGTAACACATGCTTATTTGTAAGATTCAAAAATAGCGCTATTTTTACAAGAATATTTAGAAACAAACGCAAGAATTAGTGGTTAGCAAAATAATGAAATAAATAAAGTATAGGTCCAGAATTGTATGTAAATATATATACCACATTTTGTGTTCGCCTTCGGTCGACCAAGCTTCGATACAAATAGGACAAAATAAACCATCAATTTCGCCACGATTCATCTCATCCTCAACATCATCTTCTTCACTTTCTTGATTCGCTTTACAAGGGGGTGATTTGTTCACTTGTGAACTGGCAGTCCTAATTGAAACCCTAGGTGATGGCGGAATCGGCAACTCCTCCTCCTCCTCTTCCTCTTCTGATTCTTCATCATTGGATTCTTCTTCCTCTTCGTTTTCTGCGATTGCGACTAGTACAAAATCATCCATCGTTTCAGTAAATAATAATAATAGTAACAAACTTATACACACACTATATATATTTATTTTTATTTTTTTTTTATTTTGAGATTTGTGTTGACAAAGGAGGAGGAGGGAGAATGAAATTGCGGAATGGAATGGAGGGAACCTAAAATTGAATCCCAAAGTTTTCCCGGGGTCCAGACTTTTTATACGTAGTAGTTACATTACCTTTCTTCTTTATAAATAAAGGATCTTTTATACCTTCTCTAAGCAACAGGGTTATCTTTAAGTCCACACAGATTTAAGGGTGGTTTGTTTTGAGGGTTTTTTAGGAGGATTTGGATTTTGTTTTAGGGCCGTTTGGTTGATGATATTAGCATAGGTTTAGTGAATGATGGTAAAAGGTAGTTGTTTGGTTTGTAGTTGTGGGCTCATAAGTTAGGAGTCAAACTTTTAAATTTAGCATTTATCAAAGGTCGTTTGGTTTACACTCCATTTGACCAATTTGACTTTTATCAGACTATTTTGTCAGCCTACAATTTGACTTTTGTGATGTTGTCACGTGTCACACTTTACCATCTAAAACTTGTATAAATATCACACTATACATCTTCGTTTTTCAATCAACACTACCAAAACACATTGAAACATCCAAAACTTGTAAAATCTTTACATAATCTTAACGTAAACTTACAAAATAATTTACACAACAAAATACATAATAAACTTTAAAACCAAATTCACCAACAAACTTTAAAAACCACCAGATATGAAAAACCACCAAATTCACCGGTGACATTAACAGGTTCCGATTCCGGCTTAACGGTGGCGGATCTGAAAAACAACCAGATCTGAAAACTGTTAAAATAAAACATATTTCGTGTATAAAAAACATATTTCGTATAAAAAACATATAGTGGGATTCTAGTAGTGGGATTCGGTGGGTTGTCTGTGGTGGCGGCGAGCCGTCTGTGATGGTGATGGTGGGTTTTAGTGGTGATGGGTCGCCTATGGTAGTAGTGTTTTGTTACATCTAGGGGCGGTGTGTGTATTTATGGGAAGGAAGAGAGAAGTAGATGAGAGTATTTGTGGTGTTAGATATGAAGGAAGAGAGAAGTGGATGAGTATTGATGCGAGTTTTGCAATCTCACAAAAGGTTATACCTCTCAAGGGATCTTGAGAGATTTTGCAACCCTCCAGGCAGTGTACCTGACCATTGTAGTGTAGTATATGATAGGTCTGGGGGATTGATCGTTCTCTAAGGAAATAGTGTCGTTAGGATTGAAGTGTAGGTCAACTAGGTCTAAAGGTGAGGGATGATTCTTTTTGTATTTTATATTTTATGAAAGCAATTAAAATCTCGGGTTTTGAAAGAGTGGGCGGAATATTAATTAAACTAATATGCAAGAAAACTAAATTAGGGTTCTACAAGGGATGTAAAGCGTATCCACCTATGATATATTACTCCTTGCTAGCTATCCAATTCTACCTGCTAAATTTTCACATCCTTGTTTTAATTGAAGCGTTGCATTCCTTAATACCAAGTGTGGGGTGTGCTTAACCTACCCTAACTCTATGAATATTAGTTTCTTCTTATGACGACACGTTTAGTACCCTATCATAGAATCATTAACCTCTACTCACGCATTAAATACAACGAATAAAACCGTTTCTTAAAACGTTCAAGCTTGTTACACATAGGAGGTTAGCCAGTTTTCTTAAGCCTAATGCGTGTCAATTAATTAAACAAGAGACAACATGAAGCAAGAATTATAAACTAAACCAATTAGAATCATCGTGAAACAATAATATCTAATTAATTATAAACAAGTTTCATAGAATCATAAGTAAACACAAGGTGAATTAACCAAGCATAATCAATGAAGAATAAGCAACAATAATAATGAAAGACATAATTAAGATGGAATCAATAAACCAATACAAGATATTTATGGAGTGATTGAAACCCTTTAAGTTGCTGGAAAAATACCTACCCTAACCCTAAAATCGGACTTAGGGTTGGGGCCTTACAAAAAGTCAAGTTATAATGTTATATTTATAGGCAGATTTTTTGTTGGCAAAGCTTGACAGCGTCAGCTCGTATAACCAGACGGTGTCACGACCATTTTCACCAAATTGTAGATATTTTCGTCCCGATTCCGTGTCCTTTTGAATCACCTAAATCCGAGTTCGTATGAAGATTTTATGGCCAAAACATTGTCAGCTACTTCGCGCGCATGTTGTGATTGTCTTGATCAACTAGTGACGGTTTCATTAGGGTTTCTTCTTGCGTAAGTCTTCGTTCTGACGTCGTCACTCTATATCTTCTGACGCCGTCTCGTGTAATCCTAAAGCCTGACGACCTTAATAAAACTGCACTTGACGCCGTCAGGTGCAAACTTCCAATATCTTTCTGGGGCATCACGTGTAAAATTCCACCAATTGTATCTTCAAGTGACGGCGTCTGTGAGAACCCTCACCAAATCTGGTTGGTCAACGATGACCATTGACTCGACACTTGACTTCTAATTAGAATTTATAATACCCAAAAGTTTAGAATAACATTTAATTTAGAATTTTAAAACCCTAAATTCTGTTTTCACATTTTGTATTTAATTTGAATACTTAACCTCAGTTTTTATAATACTTATTTATACTACATTAGACTATATATTATGTAAAAAATACATTATATGAATTATAACCTAAAATATTAACATAATATTTATTTGTTACCATATAAACCTATCCTAATCCCATCATAACCGACCCCCCTTTTCAGCCCATAAATCACGAAATCAGTTATACCATATCAATCGTGTATAACATTCTCTTTAACTCGTCTCCATCTCTTTATACCATAACAAATAATAAACAAGTTCCAGGAAAAACGTATTCTATCTTTCTACAAAGAAGCAAAAGACGAAGAGTTGTTGCTGTGATAATCGTGTGTGGACGTGTGGTTGTGTTCAGATACAGATATTCTTTTCTTTCGATCCTCTTGAATCCAACCTCAAGGTAAAATTGCTAATCACATATATGATAAATAAATTTCACTAATTTACATACGATATAATATAAGATAAACCTTAATCTGAAACATGTTGCTGTACATATAGTTAAATAAATTTGCTACCATTTGTATATATATAAAAGGAAGCTTTTACGAAGCCTAATCTAATTCATGTATGGTTGTTTCTACTCATGCTGCCATTCATATTTTGGCTTGCTGTCGAGCCTGGTGTTCTATTTTCCTTTGATCAGACCTTGTTCCAAGACCTAGTGGACAGCCTTTAATACAAGTTAAGACCACATAAATGCTCATTAAAACTTGTCTACTAAATCTTGAAACTTAACACATAACTAACGAGAGGGTTAAATGGGAATTTGGGCATTGCGTTTGTTATTTCATGTGAACTGGTATGTGTCGTGTTGTTCTGGTGTTGGTGTGTAAGTGACTGTGTTAAACATTAAGGGTTGTAAACATGAGTATCATAAGTCATAAAGTGGTTATAGACTAGTATCTAACTCGGATCTAAAAGGGGATAGACTTAGGGTTGTCTTGATCTCGTTAAACGTATATGCGGCCTTGTTAATTTTGATGTCATGTGGGTGCTTGTGTGTGTGTTAAAAGGATGGTCGTATAATGAACTAAAACCTGTTATAATCTGAATTAAGGAGTTAGAAGTCATGGGTCGAACTATACAAAAGGCTAATACATGCATTAGACTTTGGGGTTATGTTGTCTCGTTAAAATCTTGGAATGAATGTTTGTTTGCACGTTTGATCTTATGTGGGTCGTGTGTGTTTAGCGTCGACCAGGAGGTGAATGCATGCATGGTATTATTGGGATCAAGTTGTGGGCAATGGTTTATAATATGTGGTAATGCATGTCACGTTGTGTGTTGGTGTGTTTTAGTATCATGGTGTGCCTAAAAAAATCTGTAAGGGCTATACGATATTCTACTAACGGAAATATGAATCAAGTATAAATATATGGGTCGATTTTAGTAAAAGGAGCATGAATAAACAGGCACGTGATGAATTGATTAGAAAGGACTAGGATTTATATATAAATCTGGGCATGTTAAAATATTGGTTTGTGTCTTTTACTTAAATTGAGTTTAGCCTCGTTAGTACTTGTGGGTGTCTTTCGTATATGTCGTTTCATTCAAGAGTTGTTGTGTGAGTTATCTCACAAGTGTGTAATCTCGAAAGGGTTAGTTTCGAGAGTGGTGTAGGTTCTCACTAGAGTTTATGTGAAAGTGTCTCAAGAGTATGCGTGAGTGTGTATTCCAAGACTGTGTTTTGAGTGGGGTGATTGTTTCGAGTTGGGGTTTATAACTTGTTCCGAGAATGTCTTGTTTCTAAATCCGTTTTATCCCCTACTTCCAACTTGGTTAAGACATTAATCCTATATACATTATAACATAGTTCTAATTCAGTAATTTAATTCTTAAATCTAAATTGATATACCATAACTCTAATGAAATCAAGTAATAATAATTTGAGATATATTTAAACTATGTCTAATCCAGTACATCGTTGAATTTATAATACATTGAATCAAAGCCTGGACTATTCATAATAAAACCCTAAAACATGTTAAGTAATAACAACAAGAATTAAAATCCGTTATGACATTAAATGTGCTTATTAGTAATATATGATATAAATTCATGTACAACCATTGAAGAAGGAGTAGCTTGTGATTCATTGGGCTCTTTACATTCTTTCATTTGCTTTTAAGGATTCTAGTGAATATCCGCTTCAAGGTGAGTTTTCGTGGCCCCATTTTCACTTATGTTTTCATTTGGGGGAGAATGATACTCAAACTCATTTTATGCTAGGTGTGTTCATATGTCATGGATTGATTTCCACTTGACAAACTACTGTGTGTTCATATGTCATGGATTTATTTCCACTTGACAGACTACTGTGTGTTCTGACTCATGTATTAGCTCTAGCTGGTAGGTTTTGCATGCTATGCGCATATTTCGGAGATGAAGAGTGAGGCTCATATGTTGTATTCATATTTCAGAGATGAAGAGTTAGGCAAATGTGTGGTATTCATATTGTGATGTTGGTTATTCAATTTGTGCTACTTGCCCTATGCTTTTATTATATGCACACCTGTCTCAAACACTTATGCATGACAAACTAGTTTATGTTTACTTTAAACTCACGAACTCACCAACTTTATATTGACATTTTAGAGTATCATTTTCAGGTGATTGATAGTTGTGTTTTGAAGGCATGCATATTGAAGTCATACATTGCTCTCATATCAAAGACTGAGTGATTTGGCCAAGACCCTTTTCTAAAGACTTAAATTTGATACGATCAAGACTCGTGTTTTCATTATCCAGTTTTGTATTAAAAATCTTATTGTAACATTGTAACTTATTTCTTAAATCAAATATGAGGTTGTTCTACTATCTTATGCTATGTTACATTTCGTTGCACCTCGTGTTTCCGCTTTTAGCGGGGTGTTACAGCGTCAGCATCCAAAGCCTGACATCGTCGGGTGTAAATCCTTACTTTTCCTTGACTTTGTTGTTTTCTTCATTCTTGAGCCCGAAAACGTCCAAAATTCTCCATATTCCAGAAATCACGTCCCAAGTACCTAAAATGAGAAAATAAACGATTTGAGGCAATATTTAACCATAAATTCACAACTTAGGGCTTAAATAACCCCCTAAAAACGCATCAAATAAATCCTTACCAAGTATTTTTGAATGTAGATCTAGGGTTGTGTGTGTGTTTGTGGAAAGAGAAGTAGATGAAAGTAAACTCAGTGTACGTGTGTGTTTATGGTTAGACGAGTGACGTGTGATGGTGTGGATCTACTAAGTTCATGGTGTTTAAACGTATACTAATATTTTATGTTTTTTTTTTCTTCAAAATATGGGGCCCTTTTCTTATCTTCACCACTTATCCTCTATTTGTTGTCTTTTTTAATAATAAATTGTTATTTTAAACAATTTGTCAAATTATAAATAGTGTCAATATTTTAAATGACCATAATTAAAGACCGGTTACCAAAATGGACCATCGAGATTAGTGTTATAGAAATAGATGAAGTGAGCAAACTGAGGGGGCAAGCAAGGGTTTGCTCGCTATGTTTGTTGTCTTTTAGCACCCAAATCTTATGTTCTCTTTTGAAATCGGAGAGCAAACTGAGGGGGTGAGCAAGGGTTTGCTGGCTATGTTCATTGTATTTTAGACCCACATCCTATTGTTGTCTTTTGAAATTGGCGAGGAAGGGTTTGCTAACTGAAACATTTGATAAAAGCTATTTGCTCACTGAAACATTTGATAAAAGCTACCATATCATCAACATGGAAGTTGTAAATGTTACAAGTATATCACATTTGATAAAAGCTACTTCCTATTCACCATTAGATATCTTGATCAATGGCTAAGATGATGTGTGATATTATTGTAATAAAATAAAAAATGAATATTAATTATTAAATAGCAAAAGGACATTCAAGAAATTTCATGTTAATAATTTTCAAAAATGCCCCATATTAATATTAATTGTTGTTGTACCTGATGATAGAGTTTGAATGGTTTTGGATGGATTTGAACAAATGTGAGACTATCTGTTGCATCGTGGCGAGGCACGCTTACTAAGTTTGCAGACATGGCGGATGTGTCCTATTTCTTCAATTGTTTCCTATTTAAGCCTCATAGTTAAAAAACAAAATTGAATTTTCAGATTACGACTTGTTAACCCACAATTGTTTTAGAGGTTGATGTGTTTGCAATAATATTTTTTCAAAATGAGGAGGATGTGTGATTCTATAAAATGGGTTAAAAATGCAACATACATACCTTAGCATCTTTTGCGCTTAAGGTTTTCTTATATTATGTACTTATACTTATGCTTAAGAAGACATGATGTTCCTCTTAACATCATTGAGTTTCAATCACTGAATTAGTCAAAGGTGTGAGTATAGGTTTTGATTTCAAGGTCTTTTAAACTTATGCTTTTTTGGTGAATCGGTGATGCAAGTTTTGGAAATTTTATAACAGGTTATGATGGTAAAACTAGAAGATGTCAGAATTGAAACTATTTGCATCTTGGTAGGGCAACTCAAATTTTCTGCCTTTCAGAATTTTCAAGTTCAAGTATCTACATCTTTTAAGTGACTGTTGCAGCTATGAGTCAAAGTGCTAGAGTAAATTGTAACAACAATCAGCGCAAAATATTGGCATTTTCTTTTAGTTGGTTGAAGATGGGGTTGTAGGCAAGATCCTATAGTTACTGCCGTTGCCGATGATTTGAGGTACAAATAGGTTTTTTACGCAAGTTTATGGGGTTTATATGTGAAAACTTATTGATTTATTTATTCATAAATCAAGTCATTCAAAATTTTATAACAGGTTGTGATGGTAAAATTAGAAGGTGTAGAAGTTGAAACTATCTACATCTTGGTAGGGCAACTCAAATTTTTTGGATTAAAAGATACACATGCTTGAACTTGAAAATTCCAAATGCAAACCGAGTTAGAGTTTAATTTGTGTAATACCCACACACTTCCTCGGGAAATGAAACTCTAATTCAGTCTACAGTTTGGAGTTTTCTTAATGTTCAAATGGATTTCGCAATACCTTCCCCTTTGCAACATTATACAGTACTCGAACAACTCGACGTAACATGTCCATGTAAGTAAGGAATGCAATAAGTATTAATAGCAAATTTCGCTTTCAAATTTTAAATCACATTATTTTTTTGCACCTGGTGACTATTGCAGCTGCGAGTCAAAGTTCTGGAGTAAATTTTAAGAACATTCAACGCAAAATAGTGGCATTTTCTTTAAGTTGGTTGAAGATGGGAGGGCAGGCAAGGCACCTTAAGTTACTGCTGTTGTTGAAACAAGTTTTGCAACATTTTATTCTCTAGAACAAGTCAGTGCAACACCTACATGCCGAAAGTGGTTCTGATGCTCTTCTCTCAACTGGATAGTATATCCAAATTGCTACCTCTTTGTGACATTGAGTGTTCAACCCAAAAAAGAGCCATGCTACAAAACCAGACGCATATGAAATCCTCCAACTTTAAAGCAATGCTGATGTAGAGACCATTAAGAAATAATACCGAAGATTTACTCAAAATTCAATCATGCCTTCTGCATGATAGAATACTTTGGCCGCGTATTTTTTATGTGTTGAACACTGAACGTCAAAAAGCTTGAGCTATGAAGAAATGAGAAGAAGGAATGCAACAACCAAAATCCTTAGATTGTTATTTTTAGTTTCATTTTTATTAATAAGAAATGCGTATGCATTAGTTATGTGGGAAACTAGAAGGGGGGTGAATAGTTTACCGCCTTATTGATTAGTTATAAAAATTTACTTTGTGAAAAACTTGATTCGTGTGTATATGAAATCAACCAACACCAATATGAACACAATCTTTAACTAATCTAACAAACAATATATATAAATGAAAGATAGAGATGGAAAGACCAAACCGAGACAAGATATTTATAGTGGTTTGGTCACGAAGCTTTTCTTCACCCTACTCCACTCCTCGAGTACCCAACTCGAGAGTTATAAGCACTATGCCAACAACCTCCCTTCAGACGGAGAAAACCAAACAACGTCGCTTACGTTCTTTTCCGACACTAAGCAAAATGTCAAGTACTAATCTTAGTTAGTACCAATCTACCATAATCCACACGATCCAAAATTCACACATGATCTACGCAA
The DNA here is from genome assembly GCA_030686995.1 of Artemisia argyi. Taxonomy (NCBI): domain Eukaryota; kingdom Viridiplantae; phylum Streptophyta; class Magnoliopsida; order Asterales; family Asteraceae; genus Artemisia; species Artemisia argyi. The sequence goes on from CM060709.1 coordinate 105,336,828, forward strand.
TCCTAACTTTTCACACGATCAACCCGATCCTCACACAATCTACACAATCCTCACACTCAACTTAATCTACCTTGATCCACTTGATCAATACTCTCACACACTAGCTACAAGAGATCCCCAAGACCTCAACACGATCACAATGATCAACACAAGATAACAACACTTGATGTATATCAAGATACAATCAAGTAAACTAGAGGTAATGCAAGTGCACTACAAAAGACTATAACACTTTGTGTCTTCTTGACACCTTGTGTTCTTCTCTTGACTAATAGAGGAATGTAGGTGATCTTTGGTTGGAAGAAAGAATCACTCTTTAAACAAAAGAAAACTAACTAATAATCTAAGAAGTGTAGAGAGAAAAGGAGGATGTAATACATAAAATGTTTGAAACTTAAACTAACTATTTTACGGGTTTCAAGTTGACCCATTTAACCAGGGGCGGAGGCATGTGTAAGCCAGGGGTAGCGGTCGCTACCCCTGAACTTTTACCCGGTAGTGTAATTTTAGCGATTTTTGGCCATTTTTTGGCGATTTCGCTACCCCTGAAACAAATTTTCGCTACCCCTAAACAAATTTTCGTATTTCGCTACCCCTAAACTTGGCTCCTGGCTCCGCCACTGCATTTAACCCCTTTTATATACAAAAGTGGACACATTACATGAGTTAAACAGGTTTGCGGGTCAACCCGTTTAACCCATTAAACCCGTATAATAAAACATAAATAATCTTAATTTAATTAAAAATCTTAAACGGGTTGACGAGTCGACCCGCTTAATTTATTACCAACGAGAATCTGGTTTGTTTAATAAATAGGTTAGTTGGGTCGACCCAAACTCGACTTGAAATCTATTATAAAGTTAACTCGAAATTGTTAATTTACGTGTAAGTTTCAAGTCGGGTCAAAAATTACCTCCTCTATCTATCTGTTGAATATCCCGTTGTTATTCACTCTAGTGTAATAATATGTGAAAAGGAAAACGAAAATCCTAGAAAAGAAAGACGTGTTTGAATGAAAAAAGTAAGTAGGACCATATGCACACAATTACCATAATTGTGCCGGCCAAGGAGAATATTAAAAAGACTTTTCAACACTTGTTTGTTATTAGTAACACACATTATATATTCACACCTACTACTACTGTACTTAGAGGAAAGGAATATCAATATGGCTAGCGGTGCAGGAAAGACTGTTTGTGTAACTGGAGGTTCAGGATACATAGCTTCATGGCTCGTCAAATTCTTACTCCAGCGGGGTTACACTGTCAAAGCTTCCGTTCGCGATCCTAGTCAGTCCATCTCTTTCTTTCATTCATTTACTCTTCTTTTTATCATATACCCATTTATAAATTAATTAGCTATCCTGGTTTGCATTTTATTGTCATTCATTTAGTTCATATTATTTACACTAAACTTATTAAAAGTATACGCCCATTGATATGTATTAACCTTCAATTATTTTTAAAGTTTTCTACACATATGGCTGTGTTTGAGAGAGGCTTCTAGGGGGCTTAAAATTTTTAAAATAAGTCGGCTTATAAAATAACTTTTGTTTGTCACACGGGCCTTATGAAGGCTTATATAAGTCATAAGCCTCCATAAGCCCAAGCCCATTGAAAGGGGCTTATGAGGGCTTATAGCTTGTTAAATTACTTAAATACCCTTCAAAATATAATGAATTATCACGCAAAAGCCGGAAATATATCTGAATTTAATTTGATGTATTTTATGTGATTTTACATTAATAAGCTTCAGCTCTAACCAATTCGCCAAACAACTTTATAAAAATATAAGCTACAGTTTTCGGCTTATAATATAAGCCCCAGCCCATTGCGCCAAACATACCCAATCCTAGTTTTCTTGATACAACAACTATTCCCAACCCCGCCTGAGATGGGTATGTGGGAGGTAGGATGTAGACGGCTACACCCCTACCCGAGGGTAAAAGGACTGAAAGATCCAAAATAGTTGTAAGTTGTAACTACAGTAAAACCTCTATAAATTAATATTGTTGGGACCGTGATATTTTATTAATTTAGTGAGATATTATCATATCGATAAATTAATAATTTATTAATTTAAAGAGGTTTTACATATGACCTTTAAATTTTCAAGTGTAATATACTAGATACAATGCATACTCGTTAAAGATGGAAAATAAATTTGAAAAACAAGTTCCAATTAAAATTTTATGAATTCATATTCACACTTTATGGAAACAAAATTAACATTTTTTGTCACAATACGAGAAGAAAACACACCAACACGTTAATGCAATAAGGAGATTTTGAGATAAACTCAATATAGATTTGAAGTTCAACAAAAAATAACAAGTGATAATGAATTCATTTTTTACTAACCAATCTTAGGATTTTGAAGTGTATATCTCACACACACGCATATATAAATATATATGAAATTTTTAGTAATTATTAATTTATAGTTTCGTTGGGACTAATATATATACACTGAGGTTTCAAAAAAATTATTATCTTATTATTTTATCGATTGGGGTCCAAATTTGTAATGGTCCCACGTTGGGACCGGACAAATTATTAATTTTATCGAGGTTATTAATTTATCGAGTATTAATTTATAGAGGTTTTACTGTATACAATAATGTGATGCCCATGTCACAGTTAAAAAAAGGTTTATTAGTACCTAGTCTTTTAACTCTGTGTATATGTGTTTACGTTTGAACTGCTGTTTTTGTTTTACCATCAGTTTGCAAAACCATGATAATGGTTAATTCTAAGATCTGATATACTAGCAAGGAACGCATTTCTACTGCTATTAGCAATTTTTAACACTGAAAAAGGACATAATCATTTCATAGCATAAATGTATCATCCTGATAAAGTTTCCCTTCATTATTGGAGAACATAGCTTTTACGGACTAGTTATTTGTGTTAAACATACAACTGATGGCTAAAACGTTATCTTTCTTTGTTTAATTATATTGATGTTGTTTTTTTCAGATGACCCTAAGAAAACAGATCACTTGCGCAAACTTGATGGAGCTAAGGAAAGGCTACATCTATTCAAGGCTAATCTGCTTGAAGAAGGCTCCTTTGACGCTGCAGTTGAAGGCTGTGAAGGTGTTTTCCATACAGCTTCTCCCTTTTACCATAAAGTCACTGATCCGCAGGTTGGTTATTTTTCTGATACTATTACTACTATGTAGTACTGCTTTTCTAGATCGTGCTTCCTAATTGTCACAATAGAGTGAGAATTCGTTAAATATATACCAAAATGTTAACATCTGTACTAAAACTTAACGGATGAATGATAAATCTCATAGTGAGTTTGTCATATAAACTATGAATTTCGGTGCGTGCCACCTTTGAGACAAAAGCTTGAAATATAGGATTCAGTGAGTTGAGGACAAGTCATATTTTCGCCAATCTTTAATGTGTAAAAATGTTTTTGTCTTCGCTGCTTTAGTTGTGGTGAAACATGAGCCTGTTAGGCATCTTTTCAATATACTATATAAATGAGAAAAAAAATTGCGCAGCCACATGTGGGGCTTTGCTCTACCTCGGATATGCCTCTTCCTTATGCTATTTGTGATCTGCCTCTTTGTCGTCTTAGGATTGTGGTTGATTTAATTATGGTTGTGCATATTCCAAAAGTAAACTTATTGTCTTCTATATGCTGTTATTCAGTGTCATAATTTTAAAATTTTCTAATCTTCAAATGAATATCAAAGGCTCACTAATGTTTGATTGACATTTATCCTTTTACAAGTTTAATGTTTTGGATATGTATAAAGTAAAGTAACGTAAAGTAACTCCCAATACCGTCTTCCACGGGTTATGGGTCCCAATACCGTCTTCCACGGTGTATGGGGGAGGTTGATATGTAGACAGCCTTACCCCTACATAAGGTAGAGAGGCTGCTTCCGGTTCTACCTAAGGTAGAAAAGGACCTCCAGCCTTTTGTAGGGAGTGAGGATCGAACCCTTGACCTTTTGGATATGTATGCCCCAATCATATTTATTGCTTCGTAGTTGATAATTTTGACTATCGCTTTGTAGAAATAACAAGTAGTAGAGCAGTTAAGAACACTGCAGAATGTTTGAATCCCATCTGTTGAGTTCTTTCTTTCAAGACTTCCTTATTATGTATTGTACTTTTTTTTCTTTCTGGATAGGTTTTACATTTGAAAGACACTCTGCACCTCTTTATCTGTTTCTAATTTGAGTTCACAACAGAATCCTTCTTGTTTACAAGTCGTGGGAACATGTTTGTGTGATTAACCCTACTGGGAAAAAAAAAGAAAAGAAAAAAAACACAGATTTTAGTAGCTGAACACCGTGCATGTGAAATTTCATTTCAATTTAAGTCTGATACGGTTGTCCTGTTACGCTTGACGACATGCATACAAATTTCGAACTTATGTAAACAATTCTCAAGAAAAATGATCCCTCCATTTTTAGTCCGCTGTAATATCCTTTTAATTGATTCTCATATACTTTACTCTTGGTTTCAGGCAGAATTGATTGATCCTGCATTGAAAGGAACACTAAATGTGCTTGGTTCATGTTCAAAGGCATCAACAGTTAAAAGAGTGGTGGTGACATCCTCTGTTGCAGCAGTCGCTTATAATGGCAAGCCTAGGACTCCTGAAGTTGTTGTTGATGAGACTTGGTTTTCTGATCCAGATATTTGCAAGGAAAACAAGGTCTGCACATCTTATTATTTGTATTTCTCCGCTCTTATAAACGTAAACATATTCTGACATGTTTAAAAGTGCGAAATTTTTTACATAAGCTTTCACATTTTATGAGTGGCTTAGAAACAATGTGTGAAAATTGCTTATTTGTTAGAGTGAGTGACAATACTTTTTGTTAAATACTTAATATACATGACACTAGATCATATACAAATTAAATAGCCTATAGCTGTCTGCTTTCAATGCATGCTAAGCACCTATTTCTTGTCTTAAAAAGTTACTGTCTACAAGATATGTGCTCTTCTTTTCTGGCCTTAATATATAATATGTTTTTTCACATGTTCATATTACCAGATGTGGTACGTGCTGTCCAAAACTTTGGCTGAGGAGGCTGCATGGAAATTTGCAAAAGAAAAAGGATTAGAGATAGTTACCATAAACCCAGCAATGGTGATCGGTCCTCTATTACAGCCGACACTTAACACTAGTGCTGAAGCAATTGCAAACCTATTCGGTGCGTACAATTCGTTTTAATCTGCAATTATAGACTTTGTAATGGTGCCAATCTTGATCCGTTTGTATACAAACAGGTTGATTTGTGGTATATCTCCCACAGGTCCGGTATGTTAAGATAAAACATATAACTAAAAAGGAAATGGGTCACATGGGTTGGAACTTGGAAGTCATCTAAAAAGTAGTGTTTAAAATTCATAAAGCTTTTAAAATCACTGTCTTAAAAGAAGTTAAGATTGTTATTGTAGCAAGATAGTTTTGTAATCGTATTCATCTGATTATTTATTTAATTAATTTCTAAAGTAAAAATAGAAGAGTTTGCGTGTCTGACCAACCCGTAATAAAAAGTACTCACTTTGATCCAAACTCGTTATCGCTGATAACCCAACCCTCCCATTTTGCCACCCCCAAGTTTGTGAGTCAACAATAAGTATCGCTAATGAATATCATTTTGCAATTGGTAATTTCTATGGTGGGAACTTTGAATGAATATAACTGTTGACAAATTCTCAACGAATAGATGACTTTGAAAGGAATAATAGATGTTGCAGGGAAATTAAAACTTATCGTTCTAGCTTCCTAACTTCAGGGCTTGAATCCTTTGTATTTATTATACCTGATAAGTAATACAAGCCATTACTAAATGGGCTTACAATCATGCTGTGAGTACAGTTATCTTGACCCTCTAGTTTTGACATTTTTATGAAGGTCCATGACATTTTTCCTAAAAAAATTTACGTTGTTGTATGTTAAAAACCATTTCCGTAATTTATTCCTTCTTCTTTATGTAAAAAATTATCAATTGTTTTGCCTCTGTTTGAACATAGTATTGGTGAACAAAAAATTTGTATGTGAACGTCATCGTACTTGACACGCTATAATTGTATATTTCAGTTTTATTTTATGATCGTATGTGGTATACTCTAATATTTTTGCTTTGCAATATGTAACTTTGTTATACCAAGTATGAGGATGCATTATCTATCATATTAGTGACGTAAGAAGGTGATGTGTTGCAGGGGCACAAACATATCCAAATGCTAGCTTTGGGTGGGTTAATGTTAAGGATGTTGCAAATGCGCATGTCCAAGCTTTTGAAATTACTTCAGCAAGTGGGAGATATGTTTTGGTGGAAAGAATTGCTCATTATTCAGAAATAGTTGAGATATTACGCAAGCATTACCCTTCATTCAAACTTCCAGACAAGTAAGCTTCTTCCCTCACCCTTAAAGCTGTAAGTAACATGTTACGTACTCATAGAGTAGTTCTGTATACATAAGGAAAAGGTGGCGATTCGACCCATTTACTTACGAATAGGCAAGCCGAGGTTATGTCTTATCTTTAACCGGTCATATGAGTAAAGATAAAATATAATTTATTAAGAAGGGAAGCGGCATAGTATAGTCATTTCATGGCCATTTTCAGTGAGTTTGTCTACTTGTGAATGTAGACGTTTAGAGCGAGTTTTGAAGTGGAAACTGGTAATGAGCATATTTACATAATGGAAGCATCATTTTAAGCAATCCTCGTGATTGAGGACCTGGTTGTTATGTCTTATAAATGAAGCATGGATATAACACTTACGCAATTTGTTTTTCTGGAATAGGTATATTGAATGAGGTCTAGTACAGTTGAGAAAAAAACATGTTTGGGAGAAAAAGACAGGAATTATCATTTTTTAACATGAGCATACGTTCCAGTACTTGTTTTTGGCTTGTATTGTTTAATAGTGTCATGTCAAATGTTGAAATTTTTATAGGATAGGAGGAATCAATTGTTTGACACAGGTTTGGCTGTAATGGATAATTTTGTGTCTGTATTTTGGCCCTTTTTAACTGATTTTTAATGTAAATGATTAGAGCGAAAAAAAAAAAAAAAAAAAAAAAAAAAAAAAAAAAAAAAAAAATATATATATATATATATATATATATATATATATATATATATATATATATATATATATATATATATATATATATATATATATTATAGAGTGACAAATTGGGTTGTGGTGGTGATGTGCAGGTGTGCAGATGACAAGCCTTTTGTTCCGACGTACCAAGTGTCCAAGGCAAAGGCAAAGAGCTTGGGCATCGACTACATCTCGCTTGAACAGAGCCTCAAGGAAACCGTGGACAGCTTAATCGAGAAGAACTTTATTGGGGCCTCATCAAACATGTGAAATCATCTCCCAGTATGTCATGAATAATAAACATCTAGTTATTAGCATCCGAATCAAAGCCTGAATGGGATTCATTAATATGAACGGATGGATCAAAAGCTTGAGGTTTAAATAAGAAAATTGTAACACCCCAACTTCTATAGTGAGATGAGGTGAAGTTCTACTTACTTATTAATGAATGAATGTTGTCATTATTTTTGGGTAAAAAGGATTCACCCTGGTAAAATATATTAATCACATAACTAAATAAGCACAATAGAACGCGGCAGAAGTGCTACATTAACCACAAGCAACGCTTGAACAACCGACTAAACTGCTTGTGACATGCCACATAGCGCTACTAAACTAGAAACATACAATCACTAAATCACCAATAGGAAATAATCACTTCAAAAAACATGAATCACCACAACTATCCATAAGCCGCTTCGAAGGAGATTATATGATAATTTAGATGTGCTACTACATAGACGTTGATTAGAAGTTACACAAATGTCGATTTTCTTTGGACTACAAAGTTAGCAAAATAAATTTGTGAAAGAAAATCAAGTAAAGACCAACAAAGGTTTATTTTTATCTATAAATAAACATTGTATCAATGAGACTCGATTAAGGTCTTTATGACAAATGGAGGTTAATTATCCTTAAAAACAACGTTTCTTACGTCCTTGATTATGTTTTATGCTGCTTCTTTTGTTTACATTATCTGTTATAAAATACGAGGTCGGAAACAAATTATTAATTAAGTTTCATACAACCTTTCTAAAAAACAAATTAAGTTTCATACTAGGGAAAATGAAAAAATATTCATTTTTACACTCCTTGTTCATCAAATATAATCACATTTTCTGTAGCATAAGTGATGGTTTCGGGTCAAGTTATGAGAGAAATAAACTGTTCGGCTAATAAAATGTTAATTATTTCTATTTTATAGTTATTGAAAATATATCAGTTAACTCAATTTGAATCAAATAGAAGTAATATTTTGTCAAAATGAAACATAATACAGTTTTGGTGAATCAATCAATAATTTTGCTGAATGGATAACAAGTAACACGTGGCAGAAACCCATTTGACATAACCTTACATTTTGGATAAGAAAACACATCTTTGAACAATGAAACATAAAGTACAAGTACGAGTATATGGGTTCAAAAAATGTGATCAATTTTCTTATCAACTACTAGTAATTAATAATACTACAAATGGCATCTATGACAATGACATCCTCATTCTTTGGCGCATTGGCACCCACCAAGCAACCCTCAACGACTGCTAGCCGTCGGGGGTTGGTTGTGATGGCCAATGCGACAAAAGTTGAAAAAAAGGAAGAGAGTGGGAGGCGGGTGATGATGTTTGCAGTAGCTGCAGCTGCCGCAGCCTCTGTTGCCAAAATTGCATTGGCAGCAGAGGAAGAGGAGCCGAAGCGAGGGACTGCAGCTGCCAAAAAGAAATATGGACCTGTCTGCGTTACTATGCCGACTGCCCGTATTTGCCGTAACTAATTAAAATGTAACTTTTTACTTTTTGTATCGCTATAAGAAAGCTATGCTCTTTCGCTATTGTGTAAAAAGCAAATAATATGTACTTAAGGTTTGTATTTGCTGCAACAATTGCATTGTCTGTTTTATACATTAAATATGACAATGTTAGTAATTCACTATGCAACTTTTTGTATCTTTCCAGAACTACATATTCTTATTCATGAATGGTTAGTTTTACAAGACAAAAACAACTTAAGTTTCCTCATAAAGCGAAAAATGATGGTGCGAAACCATCTCCATTAAGAAAGAAAACGAAAATGACTATATAAAGATTGATGATTAGTGATTACCAAGTCAGGTAGAAACTCTACAAAAGATCCCATCAGGTAGAATATATTGCAAAGTAGTTTTCAAAATGGATCGTTTTAGCGTATCAAGTAATCGTTTTCGTCTTCTACTAGGTTTATCGGAAGACCACCACATAGTAATAAAAATCACGTCAGGCATACAGGTGACACACTAGGTTTTTAATACAATTTAGTGCACAACGCAGTAATCACTCAGCGCACCCAAGGCCTTGAAGTGGATAACCAACGATGCAATATAGTTTATTTGGTAGCTACTTATATAACTTTATAGCAATCTCTTCAAAATTCTGTCTTTGAAGCACTACTCCATTAGACCATTAGATACCCTGGTATCTTTAGATAAAAGTCCCGTAGATATATCTATCATGATTAACTCGAAGTGAATGTAATTCCTCCGTGTACTTCTGAAGAACAGTCAACAGATTCTCCCCATCAGGACATGTTGAATCTCCAATGATAAGTCTTAACTATATAAATCAATATGTATGATTTTGCAATCATTTAAGACCATATTATGTTTCTGAATATCTTTGACTCATCATCCACACACCGTTCTATAATCAACATCTATATTTTGTTTGTGTATGTCAGTTGTGCTCTTGGCGAATTCGGACAGATCCTCAACACAAGCCAAAGACCAAGAAACTTACAACTATCCATCAAATCTCTAAGGTAGCGTTTGGATTGCAACTCGTTAGAAGAAACAAGTATTGGTTTGATATAAAATGAGAAATGGAAAGGGAGAAGAAAGAAAACGCAACCACCGCAACAGGCTTTCTCACACTGAGCACCTAAAAATGAACATCTATTACTTTTGTAGACAGTTCTTCATTCCTAAACCGTTGCACCAAACTCACGCCAATAAAGTGTGGAAAGCAAAATTTTCTCATGAGTAACTAGTCATGCAGACTAGAAGGCTCTATTGCAGTTTAAATAGAGTTTGGTTTGACTTGAAACCCCCTCGTCGGGACACTCTCATGGAAGAAATCAAGACTCTTTCACACCTTTGGATTACTCATAGAAGTAAAAACATCCGGTTGAATTGGCTTGAATGGATCAACACCCCTAGCGTGGCTTGCACCGTTTAATTGTATCAAATTTTCATTGTAACTTTGTTAATCGCCGTTCAAAAAATAAAAAATATTTCTAGGTAACATTTAGATTCACGCTTCAAAGCCAAAGCAGATAGTGGGTACATGAGTAATAGTGTTGGTGATCAAGAATTCACTATGGCAGGGATCATTGTTGCATAGGTGACAGTTTAATGCATTTAATGCAGTTGCATACAGCACAATCTCTATTATACAAGCCTGGAACTTGTAATTAGAGACAGTTGATACAATACAAGGTTTTTATATCTCTGAAAAGCATGACATTCAAATTAACAAACGCAGCCTATGTGACAGAAGACAGATGAAAACCAAAGAAAATGAAACAGGATTTAGACAGCTGGAAACTTATTGATATAGAACACCAGAACTACACGACCACATCAATACAGGAGCAAAATCATGTCTGTAAGACCCAAGAGGTATCAATATCCTTCTCTTTAAGCCTCTTATGGGTCATACTTCAAATCAAATACTACTCTCAGAGAAAAAAGAAGCTTAAAAAACTCAAAACAGACGTTCTAACTTCAAAAAGGACATACATGGAGAAACAAATTTGAATCAACAGCTGAATTGAAACACACTAGAGTATAAAATACAGAGCTTTGTGAAGCATACTCTTATTCTGGTTGTTGTTACCGACATTCATGATGATATAACTACTGGCTTTTGCCATTTTGCTGGGAAGCAGCAAAGTTACGGATGACCTCCATTGCCAGTTGATGAGCAGTCTTATTCTCCAAACTTGCAAGTTCATCTACAGCTTCGTATGTTTCCTTGTCAGTAAAAAGCTTCAAATAGTATCGGGAAGATGATTTTGGTACACCCTTCCACTTGTCAACAAATTCTTGAAGTTTCTCAAATCCCTGAATATAACATAGAAGAAAATGTTATGAAACAATATCAGCCAAGGTTGTTCCAATATGACTAGACACACCAAGATGGGCAGCCCGGGGAGGGTGAGGCGGGTTGGGTATTCAACGAAAACAGATTCACATTGAAATAGTCCATTACTTTTGTACAGGTCTAGAGGGGCCGGGTTGAATTAGAGGGTCTTTAAAATTGCTTATTTTTTCAACTTATGATTCTGCTTATCAATTCAGTGTTTGGATTTACTTATAACTACTTATTTTATCCCAAATTGTCCAATATGCAGAAACACTCCAAACTGCTTTAGAATAAACAATCCCAAGCACCCTCTTAGTAGACCTACATAAAAACTTGTCCCTTTCTGATATAGTTTTATAAATTACTGCAGCATTAGCTGTGATTTAAAAAATCAATGTTACAAGAATAACATAAATCTTTGAATAAATCAGTTGAGAAGTTGAGTGCATTAGAAATAGCTTTTTGACGACTTTCAACCCGTTTGGCCCAGGCCAGTTCCTCTTTCACTTAAAGATAACAAACAACCCAATTCAACCCATACGTAAATGGGTCCAAACGCCACTTTTAAATGACCCACATAAAAAAACTAAATTTGTTCCAAGTCTAATTCAGATAGGCATCTAACCACGCGATTTGTGAAGTCGCCGAATGATTCTTTAGATTTCCTCTTCAATCGCCAGTTGTAAAACAAAGGCTCGAAAACTTTCTCAAGGTCATGGATCTTAACCTTGTTCATGAAAGTTCTTGCTAATACAGTTTGGGCGGGTGTTCCCCCGAGCCAGATCTATAAAACGACAAATCCCATTTTCAATTAGTATAAGCAAAATATGCTAACTACTAGAAACTAGTCAAAATAGTAACAAAAGATTGAAGTACCTGATAGCTGTTAGGACCATCACCAACTAATCCAAGCTCAGCCATGTAGGGACGAGCACAACCGTTAGGGCAACCAGTAACTCTTACTACTATTGATTGGTTATATGAGAGGCCAACCTGAGATCACAATATTCATGCTTCTTAAGTAAAAAGTGTCAAATGCACATTTTAAAGAGTACAATAATCATCAAGTCTTTTACATAAAAAAAAATCATTTCTCAGGGAAAATTACCTTCTCAAATGTAGCTCGAACCCGCTTAAGAAGGTCAGGAATTCCTCGTTCGGCCTCAGTTATAGCAAGAGGGCAGAGAGGCAGAGCAGGGCATGCCATCGCAGTTATGTTAAGGGGGTCAAGATATGTGGTAGGCTGCCATAAGTAACAGACTTTGAATTAATACCAAATTTCAGGAGATAATAATAATTGTTAATAGTTTTAAACTAGTGTGCCTAAGGTGGTGCCCAAAAATGTGGTTGGCTGCCATAAGCAACAAGCTTTGTATTAATACCAAATTTCAGGAGATAATATATATTTAACTGGCAAAAGCTGGAGACAAAGAAAACTCTAGCAGGAAACATATTAGAGCATCATATTTTAGCAATTAGCATGAATGTCAAAGCTGTGTCTCACTGCAAACAAGTAGAAATGCAAAGTGACACCACCTTAGACACGCTATTTAAAAATAATAACTTACAACTCAATAGATAAGAGATTCAGAATACATAAACCATTTGTCTAATTCTATATTCTTCGCTACTTTCAAAGCTTGGAATTGCAAGAAATATCCTATGTCATCCATTCGAAATATACATACGGAGTAATCCATAAGACAACTTATGTGAAACGGATATCTTACCAGCAGGTCACCATTTGCTAGAGCTACTGAGATTGGACGTTTCCAAGAGGGGCGGATATCACAAAGGACAATGTTTTGGTTTGGAGTGATCCGCACATTCAAGTTATACTTCTCAATAATTTCACGTAATGTCGTCTTTGATTTCCCCTGAACTCGGCCACTATTAACATTGATCCCACAAAATAAACGACCATCTCCCTGCCACCATTCAAAAAAAAAAAAAAAAAATCTTAAGTAACCAACTCATAAATAACACAAAATTTAAGTAAAAGTTTACTTTCAAACCATATTCTGTGAGGTGAATTGACAGAACAAACCTGCTCATGCCACCCCAGATGGCTTTTAAATTCCCACTCAGGCAACTCATGGCAAGGCTCAAACTTCTTTCCAAAGTACTGTTCAGTAACAGACCTAAACTTGTCGATCCCCCATGAATCTATCAGATACTTCATTCTACTATACCTCCTGTCATCTCTTCTGCCATTTTCTCTTTGTGTAACAACAATAGCCTTCACTGCATACAAAATGTCCTCTTTTGGTACATAACCCAAGGGTTCAGCTAGTCGTGGAAAAGTGGTTTCCATCCTATGCGTTCTTCCCATTCCACCACCAACCTGTAAAAGAATATATGAGCTTTATATGCAAACCAAAAAACAGACAATTAATAAAAGTATTTATGGGCTTACGTATATATTGAAGCCCTGAGGTTCTCCATTTTCATCAGAGACAACAACGACCCCAATGTCATTAGTGAAAAGATCAACTGAATTATCCGTGGGGACAGTAACTGCAACTTTAAACTTCCTTGGCAAAAACTGAGTTCCGTAAATAGGCTCGGCTGAATCTGGAAAATTAGTTCCATGAGAGTTATCATTACGAGCTTTCACTACTTCAGCTGGTTCAGCAGTCATAAACTGCTCCCCATCGACCCACATATCATAATAAAATCCAGACTGTGGAGTCAAAAGTGCAGCAATGTTGTCGGCTGTTTGTTGTGCGAAAAGATAATCTTTCCTCACAAACGGAGCAGCGGGAGCAAGAACATTTCTGTTGAGATCACCACATGCACCGAGTGTGGACCCCATGTTTCTGATAATAGTACTCATCACAGTCTTGAGATCCTTTTTAATGACACCATGAAGCTGAAACGTCTGTCTTGTTGTCAACCGAAGAGTTCCAATTCCAAATTGATCAGCAAGATCGTCCATTGCAAGGTAAAGTTGGTTGGAAACTTTTCCAGATGGGTTCTTTGTACGAAGCATAAACGAGTATGATTTGCCACCTCTCTCGTCTCTGTTGTATTGCTGGTAGCTTCCATGGAACTTGATGAGTTGGGTAGCAGCCTCGTTTATGTTAGGCGCACCAGTTAACAATTCCTCGTTAAGAGGGTATCTTATGTAGTTGCTTTGTTCCTTGAATATCTCGACCTTGCTACGCTTGGTCTCAACTGCAGTCTCAGGCCTCACTGGCTGCAATAACACGTAACATAATAATATTCAGTTAATATATGCACATGGAGATTGCAGAATGATCTGTTTCAAATACGATAAGAAACAAGTAACGTGAAATAAATTGTGTGATTCAAGTGACCTTGATTTGGGCACTGAGGTCGGTTATTGGGTAAAAGAGGTAAAGTAGTTGTGTTAAAACAAAATCTCTTTTGTAGCTAAATTCCTTTGCAAATCTGTTAAAGTAGTAAAGTTTATTACGATTACCTATGATATAAAATGAAATTCTGGAAAGGGTTTTGTAGTTTATAATCCTCTTTTTTTTTTTTTTTTTTTTTTTTTTTTTTTTTTTTTTTTATATGCAGGGGATTTATTTGTAAAGAATACAGTCAACTTGAAATAAATAAAAAAAAAAATCTTTTTTCTGTTGGTTGTAGACTTGGGGTAATAAAAACAAAGGTAAGAAAAATGTCTGAAAAAAAAAAAGTGATAAATAAGGAGAAACTAATAACTAATACAAAGGTAGTATATACATATACATTTGAAAATGCCAATTGTTTGTTTTAGCTTGGGCTTTTGAGATTTTAATAAGCTCGTTATGAATAGCTTATAAGTTGATCCACTTGAGCTTATAAGCTATGGCTTATAAGGTGACTCATCAACTTTATTAATAATGAGGTTATTAAAATGTCAATAAGGCCACCAAATAAGCTAAAACAAACACCCCTAAATAAATCAAGGAATGAATGGACATTGTAAATCAGACAAGATTTGGTTAACAGAAAAAAGTAAAGTAGTAATTAAGAAAAAAAAAATGATGGTTGATTGATTTGTGAGACGGTTATGAAATATGTATAATACCGTAGAAACAGCTCTGATGGACGGGGAAGAGAGAGGATGTTTTATTGTTATGCGTTTATCCAACAAAAGTGATGAAGAAGAAGACGAGTAACAGCTGCTGCTTTTCAGATGAAATGGATCTTTTACCAGACCACCAGCACCACCTCCGATCGATGCAGCAGCCATCGGAATAAACCTGCTTCTGAGTGTGTTAGCTAGGGTTGGGTTTGATTGGGAATTTAATGGACCAGCAGTAGAGAAAGCTGGCTCCTATACTATACGTATCAAAATCGAATGGTTGGTTGCTACTAATTAAAAAGAAAAAGGAAAACTGAGTGCGTTTTGTATTTTGCCATGTCACGTGCCTATCACACGTCCACTCCTTTCATTTCCCCACGCGCCTTTGCCTTTACTTTCTACTCTCTTCTGCTATATAACATTTTTTTTAATTCTTTTTTTAGTTAACTTTTTAATTTTTCGAAAATATATATCTATCAAAAGATAATTAAATACTAGTCGTTACATTATAATTTATTTTGCTTAACGATAAACGATTTATGATATATTTAAATTATAAAAGTGAGTGTAGTTGAGTTTTTAATTTAAATATTAATTAATATTTTTTTCCTTTTCTCAACAACTGAGATTTGTTATTTAGTATGTAAGAAAAGTTTTGTAAGTAAAATAACTCTTCTCTTTGTTTTAATCAAAACTTTAATTTGCAACCATTTAAGTGAAAGGCTTTTAAATTTGACAATATCTTTGATATCGTATTAATATTAGTGGCCAAAGCCTACTAAAATATACAATCAAATCAAACCCATTATCTAGACCCATAAATAAATATTTGATAGCGGCTCGACTTAAATATTAGGCCACGTAACGCCTGATGAAATGCATCAACGTTTATTGAGTGCATAGTATCATTTTTTTTCCAAGTATCACTAACAGTTGAGATGTATCATCTGACATTAAATAATGAGGACGTACGACAAATCACTTTGTACGAGCCAAAGATAGCACCACTTTTTCGATAAATATGTTATATATACAAATCAATATTTTGCATTGTCAAAACGTCCAATATTATTTATTTGTATGTATAACATAATATGTTATGCTTAAAACACAAAAGAGTACACTAGCAACAACATGAAACTAGTATTTGAATATAAAGATAGCTTAACTATAATTTTTGTAATTAATTAGTTATAATCCTTCACAAAAAATAAATAAAAATAATCAAAGACCCACATAAAAAATCAGGTTGCACAAAAAGAATTAATAACTCACATTTATAATACAAAAATTAGCCAATCAACTAAAAAAAAATTATAGCTAATACTTTCCCTTTAAATATATAAATGTAACTCCAAAAATAAATCCTCACAACAAAATGGCCTATAGAGTTAAGGGGCACAAGTGTCGGATGGGTTAGTTGGAAGGGCAGGGGAAAGGCGCGTGAATTCTACGCGCAAGTTATGATAGAAGAAAACAAAATTTGTGTTGTAAAGATGAGTGATTGTGGTGGGGTTCATTGAACTTGGACGTTTTTTTAACTAGTGCTGTTTGAAAATTGAAATGAGCTTTGTTTGCATACCAAAAAGTATGATTCTTTGACTTGATTGTCAAAGTCAAGATAGGCTGCATCTCACAATCTGGTTTTAAAACCTGGTTCTAATTATTGTCGGACGATATCAAATCGTATTTTGTTATTTACTTCAATTTCGATTAAATAATTCTCCATCAATAGCGTTTTTATTATGGATCTTTCCTTTTTATTTTTTTCGATGAATACTCGCACAAAGCAACGATATATATTGATAAATATTTGTATTTGCGAACTTGTATTTTGAAGTGACCCTTAGATGCAATTTACGAGTTTAATATATAGTAATTGAAAAAAAAATTATTATAGACGAAAAATAATAAAAATTTAAAGATTAAATAATATTTAAAATTTTAACTTATTAGTTGATGTTGTTATCATTTTTAATTACAGATATTTTAGTAACTAAAATGATTTTTTAAGTTTTCAAGATTAAAATTAACGAAAACGATGTAAATACTTTTAAATAGTATAAATCTTTTGCTAAAATAACACTTATATTTGTGTAACTTTACCATCCTAATAAAATTTATAATTTACAAAAAATTACTCTATTATTTAATTAAAACTAAAAACTGCTTTTATTTTAATGCAAACCCAATTATAACAAGTTTTTTTTTTTTTTTTTTTTTTTTTTTTTTTTTTTTTTTTTTTTTAATCATGTGACAAATTTGAGACAAGAAATGGCACATTCAAATAATGTTCACAATAAACATTTCAAACACACAAATGCGCCAAATGTGATGCACCAATCAAATTATACTACTCATGTATTTTTTTTTCTTGTTTTTCATTATCCGTATTTATTTGTCACCATGTGTGTGAAACTTTTTTTGTGAACATTATGTTGATGTAACAATTATCATTTGAGACATATGAACTATGAAGTATTACATTCATGCATGCAGTGGCGGAACTAAGATTTCAACATAGGGTATGCACTTTTTTTTCAGTGTCTCGAAGGGTATGCACCCTATGTATATTATCAAAAAAAAAAAAAAAAAAAAAAAAACCCTAGCCCGTCGAATTTTAAGGTATGCACGTGCATACACGTGCTACACTCTAAATCCGCCCTTGCATGCATGTTACTTTCGTCTCAAAATAACTACATTTTCCTCTAATCAAATATCACTTCCACCCAATAAATTCATTTTTTACTGGTTGAAATATGAAATTGATATTTATTTTGAGATATCACAAAATAAAGCAAATGAACATTTCTTTTATGATAGAGTAAGTATATACTATTCAAACCGATAGAACCGATAAGATGTGTAGTTGACATTAGAAAGTGGATAAAGTAAGAACCCATAAAACATAGTTAACGGATTTATATAAAAAGCAATCAAATCCCATTTCTACATGTTATGATCTTATGAGTCAAAATATCTTGAATTTTTCGAAAACCTAAACCTGGTTGTAATGGTCAAAGAATCAAAGTACTACGGTATAGAAATAAAAAAATATAACAAGCAGAAAAATAAAAATTGTTATTAATGAGGATATAACCCACAAACTTGAGATTTGATATAAAACACCTTGACTATAACAACCTATATTTCATAATTCTAACAATAACTTATACGTAAATGCTATTTAAACCTAGAATGCAAGTAGGGATGGCAAAAGCACCCGAAACCGACAGGGAAAACCGAAACCCGAACCAGTTGGGTCGGGTTCGGGGGCGGGTTGGCGGGTTTAGATGCGGGTTTGGGTATTGATATAAATTTTTAGCCGGGTACGGGTTCTGGTAATACCCGCCTGATTACCCGTATCCGTTTACCTGAATCTACATCCGTTTTATTGATATTATATTTAACTAGAATATATATACATTATATATAATTTCTTCCATTATATTTTTTTATATACGTATCTCTATTACATAATATATTTTATTTTGTACATGAATTATTCAAAAGCATTAAATCGTTTGATACGATATTCATTTTCTTTAACTTTAAGAAAAAATAATATATTAGGGTGTTTTCCTTTATTTTTTCGGTGGATTATAGTGTGTGACTTAATCTTAATATCATCATTTTGTCTATATATTACTAAATTGGGGATAACCGAAACCCGCGGGGAAACCCGAAAAACCGATGGATAATATTAATCGGGTACCCAGCGGTTGATGGGGCGGATACGGGTATGGATATTATAAACGGATACGGGTACGGGTACACTAAAACCCGCCCCGTTGCCATCCTTAAATGCAAGCCTAAAAACATGCCTAATGCATAAATCATTGTATAATTGTATTATGTATTTTCTCTCCAAATTTCTACCAATCATTTTTTTAAATCAACCAATCAAATTATTAGGTACATTTGTAGGCATAATTAGTAGGCACAACAATCATTTTTCTTGTTGAAATAAGTCATTTTCTAGTAAATGGTCATTAATTTCCACTTACTTGTAATTCGTCACATATAGGTTTTGATGTGTGTAACGTCGGAAGCGACACTAAAGAGCTTTGTGTCCTAGTATATACAAGGACGGAAATAGGGTGGATCTCGGAGGGTTTCAGGCATGGCCGTGGATTTCGGTAGCCTCGTGCCATCACCACAAAAAGGCCCTTAAACACATATACAAAATACACATGTATCACTAGTGCGTGAACTAATTAAACTCAAGCCTCATGTTGTGTATATACATATAATAAAGTGCATAGAATTTTGTGGCTCTCGTTAAGCGGTGGCCCTGTGCAATGGCACCTCTTGCACTCCTTTAAAGCCGGCCCTGGTTTCAGGACACTCATGAAATTTTGCGACGTGGTGCTAATTTTTATATAAAACCTCGATTTTCTTAAATGCACCTGGTCCAAAAAAATTATGCTCCTCGTTTTGTATAATTTTTTGTAAATGGACATGGTCAAATTGTATCCTAATTCCGTTCATGACTACATGCGCTAACAAAAACGCTTTTGTTGTGTAAAACTAATTGTGACTTGGTCAATATACGTGTCAACCTTCTTTCATTTTACACTAGTTTGGTAGTGTATGTGTTAGGATAGAACCTTTGTAGTGTCACTTCCTATGTCATAAAATGTATAGGTCACACATAGTAAAAAGATCATTTTATGATATATGTTTCTCTATATGACCAGTCGTAATGGCTTGGTCGAAGATCGAATGTCGACCCCAAAAAGCGTCCCACCCATTACAGACCCCCCCCCTCCCACCTCGACGCGTTCTATACCATTGTGGAAAACTAGAAGAGGTTGAATAGTTTACCGCTTTTTGACATATTTATCTTTGAAAACTTTACGTGCAATCGACAATTGAAACTAATTAACAATAAGTAATATGCAAGAATAAAGTAAGAAACGATCAAACCACAACACGAATGTTTATCGTGGTTCGGCTACAAAGACTCTTTTTTCTTGCCCTACCCCACGCCCCGAGTATCCAACTCGAGAGTTACTTAACACTAGTCAACAAGCTCCTTTCACCGGCGGAGAAAACCTTACATGTCACTTACACTTTATCCGGTACAAAGCTAAATACCGAGTCCTAGTTCAAGGTAGAACCACCCTCTTCGCCTAACCAATATTACCGACACTAGGCTAGATGTCGAGTTCTTTTACAAAAGTACAACCACTCCTACCACTTAATGTATTTTGAGGACTAAAATACTAACCGATCACTTCAAGATAAGATACAAATGAAGTATAAACTATAAAAGTTTATACAATACAAACCTAACAGGTCTTGCAACGTTGAGTTGAAACTTGTAACTTCTCGGATGAACTTGTAAACTTCTTTGCTACAAAATATAATTACACAAGTGAGTTGCTACTAAGTTAGATGAGAGAAATGAGAGTATATATGTAATGTATAGCTAAAAGTGATAAGTGATTTCTTGAATATGGCTTGCTATTTATAAGCAAGAATTCCAGCATGTCCACGGATTCGGCGGAACCCTTTTGAGGGTTCCGTCCGTGTATGACTTTGGTTCCGCTAGAGGCTGACAACAAATCACCAAGAAATCTTTCCATATCTTTGTCAAGTCTAATCATGATCCTTCAAGGTTAACTTTTAAGATATGTTGAGTGTGAATCTATCTAAGATATGCATGAGATCTTTACTAAGTCAACTTGATAAGACATGTATGATGCAATGCATGATGTAAATACTTATTTCCAAATTTAGACTTTTACTAATATGAAAGTAAACTTATAAAAGTTTTTTTGTAGCAACTTTGAATAATGTTTGTATGATGTATTTAGTAAGTGATTGAGTTATCAAAGGAGTTTGAAGACTTATAACTCAATTAGACACATTACTTAGTAAAACTTACTAAATATGTTTTGACACTTAACATGCTATTAACATTATAAATTTAACAATGAATCATGTAGCAAATGTGATGTTTACTTAGAAATAAAGTTTCTATATATGAGACTTATACTATAGTTTATATTGCTAGAAAATAAAGTTTATACTTTGTCAACAACAAAATATTAGCAAAGATCGTAAAATATAAATAACGTTTTTAGACGATATTTGTATTAACAATCTCTCCCTTTTTGTTTGTTGAGGACAAAACACAAAATTTATTTTTAAGCAACAGATAATTGTAGTATCAAGTCTTTTAAAAATCAATATTAAACCATGTTTTACTTAACCTTTTTGTTGTGAATGAGTGATGTTTCAAGTGGATGCAGCTTGATATGTAAAAGTTAAGATTGAGATTGAGTTTAATATTAATTTTCCCTCTTTTTGTCGAAACAAAAAGAAGAGTTGCGTATAGGAATGATGTGTTCCAAGTGCTCCCCCTTGGACAATACTCCCCCTAGATGGAGTGCCAAGAAAGGATACATGGATTTTGATCCTACAAAAGAAAGTTAGTTGTCGAACGAGACAAGTATAGAAAAAGATAACCCATAACAAGTCATACAAAGATGAGTGACCACATCATACTCATGACAAGGAGAAGATCAACCCATAATGCACAAGATATAGTAGAACTAATTATATTTCTAGTAAATTTCTTTTTGACAAAGGTCAAAGAAAAGACAAGAAATAAAAAGTCCTATTTTTTTTAAAAGGGAAAATTAAAAATGGAAAAATAACCATAAAAAAATAAAAATAAAAATAAATCCTACATCTATAAAAAAGACCAACATATTCCTTAATGAGAAACATCCTTTCAAAGCATGTTCTAAGGTTGGTGAGGATGAGAAAGAGCGTTTAGACGTTCGATAATGTGTTGGAGGACGAAGCGGGTTTCGTCTTGAACTTGGTGAAGCATGGTTTTTATGCTTTCACAAAATTTTGGTTGTTCGCTCACATTGCGTAAAACCATGACGAGGATTAGGTAGGATAGGGTTTGTGGTTGATTGTGGTGGTGGTGGAACACTAGTTGTTTGTTGGTTTGCGTTAGGTGCTACAACGGATGAGATCAAGGCGGTTTGAAATTCCACCGCTTGATGGAGGTGTGACTTAATCATGCTTTTGAAAGCATACAAGTTGTCGAGGCGATCATTGATCTCCTCATGGGTGTTAGGTGGGCTATTCCACAAGGATTCCTCTATTTCCTCACAGGAAGGAAACAAGGATTCAAAGTGTTGTGATTGAGATTGGGGTTCTTGAGGTGATGGTTGATGTTGAGGTTGATTGTTTTGCTGGAAATTAGGTTCTCCATATAGAGGACCATGGATGTCATTGTGAATGGGATGAAACAAAATTGGTTGTGGTTGTTGTTAATACAAATATCGCCTAAAAACGTTATTTATATTTTACGATCTTTGCTAAGTTTTGTTAATGAAAAAATGTAAACTTTAGTTTCTAAGTAAAACTTAATTTTAGTTTAAAGACTTGCATAATTAGACATTTGCTACATTTTACATTTCACATAAAACACAACACTTTTTGTTTCTTAAAATAGAAATGTCACATCACATTTATGGTAAGTTTGTCAATATATACATTTAAGGTAAGATTGTATGTTTGACTAACCATAAGTCTTCTTACACAAGTTTGTGTTTGACTAGTTTTTATTTGATGTGACCTTGGTTGGTTTGAATGATTTATTGCAAAACCAACTGCAAGCCTGGCGGAACCCTGGGGGGTACACGGGCGGAACCCATCTGAGGGTTCCGTTGTATCCGCCAGACCTGCAGAAGGTCTTGCTATAAATACCAAGCCATATGTTTGAATTTTGGCTTTATCACTCTACATTAGATTTTCACACACATACATTCATTCTTTCATCTAACCCTTTAACATCTCATTTCTATGTGAAGTTTCTATTGTAGCAAAGAAGTTCACAAGTTCATATAAAGTTACAAGTATTCAACACAACGTTGCAAGACTTGTTAGCTTAGCATCGTGTAGACTTTGTGTCGTTTACACTTCATTTGATTGTGTATTTTCAGAAGTGATCGGTTAGTATTTTAGTCCTCAAAATACAAAGTGTGACGGGAGTTGTTGTACCCTTGTAAAAGAACTAACGGGAGTGGTTGTACCCTTGTAAAAGAACTCGACATCTAGCTTAGTGTCGGTAAACGTGTATAAGCGACGTGTAAGGTTTTCTCCGCTGGTGAAAGGAGTTTGTTGACTAGTGAAAGAAACTCTCGAGTTGGATACTCGGGGCGTGGACGTAGGGCAAGGAAAAAGAGTCCTTGTAGCCGAACCACGATAAATACTTGTGTTGTGGTTTGATCGTTTCTTTCTTTATACTTGCATGTTATATATTGTGTTTGTGTTTATATCTTTGATTAAACGGAAAGTTTCAAAAGATAATTAAACAAGTTTAAAGTTTTTAAACGATAAACTATTCAACCCCCCTTCTAGTTTTCCACAGTTGTGGTGGTGATTGTGTTTTGAATGGTTGAGATGATGGAGTTTCAAGTGGATGAGATGATTGTGTTTCAAGTGGTTGTGGTTCAATTGTTGGTGGATTTGGTGATCTTGGAGGAAGATTTTCCAAGTTCTCAAGAAATGAAAGTGGTGATGATGGTGTCATACCAAAAAGTTCCATAGGTTCAATCTTAGGTGATTTTGGAGGTGATGGTGATTTTGATGTTTGAGTTGGTACCGATGGTGGTATTGGATCAATTGGTGTTTTTGTTGGTGGTGAAGTGGTTGTGATACTTTGTGGTCTAGGTGATGGTGTAGGAGTTACAAGATCAAGGAAATTTTCTTCATGAATTGGTAATGAGATGATGAGTGGTGATTCATCCGAAGATGATGAACTTAAGTTGATTTTGGTGTTGAAGCAACAAGGTTTGACAGTAATCCTAGCGGTTCTTCTAATGGGTCGAGATGGTGGTGATGAGTTGTTTGACTTAGTCATGGGGAAACAAGGTTGTTAAGGAGATGATAAAGATGTAAGAAGGTGATGGTGAGACGTGAGTACAAACTATCCAAGATGGACTAATTTATAGAGTTGAAGAATTTTAAAAGGAGTGTTTGGATTTGATGTTCTTCCATACAAAGATGGAGGTTTCTAATCATTTGGAAGGTTTATGAAGGTTGTCACATCACTAGTAGTCAACCTAATGAGGTTTGATGGAGCAAGAAGACCAAGATGCACTAAATGCTATATGGTCATATCAAATGATTTGGGTTAGATGTTCCACGGATTTTAAGGAACCTTTCAGAGGGTTCCTTCCTTTATGTAGAAGGGTTCCTTGGGTTGGTTTTGTTTAAATTAAAATTTTGGCGGGAAGAGAAATTAAGGAAGATATTTCTCACAAAAGAAAATGATTTGGTGTTTGAGAAAGTGTGAAATTAAGAAAAATGAAAAATTTTCTGCAGGTGACTGGCGAAACCAAACGAATACAAGGGCGAAACCCTGTTTTGGGTTCCGTCTGATCCATTAGGCCAAAACTAGGTTTACCCAGAAAATGCACTGGCGCAACCCTATTTTTGGTTCCGCCAAGCCAAAATAATTAACAGAACAGACTTTTCGCTGTCGAGACGATTTCCAAATTTTTTGAAAATTCCCAAAACATAAACTTAAATTTATATCTGATTAGGAAATGCCAAAAATGAATATGGAAACATCCTTACTGATAGATTTTGACCGGGGGCTAGCAAATTTCACTATACTTAGTGAAATTTTCCATATTCTAGAAAATTTGACAACATCTTAAATGTCGTCAACCTGTATAATTGTTAAACCAATACATTGTCCAAAGATAATAATAGAACATAGAAGTACATAAGACCGTAAAACATCATAAACCACATAGTTTAGCGACTACAAAGTTCTAAGACTTAGTTATTCCAAACGCTCCTTAAATAAATATCTCAAAAGCGATCCATATTCTTCTCGAGCTTTCCAAGATATCTTCCAAAGCACTTCCACATTTCTTTTGTTTTCTTGAATTCCTCGGACTTGTTGTCAATAGAGGGAAGTTCTTGGAGGTAATCAAGAGGGGCTATCCTAGAGTTAGGAAGACCATCATCATCGCTTATTGATGAAGATGAAGATGAAGGCGAAGGAGAACGAAGACGTTTCCCTTGAGTCTTAGAGACTCTCTTACCACTAAGAGGGACAAAGATGTAAGGAACGAGGGAGTAGTCAAGGAAAATACCCTTGTCATTAGGTGGAATTGGTGAGATGGCTCTAAAGAGACGGGTGAGAAGCATCCCGTATGGGAGAGCGGTCACAGGTATATCGGCCATCCTTCTAGCCATGTAATAAGCCAAATTGAAGGGTTGTCTAGTGGAGATACTATATAGCATGTAGAAAAGACATGTGTTCACATGATCTCTATTTACTACGGAACTTATGACATTAGCTCTAAGAACTTCTTCCCGCTTCTTAAAATTGAAGCTTAAGCTCATTGAGTTCCATTCCAAACGGGTCTTTATTAACTTCATTTCCCGAATGATTTTTCTTAGTGTTTGTGGTTCTTATGAAAAGATGTTCACGAAGTGCTTCTTTACTAATAAGAAGAGAGGCATAAGTGGGATTACAATTAATGGAGTCAAGACTTGTAAGAGGCCACTTATCCGTATAGAGACACTTCCATTATTCGGGATACCAAGGATTTGAGCAAATTGTCCTAAAGGAATGGTGTTTTGATGTTGGTTGGTAGTGAAGTTTAAGGATATTTGACCGTACTCATCACTCGAAAAATACACGGTAGCATAGAACTCTAGAATGAACCTAGGACAAATTTGTTCATCAATGTCTAGAAGACAATCGAAGTTAATAGTAGCTAGGTCTTTGCGAATAGAAGTTCCTTCTAGAAAGGATGGATCACTGGTTCTCCCCTCATGGACATAACGTTTTTCTAAACCCTTAAAGATTTTGACTTGGTTTGGAGTAAGACCTTTGGACATATGATGTTTGGGTAGATACTTAAGAGTGTCCTTGTGATCGGAGAATGTTGCGGGAGGCATGTTGATTCCTAGAAAACATAAAATTTTACATTTTAGTTTAGGTCAACGACTTTTATAATGTAGATGTTCTAGTATGTGCCTATATGCAAAAAATGTGGAGACGTGGTTATCTTGACTCATTGTAATGCTCAAAACGTTTTATAATGCAAGTTTTGTCATAAAACAAAAGATGACCCAAAAGCTCCTAATTCAATGTAGCTTCGTTTGAATGTACTCGAAAATACATATTGGTTATGTATTCTCTTTAGCATTCAAGAGATTTTATGCAAATGATGTTTTTCATTTGTTTTAACAATGTGATGAAGTGTTATGTCCTAATTATGGGAAGTTATTTTCAAAAAAAAAATTACTTGGGGTGTTTGGCAAATCATGATATTAATTAAGAAGATGCAATTCCTAACTAAGAGAAAACATGATTAGTTCATAACCAAGGTTTTTCATGAATTAACAAATTTATGCATAAACCCTAAAATTTTAGTTTTTGTAAATGAGTGGAAATCCTAGGCTTGGATTAGACATGAAATTATATAAAGAAAACTTACAATGATGATTGAAAAGAAGGATGCTTGAAAGAGAGCCCTAATTTTCGTATGTGGAAATGTTTATGAGTGAATAGAGCTGTTTGTGAGTTTTAGGTAGTGAGTTGAGGAGTATTTGGTTTATGATTAAAAGAAAAACAATATGTAGATACGGCGGACCAGGCGGAACCAAAAATAGGGTTCCGCTCGTTAGGTCGAAGGGTTCCGCTGGTTCAGACAAACTTAAAGGGTTTGTTTTGATTTTTGTGATTTTATTCTAATGTTCAAAACTACCAAGTAGGTTCCATAAGTCCTATTCCAAGTCCAAGGAGGTTTAATGGTTCATGTTTAGGAGAATATGTAAGGATATTGACAATGTTGTTTTTAGAAGGATATTTTCTCGAAAGAGACGTTTTCCCTTTTTGAACATTATCATGAACGAAATGATGACGGCTTTCAAAACGTCTAGTATGAGAGACTTGAATTGGATCATGTGGAAAACTAGAAGGGGGGTTGAATAGTTTACCGGTTTTTAAGTTAATTATCTTGTGAAACTTTACGTTTAATCAAAGATCTAAACTACAAGACAATATATAATATGCAAGAGTAACGAAAGAAACAATCAAACCACAACACGATAGTTTATCGTGGTTCGGCTACAAGGACTCTTTTTCCTTGCCCTACTCCATGCCTTGAGTATCAAACTTGAGAGTTTCTTTCACTAGTCAACAAGCTTCTTTCACCGGTGGAGAAAACCTTACACGTCGCTTACACAAGATTACCGACACAAAGCTAGATGTCGAGTTCTTTTACAAGGGTACAACCACTCCCGTCACACTATGTATTTTAAAGCCTAAAATACTAACCGATCACTACTGAAAATACACAATCAAATGAAGTATAGACTACACGAAGTCTATACAATGCTAAGCTAACAAGTCTTGCAACGTTGTGTTGAATACTTGTAACTTTGATATGAACTTGTCAACTTCTTTGCTACAAGAGAACTTCACACAAATGAAATGTTAATGAGTTAGATGAATGATATGAATATGTATGTGCAAAGTATATATGAGAAGTGATGAAAGATTTCTTGCAAGTGGCTTGGTATTTATAGCCAAACAAACCGGACCACTGGCGGATCCGGCGGAATCCAAACAAGGGTTCCGCCCTTGTAACCCCAGGGTTCCACCAGTGTCTGACAGTCAAAGCCTTCAAGAAATCTTTCCATATCTAGCAATGTTAAATCAAGCTTCTTCAAGTCAACACACAATAGATAGAGTAAGAGACTATCTATAATGTGTAAGAAGTAATGTGTAAGAAGTCTTATGGAAAGTCAAACATTCAACCTTTCCATAAATGCACATGTTACATTTTCTATATGATGCGTGGGAATTGCACCAGGCTTTACCTCTCGAGGGATCTCGAGAAGCTTACAACCCCCACCAGGCAGTGTACCTGATCGTTGTAGTATAGTATAGTGACAAGTACTGGGGGATTGATCGTTCAGCTCAGGAATAGTGTCGCTAGAATTAGAAAGCCTAAAAACTAGGTCTAGAGGTGAGGGATGATTCTTTTTGTATTTTTATATTTTATAAAAAGCAAGTAAAATCTCAGGTTTTGGAAGAGTGGGCGGAATTAGTTGCTAGTCAACTAACCCAATAATTAAGATGCAATCAAAATAAAATAACGGAAATGTAAATAAAGCTAATTAAACTAATGTGGTGTAAACAATAGATGGGAGAATTGTGTTTACTTAGATTTCACTACTCCCTAGATATCTTTTACAGGTTAATTGTTTATTACAGTTGTGTGGATGACGGGTTATATTCCTTAATACCAATCATGGGGTGGCGTACTTACTTCTCCAATTCTATAAGCTCCTACTTCACTCCTATGTCGAGCCTGCAAGAAGCTCCTAACATGGGATCACTAGAATCCGCTCATGCATTAAATACAACCATAAAAACCTAGTACACATTGGTTCATGTTTCTTAAGACGTTCAAGCAAGTTACACAATGGAGATCTGCCAGTTTTCTTAAGCCTAACATTGAAATCATTCATCCATTACAACTATAAACAAGCAATCAACCTATAATCAACATCTAGGTTTCATTACATCTAAGCAAACACACAAAAGATCTAGCCTAGCATGTTAAAATCAAGACAAGCGTAAGATATATTCAAATAACACATAGACATATTGAATGAATTGAAAGGAAACTTATCTCAATTGAACATGAAGGGTTTCAAGGGGTGAAAACCCTTGAAAATGCTGTTACAAACGAGCTAGGGTTTATTAAGTTCGACCCTAAAATTCTCCTCTTAAGTTCCACACATAATGAATGAAAATTAGAAAAGTATATATCGATTTCATGAGGTGACGGCTTCAAGAGGAAAGTTCTGACGCCGTCATCTCGCCGCCAATAAAATTCTCGGACTGCCTAGATCCAGATCTGACGCCGTCATGTGTATTTCTGCTCTGGGCCGTCACCACTTTTACTCCTGACGACCTTGATCTGACGCCGTCACGTTTTCTCTGGGCCGTCATCATTTTTGCTCCTGACGCCGTCATAAATTTGCTCTTGACGCCGTCAGGTACTGTTCCCAGCAAGAAAAATTAAGTCTTTGCCGTTTTCTTCACTTTTATGCTCCAAAAACGTCCAAAATGCTTCCTTTTCCAGAATACACTCCAAAAGTACCTAAAATCACAAAAGGAACGATTTAGGGCTATAATTGATCAAATAAATTCCAATTCCGGCTTAAATGACCCCCTAAAAACGGATCATTTTTCGTCTCATCACTATATTTAGATATATGAAAATGTTATGTTAAGTATGAAATGTAAATGTAGCAAATAAAGTCTAGTTGTGCAAGACTAAAACTAAAATCATGTTTTACTAAAAACTAAAGTTTACACTTTGTCGTTAACAAAACTTAGCAAAGATCGTAAAATATAAATAACGTTTTTAGGCGATATTTGTATTAACAATCTCCCTCTTTTTGTTGATGACAAAACATAAACTTTATTTTTACGTAAATAACTAATTATAGTGTTAAGTCTTTAAAAGTTTTGTATTTAAACTTGTTTTACTTATTTGATGAAAACCATTTAAGAATATAAGTTTAAATATATTTTCTCCCCCTTTTTGTCGAAACAAAAAGAAGAGTTGCAAAGCGGAAAAATGCAAGTGCTCCCCCTTGGACAATACTCCCCCTAAATGGAGTGCCAAGTTAGGAAACATGGATTTTGAACCTACAACAAAAGAGTTAGTTGGTGATAATTACACACGACAAATCGTGTAGTCACAACATAATATGAGAATAGAAGCAATCACAATCACAACTCATATATGGTCAACCAACAATGCAAACAAGATAGTAGAAAAGATGTCATTCCAAGTAAAATTTGTCTTTTCAAAAGTCAAAGACAAGAAATGAAAAATATCTTCCTACTTTTAGAAATAGAAAGAAAAATAAAAAAAAAATAACAAAGAAATAAAATCCTACTTCTATAAGTGGATGTCTCCCAACATTTTCCTAAATGGGGCAAAGCCTCCATAGTACGCTCTAAGAGTCATTTGGGCGTGAAAGAGCATCCAAACGTTCAAGAATGTGTTGTAGAGCAAAGCGGGTTTTATCTTGGACTTGGTGGAGCATGATTTTTATGCTCTCACTTATTTTAGCTTCCCGCTCACAATGTGAGCAACCATGGCGGGGATTGGGTAGGATTTGATCATGGAATAATGGTTGAGGTGGTGGAATGGTGGAGGTTTCTTTGGAGGATGAAGGGTTTACAACGAATGCAAGCAAGGTGGTTTGAAACTCCATGGCTTGATGGAGATGATTATCCACCATGCTTTTGAAAGCATAGAGGTTATCAAGGCGGTCGTTGATTTATGCGTGGAGTTTGGAGGGTTGTTCCATAATAACGCCTCAATTTCCTCATATGAGGGAAAGAGGGACTCAAAGTGGTGGGAATGGGATTGTGGTTGTGATACTAGAGGTTGTGGTGGTTGGTGTCGTTCTAAGTGAGGTTCTTCATAGAGAGGTCCATGGATGTCTTTGTAGATGGGGTGAAACAACAAGGTATTAGGTTGTGAAGGTTGTTCTTGTGGTGGTGGTTCTTGTTCAAACGGGACATTGGGCTCAAAGAATGCACGTGTGTGTTCATGTGCCATTCGTTCGATAGAAGCAAACGAAGGCAAGGGTGGTGGATTTTGTGATCTAGGTGGAATATCCTCAAGATTGTCTAGAAAAGGATGTGGTGATGTTGGTGGAGTTCCAAAGAGTTCCATTGGTTCAAGTTTTGGTAATTTAGGTGTGATGGAGACTTAGATGGTTGAGTTGGAGCCGGTGGTGGACTTGGATCAATGGGTGTCTTTGTTGGTGGTTGAGTGGTGATAGCATGATTGAATTTTGGTGATGCTGTAACAACTCGCATTTTTAGATTACTATTCATTTGTACTATTCAATATTACTATTCACTTTTTACTATTCACTTTCACTATTCACTCCCGAAATTTTTATTTCATATTCTCGTAAGTTAAACTATTTTAATGATAATCCGAGAATTTGACACTCGTCGGATCGTTTCTGCAAAAATCACAAAACTGTGTCCGAGATTTACTTTTAGGTTTAAACGTCATTCCAGCATCCCGATATGTCCATAAAACACTATAAACAATAGAAATATGATTTTCTCTCATTTTATGACAATTCCAAAAGTTTTGGAATTTTACGTTTTCCAGTTCAGCGTTTTGCGCGAATTACGCGTTTTAGACTCGCGTTTTCAGTTTTAGCAGCGTTTAAGCAACCCGATAGAACTTGTCACTCATTAAATATGCTAAGATAGGTTATATTGATAAGTTCTAGCATATTTATAAGTTTCATATTTTTAGGATACCCGATTTTAAGTTTCGTGACTTTACGACTTACAGTTAGCAATTAACGGGACCAAAACTCACTCCGTAAAAACAAGATAACATCAAAACTTCACCTAGTCATCCAAGATAAGCATATGAACGAAATTTTAGACCACATGGGGTGTTTTTATATGTGTCATCTAGATAAGACTAGGAAACTTACAAAGGAAGACTTATACATGTTTAAGTAAACTTAGGCTCCAAGTAAAACTTGGTCACCAAGTTTAGGCACCTTCCTAGGAGCTTTCCTAACCTCCTCATCTTCACTATAAATAGCAAGCTCATCCTCTTCCTTTCTCTTCATTCCAAACACTCAACAACAAATCCATAAACCATGATCCTTTGATTTCTAAGTTATAAGTTACATACCAAAGTTGAAGGCATAGTTAGTCTCTACATGAATCAAGAGTTTGTTTGGTGATTCCATGGTTGAATTAGGAGATACACAAGGGTACTAGGGCTGAGCTAAGAAGGTTTTCAAAAGGGTTATAGCAAGGGTTTACAAGAGTTGTGGTGAAGGGTTTGCAAGCATAGGTTTAGTGTCCTAGTTTCATACTTGACTTCCTTTCTTTAGAAAGCCAAAAGTTGTAAGAAACCCTATTACACTTTCTTGCTCAATAATCATTTTCATGCTTATTATGTTTCTTTCATGCTATATATGGTCTTTGTATTATGTTCATGATGTATAAAAACTAGTAAAACAAGTTATGGTATATATATGTTAACTTATGTTATTTAAACAAGTAAACTAGTGACTTTTATGGAGAACCACGACCAAAATAGTATAACTATGATATTTGACACTTACCTACTGTTAGAGAGGACTTAACAAGGAAAACATAGCAATTTGAATCACCCAAAACGAGTACCCGAGTCAAAAGTTATGACCATTTGAAATTACCAAAATTTACGGCAAAACTGCCAAATATTTCTGTGACAGAACCTTAAACACGCAAAAAGAGGCCCTTCTGGTCCGTTTCATCAAAAAGTTAAAATATGAAAGTTGTCCGGAATCATGTTTTCTTCAAAAACTCAGGAGCACGTTTCTAGAAAACCAATAACGAATGAGATTTTCTTCAGTTTTTTAACAGCTATTTTATATACCAAAGTTACTATATAATAGTTATGGTTTAATAAGACCAAGAAGTCTAATGACCTAAAGCCAAGACCACAACCATGGCTAAAGCCAAGATTGAGTCTCAAGACTATGGTAACAATGACCAAGGTCACGGCTAAAGACCATGTAACTTTTCGAATAAAAAACTTATATATATTTTATCAAATACTACAATAGTAGGGAGCCTCATGTGAGGAGTTCATTAAGTAAGCCGTCGAGATGAGTTGTAGATTTACGAATTAAAGTGTCCTGGCTCCTCGAATGTTTACTCCATGACTTCTGAATTATGTCGGCCCGAACGGTAGTAAGAGATATACAACCTATACATGTTTCATAAACCATTTATATTCAAAGACTTACACTATATACTAAGTACTACATCATGAACATTATGCAAGACATATATAGGCAATTCTTCGTATTCTTAGACGTTACTCCAAACCTAAGTCGCAACGTTCTATTATAGGCTGCTCTTAGAGATTTTCACGATTCGACTACCACTTTCATTTCTCATTACATAACTTAAGGTGAGTCATAGCCCCACTCTTACTCTTTTAATACTTGTTTTAAACTCTTTTGGGGAGATACATGCTTAAACTACCTGCTTTCTCTTTTACTAAAGACAATTTTACTCATATGCTATGCTATACTTTTATACTCTTAAACATGACGTGTAGTTTTATTACGATATGTGCCTTAATGTGTGAAAACTATTCTATACGCTATATTCTTTAACCACTGTTTAACTCCTAGATGGAGCCGATGGAGAGGTATTGATAGTACTATCGGGCTGATGCCCCCACCATTGCCATATATTCCTGGCCTTGGGTGAATATAATCCAGCTTTGAAGCATTTGTGCTTATTCTTGTCATGAGGTTCAGTAGGCAGTGATACTTTACATTAAGCGTGCATATATCGTATACACATATATCGAAATCATACTATATGTTAGCAGTGGGTTGTGAACACACAGGTTGCAAGTGTTGTTATGGGCGGGACTTGCAACTGAGTGGATTCACGATGCCTTTGCTGTGCGAATACTCTTTAAAGACTTTTCAACTATTTTAAGACAAACTCTATGAACTCACCAACCATTGTGTTGACACTTTAGCATGTTTATCTCAGGTTAGTAAGGCGATAGCTAGTGCGTGGAACTTAGAGTCAAGCTGCATATTCTGAAGACTTACGCTTTTTATCATTTACCATTCAAAACTTTGTATACATTTATGTATCATACTTTGGAATCTCATGTTTGTAACTTTGAATTCATTAATCGAATGGTAACTTTTCAAAATGTCTCATTTAGAGGTCGTTTTCTATAACTTGTACTTTGTATTATGAAGTAGCACCCCTGTGACACAGTCTTCCGCTGCGGTATTTTGGGGGTGTTACAGATTGGTGTCAGAGCTTTAGTTATAGAGAACTAGGTTGCATTTAGTGCCTAGACTATAACTGCTATATACGTTAAGACTCTCCTCTTTATTTGCCTTACACACACTACATACGAATATGCTTTTTGTTAGTTATTGGTTTAGTTCCAGGCTGTTAGATGATATGACTTTAGTATTATAAGGAACCCCAGAATTTAGTCGAGTCATTAAAAACATGGAGCTCAGTAATAACTAATTATTTAACTTGATCTTGTGACAGTTCTTGTTTGATGAGACACAAGATTTGAGTTAAATAATATTATTGCTTAGCTTTAGGGATTTGATGACTTGATTATTTTATTATCTACCTCAGAAATCAAGTTTGTGTCGGAAATTCTTAAGTAGGATGATTTAGAATCTCCTTATTTAAATGGATTGGGACGCCTCTTTATTTAAACAAAGAAATTGTAAATCACCGAACCATGAGTTTATGATCCCTTACTTACATAAATTTGGACACTTCTTTATGTAAGTAAAGAGTTATAAATAAGTGGGCTTATTTGCATCCGATACGAATCCTTAACCACAACCTTAGACGAATCAGAGTGAACACCACTATTTTAGAGATCCTGAAATCCCAAATTCTCTTAGACACACAGTAAGTAGTTAACATCAACAGAACTTCGGGACGAAGTTCTCCTTAAGGGGTAGAGACTGTAACAACTCGCATTTTCGGATTACTATTCATTTATACTATTCACTATTACTATTCACTTTTTACTATGCACTTTCACTATTCACTCCCGAAATTTTTATTTCATATTCTCGTAAGTTAAAGTATTTTAATGATAATCCGAGAATTTGACACTCGTCGGATCGTTTCTGCAAAAATCACAAAACCGTGTCCGAGATTTACTTTTAGGTTTAAACGTCATTCCAGCATCCCGATATGTCCATAAAACACTATAAACAATAGAAATATGATTTTATCTCATTTTAGGACAATTCCAAAAGTTTTGGAATTTTACGTTTTCCAGTTCAGCGTTTTACGCGAATTACGCGTTTTAGACTCGCGTTTTCAGTTTAGCAGCGTTTAAGCAACCCGATAGAACTTGCCACTCATTAAATATGCTAAGATAGGTTATATTGATAAGTTCTAGCATATTTATAAGTTTCATATTGATGAGGCAAAAAATGATCCGTTTTTAGGGGGTCATTTAAGCCCGAATTTGAATTTATTTGATCAAATATTACCCTAAATCGTTCCTTTTGTGATTTTAGGTATTTTGGGAGTGAAATCTGGAAAAGGAAGCAATTCGGACATTTTTGGAGCATAAAAGTGAAGAAAACACCAAAGTCTTAATTTTCCATGCTGGGAACAGTAGGTGACGGCGTCAAGAGCAAAATTCCATGACGACCCAGTACAGATTTGACGGCGTCATGAAGGTAGGGCGTCAAGAGTAAAAGTCATGACGGCCTGGAAATGATTAAGTCTTGACGGCGTCAAATGTAGATCAAGGCAGTCCGAGAATAGTTTTGGCGGCGAGGTGACGGCGTCACAAGCTTTGTCTTGACGCCGTCAGACCTCTTTTCCTATATATAGTTTTCTAATTTTTCACATTAAAAGAGAGAAGTTTTGGAGAAACCCTAAGTACGAACTTGGTATGAATTTTACAGGTTTTTCAAGGGTTCCAAGCCCTTGATACCTTACATGTGTAATTGAGATAAGTGTTATTTCAATTCAATCAATATGTCTATGTGTTGGTTGTCTATATCTTGTTCTTGTCTTAATTCCATCATGCTATGCTAGATCTATCTTGTGCTTGCTTAGATCTAATGAAACCTAGATGTTAATTATGTGTTGATTACTTGTTTATACTTGTTTTGGATGAATGATTTATATGTTAGGCTTAAGAAAACTGGCAGATCTCCAATTGGTAACATGCTTGAACGTCTTAAGAAACATGAACCGACGCGCACTAGGTCTTTATTGGTTGTATTTAATGCATGAGCCACTGTTTACAATCCCTATAGTTGTGCTGGGCATGGTGTAGGAGGAGATAAAAGCTCATAGAATTGGGGAGTTAAGTGTGCCACCCCATGAATGGTATTAAGGAATACGATCCGTCATCCATGCATTTATAACAAGTAATTAACGTGTAAAAGATGTCTAGGGAGTAGTGAAATCTAAGTAAACACATTTTCTCCACTTATTGCTCACAACTTTAGTATAATTTAGTTTATTTTCATTTTCTGTATTTTATTTTGATTGCATCTTAGTATTGGGTTAGTTGATTAGCAACTAATTCCGTCCAAATCCTTCAAACCCGAGAATTTTAATTGCTTTCTAAAAAATATAAAAACACAAAAATAATCATCCCTCACCTTTAGAACTAGTATTTAGTCTTTCTAATCCTAGCGACACTATTCCTAAGCTGAACGATCAATCCCCCGGTACTTGTCACTATACTATACTACAACGATCAGGTACACTGCCTGGTGGGGGTTGTAAGCTTCTCGAGATCCCTCGAGAGGTAAAGCCTGTTGCGATTCCCACGCATCAAGTTTTTGGCGCCGCAGCCCGGGGAATAGTTATTGTCAAGGTTCGAATTTCTTTTTATTAGGTCTACTTGCTAGATTCCTTTCTAGTAAGATTTTATTTTTATTTTTAGGTTCTCTTTAGTCTATCTTATTTCTTTGTGCCTTTGTTCGTAACCACCCGACATCATGGACAACGGGAACATCTTTGAACCCGTCATCCCACCACAACAAAACCACCATTAGAACCCCTTAGGCCCCGAACCTTAGGAGAGTATTCCCGACCTAGCCATCAAGGCTACCGAAACACCATTGAGCTCACCGGAGCCAATGTGACCCCCTTGCGATCCGACACCATCCGGTTGGTGCAAGGCGGATGTGCATTCCATGGACTTCGTTCCGAAGATCCAAACCAACATCTTAAGGACTTCCTCAAAGTCGTAGATTCCATAGACCTAGATGTTGAAACTAGAGAGACAACCCGATTACGCCTATTCCAATTGTCTCTACGGGATCAAGCTAGTCAATGGATTGAGCGTTTACCCGCGGGATCCATCACCACATGGGATAACCTCACCAATCGCTTCCTTACTCAATTCTTCCCACCGGGGAAGATTGCAATGCTTAGAAATGACATCCTGATGTTTGAACAGCAGCAGGGTGAAACTTTTTACGAAGCTTGGGCC
This sequence comes from Artemisia argyi, assembly GCA_030686995.1. NCBI lineage: Eukaryota > Viridiplantae > Streptophyta > Magnoliopsida > Asterales > Asteraceae > Artemisia > Artemisia argyi. The sequence continues at coordinate 105,374,191 of CM060709.1, forward strand.
CGTTTTAAGGATCTCCTCCATAAGGTCCCTCATCATGGTATAAACCGTTGGTTGTTAGTCCAGATTTTCTACGACCATGTTGACTATCACACTAAGCGCACAATTGATAGGGCCGCGGGAGGTAAATTGCGTGATAAGAATGCCGAGGAGTCTTGGGCAGTTATCGAGGAGCTCGCCACTGATAATCAGGAGATGTGGGAGTTTAATCATACTATAAAAGCGGCTATCAATGCAGTCTCAACATCTGGAGGGACCACCGAAATCCCCGATGAACTCCTATGCAAACTCAAGGCCAAAGTTGACTATTTTGAGGAAAGGCAAAGGAGGCCTTTAAGTCCTAGACGAGCCACTGTCAATTCTATCTCAAAACCAACTTCGGCACCATTATCTGAGTCGCCTTCTAGAGAAAATGTTGAGACTTTCCAGAACTATACCCCACCTTGTTCCCCTCCGAAGGAACTTAGCTCGGAGTTTGAAGCTAGGATGAGAGAATATATGGCAACTCACTGATGAGTGTCTAAATACTCATCATTTTATACTAATCTGAGCTGCCAAAACATACAAAAACACTCAAATATGTATCAAAATACTTAAAATATCTTAGAGGTGTGTTTTATATGTTTCAAATGCAAAATATGCAAAAACAGATTAAAAACGTACAAAGTTTGCATAATTGGCAGTTTCAGTCCCTCAAGTTTCATAAATTGTCAAAACTAGTCCCTGGTTATTCTAAAAACATGAAAATGTCACCAAAGGTCCTTTTTAATCATAAAGTTACATATTTAGTCCTTTGGTGCAAAGTTTCATAAAATTACAAGTTTAGTCCCTGTACTTTGGAAATTGACAGAAATGGTCCCTGGAATGTAAAAACTTTGAGAAAAGCAATTTTGGTCCTTATACTAATAATCTTTTGCAGGAATGGTCCTTGGTATGAAGTTTGGTAAATTTACATGATTGGTCCCTCAAGTTTGGCAGTTTGGCAAAACAGGTCCCTCAAACTTTTAAACTTGACAGTTTCAGTCCCTGGGTGTTCAAAATGGGAAAATTATCATTAAGGGTCCTAGGGAATTCATAATTGTCACTTTTAGTCCCTGGGAGAAAGTTTTGAATAAATTACACATTTAGTCCCTCAAGTTTGGTAAATTGTCAGTTTTAGTCCCCGGGTATTTAAAAAATTAAAAATATCAAAAATACCCTAGTACTATTCATATATTGGCAATTATGGTCCTTTGAACAAAATTGGAATAATGCCATAACCACCCCTCAAGTTTGCCTAATTTACAAAATTAGTCCTTGTTGTGTTTTTAGTTAACAAAACCAAACGGACCCTTTTATTAAATCCACCAAATCCTAATCCACTAAACCCAACACCAAAGCCCACCCACTATCCCTTACCCTAAGCCCAAAAATTTACCAGCCCACCCAGGGTCAATACCCGGTCAACCTACAACCAAAACCACTCCCCCGTTTTCCCTCCCAAACCACCACCACTCAGACCTCAATACCACATGGTATTTCACCTCCACCTGGCCTTCAGCTTGCTCCCCACTCTTCACCACCTCACCCTCCACCTCACACAAGCTTCCAAACCCCTTGAAACCCTCACAAGTTACCTCCTCTGTCCCATGACTTTTTGGCGCGCAAAAAGTCATTTAAACGGCCTGGATCAATTGGACTACATCAAGGGCTATGAATTGGTGGGAAATACCCCAGTGGGTCCCACATACTCAGTAAAGGGCTACAAAAGGGAAGAAAGGCAAAAGAGAAGATTATTAGTTTTAGGTTTAGTGTAATTTAGGTCGATAGTGTAATTTTAATCTTTCAAGTGTAATTTTAAGCTTCTTGTTAATCAATTAAGTTGTTTCTATGTATCTTTAAACTTTTTAAGTAATCAATTTTAAGTTTCAGCTCAGTATCTCAGTTTTTGAATTTCTCAATTTCTCAAAAATTTCACAAAGTATTGTCTGTTGTTCTTTGTTGTTGTTACTGAATTCATACACTCATATTAGCTCTGACAAAGATAATATAAGTGTTAGAAAACTTTAACTTATCTGTTTAGCTATAAATAGAAAAATAAAAAAAATAATTAAGAAAATATAAAGAAAATAAAAAATAGAAGGAAGAAAGGAAGAATGACTGAGCAAGGTGTGATTCTGGATTGATTGGGAAATAGAAACCTTGTGGGAGGTATTAGGTTGGTCATTTGTTCTTGTTTCATCACATCTCAGTCATGTACCATTTGTAAGTCATAAACTTTATAATTGTATTTTTTAGTTCTTATTATTATTTCTGTTATATTTGTCTTCAATTAGGTTTAATTATGTTCCTAGTTTATGTTTCAAGTAAAAATCTTGTAGGTTAAAGGGTAAATTTAATAGTTGTAGTTTTATATAGCAGTTATAGGTGTGTTTGGATTAGTGGATTGCACCATTGAGTCCTGTGTTTTAGTTGCTATATTTAGTATAAACAGATTAGTCTAAGTCCTAATATCTCATAATAGTCATAAAAACTAAGCCTTAAACCACAGAAAGTCAAAATCATACTCCACACACCCTCACAGTAGACTGTGAGGGAATATAAGCCCACAAACCCTCACTTAAGCTCATATCAATAAGCTTTAGCTTATTTTAGGTCTAATATAGCTTATATTAACTAAATTAATCAGTAGTGAATGTTAGAAACTCAAATAAGTCAACACACCAAGTTTCATTAAAAGTCAAGATTTGTTCAAACTCAGATTTTTCCCAAAACTCCCAGATTTCTTTAGAATTTAGGAGAAGGTTTCAAGACTTGAAATTTGTTTTAGTAACATACTACCACCTCATCTTTAAGTTCTCATAAGCCTTATATTTTTAGCAATTTTATTCTGGGCCCCACTCACCCTCAAAGACACTTGCAGGGGGTGAACCCTGCCCTGCTCCATCAGACCCAGGCCACCACTACTACTTAGTGGTGGTTTTGCCACCACCACAGTGGGCCCCACACCTCCTAAATAGGTTTTCCCAACCCCCCTCCTAGTAGACTCTAAGTATTGACCAGAAGTTTGACTTGAATCCAAGTGGACCCCACCTAGATTAAGCTCTCAAGTCTGTCCCTCTTCTGTGTGCTTTTCAGGTTTTTGGATTAGCTTATTTGGTTTATTGGCTTATCTACTGAGCTTATTTAGCTAAATTAAGCTTTGACAAGTTCAAACAACTTATTAGTACCAGAAATATCCAAGGTGGGTCCCATATAAGCTCATTTGAGCTTATTTCTCATTAAAGTCAACAATAGTCAACTGTCTAGGATTATAGCTTATAACTAGCTTATTATTAAGTTCTAAAATATTTGTTTTTATTAAAGTTAGTTGTTTTTATGTATAACATAGTTTTGTAAAAGAAAAATCCAAGAAAAACAATATAAAAATAAGTGATAGTTTCTATTTAATTTAATTTAATTTTAATTTTCATTTTTATATTTTTATTAAGTAATCTGTATTTTTATATTTTTATTAATTTCCTTATATATTAAAGTATTTTAAATAATTTTATTAGATTTTTATATTGTCATTTGATATTTATTAGATTTAATAATAGTTTTATTAATAATTAATTAATAAGTAAGTTATAAATAGCATAATTAATTTTTATATAGTAACACCTATATTTTATATTTTTTATAGCTTCTATAAGTCATAAGATAATTTTAGAAATTTTCTTGTGATTTATACTGTTCATTTAATAGTTTTTATAATTTAAATAGTTTAAATAGTAATTAAATAATAAATAGAATAATAAATAGTAAACTAGTTTAAAAATATATAAAATAAAGTTTTTATAATTTTTTAGGATTCCTGTAATGGTTAATTAGATATATAAAAATTTTCATAATTTTCTAAGTTAGTTTAATAATATTTGTAATTTAAATTAGTTTAAATTGTTTAATTAATATAAATAGTTTTTAATTAATAAGAAATTCACAAAAAGACAAAAAGATTTATTTTTATTTTTTATACTTTCTTCAAGTTCTATTTTAAGTTTAGAAAATATTTTTATAAGTTTCTAGTTTAATTTGTAGTATTTATAATTTTCTAATTAAATAGTTAAATAGTTATTAATTAAATAATTAATAATAAATAATATAATAATCTAAAAAATAGTTTTCTTTTCATTTTAATGTTATTTTAAGTTTAAGTTTATAAGATTTTCATTTTTAACCCTTGTAGTTTATTTTTCTTAAAAACTCACCTTTTTCTCAGTACGCAATCGCGTCTGATTTTAAATTGGTATACGTTTTAAACGTTTTAAATACCTAGGTTTTACGTAATAGTTTTAATAGTTTATTTAAGTTATTTTAAGTTGTAAAACCTTAGTTTAACACACACACACACTTTTATACCATTCCCTGTTCACATTCACTAATCACAGATTCGTTTATAATATCACATCGCACACCTCGTTGGGACTTACGACCCGGGAAAACACTGTATTCCTCGGAAGCATTTGCCTCAGCTGTTTGACTTGTTGACCATAACTTGGTTAATATTATCTGACTGTTTAAGGCGAATCAAAATTTGGCGCCGCTGCCGGGGAGGTTGTGCGCTTATTTTAAACGATTTTGCGTGTTAGTGAGTTTAGGATATACATCCATTTGTATAATTACCATCTTTTATCCATATTTTATAAAACAAAAACACAAAAATATTCACCTTTATACCTTCTATCTATTTGATTCTACCTTCTTACACCCATTTCATACATAATTCTTATGGCGTCTCTCGGTTACAAGTGTTTTCACTGTAAAAGCCCGATTGAGAACGGCTTTCGTTGTCTCCGGTGTATTTGTGAGAAATGTGGCAATAATTGTAGTAACAGATTTTGTACTATGTGCAATCTGTTCATAAGTCCAAATTCTCTCAATGATTCACCAAATTCTCCCAACTACCCTTCACAGCCCGAGATACGTGCTATTAATGACGAACCTTCAAAAAATTAATCCTAACCTTTCACGGTTTACGGTTAACAGTTTGTCAAGCAAACGTACAGAGCTTAGGGTAGTGACTGAAAAGAACTACTTACCTGATCTTCACGTTTATCAAGAACCAAAACCCGAGACCATAACGGAAGTGGTGGAAATTCCTAGCTCTCAGAGCACACCACTTGTCCCACCTCCAGATTTTGTTCCTTGTGACGGTTGTGGTGAGCCTCTTTTCGGTTTTCCATGTCGTTGGTGTACATGTGAACAATGTGGTAATGATATCCAAAACGGGAGTTGTTTGTTTTGTGGATCGAGTAATTCATTTGCTTATGATCCTAATCAAAACTCATTCAACGACTCCTCAAATTTTTCAAACTACCCATCACATTCATACGAGCAAGAGTCATATTATCCAAATTTCAATGATGCTTCGTATCAAAATACACCAAGCCAGACTCAACAGTTTTACTGTTGTGAGTACTGTGGAGGTCCACACTTTAGTTCTGATTGTCAAACAAAGAATCCATTTCCTTGTAACAATTACGACTATTCGTTTCAAGAACCACCTCCACAGTACCAAATGAACCAAGCAACTCCTCAAAACCAGCAAGACCCTTGTCTAGAGGTTCTTGAAAAACTTAAAAACATTAGAGAAGAGTTAGCTAATATGTCGTTTCACAATGCACCAAGTTTTTCTTGTGTACATTGTGGGGGTCCTCATGATGATTTTAAATGTCAACCGTATTATAAACCTGAACATTGTTCTAGTTCTAATACATCCGGTTTTGACACATTCACACCCCCACAGTTTCCACTCACTCAATATTCTCGTGATAAATCTATCACGAAATTACTTGCTGAAAAACATGCTGCTAGAGACGAAAGAAGCATGGAAGAATTACTAGTCTTAGAACAAGCAGCTATAACACGTACCAAATTTCAAAATGCTGTTTTTCTCGATGAGGATGATGAAAGTGATGATACCTCATCAAGATCATCAGTTGAGACTCCTTCCATGCATATACAGGGAGAAAAGAATATAACTGAATCACCAGCAGTAGAAATAATGGAACTTGTAGACTCCATTACTGCTAGTCCTTCTCATCTCCCTGAGTATGATGTTATCACATCCGAGGTTTCCACTCACTCTCTGAACATGGGGGACGAGCATCTTGACACTGTTCCTGCAAAGGAATCGGACGAATTCATAAAGTCTAGTGTTGAGAACCTTATCCCAATCCCAAGAGAGTCACAGGGAATTCTTGATCATATGTGTGATATCCCTCCCCCTCTTGTCTTTCCAAATGATCATATTGAGATGTTCTCTGATTCTGATGAGAACTATTCTTTATCTTGTGGAGACATAAGTTATGTGGGGGAATTACCTTCTGAGCTTGTCAACTCAGAAGAAGAGAATGATGAAGAAATAATCCAAGACGAATCTCTTCGTCTTACATTATTAAATGCTAATCTTCTCATTTCTAGAATCGAGGCTTTTAATGAAAAGCCTATTTCATCTCCTATCCCCGTCAAGGATAGTGAGATTTTGATCAATGATTCTATTCCTGAATTGCAAACGTTCCATTTTGATCAAACGGGAGATAAGATAAGTGGTATCACCACTTCTCATTCTTATAATTCTCTTCCCGTTTATGAATCATTTACTATTGAGGAGTTCCCCAATGAACTCACTCAAATCAATCCCGAATACGAATCATTCACCTTTGAGGAGTTCTCCTGTGAACTCACTCATATCATATCTCCACCGGAGTATGATAGTTTCTATTTTGATCTAGACATACCCATAATATGTCTTGATCAACCGAGCTTAAATGAGGAGATTCATGAAACAATGAATTCTCCTATTGAAGATGAGGAATTAATCATGATTTTCATCATGACCTTTTTTCTTTTCTTCATATATTCTGTTCCCTATCCTGTTCTTCACTCTTTCGGGAGTGAAGACATTATCTTTGATCCCGGCATTCTCATTTATAAATTATGAGCCGGTTACTTGTCTCATCGGTGTGGAACTTTCACGTGCTTCAAATGTTTATCCAAACGTCTTGAATGAAAGTCCGATTGAGATTGTCTCTTCCACTTGCTTCCCCATGGACAAATGAATTCGGGGTCGAGTCAAGCTAGTGACTCGGGAATCAAAAACATTAGCACAAAACATGGGTTTCACCCGTGTGTAACACCCTAGTGTGGGGGAGATGCCCCACATGTTGTATATATATATATCCTTAAAAAAAAAAAAAAAAAAAAAAAAAAAAAAAAAAAAAAAAAAGTACATATAGTGATAGCTTCTATTTAAGAAGTTTTATCTAAAAAAATATTTGTATGTATATACATTTTAAATAACGGCTATAGAGTATTTTCTTCTTACGTTCTAAGTTCGGTTTAATACCCGGTACTTTGAATATTGAGGACAATATTCAGTTCTAAGTGTGGGGGGAGATTCGTCTAACGAATTTAAACACATGTTCCATCAAGAACCCCCATTTTAGCCAAAATTTTAAAAATTTTTCTCACTTAGAACGCAATAAATGGTATCAATCCTCCATGTCTAACCCACAACAGGATTGGCTAATCCAGGAGCAAACGGTTCTTGGTAAAGATAACTCAAACCCGTTTATGGCTTGCAATTTGCCAAAAATTGTATGGTTCCTCAACTCCCCATTATCCTCAAAAGCTAATGAGTTGGCTAGCCCGCAAGATTATGGCTTGTGGTAAAGGCCGTGGAAAAACCATAATTGGTAATCAGCTCACCAAGATGTTGACTATTCCATCAAGAGTTGGCTAGTCCAGAAGCAAACGGCTTTTGGTAAAGACTAATCAAATCCGTTGACAGCTGGTGATTTGCTCAAAATCACACGGTTATCAGGTGTGCCACAGTTCTTACACCTGGCTACTCCAGAAGTGATGGCTTTTGGTAAAGAGTTTTTCAAATCCATTAAGTTTTTCTCAATAGATTGCTAGGGACTAGCAATAGTTTAGTGTGGGGGATTGATGAGTGTCTAAATACTCATCATTTTATACTAATCTGAGCTGCCAAAACATACAAAAACACTCAAATATGTATCAAAATACTTAAAATATCTTAGAGGTGTGTTTTATATGTTTCAAATGCAAAATATGCAAAAACAGATTAAAAACGTACAAAGTTTGCATAATTGGCAGTTTCAGTCCCTCAAGTTTCATAAATTGTCAAAACTAGTCCCTGGTTATTCTAAAAACATGAAAATGTCACCAAAGGTCCTTTTTAATCATAAAGTTACATATTTAGTCCTTTGGTGCAAAGTTTCATAAAATTACAAGTTTAGTCCCTGTACTTTGGAAATTGACAGAAATGGTCCCTGGAATGTAAAAACTTTGAGAAAAGCAATTTTGGTCCTTATACTAATAATCTTTTGCAGGAATGGTCCTTGGTATGAAGTTTGGTAAATTTACATGATTGGTCCCTCAAGTTTGGCAGTTTGGCAAAACAGGTCCCTCAAACTTTTAAACTTGACAGTTTCAGTCCCTGGGTGTTCAAAATGGGAAAATTATCATTAAGGGTCCTAGGGAATTCATAATTGTCACTTTTAGTCCCTGGGAGAAAGTTTTGAATAAATTACACATTTAGTCCCTCAAGTTTGGTAAATTGTCAGTTTTAGTCCCCGGGTATTTAAAAAATTAAAAATATCAAAAATACCCTAGTACTATTCATATATTGGCAATTATGGTCCTTTGAACAAAATTGGAATAATGCCATAACCACCCCTCAAGTTTGCCTAATTTACAAAATTAGTCCTTGTTGTGTTTTTAGTTAACAAAACCAAACGGACCCTTTTATTAAATCCACCAAATCCTAATCCACTAAACCCAACACCAAAGCCCACCCACTATCCCTTACCCTAAGCCCAAAAATTTACCAGCCCACCCAGGGTCAATACCCGGTCAACCCACAACCAAAACCACTCCCCCGTTTTCCCTCCCAAACCACCACCACTCAGACCTCAATACCACATGGTATTTCACCTCCACCTGGCCTTCAGCTTGCTCCCCACTCTTCACCACCTCACCCTCCACCTCACACAAGCTTCCAAACCCCTTGAAACCCTCACAAGTTACCTCCTCTGTCCCATGACTTTTTGGCGCGCAAAAAGTCATTTAAACGGCCTGGATCAATTGGACTACATCAAGGGCTATGAATTGGTGGGAAATACCCCAGTGGGTCCCACATACTCAGTAAAGGGCTACAAAAGGGAAGAAAGGCAAAAGAGAAGATTATTAGTTTTAGGTTTAGTGTAATTTAGGTCGATAGTGTAATTTTAATCTTTCAAGTGTAATTTTAAGCTTCTTGTTAATCAATTAAGTTGTTTCTATGTATCTTTAAACTTTTTAAGTAATCAATTTTAAGTTTCAGCTCAGTATCTCAGTTTTTGAATTTCTCAATTTCTCAAAAATTTCACAAAGTATTGTCTGTTGTTCTTTGTTGTTGTTACTGAATTCATACACTCATATTAGCTCTGACAAAGATAATATAAGTGTTAGAAAACTTTAACTTATCTGTTTAGCTATAAATAGAAAAATAAAAAAAATAATTAAGAAAATATAAAGAAAATAAAAAATAGAAGGAAGAAAGGAAGAATGACTGAGCAAGGTGTGATTCTGGATTGATTGGGAAATAGAAACCTTGTGGGAGGTATTAGGTTGGTCATTTGTTCTTGTTTCATCACATCTCAGTCATGTACCATTTGTAAGTCATAAACTTTATAATTGTATTTTTTAGTTCTTATTATTATTTCTGTTATATTTGTCTTCAATTAGGTTTAATTATGTTCCTAGTTTATGTTTCAAGTAAAAATCTTGTAGGTTAAAGGGTAAATTTAATAGTTGTAGTTTTATATAGCAGTTATAGGTGTGTTTGGATTAGTGGATTGCACCATTGAGTCCTGTGTTTTAGTTGCTATATTTAGTATAAACAGATTAGTCTAAGTCCTAATATCTCATAATAGTCATAAAAACTAAGCCTTAAACCACAGAAAGTCAAAATCATACTCCACACACCCTCACAGTAGACTGTGAGGGAATATAAGCCCACAAACCCTCACTTAAGCTCATATCAATAAGCTTTAGCTTATTTTAGGTCTAATATAGCTTATATTAACTAAATTAATCAGTAGTGAATGTTAGAAACTCAAATAAGTCAACACACCAAGTTTCATTAAAAGTCAAGATTTGTTCAAACTCAGATTTTTCCCAAAACTCCCAGATTTCTTTAGAATTTAGGAGAAGGTTTCAAGACTTGAAATTTGTTTTAGTAACATACTACCACCTCATCTTTAAGTTCTCATAAGCCTTATATTTTTAGCAATTTTATTCTGGGCCCCACTCACCCTCAAAGACACTTGCAGGGGGTGAACCCTGCCCTGCTCCATCAGACCCAGGCCACCACCACTACTTAGTGGTGGTTTTGCCACCACCACAGTGGGCCCCACACCTCCTAAATAGGTTTTCCCAACCCCCCTCCTAGTAGACTCTAAGTATTGACCAGAAGTTTGACTTGAATCCAAGTGGACCCCACCTAGATTAAGCTCTCAAGTCTGTCCCTCTTCTGTGTGCTTTTCAGGTTTTTGGATTAGCTTATTTGGTTTATTGGCTTATCTACTGAGCTTATTTAGCTAAATTAAGCTTTGACAAGTTCAAACAACTTATTAGTACCAGAAATATCCAAGGTGGGTCCCATATAAGCTCATTTGAGCTTATTTCTCATTAAAGTCAACAATAGTCAACTGTCTAGGATTATAGCTTATAACTAGCTTATTATTAAGTTCTAAAATATTTGTTTTTATTAAAGTTAGTTGTTTTTATGTATAACATAGTTTTGTAAAAGAAAAATCCAAGAAAAACAATATAAAAATAAGTGATAGTTTCTATTTAATTTAATTTAATTTTAATTTTCATTTTTATATTTTTATTAAGTAATCTGTATTTTTATATTTTTATTAATTTCCTTATATATTAAAGTATTTTAAATAATTTTATTAGATTTTTATATTGTCATTTGATATTTATTAGATTTAATAATAGTTTTATTAATAATTAATTAATAAGTAAGTTATAAATAGCATAATTAATTTTTATATAGTAACACCTATATTTTATATTTTTTATAGCTTCTATAAGTCATAAGATAATTTTAGAAATTTTCTTGTGATTTATACTGTTCATTTAATAGTTTTTATAATTTAAATAGTTTAAATAGTAATTAAATAATAAATAGAATAATAAATAGTAAACTAGTTTAAAAATATATAAAATAAAGTTTTTATAATTTTTTAGGATTCCTGTAATGGTTAATTAGATATATAAAAATTTTCATAATTTTCTAAGTTAGTTTAATAATATTTGTAATTTAAATTAGTTTAAATTGTTTAATTAATATAAATAGTTTTTAATTAATAAGAAATTCACAAAAAGACAAAAAGATTTATTTTTATTTTTTATACTTTCTTCAAGTTCTATTTTAAGTTTAGAAAATATTTTTATAAGTTTCTAGTTTAATTTGTAGTATTTATAATTTTCTAATTAAATAGTTAAATAGTTATTAATTAAATAATTAATAATAAATAATATAATAATCTAAAAAATAGTTTTCTTTTCATTTTAATGTTATTTTAAGTTTAAGTTTATAAGATTTTCATTTTTAACCCTTGTAGTTTATTTTTCTTAAAAACTCACCTTTTTCTCAGTACGCAATCGCGTCTGATTTTAAATTGGTATACGTTTTAAACGTTTTAAATACCTAGGTTTTACGTAATAGTTTTAATAGTTTATTTAAGTTATTTTAAGTTGTAAAACCTTAGTTTAACACACACACACACTTTTATACCATTCCCTGTTCACATTCACTAATCACAGATTCGTTTATAATATCACATCGCACACCTCGTTGGGACTTACGACTCGGGAAAACACTGTATTCCTCGGAAGCATTTGCCTCAGCTGTTTGACTTGTTGACCATAACTTGGTTAATATTATCTGACTGTTTAAGGCGAATCACTCACTCAGATCGGCTTGCTAGATTCGAGGAAGCAGTTTATAAGCAAAAAGAGGAGATGCAGGAGAAAATGAATGAGATGATGAGTCTGTTAGAGGAGTATGCCAACCAGAGAACCCCCGAAAGAATACTACTAAGGAAAGAAAGCGCCACTCCCACCACCCAATTTTTTAACTCCATCACCATTGTCCAAAAGGATAACGAGAAGGTAGAAACTACTGCTAAACAGACCTTAGAAAAACCACCAGAATCCCAACCTTTGAGCTACTACCTGAAACATGATATAAATAAAAACACCATAACAAATTGGATTAAGGGTGATGGGCGTAACCAACCTTCCAGACAGGTGATGAGGTGAAAAATGATCCGTTTTTAGGGGGTTATTTAAGCCCGATTTCGAATTTATTTGATCAAATATTGCCCTAAATCGTTCCTTTTGTGATTTTAGGTACTTTGGGAGTGAAATCTGGAAAAGGAAGCAATTCGGACGTTTTTGGAGCATAAAAGTGAAGAAAACGCCAAAGTCTTAATTTTCCATGCTGGGAACAGTATGTGACGGCGTCAAGAGTAACTTCCTGACGGCGTCAAGAGCAAAATTCCATGACGACCCAGTACAGATTTGACGGCATCACGAAGGTAGGGCGTCAAGAGTAAAAGTCATGACGACCTGGAAATAATTAAGTCTTGACGGCGTCAAATGTAGATCAAGGCAGTCCGAGAATAGTTTTGGCGGCGAGGTGACGGCGTCACAAGCTTTGTCTTGACGCCGTCAGACCTCTTTTCCTATATATAGTTTTCTAATTTTTCACATTAAAAGAGAGAAGTTTTGGAGAAACCCTAAGTACGAACTTGGTGCGAGTTTTACAGGTTTTTCAAGGGTTCCAAGCCCTTGATACCTTACATGTGTAATTGAGATAAGTGTTCTTTCAATTCAATCAATATGTCTATGTGTTGGTTTTCTATATCTTGTTCTTGTCTTAATTCCATCATGCTATGCTAGATCTATCTTGTGCTTGCTTAGATCTAATGAAACCTAGATGTTAATTATGTGTTGATTACTTGTTTATACTTGTTTTGGATGAATGATTTATATGTTAGGCTTAAGAAAACTGGCAGATCTCCAATTGGTAACATGCTTGAACGTCTTAAGAAACATGAACCGACGCGCACTAGGTCTTTATTGGTTGTATTTAATGCATGAGCCACTGTTTACAATCCCTATAGTTGTGCTGGGCATGGTGTAGGAGGAGATAAGAGCTCATAGAATTGGGGAGTTAAGTGTGCCACCCCATGAATGGTATTAAGGAATACGATCCGTCATCCATGCATTTATAACAAGTAATTAACGTGTAAAAGATGTCTAGGGAGTAGTGAAATCTAAGTAAACACATTTTCTCCACTTATTGCTCACAACATTAGTATAATTTAGTTTATTTTCATTTCTAGTATTTTATTTTGATTGCATCTTTAGTATTGGGTTAGTTGATTAGCAACTAATTCCGCCCAAATCCTTCAAACCCGAGATTTTTAATTGCTTTCTAAAAAATATAAAAACACAAAAATAATCATCCCTCACCTTTAGAACTAGTATTTAGGCTTTCTAATCCTAGCGACACTATTCCTAAGCTGAACGATCAATCCCCAAGTACTTGTCACTATACTATACTACAACGATCAGGTACACTGCCTGGTGGGGGTTGTAAGCTTCTCGAGATCCCTCGAGAGGTAAAGCCTGTTGCGATTCCCACGCATCAAGTTTTTGGCGCCGCAGCCCGGGGAATAGTTATTGTCTAGGTTAGAATTTCTTTTTATTAGGTCTACTTGCTAGATTCCTTTCTAGTAAGATTTTATTTTTATTTTTTAGGTTTCTTTAGTCTATCTATTTCTTTGTGTCCTTTGTTCGTAAACTATTTCGATGGATCACAATTACATTGATCGTTTGATTCCTGTTATTCGTGTTTTTCGTCGTAGGATCTTCCAAATGCCCACCCCACTTCCTTTAGCAGAAAATGAGAACCTTCCTAACCTCTCACCCAACCACCACTTTGACAATAATTCTGAGTTTGAAGAGTCTGATCATGATGATGACCGTAGGGCTAGTCCTTTCTACTATTCAGAGTCCGATGAGGATCTTGATGATGGTGATGTGATTAATGAGAATAGGATGGAAGAAGAAATAAACCCTCTTAGGTATGTTGACCCTAGAACTAGGATTGAGTGTGATAGTTCATTTAACATGCAATTCCCTTGTAAGATCGGATTTAAGAGCTTTAACGCCTATCTCAACTCATCTCTTCCAATGAGCATAATCTCACGTAATGAATACAATCAAATCATGGTAGATGAGTTAGAATACAAAGGAGAAAACATTATTGCTAAGGCAATACCATTGCATGTGTTTGTAGGAAGCTTGGTTTATCTTGTTGAGTTCATGGTTATGGAGAATCTAGGAGAGTTTATTGATGATAAGTTGACCCAAGTTGTGTTTGGAAAACCCTTCAAACGATTGACCAACCTCGATGAAAAACTCATAGAAGGGCTAATTACATTCTCGGACGGGGATGAAGATTTTGTCTATCAAATGCCCCGCACACACCCTAGGTTCAAAGATTTTTCCATGAAAAAGTGTAGTAGATATCCGCCCATGGAAATGTTAAGTGAGAATGATAAGAGAAAAGGACTTAAGTACACGCATGAAAAGAATAAAAGATACTATCGCGGATGCTTAGGGTTAGGAGACGAATATAAGAAAGATGAGGCGACTATTAGATGGCTCACACTTGGTTATGTGAGCATAAGCGAAACACGTTAACCCATGACCTTGAGTCTAGCTACAAGACTCATAAATAAAGAAAAGCGCTTCTTGGGAGGCAACCCATGTTTTGTGTGATTTTATTTGTTTGTTTGTTATTTGCTTCCGTATGCATGCTTTATTTTTATTGTTGGTAGATCATGTTTCTAAACTAAATAGTGGAAATACTTTACTTTGTTGTTTTGGCCTAGTCTTAACTCCACCTAAAGGTATTTTTGCAAAAGATAAGTGTAAGGGGAAACCCCAAATATGTTTTTAAGAAACAAACCGATCATGATTCTCCACAATATTAAGTGAACATGTATATTCGTATTTGTTAGAGTCAAATGCTTGTATTGAGTCATAATGAAGTTTTGCAGGATTTTCCAGGAAGTAGGACCAAGTTTTTCCAGAAATTTTCCGGAAACTTAACATAAGAATTTCTGCAGGTCACTTCTGATGGCGTCAGGGGTTTACTCTTGACGGCGTCAAGTGTAAAAATCTGGAAATTTTACCGATTTTGTTTTTCTAACGGAGTCTTATGGTTTTTGTGAATTATTAAGTTTTATAATCTCCAGGAGATCTGCAAACTTCATTCCACAAGCATTATATCTTATCTTGTTTTCTAGGATTTAGTAGCTTATATAGGATGCCGCAGATTTTACGCGAGGTTGTCTTGTCTATTTTGTCAGGTTTTACAGGTTATGTATGACAAGAAGAAGATTTATATTCTGGAAGGGAAGCTTTGATTGTTCATTTTCTTGGAGGAAGATTTAACCTGGCCACCTTATTATCCATACCGAGCGAATCAGGGGAGTATTTGATTTCATTCTCTTTACTTTTTCACTTTTACATTCTTTACTTGAACATTGGGGACAATGTTCATCTTAAGTGTAAGGGGAGGGTAAAAAGATGATACCTTACATATGCACTTTCGCTTGAGTTTGTTTTGTTTGATGGTAGATGTGTAATAAAACTATGAGAAATACTTGTTAGTGCAATTTTAGCGCCAAATTTAAAATTTTTTACAACATTTAGGAGTGAAACTTTAGCCATAGCAAGCGTCTCATGGATAGGAGATTGTATGACTAGCACATAACCGTATATTCAAAAAAAAATTTCCACCCAAATATGTGAGGTTCACCTTTAGATTTGATAGGAAAAACATTCATTATTAGTGCTTATGAGTGTACCGGTAGCATTTAGATTCTAGAACTTGCGTTAGTGATGCATCCCGAGACCGCTAGTGAGACTACATTCGTGTGGTAGGATTTACTACATGATAAGAGGCATTAGGATCACCCTTGTGTTAAACCCGTATTATAATTACTTGACCATTTAAGTCATATTACTTGGCTAGTTAAGTCAACTAATTTTTCCCACACCCTTAGCGCTGTACTCATTTTTAGTACACGAAACCCCTAGTACACCCCTCCGAGCCTATCTTTTCGTTTCTAACTTTAAGCATCTTACTTAAAGGAAGAATTTGTTACACCTCACTTAAATGTACACCCAAATCGCCTTAGCCTTACGTGTATGCGCTCATTTTTAGTGCATTATTGTTATTTGTTAAACCCTAAGTTAACTTTCTAATTGATTACATGGTTGCTAAGTCGAGTCATATCCTTCTACATATTGTTTTGGGACGATTGGGACTCATGGGTAAGTACTTATTTTATGGAGTAATGGGGAAGAACATCACTTATTACCCCCATATGTACGTTAATCTTAAAAGTGCTCAAAGTGTTTTGATTTTCTTAATCCGAGTCGTTAGATTAGTTTAATGTAAAGTGTGTAAAGATTCAAGTGTAAGGGAAATGTTCATTCCCTATGATGTATTATTTTGGATGGTAGGGTAAGAGTGTATGAAAAAAAAAATCAAAAAAAGAAAAAAAAAAAAGAAAAAAAAAATAGAAAAAGGAAAAAGAGAAAAAACATACGGACTACCATCCCTTTTTATTCTATGTTTTTGTTATTTTTCATTTATTAGCATAAGTCGAGTCTAGTCTTGGCTTAGCAACGCCATATTGTACATGTAATTAACCAAGATTGTTAACTCGCCACCAGTAAAACTTCCTTTATCCAACAAAACCGTGTATTTCATATCCATACACCTATCGTTACAACCCTTTAAAAAGACCTCTTTGATAGTTTATCCTAGGTGCTTACGCCATGTGGTGGAGGTTTGATCCTTTCCCAAGCCAATGGTAATCTATTTTGCTATGATAGGTAGTGAGAGATATATTCCGTTTCCATATTGTAATTTATACTTTATTACACCCGAGAGATGTGAGTATCTAAACACTATTTGTGAGGTGCTTGTGTATGACCTCCGTGCTTGTCTATTGGTCTTTAGTGGAACGATTATTTGTTGTAATTACTTTTATATTAGTGTTAAATGACCCCTAACTTGTCTTTTGAGTAGAATAAAAGCGCATTTGCTTGAGGACAAGCAAATCTCAAGTGTAAGGGTATATGATGAGGCGAAAAATGATCCGTTTTTAGGGGGTCATTTAAGCCCGAATTTGAATTTATTTGATCAAATATTGCCCTAAATCATTCCTTTTGTGATTTTAGGTACTTTGAGAGTGAAATCTGGAAAAAGAAGCAATTCGGACGTTTTTGGAGCATAAAAGTGAAGAAAACGCCAAAGTCTTAATTTTCCATGCTGGGAACAGTAGGTGACGGCGTCAAGAGTAACTTCCTGACGGCGTCAAGAGCAAAATTCCATGACGACCCAGTACAGATTTGACGGCGTCACGAAGGTAGGGCGTCAAGAGTAAAAGTCATGACGGCCTGGAAATAATTAAGTCTTGACGGCGTCACATGTAGATCAAGGCAGTCCGAGAATAGTTTTGGCGGCGAGGTGACGGCGTCACAAGCTTTGTCTTGACGCCGTCAGACCTCTTTTCCTATATATAGTTTTCTAATTTTCACATTAAAAGAGAGAAGTTTTGAAGAAACCCTAAGTACGAACTTGGTGCGAATTTTACAGGTTTTTCAAGGGTTCCAAGCCCTAGATACCTTACATGTGTAATTGAGATAAGTGTTCTTTCAATTCAATCAATATGTCTATGTGTTGGTTGTTTATATCTTGTTCTTGTCTTAATTCCATCATGCTAGGCTAGATCTATCTTGTGTTTGCTTAGATCTAATGAAACCTAGATGTTAATTATGTGTTGATTACTTGTTTATACTTGTTTTGGATGAATGATTTATGTGTTAGGCTTAAGAAAACTGGCAGATCTCCAATTGGTAACATGCTTGAACGTCTTAAGAAACATGAACCAACGCGCACTAGGTCTTTATTGGTTGTATTTAATGCATGAGCCACTGTTTACAATCCCTATAGTTGTGCTGGGCATGGTGTAGGAGGAGATAAGAGCTCATAGAATTGGGGAGTTAAGTGTGCCACCCCATGAATGGTATTAAGGAATACGATCCGTCGTCCATGCATTTATAACAAGTAATTAACGTGTAAAAGATGTCTAGGGAGTAGTGAAATCTAAGTAAACACATTTTCTCCACTTATTGCTCACAACTTTAGTATAATTTAGTTTATTTTCATTTCTAGTATTTTATTTTGATTGCATCTTTAGTATTGGGTTAGTTGATTAGCAACTAATTCCGTCCAAATCCTTCAAACCCGAGATTTTTAATTGCTTTCTAAAAAATATAAAAACACAAAAATAATCATCCCTCACCTTTAGAACTAGTATTTAGGCTTTCTAATCCTAGCGACACTATTCCTAAGCTGAACGATCAATCCCCCGGTACTTGTCACTATACTATACTACAACGATCAGGTACACTGCCTGGTGGGGGTTGTAAGCTTCTCGAGATCCCTCGAGAGGTAAAGCCTGTTGCGATTCCCACGCATCAACAGGTTTCTGAGAAAGAGGAAGAAGTGAAAGATGAGTATGATACGCTTTCTGGAGGATCAGTATTCGAGAAGCTATTGGTACAAAAAGTGGCTACTAAGCAGTTAGCATGTGGGAACTTTGAGATACCAACGAGCATCGGGGACTTGAAATATCTTAGTGCTTTCGCCGACCAAGGATCGGAAGTAAATCTTATGCCCCTAACTATTTACATCCAACTAACATCAAAAATGCCAGCGCCTACTCGTGTTAGGTTATATCTTGTTGGACACTCGTACGTATTCCCCCTAGGAATCGCAGAAGATGTATTAGTTAATGTCGCAGGATTCATGTACCCCGTTGATTTTATGATCATCGATGATAAAGGAGATGGATGCATGCCAATAATCCTTGGGGCACCATTCCTCGCCACCGCTAGGGCTGTCATTAAGTATGAAGGTAGGAAGATTGAGCTTAAATCTGGAAAAAGAAAGATTAGCTTCCCCAGAACCCCGCGAAGTGGGCATGAGAATTTGAGTTGGAGAAAGATCAAAAACAACATTGGCACGACACCCATTCGTGTTCAGAATAAAATTCTTGCATGGGAGGCAAGAATCAAAAGCTATAAGAAAGCCAAAAATGAAAGAATAAAAAGCAATAAGGTTCAGGTCGAACTCGAACATACTCGACCCGCAGAAAATCATATACCATTTGAGGAAGGGAACTTGGTACTCTTGAGACACTTGGAAACAACAATACCACCCGATAAACCAAGTCCTTGGTGGTATGGGCCATTCACAATCGAAGGTGTGAGCCAAGATGGGGTAGCTAACTTGAGAAGCAAATTAGGTGGGATGGTGATTGCGAGTATCGACAGATTGAGGCACTACCACCATAACAGTAATGATCGCAACTACATGGGGTATATCATTTCAAATGATGAGATCACGTAGTAACCCATGACCTTGAGTCTAGCTACAAGACTCGTAAATAAAGAAAAGCGCTTCTTGGGAGGCAACCCATGTTTTGTGTGATTTTATTTGTTTGTTTGTTATTTGCTTCCGTATGCATGTTTTATTTTTATTATTGGTAGATCATGTTTCTAAACTAAATAGTGGAAATACTTTACTTTGTTGTTTTGGCCTAGTCTTAACTCCACCTAAAGGTATTTTTGCAAAAGATAAGTGTAAGGGGAAACCCCAAATATGCTTTTAAGAAACAAACCGATCATGATTCTCCACAATATTAAGTGAACATGTATATTCGTATTTGTTAGAGTCAAATGCTTGTATTGAATCATAATGAAGTTTTGCAGGATTTTCCAAGAAGTAGGACCAAGTTTTTCCAGAAATTTTCCGGAAACTTAACATAAGAATTTCTGTAGGTCACTTCTGACGGCGTCAAGAGTTTACTCTTGACGGCGTCAAGTGTAAAAATCTGGAAATTTTACCCTTTTTTTTCTTCTAACGGAGTCTTATGGTTTTTGTGAATTATTAAGTTTTATAATCTCCAGGAGATCTGCAAACTTCATTCCACAAGCATTATATCTTATCTTGTTTTCTAGGATTTAGTAGCTTATATAGGATGCCGCCGATTTTACGCGAGGTTGTCTTGTCTATTTTGTCAGGTTTTACTGGTTACGTATGACAATAAGATGATTTATATTCTGGAAGGGAAGCTTTGATTGTTCATTTTCTTGGAGGAAGATCTAACCTAGCCACCTTATTATCCATACCGAGCGAATCAGGGGAGTATTTGATTTCATTCTCTTTACTATTTCACTTTTACATTCTTTACTTTAACATTGGGGATAATGTTCATCTTAAGTGTAGGGGGAGGGTAAAAAGATGATACCTTACATATGCACTTTCGCTTGAGTTTGTTTTGTTTAATGGTAGATGGTAATAAAACTATGAGAAATACTTGTTAGTGCAATTTTAGCGCCAAATTTAAATTTTTTTACAACATTTAGGAGTGAAACTTTAGCCATAGCAAGCGTCTCATGGATAGGAGATTGTATGACTAGCACATAACCGTATATTCAAAAAAATTTTCCACCCAAATATGTGAGGTTCGCCTTTAGATTTGATAAGAAAAGCATTCATTATTAGTGCTTATGAGTGTACCGGTAGCATTTAGATTCTAGAACTTGCGTTAGTGATGCATCCCGAGAACGCTAGTGAGACTATATTCGTGTGGTAGGATTTACTACATGATAAGAGGCATTAGGATTACCCTTGTGTTAAACCTGTATTATAATTACTTGACCATTTAAGTCATATTACTTGGCTAGTTAAGTCAACTAATTTTTCCCACACCCTTAGTGTTGTACTCATTTTTAGTACACGAAACCCCTATTACACCCCTCCGAGCCTATCTTTTCATTTCTAACTTTAAGCATCTTACTTAAAGGAAGAACTTGTTACACCCCACTTAAATGTACAACTGTGTATGCGCTCATTTTTAGTGCATTATTGTTATTTGTTAAACCCTAAGTTAACTTTCTAATTGATTACATGGTTGCTAAGTCGAGTCATATCCTTGTACATATTGTTTTGGGACGATTGAGACTCATGGGTAAGTACTTATTTTATGGAGTAATGGGGAAGAACATCACTTATTACCCCCATATGTACGATAATCTTAAAAGTGCTCCAAGTGTTTTAATTTTCTTAATTCGAGTCATTAGATTAGTTAATTGTAAAGTATGTAAAGATTCAAGTGTAAGGGAAATGTTCATTCCTTATGATGTATTATTTTGGATGGGAGTGTATGCAAAAAAAAAAAAAAAAAAAAAATCGAGAAATCAAGAAAAAAAATAAATAAATAAATAGAAAAAGGTAAAAGAGAAAAAAAACATACGGACTACCATCCCTTTTCATTCTATGTTTATTTTATGTTTTTTTTTTATTTTTTTTTATTTTTTTATTTTTTTTTTCATTTATTAGCTTAAGTCGAGTCTAGTCTTGGATTAGCAACGCCATATTGTACATGTAATTGACCAAGATTGTTAACTCGCCACCAGTAAAACTTCCTTTATCCAACAAAACCGTGTATTTCATATCCCTACACCTAACGTTACAACCCTTTAAAAGACCTCTTTGATAGTTTATCCTAAGTGCTTACGCCGTGTGGTGGAGGTTTGATCCTTTCCCAAGCCTATGGTAATCTATTTTGCTATGACAAGTAGTGAGAGATATCTTCCGTTTCCATATTGTAATTTACACTTCATTACACCCGAGAGATGTGAGTATCTAAACACTATTTGTGAGGTGCTTGTGTATGACCTCCGTGCTTGTCTATTGGTCTTTAGTGGAACGATTATTTGTTGTAATTACTTTTATATTAGTGTTAAATGACCCCTAACTTGTATTTTGTGTAGAATAAAAGCGCATTTGCTTGAGGACAAGCAAATCTCAAGTGTAAGGGTATATGATGAGGCGAAAAATGATCCGTTTTTAGGGGGTCATTTAAGCCCGAATTCGAATTTATTTGATCAAATATTGCCCTAAATCGTTCCTTTTGTGATTTTAGGTATTTTGGGAGTGAAATCTGGAAAAGGAAGCAATTCGGACGTTTTTGGAGCATAAAAGTGAAGAAAAAGCCAAAGTCTTAATTTTCCATGCTGGAAACAGTAGGTGACGGCGTCAAGAGTAACTCCCTGACGGCGTCAAGAGCAAAATTCCATGACGACCCAGTGCAGATTTGACGGCGTCATGAAGGTAGGGCGTCAAGAGTAAAAGTCATGACGGCCTGGAAATGATGAAGTCTTGACGGCGTCAAATGTAGATCAAGGCAGTCCGAGAATAGTTTTGGCGGCGAGGTGACGGCGTCACAAGCTTTGTCTTGACGCCGTCAGACCTCTTTTCCTATATATAGTTTTCTAATTTTTCACATTAAAAGAGAGAAGTTTTGGAGAAACACTAAGTACGAACTTGGTGCGAATTTTACAGGTTTTTCAAGGGTTCCAAGCCCTTGATACCTTACATGTGTAATTGAGATAAGTGTTATTTCAATTCAATCAATATGTCTATGTGTTGGTTGTCTATATCTTGTTCTTGTCTTAATTCCATCATGCTAGGCTAGATCTATCTTGTGTTTGCTTAGATCTAATGAAACCTAGATGTTAATTATGTGTTGATTACTTGTTTATACTTGTTTTGGATGAATGATTTATATGTTAGGCTTAAGAAAACTGGCAGATCTCCAATTGGTAACATGCTTGAACGCCTTAAGAAACATGAACCAACGCGCACTAGGTCTTTATTGGTTGTATTTAATGCATGAGCCACTGTTTACAATCCCTATAGTTGTGCCGGGCATGGTGTAGGAGGAGATAAGAACTCATAGAATTGGGGAGTTAAGTGTGCCACCCCATGAATGGTATTAAGGAATACGATCCGTCATTAATGCATTTATAACAAGTAATTAACGTGTAAAAGATGTCTAGGGAGTAGTGAAATCTAAGTAAACACATTTTCTCCACTTATTGCTCACAACTTTAGTATAATTTAGTTTATTTTCATTTTCTGTATTTTATTTTGATTGCATCTTAGTATTGGGTTAGTTGATTAGCAACTAATTCCGCCCAAATCCTTCAAACCCGAGAATTTTAATTGCTTTCTAAAAAATATAAAAACACAAAAATAATCATCCCTCACCTTTAGAACTAGTATTTAGGCTTTCTAATCCTAGCGACACTATTCCTAAGCTGAACGATCAATCCCCCGGTACTTGTCACTATACTATACTACAACGATCAGGTACACTGCCTGGTGGGGGTTGTAAGCTTCTCGAGATCCCGCGAGAGGTAAAGCCTGTTGCGATTCCCACGCATCACATATTTTTAGGATACCCGATTTTAAGTTTCGTGACTTTACGACTTACAGTTAGCAATTAACGGGACCAAAACTCACTCCGTAAAAGCAAGATAACATCAAAACTTCACCTAGTCATCCAAGATAAGCATATGAACGAAATTTTAGACCACATGGGGTGTTTGTATGTGTGTCATCTAGATAAGACTAGGAAACTTACAAAGGAAGACTTATACATGTTTAAGTAAACTTAGGCTCTAAGTAAAACTTGGTCACCAAGTTTAGGCACCTTCCTAGGAGCTTTCCTAACCTCCTCATCTTCACTATAAATAGCAAGCTCATCCTCTTCATTTCTCTTCATTCCAAACACTCAACAACAAATCTATAAACCATGATCCTTTGATTTCTAAGTTATAAGTTACATACCAAAGTTGAAGGTATAGTTAGTCTCTACATGAATCAAGAGTTTGTTTGGTGATTCCATGGTTGAATTAGGAGCTACACAAGGGTAATAGGACTGAGCTAAGAAGGTTTTCAAAAGGGTTATAGCAAGGGTTTACAAGAGTTGTGGTGAAGGGTTTGCAAGCATAGGTTTAGTGTCCTAGTTTCATACTTGACTTCCTTTCTTTAGAAAGCCAAAAGTTGTAAGAAACCCTATTACACTTTCTTGCTCAATATCATTTTCATGCTTATTATGTTTCTTTCATGCTATATATGGTCTTTGTATTATGTTCATGATGTATAAAAACTAGTTAAACAAGTTATGGTATATATATGTTAACTTATGTTATTTAAACAAGTAAACTAGTGATTTTATGGAGAACCACGACCAAAATAGTATAACTATGATATTTGAAACTTACCTACTGTTATAGAGGACTTAACAAGGAAAACATAGCAATTTGAATCACCCAAAACGAGTACCCGAGTCAAAAGTTATGACCATTTGAAATTACCAAAACTTTACGGCAAAACTGCCAAATATTTCTGTGACAGAACCTTAAACACGCAAAAAGAGGCCCTTCTGGTCCGTTTCATCAAAACGTTAAAGCACGAAAGTTGTCCGGAATCATGTTTTCTTCAAAAACTCAGGAGCACGTTTCCAGAAAACCAATAACGAATGAGATTTTCTTCAGTTTTTTTAACAGCTATTTTATATACCAAAGTTACTATATAATAGTTATGGTTTAATAAGACCAAGAAGTCTAATGACCTAAAGCCAAGACCACAACCATGGCTAAAGCCAAGATTGAGTCTCAAGACCATGGTAACAATGACCAAGGTCACGGCTAAAGACCATGTAACTTTTCGAATCAAAAACTTATATATATTTTATCAAATACTACAATAGTAGGGAGCCTAATGTGAGGAGTTCATTAAGTAAGCCGTCGAGATGAGTTGCGGATTTACGAATTAAAGTGTCCTGGCTCCTCGAACTTTTACTCCATGACTTCTGAATTATGTCGGCCCGAACGGTAGTAAGAGATATACAACCTATACATGTTTCATAAACCATTTATATTCAAAGACTTACACTATATACTAAGTACTACATCATGAACATTATGCAAGACATATATAGGCAATTCTTCGTATTCTTAGACGTTACTCCAAACCTAAGTCGCAACGTTCTATTATAGGCTGCTCTTAGAGATTTTCGCGATTCGACTACCACTTTCATTTCTCATTACATAACTTAAGGTGAGTCATAGCCCCACTCTTACTCTTTTAATACTTGTTTTAAACTCTTTTGGGGAGATACATGCTTAAACTACTTGCTTTCTCTTTTACTAAAGACAATTTTATTCATATGCTATGCTATACTTTTATACTCTTAAACATGACGTGTAGTTTTATTACGATATGTGCCTTAATGTGTGAAAACTATTCTATACGCTATATTCTTTAACCACTGTTTAACTCCTGGATGGAGCCGATGGAGAGGTATTGATAGTACTATCGGGCTGACGCCCCCACCATTGCCATATATTCCTGGCCTTGGGTGAATATAATCCAGCTTTGAAGCATTTGTGCTTATTCTTGTCATGAGGTTCAGTAGGCAGTGATACTTTACATTAAGCGTGCATATATCGTATACACATATATCGAAATCATACTATATGTTAGCAGTGGGTTGTGAACACACAGGTTGCAAGTGTTGTTATGGGCGGGATTTGCAACTGAGTGGATTCACGATGCCTTTGCTGTGCGAATACTCTTTAAAGACTTTTCAACTGTTTTAAGACAAACTCTATGAACTCACCAACCATTGTGTTGACACTTTAGCATGTTTATCTCAGGTTAGTAAGGCGATAGCTAGTGCGTGGAACTTAGAGTCAAGCTGCATATTCTGAAGACTTACGCTTTTTATCATTTACCATTCAAAACTTTGTATACATTTATGTATCATACTTTGGAATCTCATGTTTGTAACTTTGAATTCATTAATCGAATGGTAACTTTTCAAAACGTCTCATTTACAGGTCATTTTTTATAACTTGTACTTTGTATTATAAAGTAGCACCCTTGTGACACAGTCTTCCGCTGCGGTATTTTGGGGGTGTTACAGATGGTGTGGGAGTTGCAAGATTAAGGAAGTTTTCGTCTTTGATAGGTGAGGAAATGATTAGTGGTGATTCATCCGAAGATGAGGAGCTAAGGTTGATGGTGGTGTTGCAACAAAATGGTTTTACACTTATGCGTGCGGTTCTCCTAATGGGTCGAGATGGTGGAGAGGTGATTGATGACTTTGTCATTGTCAAAATGGTGGTGTAGAAGATTAGATTTAGAGATTGAGATGTTGATGGTGTGGTTTGGAAGTGTTCTAAGATGTTCAAATTTATAGAGTTGAAGAATTGTGGAAAGGAGTGTTTGGATTTGATGTTCTACCATACAAAAGTTGAGGTTTCTAATGATCTGGAAGAGTTATGAAGGTTGTCAAATCATTGGAAGTCAATCCAATGAAAATGGTGGAGTAAGAAGACAAAGATTTGCACTAAATGCTTAGTGGTCTTGTCATAGTGTTTTGGATCAGATGCCCCACGGATACCAAGGAACCTTTGAGAGGGTTCCTTGCCTTATGGGCAAGGGTTCCTTGGGTTGGTTATGATGAAATTTGATTTTTGGCGGGAAAGGGGTTTCTAGTGGTTCTAGAGGCTGAGATTGATCCTAATGTACTTATCAAGTAATGAAAAAGGATTTTCTAACTAAAAACTCTGATTAGGAGTTGTGGGAAATATGGAATTTCTAAAAGTTAAAAAAATCTGCAGGTGTCTGGCGGAACCCTGTTTTGGGTTCCGTCAGATCCGTTGGGCCAAAACTGGGTAACCCAGAAATTTACACTGGCGAAACACTATTTTTGGTTCCGCCAGACCCCAAAAACTGGACAGACCAGGTTTTTTTTGTCGTCGAGACGATTTCCAATTTTTCCAAAAATTCCTAAAACATAAACTTAAATATAGATCTGATTAGGAAATGCAAAAATTAGATATAGAAACACTCTTACCGCTGGACTTTGACCGGGGGCTAGCGAATTTCACTATACTTAATGAAATTTTTCATAGATATGAAAATTTGACAACATGCCAAATGTTGTCATCCTGCATAATTGTTAGTACAAACATGTTCTAGACATAACCAAAGATCCCTACAAATACATCAATCCATGAAACAAAGTATTAAACATCCAAATTGTTCAAATGACACGTAGTGCCAAACACTACTTCACACACGCTCTCATTGGCGATCGACCTTCTTCTTGAGCTTTCCAAGGAACCTCCTAAGACATTTGAACATCCCCTTAGTTTGCTTGAATTCTTCCGACTCATTCGGAATATTTGGAAGTTGTGAAAGGTATTCAAGAGGTGGGATCCTAGAGTTGGGTAATGTATCATCTTCACTCATTGAAGATGACGATGAGGAAGTACGAGGATGAGGACGTTTCCCTTGGGTTTTTAGACTCTCTTATCACTTAGTGCGACAAATGTGTGTGGGATGAGAGAGTAGTCTAGGCGAAGACCTCTAGGAGTTGGAGAAATAGGAGCAAGGTGCCTATAGAGACGGATCAAGAGCATTCCATATGGCATAGCCGTTGTGCCTTGCACGGGAATGTCGGCCATTCTTTTGGCCATGTAGTAGGCCAAGTTGAAGGGTTGCCTAACGGACAAAGAGTAGATCATGTAGCAAAGGCAAACATTGATATGATCCATGTTTCCTATGGTGCTAATGACATTTGCTCTAAGGAGTTCTTCCCATTTCTTAAATTGAGGCTTAAGCTCATTGAGTTCCATACCATAAGGATCCTTGTTGACCTCATTTCCAGAACGAGTTCTCCTAGTGTCGTAGGTCCTAATGAAAAGGTGATCACGAAGTACATCCTTGGATACAAGAGGAGTATCATATGGATGAATGCGGTCAATGAGGGTGTCAAGAGTTGAGAGGGTATGTTTGTCAGTGTAGATGCAAGTGCCACGGTTTGGAACACCAAGGATTTGAGCACATTCATTGGGTGAAGGAGTATTGGTGACTACTAATCATGAAGTTTATTGACATGCGACCATACTCATCGGTGGAAAGAGTGACGGATGCATAGAATTCTAGAATGAACCTAGGACAAATAGGCTCGTCGATTTCTAAGAGATAATCAAAGTTGATGGCGGCAAGTTCCGTATGGAGGTTTGTACCGGCTAGGAAGGATGGGTCAATGGTTCAACCCTCGTGAACATAACGTTTTTCTAAGGCTTTGAAAATGTTGATTTGAGTTTCGGTAAGACCTTTGGTTTTGTGGTGTTTGGGTAGGTACTTAATGGTGTCTTGTGGTCGTAATGAGTCACGAGAGGCATGATGAAAATAAAATTTCACATTTTAGTCTAAGTTAGCAATTATTGTAATGTGGATGTTCTAGTGTGTGCCTATATGAAAACAATGTGGAGGTGCGGTTATCTTGACTCATTGTGATGCTTAAAATGTTTTATAATGCAAGTTTTGTTATAAAACAAAAGATAACCCAAATGCTCCTAATTCAATGTAGCTTCGTTTGAATGTACCCAAAAATACATATTGGTTATCTATTCACAATGTGAGACAAAAAAATATTTGTCCTATTTGTGAGAAAGTTTTGCAAGAATTTGACATAGGGTGTTTTAGCAAACATGTTAATGACTTATAAAGATGCAATTCCTAACTATAGTAAACATGATTAGTTTTGTTTAACATCTAATTTTCTACATGAATTTCTCAAGTTAATGCATAACCCCAAGTTTTTGTTTTTGTGCAAAAATAGAATTCCTAGACAGAGATCAGAAGTATGATTATGTTTATAATACTTACAATGATGATTAGAGAGCAATTTGTATGAAGGAAGACTCAAAATTTCGTTGGTGTGGATAAGTGATGAAGTGAATAGTAGCAGCTTGGGAGTTGTGGTATGAGATAATGGCTGTTTGGTTTAATATAAAGTAAAAAAAAAATCTGTGGGTCAGCGGATACGGCGGAACCAAATATTGGGTTTCGCCCTTTATGTCGCAGGGTTCCGCCGCATCAGCAGAGAAGAAAAATTGTTTTGATTTGTTTTGATTTTTGTGATTTTATTCTAATGTACAGATCTACAATGTAGGTTCCATGAGTCCTAAGCCAAGTCTAAGAAGGTTAAATGGTTCTCGTTTAAGAGGTTTTGTGAGAATTTCGGCAATGTTGTCTTCGGAAGAAACTTTCTCAATTGAGATGTTCCCTTTTTGAACATTATCACGAAGGAAATGATGACGGATTTCAATATTTTTGGTACGAGCATGTTGAACTGTATTTTTGCTAATATCTATCGCTCCTTTGTTGTCACAAAGAATGGAGATGTCATCGAGTTGAATTCCGTAGTCGACAAGAGCTTGCTTCATCCAAAGAGCTTGTTGACATGCTTTTCCGGCCGATACGTATTCGGCTTCCGTTGTTAAAATAGCGAGAGCCGTTTGCTTCTTAGAGAACCATAAGGTGAGACAATGTCCAACAAAAGTACAAATACCACTTGTACTTTTTCTATCAACATAATCACCGGCATGGTCCGAGTCGGCATACACTATGGTTTCTACTCCCGTTCCTTTGGGATACCATAATCCTAAACGTGTAATACCCTTAATATATCTAAAAATCCTTTTTACGGCTTCAAGATGAATTGTTTTAGGATCTTCTTGAAAACGAGCACATAGACAAACACTAAACAAAATGTCGGGTTTACTAGCCGTTAAGTAAAGTAGACTTCCAATCATACCTCTATATTTAGAGCTATCTACGGACTCACTTTCCTCATCCTTGGTTAGTTTTGTTTCCGTGGACATAGACGTTTTGATTGGTTTTGAGTCTTCTAAGCCAAATTTTATAAGCATGTCCATAATATATTTTGATTGGTTAAAGAAGATACCATCTTCTAGTTGTTTGATTTGGAGTCCTAGGAAAAAGTTGAATTCTCCCATCATACTCATTTCAAACTCGTCATGCATGATTTTTGAGAAATCGTCACATAATTCTTGACAAATTGATCCGAATATAATGTCATCAACATAGATTTAGACTATGATAATATGTGAACCTTTCTTCTTAGTGAAGAGAGTATTATCAACTCTTGATATAAATAAATGCCTAAAAACGCTATTCATATCTTTCGATATCTCTATGTTTTGATAATCACAAAACGAAAACTCATCAAACCAAAGATCATGACGTAAATAAGTATTTAGTAGTAAATACTCACTTTTACCATCTAATCACTTAAGGTATGAATAAACAAAGTGTCTAATGCATTATAAGATCAAAGGAACATTTTTATGAATCACTAGATTTTTATAAAATGTCACAAAACATTTTATATCTTTTTAAAACATTTTTTGGAATTAAAAGAATATGTTTAATTCATTATAAATATATTAATTCAAATTTTTAACCAAAAATGACAAATCTAATCCAGAAAAACTTTCCCCACAAAAGGACAAAGCTGGGCAACGTTCTAGAGGGGCGGCCCCCTTAATAATTAAGGGGACCGGCACGCTCCTAATCCCCCCCAGCTCTGCCTTTAAATACTGGTTCATTCCACTAATTTTTCATACCATTTTGCACTCTAAACATTCTGATCTAAAACCCCATTTCTATCCTATATAATCCTTTGATCATATATACATTAATCTTTGTTTAAAAGTGACTCAAGCCTCAACTCTCAAGTGCAAAGAGAAGAATACTTTTATCATTCAAGACTAGAAGTATTACAACTTAGTATTATCTTGCTATCTAAGTTGTTTGTTCATTTCATCTTGTCAATCATTCATTCTTTGGTGTATAAGATGTCCATATTAGTTAGTTAGAGTTAGACTTGTTGAAGGTGTGAAGTGGTACAAGAAGTGAAGAAGTAGAGGTGGTTAGGAATAGTTGTAAGAAGTATAAGAAGAAATAATACTTTGAAGTTGTGGTGAGTAGTAAAGATATAGAAGCTGTATCGTTGTGAAGAAACCTTGAAGTAGCAAAGACGTTGAAGCCTTAGAGTAGTGAAGACGTAGAAGCTTTTAAAGTAGAAGAAGCCTTGTAGCGGATCATAGATTAAAGCCCTTAAGTAGTGGCATAGAAGTATTGAAGTTGTGAAGACATAGAGGCTTGGAAGTTGTGAAGAAGCATTAGATTTGAAGTAGTGAAAAGATAGAAGTTGTGAAGGTGTAAAGACATAAGTGTTGTGAAGAAGTGTAGAAGGAATAAAAGGGTGTGAAGAAGTTGCGGTGTGATTGAAGTTGTGAGATTGGTTCTAGCTAGGATTAGAACTTGACATTTAGCTTTGTGTCGTTAAATTGGTGTAAGCTAAGGTGTGTACGGTTTTCTCCGCCATAAGGGAGCATATTGATTTAGTGAAGAAAACTCTCGAGTTCGGTGCTCGGGGAGTGGATTAAGGCAAGGAAGGTATCCTTGTAGCCGAACCACTATATATCATTTGTCTCTCGGTTTGATCTTTCCATCTCTCACTCTTTGCTTACTTACTCACTTACCTACATGTTTCATATAGTTATAATTGCTTATATTGTACATATATTGATTTCATATAAAGATCAAATTAAGTTCCACACACAACACTAATCTTATTTAAAACAAACTAAAAGGATATATATATATATATATATATATATATATATATATATATATATATATATATATATATATATATATATATATATATATATATATATATATATATATATATATATATATGTGTGTGTGTGTGTGTGTGTGTGTGTGTGTGAAATAAATAACATTGTAGTTTTTACTCAACATCTTAACTTAGTGGTGTTTAAACAACTATAGTGAACAAACTCAAATCTATATTTTTGAATCAAACTTTTTATAAACTCAAACTATTCTTTTGAAGCAAACTTTTATAAAACAAAAAAGGCGTAAAACTATTCAACCCCCCCCCCCCCCTTCTAGTTTTCCACAATTGGTATCAGAGTCATGTCAAGCAAGATTTTTAAAATATACTGTATTTTAAAACTTGTAACGATCTATGGAATTTGAAAAATATTTAGAAGGGGAATTAACGCAACAACCACCATTATTTGAAAATGATCACTTTCTTGAATGGAAAAATAAATTTGAAAATTATGTGAAATCAATAGATCTTGATCTTTGGCATATCATTTCAATTGGTGATCTTCAACCAACAAAAATGGATTTTGAAAATCAATATAATCATCCTCAAGCAAAGATTGATAAAAACACTAAAGCTAAATTAATGATTTACAAAACTCTACCAAGAGTTGAATATGAAAGAGTAATCTTTTGTAAAACGGCAAATAATATTTGGAAATGTATTTTAAATTTTCACCAAGGGAAATGTAAAACCAAAGATGATAAACTAGATGTTGCACAAGAATTAGTCACTCTAGAAAATTTGATAGATAAATATTTAGTTGAAACAAACACAAGTACTACTAGTTCAAATGTGATTATTGAAGGTATCAATAACGAAGAATACATGAGCCAAATCCGAAGAAAGAGTGTAAATAAATCATGGAGCGACAAGGACGAAGAAGATGATGAAAATATAGCTTGTGAAGATATTCAAATAAATGAAAATACAAGAATTGATGGCAAGTACTACATGCGCCAAGATCTAAGTGAACCTACAAATAAAACATGGAGCGACATGGACGATGAAAATGATCATCGTATAGCATGTGAAGATTGTAAAACTACAAATAAGGTACAATCCGAAACCAAACATTTTTGCTATGATCAATTTATATTAAAGTTTTCAAAATTAGAAAACAACTTCAAACATTTTTGCAACATAGACCCAAAAATCATTTTTAAAAATGAATCTTCAATATCCGTTGAAAGGAACTTTGAAAAAGAAATAATTTTTTAAGATAAAATGTCTAGACTTGAAAGTAATATTAAAATTGATCTTGAATGCAAAGAATGTCAAGACTACAAACATGAAATTAAAATGGAAAATGAAAAAGCAAAAATATTTGCTAAATTTGAAAATAGCTCTAAATCTTTATAATATATACTTAATATTCAAAAGTCATTTAATGATAAAACCGGCTTAGGATTTACTGCAAATGATCTTTCAACAAATAAATCAAGGCAAATAAAATTTGTAAAACCTAGTAGAGAAATTTAGAATTAATATTATTTGCATCTATTATTAATTACTTAAGTCAAGAAAGTCATTGTTTCTTCGTTAAGACAAACTATTGATGAATTCTTGTACTCCTCGGCGACATCCTCATCATGTGTATTTAAATGCAATGGATGTCCTCAACTAACCATCTCGGACCCATGAGAATTTGGGTACCAAGTTGTTTTTCATGATTAGGTAGTAAACAAACGAAGAGACGTTTTTATGGACCGCTCACTTTCATATCATACATATGAAGACTAGTGATTCATATTACCTTGATTCACATTCTACACACGATTTACAAATGACGTAGTTGCGGCTATTAAAAGAATTGATTCACTATTGGAGTGTTGATTTTGTGATGAATTCTTTACTACCTCAAGATGAAGGAATCAAATGCAATTTATATTTGACAAACACGACTTATGATGCTTGAAGTAATCTTATACGTGTTTTGGATCAAGCTACCTTGATCTTTAATAGCGTTGGGGTAATACCCTGCTACTTTGTCATGCTTTAGGCAAACATTGAAGATGTTAACCAACACTCACATGCCTACTCATAAAGAAAAGCTGGAGCTGAGGTAAGTTTTCTTTTAAATAAACTTATTAATATCACACTATATCAAATTATGCCATAATTAGTTTATAAATATGCTTAAGTTTGTAGGTTGCCTTGTTCATATATCATTAATATTACTAATATATGTATACTTGAAATTAGTTTAGTTGACCCTCTTGATTTTGGGTCTATTTCCCATTTTCTTATTCATCATTGAATTTGAAAATCATCTATGACCACTAGTAGAATACTTATCATTTAGGATAAATGACCATTCTAGTAGCAATAATAGATATGTTATAATATAACTTATGATTAAGATAAGTTGGTATTAAATACAATGAAGAAATTAGTATGTATATGTGTTAATCTTGCATCCATAAATGATTGGTTTTATCCCTCTCAATTATATTGCATTAAGCCCATTAGATTATGTCATCACGTATCCATGTCTTCAGCTATCATACAAGGTGATTATATGTGA
The DNA here is from genome assembly GCA_030686995.1 of Artemisia argyi. Classification (NCBI taxonomy): domain Eukaryota; kingdom Viridiplantae; phylum Streptophyta; class Magnoliopsida; order Asterales; family Asteraceae; genus Artemisia; species Artemisia argyi. The sequence goes on from CM060709.1 coordinate 105,408,358, forward strand.
CAACGGGCTCAACCGATTCTCTTGAACATGATATTTTTTTAACATACTTTATAAATCCATAACTAGTGATTTTTGCTATCAGAAATCAAATATCATGCATAAAACCTCACATTTTGAAAAACAATCTTTCAAATAACTATTTCATTCTTCTTCAAACAACATATTTGACTATAAGCAATCACAACTTTGTTTTAATCAAAATCAAGATTGGGAAAATTTTCTTATCCATTTTGTCAACATCTCATGAAGCAAAACCCAATCTATTTTTACTCAAATATACACTTGAATCTACTTTGAAGCATTGTTGAATAATGCTAAAAACGTTTTTCTTATGTCATCTATGATAATCTCACATTTGTCATAAACTGTCGTGAACCTTACACTCATAACAAAACCAAGTCATTTCAAGAGAATCATGGTTTGCACATATGAATCTTGCTTGCAACAAGTCTTAAATGCCCTTACATTCATACCTCTCATTTTATTGCACATAGGCACTATTTAGAATCAATGAACTAGTTCATTAATCTTATTAGTTAATCATTATATTAACATGATTTGTTGTCTCACAACTTATATAATGTAATTGTTTAATAAGTAGGTTGCATGCTTATTTAAAAGGAAAATGCTTGTTTTCTTAATCCTTGCATATAATTTGTTTTATATGTATGACTAGCATATCCTATATTGCCTCAAAGAGTGAACTTGCTTAAAACCAAACTCAAACACATAACCTTGCCTAAAAATTTCTGCCAAAAACACACTTTTGGTAACCTGGAAAACACCAGATGGGCGGCCCCCTTAAATTACAAGGCGGTCCCCTTAATTATTAAGGGGACCGACCACTATTTAAGGGGACCGGCCAGCTGATGGTCGGGGTTCCTATTTTCTTTATCACTTTTTGACCCACTTCACCCTATACTTCCCAAAATTCACAAACACATTTTGTCCTAAACTATCCCTCAAAATTTACCTTCCTAAACCACATATTTCCTACATTATAAATACCTTCACTTCATCATAAATGCTCATCCATCCAAACATGTCATCTCCCAACAACCAAAGACCAAAGTTTTCAAGAGTTGCAAAGATCTCCGTCAAACCCGTTTGGAGGAGAAAACTTGACTCTTGTCACAACTCAAGTGATGTTGTTCCAAATCAACCAACAACTAAACCTCATACCTACACAAATGATCCATCTCATAACCAATCATCCACTCTTGCCTTCACTAATGCTCCTTCATGTGATGAGCACAGACAATCCCAAAACAACAATCCTAACCTCATTACCAATACTTTACATGCTGCTCATTCAACAAAAACGCCATCCACTCATGAAGCTACTCTTCCACCCATATACTGTTTTCATGATTACCCAAGCTCAAACATGTCTCCACCACCAAGAGTGCCACCACCACATCCTACTACTTCACATGCCATTCCTATGTTGCATGTTCAAACCTTCACCCAAGACAACATTCATGCTCCACTACCATCACCTTCCTCCGAACACTTAAAGTTCATTGAGGAGCTAAAAGAAGCACATGAGCTTAGTGCTCTTTTAGCATTACATCTTGCTCAACGCAATTTGGATCCACCTCCATCTAGCTCACCCTCATCACCACACAACATAAACCAAATTGAGAAGCATGTCAACAATTGCCCTTGTTGCATCATCCTCCAAAAACAAACAATTGCATTGAATGAGCACTTTACTTAGATTGAGTATCTTCTCACTAGATCTCAACAAACACCATTTCTTGAACATCATAACCCTCAACCAACAAACCCAACTCCAAATTCACCACCTCCAAGCTCAACATCACCAAACTCACCAACATCTATGAAACCAAAAATTTACCTCCATTAAGCGATCAACATGATCCCCACTTACCACTCTCACCTAAGCATTCCATATGCGTATGCTTTTTATTTTTCAAATAAAATAATACAACCTTTTTGGGATGCAAGCAAGTTTGATGACACTCTCTATTGGCACAATAGGATATTCTACTTGGTTTAGAATTCTAGTATTACGTATGATGTAAAAATGATTATGTGGTTGACATAATCATTTTGAATTAATGAATGTTTTAATATGTGTTCCTAATTCTCCTTTGCCATGCTTATTATTAGTTGTTATTATGCTATATATATATTTGTTTGTGCTTCTAATATTTTTCTTGCAAGTATTCCATAGCTCGAACCCTTGGTGCCCTCAAACGAGGGGGAGCATACATCAAGGGGGAGCTTTCAACTTATCGGATTAAACCTTTTCGATTCTACAAAAAGGGGGAGAAGTGAATATAAACTCACTAAATACTTGTCTAAAAATTAATTTTTGGATTTAATGCGTTTAGGTTTTGTAATCATCAAAAAGGGGGAGATTATTGATATAAATAAATGCCTAAAAACGCTATTCATATCTTTTGATATCTCTGTGTTTTGATAATCACAAAACGAAAATTCATCAAACCAAAGATCATGATGTAAATAAGTATTTAGTAGTAAATACTCACTTTTACCATCTAATCACTTAAGGTATGAATAAACAAAGTGTCTAATGCATTATAAGATCAAAGGAACATTTTTATTAATCACTAGATTTTTATAAAATGTCACAAAACATTTTATATCTTTTTAAAACATTTTTTGGAATTAAAAGAATATGTTTAATTCATTAAAAATATATGAATTCAAATTTTTAACCGAAAATGGCAAATCTAATCCAGAAAAACTTTCCCCATAAAAGGACAAAGCTGGGTAACGTTCTGGAGGGGCGGCCCCCTTAATTAACTAGGCGGCCCTATTAATAATTAAGGGGACCGGCCCCTAAATAAGGGGACTGGCACGCTCCTGATCCCGCCCCCCCCCCCCCCCCCCCAGCTCTGCCTTTAAATACCGTCACACCCCCAAAATCGGGTCCAGCGGAAGCATACATGTAGCTGGGGTGTAACTCAATTGGTATTACAACATTAGTTCAAAAAAATGGTTTCCACTTTAATCATTTAGAATAAAATCGTTTAACCAAAAATATTGAATTTACATCGTTAAAAGTAGTGCGGAAGTAGGCCCTTAAAATAGTTTAAAACGGTCCCCAAACGAATAATCAGAGTCTTCTATGACCATGCCATGCCCTGCCAAAACCTCCTGTAGCGTGCCATACGCTAAAAACCTGAAAATACATGCTAAAGTGTCAACACGAGGTTGGTGAGTTCATAGAGTTTGTTTAACAAGTAAAGCCTATAGAGAAAAGATCGCCCAGCAAAGGCATCGTAAATCCACTCAGTCGCAAGTCCCGCCATAAGAGACTTGTAACCTGTGTGTTTACAACCCACTGCCAAAAGTATTAAAGTCTACGTGAACAAAAGTAATAATGGTATCCAAATTCCCAGATAAATATAGCAAAACGGCTATATAAATAAAATGATTCAGTCAATGAGGTTATCCAAACAATACTGACAATGTCGCCAGATAAATAACGCTGACAATGTCGCCAGATGAACAATACTGACAATGTCGCCAGATAAACAATACTGACAATGTCGCCTGATAAACAAATTATGACAATGTGGTCATGTAAACAAGGATAATCAATCCCATGAAATACAAGAAAATCAAACATACCAATGAATGCAGGTGGTTAAATATACCAAAGAAATACCGGTAGTCAAGCATACTAATGAAGTGCAGGTGATCAAATATATATTTAGATAAAGCTGGGAATATTTGAGTAATCAACCAGGTAAAACAAGTAATGCGTTTTAAGTAAAACGAGCATGTATTCTCCCCCAAAGAGTTTACCAAAACAATTGAAAAAGTAGGGGCTATGACTCACCTGGAGCGATAGCAATGATGACAAGAATGGATACACTGAAAGGAGGCACGATCTCTAACCGCAACCTAATATGAGTAATAACGATCTACCTTAGATCATGACATAATGAAATGAATGCACGTGCACATGATGCCTATACCACTCGTAACTTGGAAATACTAGTTATCGTCATAGTAAAATAGTTTCCATACTTAGGAAAAATAAGTCCAATAGGAGTTATAAAAACTTGTCGTAGTATATCGTATAAAAATGTTAGTGTTATATTCCTCGTTTTTGAAAACCTTGTAACAATATCTAGAAGTCGCGTCATTTAACCTTTGGCGATACGGGTCTCGATCGATGAGAAAATCGACTCTTATTGTTGTTACTTGAAAGTATTATGTTCAACACTTAGAAAATTTCATTATAGTAAAAGCTGTCAAAAATATATAGTTTATCGGGTATATAGATGAGGTCGTAGTTTATTCGTTATAAGTCTATTCGACGAACGGCCAATTGATTTGAAAAGCTTGCTGGAAGGTCTTGATTTCATAAAACTACGGCTCGGACTCAAACTGATCCGATCATAAAGAAAAACAGCCGAGAAAGTGGTGTTTCGCAAAGACAGTTTTACGGCAAAATAATAATAGAAAAGCTGATGGAAATTTGTAAAAATCGTCTAAGTTCAAACGCTTGTATCTTTTTCGTTATAAGCTCGTTTTCTACGCTCTTTATATCCCCGGAATCGTGGGATGGCATGCTAATATATTTTTGATAAATCGGGACGGCTAAATCAAATTTTAGGCCTCGAAACAGTCCATGAAAATCGTGGGACAGCAAGGTATTTTTCGGTAAATAGTTTTCGTCGTTAAAATAGAAAATAGTATATCTTTTTCGTCGTAACTCGGATTTTAGTGATTCAAGCAGCCACGGTTTTGTTTTTGAAAGTATTTTCTGAATATCTAACCCAATGTTACCCGGAAACCCCTGAGTTTTCTGAAATTGGCGATTTGGGACAGAACCTATATTTGAAAGTATTTTTCGTTCTTAATATTCGGAAAATCATATCTCCTTCGTTATTAACTCGTTTTTATCCCCGTTTTCGGCCATAGTTTCGTCTCGGAATGTATTTTCTAAATCTTTGGTTAAATAATACCCACAACCTACTGAGTTGGCCACGTTTTCAAAATAAGGACAGCCACTTTTCTATTAGTGCCAAAAATGAGTTTTCTAGTTTGTAACTTGTCCCAAAACCAATCAAACCACTTTCAATCACCACAAAACTAGTCTAATCCTACATACACCTTCTTAGGGTGTCATGGGTTCCTAAACATCATAAACCAAGTGGATCTAACAAGGATCTAACTATAATCACTTTCTAAGCTTCAAAAGTTATAAGTTTGTAAAATAAAGTGGTATAAGCTATCAAATGCATAAGATCTTGTATAAAAACCATATGAACATAATAAGAACTTGATAAAATTAGGAAAATTAGTTTGACATACTTACTTGAAAGATTAGTGGACTAGTGGAGATGAAAAACTTGCAAAACCTTATGTTTTAACTTCAAAACTCTAACAAGAAATACTAAATACCCTTGATTATCACTTGATCTTGGAAAAATTATGGTTTCTTCTTGTGTTCTTATTCTTGGCCGATTATACCCCAAAGAGAGAAAGGAAGGAAGTTTTCTCTAGTTTCTTGAATGGTGTAGGTAAATGTATAGATATTTTTGCAAGTCTTATGGTCTTTGTATTTTAAATATCACATAGAAAGGCTAGGGGGCATAGTGGCGTGATTTAGGGGAAAGGAGGAAGAAAAAAAATGACTAGTTAATGTTCTTGTCTCCAAACATATGTATTAGTTTAGTTTTGGTTGTGTATTGGGTGTTATCGGGTACCGAGTTAACTAAAAATAAATGTTACCGAGGTGAAATAAAATACGACGAAGTTGTAAAAGTTGTAAAATATTATTCCTGGTGAGAAACGAGTATTAGAATAATTATCGGGTTGAAATATCGCAAACCGACTAAGTAATAAGCTCCGACCGTGAAATATAGTAATCGATCTCAAAACACCGGGTAAATTAATAATATAATTTTTATATTATAAGAATGAGTATAAAAATATATTGGGATCATAGTCGGGAGTGTCGGACGTGTTATTCTCGTTTATAGTTCGCGTATTAGTGTTTATTTAAAATAAACATACGTAATTCGTTAATTATATTAAAAATATAATTTGAATACCCTACGAGTGGAATAGTATGCAAGTGCCTCAATGATGATATGAAGACTATTTCTAGTCCGTATGAGATGTCCCAATGATAATGCATGAATTCGCTCCTGAACCAATACGGTTACGCGAATTTTGAATACCCGTAAACTAAGTTTACGATGAAATGAGTAATGCACGTGAATAGTGGTTTTCTCTCGGAAATGAATAGTGTCAAGTGAATAGTAAAATTTCCGAATGTTTCTCGAAATGTCAAATTGACCTCAAAAACGATGAATAGTGATCGATGAATAGTAAATGGTGAATAGTAACTTGTGAATAGTAAATTGTCGAGGTTTGGAAAATGACCGGAAATTACGAGTTGTGACAAATACTGGTTCATTCCACTAATTTTTCTCACCTTTTTGTACTCTAAACATTCTGATCTAAAACTGCATTTCTATCCTCTATAATCCTTTGATCATATATACATTAATCTTTGTTTAAAAGTGATTCAAGCCTCAACTCTCAAGTGCAAAGAGAAGAATACTTCTATCATTCAAGACTAGAAGTATTACAACTTAGTATCATCTTGCTATCTAAGTTGTTTGTTCATTTCATCTTGTAAATCATTCAATCTTTGGTGTATAAGGTGTGCATATTAGTTAGTTAGAGTTAGACTTGTTGAAGGTGTTAAGTAGTACAAGAAGTGAAGAAGTAGAGGTGGTTAGGAATAGTTGTAGGAAGTATAAGAAGAAATAATACTTTGAAGTGGTGGTAAGTAGTAAAGATACAGAAGTCGTATCTTTGTGAAGAAACCTTGAAGTAGCAAAGACGTTGAAGCCTTAGAGTAGTGAAGACGTAGAAGGTTTTAAAGTAGAAGAAGCCTTGTAGCGGATCATAGATTAAAGCCTTTAGGTAGTGACATAGAAATATTGAAGTTGTGAAGACATAGAGGCTTGGAAGTTGTGAAGATGCATTAGATTTGAAGTAGTGAAAAGATAGAAGTTGTGAAGGTGTGAAGACATAAGTGTCGTGAAGAAGTGTAGAAGGAATAAAAGGGTGTGAAGAAGTTGTGGTATGTTTGAAGTTGTGAGATTGGTTCTAGCTAGGATTAGAACTCGACATTTAGCTTTGTGTCGTTAAATTGGTGTAAGCTAAGGTGTGTACGGTTTTCTCCGCCACAAGGGAGCATATTGATTTAGTGAAGAAAACTCTCGAGTTCGGTGCTCGGGGAGTGGAGTCGGGCAAGGAAGGTGTCCTTGTAGCCAAACCACTATAAACTCTTTGTCTCTCGGTTTGATCTTTCCATCTCTCACTCTTTGCTTACTTACTTACTTACTTACCTACATATTGCATATAGTTATAATTGCTTATATTGTGCATATATTGATTTCACATAAAGATCAAATTAAGTTCCACACACAACACTAATCTTATTTAAAACAAACTAAAAAGACTTATATATATATATATATATATATATATATATATATATATATATATATATATATATATATATATAGAGTTAGGATAAAATAGGAAGAATAATTAAAATAGGAATGATAAGAAGTAACCACAACCACACATTTTAGATGCACCTACAAAAGTGGATGCATCTTCCTTCAAATTTTCCCTCCTAATTTGAAATGTGTGTCTAGAATTACTTCTTACCCATCTTATTTTAATTATTCTCCTTACTTGATCCCTTCCCTATATATATATATATATATATATATATATATATATATATATATATATATATATATATATATATATATATATATATATATATATATATATGTGTGTGTGTGTGTGTGTGTGTGTGTGTGTGTGTAATAAATAACATTGTAGTTTTTACTCAACATCTTAACTTAGTGGTGTTTAAACAGCTATAGTGAACAAACTCAAATCTATATTTTTGAATCAAAGTTTTTATAAACTCGAACTATTCTTTTGAAGCAAACTTTTATAAAACGAAAAAGATGTAAAACTATTCAACCCCCCCCCCTTCTAGTTTTCCACATCAACTAAGCCCATGGTATACCTATGGTCAACTAGGAAGGTTTTAAGTCGATCATACAATGCTTTTGGAGCTTGCTTAAGTCCGTATTAAGTCTTTTTAAGTTTGTAAACGTGATTAGGGTTTTCAAAATCGGTGAAGCCCGATGGTTGAGCAACATACACTTTTTCATTTATAAACCCATTTAGGAATGCACTTTTGACGCCCATTTGAAAGAGTTTAAAATTGTGTGCGTATGCATATGCAAGTAAGATCCTAATTGACTCAAGCCTAGCAACCGGAGCAAAGGTTTCATCGTAATCAATGCCTTCTTGTTGATTATATCCTTGTGCTACTAGCCTAGCTTTTTTTCTAGACACTACACTGTTTTCATTCATTTTATTACGAAAAACCCATTTTGTTCCAATTATTGTTTGACTTTTTGGTTGAGGAACTAGTGTCCAAACATCATTTCTAACAAATTGGTTTAATTCTTCTTGCATAGCTATTGACCATGATTCATCTTTTATAGCTTCGTTTATATTTTTCGGTTCAGGAGTTGACACGAAACAAAAGAAGTTACTTTCATTTTGGACTTTTGATCTTAGTGTTCTTTCATTAATATTTCCTATGACACTATCTAATGGATGACTTTTGGATCCTTTGACATTGACAATTTCTTTGTTTAATAGTTCATCTTCCTTGTTATCATTTTCAATTTCTTGATTTTCCATTGCTTGATTTTCAACTAAGTCATCATCTACCAAAGGTGATGTCTTAGAAGGAGGTGGATTTTCGTCAAATGTTACATTTAACGATTCCTCGACTCTTAAGGTTTCTTTATTTAGAACAATGTAAGCTTTACTACTTTGTGAATATCCAAGAAACACCCCTTCATAAGACTTTGGGTCGAATTTGTTGAGATAATCCTTGGTGTTAATAATAAAACATTTACTCCCAAACACTCTAAAATATCCTAATATAGGCTTTTTACCTTTATATAGTTCATATGGAGTTTTGTTCAAAAATGGTCTAATTAAGACACGATTTAAAATGTAGGTTGACGTGTCAACGGCGTTACACCAAAACTTTTGAGGAATGTTTTGTTCATTAAGCATTGTTCTACTCATCTCTTGCAAAGTCCGGTTTTTACGTTCTACTACACCGTTATATTGAGGAGTGCGTGGTGCCGAGAAGTTATGTGTTATACCATTTTTATCACAAAAGTTTCCAAATTGTATTTCATTGTCAAACTCACGACCATGGTCCGTTCTAATAGACATAATGCATGTTCCTAATTGATTTTGAATTTTCTTACTTAGAAATTCAAATTTGTCAAAAGCTTCATTTATACTTTTGAAAATTTTTGTCCAAGTATATCTTGAGTAATCATCTACTATAACCAAAGTGTAGAAGTTACCTCCATAACTTTGTATAGCGGATGGACCAAAAAAATCCATATGTAAAAGTTCTAGACACCTAGATGTAGACACTACATTTTTAGCCTTATGGCTACTATGAACTTTTTTACCAACTTTGCAAGCATTACAAAATTGTTGGTCGTATTTCAACTTGGGTAGGTTTCGAACTAGGTCTTTAGAGGAGAGATTTTGAATAAGTCTCATATTCGCGTGTCCTAAGCGTCTATGCCATAAAGTTGAAGATTCATCTAATGAGGTGAGACAAAGTTTGTCTCTAGATGTTTGATCCATCTTCATGACATACACGTTGTTCTTAAGAAAACCTCTAGCTATAGTTATGCCATCTTTAAGTATTTTACTTCCATTTTCACTAAAAAGGACGTTATACTTATTCCGGAAAAGTTGACTAATACTAAGGAGATTAAAACCTAAGTTATCAACATGAGCTACATCATCTATAGAGAGAGAGTCATGAGAGATTGTACCTTTTTCGATGATTTTGCTTTTAGCCTTGCTACCAAACGTGACATTACCTCCATCATATTTTTGATAAGTTGAGAAGAGGCTTTTGTTCTCCGTCATGTGCCTTGAGCAACCACTATCTTTGATCCATTCATCTGGTTCCAATTTCCTTTGAAGCACACCTATTTTATACAAAACACTCAAACATTTGGTCCCCAATATCTCATGGGTCCATTTTGGTTAAACATACCATTAACTTGATTCATGTATGGAAATGGAAGATATGGGTTCCATGACATGTAATTTGGATTTTGGTAATGTCTAGATGTGTTTTGCTTCCAACCATGTTGGTAGTTTGGTTGCATGTTGTAGTTGCTCTTTGGAAAGGGGCGTTTGGGAATAGGAGTTTTAGGTCTCGGTTGAGGGGTTTTAGTTCTAATTCATTTCTACCAAGTCCTACTCCAACCTTAATAGCTGGTTTCAGTTTTGTTTCATTAGTACTAATTTTGGATTTAATTGTGACTTTAACAAACTTTGTACGATCCGTCGTAGAAACTATCTTTTCTGCTGCAGACCCTGCGGAACCTTTGGGTTCAACGGGCGGAACCCTGTTTTGGGTTCCGTCTAGTCCGTGGGAGCCTGTAGCAGTTTTGTTAGTTTTTTGTGCTTTCTCATCTTGTTTCGTTTGACTCTTGGAAATTTCTAACTTCATGACACCTAGTCCTGTTTTATCAAATGGCGATTTTTGAAGTTTCATTATTTCATCCGCACAAGAAATAGTTTTATCGAACCTTTTAAACTTTGTGGTTTGTTTTATTAGATCATTTTGAGTAATTTTTAAGTTTCTCAATTTCGAGTTTAAACTCTTCACATGATTTACATAATGTGTTGGTGTCTTTACTCTTTTCTAATCTCTTAGCTTTTTCATTTAATTCATAAACTTCATTTTCTAAAAACTTCTTTTTAGTTTTCAAAAATTTGTTTTTGTTTATGATTTTTAAGCTTAGTTCACAAAGTTTATTGTATTCTTTTTGTAAGGTGTCATCATCAATAGAAGAGCAAGATGAGTCGGAGTGTACCTCATTTGAGTCATGAGCCATGAGAGCAATTTCGTCATTCTTTGGCTCCTCATCATCATCTTCACTATCACTCCAAGCACCAGTTACAAAAGCTTTTTGAGATTTACTTTTGGTTGGTTTTGGACATTCTCATATGAGATGACTTGTGTCTCCACACCTAAAGCATTTCCATTCAACATTTCCTTTCTTGTCATCACGATCTTTTCGGAAGGCTTTCTTGTCATCTTTAGGTTGTCTTATAAACTTCCCTCGTCTTCTAAAGAACTTTTTAAAGTCTCTCACGGCCATGGCATATTCTTCATCGTCACTATCCGAACTAGATTCATCATCACTTGATTGAACTCTAGCCTTCAAGGCGATGGACTTGACCTTTTCTTTCTTTCCTTTAACTATTTCCGAATCTTTTTCCATAACCATTTCATGAACTTTGAGGTTTCCAATTAGCTCATCAAGTGACATGCTTGAAAGATCTTTAGATTCTTCAATCGCCATCACTTTGGCTCTCCACTTCGGATGGAGTGCTCTAAGGAATTTCCTGACAAAATTCTTGCCTTAAAAAGATTCATCAAGTGCTTTAAGTGAAGTAATAATAGTGTTAAACCTAGCAAATGCACAATCAATAATCTCATCTTCGGGAATAGAAAATTGTTCATATTGTTGAATAAGAAGATCAATTTTGTTATCTTTTACTTGTGAGTTTCCTTGATGAGTGACTATTAAAGATTGCCAAATTTCTTTTGCGGTTTTGCACATAAAAACTCTTTCATATTCTTTCTTTGGTAAAGCATTGTAAAGCATCATTTTAGCTTCATTGTTTTTGGCAATTAGTTTCTTTTGATCTTCATTATGTTTAGTAATTGAGCTATCCTCATCTTTACTACTTGAAGTATCCTTGAAAGTGGCTATATTATCACCATCAATTATTATATACCATAGATCTATATCTTTAGATTTCACGTAAGTTTCAAATCGGTTTGTCCAATATATAAAACCGTTTACTTCAAAAAGTGGTGGTCTTTGCATAGATTGCCCTTCTTTGTAATTTTCAAAATCCATGGATCGTTTCAAGTTTTAAAACACAATATATTTTAAAAGTTTGAGCAACGTGGCTCTTGATGTCAATTGTGGAAAACTAGAAGGGGGGTTGAATAGTTTACCGGTTTTTAAGTTAATTATCTTGTGAAACTTTACGTTTAATCAAAGATCTAAACTACAAGACAACATATAATATGCAAGAGTAACAAAAGAAACAATCAAACCACAACACGATAGTTTATCATGGTTCGGCTACAAGGACTCTTTTTCCTTTCCCTACTCTACGCCTCGAGTATCCAACTCAAGAGTTTCTTTCACTAGTTAACAAGCTCCTTTCATTGGCGGAGAAAACCTTACACGTTGCTTACACAAGATTACCGAGACAAAGCTAGATGTCGAGTTCTTTTACAAGGGTACAACCACTCCCGTCACACTATGTATTTTAAGGCCTAAAATACTAACCGGTCACTACTGAAAATACACAATCAAATGAAGTATAGACTACACGAAGTCTATACAATGCTAAGCTAACAAGTCTTGCAACGTTGTGTTGAATACTTGTAACTTTGATATGAACTTGTGAACTTCTTTGCTACAAGAGAACTTCACATAAATGAAATGTTAATGAGTTAGATGAATGATATGAATATGTATGTGCAAAGTATATATGAGAAGTGATGAAAGATTTCTTGCAAGTGGCTTGGTATATATAGCCAAACAAACCAGACCACTGGCGGATCCGGCGGAACCCAAACAAGGGTTCCGCCCTTGTAACCCCAGGGTTCTGCCAGTGTCTGACAGTCAAAGCCTTCAAGAAATCTTTCCATATCTAGCAATGTCAAATCAAGCTTCTTCAAGTCAACACACAATAGATAGAGTAAAAGACTATCTATAATGTGTAAGAAGTAATGTGTAAGAAGTCTTATGGAAAGTCAAACATTCAACCTTTCCATAAATGCACATGTTACATTTTCTATATTTAGAAATATTTAAATGTTATGTTAAGTATGAAATGTAAATGTAGTAAATAAAGTCTAGTTGTGCAAGACTAAAACTAAAATCATGTTTTACTAAAAACTAAAGTTTACACTTTGTCGTTAACAAAACTTAGCAAATATCATAAAATATAAATAACGTTTTTAGGCGATATTTGTATTAACAGATCCTTATAGATGTCGATGGTTCCTTTGATGTCGTAAAGGATGAGGATGTCGTTAATAGGAATTACGTTGTTGATAAGAGTTTGCTTGATCCAATGGAGCTTGTTGACAAGTTTTTCCCATTGATATGTGATAATGTCAAATTTACCCATGATTTAAGTGTTAATTTCCCCCTTATTTGCTCATCTTTTCTATTCATATGTAGGATTTATACTCTTATTTGTTTATATTCTGGTTTTAGGGTAAAGATGAGCAAAAGAATGAAGAAACGCGGAAATTGAAGGACTTAAGTGAAAATACATGAAAAATATGGATTCTGCACTAACTACGGTGTAGACGGTCATCTACCTACGCCGTAGCAAAGATTTATGAAGACTACGGCGTAGCTCACTCCATGACTATGGCGTAGAGATTTGCTAAAGGGCACTACGGAGTAGCAACTCTCTACCTACGGCGTAGACCCTAATTTGAGGCAGTAAAGAACTCACGAGGCCAAAGAGAAAGTTTTGACGTAGTAACCCTTGCAACTACGCCGTAGAAGCATCTAATGAAGAAACTACACCCGTAGCACTTGATCAAGCTACAGCGTAGTCCAGATTTACAAAGGCTACGATGTAGCAACTCAATCAGCTACGCCGTAGCAAAGCCGGGCCTATAAATACCAGCCCTAATTCCGAGTTTATTCATTCACTTTTCACCACACAGAGGTTGGGAGAAACTCAGTGAGCAGGAGGAACAAAGTTCTAGCCACATAGAAGTCATTTCCAAGGGAGGATTCACACACCAATCATAAGTTTATCGTTTCCTTTGTCTTGTATTCGATTCATGTTTGCATTTGTATTAATCCAACATTGTTTTACTGTAACTATGAACATGAGTGGCTAAACACCTCTTGATGTTACCTTAGTTATGAAATTGTTATTGTTGTTATTTAGTTTTCTTTGCATCTATTGTCTATTGTTTGTATACTTTCATGGCGAGTCTTGGGACACTCTAGTTCTGGTAGTGTTGAGCATTAGTAGTTCCTTGGAGGCTTGGGGAATTAACCCTAGGAACCAGGCAAATAGGGATGTGACTTGGTGATAGCAATATTACCATACATGTGTGAATGAACCCTAGGACCACCTACCGATGCGATACGCTTGATGGAGTTAGAGGGGGTGTAAGATCTGACCATGCCGCATCTCGCTAGATTTGTCCATGTTAGTAGAGGTTCTTAATGACTCTTACATCTTCGTAGGTTCACGCCATCCGATGAACATTTGGCTTTACAATAGTCGGGGATAGGACAAGGTTTAGGATAGATTCAGATGATTTAACCCTATGATCCTGAATGAATATAACCCCCAGACGATATGATAGGATGCACTTCTAGAAAACTAATCATAATAATAACAAGAGTAGTAATTAGGTTAGCACTATCTCTCTTTATTGATTTCTATCTATTTACTTATTTGCTTTGTCATTTACGTTTCCTAGTTATTAATCTTTCAAATCATAAAACCCCTTTTATATGTGACGCTAAACTTAGATAATTTCCACACTCATAGCTCTTGGGACGACCTCGGATTTACCATCTAGCTATACCTCACACGACCGGGTACACTGCCCGATAGTGCATTAGGTAGACCTTAGGTAAACGAGACACTTTATAAATATTAAAACCTGGTCGGTAAAACCTACATCAAGTTTTTGGCGCCGATACCGGGGAGCTATTAGGAATTTATCTGAGTTTTTAATTTTAGTTTTATTTTTATTTTTTTTATTTTTTTCAACACTCACGATCATTTTCTAGTTTCAGGTACCATGGGAGAAGTTGACATTGATACCCTCACGCTTAAAGAGTATTTGGCTCTTACACGAGAAGAGCAAGGGCCTGGTTTGGTTAGGCCGGCTATTGGGAATGACGTTCAGTTCTAAATCAAGAATCAATTTATAAGGGAACTGCGAAAAGACCCATTTTCAGAGCAAGACGGAAGATGCTCACGAGCACATTGACAATGTTCTTTACATTGTTAGTTTGTTCAACATCCGGGAGTATCTCATGATGCTATAATGCTCAGAGGTACAATGATCTTTTATACAAGTGCCCTACTCATGATCTCAACAAGCAACAAATTGTCAACATTTTCTACAAAGGGATCAATATCTCCATCCGCCAAATGCTGGATTCTCAAGGGCCGATCCCTGGAATGACCTCTGCTCAAGCCTTAAAAGGTATTGAAGATATGGCAAACCACTCTCAAAAGTGGCACGAGGGTGGGAGTAGTAGGAGCAATGCTGGTAGCACCGAAGGAATAGTCCTTATCACTAACAAGATCGAAAGCTTAGGGCGCGACATTAAAAAGACTTAAAGAAAATGTGCATGCCATTAGGTCTGAACGTGAACACGGAAAGGAAAATATTATGATTAGGGAAGAAGTCAAGAGAGTAGAGGAAGCAATGGCCGGTGAAGCTAGCAAAACATACATAGGACCAGGAAATGGAGCGAAATATCATGTGGGACCTCAGGGGTGGTACACTAAGATTGAAAGTCGGCTAGTTTATGAAAACATAAAAGTTAGACTAGAAGAAATGGTTAATAAGCACATCGAGGAGTCATCAAGGAAGAATGAAAAGTTTCAAGAATGGATGAACGAGATGAAAGTGGACACCGAAAGAAATTTACGAAATCAGAGCGCTGCAATTAAGAACCTTAAAACTCAAATTGGACAGTTAGCAAAAAATATCCAAATGAAGAAATCTGAAGTTGACCATGAGGAGTGCAAGGTTCTGTCCCTAAGTGAGGAAAGTCAAGAAATCCAAAGGGACACGGTTATTGGCAGCAAATTTTTTGGGGTTAGTTATCTACAGAAGAACAATGTTGCTTACGAAAGGATACCCAGCCAGCTTCCCGAGAAAGAACCAAATCCAAGAAAGTTTCTACTCCCATGCACTATTGGTAATTTTGATATGTTTGCTCTAACTGATCTAGGAGCCAGTGTTAACATGATGTATTTTTTCATTATTTAAGAAATTAAATCTTATTAACCTTATGAAAACAACATCAATGGTCGAAATGGCATACATGTCTAGAGCAACACCTAAGGGAACAGTGGATAACGTTTTACTCAGATTCAATAAGTTTATATTCCCTGGCGACTTTCTGGTTATAGACATGATTGATGAATATAATAACAACCTAATTCTTGGACGACCATTTTTGGCCACCTCACATGCTAATATAAAAGTTTTTGAAAAAGAAATAACTCTAGAAAATGGGAAGGAAAGAATTACGTTTAATCATAATGGATCCTTGAAATCCATTAATACCTCCTTATAAGAAGTTTGCATGATGAAGGAAGCGAGTAATATGAGTGTTCCCACAAATATGGATATTTACACTAACCCTGTTTTATGTGATTCGGAACCCTGCTAGAATTGTAGTGTTAGCCATTTTGATGAACGTGTCAGTTATTCTAAGCAGGCTCAGATTAGGCATGATCAAATTATGAGCAGGGTCATGGATGGAAGAAACCCCATTTTAAAAAACCATTATTGTATCCAATAATTATGATTAGAGAAGGGTCTGAACAAGCTTGGCCATCCTGCATTGCAATCCTTTCCATTACACTTGTGACGGAGGAGATAACGGAGAATTAGACCAAGACGAACGAGTTCATTTGGAATGGACATGCTTTCATGGAGACGAAAGACGTGATATTGAATTCGGAAACCTGTCATTTCATGATTGGTATAAGGTCAGGTTTAGAAATAATATAATTAATGAGCATGTGATGAAAGGATTCCAACACGATTACGACCACTATCGCTTGAGCCTTTCGTTTGATGAACGCAAAATCAGTCTACCAAAAAAGGTCTACAATGAGAAGGTATACTCAGCTGAAACAGGGGAATGCTCTAAAAACATTCCCCCTAAAGAAACTGATAAGCACTTCAAATTAAATTTCACTAATCCGGAAAAGAGATCGAAAGGGCGCGACTATTCGTTTGATGAATGGATTACAAGAAGGTTCGGTACCACAAATATCGAAAAGGAAACCAGACTTAAGGTATTTTTGGAATGGATGATCGAGAGTTATTCAGATAAATCCGACGAGCCAGAGGAGTATGACGACCCTCTCGAAAGGAGTTTTGAAAGATCTAAGTTAGAATTCGAAATAGAGGTATTGCAACTACTTGACGAATATGAACTCAAGATAGGATTAAAAGTGTAATGCCCCGTGCCCGCTTTGACTGAAAATTAAAACTTTACGCGAGGAAAGACTTTAATGGACATTCTGTTACTCTTTTGACCATTGAAAAAAATCTATAAACATTCAGGCCTTGAAACCACTTTTAAATGAAACTAGACTCAATTACCTTTAAAATGACTTGTGACACGACTTCTAACGACTTACGGTTCATTTTCTACAAAACCGACAAAATCTGCCAAAACCCACATTTATAACCAAGATGAACAAAATCAGCTGCACAACCCAGACCCAAGATGCACAATCTCATAACCAAGATGTACAATTTCACGGGTTATGCAATAAACCAGTTATGACCCATTACACTCCAAACTACTAAATCCACGTTCATTACACCCCATACTTAACCAACTTACATTATTTGACATCCTTAACATGTCTCATACACGCATGACCCTTTAACAACCCAAAATGGGTATTTTTGCACTTATACCAAACACTCCTTTAACTTTACCCATAAACATATAAACATAAATTGACTCTCCGTTAGACCACCCAATCATTATGACAACATTGACATACATTTTGATACTCGACTACACTTTACAAATCATTAAAGGGCCAACGGGGGTACAACATCAACATAGAGCTCGGTATCTACCTAAGCTCCTATTTTCTTACCCAAATCCTTCTACATTAGCATAACCAATCCTTTCATTAATCCACACTATAGCATTAATACCTTAGCCTACAAAACATTGAAACATTAAACCGTAAGCACGAATGCTTAGTAAGTAACACGGGTATAACTTAACATTATACTTCATTCAACGCATTACACATTATACAACCATTAATCCAAAACATCATTAACATAATCACATACCTTGACCTCTTAAAGCCTTAACCTTCCTTATCCCTTATTCCACTCTTGACTAATCCTAACTAACCTTATATCCTCTTACACATAAACATCATTATACTAACCAAACATAAACCTTAACACATTAAGCCACATAACACATAATGCATAGAAATCATTATAACTTTATATTATACCGGTTTACTTACCTTAGCTCCAAGCTAAGCCTAATAAGGACATCATCATCGTTATTATCATTCATCATCATCTTCTATAACCTTATAATATGTTCTTTGATCACAAGATTGACTATCGGGTTTAACCATTATGAAACATTCATTGACTAACCAATCACGTAAGGTCCTTAGTCCATCTCATCTAGGGTGGGGTCCAAGTACTCGGGAAAAGGGTCTAACAATTCTACCCCTTATTTAGATTTTGTCCCCGAAATCTCTCGTCTATTTCTAACCAAAACTTAGTCTCGCCTTACTCCCATTCTTAGCACTTTCCGTTCTTCATCCCTTTTTTGTTGCAACGATCTAAGTGATCTTGCAATTCAAGGTCCACTATACGCACATCATACCTTTAAATCATTCTATTTCTCGCTTAACTTTTCTAATCTTTCATTTTTTTCTCAATCACTATGTCATTCAAGACACAATCCTTGCCACTAATGAATACCATTAAACCATTTCTATGTCTATCACATAACCTACTAACTTGTTCCATTCTAATTTTCCGTCTAGGACTATGTGTCACTTGAACATTACACACCTTCTTAACTTTCATAAGTCAATTATTTATTAACTTTCTACTTTTACCGTAACCTTTTTACTATTTTGTTAGCATTTTAATACACATTACATTTGCCTTTACTTCTTTCAAAATTTCCATTCGTATTATGACCACTACGGTCTTTTCTTACATTACAACAAGTCACAATATATATTCGTAACATTGGCTTACATTCCATTAATCGTTTCAATTTTACCCCTTTGGCTCCAAAGTTATAAGTTCTCATGACATCTCCCACCTAAGGTCGATTTCCAACTTAGTTTCTATCCACCTATCTTAGTTCCTTACGACTTGTAACATTCCTAGACTCCCAATTCTACCCTTTCACCCTACTCATGCCATGTCGGAAACACATAAGCCCACTTATTTACACTTCCTCATTTACATGGAAAGGCGTCCCAATCAATGTAAATCAAGAAACATAAACTCATGGTTCGGTGATTTACGACTTCTTTGTTTAAATAAAAAGGCGTCCCAATCCATTTAAATAAGGAAATCACAAACCAACCTACTTATACACTTCCGGCATAACACTCGTACTATTCGTTTCACATTTAGCTTTTAAATCTTTTCATTCTTTTTATTCTTTACGTTACCTTTTAAATTTTTATACTTGGATCCGTACCATTTCCACATTCGTTTTGGGGACATTTTTATATGCCAAAGATGTAGGCAACCCCATTGCCGATGAAGGCAAAACGTTTATCCCGAAGGATCCTTTAACATTCATTAGCTTGGTCATCCTGAAGGATATCATCATTCATCATCATTAGCTCGGTCATCCCGAAGGATACCATCATTCATCATCATTAGCTTGGTCATCCCGAAAGATGCCATCTTCAACCTTTCGCATTTCCATCATGGATCCAAGTCATAGCATTGTAACACACACATTATCTCATTCATTTATTTTTAGTGAAGCAAGCATCATAGAGCATATAAACCTGCTTATTATAATTACACATCTTTTATGTGTTTACCATCTTACATTCTAAATCCGCATTAATCATTTTCACCTTCTACTTTACCCTTTAATCTACCCGACTCTTCTCACTTTCAAACCTTGCATAGGTTAATTTTTTATTCATTCGTTAGCATCATTCATTCCTCTTACACATTTTAAGTCGTTTACACATTCTTATCACGTTTAATTTTCACAACACATCATTACACTTAACTCATCACATTTTCATTCTTACACCTTAACTCATCTCTTTAATTATCTTTGCATTTTAAACAACATCGTTCTATCTCATTTTTTATGTTTTTTTACCTATTATCGTACTTTAATCCCATTCTATAACTTTTATATTATTAGATATTTAGCAACAATTACGTCAAGTCATTATCACTTTCATTTTTACACACCATAATATTGTTATCATTATTCCACCTCCGTGTACATACTCAATCCTCATACATACTCCTCTCATTCTCATTTACATTCTTAACTTATCGCATTTAACTTTTAGCATTCAAACTTTTTTGCTTAATTTCCATCCTTTACATACCAACACACTTTATCACAACATCACGTTCCCACTTAAACCTTAAGTACTTTACCTTACCGTTACCCCGTCTCTATACCACTTTAGCATTAGTCTTTAGTCACTAAATATAATGAGACCATATGTTGGTCACATTTCATGCCACCATTCCCTAACCTCATTCTTTAAACTTCAAGTCATTAAACACTTAATCATTAGTATGTTAATTTCATCTTAACTTCTCACGTTACACTCTGGCACACTTATTATCACTACGTTTCATTCTATGATCGTCAACATATTACTTATTAGCCCATCTCTAATACCACTTATCCTTCCTACTCATATTCCATTACCGTTACTCTAACACACATTCATATAATCACCGACACCAACCAAGGTGCACGGCCAATTAATCATTTAAACGCTTCAAGCCCTCCTCGGACTCACATCACATAAACATTAAAGCATTAAAACACATTCATCATTCATCAACTTAGATTCACATAACGTATCACATATTCCTTCTTCTAACTTAAAAATTTACCTTCTCCATTTCCTATACTTACATTCAACACTTCTACGAGTGGTTTAAGACTAGGCAACCTACAGTGGAAACCTAATTCACTTAAACCAAAGCTTTGATACCAATTTGTAACGCCTCGTGCCCGCTTTGATTGAAAATTAAAACTTTACGCGCAGAAACGCTTGACTTTAATGGACATTCTGTTACTCTTTTGACCATTGACAAAAATCAATAAACATTCAGGCCTTGAAACCACTTTTAAATAAAACTAGACTCAATTACCTTTAAAATGACTTGTGGCACGACTTATAACGACTTACGGTTCATTTTCTACAAAATAAATAAAACTGACAAAATATGCCAAAACCCACATTTATAACCAAGATGAACAAAATCAGCTGCACAACCCAGACCCAAGATGCACAATCTCATAACCAAGATGTACAATTTCACGGGTTATGCAATAAACCCATTATGACCCATTACACTCCAAACTACTTAATCCAAGTTCATTACACCCTATACTTAACCAACTTACATTATTTAACATCCTTAACATGTCTCATACACGCATGACCCTTTAACAACCCAAAATGGGTATTTTTGCACTTATACCAAACACTCCTTTAACTTTACCCATAAACACATAAACATACATTGACTCTCCGTTAGACCACCCAATCATTATGACAACATTGACCTACATTTTGACACTCGACTACACTTTACAAATCATTAAAGGACCAACCGGGGGGGGGGGGGGGGTACAACATCAACATAGAGATTGGTATCTACCTAAGCTCCTACTTTCTTACCCAAATCCTTCTACATTAGCATAACCAATCCTTTCATTAATCCACGCCATAGCATTAATACCTTAACCTACAAAACATTGAAACATTAAACCGTAAGCACGAATGCTTAGTAAGTAACACGGGTATAACTTAACATTATACTTCATTCAACGCATTACACATTATACAACCATTAATCCAAAACAACATTAACATAATCACATACCTTGATCTCTTAAAGCCTTAACCTTCCTTATCCCTTATTCCACTCTTGACTAATCCTAACTAACCTTATATCCTCTTACACATAAATATCATTATACTAACCAAACATAAACCTTAACACATTAAGCCACATAACACATAATGCATAGAAATCATTATAACTTTACATTATACCGGTTTACTTACCTTAGCTCCAAGCTAAGCCTAATAAGGACATCATCATCATTATTATCATTCATCATCATCTTCCATCACCATCATCATCATCAACCTCTTACCATCATCATCATTCTTCTTAATTGAAATTGAGACCTAACATAATAAGTCAATACCATTATCAAGGGTTTACATAACCCATTTAAACATACTCATCTTCCTTTCTATATGATCATACTTTGATCATATGATGAAAGCCCACTTCAATCATAAACCTTAACCTCATTAACATCAAGATAAGAAGATTACTTACTTGGGATGATCATTGCTATGACTTAATCCTTAACAAGGAACTTATCTCCTTAATCACTTCATCATCCTAGCTCCATTCCTCTTTTCTCTTTTCCCTCTTTCTTTTCTTATAATCGGACTCATAAATACACCTAGAATAATAAGGAATTCTCTAGAATTCCCTGGATATAATTATCTAGGCACAAGTTTGAGCTTATGGCAAGAATAGTCCTTCTAGTCTCTTTTCTTATACTTGGCCACATATAACTTATAGCACATTTAACAGTTATCACAACTTTAGTCCTTGAAGTCTATTTCCTTTTATTTATGCCACACAATACTTCCATAACCTTATAATATGTTCTTTGATCACAAGATTGACTATCGGGTTTAACCATTATGAAACATTCGTTGACTAACTAATCACGTAAGGTCCTTAGTCCATCTCATCTAGGGTGGGGTCTACGTACTCAGGAAACGGGTCTAACAAAAAGGGTATATGCTCCATGACATATGGGAGAAATGTGAAAGAACCTTCAAAAAGAGGCGAAAGTTCTGGCATGATGTTGGATTGGAAGCTGTGGAAGTACACGAATGCCAATTGAAAGGACGAAGGTATGATCCTCCAGAAGTAAAAGTCAAAACTTTCAAGGTTCGAAAATACACAATGGATGGAGTAGGAAGTTTCATAAGTATCGATAAAACAATCGACAAACAGCTGCCGGTAGGATGGATGAATGGAGGAAAATTCAAAAAATTGATAAGACAAGAAATGCACACCAAACTTGGAGTGCATCCAATCAACTAGTTTGGCAGTGAGTCTAACTTAAAGACTCGATAATAAACAAAAGTGCTCTTTCGGGAGATAACCCAAATTATCCTTTTCCTTTTATTTTCCTTTATTTTGTTGGTTTGGTGTGCTTTGTATTGATAATTTGCAGGTCCTAGAGGAAGCTTTGCATTGGGGAACTAATTTTTGGACTTTTGTACCATGAAAAATCCCCCAGGACTTAGCTACGGCGTAGCTCCTACCATGACTACGCCGTAGCAACCCCCAGGTGTCATTCTGGAAACTTTTTGCAACTACGGCGTAGCAACCTATTTCAGCTATGCCGTAGCTACCTTCTGAACCTTAAAAGCTTTTTATTTTTACAAATCATTACTTAAGCTTGTATTAGTTTTTAAATGAACTTTGTGGGTGTGTTCCCTGTAAACCCTCACGAGACTTCACTCGTTCACTTGGGAGACCAAGTGGTATAAAAGGCTTGTTGCATACGCTAAATGCAACCGTGATTCCTACGAAAGTGGGTTAGGTTTTTATTTTTATTTTTCTTTTTTAGGTTTTATGCTTTTGGTAGTTGTGTGATTTCAGGGAATTGAAGTTTGCTCATTAGGCGAAGAAAAGGCACATTTTTCAACATGATCCTTCTATCATTTTCAAGAGAAAAATTCAGGGAAGTTCTCGTTCTAATTCTACCTTTCCTCTTTATATTTATTTTATGTACAAAATGGACTTTGTACAACTCAAGTGGGGGGACAGGATTAGAATTATTTACTTGAACTATATGTTGCCCTCATTTTTTCTAGTTTATTTTGAAACATCATGCAAATTTTAAACTTTTGACATGTTTTTCCGAACCTAACTAGAATAGACCTTAGCCGAGCACATTAACCCTTAATACCATGGTGAGGTTTAGCCTATTTCAGTTTCCCCTGTTTTACCCCAAATCCACCTAAATTATGAGTGTGCCGGTAGTTTGTAAACTTTAGAACTTGGCCTTTACATCATTTTGAAACCATGGACGAGTAGTGTATTGAGATTTCTTAATACATTTGGAAGAAACTTTTTAAGAAGGCAATATTTTAGGATTATCACCCAAATAACCTTTATGTGTGTGTTATCGATTAGTCACATTGACTATTCGACCCCCGTGTTAAACCCTTTGATGCACTCACCTTTAGTGTGAGATACCCCTAGTTACACCCTTTTGAGCCTATCCTTTCGTTTGTTACCCATATTATCATTTCGATACACCTATACACCTTAGCCTACCGTGTAGTCTTGGTTTATGGTTGGGAAGTTGCCACTTGTTCTAGTCCGAGGTTCAAGTCGAGAGATCCAAGAATCACACCTGTGTTGAAGACAAATACTTGAAGATCATGAGGAACCCACTATTGTACATGTATAGTTCATCCCAAGTGGGGGGTATATTTATTTCTTGTTATTGTTATGAAAAAAAACATAATTTCTGTATGTAGATATGTTATCTGTGGTGCAACCTTGTATAGCACCGTATTATGAGCTTTGAAAGAAATAGTATCGAAGAGGCCACTTCGGTCATATTTGAAGAATGAAGTTGTTGGTTCTTAATCACCAACATGAAGACCAAGTGTGGTGCCCATCATGACATCCGCTAATGGCACGCACTTGTTACATGATCCAATTTTTGCGTTTTGAAGCTTGGACTTTGGATGAACAGCAAGTGGTAGCAACTCGGTTATAGGCTAAGACTATTTGCTTTCTTTTTCCTTTTACACCATTATTGTGCATCCCATGTCTTATCCTACCCTTTTAGTTGTGAATCATGCTTAGGTGAAGGATTTGAGCAGCCCTTGGTGTCTTGCCCGGCGTTCCGGTCATGTACCATTGCCTTTGTCGCCTTTGCCGTAGTATGTTAGTAACAACACTACACCCAAAAGCCAATCATATGTGTTCACCAAACATTGCCTTTAAAAATTGTTTCGACCTTAACTCTAGTGGTAGAGATTTGTGTAACTGCCAAGCCTATCATAGAATACATTCTATGACTGTGCGTTGAGTGATCACCCCGAAATTAACACTTAGATTGGGAGAGAGAGATGAGTGTTTGTCCCACTTTTTGAGGTGTTTGGCTTTGAAATATTCTAGCATAGGAAGTTTTTAGACTCATATTTTACAGTTTCTTGGGAAATATCTTGTTAAAAATTATTTTAATAAGGTCTACTTGAGGGCAAGTAGAGTTCAAGTGGGGGGATATTTGATAACGTCAAATTTACCCATGATTTAAGTGTTAATTTCCCCTTTATTTGCTCATCTTTTCTATTCATATGTAGGATTTATACTCTTATTTGTTTATATTCTAGTTTCAGGGTAAAGATAAGCAAAAGAATGAAGAGAAACGCGGAAATGGAAGGACTTAAGTGAAAATACATGAAAAATGTGGATTCTGCACTAACTACGGTGTAGAGGGTCATCTACCTACGCCATAGCAAAGATTTATGAAGACTACAGCGTAGCTCACTCCATGACTACGGCGTAGAGATTTGCTAAAGGGCACTACGGAGTAGCAACTCTCCACCTATAGCGTAGACCCTAATTTGAGGCAGTAAAGAACTCACGAGGCCAAAGAGAAAGTTACGGTGTAGTAACCCTTGCAACTACGCCGTAGAAGCATCCAATGAAGAAACTACACCCGTAGCACTTGATCAAGCTATGGCGTAGTCCAGATTTACAAA
This sequence comes from Artemisia argyi, assembly GCA_030686995.1. NCBI lineage: Eukaryota > Viridiplantae > Streptophyta > Magnoliopsida > Asterales > Asteraceae > Artemisia > Artemisia argyi. Next base: position 105,434,371 of record CM060709.1, read on the forward strand.
GGCTATGGCGTAGCAACTCAATTAGCTATGCCGTAGCAAAGTCGGGCCTATAAATACCAGCCCTAATTCCAAGTTTATTCATTCACTTTTCACCACACAGAGGTTGGGAGAAACTCAGGGAGCAAGAGAAACGAAGTTCTAGGCACATAGAAGTCATTTCCAAGGGAGGATTCACACACCAATCATAAGTTTATCATTTCCTTTGTCTTATATTAGATTCATATTTACATTTGTATTAATCCAACATTGTTTTACTGCAACTATGAACATGAGTGGCTAAACACCTCTTGGTGTTAGCCTAGTTATTAAATTGTTATTGTTGTGATTTAGTTTTCTTCACATCTATTGTCTATTGTTTGTATACTTTCATGGCGAGTCTTGGGACACTCTAGTTCTGGTAGTGTTGAGCATTAGTAGTTCCTTGGAGGCTTGGGGAATTAACCCTAGGAACTAGGCCGATAGGGATGTGACTTGATGATAGCAATATTACCATACATGTGCGAATTAACCCAAGGATCACCTACCGATGCGATACGCTTGAAGGAGTTAGAGGGGGTGTAAGATCTGACCATGCCGCATCTCGCTAGATTTGTCCATGTTAGTAGAGGTTCTTGACTTTTACATCTTCGTAGGTTCACGCCGCCCGATGAACCTTTGGCTTTACAATAGTCGGGGATAGGACAAGGTTTAGGATAGATTCAAGTGATTTAACCTTCTGATCCTGAATGAATATAACCCCCAGACGATATGATAGGATGCACTTCTAGAAAACTAATCATAATAATAACAAGAGTAGTAATTAGGTTAGCACTATCTCTCTTTATTGATTTCTTTCTATTTACTTATTTGCTTTGTCATTTACTTTTCCTAGTTATTAATCTTTCAAATCATAAAACCCCTTTTATACGTGACACTAAACTTAGATAATTTCCGCACTCATAGCTCTTGGGACGACCTCGGATTTACCATCTAGCTATACATCACACGACCGATTACACTGCCCGATAGTGCATTAGGTAGACCTTAGGTAAACGAGACACTTTATAAATATTAAAACCTGGTCGGTAAAACCTGCATCAATATGCATTCTACTTCAGTTGTTGAGGCACCGAGAGCCATTTGTTTCTCTGTGAACCATGAGGTGAGAAAGTGTTCAACAAAAGAGCAAGTACTACTTGTGCTTTTTCTATCCACTTAGTCATCGGCATGATCCGAGTTGGCATACACTATGATTTCTACTCCCGTTCCTTTAGGATATCATAATCCTAGGTGTGTAGTACCTTTATGATGTATCTAAACAAACGCTTCAGAGTGAAGTGTTTTAGGATCTTCTTGAAGATGAGCACATATATATGTACTACTCATAACGTTGGATCTACTAGTTGTGAGAATAAGTAGACTTCCAAACATTTCTTTATGTTTAGTTTTATCTATGGATTCACTTGTCTCATTCATGGTGAGTCAAAGGAAACTTAATTCATTGTGTACTCATGAGGAACTAGGAATGTTTCTAAGTGATTTGTTCCTTGCTTTTGGAGTTTGCAAAAGACCTAAAAAATCCTTTCATAGATTATAATCTTGTGTTTTTAGCTTAGCTTTGTTTATTAACACTATATCATTATTATCTATTTTGAAAGATCATTTTGTTCCAATTATTGTTTAACTCTTTGATTGAGGAATTAGTGTTCAAATTGTTTTTATCAAATTTATTAAATCATACCTATGACCCATGATTCATATGTTATGACCATGTCAAATTTATTCGATTCAATAGTTGACACAAGACAAAAGACGTTATTTTCATTTTGAACATTTGTTTCTAATGACACTAGTTAATGAATGACTTTTTGGGTTCTTTAACATTGATGATTTCTCTATTTAATAGTTCATCTTCCTTGTCATTATCTAGACTTTCTTGTCTTACAGTTTATTAGACTTTCGACTAAGAAATCATCTACCAAAGGTGTTGACTTAGAAGGAGGTGGTATTTCGTCGAATGTTATGTTCAGCGATTCCTCGACTCTTTAGGTTTCTTTGTTTGAAAACAATACAAGCTTTGTTATTTTTGTGAATATCCAAGACATACATCTTCAAAAGACTTTGGTTGAATTTGATGTGCAAGTCCTTGGTGTTTAACATAAAGCATTTTCTCCCAAATACTCTAAAATAGTCAAATGTACTCTATTAACCTTTGTGTATTTCATATGAAGTTTAAAGAGTGGTTAAGACACGATTGAAACTGTAAGTTGTTAAGTTAAAAGATGTTATATCACAAACTTTTTGTGGAGGATTTTTAAATTTTCAAGCATCCCAAAAGTGTTGGTCATCTTACCACTTAGGAGATTCTTAGTTGGCTCACTTGTAGACACGAGTTAAGTGAGTCTCATTAAGGAGTTTCAAAGTCTAAGTCCAAGAGTTAAATGAAAGAAACACCTTATGTCACATATACATTGTTGTTTGGAACTCTTTTGACCATAGTGGTTTCAATTTCCCTTGTAACCAATTAGGAGGACATACTACTTAAGGAATGGACGACAAATACTACAAAAGAAAACATCCTAAACTACAACCAATAAGCAATACTTAGCGAGTTAGAAGAAAACGTACCTTTTATGAGATCCATAGAGAAGCTACCAAGAATGATATTACAAAGAGCATTTCATCCTATCTTGTAGGAAAGCTTGGATACTCAAATACTCATGAATCCGAGTTAGTCAAGTACAAATAACGGCATGTGATAAAACATGGTGACAAGAAGTACAAGAACATTCAAATTCTTTGACTTTTTATCACTTATTTTAAAGAATGAGTTACTACCTAAAGTTCTCTCTTAGGCTTTACAAACATGATTTGTTTTGACTTACTAGTTGAAGGTACATTTGAGTCAAATCCTAATCCGGTTTTATCTTTAAAAGACTTTTGACTTTTTAATAGATTTTCAAGAGATTTTGAGCTTTCTTCCCATTTAGCTAACATTTTTCCCTTATCATTTTGTCTTTTAATTTCATGTTTGTAGTCTAGACATATTTTGCATTCTAGATTAATCTCAATATTACTCTCAAGTCTAGACATTTTCTCTTCTAACATTATTTCCTTTTCAAAATTGTTCTTGAGAGATTTGAATGTTCATTTTTAAAGATTGTTTTTAGGTCCATGTTACACAAATGTTTAGACTCGTTTTCTAGTTTAGAGAATTCTAGGATGAATGTGTCAAATCAAAAGTGTTCGGTTTCACATTGTACCTTGTTTGTAGTTTTATCCAATTTACATTCACAAACCGGATAGTTGTTTTCATCTTCATCCGCGTTGCTCCATGATTCGTAAACAAGTCCTCTTCGAGCTTTACACAAGCTTTCATCCTCACTAATACCTTCATTCAAAACATTTAAACTCGTAGTACTTGTATTTATTTCAACTAAGTGTCTATCTATTAGTTTTTCTAATACTACTAACTCATGTGTAAGATCAAATTGATCGTCTTTGTCTTGACATATTTCGTGATGAAAGTTAAATAGATTTTTCTAAATATCGTTAGCCATTTGACAAAAATACACTCTTTCATATTCAATCCTTGGTAAGGCTTTATAGATCATTTTCTTAGCTTTAATGTTTTTGTCAAATTTTAGATAATCATTTTGATTTTCAAAACTTGTTTTTGCTAGTTTAAAATCACTATTGGAAATAATATGCCAAAGATCTTAATCTATTTATCTCACATAGTTTTCAAAATTATTTACCCATTCAAGAAAATTTTCTTTTTCAAATAGCGGTGGTCTTTGTGTAGGTTGCCCTTCTTTGAGATTTTCAAAATCCATAGATCGATCCAAGTTTTAAAATACAATATATTTTAAAGATCTTGAGTAACGTAGTTCTGATGCCAATTGTGGAAAACTAGAAGGGGGGTTGAATAGTTTACCGCTTTTTGACTTATTTATCTTTGAAAACTTTACGTGCAATCGACAATTGAAACTAATTAACAATAAGTAATATGCAAGAATTAAGTAAGAAACGATCAAACCACAACACGAATGTTTATCGTGGTTCGGCTACAAGGACTCTTTTTCCTTGCCCTACTCCACGCCCCGAGTATCCAACTCGAGAGTTACTTAACACTAGTCAACAAGCTCCTTTCATCGGCGAGGAAAACCTTACACGTCGCTTACACTTTATCCGGTACAAAGCTAAATACCTGGTCATAGTTCAAGGTAGAACCACCCTAACTTCGCCTAACCAATATTACCGACACTAGGCTAGATGTCGAGTTCTTTTACAAAGTTACAACCACTCCTATCACTTAATGTATTTTGAGAACTAAAATACTAACCGATCACTTCAAGATAAGATACAAATGAAGTATAAACTATAAGAGTTTATACAATACAAATCTAACAAGTCTTGCAACGTTGAGTTGAAACTTCTAACTTCTCGGATGAACTTGTGAACTTCTTTGCTACAAAAGAGAATCACACAAGTGAGTTGCTACTAAGTTAGATGAGAGAAATGAGAGTATATATGTAATGTATAGCTAAAAGTGATAAGTGATTTCTTGAATGTGGCTTGCTATTTATAGGCAAGAATTCCAGCATGTCCACAGATCCGACAGAACCCTTTTGAGGGTTCCGTCTGTGTATGATTTTGGTTTCGCCAGAGGCTGACGGCAAATCACCAAGAAATCTTTCCGTATCTTTGTTAAGTCTAATCAAGATCCTTCAATGTCAACTTGTAAGATATGTTGAGTGTGAATCTATCTAAGATATGCATGAGATCTTTACCAAGTCAACTTGATAAGACATGTATGATGCAATGCATGATGTAAATACTTATTTCCAAATTTAGGCTTTTACTAATATGAAAGTAAACTTGTAAAAATATTTTTCTAGCAACTTTGAATAATGTTTGTATGATGTATTTAGTAAGTGATTGAGTTATCAAAGGAGTTTGAAGACTTATAACTCAACTAGACACATTACTTAGTAAAACCTACTAAATATGTTTTGACACTTAACATGCTATCAACATTATAAGTTTAACAATGAATCATGTAGCAAATGTGATGTTTACTTAGAAATAAAGTTTCTATATATGAGACTTATACTATAGTTATATATTGCTAGAAAATAAAGTTTATACTTTGTCAACAACAAAATATTAGCAAAGTTCGTAAAATATAAATAACGTATTTAGACGATATTTGTATTAACAACCATAAAAACGGAGAGTCGGTCTAAAGTAAGACAGAGTCGTCAAGGGCGGAGCTTAGTGAAGACCGGGAAGGGTCCTACTACCTAGACCTAAGGTCGTTAGTGTATTTTTTTCTCAATTTCATGTGTTAAATTTTTTATTTTATTTATTTAATTTTTATTCAATTATTTTTTTTTTCATTTCGGCCCTCCCATCTAAGTTTTTCCGGAAAAAAAATTTTGTTTCGGCCCTCTGACAAAAATTTTTCTAGCTCCGCCACTGGAAGTCGTGTGGAAGGAAAAACACTCCAACGGCTAACTTTTTTTGACCGTTTGGTCATTTGTTTAAAAAAAACTTTAAAATTTTGATTGAACTTGTCTTATAAATAACCCAATACTTTTCTATTTTTATATACACTTTCAAACCCAATCTTTATATACATACTATAATCTTCTCAACTCAAACAATGGATTCCGATCATTTTTTTTTACATTCTCTGATGATGAAGACGAAGTTAGTAGAATCGATCTAGGTTTTTTGAAAAGCCGTTATGCTAGTTCATGCTTCCACTTCTACAATTCAAAAGTCCCACGAAACACGATAGATAGAGATCATTACGGTACTCACAGTCGTCTAGTGGTCATTTACTTCTTTGAAAACTCAACTTTTATCCAGAGGAGCAACATCGTGATGATGATGTCATACGAACGTATGAAAAAACATTACAAGTAGTAGCGAAAACTCACCTCAACTCTTCCGCCGCCGGCTACACACCTGAGGTTTGGAGGGCTCCTTTAAACCTTAATCTATGTCATATTTCATCTTTAAATATCAAGTAATAAGAAAACCCACCTCAATCAACTATTAAAAAAAATAGTGGATCTTTATGTTTTTCTAGGGCAAAACACTCCCCGTTTATTTAGAAGGTTCTTTGGTGGTTGAAGTTTTAGAAACAACTTTCGCTTTCTCATCTTTTCTTTTGATGTTAGTGCATGAGTCTTAGTTGTAATTTCATTTGTTTTAGTTGTAGGGATACTTTGGGTTATCCCGTTTGTTTTAGGTGTAGGGGATACTTTGGTTTATCCCCGTTTGGTCGGGATACTTGGTTTATCATGTTTGGTAAGGGATACTTTGGTTTATCCCATTTGGTCAGGATACTTTGGTTTATCCTGTTTGGTTCGGATACTTTGGTTTATCCGCTTTGTTGCGTATTTATGTCTGCTGCTGCTAGAAGATGTGCTTCCACTTGCTGTCGAATGTCTTCTTCAACAATTATTTATTTATTTTACTTTATTGTTTATTAGCTTTTAATATCTAGTCCGAGCTTTCGTTATTTCATTGCTCAAACTGTCAGGGAGTGTTAATCGTATATTCTAGATAAATTTAAGTGAGGTGATTTGCACACTTCACTTTTTTATTTGCACACTCACTGTACAAGTAAATAAAGCGTGATCTAAATACTGTACAACTGTCTTATGCATTAATTGGAGTGTCCCAATAAAAAATCAAAGTGTGCAAATCAATTCCCTAAATTTAATAGTTGTCATTAGCGGATAACCACTAAGTTATTAGCTGGTATAATTATGTAGATTAACTTAATAAGTTGGTTTACCTAAAATAGGTCATGTAATGTTCTATATGTATCCTTCCTTTTGATCTGTAATCAACGAATCAATTCAATCATTCTCTCATTATTCATATCGAGTATCTTACAAGATTCAGACAACGAGAAAACTGATCTAAACGTTAAAGCTGATTTATTGGAACAATATGACGTCGAACAAATCAAAACTAATTTTATTGTAATGATTTTATTTTATTTTGTTTCAATTATTTATTTAATGTTTTTTAATTATTAATGAAACTTTAGTTTAGTGTTAAAAAAATGATGACCGTCATAACTGTAGGTTTTAGGGTAAATCGTATATGTCATTCATAATGAAACGTGGTATATAAATACCAATACAAAACTGTTCTAGACTCGGGCCTTAGCCCATACTAATATTACATGGACTCAAACTCTTAATGATAAACATACGACTAACACTCCCCCACAGTTGGAGCGGGAGGACACCGGACACTCAAACTGGTCCTAAACTCCTGAAACAAAGCATATGGTAAACCTTTGGTAAAAATATCCGCATACTGATAACGTGACGGCACATGAAGCACTCTAACCTGACCAGCAGCAACCAAATCCCGTATAAAATGAATATCAATCTCTATATGTTTCGTACGTTGATGCTGAACCGGATTAGAAGATAAATAAACAGCACTAACATTATCACAGTAGACTAGCATAGCAGAGGACAAAGGTGTGTGCAATTCACGTAAAAGATTCCGCAACCAACAAGTCTCAGCAACTGCATTGGCAACCCCACGATATTCCGCCTCAGCACTGGAACGAGAAAGCGTCGCTTGGCGCTTAGAGGACCATGAGAGAAGATTGTTGCCAAGAAAGACACAATAGCCAGAAGTAGATCGCCGAGTAGTAGGGCATCCAGCCCAATCAGCATCAGAATAAGCAACCAGTGAAGAAGTTGATGAAGAAAACAACTGCAAACCATAGTCTAATGTACCCCAAACATACCTCAAGATCCGCTTAAGAGCCGAGAAGTGAGGCTCCCGAGGATCATGCATGTAAAGACAAATCTGCTGCACTGCATATGAAATATCAGGTCTAGTAAATGTAAGATACTGTAGAGAACCAGCAAGACTCCGATATAACTTGGAATCAGAAACCGGGTCACCATCATCACCCAATTTAGACTCCGTGTCAACAGGAGTCCGAGAAGGGTTACAGCTAACCATATGTGCACGCTCCAATAACTCTATAGCATACTTCTGCTGTGACAAAAACATACCTGAAGAATTACGCGTAACTGAAACACCCAAGAAATAATTAAGAGCACCCAAATCTGTCATAGCAAACTCCTTATGTAATGAAGCAATGATCTGCTGTAATAAGCCATCAGACGAAGCAGTGAGCACAATATCATCCACATAGAGTAACAAAAATGCAGTATCATCACCCTGTTTATAAATAAATAATGAGGAGTCACAACGACTAGAAGAAAAGCCAACACTAGTGATGTAATTTGCAAAGCGCTGAAACCAGGCCCGAGGAGCCTGCTTAAGACCATACAGTGAACGCTGCCATAAACAAACATAATCAGGATGAACAGGATCACGAAACCCAGGAGGTACATATAAACTGTTTCTGCCAAATCCCCATGTAAAAAAGCATTCTTGACATCCAGCTGATGTACTGGCCAATGTCGAGAAATAGCTAAACTAAGAACCGTCCGAATAGTACCAGGTTTAACAACTGGGCTAAAAGTCTCATCTACATCCACACCCTCTATCTGATTACTACCATTGGCCACAAGACGAGCCTTGTATCGACTAAGAGTGCCATCTGCTAAAAACTTGTGACGAAACAGCCACATACTACGAATAACATTCGCATCTCGGGGTTTTGGTACAAGAATCCAAGTTTTGTTTTTAATAAGTGCATCATGCTCATCACACATAGCATTTTGCCAGTTAGGATTACGAAACGCATCACTAGGAGACCGAGGTAAAGGAGAAATCGTAGACACATGACCAGCATAACGAGGATTGGGACGAGTAATCCCGACACGAGCACGTGTGACCATGGGGTGAATCGAACCAGTGGGCTGTGGAAGTGGTGGATCAGGTGTCTGTGGCGTTTGTGAGGTTGGTGAAACAGGTGTTTGTGGCGTTTGTGGATCAGGGGTCTGTGGCGTTTGAGGAATTGGTGTTGGTGCAGGAGAAGGACTAAGAGGCTCAACAGGTGCATCAGGTGTAGGAGCTGTAGGTGGAGTGGTGGGAGAGAATCTTAGAAAATTAGAAATGACATTAGATGAATCATCCAAAAATTCATAAGAAGTAGCGGCAGTGGGAGTGGTGGTAGACGAAGTCTTAGTGGCAAATGGGAAAACAGTTTCATCAAAGGTAACATGTCGCGAAAGAATAATTTTATTAGTGTTCAAATCTAAACAACGATAACCACGATGATTCGTAGCATGACCTAAGAAATGAGAAGGTGTAGCCCGAGCACCAAGTTTGTTATTAGTATCAATGTGTGGATAACAAAGACACCCAAAGGTACGTAAAAGACTATAGTCAGGTGTTAACCCAAAAAGGCGAATAAAAGGGACTTCATTTTCAATGGCACGTGATGTTAATATATTTAAAAGATAAACAGCCATATTAAGAGCCTCAGTCAAATAATTAGGAGGGAGATGTGCTTGAAATAACAAGGTACGAATAAGGTTATTGATAGTGCGAATCATCCTCTCGGATTTCCCATTTTGTTGAGAGGTACGAGGACAAGAAAAGCGAAATTGAATCCCATTATCGGAAAATAGTTTGTGAAAAGCTTGGTTATCAAATTCCCCACCATGGTCACACTGAAAAGACTTAATGTCACACTTGAATTGATTACGAACAAATGTACGAAAGAAATTAAATTTAGACAAAACATCAGATTTATTAACTAATGGATAAACCCAAACAAACTGAGAATAATGATCCAAAAACGAGACATAATATTTGAAACCAGAAAGACTCGGAATTGGGGAAGTCCACAAGTCCGAGTGTACAATATCAAAAGAAGACTTAACCAAACTGCTAGAACTGACAAACGAAAGTTTCACGTGTTTGCCAAGCTGATAAGCATGACAAAGAACGGGAGACTTCTCTTTATTACAAGAAATAGAACTACTTGAAAGGACACGACGTAGCACTTCACTTCCTGTATGTCCAAGACGCTGATGCCACGTATACTGACTCGCTAGAAACGCATGAGGAATGGTAGAAGGCGGAGTGACTGGGTAAAGATCGCCATTGCTATCACAACGGAGCAGCACCCGATGCGTTTGAAATTCCTTAACAGAAAAACCAAAAGGGTCAAACTCAACGGTACAATAATTATCACGGACAAATTGACGAACAGATATCAAATTTTTGACAATAGTGGGAGTAATTAAAACATTATTCAAATGAAGGGGACGCGTAGGAGTTGGCAAAATGCTATGGCCAGAGTTGATGACAGGAATAGAATGCCCATCACCAACCGCAACAGAGGGATAAATACACAAATTAAAAACATCACTAAGACAATTGATATCATCATTAATATGAGAGGACGCACCTGTATCCATATTCCAATTGCCATCGGCAGGAGGCTGAAGTGTCTCAGTAGTAAAAGCATGAGGTAAAGTGGTTTCATGGCCTCCCGGAGAAGAACCCCCTTGTGGCAAACCAGTCAAAGGAAGAGACCCATGTGGTGAACCCCCTGAACCATACATAGGAGGCTGTGAACCCCCTGAAAACTGACCAGGGTGCGTCGGTGAACCCCCTGGAAGAACAACCGGAACCCCCTGATGGGCATCATGAACCCCCTGAACTACCGGATGAGCTGCGTGAACTCCCTGAACCGCCTGAACCCCTTGATGAGCCCCTTGAACCCCCTGATGAGCTGCTTGAAGACCTTGAACCGCCTGAACCCCTTGATGAACCCCCTGAAAAACACCGTGAACCCCCTGAACCCCTGGATAAGTAGCCTGAACCCCCTGATGAGCCCCCTGAAACTGATAATGAAACGTGGGTTGGGCCAAAGTACCAAAGCCTGGTGGTGGGCTCACATAACATGCAATAGGCTGTGAAGCAGGAGAGGGTTGAGTTTGGTTTGAAGCATTCGACACATGAACCCCATTCATAACACCTTGTATACCAAGCTTAGCCAAGAGAGACTGAAGAGTAACCAAATCATTGGAGGACAATAGTGTCCCGGTAGGAACAGTAGCAGGTGACGGGCTTTTGGAAGGATTATTATGTCTACCATCATGAAGAAACTTACAATTGACACCAAATCTACAAAAACCTTGAGCAAAAAGGAAACACGGTTTGTGTACCTTTTCATTAGAGTTCATAGTACGCCTCATATTGGAATTTGAGTTGGCCAATAAAACCATTGGGGATGACGAAGTAGAATCAACCAAAGTATCATGACCACGAGTCTTTAAACGCATCTCCTCCGTGGTAAGCATCGATCGTACCGCTTGTAGGTCCGGAAAAACTTCACGATGGGCAATGATAGTAGAGACACTATCATACTTAGCGGGTAACCCTTCCAAGGCAAAAGTAACAACATCATCATTGCTAATAGGAGAGCCCAAACTAGATAAGATAGTGGCGATGTTCTCAATCTTCCTAAAATAAGCATCAATACTTAAATCACCAAGTTTTGGAGCACGGAGTTCGGCCTTTAATGCAATAGAACGAGAGCGCTTATTGTCATTGAATATTGATGCAAGCATGTCCCATGCCTCCTTGGCCGTCTGAGGATCCGCATTAACTAGGCGTTGTTGAAGTGTTGGAGACAAGGTGATGAAAATCCAAGAGAGAACAATGGTGTCAATCTTTAACCATTCGGCATCGGGAGGTGATGGTGAAGCACTTGATGTGGCATCATCCAAAGATTTGCCCATTAGATGATCCAAGATAGAATTCCCTTTGCAAAGTTGCTTAAGAAAATAAGTCCATGAGGAGTAGTTCATCTCCTCGACATTCAACTTGACCGGAACGAGAGTGGGGATATTATTAATAGTCATGAGTTTATCGGATAGAAGAATCACGGGTGATGGGGGATTGGAACCTGTCATAGTATCGTTGTGGTGAAAAGAGGAAGGGATGCTAGGGTTTGGTTGTACGGTGTAGTAATAGGTTTTGAGAACAGTAATGAATTCAAGTGTTAATGCTAGGGCTTTGGTTGTACGGCAGTAGGGTAGTAATACTTTGGTGTGGTGATAATAGTAATAAAGGCTAGGGCTTGGATGTATTAATGAAAGAAAATAATCACATGAGCAGGAACAGTACCACGTTTAATAAGAAGAAACAATATATATCACACTGACTGGTTATCAAACGGAACCAACGATCGATGTACCCACAAGAATAACAGTCGACTGGCTATCAGAAGAGCCAACGATCGACAATCAACCAGAAAAAAATAAGCGACAGGAAAAAAAATAGAGGTAGGGTTTGTTTTAGGTGGATCGAAGTAAGGCTGATACCATGTAGGTTTTAGGGTAAATCGTATCTGTCATTCATAATGAAACGTGGTATATAAATACCAATACAAAACTGTTCTAGACTCGGGCCTTAGCCTATACTAATATTACATAGACTCAAACTCTTAATGATAAACATACGACTAACAATAACCATTATAATAAGTTGGTCATGAAAAAGGTTGTAGAAGAGAAAAATGAGTTATCGCTACAGCAGTGATCACAGTCTTGTATGATCACCATTAAACCGGGTCTATGATGATACAAGACTGTTATGAGCACAAACTAAATTGGGAACACTAGCTACTTTTATCATTGGTGGGAAAATGCAACAACAAAATGTCCTCATTTCGTAATTACGTAATTAACGCTGATCTAAATGATGTATGATATTTTTCTTGCACGTGTCCAAGACCATATAGCCATAAGGGGTTTTCTTGTTTAATAGAATAGTTATGAGCACCAATTGCTTGAATTCATATAGAAAAACAATACGTCATGATAAGTTTTGTGAGGTTTTGATTTGTCACATTGAATTACCCGTTTACATGTAAGCGGGTGACAGCTACAGTTGTATTATTCGTGTTAGTATTAGTTTATGTTTGTAATGAAATCGTATGGTCTTTGTTTTGGGTTCATAAAGAAGGTTTTGGACTTTTCTTTTCACTTGTGTTTTACTGTTATAGGAACAACAAAACCCAACATTTATTTAACAACTAGAAAAAGAACAACTCACAAATACCCCTTGGTTAGAGTAGGTTGATTATTTAGCTTGAAAATTAACCAGAGTAATTACATTATCTTGGCTTTAGATGGTGATGATCTATCATTTTCCTAAGGAAAAAATTGCATTTACTCCCATTTGATGCATATCCTTCCACTCGCCTATGTGTTCAAAGCTCTCCATATATAAGAGGCCATACGTTTCCCACAAGTCATTGTTGGATGATCTCCCCATTAAAGCTTGAGATCCTTTTTATACTTATTATTATTGCCTTTCTTTTTCTCATTTTCTTTTTCTCCTTTTAGTAGTATATACTCTAGAATGCAACCACAGCAAGAGATACAACCGCACAACTTTTTCGCCATATATTTTTTAAGAGAGGTGATTTTGCGTGATTTGAATACATCAAACTATACTTCGAGAAGCAATTGTATATTTATTATATGTTGCTTATTCAGATTTTACAATAGAATGTGCAAACAAAAAATGAAAGTTTGACAATCAACTCCCATCTTTTAAACTTTAAATGGTGTTGTTTTATAGATAAAAGTCACCTCGACGAATTCCATTATTTGTTTTCTTTGGTTTAAATGCAAACATGTATACGAGGACCACATAATCATTATATAGATGACATTGACATTTTAAGGAAATATCAACTGACTTTTATAGGCATGTAAAGAAATAAGTCTTTTTAAGAAGCAGTGATTTTAACCATTGATAATAACTAGTACAATAATCTTACTCCGTAACTGATGCAATAATCCTACTCAGTAACAATTGAAATGACGACATCAACCTTTTCGAACAAGGGACTTCACCCTGTTTGATTTTCGAACAAGGGACTTCACCCTGTTTGATTGTGTGTGACGTGGGCTCAAACCCCATAAATTGGTCGGCCAAAAGATAAAAACCATTGTTACTACAAAAAAGTGATCGTATGCATCATCCATGTATAACAAAATGGTGAATTTTAATAAGTCATTTCAATAGATATTTAACTTTTAAAAAAGGAACATGAAAGAACCAGCTGTGGGTACCAACAACACTTGTAACTAAATAAAACTACTCTTAGCATATGAATCCGACATAACTACATTAAGATGGTTTTTATGAAAAAAATCTTCAGTGAAGTAAATGTATTTAGTCTTATCAGTCAGTCGTGAACTACGCACTTGAAACTACAAAATGCGTAAATAGAACATAACAGTGCAGGGCACACTTGAAGACACTAATGTTACAAGCTAACTCTAGAAAATTGAAAAATAATACACTCTCGGCTCCATATGGAAGCAAATAACAGCTCTTTGTAGTATCATGAAGCTTCTACTGAGTTATAAGCAGCATCAGCCGTAGATGTGTCCATATCGTTTAAACCTAATTCCTCATTTTGTTCCCAACTTCTCTCATATTCTTCAACTGCATAAAACACCAATACAAACGTTAATTGAAAACAACACAATAATTTTACTCACGCAGATTATTTATCTTCCATCTTCCTTCAAGCACATACTACATAGAGATGGCAAAAAAAGTCAAGTCGAATGGGCTTGGTAATGGGACAGAACTAAATATGCATACCTTTTGTGTACGTCCATGTGGGTTGGCCAAAACACTTTATCTCAATAATGTTTAATTGTTTACCAATTACAAAGTTTTATGTATTAAAAATACACTATCTGATCGTTAAAAAAAAACGAGACTTCCTCATTTGACTTGTTTACCATTTTAATTTTTTTATTATCCTTTAGAGATAAAACATAACATGAATTAGGTGGGTAGAAATTGCCATTTTTATTATGTGATGCAGGCAAGTGAATCAAATAGATACAAGTGGATACTGTTTCTCCAACAGAATCGAGATGTACGCACCAATGACAAACGACATACTACATTAGTTAATAATTATAAGAAAAATGCTTCAGTTAATTACATTTTTAAAGTTTACTTGGAAGTAGACTTACTTGATAACTGATGGTCATCTTTAATATCATCACAAACCGGAGCAATGTAAGAGTTTGCGAGAGCATCATCCAAAATCAAGGTCCAGGGTTCTTCAAGACTCAAAAGCTGGAGAACATGAACAAGCACAATTTGTAGTTTCACATTTAAATAAAACATTACTGTACAATACAACTAAACAAGTTTATGTGCTCCCCCAAGTGATATTTCAAACAAAAAAGTGGAAAAACAAGCCAGGTCAGAACAACTTAGGTTAACCTGCAAACACCTTTTTATCCATTTTTTTCATTTTATACACAACTTATGCGCGTATTAGAAGCTTCTTTTAAAACTGATGACTCTCACCCCCAATTTAACCCATCCATGATCCATCGCATTCCTTTTTTTAGTGATATACTTTAACTTGACCCATTAGAGATGAATCATATATCCATTTGATATGTAAATATGTCAAAATTACCACCTTTACTGCCAATCCATTGGCTAAGACATGGTAATTCACAGGACAAACTACCATGTTTTACGTAGACCTTATTGCAACTTAACCTAAGCAGACTTTAACCACCTAAGAAGCGTCTAAACTAGTGCAGTCTACATTCTCTGATATTTGCCCTGCTTCCTTTTTAGAATATTTATAAAAAGATTTCTATTCAAGGACAAATCCGGATAAAAAGAGAACTATAATATTTTGTAGAGGATGCAAGGAATGCAAAATAGCTTATAAGGTTCTTGAAAAAAAATTTATTCCAAACAAATACAAACATGTCAACATACAGATTTAAAGATGATTAGAATACGACAAAATGGACAATGAAAAGAAGCTTATAGGAAAAGAGCACCTTAATAAGCCTTGCTCTGAAGTCCTGCCATTTGTTTTTTCTGCCCTCCTCCAAACTATCACCAAAAGTAAACCCATGCACTCTCTCCAAAGCTACAATACACAAACCATTTTGACTTGTTAATTTAACATGTTTAAATATCTTATAAAATGGTTCACAAAGAAAAGAGAAACAATGTGGTATTTAAATACCGGACTAAATTGTATTGTAGTATGGGTCTAAAATGTAATAGCGCTCTAGTATATATACTAGAGCTGGCAAACTATTCAAATTGATTTTTACATTATTTGTATGTCAAATACAATTCCCAATTAGAAATATAACTTTCCATAGTTATAGGATTCTTTTGAGCTGTTATTTATTTTTATTTTTATTTTTTGCGTTTGCATGTTTGGCCGATTAGAACCAAAAGAAAAGCCGAATAGAGCCCATTTATAAGTAAATGAATCCAACTTGCCCTCTCTATAAGCCCTGATATTAGTTAGAACAACATTTCATCAGCTTGCAGTGTCATAAGCTCTCTATAAGTGTCATCTTTAACAATCAACTATCACCGACACATATGCAAGTACAAAAATCGAAACCAAATAGAAAACCAAAAAAATCCCAACCGAAATAAACGACCGAAACTAAAAACCGATGGTTTGGTTTTTACTTTCAAAAACAAAAATTTCGGGTCGGTTTCGGTCTGTCCCAAAACCGAACCGAACTGAATTTATTATATAATAATATATATCTAAATATGATATAAATAATAAATAAATAACTAATAAATTAATTTTACAAATTCATGTTTAACTTGTATGTGTGTTTACTCAACAATATATCAATACATATTCGAGAAGATCATACTATGTGTTACTTGCTTGTGTGTGTTTTTATCTATAAGTGTGTGTAGAAATTTGAATTAACATTATTAGGCTTGGAATTACAAAGGAAATTAAAGAAGAATTCACAATTTTCTTACGTAAAACAAGTTTGTTGGTATGAATTGGCCAAAGATCAAATATAAACGCTTAAAAACCGAATAACGGAGAACCAAAACAAATAGAAAAACGAAAAACCGAACCGGCAAAAACCGATCAGTTTCGGTTTTGTAAAAACCCAATATTTCAGTTCAGTTTCGGTTTTGGCCAAAAACTGACCCAAACCGAACCGTGTTCACCCCTAGTTGCAAGTGTGTATGCTTATGATTTTTGAGTTAGCTTTTTGCTAGCTGTTTTATAGAATTTTGTTATATTTATATATGATTAGGCAGTCACAATATCCTCCTGTACTAGAAAGGGTACAGCAAATAAAGGAAAGGGAGGTACCTTCGCTTATCTTTGTAATCAAACCTTCAACAGTTGACACATGCCCTCCTAATGTGCCACTGGTTAGCTCCAAATCTATTTCTGGAATTATTACACTGGCAGTATCTGACTGAAATACAAAAACATCAAGAATTAAAAGATATAAACAGCTGGTTGCAAGCGGTGAAAGGCTCTAACAAGAATATAAAACAAAATAGAACAATTTGCATTATATATATGTTAATTCCAAACAGGAGAGGAAATTAATTTAGTTATAAGAAAGCTAAAGAGAATCACTTTATACGTTCAATACCTTTATAATATCACGGTTCAAGTCACGTATGTTTTGTACAGAAACAGAAACCTTTCTCCCCTTGTCTGGAATAGCACCACCAGCCTTCAACTGCAGATAATGAGATAATTATGAGAATATATAAAATATAGCATCGAGAATCTATCTTTGAAATTTCCATGTCACAACATAAACTGGGGAAAAGGAACAAAAAAAAAAGGGCTACAAACCTCAGAATTACGATAGCCACACCCATCACAGGTAGATGCCATGACAATTACTTCTCGAAAGTAAGGGATGTCTATATAAAGTCAAGTTAAACCAATATTTGCAGAAAACATGCTTATGATACATAGATACTGCTTCGGGTTACATGATTATATAGGCACCTAATAATTTGTTTGGATAATTAGTTTTATTCCATCTGCAACAAAACTGGATACTAAATGGTAAAACAGAAACAGCCAATTAACCCTTAAATAAATCTTAAACTGAGAAACGCTATCCCCGTGTCATGGTATCTCATCTCCTATTTACACTTTACCCAACACTGTCCATTATAAAATTACATATTCAAACGGAAATAGCACATCTAAACACTGTCTCATTTATTAAAAGCAACTAATCACTTTCGTAAGGAACAACACTCACGACCTTATATTATTACTTTATTAGACTTTTGTTGCTTTTGAAGAATTGAAGTAACAAATAAAGGCAAGCAAAGAGGATACTGGTGACATACATCCGAGTCTCACAGCTTACAGCACAAGCACCACATGTGGATGGAAAAGTCATCACCTGTCAACAAAAAGTCAAAAGTTTAGACATAATCTAAGGCAGTGTCTGGTTTACAGCTAAAATTCACTATGGGTATGAGGGATTGAGAACAGGTATGGATTTCTAACCCAACCCTTTAGGTGTGTAGCTATGGATATCAACCCCATTCACTCAAATCAAACTGTTTATAGCTAACGTACCTCCTCCGGTGCACTATACCGAAACAAAGCTTCAGAAAATTCTGCAGTATTCCCCTGGGCTATTGCTCGACGGCCAGCCACTGCACCAACTGATCCATGTGGTTCAACAGTTTCTTGAGAACTTGATGCTGCTTCATTGGAAACTTCTGCTGATAGTGTTGGGTCAAAGACATATCCCAATGTTGCTTGCTGCTCACGAGTTCGCTCATAAAACTCAATATGTAATGATGGATCTGGAGATGGGGCAAACCTGTTGCATATAAGGGAGAATAATTTAGTAGATATCTAAGGTGGCAGTTTTGACCCAATAATGTGTAGATGAAAACAGGTTGAATGGGGTGTTCATCCAAATTGTATATCGCCTAATAAGTTGTTTCGTAAAAATAAATCTGATTACTGTTTATAAAATTCAATAAAGGCAAGAAAAAAAGGTGTTTGTGGGTCAACCCAACCCGAACTTTAAGTTTCCCATACTGTCGACTCTAGTAAAAATATTTGATAATATATATTACAAAGAAAATGATTTCTAGAAATTGTAATAGTTAAAACATAAACAAGACTTATGAATATTAGCAGGATTCACGATTTTCAAATAAAGTAAGATAAACTACCAATAAAAAATGCAAAGAGAAATTGTAGCTTTAATGAAAAAAAGTTTTCAGCGTGATAACAGTGACATGGATTGAGTAACTTACGGGTTCTCTACGAAACTGTTACCAGCAGGATCATCAAGAATGAAGGTGAAAGACGAATTTCCAGTTGCACATTCTTTCAATTTTAGTATAAACTGGTCTATTGCCTCAGCAGTTTGCGGATCCACTTTCTGAGAAATGCCAACATATGAAAGTGAGACCACAAGAAAAGAAAATTAGAACATTATCCAAGGATGCGGATGCTGTTAGTATACAATACAATATTTAACAGATACCTACCTTCCTCTCCTCTTGAAGAGCTTGCAATCCTTCAGAAGCTCTAAGTAGTATCCCTTCCACCTGTTAACTAGACATGTTAAGATGTGCCAAGACATAAAAGCTATTCCAACTAGAGAAAAAAATGTCACCCAATTTATTAAGAAATGGTTGATGTGGGTTATGTTTTATTACATGTCAAATAGTAAGTTATAAAAATTGGTGATTAAATTGGTCAATAAGTTGGTGATTAAATCGGTCAATAAGGTAAAACAGGCCACAAGTCGCCTAAAGTGTGATTTCAATGCATATGGCCACTGAATCATTATGTTTTCTGTAATTGTAATAAAATAAACTATTTATCATTTTTATTAAAAATTCACAAAAAGTGTTTTGGGTCAACCTTACTAAACTTTACCCTTGACCTCAATTCCTATGAATTTACATTTTACTGAAAACTGTAAGCCAAGGAAAAAAGTTTGCAGATTGACCGGAGCTTGTTCATTAAGATATCAGCTCAGGTTAACAAGCAGATTTTGAACACATTTTACATGCTCATAGATAGAAACGACTATCTCTTAGCATAGACATGCTATCTCTGGATTCTTTATAAAGATATTCCATGGTTAGTAGCATATTATATTAAGCTATATTTATACACTAATAGAGCTCTGCATCTTTTTTTTACCACAATGTATTATTTTTATGGAGTTTCTATGCCTATTCTTTGTGGAGAAGCAGGTGTTCAACAGTAATACAAAGATGCAATACAGGATACATCAATCACAAATGAGCTCTGCTCAAGATTACTTGACAATTTAAAATGGGGTTAATCACATATGTCAAGACACTATTGAAATCACCTTGAACCAATTCAGTTGCAGCCATTAAATCCATACATTTGCATTCAATGTTCATACATATACAGCTCAGACAAATACATGTAGCATCACACTTATAAGATATGCACAGAACTAAAAGTTTATCATTCTAAAGAATCTGTTTGAGAGCATGGGATGCAGAACTTACAGTTGATAAAGATCCACGTTGCGATTCTGGAGGAATCTCTAAGTCCAGTTGAGGAATCTGCAAGCATAAGAAAGTCAACACTCGATAAAAAGATATAGAAGGCAATATCGTTTCAAACAAACATAAACCTAAAGCATAATAAAATGAATAGTCATGCCATATGGTCCTTTCACTCTTTCTAAGAAACATCTGATCACTTATGATAAAGATGGCTAGTCTCCACTAATAAATCTAAGCCAATAGATTATTGTTAGTTGTTGTTTAACAGTTACAAGTATAATTTAACATAGTGAAGTACCTTGATTGTGGCAGTCTCAGACTTTACTACTTGTCGATTAAGCATCTGCATTTTGGCAAAGAAAAACATTACTATAATGCTTTACTGAATCTAGTTCGTCCTCTGGCCCACTATATAAATAACTAAATACATTCACTCTGACGTGTCACAACCTTTTGATCACCTGAAGGAAATTCCACACGGTAACGAGACCCTCGGGGCTGTATCTCACCAGCAAACTGAACCTCATTATTCCTAGTATAATAGCAACGAAAATTAACACTTTCAACCATCACGTTGTAAAATGATATAAGTATACAATCTGACTTTGAGGTCAAATGGACCGCATTTAGGCTTTATAGATTCTTCATAATTTCAATGTAACAGCTCATATATATTTGAACAAGGGTAATAAGCATGCAAAAGTCATGTACTTTCACAAGTGTTTTCAGTTTGTGCAACGTACTTCTTATTGTTTCCCCGCAACGTACTTTAAAAAGTGTTTCTATTTAGTTGGTATACATTTTAAAAATGTAGTTGTATACATTTGAACAACAATATTTACTTATCCAACACTGCTGGTATAGTAACCGTAACACCCTAACCCTTTCTTGCATAACTATGAACAGGAGAACTATGTTGCATAAATCCCAACACTTGATAAAGTGCGTGCCTATCAAAAGCAACTAACCATTTGAACAAACGCTACATATAAAAAGAAATTGATAAATTTGCGATGACCCATCTCAGTTCTGAAGTTGGAAGTCATCCGTTTGATTTGAGAAAAACAAATCATGCTCTTTCTGGAGCAGATTTGTTAAATACTTGTTACACAGATGCTTCAAGAAGAAATAACTAAAAAAACTTACCTTTCACCACAATGAGGGCATTCAAAGGCTGACAATAAGATCTGCATCCAAACATTAAAAAATTAACTTGGTTTTCTAATTTTAAACGATGCAAACCTTCTTGGTCTGCCATGGCAAGTTCACCATTAAATAAACAACATATAACGTGGTTTTATCTAAATGCGGTTTCGAAACATAGTATCGCAACTACATAATTCACGGCTACATCAATTTGCTGCTTGTTCATAGCAAATTGCAACAAAACGACATAATACGACTTAAGCATAAATAATAAATATAAGGGAGTAATATTGTAAGTTAGTTATACCTTTCTAAAGTGCGGAATTAATGTCAACAAGAAGCTTGATGTCCCCTGTCACATAAGCAATAAGCCAATAAGAGACAAGTAGTGAAGAACATAACTTGATAAATTCAGTGACAAGAAAATTAAAAAAATGAAATGCCAGTGGGTTGGTTATAACTCGAAAATCAATATAAATAAATTGCTTAAACCAATAGCCAATTAACCACATATTAACACACACACACACACACACACACACTTTTATTTTATCACAACGCGTACACAATTTTCGATCTATAGCCATAGCAACTTGGTCATGGTCACAAAAGAAAGCGACATGTTTCTTGTAACTTGTACTAATACTTATACAGACCCTACTCTATCTCGAGAATATATGTATTCTAAGGCAAAATCTCCATATTTCAATAATCAAAATTCAGAAAAATAGCATCTTTAAAGAATCTACACTAAAAACCCATACTTAAAATTTCTTAGCTTCATTCATGTTTTCTACAATAATTAATTAATGGTTAAAAATAAATTTTGGGGCATGAGTGAAAGACAGAAAAGATTAACAAAAACCAAAAAATATAAACTTTATACAAATAAAAAACAATGGAAAATCAAGAAGAGTACATTTTGATGGCAACGCATACAAAGGCTTTCGACTTTGTAAAGAGGGGCATTCTCGTCATCAGTAGCAACTGATTCGACAACCGACCGAACATCCATTATCTCTTCCATGTCTCTCTGTCTTTCTTTGCAGTTTGGTCTCCTCCGGCCAACCAGTTTAGTTTAACCTAAAAATACTCTGTTTTTCTTTTTTCTTTTGAGCAAGTAACCTAATAAATACTCGAGAGTAAATTTCATCATTCATCCCTAAACTTTCATACGGCATCCAAAAACGGAAAATATTGTTTTTTAGTCCACGATCCTGAAAATATTACGCAGCTAGTTCAAAAATCTAATACTTGTTAGTTTTTTCAGTTATCTCGGTCCTCACGTGGGCAGCGCATAAGGGCAATTTGGTCTGAATCTTTGGTTTTGGCTGCATGTTCGGTCTTTACCATTGTACCTGTTACTCTTACTAATGTACTTTATGTACTTTTCTTTTCTTTTTTTTTAATCAAAAGTCTTTATGTGCTTTTAAATTATTTATTTGACTTTTTAAAATGTTTTATAAATATAGTATATATTATTTGGGTTTTTCTAACTTTTGCGTCTAGAGCACAAGTTAAGCACACTAATAGCACACAAGGCCAATGAAAAAGTACACAAGGATCCACATAAAAGTACAGACAATTATACTTTTATGTGGGTCTTTGGGTATTTTGATATACTTTTGGTGTGCTTAACTTGTGCTCATAGGGCACAAGTTAGAAAAACCCATAGTATTTTGATAGTTTACACATGCGTAATCTCACATACACACACATACTTGGTTTTTTCAATTATTTCTCATAATGCAATCCTACATTAATCTGTGACAAATGTCTAAAGGTAAACAAATTTCTTATGATTCTATTCTTGATTTTAAGGTTAATTAGTTACAAATCTTATTATTTGTTTAAACCCTTTATGCAACTAGAATAAAAGAGGTGGTGGTAAAGGAAGCACAATCATCAAAAGAGGTGCTGGTAGAGGAAATAATTGATCAAACACAAAAGGAAGATATTTATCAACAGATATATTATGGATATGAAACTGAATTGAAGTTCCTGAAAATGTTAATGGTGATGGATTTTTTACCGAGGAACATGAATATCAACTAAAGTTACATGAAGATGCATTAAGAGAAACACTAGCAGAAGAGGCAAGGGCTAAAAAAGAGTTAGAAGAAAAAACGAAGAAAAAATGAAGAAACAACGAGAGTATGAGGTGATGTTGTTGATGGAATTTGGTGTCATGGAATCTTATTCCGATTCAGATTAATATGTAATTTGGTTTTTTGAATAACAATAATTGTTCTTAAGTTTCATTTATGTTGTACAGCTTGTGTGTTAAATACTTTAGTTTGCAGATTTAAAACAGTTAAGGTTAGAATAAATTGAGTGTTAAATGACACTTAGTTTGAAACCAAAAAGTTATATTGTTGGTCCCTGGTAGCCTTTGTCCAACTTGTTAACATATAAGGGGGGAAAAGGGAAACAAAATAAATAGTTGAGTTTGAAGAAATCATGAAAAAAAAAAATATATTTTTCAAATAAAGGAAGCATAAATAAACTAGCTAGTACAAGTTGTAACAAGACACGGTAAAAAAAATCCCATACGTATAAAAAAAGAAAAAAATAAACGAGTTAGTACAAATTGCATTATGTGACAAGACACGCATGTGGTTTTCTCCAAGATGGTGTTAGGCTTCCTTGATAAGTTTCTCCAAGTGTCACATATCAACAATGTGCATTAAAGAAATACCACCACTTGGCCACGTGTACATTACTATGATTTGTTTGCAACTAGTTTAGTTAGATGCCAACTATAGAAAGTAGATAGTCTATATAAATTGTACGACTAGTCCAAAGAGTAGCACACACAAAACTGTTAAAAGTAGAGTAACATACACGTGTCAGTTGGATAATTTAGTTTTAAATTTATAGTTTCAATGTAACTTTGAGGACTAAAGAGGAAATACTACAAAGAGTGTAATGATCAACAATGGTCATATCAAATAAGCATAGCCGTATATCTCAACTTCCTATCTCGATGTAACGTCAGAAAAGTTACTGTAATCGGCGCGTTTTAAAAGGGTTTTCCATTATATAACCCTTTCATTTACCCACATACTTCACAATTCACTATAAAATTTTCTCTCATTAGTCTTTTTTTTTAAGCTAACTTATTACCAAACCCTTTATCCAATCAAAAAGAAACAAAAAACTGGCACCAAAAAGAGTACGAGCATGCAATCTACTAGACGAACGAGCAACTGCATCTGGTTCTTTCCGCTTGAAAGAACAAATGATGCTAAAAGTGCAGATGGACATTGTTAATACAAATAATGTCAAAAACGTTATTCGCATTATTCGATCTTCTTGTGTTTTGATAATCACAAAATATAAAGACATGTTACGTAAAGTTACGGTTAATAAGTTTTTAATCGAGGAAACTCGTTTCTTCTACGTAGCTTCTACAACGTCACTTCAGGTATGAACAAATGTTATACCGTCATTAGTTTGGTGATCAAAGAAGTTTTTATTTTCTTATAAACTTACATTTTTAAGTTAGACAAAACATTTTCACAAAAGTATTTCTGTGTTTTTAAAGAAATATTTTATTAAGAAAATATATTCAAATTCAAACTTATAACAGCTAGTTTTCCTTCCAAAATAGCTGAAATTTCACCAGATAAGTTTTCACCACGTCAGGACAAAAATGGGAGCGTTTTGTTGGGACGGTCCCTTAGTGATAAAGGACCGTCGCCTATTTACGGGACCGTCTGGCTCTCTCCCGTCGTTTATAAATATTGAACTGTTACACTTCACAAAATAAGGTTTTTCATACACAAAACTTTCTGTTTTTATTTTCCCTTTAGTCTTTGATCACTATAACATGTCGGTATATGTTTATAAGTGATTTCCTCTTCCGTCAAGTGCAAGAGAAGAACTCTCGACATCAATGAAGTCTCGAGATGTTATATGTGTCCACACACAAACATAACCAAGTGTTACGGTGATAGGTTCTGTAAATAATGTCATTGTTTTCCGACTTGTGTGTGAGTCGAGGATGGGGATATTTGTGTGAACTTGGATGGTGATGTAGATCCAAGAAGTCTTGTAACTAGATTAGTTCATGTATTGGTTGTCAGGAGAGTGATGTCCTAGTGTATAGGCTAGGACTTAGTCGAGTTATTATGTAAAAGACTTGGATCGGGTGATGATCCAAGTGAATCATGTGTGTAGTCTTGGTTCGGGTGAAGAACCAAGTGAGTCAAGTGTGTGAAGGCTTGGTTCGGGTGAAGAACCAAGTGTGTCTAAGTGTGAAGGCTTGGTTCGGGTGAAGAACCAAGTGTGTCAACTAAGTGAATGCTTGGATCGGGTGAAGATTCAAGTTGGACAAGAGTGCTTGTTCGTGTGACCACGTGGGCCTTGGAGTAGATTGGTTCTAGCTAAGATTAGAACTCGACATTATGCTTAGTGTTGTTAAGCCTTGTGTAAGCATGTGTACGGATTGCTCCGCCTGAAGGAGTGTGTTGATATAGTGATTGATAACTCTCGAGTGTGGTACTCGGGGAGTGGAGTAGGACGGAGAGTGAGCTTTGATGAGGCAAAAAGTGTACCGCTTTTAAGGGGTCATTTAAGCCCGAATTCGAGATTATTTGATCAAATATTGCCCTAAATCGTTCCTTTTGTCATTTTAGGTACTTTTGAGGAGAAATCTGGAAAAGGAAGCATTTTGGACGTTTTTTGAGCATAAAAGTGAAGAAAACGGCAAAGTCTCAAATTCCCTTGCTGGAACATGATGCGTGGGAATTACACCAGGCTTTACCTCTCGAGGGATCTCGAGAAGCTTACAACCCCCACCAGGCAGTGTACCTGATCGTTATGGTATAGTATAGTGACAAGTACCGGGGGATTGATCGTTCAACTCAAGAATAGTGTCGCTAGGATTAGAAAGCCTAAAAACTAGGTCTAGAGGTGAGGGGTGATTCTTTTTGTATTTTTATATTTTATAAAAGCAAGTAAAAATCTCGGGTTTTGGAAGAGTGGGCGGAATTAGTTGCTAGTCAACTAACCCAATAACTAAGATGCAATCAAAATAAAATAACAGAAATGTAAATAAAGTTAATTAAACTAGTGGTGTGAACAGTAAATGGGAGAATTGTGTTTACTTAGATTTCATTACTCCTTAGATATCTTTTACAGGTTAATTGTTTGTTACAGTTGCGTGGATGACGGGTTATATTCCTTAATACCAATCGTGGGGTGGCGTACGTTCTTCCCCAACTCTATAAGCTCCTACTTCACTCCTATGTCGAGCCTGCAATAAGCTCCTAACATGGGATCACTAGAATTCGCTTATGCATTAAATACAACCATAAAAACCTAGTACGCATTGGTTCATGTTTCTTAAGACGTTCAAGCAAGTTACACAATGGAGATCTGCCAGTTTTCTTAAGCCTAACATCGAAATCATTCATCCATTACAACTATAAACAAGCAATCAACCTATAATCAACATCTAGGTTTCATTATATCTAAGCAAACACACAAGAGATCTAGCCTAGCATGTTAAAATCAAGACAAGCGTAAGATATATTCAAACAACACATAGACATATTGAATGAATTGAAATGATACTTATCTTAATTGAACATGAAGGGTTTCAAGGGGTGAAAACCCTTGAAAATACTGTTAAAAACGTGCTAGGGTTTATTCAAGTCGACCCTAAAATTCTCTTCTCCTTAGAATGAAAATTACAAAGAGTATATATAGATTTCCAAAGGTGACGGCGTCAAGAAGAAACTTCTGACGCCGTCAACCCGCCGCCCATGTGTAAGGTTGTTCTGGGCCGTCACCAATTTTACTCTTGACGGCCATGCTTTGACGCCGTCACGTTTTCACTGGGCCGTCACCATTTTTACTCTTAACGCCGTCATAAAAATGCTCTTGACGCCGTCAGGTACTGTTCCCAGCAAGGAAAATTAAGACTTTGCCGTTTTCTTCACTTTTATGCTCAAAAAACGTCCAAAATGCTTCCTTTTCCAGAATTCACTCCAAAAGTATCTAAAATCACAAAAGGAACGATTCAGGGCAATATTTGATCTAATAAATTCCAATTCCGGCTTAAATGACCCCCTAAAAACGGATCATTTTTCGCCTCATCATATACCCTTACACTTGAGATTTGCTTGTCCTCAAGCAAATGCGCTTTTATTCTAATCAAAATACAAGTTAGGGGTCATTTAACACTAATATAAAAGTAATTACAACAAATAATCGCTCCACTAAAGACCAAAGACAAGCACGAAGGTCATACACTAGCACCTCACAAATAGTGTTTAGATACTCACATCTCTCAGGTGTAATAAAGTATATATCACAATATGGAAATGGAAAACATCTCTCACTACCTGTCATAGCAAAATAGATTATCATAGGCTTGGGAAAGGATCAAACCACCACCACATGGCGTAAGCACCTAGGATAAACTATCAAATAGGTCTTTTAAAGGGTTATAACGTTAGGTGTAGGGATATGGAATACACGATTTTGTTGGATATAGGCAGTCTTTACTGGTGGCGAGTTAATCATCTTGGTTAATTACATGTACAATATGGCGTTGCTAAGCCAAGAATAGACTCGACTTAAGCTAATAAATGAAAAATAAGAAAAACATAAAATAGACATAGAATGAAAGGGGATGGTAGTCCGTATGTTTTTTTCTCTTTTTTTTTTATTTTTATTTTTATTATTTTTTTTTTTTTTTGCATACACTCTTACCCTACCATCCAAAATAATACATCATAGGGAATGAACATTCCCCTTACACTTGAATTTTTACATACTTTACAATAAACTAATCTAATGACTCGAATCAAGATAATCAAAATACTTGGAGTACTTTTAAGATTAATGCACATATCGGGGTAATAAAATGATGTTCTTCCCCATTACTCCATAACATAAGTACTTTACCCATGAGTCCCAATCGTCCCAAAACAATATGTACAAGGATATGACTCAACTTAGCAACCATGTAATCAATTAGATAATTAACTAAGGGTTTAAACAAATAACAATAATGCACTAAAGATGAGTGCATACACGGAAGGCTAAGGCGATTTGGGTGTACATTTAAGTGGGGTGTAACAAATTCTTCCTTTAAGTAAGATGCTTAAAGTTAAAAACGAAAAGATAGGCTCGGAGGGGTGTACTAGGGGTTTCGTATAATAAAAATGAGTACAATGCTAAAGGTGTGGGAAAAATTAATTGACTTAACTAGCCAAGTAATATGACTTAAATGGTCAAGTAATTATGATACGGGTTTAATACAAGGGTGATCCTAATGCCTCTTATCATGTAGTAGATCCTACTACACGAATGTAGTCTCACTAGCGGTCTCGAGATGCATCACTAACGCAAGTTCTAGAATCTAAATGCTACCGGTACACTCATAAGCACTAATAATGAATGCTTTTCCTATCAAATCTAAAGGCGAACCTCACATATTTGGGTGGAAAATTTTTATGAATAGTACGGTTTTGTGCTAGTCATACTACTCCTATCCATGAGACGCTTGCTATGGCTAAAGTTTCACTCCTAAATGTTGTAAAAAATTTTAAATTTGGCGCTAAAATTGCACTAACAAGTATTTCTCATAGTTTTATTACACACCTACCATCAAACAAACAAACTCAAGTGCAAGTTTATCTATAAGGTATCATCATTTACCCTCCCCTTACACTTAGGATGAACATTGTCCTCAATGTTCAATTAAAGAATGTAAAAGTAAAACAGGTAAAAGAATGAAATCAAATACTCCCCTGATTCGCTCGGTATGGATAGTGTGGTAACAAGGTTAGATCTTCCTCCAAGAAAATGAACAATCAAAGCTTCCTTTCCAGAATATAAATCATCTTCTTGTCATACATAACCTGTTAAACCTGAGAAAAAAACAAGGCAACCTCGCGTAAAATCGGCGGCAATCTATATATGCTAACAAATCCTAGAAAACAAAGTAAGATATAATGCTTGTGGAATGAAGGTTTGCAGATTCCCTGGAGTTTATAAAACTAAAGAATTAACAAAAACCTTAAGACTCCATTAGAAAAACAAAACTAGCAAAATTTCCAGAATTTTACACTGACGCCGTCAGAAGTGACTTGCTGAAATCTTTATGTTAAGTTTCCGGAAAATTTCTGGAAAAACTTTGTCCTACTTCCTGAAAAATCCTGCAAAACATCATTATGACTCGATACAAGCATTTGACTCTAACAAATACGAATATACATGTTCATTTAATATTGTGGAGAATCATGATCGATTTTGTTTCTTAAAAACATATTTGGGGTTTCCCCTTACACTTATCTTTTGCGAAATACCTTTGGATGAAGTTAAGACTAAGCCAAACGACAAAATAAAGTATTTTCACCATTTTAGTTTTGAAACATGATCTACCAACAATAAAAATAAAGCATGCATACGGAAGCAAATAACAATCAAATAAATAAAAATCACACAAAACATGGGTTGCCTCCCAAGAAGCGCTTTTCTTTATTTACGAGTCTTGTAGCTAGACTCAAGGTCATGGGTTATTACGTGACCTCATCTCTCAAGATGATGTACCCCATATAGTTGCGATCATTACTATCGTGGTGGTGGTGTTTCAATCTGTCGATACATGCAATCACCTCTCCTCCTCCTTTACTACTCAAGTTAGTCATCCCATCTTGGCTTATGCCCTCAATTGTGAATGGCCCATACCACCAGGGACTCGGTTTATCGGGAGGTATCGTTATCTCCAAGTGTCTTAAGAGTACTAGGTCCCCTTTTTTGAATGGTACATGGTTCCTCGTTGGTTGACTATGTTCAAACTCGACATGAACTTTGTTGCTTTTGCTTTTGCTTCCTTCATGTTTAGTTTCTTTGTAACTTTTGATTCTCGCCTCCCATGCAAGTATCTTCTCCTGAACATGAATAGGCGATGTGTCAGTATTGTTTTTTAGCCTTCTCCTCATCAAACTTTCTTGCGCATATCGCGGGGTCATGGGAAAGCTAATCTTTCTTTTTCCTGATTTGAGCTCAATTTTCCTATTTTCATACCTAATGACAGCTCTTGCGGTTGTAAGGAATGGTGCCCCAAGGATTATTGGCATGCATCCACCCCTTTATCATCGATGATCATGAAATCAACGGGATACATGAATCCCGCAACATTGACCGGTACATCTTCTACGATTCCTAGGGGGTACACGTAAGAGTGTCTAGCGAAGGATAGCCTAACACGAGTGGTGGCTGGCATTTTTGACGTTAGTTGGGTGTAGATAGTTAGGGGCATAAGATTTACTTCTGATCATTGGTCGGCGAAAGCGTTTAGATATTTCAAATTCCCGATGCTGGCCGGAATCTCAAAGTTCCCACACGCCATCTGCTTAGTAGCTACTTTCTGTACCAGTAGTTTCTCAAATATCGGTCCCCCAGGTAATGTATCGTACTCATCATTTCCCTCTTCCCCCTTCTCTGAACCCTGTTTGGAGGATTGGTTACGCCCGTCACCCTTTATCCAATTTGTTATGGTGCTTTCGTTTATATCATGTTTCAGGTAGTAACTTAAGGGTTGCGATTGTGGCGGTTCTTCTGTGGTTTGTTCCCTAGGGGTTTCTACTTTCTCATTATCCATATGGACAATTGTGATGGAATTAACAAACCGGGTAGTGGGGGTGACGCTTTCTTTCCTCAGTAACATCCTTTCAGGGGTTTTATGGTTGGCATACTCCTCCACTAGGATCATCATCTCATTCATTTTCTCTTGCATCTCCTCTTTTTGTTTATAAACTGCTTCCTCGAATCTAGCAAGCCGCTCAGAATGGGTTGCCATATATTCCCTCATTCTGGCTTCAAATTCCGGGCTAAGTTTCTCAGAAGGAGAATAAGGTGGGGCATAATTTTGAAAGGTCTCAACATTCTCTCTAGAGGGTGACTCTGATAACGGCATTGAAGTCATTTTCGAGACAGAATTGATAGCAACCTGTCTAGGACTTAAGGGTCTCTTTTGCCTTTCCTCGAAATAGTCAACTTTTGCCTCAAGTTTGCAAAGGAGTTCATCAGAGATTTGATTAGTCCCTCCAGGTGTCGAGATTGCGTTGATGGCCGCTTTTATAGTGTGATTAAACTCCCGTAACTCTTGATTATCGGTGGCAAGTTCGTCAATAATTGCCCAAGACTCCTCGGCGTTCTTATCACGCAATCTACCTCCTGCGGCTCGATTGATGGTACGTTTAGTGTGATAGTCGACATGGTCATAGAAGATTTGAACTAATAACCAAAGATTTATACCATGATGAGGGACTTTGTGGTGTAGATCCTTGAAACGAGCCCATGCTTCATAGAAAGTTTCACCTTGATGTTGTTCAAACATCAAGATGTCATTTCTAAGCATTGCAGTCTTCCCTGGTGGGAAGAATTGAGCAAGGAAATGAGTGGTGAGATCATCCCATGAGGTGATGGATCCCGCGGGGAAATATTCAAGCCATTGACTAGCTTGATCACGTAGAGAGAATTGGAATAGGCGTAATCGGGTCGACTCTCTAGTTGTAACATCAAGGTCTATAGAATCTATGATTTTAAGAAAATCCTTGAGATGTTGATTAGGATCTTCGGAACGAAGTCCATGGAATGCACATCCACTTTGCACCAACCGGATGGTGTCGGATCGCAAGGGGGACACATTGGCTCCTTGGGTGAGCTCAATAGTGTTTCGATAGCCTTGGTGGCTAGGTCGGGAATACTCTCCTAGGGTTCGGGGCCTAAGAGGTTGGTTTGCTAGTGGTGGGATTTGTGGGTGGTCTTGTTGTGGTGGGTTGATGGGTTCAAAGATGTTACCACCTTCCATGATATCGGATGGTAAAGATTTACGAACAAAGACACGAAGAAATAAGATAGACTAAAGAAAACCTAAAAAAATAAAAATAAAATCTTACTAGAAAGGAATCTAGCAAGTAGACCTAATAAAAAGAAATCCTAACCTAGACAATAACCATTCTCCGGGCTGCGGCGCCAAAAACTTGATGCGTGGGAATTGCATCAGGCTTTACCTCTCGAGGGATCTCGAGAAGCTTACAACCCCCCACCAGGCAGTGTACCTGATCGTTGTAGTATAGTATAGTGACAAGTACCGGGGGATTGATCGTTCAATTCAGGAATAGTGTCGCTAGGATTAGAAAGCCTAAAAACTAGATCTAGAGGTGAGGGATGATTCTTTTTGTATTTTTATATTTTATAAAAGCAAGTAACAATCTCGGGTTTTGGAAGAGTGGGCGGAATTAGTTGCTAGTCAAGTAACCCAATAACTAAGATGCAATCAAAATAAAATAACAGAAATGTAAATAAAGCTAATTAAACTAGTGGTGTGAACAATAAATGGGAGAATTATGTTTACTTAGATTTCATTACTCCCTAGATATCTTTTACAGGTTAATTGTTTGTTACAGTTGCGTGGATGACGGGTTATATTCCTTAATACCAATCGTGGGGTGGCGTACGTACTTCCCCAACTCTATAAGCTCCTACTTCACTCCTATGTCGAGCCTGCAAGAAGCTCCTAACATGGGATCACTAGAATTCACTTATGCATTAAATACAACCATAAAAACCTAGTACGCATTGGTTCATGTTTCTTAAGACGTTCAAGCAAGTTACACAATGGAGATCTGCCAGATTTCTTAAGCCTAACATTGAAATCATTCATCCATTACAACTATAAACAAGCAATCAACCTATAATCAACATCTAAGTTTCATTACATCTAAGCAAACACACAAGAGATCTAGCCTAGCATGTTAAAATCAAGACAAGCGTAAGATATATTCAAACAACACATAGACATATTGAATGAATTGAAAGGATACTTATCTTAATTGAACATGAAGGGTTTCAAGGGGTGAAAACCCTTGAAAATACTGTTAAAAATGTGTTAGGGTTTATTCAAGTCAAACCTAAAATTCTCCTCTCCTTAGAATGAAAATTACAAAGAGTATATATAGATTTCCTAAGGTGACTGCGTCAAGAAGAAACTTCTGACGCCGTCAACCCGCCGCCCATAATATTCTCGGACTGCCTGGATCCAGATCTGACGCCATCATGTGTAAGGTTGTTCTGGGCCATCACCAATTTTACTCTTGACGGCCATGCTTTGACGCCGTCACGTTTTCACTGGGTCGTCACCATTTTTACTCTTGACGCCGTCATAAAAATGCTCTTGACGCCGTCAGGTACTGTTCCCAGCAAGGAAAAGTAAGACTTTGCCGTTTTCTTCACTTTTATGCTCCAAAAACGTCCAAAATGCTTTTTTTTTTTTTTTTTTTTTTCCAAAATTCACTCCAAAAGTACCTAAAATCACAAAAGGAACGATTTAAGGAAACATTTGATCAAATGAATTCCAATTTCAGATTAAATGACCCCCTAGAAACGGATCATTTTTCGCCTCGTCATATACCCTTACACTTGAGATTTGCTTGTCCTCAAGCAAATGCGCTTTTATTCTAGTCAAAATACAAGTTATGGGTAAAATCTATATATAGTTTTCCAATTTTCATTTATTAGTGTGCAACTTTGAGGGAATAAACCCTAGATGAATTTACAGCTTTTTCAAGGGTTTCAACCCTTGATTCTTCCATGTTCAATTGAAGATAAGTACTTATTCAAATCATTCAATATGTCTATGTGTTGTGTGATTATATCTTACGCTTGTCTTCTCTTTAACATGCTAGGCTAGATTTTCATTGTGTTTGCTTAGATGTAGTGAAACCTAGATGTTGATTATGGGTTGATTGTTTGTTTATAATTGTTACGGATGATTGTATTCGATGTTAGGCTTAAGAAACCTGGCAGACTTCCATTGGTAACTTGCTTGAACGTCTTAAGAAACATGATCGGAGGTGTACTACAATTTTTGGTTGTATTTAATGCGTAAGAGAATTCTAATGATCCCATGTTAGGAGCTTCTAACGGCTCGACATAGGAGTGAAGTAGGATCTTATAGAGTTAGGGAATATTGTACACGACCCTACGACTAGTATAAAGGAATATGACCCGTCATCCATGCAATTGTAACAAGCTAATCAACCTATAAAAGATATCTAGGGAGTAATGAAATCTAAGTAAACACAACTTTCCTCATTATTGTTTCCACGACATTAGTATAATAGTTTCATTTTCATTTTTGTTATTTTATTTTGATTGCATCTTTAGATTAATTGGGTTAGTTGGCTAGCAACTAATTCTGCCCACTCCTTCAAAACCCGAGATTTTACTTGCTTTTTATAAAATATAAAAATACAAAAAGAATCATCTCTCACCTCTAGACCTAGTTTAGTAGGCTTTCTAATCCTAGTGACACTATTCCTGAGTTGAACAATCAATCCCCCGGTACTTGTCACTATACTATACTACAACGATCATGTACATTTCCTGGTGGGGGTTGTAAGCTTCTCGAGATCCCTTGAGAGGTAAAACCTGTTGCGAGGGCGCAATTCCCACGTATCAAGTTTTTGGCGCCGCAGCCCGGGGAATAGTTATTGCTTAGGTTGAAATTTATTTTTATTAGGTCTACTTGCTAGATTCCTTTCTAGTAAGATTCTTATTTTTATTTTTAGGTTTTCTTTAGTCTATCTTTTTCTTTGTTTCTTTGTTAGTAAATTAAGTTCATTGACTATTTCGTTAGCCATTATGGAGAACGCGAATCCACCATACTACCAACCACGAAATTCACCCACTCCAAATGACATTTTGATGTTTAAACAACATGAAGATGAACCTATCTATGATGCATGGACTTGTTTTAAATATTTACTCCGAAAAGTCCCTCATCATAATTTTTATCTTTGGTCCCAAATTGAAATATTTTACCATCGTGTCGACCACTATACCAAATTGGACATTGACCATACCGCAGATGGGGACCTTTGGGGATTAAGTGCTGAAGAAGCATGGGAAGCCACAGAGAATTGTGTCATACTCGCTAAGAAGTTGGACAACCCAACAAACGTTGTTACGGATGAATTGATAACAAGTTTGAGGGAACAAGTAAGAAGTTTGTTTGGGGATAATAAGCCTATAGATGAGATACCTAGGTGCACGGAGTGGTTTGATTTCACCATAATACAAGATGAACACATAGGTAATCTAGATACAATGGAGGACGAGGTGAATAACATAAGCCCACTCGGTGCTCCACAAGTCCTACCATCATTTGATGCGTACACACCTCCCTTGACTTACCCGGAAGAAGTAGAAGAGACTATAGGAACCCCAATAGAGGTAGAACCCTTGGACCAAACACAACTAGAGAATATAGGTTTTAACACTTGTAGTGATGACCTTTCTTTAAGTTCTAAGGAAGTTCCTAGTTTTGATGAACCGGAGCCTCAACCAAAACCGTTACCTAATCTTCCATCCTTGGATGAAAATTTAGGAATTGAAATAGGTTCCGATCCACCCATCAAACTATATAGTCCGGGTAGTCTTAGGATAAAGGTAGTGGACTGTAAGCCTTGTAGAGAGGAAGCCAATATAGGAGTGAAAAATGACCTTACATGCTTACATCACCCATTTATGATTGATCACAAGAAATATTATGGGTTTAAACCGGGTTTATTAGGTCAAGATGGATTCCCAACTAGGAGTCTCTCGAAATTGATAGAAGATGATCCCTCTTTAGTAGAAAACTTCAACTCACCCATTGACCTAAATAAACTAGGTAAGGTTATGATAAAAGGAGCACACCCGTTTGAGCATATAATTCATCCACCACTCTTCCCTCACGTGGCACATTTCCACCCTAAGGGTGTGTACTGCTACTATCACCCACGCTTAATCCTAAGTGTAGGGAAAACCTCCCCTATTTTTGTTAAATAAGGGTAGAGTCAGGCTCGTGACTCGAACAAAAACAAGCGCTTCTTGGGAGGCAACCCAAGCCCGTTTTTATTTGTTTGATTTTTATTTGTGTGATTTTTATTTGTTTGATTTTATTTGTTTCCGTATGCATGTTTTATTTTTATTATTGGTAAATCATGTTTCAAACTAAATTGTGAAAATGCTTTATTTTGTTGTTTAACTTCGTCTTAACTTCATATAAAGGTATTTTGCAAAAGCTAAGTGTAAGGAGAAACCTCAAATTTGTTTATAAGAACGAAAATGATCTTGATTCGCCACAATATTAAATGAACATGTATATTAGTATTTGTTAGAGTCAAATGCTTGTATCGAGTCATAATGATGTTTTGTAGGATTTTCCAGGAAGTAGGACATAAGTTTTTCCAGAAATTTTCCGGAAACTTAACATAAAGATTTCTGCAGGTCACTTCTGACGGCGTCAGGATTTAACCCCTGACGACGTCATGTGTGAAATTCTGGAAATTTTGCGAGTTTTGTTTTTCTAACGGAGTCTTAAAAGTTTTTGTTGATTCTTTAGTTTTATAAACTCCAGGAAATCTGCAAACATTCATTCCACAAGCATTATATCTTAAATTGCTTTCTAGGATTTGTTAGTATATATAGATTGCCACCGATTTTACGCGAGGTTGCCTTGATTGTTTTCTCAGGTTTAACAGGTTATATATAACAAGAAGATGATTTATATTTCTGGAAAGGAAGCTTTGTTAGGTCACCATTTTGTAAACATAAGTATGAGAAATGAGATGAGAATAAGAGATGGTTGATTATAAGAATGAGAGAAAAGTAATTGCAAGAGTTTCCTTAATGTATTCAAATAACCAACAATTGTAATGTTTACATAAGCTTATTATTTATAAGGGAGGAGTAGGGCAACACTCCCTTCCTCCCTCTTACTACTTAGACGTGGGCTTTCAAGGCCCATGGACTTGATTACTTAAGCCTAGTAACATACACATAGTGAAATAAATAACTAAGCAACCTATTACAAAAGGTAATGACCTAGACTTGACTAAAATACAAAAGTATGATCCCAACAATCTCCCCCTAAGGGTCGGTCATCACGGTTGCTTGACGTCTTCATCTTTGTCGTTGACTTGTGACATGTGAAACTTTAGACGTCTTCAAAATTGTTATATAATAAATGCACTTTGCTCTATATCTTTGTTCTTTGGTGATGATGTAGTGATTGTGTAATGAAGTAGTCTGCCATTCATCACTCCTGCGTCTGTGGTGGTTGTCCGCCATTCCAACATACTCATACATCTTTGGATTTAGACTTTCACGTGCACGAAGTTCCTTTTCATACTCTAAGATCTTTAGTCTTTGTACTTTGTAGATTCTTCTTATTGGCGTAGAATCTTTCTTTGAACTTTGTGGTGCTAAGATCTTTGGGGGAGCTATCATTTGCTTCAAGATGTATGTATGAGCATGTTGGAATCTACCATCATGGATGTGAGGTACCTGCAAGTAAATAGTTAGCAATAAATACCCGGTACTTACAGATAAGGAATTAGAGCTCATCAACAGCATATTGTGAAGACTCCTTCTAATCCTTATCCAGGCCATTCCCATATCAGATACTCCCGAAGGAGCTTACGAGACCTACTAAGTAGCTCAATGACTGGGTGAGTCGCTGGGGATCACTCCACGACTGTAGACCGCTATGGAACCACCGCAAACACTAAGCGTAACCCTTGTGAGGTTACCGAAGTGACCTGCTGTCAGGGCTGCTTGATGTTGACCCTGGCAGGAGTTTCCGTTCAATCATTGAGAAATACATTTGTAATCCTCTCATAAACGTTCTCGGCAGATTGATAAGATCTGCGAAGGACTCGTTAATTTACAGCTGGTGTCCATTGATGTAGAACACCAGTTGTATAAATACTAAGTGTTCCTAAGAGATCTTTGATGTATCTCAAGGCTCTAGACTCTATAAGTGCACACTTAGGTTTCCTATGCGGAGACTAGGGAGGGGTCTCTTGCTTCAATATCAACTATCTCTAAGAGATAAGTCGATAGATTACACTGGTTCCCCGTGAGAATGAAACAAGCTCTTTTAAAAGAACTTGAGTGGCTAAGAAGGTTTAGTGCATTGCGTCACTGGGTCCATGACGACTTTATCTTCAATACCGGTGTTGTCTTTTGCAACAACCAGTAGCATACGTATTGAACCCGGTGTCTGCCCTAAGGTTGAACAAATGGAGGGCTATTTCTTTTCACCATTTTCTTTACTTTTCTTTTTAATTCTTCAACTCCTTCTTTCCCTTTCATTCTTTTCTCCTTTTTTTTTTCGTATCATACCTAAGGACTTCTAATTCTAACTATGGGAGATGTCCTTGGGTAGATCCCTCCGGCTCTGGCGGATCATAGGACGGTTATTCCTAACTTAATCACCTTATAACTCCGACAGTAGCCAAGAAACCTTTGATTGAAAATCTCTCAAAGTGTTTGTGATAATCAAATATTTGGTTAACACTTTGAGAGTTTTGTGTACACTTTTGAAGGGCTCCCCCTTCACATGTGCTCATGAGTATTTAATAAATTTGCACATGCGGGAGGAGCAAGCATTTTGAATTGATCTACTTTCAGTGAACAAGAACCGATTCGAGACACGCTTACATCACTAGTTAGACTAGCTTGAAGTTATTACCCGGCCTGGTCAAGTCCACAGAAAGTTTCTCGAGATGGTACCTTTCTACTAAGACAAATCCTTTTCGAGACACGCTTACATGGTTAGTTAAAGAGATCCATTGTCAGCTTTTAGGTGACAACTAGCTCTAGTAACTAACTTGATGTTATTACCCGTCGAGGATAAGTCTTTTCGATATTACTAACTTTTATTGTCTCGTCAATTCCTGGGTCAATTATGAGTCTAGCTCGCACATGATACAACTTTTAGTCTTTTGACTACTTATATTTTAATCACTTTTTCATTTTCTCCCCCTCAAAAATAGCATATAAAATGATGTTTTTGACAATCTTTTTAGATTAAAATATTCCTTTTTGAGTCTTATGGGGAGATTCACCAAGAACTTTTGATATAGAACAAAGTATTTTTTTTGTTTTTGACAAGTGCTCCCCCTCAACAAGTGATTAGGTCTTATTGAGGTGAAATACTTGTCCTTTTGAGCAGAATTTATGAAAATCATAAAACATTTGATTAATTCTACTCAAAAGTAAGAAGCCTTCGCTCCTTATATTAGGATTGAGGCATTGATGCGTACCTCAGGGTCCTTTCTTTACAAGTTCGGGTTGTGCACTGTAATGCGTGCATAAGCCATTAAGATGAATAGTATATGACAAATCAAATCAAGTTCTTACAAATTTGCTACCATTCTGGTCTCTGAAATGTCAATACCGGAAATCCAGGCCTGCCTCCAACATAGCTTTCCAATCTCCGAAACTGATCCCTGCGCTTCAACCGGTTCTCAATCCTTGTAATGAATCTGCGAGCGTCCCTGGTGTAGAACACTAATTAAGTTGGAAACATGATTAAGTGGTGGTGAGTTAGGCGTAGAATTGGAAGAAGGGAGGAGAGGAGAGAAAGAGTGGAACCTTGAAAGAAAAAGGAAAAGATTAGATTGAAATGAAATGAAAGGTCCAACCCTCTCCACATGTGGAGAGGGGTATTTATAGTTACAATATAACGCCCACTCCCGGGCTGTGGATCAGGCATACAGTGGGTAAAGACCCGTTCCTTCTTCCACGGTGTTACTTAATCTAATACTAATTAACTAATAAACTAACTAACTACGAGCTACCTTAATGCTATTACAATCATTAGGTGACCGAGACTTTTACAGGAATATTAGTATTCCTAACAATCTCCCCCTAAGCGAGGTCACCTTTGAAATTAAGCTCTTTAGTCTTTAAGCATTCTTTCTACTCTGTAGCTCGTAGGATCTGATTCTTCACTTTACTTCACACTTTGTACTTCAAGCAAACGAACTTGTGATTTGAATTCCTTTGAGATATGTGATCTTTGAGCTTCCTTTAAGATCATCAGCCAAAGTAAATCTCCAAGCTCATCCATAGTTGTATTGCCTTCATGTGATGTAGTGACTAAAGACCATCATGCTCACACCCATCTGTGTCTGGAGACGTTGCATTAGAGTTGTGGATCAGGAGACTTGTTCATCAGAGTTGCGGAAACGTTGTTGGTAGTCTCTCA
Source organism: Artemisia argyi (assembly GCA_030686995.1). Classification (NCBI taxonomy): domain Eukaryota; kingdom Viridiplantae; phylum Streptophyta; class Magnoliopsida; order Asterales; family Asteraceae; genus Artemisia; species Artemisia argyi. Next base: position 105,474,887 of record CM060709.1, read on the forward strand.
ACATTTGTTGTAGCAAGTCTCTCGTCATCATTGATAGTGTGGAGGATGTGTGAGCACGAGGTATGGATTGACCCGATTCAGCTGGAAATAGGAGCCATCAACGCCATCTTTATATGTGTCCCTAAAATAAAAACAGTTAGCAATAAAGATAGAGAACGAATATGGCTTTGTCATTCGTTCTGCGAGGACAGACTACCCTCCGGTTTTGTGAAAACCGACCTGTGATCAGGTAGAGTCTCTTTTAAAGAAGACTCTCCTTGACAGGAATTTCCAGCTTGTAGTAATGAATTTTCCAAAGAGTCCACTTTGGAATCTTCATACTTAGCATGTTCTCATACCGGAACGTCTCAAAGCAGACAGCACGATAGAGTGAATCGGTGAATGAATATTCACGGATTGATGAGAAATAGATTTATAGAAATCACTCGTGTGTCCTATGATAAACATTTTTGAGACACGACGAGAGTTTTGTACTTTGAATCACATTTCCATCAAAAATACTTTTGTTTGAAAGATATTGTACACAATCAATGTGCTCGAAAGATTAGTTGGTGAGCACATTGAGAGGTTTTAGCAAAAGTATCCGTCAATCCATATCCTGGAACAAGTTTGATTCAATTTTGAATCGCACCATCGTTGCTTTCCAGTTGTCACTTGATCATTGATCCAAGGTGGATCTCACATGTCACCTACCAAGAGCTTGAGTGATGTTCGCTCTAGAAGGATTTCCATCTTCATTGTGAATATTTTCATATCACTCGGATGTTCTGGCAATACCACAAGGATAATGCGTAGGACTCTAAATGTTTTATCTTATTTTCCACATTATGTGAAACAATAAGCATATTTGGAATGTGTCCTATCGAGATTTATGGATGATCTCATGGCTCTAGACTCAATAGTGCGTTTTGATCCGCTCCTGGAGACTGGGGAGGCGTCTCCTGTTTTAGGTATCAACATAGCTCGCAATGAGCGGTCGATACATTGCACAGGGTTCCCCGTGAGAATGAAACAAGCTCTTTTAAGAGAACTTGAGTGGTTGGGAAGTTTTGGTGCAGTGCGTCACTGGGTCCATGACGTCTTGTCTTCAATACCGGCGTTACCTTAGTAACCGCCAGTAGCATATGTATTGAACCCGGTTTCTGCCCTAAGGTTGAATAATTGGAGGGCTATTTCTTTTCACCCTTTCTCATTATATTTCTTTTTCATTCTTCAACCCCTTCAGTGCTTACCGAGATTTCATCACTAGAACCTTGTTGGGTTTGTTCCAGTCCTAGCTCTATCTCAGTCCGCACTCTTCCCTTTCTCACTTTACTCCTTTTTTCATAATCATTCCTAAGGACATCTAATCTATCTATGGATTGTCCCTGGGAAGATCCTTCCGGTTCTGGTGGATCATGGGAACTTATACCTAACCTTAACCAACCTTATAACTCCATGCATAAAGATAAATAGTCGGTCTTTGGTATAACTTCCACAAACGCCTTTTGCTCCCCCTCAATATGTGCATCGATATTCGAAAGTGTTTAGCACATATGTGGGAGCCTATTATTGAGTACAAAAGATCACTTTTGATTATCAGATTTCATATTTAAATCACATTCTCTCCCCCGATCAAAAATTTCAAATCTTTCGAGATTTTTGATCTCAATTGATTTAAATAATTTAGAAAGCGTTTTTGGGAGAGAAATGCGGTCAAGTTTAATATTTTCTGATAAAAAAGGAACTTTTTCTAGCTCCCCCTCAAACTGTGAGGGAGGTTGTTATGTGTCAGATTTGAAGAGTTATCAAAATATTCGAAGTTTTAACGAAAACTCTTTGAAAGTTTACTCATTCTGACACATAACCATCACAAAATTTTTGTTGCAAGGTTTTATGTACGAAGTGTGGGGAGTTTTGATGATACATAAACGTTTGAGAAATCACTCTCCCCCTCAATCAATGACGGATGTTAAAGCATAAATATTTTCATAAACTAATAACGTCATTGATTGAGTGAAAATTTTATCAAACTTTGAGTTCAAATTGATTTTCAATCAAAATCTCATGGTACCACCAAGTTTTGCACAAATACTTCCCGGAAAAATCATAGAAGGGAAAGTATTTGGCGACAAAAAGAAGATTTCTCTTCTTTATCAAGAAATAATGCACTGAAGCGTACATTAGATCGAGGGTGCATGAATATAAAGTAATTCACGCTCGGATGAACGGCACCCTTTGCTAGGAACAACCGTCTTTTTGGCGACGTGTTTTCCTCATTTTTGAAAACCGGGTTGCTATCTGAAGTAATAGCAAGCCATATTGAAAGAATGTTTTGAGAAACGACATGTTTTTGAAAAGAACTTTATTTGAAACCGAAAAAACTCTTGCTCAAGCATATGTATGATTCCGTGTCATTATTGAATGACATTTCTAGAAACGTACATAATATTGATTACACAAGAGACATGTCGTGAGAAGAATATTTTTGAGATTTTTGTAATTTTTATTTTATTTTATTTTATTTTATTTATTTATTTTTTTTTATTTTTTTTTTATGGTTATATAATTTTCTATTTTCTATTTTGATTTGATACTATACAAGGATATATGAAGCAACCCCTTTACTCCTCTTGATCTTCCAGTAGACATTTGAGATCCTCAGGTGTGAGACTCTTCATACCAAGGCGTGGGAGGATGAAGTGAAATCGTTCCCTAGAAAGTGCTTTGGTGAAGATATCGGCTAGTTGGAACTCAGTCCTCACAAAGTAAAGTTCCACAATTCCTTTCTCAACTTGTTCCCTGATGAAATGATGTCGAATGTCAATGTGTTTAGTTCTTGAATGCTGGACATTGTTGCAGCAGAGTGCAATTGCACTTTTGTTGTCACAGTACATAGGAACCTTATTGCAAATGAGCCCATAGTCAGAAAGTTGAGATCGCATCCAGAGGATCTGAGCACAGCATGAAGACATGGCAATGTATTCAGCTTCAGTGGAGGAGATGGATGTACTCATTTGTTTCTTTGAAGACCAACTGACTAGCTTATTTCCTAAAAACTGTGCGCCCCCAGATGTACTGCGACGAGTGTCTTGACATCCAGCATGATCAGCATCCGAATATGCTGTGAGAGCCATAGAAGTTTCTTTAGGGTACCAAAGGCCCAAGTGGATTGTTCCTTTAAGGTATCGAAAGACTCTCTTAACAGCTTCCAAATGTTTCTTGGTGGGTTTGGATTGATACCGGGCACAAATGCAAACTGCGAACAGAAGGTCGGGTCTGCTTGCAGTAAGGTACATTAATGAGCCAATCATGCTTCGATACATGGTTTGATCGACCGGAATTCCCACATCATCTTCGTCAAGCTTTGAACGTTCAATCATTGGAGTATCAACTGAATCACTGGAGTCGAATCCAAATTTCTTCAACGTTTCATTAGCGTATTTGGATTGATTGATGAATATGCCATTGGGGTTTTGAGAAATTTGCAGTCCTAGAAAGAATGACATTTGACCCATCATAGACATTTGGAATTCGGAGCTCATCTCTTGAGAGAAACGATTACATTCTGAGGGATCAGACGAGGCAAAGATGATGTCATCGACGTAGATTTGTACATGTAGAAGGTGTTTGCCTGTTTTTCTGGTAAAGAGGGTAGGATCAACAGCCCCTTTGGAGAATTTGTTGGACAGAAGAAATTTAGACAGGGTGTCGTACCACGCCCTGGGTGCTTGTTTAAGCCCATATAGAGCCTTCTTTAATCGATACACGTGATTAGGGCGTTCTGGATCCACAAAACCTTCGGGTTGAGATACATACACCACCTCTTTCAGATCCCCATTTAAGAATGCGGTCTTGACATCCATTTGATAAACCACCATGTTTTGACTTGCAGCATTAGCGAGAAAAATCCTTATGGCTTCTATTCTAGCAACTGGGGCGAAGGATTCTTCAAAGTCAATACCTTCTTCTTGTCGATATCCTTTTGCCACGAGCCTAGCTTTGTTTTTCAGAACATCTCCATGCTCATCAAGTTTGACCTTGAATATCCATTTGAGAGCAATGATCATAGCGCACTCGGGAGGTGGTACTAGTTCCCAGACGTCCAGTCGGTCAAATTCATGAATTTCGTCCACCATAGCAGTGAACCATGAGTGTTTAGACATTGCATCCTTGACGCTTTTTGGTTCAGCTTTAGAGAGAACAGAATTGAAGAAACACCATAATGCGTCAGTTGCAAGTTGCTTGCGGGTTGATACTGGACGTGAGGGGTTCCCAATGATGTTGTCAATAGGATGATCATTGGTCCATTTTCGAAGGTATTCATGGGGTTGAAACTGTGGAACTGAGGTAGCCGTGTTAGATTCATCAGAGGATGTTGTTTCATTTGATGGTTCAGGGGCAAAGATATTAACAAATGGCTCATTATCAGGTGGAGCAAAAGGATTAACTTCAGATGAGTTATCTACATTTGCCGCTCGATGTGCAAGTGAAGGTTGGACATTGGACGTGCTGACCGATTGACTGATGGCGGGGGCTTCAGAATCCCATGACAATGAAGTGGATGGACCGTTATGGTCATCTTGATCATTCACCACCCCATCTGGTGGTTGAACCATTGTAGCTTCGGGAGCATTCATCTGTTGAGGCTCAAAGTATTCATCAAACATTGGGTCAAACAATTTCTTCCAATCTTCACTCGTAGGGGGTACAAAAGGAGCAGCATGAATGGAATTCTGTACAAGCCTGGAACTAATTGGTCCAGGGGACAAAAGGTTAGGTACGGGTCCAGAACTTGATTGTCCAGGAACCGGGTGCTCAGTCAGCTCATCGAAAGTAACGTGGATTGTTTCCATTATATCTTTGGTACGTTTGTTGTAGATTCGGTACCCCTTTCGCTCTGGAGCATAGCCAACGAAGAAACCAATGTCGGCCTTGGCCTTGAGTTTCCCAAGGTCTTCACTGTCATTTGTAGGATAACACAGTGCACCAAACACTCGAAGAAACGAAAGGTCGGGTTTTCTGCCATGGACCAGTTCATAGGGAGTTTTGCAGTGGAGGGGATGTATCAAGGATCGGTTCTGAGTGTAACATGCGGTGGCAATTGCCTCAGCCCAAAGAAATAGAGGAGCTTTGGAAAAGATGAGCATAGTCCTTGCAGCTTCAACTAAGGTGCGATTGCGTCTTTCTACAACTCCATTTTGTTGAGGAGTTCTTGGTATGCTCTTTTGATGACTAATCCCGACACCTTCATAAAATAGAGTAAGTTGTCTGTTCACAAATTCTGTTCCATTATCAGTACGAACGACTCTAACTATCTTGTTGAGACGGACTTGCAACATCTTGATGAGTTTGATGATGGTTTCAGGAGTTTCATCTTTTGATCGTAGAAACTTCACCCATGTGAATCGAGAGTGATCATCAACAATAACCAGCACATATTTCTTTCCATTGATACTTTGAATCCTCATTGGTCCACAAAGATCCATGTGAAGGGTATGAAGAACTTCCATGATAGAATTGACGGTTTTGGGTTTATGGGTATGCTTTTTGCTTTTGCCCATTTGACAGGCGGAACATAGATGATCTTTTTCATACTTGAGTCTGGGCAAGCCTCGAACAAGATCCTTTCGTGTAAGTTCATTGATGGTACCGAAGTTCAAATGGTTTAAACGTCGATGCCACAACCATGACTTGTTCTTGGATGCTTTAGAGAGCAGACAAATTGGAGAGGACCGTAGCATATCTTCGATGGAGATGGTGTAAAGATTAGTGCCCCGACTCCCCTTGAGAAGATCAACACCATCTAATTCTCTAACAAAACAGGTGTGCTTTCTGAAGGCGACTTCGAGATCTGAGTCACAGAATTGACCAACAGAAAATAGATTGTGCCCGAGACCTTCCACGTAGTAGACTCTGGATATGACACTGTCTCCAAAGACATAATCACCATAACCCATTATAGACCCAAAATGGTCATTCCCAAACCTAACCGTACCAATAAATTTTTCCACGAAATTCTTGAGCCTTGAGCGATCACCAGTCATATGTTTTGAGCAGCCTGAGTCCAAATACCAAAGGACGATTTGTACGACCTGCGTTTGAAACCAGACAATCGTGGATAACTGAAAAAGCTGGAGCCCCACACACAATTGGGGTCCGTTTGGTTAGAACACACAAATATTGGATTATCATAAGTAACAGGTATCTCACTAAAGTGTTCACATTTTGATGCACTAGAACTAGAGGTGGTATCTGTTGCTTCTATAGGAAATAGTCTACCAGTAGGTCTCCACTTCCTAATAGGCATATCTCTAGAGTTAGTAGTCCTAGTTACTGGGCACATTTTCCTCGGAGTGAATTTCCTTCCAGTAGGTCTCCATTGATAACCAACATTAGTGAACACTTTTCCTGTTTTATTCCAGACTTGTTTTGCTCGTTTAACATTAGAAACATTCATATCTGGTGATCGTATAATAGATTTAAGAAAAGGCACAGCACATGCATCATGATCACCATAAAATAAGCATTTGTTACATGTCTTACAAATAGCATCAGAATTCGAATTAATTACATCATTGTTCACACAAATGTTTGAAATAACTCGATTCCTTTCACTAAGCAACACTTTATTGTTCCTAGATGATTCTTCTACTTCCTTCATAAGTGAGCTCTTAGCCGGCAAAGTCCTATCATTCTTTGTATTGCTCTTAGGCTGTGACTTGCTAGCATTAGATACACCTTTTACTCCTGTAGAAGCAGTGATGGGAACATTAGTCTGATTAGTTGCTACTTGTTTACTGGTGATCAAGATGGAGGATTGAGGCATGATTTGGGGAAAGTCAACTGTGACATGCTTGTTCCCACTGAGAGGGTGCAGTGCAGTTGACCTATCCGACTTGGTATCATTCTTGGGGCATGATCCTATGGCATATTCTAACAATTCCTGGGCCCTATTAGTGAGAAAGCACGCACCAATAATACCATCATCAAGTGGTTTAGCAATCCTCTCATCTTCAATGGTTTCTCTAAGTATGGCCAGACAATCCTTAAGATTTCTAAGATAGTTATTATGAACTAACTTATTGTTCCTAAGGGGAAGAGAAACATTCACAGCATCGCACGCATATTTATTACAAGCAGGTATCTTGGACATTGTACGATCACATGAAACAACCGGCATTTTACCCTTTACCATGGTCTTTAGATTCTCAATTTCATTTAACAAAGAAGTGACTTTCTCATTGTTTTGGTCACGTGTTGTTTTGATTGACTCAAATAATTCTTTATAACGTTGTTTAGCGTTGGACATTTCAGCACGAAGCCACTCATTTTCATGTTGTAATTCATTGATAGTGCCCTGTTTTTGAAAATTTTGAGAATCCATAGACTTCTGGTAATTGGTATTGATCACATCGCTTCTGTTCGATTTTAATTGTGCAATTTGGACCTTCAACTTCCGAATCGTGTTAGAGTGAGCTTGAATTACTTCATCCTTTTTGGCTAATTCAAAACATGTATCAAATTCAGGAACATCCGAAGATATCTTGGCATTTGATATTTTTATACTTTCTTCTAGGTGTTGATATTTTAATTGTAGGTTCAAATTATCAACTTCTAGTTTTGAGAAATTCCTGACCATGTTATCATGATCATCGTTTTGAATTTTTTTAATAAGTTTGTAATTCTCCCCCTCAAGCTCAATCACACGATTTTGGAAGACATTCAGAGTAACTGACATTTCATGAAATTGTCGAGCAGATAGCGCAGAGTCGGTAACAGTATAAAACACATCTTTAGCAATGCAATTAGCAATCAAATTATCATTCATGATGAGAATGTTTTTCCTGTCAATTTCATTGTGTTTGAGATCAATAGCAAGTTGGTTACCCTCACTTTCCACTTCATCAAAAACCTTTTTCATTTGACTCACATCATCATTAATGGTGTTTTTAAGTCCCTCAAAATGTTCTTTTAGAAGTTTAAAAAATGGCATAACTTCAGTTAGGTAACACTGTTTTGTTTGCTCAAAACCCCTTTCCCCTTCTGTAATCCCTGTAGGTGTAATTCTTATTTTACAGGTTTTCTCAAAGTCATTGAACAATTGACCAAGCACATACAGCCCAATTAGAGTATTACATTGTGTGGGAAGAGTGAGAGGGACAAGGTGCCTGGGTGTGTTCAGGGGATAGGCAGTTGGGTGAGCAATTCTAAACATAGTGCGTGTGTTGCCTACAACTCTTTCAGCTTGCAATTTCTCAATGTCAATATTCCAAAACACTTTTTCAGGACAAATTCTCTTTTGATGAACAAAAATTGCAGTGTGATTGTCATTGGCATAATCATAGTGAAACACGAGATTCTTAGCAATGCATTTAGGATCCTTTAACCGTTCAGCAAGTTTTGCCCTAGTTCTATCCTCTGCCTCATTGATGTGGTCATAGGATCGAGTATCAGGAGGTGCATGGTTAGGTTCAAGCATAGTTTTTGCATCATATAATGTTGGTTGTGCACCTAGACCTATTTTAAGGAATCTTGCTTTGGGTTTGGAGGTATCATGTTCACTAAATTCATCACTTAACTTCCTGTGGTTTTCCAACATTTGAGCAGATTGAATGGTTTGGCCCTGTGTGTACAACTTATCTTCCAATTTATTCTTTAACGTTTTTAATTTTGAGAAGTCATTTAGAAGTTTAGTTTCTTTATCCTTGAATTCTTGTTTCATTGTAGTCAAACCTTTTTGAACCTCAAGTTTTTGTTTGACGGTTTGATTCAATTGGCTCCTTAAAGAAACTAGTTCCCTTTTTAATGATTCTTGTTTGGAATTATTTTCAGATATGTAAGTACGCAGTTGCCATTCCATTTTCTGCTCACGTTCATTCAACTCAAACTTAGCACGCTGCTCATAAATGTTTACTTGATCCTTAAGGGCGTTAATTCTAGTGATCAGAGAATCATCAGGGTTGTATATAGAGTGCTCATACATCTCATGGTTACTAGAATCAATAGACGGCATGTCACTCGGTACAACTTGGGTTCCATTGTCATTCACATACATTTCATATGGGATATTATTGGTATTACCCATATTTGTAATGTCTGTGTTGACAATATTCTTGAGTTGTACAGAGCCACATGCCCCCTGTACAGGTGCAGAATCATTCAGATCATGTATAGAAGATGTTGGTACCTCAGAGATAGCAGACGTGATGGATGAATCAGGATGCTGTGAAGAGGATGCTGCTGCAGACAGATTAGCCATGAAGATTGTTTGAGCAGTTGGTTCATCATCCACGTCTGAGTCAAATGCATCACACTCTTCAACTTGAAAGATATTTGGATCATTAAGAGCCATGTCCTGAACAGTTTGATCATCCACATCAGCGTCAAAGGTGTTCCCATCATTACCAGCCAGAAAGAGCAGAGCTTCTTCATCCAACACAGTCCCATTTTCTTGTGCCTGCATTAGCAGCATCTTGTCTTTGAAGTACTCAGAGTTTTGGGGACGTTTTGGGAGAGTGCAGTTCCTAGCAATGTGGCCCAACCCTCCACAGTTGTAGCATTTCGGTTGCTTAGCTTGTGCTTGAAGAGCATTCCCAACTCTGTACTGCCCATTCTCTCTACCAGCATTTCTTTGGTTGAAGTTCTGTCTTCCCTGCACATTCTGCACCACTACCCGACCATCTTCAATGACTGCCTGATTACGTGGATTAGATGAGATTCTGAGCTGGTTGTTAGTAGATGGGAGTGCAGCCCTGAACTGTTGGACCAGTAAAGACACTTGGTTGGAGAGATTATCAATCATCATGTCAGTGTGAGAATACCCAGAATCAAGTTGAGTATTAAATGCAGATGGTGAGGAAGTTGATGATTGACTAGGGGTTGGGGTAGACTTGGAGGATGATTGTGATGGTTGAACTTGATCTTTAGAGGTTTGACTGGGTTGTTGAACATTGGAGACAAAAGCAAGAGATTCATTTGTTGCAGACGGATTGAGCTTTTCTCGCATTAGCCGATCATAAGCTGCATGTTTCTCATGTTGCTGGAGATACGCATACAGCTGTTCATGATTGGTATGCCTGAGACCCTTGTTGAGCTTCACAGCCGTGACGAACCTATCCCATTCCGGTGCCATGTTGTTCACGAATTTTGAATTGAGCTGTATGTTGGGCATTGTCATCTTGATAGCTCTCATGTCATTGACCAGCTTGTGAAATCTGACGTAATAGTCAGTGATGCTTTCACCTGGATTCATTTTGAAATGCTCAAATTCATCGTATAGCTGTGACTCACGATCTTCTTTAGTTAACTCAGACCCTGCAAGAAGCATTTTGACATTATCCCAGACCGCCTTTGCTTCAGTGTTGAAGTTGATCAGTTTGTAGACATCTTTGGGAAGGCCTTGAATGATGATATTAGATGCTCTGATGTCTGCATCATAGCGTTTCTTTTCTTCTTCAGACAACTCATTGTAAGTGCGAGGTCTATCAGGACCAAACACGGCCGGTAATTGATCAGTTGCTTCTGAGATTGTGTCTCTAGTAGTACCCACTTGAAAGGGTCCCTCATCGATGGATTTCAGAATGTTAACCCCGTTATCTTTACCTAGACAGTACAGCCGTATCCTTTGAGCCCATGATTCATAGTCAGTTCTGTCCAACATCGGAGGTCGAGTGTCAGACCCCGCAGCTTGAATGTCATCGGAAGAAGTCGACATCACAAATAAGTTAACCACAACTTAACCACAATAAAAACCAACCGCAACTTAACCACAACTTGACCAAACCGCAGAACACAATCCAACCGCAGTATGAGCTAACCGCAACCAGAGCAAACCGCAGGCCAAAGATACTAACCGCAGAGTACAAACCGCAACAAAATCCAGTCGCAATATAAACTAACCGCAACCTACACGAACCGCAGACTAAAAATACTAACCGCAAGACACTAACCGCAGATTATAACTAACCGCAGAAAAAGTTAACCGCAATGCACTTGAACACAAGACACTTAACCGCAATGAATTAACCGCAACACACTTAACCGCAGAGAATCTAACCGCAGTACTTAGAACCAAACGCAAAATATTTAGCCGGAGAACCTAGACGCAATACGCAAGCTGAGGGAGACTTAACCGCAAAATCTAACCGCAGAATCTAACCGCAGAGACAAAAGTCCAAAACTGTCACTTTCGTTGCGTTTTGTTTGTATTCCCGAAGTAGTAAACGCAGAAAGTTAATCGCAGCTCGCAGGACTTAACCGCAATTAAGAAATGAACCAGTGGACTTAACCGCAACTAAGAAAAACGCCTAAAAACAATTCCAAACTTCCAATAGCTTGATGATATTGTAACACACTCTACACTACAATGTTCCACAAACACTAATGAACATAAAAGGACATCACAAACATGTATAACAACACTAGATGGATGAAACCAATATGTATTCCAAGAAAGTGGCACTAAACTCACAAAACCACTCAAAACATCATCAAATTCGATTCTACAAGGCCCTAAGATGAAACCTTGGCTCTTGATACCAATTGTAGAACACTAATTAAGTTGGAAACATGATTAAGTGGTGGTGAGTTAGGCGTAGAATTGGAAGAAGGGAGGAGAGGAGAGAAAGAGTGGAACCTTGAAAGAAAAAGGAAAAGATTAGATTGAAATGAAATGAAAGGTCCAACCCTCTCCACATGTGGAGAGGGGTATTTATAGTTACAATATAACGCCCACTCCCGGGCTGTGGATCAGGCATACAGTGGGTAAAGACCCGTTCCTTCTTCCACGGTGTTACTTAATCTAATACTAATTAACTAATAAACTAACTAACTACGAGCTACCTTAATGCTATTACAATCATTAGGTGACCGAGACTTTTACAGGAATATTAGTATTCCTAACACCTGGCCTCATTGGTATTCCACCTTTTGGATTTACCCAATGCTATGTCATCTAATCTGCTTTTGATTCCATCTCTGACGAACTTCAGGGTTTCATCACAGAACTTATGGATTTCTTCATAGGCCATGAAGCAGTTACGACCGTTTACACTGCGGTATGTAAACCCAAATGCCGGATGCCTGATCAAGGAGCATTGAGATAGATGTTGAAGGTTGGGGATGTTGAACATATTAGGTTTGGTGAGATTCAGCTTCTTCTAATAACTTTCCACTCCCAGTTGAAGATCTTCTACTCTTTCTCTGATGACTATCTGTCTGATGAAGATTAGGAGAGCTGTGATAAAGGCAAGCTGCATAGGTTTGGGCAAGTTGCAAAGCTTTCCTTGAACTTTGAGTAGATACATATCTTCTATGTCGTTGAGTAGTAATCATGGAAAGTCCGACTCGGAAATCTCGTACTCTTTTTCATCAAGTCTTTTGAGTACTAATTTGCTGAGGAAGGGGTACCCAAAGTGAGTGACTGTCGAAATGAACTGAATCGAGACTATCTTCAACTCACTTGTCACATTACCCATCGTCTGATTGAGTTTGCTGCTTCGATAATACTGTGCCCGGTTATCTGGCCAATGATGTATGCCATAGAGTGTGTTCCGGTCATAGTCAACAACTTTATCGATGAATAAGTTAGAGGCTTCTTCTTCGATGACATTGTTGAGGTATCTGGCTGCAGGGAGGAAGGTAAGTGATGTGGCGTACTTCTTCTCAATCTTACTACCGTGTTGAAGAAATTCCAAGTCGTTGTTGAAGAAGAACTTGTAAGGGATCTTGGGTTCCTTTGGCTTTCCAATCATAGGCAGTGGTTTCGACCAGTCAGTTATGTATGGTGCGGTTTTCCTTGTGACCGGATCGACGTGAGATTCAGGATTGATCCAGTCAATATTGCTTGACATAGCTCGAGCAATATTTTCTAGATGATACTCAAGTTCAATGGAGTTAGCAGACCGATCTTTCAGAAGATTGAACGCATCATTCTTGATTCTTCGTAGCTCTTTCTTGTTCATCTTTTTCATATGCAACTTTTGTTGAATCATCTGAGCGTATTCCACTGTTCGACCATCAAGAGGTTCTTGATCGTCTGCAAGTGGTGGTTGCGAATTAATCATCTTGTCAAACCAGGAGTAATCGGCAGTTTCGTCTTCGTCTAGCCATTTGAGAACGGTTTTCGGTTTCTTAGGTTCTGTGCCTTTTGACGAGGTGTCCGGTTTGTGCTGATGATGTTTTCGTTTCCTTTCTTTCTACTTTGTAGATGACGGTTCTGGCACTTCATCGGTATGAGGAATCTCGTCTCCGCCTGTATATTCAAAGTGGTCATGGGCTTTGGGACAGGAACCAGATGCCTTGGGTTGTTGTGTAGATGTTGTTGTAGTTGGAGGAATGACCGGTTCTTTTGGTTGAGATGAGGGTCCTTCGGCTTGCTTCTGTTTCTTTGCCTGAGAGTTAGGATCCTGATCTTCATCATCTCTTGGACGTTTCAGTTTATCGGCCTCAGTGCTGCAGGTCTCTTTAGTCATTTTGGCTTTCAAAGCTTCCAGGACTTTAGATTCTTCAGGTGACAATGTGAACTTACTTGCCAATTTGTCTAAGAGCTGGGTTTCTAATTCGTCCATAGGTAACCCCGGTTGTGGTAAAGTTGATTTGTCAGCTCGAAGAGTAAACGAGGTAGATCTGATCACTTTCTTGACTGCTTGTTCTGCAAACTTGGTGAGTTCATCTCTCATAGGTGCCAGCAACTCTTTTAATTCATCAACTAAATGTTGTTCCATGTACTGATGCGCTTGAGCAGCTAATGTGGCTTCCAAGTTTTCTTGTACATCTTTAGCTAAGAAGGTGTCAACCTTTTCTTGCAGCTCCTGGACATTCGTATTAAGCTTCGTCAATTCAGCAACTTGGCTTGCAAGTGATGCAACCTGATCTTCCAGTTTGCTTTTCTTCTTATCATGAACTCTTCTAAAAGCTTTCTTTATCAACTTGGATGCAGCAGAGGCTTTTGTACTTGCGGGTTTCTTGATTGATTCGTCATGGGTAGATTCGGATACTGGAGGTGATGATTGTGAGATTCAATGTTGGTGGTAACGTCCTTGCCATCTCCTCTTTGTGATTCGGGTTGTTCAACATTCTTAACTTTGGCTGCTTCCTCTTGCAATCTTTGTTCTTCAGCCAGTCTGTCAGCTTCGGTCTTAAGCTTTAATTCTTCATCTAATTTGGCTGCTTCTGCCTTAAGCCTAAGATCTTCTGCCAGCTTGGCTTCTTCTTCTTTTCTTAACTTATCTTCTGCCAGCTTGGCTGCCTCTTCAGCCTTTCTGCATTCCTCCATATGAATTGTTTCTTCCAATTTGGCTTGTGCTAGCTCCTCAAGCCTAGCCTCTTCAGCTTCTTGCTTTTTCTTTAATTCTTCTTCTTGAGCCCTTTCTTTGAGTTCCATTTCTTCCATGGTCAAAAGATATGGAGCATTAGTATCCATAAGGTCCTCCTTTTCCTCTTCTCTAGTTGCTGAAGCATTAAGCATATCTACTTCTGTAGGTTATACTGTGGAGGTTTCATAGACAATCAAAGCAGCATTGGTTCCTATAGAAGACTCAGGAATACTGCTAGATCCGCCGGCTTCGTTTGTTTGAGAAAACAAAGGAGGTGGAGGTTGATCAGCTTGGAATGCATCAATTTTACTGTGGAGGATGCCCAAATTAAGAGCTCTTTCGTTTTCTTCTTCCACTGAGAGGCCTACGTTTGAGTGAGCCGCTTCTTGTTCAACAGACATTGGTTCCTTCATCTTTTCTTTCCTTAACCTTCCTTCTTCCAATATAGCGTCTGCTTCAGTTAATGGTCTTTGATTGAGATTTGTTGGGTATTCAGCATTATCAGCAAATTCATCAATGTCTTTGTCCCAATCTTCGAAAGTCATGTCCTTATCATCAATACCTTCAAGATTAACCTTCTCGTTGATATTGGCATAGGCTTCCCTATAAACTGGACCTTCGTCGGATTCGGTTTCTGAGTCAGACGGTTTTGGAGAAGGTGGTTGTGTGGGTTCAGGAATGGATTCAGGTTTCTTGACTGGAATTCTTAACTTGAGTGTACCCCTCTTTTGTTTAGACTTGGTAGAACTACCAGAGCTCCCAGACTTGCTACCTTTCTTCCCCTTCTTCTGCATGAACGACGGTAGAACAACTTCATCCAAGAAACCAACTTTGTCTTCATTGAGAGCTTGAACGTAGTACTTGTAATTCTTACACAGCTTCACTTTATCATTCAAGAGGCAAGCGGGAAAAGGTTTTCCTTGTTTACAAGTGCTGGTGTCAAGTCTCTTGATTTGCCTGAGAGTGTCCTCATTCCTGAAAGTGTGCTTGGCTTCATCATCGAGTCTTTGTGGAATATCGTCATACTCACGAAGGAAGCTTTCGATGAGTAATTTGGTGAATGAACAAATGGAATGTTGGTGGTCTTGTGTTGTATGTGCCATACAAGGTCTTCCCAAATAATGCTGGCATAATCCACTTTCTTGACGTTTGCCACGGCCCAGAAAAGCTTGAGGTGTTGGAGCTTGGGGTGTTCATGACCAGTGTCTCTGCCAGATAAAGACTTAGCAATCAGAATGTACAGGGTTCTCCATGGTTGTGGAAGAAATATGATGTTGACCCTAGAGTGTCTTGTCACTACTTCTTCTGATTCATCGTAACCAATATCCCGTAACCACTCTATCAGCTCTTCCTCGTTAGGTACTTGGTCGTATTCTTCATCTGGGCCAAGTTCGGGTAACCCAAGAACATTCCTAAGTGTATCTATGTCCACAGTAACCTGTCTGTTATGAAGCATGCAAGTGAAGAACTCTTCCCCAAGGTCTAACTGAAGTGTGTGCCAAAATTGGTGTATGTAGAAGCAGGCCACTGATGCTGACTTGGTGAACAGAATCTTGTTTGGGTGATAGAGGAGAGCATCCATAGCTACAATGCATGAGGATTCATTGCACGTGATTTTGTTGAAGTTGATTCTTAAGTTGTTCTTGCCTATCTTTCTGGTGTAATCTTCGGGAAAGGTTTCTTCCCAGGAGAGTTTTGGTTCAGGTTCTGGTCCATATAGAATGTCATTGTGTTGTGCCATCTGAATTGATCATAAACAAACACAAACATAGTAATGATATACTTTGTTAGCTCAGACATTCAATTACATAATTGTGCTTATTTTGAATTGATCAGTGGGTGTTGTGTGTAAAAACTGTTGTTATATGATAAACATGTGTTTTTGGAAGTTAACACTTAGTAGAAACTTATAACAATCTAAACACAACATGAGTTAACTATTACAAGAGTTTACACTTTAGAAATTTTACAACACTTAGACAATTTCATGAATTTTGACAATGTTACGCGTAAGTTGGAAATCCTACGCATAACATTACTTATGCGTAAGAAATGAACTTAGGCGTAAGAGCAAAATCTACGCATAACATTATATGTTACGCGTAAGGTGAATCTTATGCGTAGGCTCAATCTTATGCGTAGGATAAGATCTTAGGCGTAAGATATGAGCTTATGCAAAGGATTAAACCTTATGCGTAAGATATAACTTATGCGTAAGTTCTGACTTATGCGTAAGTTTATAACTTATGCGTAAGAAATAACTTATGCGTAAGAAAATCTCTTATGCGTAAACATTGTCTTATCCAAGACAATGTTTTTCAAACGTGTCGAATCTTACGCGTAAGATTCAATCTTACGCGTAGGATGAGTATCTTATGCGTAGTCATGTCTTTAACGAAATTCACCTTTTGAAAATTTGTCTCTATTGATTCCTGAAAGTGTTTAAACACAACCACTGATCAATATTTATACCAACACACTTAATACACACAATTTTACATGTAATCATGCCTTAATCCTATCTTACGCGTAGGATAGTATGAACACATAATCACAATCAGATTCAAACATGATTCTGGGTTAAAATTGGCATAGGGGAAGTGTTTCTCATATGCTAAGGGTCATGTGGACCAAATTATAACAACTATTATCCATGGAATCAAAGAATCATATCTGCTGGTGTATACGAACCCTAAATCCTAGATTCATGATCAATTAGTTGTAACTGAAGCAATTAAACCACAAGATTGAGTTCCTAGGCATGTATAAACACTATCCCCATCAACAATTAACATCATAACATCCAAAATCAAGAACCCCTAAAGACATCGTATGAACCCTAATTTACAAATCAATCAATTGATGTTTCTGGGTGAGATTTGTGAATGCAAACATGTTTATAATCATCATAGGAACAAAACCCATCAACCTAAACACATCCTAACACTCTGAATTTGTAAGTTCAATTTACGCAAAACCCTAACTCAAAATGACAGATTTAGAATGATTTCACCGTAGGATTTAGATAAAATTAAAAACCAATGTTTAGAAACATGATCAAAACATAATTTCACTTACAGATTAGAAGATTAATGGTTGGATTAGCAATTTGAATGTAGGCCGTAGATTAGGTTTGTGTAAGTAGTAAATGTGTTTTTGCAGGTGGAGTAAATGAGGCTGGTCAAAGTGTTTTGACCAAGGTTAATACTAGTTTCTCATTTTGACAATTATGGCCCCTTAACCTTATGATACTTTCAATGCTAATGCCCAAATTAACTCTCACATTTAACTTTTGTTAACTACACCAAGTCTATGACAAGAACAACTTGTGGGATTTTTCTCCCCCTCGACCTTAGACCGAAGTCTTTAAAAAACTTAAAATTTATTATAATGGTCAAGGTGAGTATCCCGAAACACCTTTTGAAGCATCACTTTTGATAAACATAATATTTTTGGTAAAATGCAAGTACGTAGTAATTATTAAGAAAATTTGAAAAATATTTTACCTCCCCCTCAACACTTGTTTTTAGATCATATTTGAAGACATTTATGAAAAATAGTGTTGACAAGAGTGGTCGTACTTGCATTTTTTTAATGGTTTTATATTTTTGTATTTTGTTTTTGAAAAGATATTTACAAAGATAGTTTTGATGTTTGACGATCAATTGTGTTTTAAAAACTTTTCCAGATCATCTGGAGTCAAACATCGCATACCAATTTGGTGAACTAGACTAGCAAACCTTGATGGTGCTAAGAATTTGGTAAGTAAGTCCGCCAATTGGTACTCAGTCCCAACAAAATACAGTTCAACGGTACCCTTTTCAACATGCTCTTTGATGAAGTGATATCGAAGATCAATGTGTTTGGATTTGTAGTGATGAACTGTGTTGCAGGAGATAGCAATGGCACTTTTGGAATCACAGTAGATTGGAATCTTGTTGAACAGGTAGCCATAATCCTTAAGTTGTGATCTCATCCAGATGACTTGAGCACAACAAGCAGACATAGCTACATATTCAGATTCTGTTGACGACAGTGATGTGCAGTCCTGCTTCTTTGATTGCCATGACACAAGTTTATCTCCGAGAAACTGTAATCCACCAGATGTACTTTTGCGTGTGTCTAAACATCCTGCATGGTCAGCATCTGAAAAAGCAATTAGTTCAAAACCAGAATCCTTCGGATACCAGATTCCCAAGTTAATGGTTCCCTTTATGTATCGAAGGATTCTTTTGACCTCACTGAGGTGTTTTTTAGTTGGTTTGGACTGATAGCGAGAGCACATGTAGACAGCAAATACTATATCAGGTCTACTAGCTGTGAGATACATGAGTGACCCAATCATACTGCGGTATTTGGTAGGGTCAACAGGTGTCCCATGTAAGTCAGCATCTAGTTTTGTGGTATAGCCCATTGGTGTATTATAAGTATCACAACTAATCATTCCATGTTTCTTTAAAATTTCTAGAGCATATTTGGACTGATTTATAAAAATTCCACGGGGTGATTGATGAACTTGTAGTCCTAGAAAGAACGAAAGTTCACCCATCATGGACATTTCAAAATTATCTTTCATTAATTTTGCAAAATCATTAGAGTAACTTCTTTTTGTTGAGGCAAAAATAATGTCATCGACATATATTTGAACAACAAGTAAGTCCTCCCCGTAGGTTTTTGTAAATAGTGTTGGATCCATCGAACCTTTAGAAAATTTATTGGCCAGCAAGAAAGTGGACAGTTTGTCATACCACGCCCGTGGGGCTTGCTTAAGTCCGTAGAGTGCCTTTTTGAGTCGGTAAACATGATTAGGACGCTCAGGATCAACGAAGCCGTCAGGTTGGCTTACATAAACTTCTTCACGGAGTTCTCCATTAAGAAATGCTGTTTTCACATCCATTTGGTAAACAACCATGTTCCTGTGTGCAACATAGGCCAGAAAGATCCGAACAGCTTCATGTCTAGCCACTGGAGCAAAGGATTCTGCAAAATCAAGTCCTTCTAGTTGGGAGTATCCTTTCGCTACCAGGCGTGATTTGTTATGTATGACAGTGCCTTCTGCATCTAGCTTATTTTTCCAAATCCATTTTAACCCGATGACAAAGACTCTGTCAGGTCTTTCAACTAATTCCCAGACTTCTAATCGTATGAACTGCTGAAATTCCTCTTGCATAGATTCAATCCAGTTGTCATAAGTCATTGCTTCTTTAATGTTCTTAGGTTCTTCGTGACAAACTGTGAGTGCATAGATACAAGTTTCTCCATCAGTGTGAAGTCGTTGTCTTGTCATTACAGGTGCATCTGGATGGCCAATAATATGAACTAGTGGATGATCTCGAGTCCATTTGTGTGTCGAAGGGTGTAGTTGATAAGTATCTCGCATGTTAGCAGGATCCAAATTGCGTGTGGATGACTCAGCTACTTCAGGAAATGTAGGAGCCGGTGCAAACGGGTTAAAGAACGCATTAGGATCATGCTCTGCAATTTGTGGAACTGATTGTGGTGTAGGATCTTCAGCTGATTGTCGGGAGTTAGAAACAATTTGTTCTGCTGTAAATGGTGATGCAATTGGAGGACCGTCTTTCTCAACAGTTGTAGTAGTTTGTTGACGTGAGTCAGGTACTGGAATGTTATCAGGTTGAGCAGCGGAATTAGGTGAGACCTCAGTAGAACGGTATTCAATTGTATCATCAAACAGTGGAGCAAACAAGGTTTCCAATTCTTTGCGGTTGAGTGGCAATGGTTCAGCTGAAGAGTCCGAAGAGTTAAAACGGTTGAATTCGGGTCCTAAGCTGTGTTGCTCAGAAGCCATTTGTGTGAGTTCATCAAAATTAGCGTGAATGGTTTCTTGAATTTCTCTTGTTCGACGATTCCATATCCGAAAACCTTTAGAATTTTCACAGTATCCAACGAACACTCCGATGTCAGCCTTTGCTTTAAGTTTACCTAAATCATCACGATCATTTTTCGGATAACAAAGGGCTCCAAATACATGAAAGTAATCGATGTTCGGTTTTCTTTTGTGAACAATTTGATAAGGTGTTTTGCGATGGCGTTTTGTGATCATGCAACAGTTTTGGGTATAACATGCGGTTGAAACAGCTTCCGCCCATAAGTAATCTGGTAATTGAGCATTAATCAACATTGTTCTAGCAGCTTCCACTAACGTCCTGTTGCGTCTTTCAACAACTCCATTCTGTTATGGGCTTCTAGGAAGAGATGTTTGATGTTCAATTCCCACTTTCTCAAAATATGACCGAAGTGTCTGATTCTTAAATTCAGTTCCATTGTCAGTTCTGACTATTCGTACTGTGTTGCGTAACTGAACTTGAATTTTAGTGAGAAAGGTGATGATCATTGAAGGAGACTGATCTTTACTTCGTAAAAAATAAACACAAGTCCATCTGGAGTAATCATCCACAATTACCAGTATGTAGCGTTTACCGTTGATACTTTGAACACGCATTGGTCCACACAAATCCATATGAAGCAATTGTAAAACATGATTCGTACTGTGCTCAGGTTTCGAAGGAAAATGAGCCCGAGTACTTTTTCCTTGTTCACAGGCTGAACATAAATGATCTTTGGTAAAACGGAATCTTGGAAATCCATCAACAAGTTTGTGATGAGCAAGTTCAGTCATAGTTTTGAAATTCAAGTGCGAAAGACGTTTGTGCCATAACCAAGATTTAGTCGATTCTGCTTTGGAGAGAAGACATATCGGAGATCTAGCAATCATATCTGACATTGATATTGTATAAAGATTAGAACCACGTGAGCCAGACATTAGATCGTTTCCTTGTAAGTCACGAACGAAACAAGTTTTCTCACGAAATGCAACTTCTAGATCCCCATCACAAAATTGACCAACAGAGAAAAGGTTGTGTCCAAGGCCTTCCACATAATAAACACGACTGATTTCAATGTTCCCACTGACATAACCATATCCCATGATTAAAGCGTAATGATCATTCCCGAATCTGACAGTACCAATAAACTTTGAGACAAAGTTGTTTAACAGTTTGAGATTGCCTGTCATATGTCGGGTGCATCCGCTATCAACAATCCAGAGAACAATCTGTACCACCTGCATCACAAGAAGACGACAAGGATGGAACAGAAGTAAGGGTGGAACCCAAAGAAAGTGCGGGTTCCTATTGGTTAGAAGCACATGTATTCAACAATTTAGGAATCCATTTAAAGTCTGGTTTATATTGTAACCAACTGATTCGCCTCAAACGGTCAGATAATTATTGGTCAACCACTTGTGAATGGTCAATTATAATAGTCAAACAGCTGAGGCAAATTCTTCCGTGGAATACAGTGTTTCCCCGGGTCGTAATGTCCCAACGAGGTGTGCGATGTTTTATTAAAAACGAATCTGTGATCAGTAAATGTGAACATGAAAGGTATAAAGTGTGTGTGTGTGATTACACTAGGGTTTTATAACTTAAAATAAATTAAATAAACTATTTTATCGATTACGTGAAACCTAGGTATCTAAAAACGTATAAACGTACACCAATTTAAAATCAGACGCGACTGCGTGCTGAGAAAAATGTGAGTTTTAAGAAAAATAAACTATAGGGGTTAAAAATGAAAATTCTATAAACTTAAACTTAAAAGAAAATTAAATTAAAAAGAAAATTATTTTTTAGATTATTTTATTATTTATTATTAATTATTTAATTAAAAACTATTTAACTATTTAATTAAAACTAATTTGACTCAAACTAAAAATGATAAATACTACAAATTAAACTAAAAATTTACAAAAATAATTTCTAAACTTAAATTAGAACTTGAAGAAAGTATAAAAAATAAAAATAAATATTTTTGTCTTTTTATAAGCTTTTTATTAGTTAAAAACTATTTATCTTAATTAAACTATTTAAATTAATTTAAATTACAAATAATACTAAAATGACTTAGAAAATTATGAAAAAATTTGTAAAACTATTTTATGACTTATAAAAGCTATAAAAAATATAAAAACTAGGTGTTGCTTTATAAAAACTAATTATGCTATTTATAACTTACTTATTAATTAATTATTAATAAAACTATTTTTAATTCTAATAAATACTAAATTACAAAATAAAAATCTGAGAAAATTGTTAAAAATACTTTGACCTAACAGGAAATTAATAAAAATATAAAATTACAACTTACTTAATAAAATTATAAAAAGGAAAATTAAAATTAAATTATATTAAATAGAAACTATCACTTATTTTTATATTGGTTTTTCTTGAATTTTCTTTTTCCAACCTATCTTATATCTAAAAATAAACAACTTTTGTAAAAACAATTAATTTATAACTTAATAATAAGCTCTGTATAAGCTAACAACTTAAGCAGTTGACCAAAGTTGACCAACTAAGCAAATAAGCTCTACTGAGCTTGTGTGAGACCCACTATGGTTAATTCATATCTAAATGAGTTTAGGGAACTTGTTTAAGCCATAAAATGCTAGTGAGGTCCACTGGATAAGCCAATAAGCTCAAATAAGCACTTGGCTTTTAAGAATCTGAGACAGATTAGGGACAACTTTTAATGGCAAATCTAAGTGGGGTCCACTGGGTGCTAGGTCAAACTATTGGTCAACTATTGTTCCCTGGTAGGAGGGGGTTGGGAGAACCTAAAATTATGGTGTGGGGCCCACTGAGGTGGTCACAAATCACCACCAAAGTGGTGGTGATGGGTGAGTCTGCTGGTGCAGGGGAGGTTTTCCTCCCTGCAGTTGTGTTTGGGGTTGTGTGGGGCCCAGGGTAAAAATCACAAAAATGCAACCAAGTATGGAATCAAAAGATGAGGTGGTAGTCTATTACTACAACAAGTTTCAAGTCCTATATCCTATTCCTAAATTCTAAACAAATCCTTGAAGATTTGAGAAACTCTAAGATGATGCAAATTGACTTTTGATGAAAATGAACTAGTTTGACTTTCTTGAGATTCTAACACTTCTAACTGATTTAATAAGCTGTGTTAAGCTAAGATAAAGCTAAATTAATATAAACCTACAACTAACAAGCTAAATTGATGGTTTGTGGATCACAAATCCCTCACAGTTAACTGTGAGGGTTGATCAATGATGATTTTGATTTTTGTTCAAATAACACATATATTTTATGACTTATCTACTATATTAGGACCTGACTTAACATGTATGAACTAACGATTTTCACTAAAACTCACTATGACACAGAGATTGAATCAAATCCAAACACCCCTGTTGGAACCATACTTTTGTATTTAGTCAAGTCTCGGTCATTACATTTTGTAATAGGTTGCTTTAGTATTTATTTCATTTAGTTTATGTTACAAGGCTTATGTGTTAAAGCCCTATGGGCCTTAAAGCCCACGAATTAAGAGATAAGGAAGGAAGGGAGTGTTGCCCTAACTCCTTCCTTATAAATAGAGAGCTTGTGTAAATATTTCATTTGTTGGTTATTTGATTATCTTAAGGAAACTCTTGCACTTTCACCTTTCATATTGTCTCATAATCAACCAATCTCTTTTCTCATCTTATTTCTTTCTAAATCATACTTGTGTTTACAAAATGGTGACCTAACAAGTGGTATCATTCGCCTAATAGAGATTGAAGTGTTGTTCTTATTGTTAACGTGGGGTTTTTCATCATATTTCTTCATTTTTTTGCTTTTTTCTTGGTTTCTTACACTCAAATCTTAAAGCTTGGATAAGTTTTAAGGTTAATATAGTGTTTAGAAGCTTAGATATTGCATAAAGTATTGATCTTTGATAGGTTTTTAGGCTCATTTTTCATCAAAAAGTCATTTTTCGGATGAACAGTACGTTTTACGCGTAAGTTGGTCGATAAAAGTACTAATTCCAGCTGTCTACAGTGTTTTTTGGTCGGTTTACGCTTAAGTTTTGGTCTAAACCCTTTTCTTACGCGTAAAATTGGTCTAAACCCTTTTCTTACGCGTAAAACAGGTCTAAACCCTTTTCCTACGTGTAACTGTGATTAAAACCCTGATCCTACGCGTAACTTGCTCATCTACGCCTTAAACCTACGCTTAAGTTAGATCCTACGCGTAAGTTTGATTTACGCGTAATTTTTCAGAGTCTACGCATAAGCTTCATCAACGGTCTTCTCTTTGTGCTACGGTGACTCAGTACTTCCCTAGCTTGGATAAGTTAGTGGAATACTTCGACTACGGATATCTTTCAAGCTTGGATAAGTTTGAAAGATTTGTTTGGTTGTTTAAACCTTACGCATAAGTCTAAACTTACGCATAAGCCTAAGCTTACGCGTAAAGAGAAAACTTACGCATAAACTATTAGTTTACGCATAACATACTCTTTACGCATAACCTAAAGTTTACGCGTAAGATTAAGTTACGCGTAAGAATTGAACTTACCCCAAGGATTTTGGAACTTACTCCAAGGAACGTGCATTTCAATCTTCTACAAAGATCCATTTCTACACAAGTGTTCTAAGACGTCTCAACCACCTAATCATTACTTCCCTCATACTCAGCTACCTCAACATCAGCAGTATCAGCAACCTCAACATCAGCAGTATCAGCAACAACAATATCTTCCGCACCAAATGAATCAACAACCTTCTCAAAGACAAACATACAATCCACTACATCATTACCTAATGATGCAACAACATCAGATCATTCCTCAACAACAACCATATCAAGTGCCGCAACAAAACACTCAGTTTTCCTCCAAACAACCTCACTGGTTTGACAGAATGTGTGAAGTTATTACAACTCAACAATCCCGACATGAGGCAGGATCACTTGAAACACCTCCAATGCTTACACCTGGAAACTATGTTCAATGGTCAAGTCGATTCTTAAGATTTCTTGAACTTAAGCAACCTCATGGGAAATTCTTGAAACAAGTGATACTTGAAGGACCATTTGAGTGGCCAACACGATTTGAAGCTGGTGATCCAACTGCTGATCCTCCACGTCCTCCTGGTGATAGACCTCTTCCAGAAACTTCACTCACTGAAGAACAGAAACTACATCGTGATGCTGATCAATATGCAATGGCTTATATACTTCAAGGTATACCAAATCCAATCTATCGAAGTGTCGATGCTCAGAAAACAGCCAAAGCTATGTGGGAACACGTTCATCTCCTAATGGAAGGCACTCAACTGAACAAAGATGACATGGAATCCAAACTCTACATGGAATACACTGACATCACAATTGAACCAGGAGAGACACTTGAATCCTACTATCATCGTTTCACAAATGTAGTCAATGATCTGGAACGTCATAAAATCACAGTACCAAGGATCGCTGTGAACTCCAAATTTGTTGGTAGTCTTGGCCCTGATTGGCATAAATATGTGACATTTGTTCGTCAAACGAAGAATCTTCATGATGCTCCATATGGATTGTTGTATGATTTTCTGAAACACCATGAACCTGAAGTAGAAAAAGATAGAGCTCTACGAGGAGGATACACACCAACACCAACACCAAATTCTTTGGCTCTCGTAGCTCAATCTCCCTATGCTCCACCACCACTGTCAAATCATGCATACGTTCAAGAGCAGAACTACTTCAGTTATCCACAATCTTCCACCTCGAACCAAATGGTCCCTTATGATTCATCTCAACAAGATTCTTCTACTCAACTTGTTCCGTTAAACAACAATGATGCTGTGTACTACTCCAACTCCAATGATGATGACGATGATGACTTTAATACATTGAATCAGGGACTTGCTCTTATTGCTCGTGCTTTCAGCAAATTCTCCAACAAAACAAACAACCGTCAACGTTCATCTTCTAACACAAGGAATCAAGCTGTTGTTAATGATGGAAGAGTGGAAATTCAGAATCGTAGCTATGGTCGATCTGGTTCAGGAAGCTCTTCAGGAAATTATGGGAATGGTCAGAGGTTTAGTAACAATGCAGGGTTCAGGAACAACTCAGGATCTTCTCAGCAAAGGTCTGAACCTGTTGCAACTAGAAACTCCAACTCAGGGAATGCAGTATGGTGCTATAACTACAATGAACAAGGTCATATTGCTACAGCATGTCCCAAACCGAGAACTCGGGGTAGTAAGTTTCACAAGCAGGCATTACTCATGGCTCTTCAAGATGAAAAAGATGGACATTTCCCTGAACAGGATAACAACTTCATGGCAAATGTGAACAACGATGATGACATGGAAGATCTGGAAGCCAATGCTGCTGTGATGCTTATGGCCAACATGCAGGAACTTAAGCTCAATGAGTCAGGTCCAGTGTATGACACTGACGGCTTGTCTCAGGTACATGATCTCAATGCATGTTTTATTAATGAAATAATCTCACCTTCTGCTTCTGAATCAGATATGGCGCAAGTTGTTCCATCTAAATCATCTTCATCCTCTCAAAAAGATGAACAAATAAGCACAGTTGTCATATTTGATGATGACACAGTTGTTTCATTTGATGATCCAATTGAGAATGATAAACATGATAATTTAGAACAACATGAACCATCATTTGATCCAGACCCTGACCTCATATTGTTATCTAAACAACTGGATGCTCAACAATTGCAAATCATAAAATGCAACGAGAAAAATAAAGCTTTAAAAGAACAAAATGAATCATTTGCAAGAGATATTGAGTGTTATAAAATTCAGCTTTCAAATCAGGAAGAAAAGATTAAACATGCAAAAAGTTTTGAAAAAGCTTTTCAAGATTCTTACAACAAAGAACAAGATCTTCAACGTAAAATGCAAGATTTAATTGAGTCAAACGGAAAGTTGATTTCGAAACTTGAAAGTGAGAAATGTGAATTGAAAATGCAAGTTGAACGTCTTCAAAGAGACATTTCAAAAACTAAAACAGAATTGTCAAATTGCAAAAAGGAGTTTTGTGAACATAAAACACGAAAAAGGAAGTATATAGATGATTTACTTGGTGATATTGTTGATCTTGAAAAACAACTCAAAGAATTTCGTCACATTGTTTACAAACACGGGAACTCTGTCACAACAATTCAAAAGTTTGCTTTAAAACCAAGACCAGATAAAGGATTTGCACTTTGCGATTTTAAATCAATGTTTCTTCACAAAGCTTTCAAAGAAAATCCTAAGGTTTACAGTACTGATCACATGTTTGATAATACAATTGTGCGTGCTGTTGTTTTTGATACTGAGGAAGAAGAAGAACTTGAAGACGAGAGTCGATCAAAAATGAGTTATGTTCAACACTGGACACCATATGACTATTCAAAAGCTCCACCTCTTTCTAAATCTTTTGTTACTCAAAAGGATTTACCTGAGAAATCATGGTTTATCGAAGAGTCATATGTTTCATCTCACAATGAGGCCCCTGTCCAAACTGTAGCACAAATAAATGGTCCTTTACCATCATCCGGTGAACTTACACCTTTACCGAAAACATGTCGTGTCTTAAATTATTTCAAAACTTTTATGGAAGACATCGAAATTTTGGAGGAAACAATTGAACGTAATTCTGAAATTAAAATTGAAACTTTTCAATCCGCTTACGAGCGAGAAAAGAGAGATATTTTTCAAAAACAAATGAAGCCAATTGTTCAACACCTCCGTCTATGTGCTACACGTTGGGATCAGGAACTTCAAAAGGAGGTCAAAAATATGATAAACGTTTTCAATGCAACTGAAAATGACATTTTGGTTCAAAAGCAAAGAAATAGAGTTTTAAAAAATGATGCTGATCGACTCTTGGAACAAGTTCTCAATGCTGATATTTTGTCTGTTATCATGAATGATATTTATAATTCTGGTACTTCTATGCTTAAGCATGATCATTGTGTTGATAATAACTTGTTGAATGAGGAAATTGAGACACTTAAACAGGAAAATGATAAGTTGAGAATTAAAAATGATGATGTGACAAAACAATTTTCAAAAGAAATTTGTCAACTCAATCAAAGGCTTGAATGGTGTCAAGCTAAAAGTCTTGAAAGGGAATTGAAGTTTCAAAGTCAAAATGTTTCAAACTCTTGTCAGATTTGCAAAAACAACGAGTCTTTAAAAGGTCGGTGTCTCCGATACGAAAAAGAAATTGCGGATTTAAAAATTGAAAACGCCGAATGGCAACAAAACCGCGATGACATCAAATATTGCAATGGTTTACTTGAGTCTGAAATTCAGGACAAAAATCACATCATCATTGATTTGAAAGAGAAAGTTAAGCTACTTCAAAAAGGAAAAATGGTTGACACCACGGTGATAGCACCAGGAATTTATCAATTAAACAAAACTGATAAAGGAAAGGTTGTTCAAAACACTAATGTTGATAACTCCACTTCTACAGGACTAGTCTCCACTTCTAGCGTTAGCAGACCCAAGCGAAAAAGTAAAAAGAAGAATAGGATCTTGCAACGTAAGAGAGGACACCTAGAAGCTCAAGAAGTAGAAGACCAACTTAGGAATTTGAATAAAACTCATGTTGCATCAGATTTAGATTCTAATCTGGCAAATTGTAATCAAAATCTAAATGTAACGAATGATGAACCTTTGAATGTTTTGAATATTAATGCATCTTGTGTGTTTTGTCGTAAAAGCGTATCATCTGGTGATCATACAAAATGTTTAGCTAATTCTCTTCTCAATCGTCATAAGAAACGTAGGACACGCATTCCTTTTAGGCCCACTAATGCCTCTAAGTCTAACTTAGGAAAGCCGTCTTCTACGGTTTCTAATGATATCCCAGTTACCCCCATAGGTGCCGAGAACAAATCTAGGAATGAGCCAACTACTAGTGCATTTAACATTAAGAAAGCAAAAACTAGTTGGAACTGGCAACGTTGGTTACAATACAAGCCAGACTTTAAATGGATTCCTAAATTGTTGAATACATGTGTTACTAACCAACAGGAACCCGCATTATCTTTGGGTTCCACCCTTACTTCTGTTCCATCTGTGTCTTCTTCTTGTGATGCAGGTGGTACAGATTGTTCTCTGGATTGTTGATAGCGGATGCACCCGACATATGACAGGCAATCTCAAACTGTTGAAAAACTTTGTCTCAAAGTTCATTGGTACTGTCAGATTCGGGAATGATCATTACGCTCTAATCATGGGATATGGTGACTATATCAGCGGGAACATCGAAATCAGCCGTGTTTACTATGTGGAAGGCCTTGGACACAACCTTTTCTCTGTTGGTCAATTCTGTGATGGAGATCTAGAAGTTGCATTTCGTGAGAAAACTTGCTTTGTTCGTGACTTACAAGGAAACGATCTTATGTCTGGCTCACGTGGCTCCAATCTTTATACAATATCAATGTCAGATATGATT
Source organism: Artemisia argyi (assembly GCA_030686995.1). Taxonomy (NCBI): domain Eukaryota; kingdom Viridiplantae; phylum Streptophyta; class Magnoliopsida; order Asterales; family Asteraceae; genus Artemisia; species Artemisia argyi. The sequence continues at coordinate 105,504,465 of CM060709.1, forward strand.
GCAACATCTCCGATATGTCTTCTCTCCAAAGCAGAATCAACTAAATCTTGGTTATGGCACAAACGTCTTTCACACTTGAATTTCAGAACTATGACTGACCTTGCTCGTTATAAACTTGTCGATGGATTTCCAAGATTCCGTTTTACCAAAGATCACTTATGTCCAGCCTGTGAACAAGGAAAAAGTACTCGAGCTCATTTTCCTTCAAAACCTGAGCAAAGTACGAATCATGTTTTACAACTGCTTCATATGGATTTGTGTGGACCGATGCGTGTTCAAAGTATCAACGGTAAACGCTACATACTAGTAATTGTGGATGACTTCTCCAGATGGACTTGGGTTTATTTCTTACGAAGTAAAGATCAGGCTCCTTCGATGATCATCACCTTTCTCACTAAAATTCAAGTTCAGTTACGCAATACGGTACGAATAGTCAGAACTGACAATGGAACTGAATTCAAGAATCAGACACTTCGGTCTTATTATGAGAAAGTGGGAATTGAACATCAAACATCTATTCCTAGAAGCCCAGAACAGAATGGAGTTGTTGAAAGATGCAACAGGACGTTAGTTGAAGCTGCTAGAACTATGTTGATTAATGCTCAATTACCAGATTACTTGTGGGCAGAAGCTGTTTCAACCGCATGTTATACTCAAAACCGTTGCATGATCACAAAACGCCATTGCAAAACACCATATCAAATTGTTCACAAAAGAAAACCGAACATCGATTACTTTCATGTATTTGGAGCACTTTGTTATCCGAAAAATGATCGTGATGATTTAGGTAAACTTAAAGCCAAGGCTGACATTGGAGTGTTCGTTGGATACTGTGAAAATTCCAAAGGTTTTCGGATATGGAATCGTCGTACAAGAGAAATTCAAGAAACCATTCACGCTAATTTTGATGAACTCACACAAATGGCTTCTGAGCAACACAGCTTAGGACCCGAATTCAACCGTCTTAACTCTCCGGAATCTTCGGCTGAACCATTGCCACTCAACCGCAAAGAATTGGAAACCTTGTTTGCTCCACTATTTGATGATACAATTGTATACCGTTCTACTGAGGTCTCACCTAATTCCGCTGCTCAACCTGACAATATTCCAGTACCAGACTCACCTCAACAAACTACTACAAGTGTTGAGAGAAACGGTCCTCCAATTGCATCACCATCTACAGTAGAACAAACTGTTTCTAACTCCCACCATTCAGCTGAAGATCCCACACCACAATCAGTTCCCCAACCAGCAGAGCAAGATCCTGATGCGTTCTTTAATCCGTTTGCACCGGCTCCTATTCTTCCTGACATAGCTGAGTCGTCAACACGTAATTTGGATCCTGCTAACATGCGAGATACCTATCAACTACACCCTTCCACACACAAATGGACTCGAGACCATCCACTAGTTCATATTATTGGCCATCCAGATGCACCTGTTATGACAAGACAACGACTTCACACCGATGGAGAAACTTGTATCTATGCACTCACAGTCTGTCACGAAGAACCGAAGAACATTAAAGATGCAATGACTTACGACAACTGGATTGAATCTATGCAAGAGGAATTTCAGCAATTCATAAGACTTGAAGTCTGGGAATTAGTTGAAAGACCTGACGGAGTCTTTGTCATTAGGTTAAAATGGATCTGGAAGAATAAACTTGATGCTGAAGGGACTGTCATACGCAACAAATCACGCCTGGTAGCGAAAGGATACTCTCAACTGGAAGGACTAGATTTTGCTGAATCCTTTGCTCCAGTGGCTAGACATGAAGCGGTTCGGATCTTTTTGGCCTATGCAGCACACAGGAACATGGTTGTTTACCAAATGGATGTGAAAACCGCATTTCTTAATGGAGAACTCCGTGAAGAAGTTTATGTTAGTCAACCTGAAGGCTTCGTTGATCCTGAGCGTCCTAACCACGTTTACCGACTCAAAAAGGCACTCTACGGACTCAAGCAAGCCCCACGGGCGTGGTATGACAAACTGTCCACTTTCTTGCTGGCCAATAAATTTTCTAAAGGATCGGTGGATCCAACACTGTTTACAAAAACCTACGGGGAGGACTTACTTGTTGTTCAAATATATGTCGATGACATCATTTTTGCCTCAACAAAAATAAGTTACTCTAATGATTTTGCAAAATTAATGAAAGATAATTTTGAAATGTCCATGATGGGTGAACTTTCGTTCTTTTTAGGACTACAAGTTCATCAATCACCCCGTGGAATTTTTATAAATCAGTCCAAATATGCTCTTGAAATTTTAAAGAAACATGGAATGATGAGTTGTGATACTTATAATACACCGATGGGCTATACCACAAAACTAGATGCTGACTTACATGGGACTCCCGTTGACCCTACCAAATACCGTAGTATGATTGGGTCCCTCATGTATCTCACAGCTAGTAGACCTGATATAGTATTTGCTGTCTACATGTGCTCTCGTTATCAGTCCAAACCAACTGAAAAACACCTCAGTGAGGTCAAGAGAATCCTTCGATACATAAAGGGAACCATTAACTTGGGAATCTGGTATCCGAAGGATTCTGGCTTTGAACTAATTGCTTTTTCAGATGCTGACCATGCAGGATGTTTAGACACACGCAAAAGTACATCTGGTGGATTACAATTTCTAGGAGACAAACTTGTGTCATGGCAATCAAAGAAGCAGGACTGCACATCATTGTCGTCAACAGAATCTGAATATGTAGCCATGTCCGCCTGTTGTGCTCAAGTCATTTGGATGAGATCACAACTTAAGGATTACGGCTACTTATTCAACAAGATTCCCATCTACTGTGATTCCAAAAGTGCAATTGCTATCTCCTGCAACACCGTACATCATTGCAAATCCAAACACATCGATCTCCGATATCACTTCATCAAAGAGCATGTGGAAAAGGGTATAGTTGAACTTTATTTTGTTGGGACTGAGTACCAATTGGCGGACTTACTTACCAAATCCTTAGCACCATCAAGGTTTGCTAGTCTAGTTCACCAAATCGGTATGCGATGTTTGACTCCAGAGGATCTGGAAAAGTTTTTAAAATACAATTGATCGTCAAACATCACAACTATCTCTGTAAATATTTTTTCAAAAAAAAAAAAAAAAAAAATGCAAGTATAAACCACCTCTTTCAACACTATAAAAATGTCTTCAATTATTTAAAACAAGTGTTGAGGGGGAGGAAAAGTCATGTTTTTTTCAAATTTCTCTAAAATATTTTGTTTTTTTTTATACTTGCATTTTACCAAAAATAAATACAAATTTTAAAAGTGTTGATTCAAAAGTGTTTCGGGTTACTCTCCTTGACCTTCATAATTAATTTTTCAGTATTTGACTACGGTCTAAGGTCAAGGGGGAGTACGACAAGTTGTTCTTATCATATCTTGGTGTTGACTAACGAAAGTTACATGTGCTTAAGTATTTTAGCATTTAAAATAAATGTTAGTTAAGGTTAAGGGGCTAAAAGTGTCAATACATGAAACTTATCTCACCACAGTCAAAACAAAGTTTGACCACACACATTAACTATTACTGCAAAACATTTACTACCCTCAACAACCATCATCAACGACCCACAATCATCAGACTAATCTGTGTACCAATCTTCAAATCTGTAAGTGTGATTATGTTTAGATCATTATAACAAACAAAGGTTTTTAATTTCATAACGATCCAACGGTTAAATCTTTCTAATCGATTAAATCTTTCTTAGGATTGTGCGTAGACTTTTAAACCCAGAAATTTGTTATGTTATGAATGATTTGATTGTTGGGATATGGTCTATGGTTGATTATTAACATGTTTGTGAACTCCAATCTCACCCAGAATCATAAACTGTGTGATTTGGAAATTAGGGTTCATACGTATAGATTAGGGGTTCTTGATTGTGGATGTTTTGATTGTGATTGATGATAGGGATAGCATGTATTAGTGTTAAGGATCATATCCCAGTAGTTTAATTGCATCTTAATCATGTTTTTGTTTTTGAATCAAAGGTTTAGGGTTCGAATGACACTAGCAGCTATGATTGTTTGATTGTGTGGTTAAAACTTGTTGTAACTTGGACCAAATGATCCTTAGGTTGATAGAATCATTTGCCCCATGCTTAATCATACCCAGAAACATGTTTGATTAAGATTGTGATTAGGTGTTCATGCGTGTTTACGCGTTAAAGTTGGATTTTGGCATGTCTACGCTTTAAATGTGTAAATTTAGTGTATTGGGCTAATTATTGATCAGTGGTAATGTTTGTACACTTTCAGGAAACATACAACTCAAATTTCAAAGGTGAATTTCTGGAAAATGGCATCTTTACGCGTTAAATGTTCATCCTACGCGTAAGATTGAATCTTACGCGTAAGATTCGACACGTAGACAAACAGTGTCTTGGATAAGACATTGTTTACGCATAAAAGAATAACTTACGCTTAAGTTGTTTCTTACGCGTTAGTCATGATCTTACGCATAAGTTTAAACCTACGCGCAAGTTATATCTTACGCTCAAAGTTCAATTCTTTGCCTAAGCTCTAATCTTACGCCTAAGATTTAATCCTACGCGTAAAATTAAGCCTACGCAGAAGTTGAACTTACGCGTAACATATAAAGTTATGCGTAGAAATTAAACCTACGCTTAATTTCATTTCCTACGCGTAATATAAGTTATGCGTAGATTTTTCTACTTACGCGTAAACTTGTCAAATTCATGAATTTTTCTAAGTGTTGTAATATTTCCAATGTGTAATCTCTTGTAGTGATGAACTCATGTTGTAACTTAAGTGTTATAAGTTTCTATCATGTGATTAAAACATAAGTTTGTCATATAACAAAAGTTTTTCACACACAAACACCCACTGATCAATCAATAATGTGTTCATAATCTAGTAATTGAATGTCTGTGCTAACAAAGTATATCATTGCTATGTTTGTGATTGTTTATGATCAAACCAGATGGCAGAACACAATGACATTCCTTACGGACCAGAACCTGAACCCATACGTGCATAGGAAGACACCTTTCCTGAGAACTACTCCAGAAAGATAGGAAAGAACAATCTGAGAGTCAACTTCAACAACCTTACATGCAATGAGTCTTCTTGCCTTGTTGCAGTAGATGCTCTTATCTATCACCCGTGCAAAGTTCTACTCACCAAATCTGCTGCAGTGGCATGCTTCTACATACATCAGTTTTGGCACACACTCCACTTGGACCTCCTTGAAGAATCCTTTACTTGTATGCTGCACATGAGACAAGTCACGGTCGACAAGGATCTTCTCCGTAGTGTTCTTGGACTTCCCGAGCTTGAACCTAATAAAGAATATGACCAAGTTCCCAGTGAAGAAGAATTGATTGAATGGCTGAGAGATATTGGGTATGATGAGTCTGAAGAGGTTATGACTAGGCACTCTAAGGTCAATATCAGATTTCTTCCACAGCCTTGGAGAACTCTCTACATCATCATTGCCAAGTCACTATCTGGCAGAGACACAGGCCATGAACACCCTAAGCTCCAACATCTCAAGCTGTTTTGGGCTATTGCTAATGTCAAGAATGTTGATTATGCCAGCATTATCTGGGAAGACATTGTGTGGCACATACAACACAAGACGACCAATATTCCATTCGTCCGTTTCACCAAGCTTCTCATTGCAAGCTTCATCCATGAATATGATGACATACCTCAAAGACTGAATGATGAGTTTCAGCACACATACAAGAATGAGGACACACTTAAGGTCATCAAGAGAATGGATACTAGTACAAGGAAACAAGGAAAGAAACTTCCTGATTGCCTCCTGACTAAGAAGGTTCAAGAAAGCAACAACTACAAGTACTACCTTCAAGCTCTTGAAGCAGATAAAGTTGGGTTCTTGGACGAAGCTGTTCTACCATCTTACATGCAGAAGAAAGAAAAGAAAGGTAGCAAATCTGGCAGCTCAGAAAGTTCTACCAAGACCAAACCTAAGAAAAGGGGATCACTTAAGATCAGAATTCCTGCAAAGAAACCAACTGCTGAACCTGGGTGGTTTCCATCACCACAACCTTCTCCAAAACCTGCTGACTCTGAACAAACCGAATCCGACGAAGGTCATATTTACAGTGAAGCCTATGCCAATATCACCAAGAAAGTCAATCTTGATGAAATTGACGATAAGGATTTGACGTTCGAAGATTGGGATAAGATTATTGACGAATCTGCTGATCATGCTGAATCCCCCGCACACCTCTATCAACGACCACTCACCAAAGCTCAGACGATTTTGGAAGAAGAAAGGATTAGAAGAGAAAAGATGAAACAACCAGTATCTGCTGAACCTGAGACTGAAGGCCTTTCAGTCGAAGAAGAAAATGAACGGGCTCTCAACCTTGGTCTCCTCCACAGCCGAATTGATACAATCAATGCTGATCTACCTCCACCTCCAGTGTTCTCTCAGACCACCGAAGCTGGCGGATCTAGCAGCATCCCTGAGCCTACCACAAGGATCGCCACAGACTTAGTTGTTTATGACAATCCCTCAGTGTCTCCCACCGACATTGAAATGACTATGGGAGAGGAAGAAGAGGGAGATCCCATGGATACTGATGCTCCAAGACTTATGTCTATGGAAGAAATGGAGCTCAGAGAAAGGGCTCAGGAAGAGGAACTGAAAAGAAAACAAGAAGCTGAAGAGGCCAGACTTGAAGAGATTGCTCAAGCTAAACTGGAAGAAACAATCAGAATGGAAGAAAGCAGGAAAGCAGAAGAGGCAGCCAAGCTGGCTGAAGAAAAGTTAAAGAAGGAAGAAGAAGCCACGCTTAAGGCCGAAGCTGAGAAACGGGCTGAAGAACAAAGGGTAATAGAAGAAGCAGCAGCCAAAGATAAGAAAGTTGAACAACCCGAACCTAAGAAAGGAGATGCCAAAGACTCTACCACCATCATTGAATCATCACAGTCATCTCCTCCTGCATCTGAATCAACACATGACAAATCAATCAAGAAACCGAGCACCAAAGCCTCTGCTGCATCAAAGTTACTCAAGTCAGCTTTCAAAAGAGTACATGAAAAGAAGAGAAGCAGATTGGAAGATCAGGTTGCAACACTTGTAACCCAAGTTGCTGAATTGACTAAACTGAACTCGAACGTCCAAGAGCTGCAAGACAAAGTTGATACTTTCTTAGCTAAAGACGTACAGGAGAACTTGGAAGCCGCACTAGCAGCTCAAGCACAAGAATACATGGCACAACACCTGGTTGCTGAGTTGAAAGATCTGCTGGCACCCATGAGGGACGAACTCACCAAGTTCGCAGAGCAAGCAGTCAAGAAAGTGATCCGATCAACCACATTCACTCTTCGAGCTGACAAGTCCACTGTTCCACTACCAGGGCTATCTCTGGATGAATTGGAAGCTCAACTCTTAGAAAAGCTGGCAAACAAGTTCACCTTGACTCATGAAGAAGCCAAAGTCTTGGAAGCATTAAAAGACAAGATGAACAAAGATACGTGCAGCACAGAGGCTGATAAGCTAAAACGTGAAAGAGATGATGAAGACAGGGATCCGAATTCTCAGGCAAAGAAACAAAAACAAGCCGAAGGACCCACATCTCATACACCGGTAATCCCCCCAACCACAACAACTTCCTCTCAACAACCGAAGGCATCAGGTTCTGCTCCCAAGGCACACGACCATTTCGAATACACCGGTGGTGACGACATACCTCAACCCGATGAAGTTCCAGAACCGTCTCCTAAGAAGAAGAAGAAAGATAAGAAAGGAAAGCATCATCAACCCACACCAGACACCTCATCTAAAGGCACCGAACCAAAGAAACCTAAAACAGTCCTTAGCTGGCTAGACCAAGACAACAGTGCCGAATACTCCTGGTTTGAGAAGATGATCAATTCGCAACCACCACTGGAAGACAATCATGAACCTCAAGATGGTCGAACGGTGGAATATGCTCAAATGATTCAGAAAAAGTTTAAGATGAAAAAGATGAATAAGAAAGAGCTGCGAAGAATCAAGAATGATGCTTTCAATCTTCTGAAAGATAGGTCTGCCAACTCAATCGAGCTTGAATACCATCTGGAAAATATTGCTCGAGCTATGTCAAGCAATATTGACTGGATCAATCCTGAATCATATGTCGATCCGGTCACAAAGAAAACCGCACCTTACATTACTGACTGGTCCAAACCACTACCGATGATTGGGAAGCCTAAGGAACCAAAGATCCCATACAAGTTCTTCTACAACACAGACTTGGAATTTCTGAAACTTGGCAGCAAGATTGAGAAGAAGTACGTTACCTTACTCGCCTTTCTCCCTGCAGCTCGATATCTCAACAATGCCATCGAAGAAGAAGCTTCAGCATTATTCGTTGACAAAATTGTTGAATATGACCGGAATGCTCTTTACGGCATACATCATTGGCCAAACAACCGGGCATAGTACTATCGAAGCAGCAGACTTAATCAGACGATGGGTGATGTAGCAAGTGATTTGAAGATAGTCTCCATTCAATTCATCTCTACTGTCACTTTCTTTGGGTACCCCTTCCTCAGCAAAATCACACTTAAAAGACTTGATGAAAAGGAGTACGATATTTCCGAGTCTGACTTTCCACGACTACGTCTCAACGACATCGAAGACATGTACCTGCTCAAAGTTCAAGGAAAACTCTGTGGCTTGCCTAAAGAGATGCAGCTTGCCTTTATCCAAGCTCTTCTAATCTTCATCAGGCAGATTGTCATAAGAGAAAGAGTTGAAGATCTTCAGTTGGGAGTAGAAAGTTATCAGAAGAAGCTCAATCTCACCAAACCAAACCTGTTTGACATCCCCGACCTTCCACATCTATCTCAGTACACCTTGATCAGACAACCATTTGGGTTCACCTACCGCAGTATTAACGGTCGAAACTGCTTTATGGGTTATGAAGAAATTCATAAGTTCTGTGATGAAACCCTGAAGTTCGTCAGAGATAGGATCAAAGGCAGAATCAATGACATAGAACTGGGGAAATCAAAAAGGTGGAACACCAATGAAGCCAGGGATGCTCGCAGATTCATCTTAAGGATTGAGAATAGATTGAAGCGCAGGGATCAGTTTCGAAGGTTGGAAAGTTATGTGGGAGGCAGACAGAAGTTTCCGGTGTTGACATTTCAGAGACCTGATTGGTAGATCATTGTAAGAATTTGATTTGATTTGTCAATAATTTACTTCATAATGGTTTGTGTACGCATTACAGTGCACAACCCGAACTTGTAAAGAAAGGACCCTGAGGTACGCATCAGTGCCTCAATCCTAACTATAAGGAGCGAAGGCTTCTTACTTTTGAGTAGAATTAATCAAACTTTTATGATTTTTCACAATTCTGCTCAAAAGGACAAGTATTTCACCTCAATAAGACCTACTCACTTGTTGAGGGGGAGCACTTGTCAAAACTAAATACTTTGTTCAAAATCAAAAGGTCTTGGTGAATCTTCCCATAAGACTCAAAAAGCATATTTTAATCAAAAAGTTTAACAAAAACAACATCTCATATGCTATTTTTGAGGGGGAGAAAATGAAAAAGTGATTATAATATATGAAGTTAAAGCTGAAAAGTTGTATCTTGTGCGAGCTAGACTCAGATTCACCCAGGAATTGACGAGATAATTAAAGTCTGTAATATCGAAAGGACTTATCCTCGACGGGTAATAACATCAAGTTAGTTCCTAGAGCTAGTTGTCACCTAAAAGCTGACAATGTATCTCTTTAACTAACCACGTAAGCGTGTCTCGAAAAGGATTAGTCTTAGTAGAAATGTACCGTCTCGAGAAACTTTCTATGGACTTGACCAGGCCGGGTAATAACTTCAAGCTAGTTTAACTAGTGATGTAAGCGTGTCTCGAATCGGTCTTGTTCACTGAAAGTGGATCAATTCAAAAGTGATTGCTCCTCCCGCATGTGCAAATTTATTAAATACTTATGAGCACATGTGCAGGGGGAGCCCTTCAAAAGTGTACGCAAAACTCTCAAAGTGTTAAACCAAAATATTTGATTATCACAAACACTTTGAGAAATTTTCAATCAAAGGTTTCTTGGCTACTGTCGGAGTTATAAGGTGATTAAGATAGGAATATCCGTCCTATGATCCGCCAGAGCTGGAGGGATCTACCCAAGGACATCTCCCATAGTTAGAATTAGAAGTCCTTAGGTATGATACGAAAAAAGGAGAAAAGAATGAAAGGGAAAGAAGGAGTTGAAGAATTAAAAAGAAAAGTAAAGAAAAGGGTGAAAAGAAATAGCCCTCCATATGAATCAACCTTAGGGCAGACACCGGGTTCAATACATATGCTACTGGCTGTTGCAAAAGACAACACCGGTATTGAAGATTAAGCCGTCATGGACCCAGTGACGCAATGCACTAAAACCTTCTTAACCACTCAAGTTCTCTCAAAAGAGCTTGTTTCATTCTCACGGGGAACCCGCGTAACCTATCGACCTATCTCTTAGAGACGGTTGATATTGAAGCAGGAGACACCTCCCCAGTCTCCGCATAGGAAACATAGGTGTGCACTTATAGAGTCTAGAGCCATGAGATACATCAAAGATCTCTTAGGAACACTTAGTATTTCTACAACTGGTGTTCTACATCAATGGACACCAGCTGTAAATTATTGAGTCCTTCGCAGATCTTAGCAATCTGCCGAGAACGTTTATGAGAGGATTACTTATGTATTTCTCAATGATTGAACGGAAATCCTGCCAGGGTCAACATCTAACAGCCCTGACAGCAGGTCACTTCGGTAACCCCACAAGGGTTACGCTTAGTGTTTGCGGTGGTTCCATTACGGTCTACAGTCGTGGAGTGATCCCCAGCGACTCACCCAGTCATCGAGCTACTCAGTAGGTCTCGTAAGCTCCTTCGGGAGTATCTGATATGGGAACGGCCTGGATAAGGATTAGAAGGAGTCTTCACAATATGCTGTTGATGAGCTCTAATTCCTTATCCGTAAGTACCGGTTGTTTTATTGCTAACTGTTTACTCGCATGTACCTCACTTCCATGATGGTAGATTCCAACATGCTCATACATACATCTTGAAGCAAAAGATAGCTCCCCCAAAGATCTTAACAACACAAAGTTCCAAGAAAGATTCTACGACAATAAGAAGAATCTACAAAGTATAAAGACAAAGATCTCAATGTATCAAAAGGAACTTCTTGCACGTGAAAAGTCTAAGTCCAAAGATGTATGAGTATGTTGGAATGGCGGACAACCATCACAGACGCAGGAGTGACGAACAACAGATTACATCATAACACATCACTACATCATCACCAAAGAACAAAGACAAAGAGCAAAGTATATTCATTATCACTCAACCATTTTGAAGACGTCTAGAGTTTTACATGTCACAAGTCAACGACAAATATGAAGACGTCAAGCAACCGTGATGACCGACCCTTAGGGGGAGATTGTTGGAATCATACTTTTGTATTTAGTCAAGTCTCGGTCATTACATTTTGTAATAGGTTGCTTTAGTATTTATTTCATTTAGTTTATGTTACAAGGCTTATGTGCTAAAGCCCTATGGGCCTTAAAGCCCACGAATTAAGAGATAAGGAAGGAAGGGAGTGTTGCCCTAACTCCTTCCTTATAAATAGAGAGCTTGTGTAAACATTTCATTTGTTAGTTATTTGATTATCTTAAGGAAACTCTTGCACTTTCACCTTTCATATTGTCTCATAATCAACCAATCTCTTTTCTCATCTTATTTCTTTCTAAATCATACTTGTGTTTACAAAATGGTGACCTAACAACCCCTTTAAACTTCACTTGTCAAGTGATTATCAAAGGTTTCAATGAATCTGCCTATGAAACTGATTTTAAAAGTTCTAATATAATTAAATGAGATCATAGAAGCATAAAGTATCAATAACACAAGCACAAAACACAAAGATGTCAGTTTTGTATTTTACACAGTGAAAGGTGAAATTTTAGCAACAATGGAATCTAATTAATAAGCAGCCTATATTAAGCTATATTATCAATAACAAATATCAAATAAACATCTAAGAACACTATTTAAACAGTAACAAGCATGATCAAAACAAAAGCATAATATTGAAATATCACTTACAAATGGTAACAAGCTGAGAACAATGAACCAATGAACCAAATCAATACCTATTGTCCCCCATAGGACTCTAAACCATGAACAATCCAAATTGTGTCCTGCTCCTTGCTCCAAGTACTCTAACCACTGATTTTTTATTTTTACTTTATTTAATTTGTATTTTTCTTATTTTTTTCTTTTATGAACTAACCAGCTAAGTGAGGTTTTCTTAAGCCTATTTGAGCTTTGTCAAAGCTTATATAAGCTTATGAATTCAATAATAACAACAACTAACAGCTTACAAGCTTTGTGAAACTTTTGAGAATTTAATGAAAATACAAAAACTGAGAATCAAACTGAAATCTTAAATTGATTATTGCAAAAGATGTAAAGTTCACTGATACAACTTAAATGACAACTCAAAAGCATAAAATTACACTAAGAAGGTTGAATTACACTATTCGACAATAAAACTAAACTAACTAAACTAATACTTCCTCTCTTCTGCTTCTTTTCTTCTTTATAGATACTTTCAGGGTTTTATGGGACCCACTTGTCATTTCCCACCACATCAGAGCCGTTGATAAGGTCTGAGTAATCCACACCGTTTAAATATGAAACTTGGCGCCAAAGTCATAGGGGTAGCGTGTACGGGTTTTAAGGGCAATTAAATGGGTTTGGTGAGGCGTGGAGGACAAGGGGATAGTGGGTAGGACAGCTGGGGTGTGAGGTGGTGGCAATACCAGGCAAGGTGGAGGGGCGGTTTTGGCTTGTGAGGGAGATGAACAGTGACCATGGTTTGCCGGTTTTATTTATTTAAAAAGGTGGGCTGGGTAGGGAGTTGGGCCAAAAGAAGTGGGGGTGGGCTTGGTGTGTAACTTGGGTTGGATTAGGTATTGGATTATAATAAAACATAGGGTCCGTTTAATTTTTATAGGTATTAAATCACAAGGACCAAAAATGTAATTTGGGCAATGTTGAGGGGCTGTTGTGGCATTATTCCAAATTTATGACAAGGGCCTAACTTGCCAAGTATAGATAATACAAGATATTTTTCACTTTTTAATTACCGGGGACTATTTTTGCCAAACCTTCAAACTTGAGGGACCAATTATGTAAATTCACCAAACTTCACACCAAGGACCATTCCTGCAAAAGATTAGTAATACAAGGACCAAAATTGATTTTCTCAAAGTTTTTACATCCCAAGGACCATTTCTGTCAATTTCCAAAGTAAAGGGACTAAACTTGTAATTTTATGAAACTTTGCACCAAAGGACTAAATATGTAACTTTATGATTAAAAAGGACCTTTGGTGACTTTTTCAAGTTTTTAGAATAACCAGGGACTAGTTTTGCCAATTTATGAAACTTAAGGGACTGAAACTGCCAATTATGCAAACTTTGTACGTTTTTCATCTGTTTTTGCATATTTTGCATTTGAAACATATAAAACACACTTCTAAGATATTTCAAGTATTTTGATGCATATTTGAGTGTTTTTGTATGTTTTGGCAGTTCAGATTGGTATAAAATGATGAGTATTTAGACACTCATCAATCCCCCACACTAAACTATTGTTAGTCCCTAGCAATCTTTTGAGAAAAACTTAATGGATTTGAAAAAATCTTTACCAAAATCCATCACTTCTAGAGTAGCCAGATGTAAGAACTGTGGTACATCTGATAACCGTGTGATTTTGAGCAAATCACCAGCTGTCAACGGATTTGATTAGTCTTTACCAAAAGCCGTTTGCTTCTGGACTAGCCAACTCTTGATGGAATAGTCAACATCTTGGTGAGCTGATTACCAATTATGGTTTTTCCACTGCCTTTACCGCAAGCCATAATCTTGCGGGCTAGCCAACTCATTCGCTTTATGGGATATGGGGAGTTGAGGAACCATACAATTTTGGGCAAATTGCAAGCCATAAATGGATTTGAGTTATCTTTACCAAGAACCGTTTGCTCCTGGATTAGCCAATCCTTATGTGGGTTAGACATGGCGGACTGATAACCATTTATTGCGTTCTAAGTGAGAAATTTTTTTTAAAATTTTGGCTAAAATGGGGGTTCTTGATGGAACATGTGTTTAAATTCGTTAGAATAACGAATCTCCCCCCACACTTCGAACTGAATATTGTCCTCAATATTCAAAGTACCGGGTGTTAAACCAACACTTAGAACGTAAGAAAGAAAATATTCCATAGCCTTTATTTAAGTTTATGTACATACATTTTTTTTAGAGGATATATATATATATATATATATATATATATATATATATATATATATATATATACAACATGTGGGTTAGTATCTCCCCCACACTTAGGGTGAAAACCCTAAGTAAATGCTACTGTTTTTATTTACCGAGTCGCTAGCTTGACTCGACCCCGAATTCATTTGTCCATGGGGAAGCATGATGTGGAAGAGACAATCTGCATCGGACTTTCATTCAAGATGTTTGGATAGACATTTGAAGCACGTGAAAGTTCCACTCCGATGAGATATACAGAGAGACCCTAGCTCATAAATTTATGAATGAGAATGCCGGGGTCAAAGATAATGTCCTCACTCCCAAAAGAGTGAAGAACAGGAGAAGCCACGGGATATATGAAGAAAAGAAAGAAAATCATGATGAAAATCATAACTAACTCCTCATCTTCAATAGGAGAATTCATTGTTTCATGAATCTCCTCTTTTAAGCTCGTTTGATCAAGACATATTATGGGTATGTCTAGATCAAAATAGAAATTATCATACTCCGGAGGAGATATGATATGAGTGAGTTCACCGGAGAACTCCTCAAAGGTGAATGATTTATATTCGGGATTGAATTGAGTGAGTTCATTGGGGAACTCCTCAAAATTAAATGATTCATAAATGGGAAGAGAATTATAAGAATGAGAAGTGGTGATACCACTTATCTTCTCTCCCGTTTGATCAAAATGGAACGTTTGCAATTCCGGAATAGAATCATTGATCAAAATCTCACTATCCTTGATGGGGATAGGAAATGAAATAGGCTATTCATTAAAAGCCTCGATTCTAGAAATGAGAAGATTAGCATTTAATAATGTAAGACGAAGAGCTTCGTCTTGGATTATTTCTTCATCATTCTCTTCTTCTGAGTTGACAAGCTCAGAAGGTAATTCCCCCACAAAACTTATGTCTCCACAAGATAAAGAATAGTTCTCAACCGAATCAGAGAACATCTCAATATGATCATTTGGAAAGACAAGAGGGGGAGGGATATCACACATATGATCAAGAATTCCCTGTGACTCACTTGGGATTGAGACAAGGTTCTCAACACTAGACTTTATGAATTCGTCCGATTCCTTTTCAGGAACAGTGTCAAGATGCTCGTCCCCCATGCTCAGAGAGTGAGTGGGAACCTCGGGTGTGATAACATCATACTCAGGGAGATGAGAAGGACTAGCAGTAATGGATTCTACAAGTTTCATTATTTCTACTGCTGGTGATTCAGTTATATTCTTTTCTCCCTGTATATCCATGGAAGGAGTCTCAACTGATGAACTTGATGAGGTATCATCACTTTCATCATCTTCATCGAGAAAAACAGCATTTTGAAATTTGGTACGTGTTATAGCTGCTTGTTCTAAGACTAGTAATTCTTCCATGCTTCTTTCGTCTCTAGCAGCATGTTTTTCAGCAAGTAATTCCGTGATAGATTTATCACGAGAATATTGAGTGAGTGGAGACTGTGGGGGTGTGGATGTGTCAAAACCGAATGTATAAGAACTAGAACAATGTTCAGGTTTATAATACGGTTGACATTGAAAATCATCATGAGGACCCCCACAATGTACACAAGAAAAACTTGGTGCATTGAGAGATGACATATTAGCCAACTCCTCCTTAAGGTTTTTAAGTTTTTCAAGAACCTCTAGACAATGGTCTTGCTGGTTTTGAGGAGTTTCTTGAATCATTTGGCACTGTGGAGGTGGGTCTTGAAACGAATAGTCGTAATTGTTACAAGGAAATGGATTCCTTGTTTGACAATCAGAGCTAAAGTGTGGACCTCCACAGTACTCACAACAGTAAAACTGTTGAGTCTGGCTTGGTGTATTTTGATACGAAGCATCATTGATATTCGGATAATATGATTCTTGCTCGTATGAATGTGATGGGTAGTTGGAAAAATTTGAGGAGTCGTTGAATGAGTTTTGATTAGGATCATAAGCAAATGAATTACTCGATCCACAAAACAAACAACTCCCGTCTTGAATATCATTACCACATTGTTCACATGTACACCAACGACATGGAAAACCGAAAAGCGGCTCACCACAACCGACACAAGGAACAAAATCTGGAGGTGGGACAAGTGGTGTGCTCTGAGAGCTAGGAATTTCCACCACTTCTGTTATGGTCTCTGGTTTTTGTTTTTAATAAATGTGAAGATTAGGCAAATCGTTCTTTTCAGTTACTGCCTTAAGCTCTGTACGTTTGCTTGACAAACTTTTAACCGTAAACCGTGAAAGGTTAGGATCAATTGTGAGCTTAGATTCTTGGATAACCGTAGGTTGGACGTATTTAGCACTTTCATTTTCAGAGGAAAGTACCGGGTCCTTTGTCACCTCGGTTTCATGATCTCTTTCCCTCACCGGAGAGGGAATAGGAATTGAAGGTCCATCATAATCAACACGACATCTCAACATTTTTGACCAGGCCGTAAGTTTTTCAACTTTGCTTTTAAAGGCCCTTTGTTCAAAGAAATTGTCATTGATGTGTGGGAATCGCAACAGGCTTTACCTCTCAAGGGATCTCGAGAAGCTTACAACCCCCACCAGGCAGTGTACCTGATTGTTGTAGTATAGTATAGTGACAAGTACCGGGGGATTGATCGTTCAGCTTAGGAATAGTGTCGCTAGGATTAGAAAGCCTAAATTACTAGTTCTAAAGGTGAGGGATGATTATTTTTGTGTTTTTATATTTTATGGAAAGCAATTAAAATCTCGGGTTTTGGAAGAGTGGGCGGAATTAGTTGCTATTCAACTAACCCAAAACTAAGATGCAATCAAAATAAAATACTAAAAATGAAAATAAACTAATTAAACTAAGGTTGAGAGCAGTAATTGGAGAAAATGTGTTTACTTAGATTTCACTACTCCCTAGATATCTTTTACACGTTAATTACTTGTTATAATTGCATGGATGACGGATTGTATTCCTTAATACCATTCATGGGGTGGCATACATAACTCCCCAATTCTATGAGCTCTTATCTCCTCCTACACCATGCCCAGCACAACTATAGGGATTGTAAACAGTGGCTCATGCATTAAATACAACCAATAAAGACCTAGTACGCCTCGGTTCATGTTTCTTAAGACGTTCAAGCATGTTACCATTTGGAGATCTGCCAGTTTTCTTAAGCCTAACATATAAAATCATTCATCTAAGACAAGAATAAACAAGTAATCAACACATAATCAATATCTAGGTTTCATTAGATCTAAGCAAACAAAGAGATCTAGCCTAGCATAATGAAATTGAGACAAGAACAAGATATAGACAACCAACACATAGACATATTGATTGAATTAGAAGAACACTTATCTCAATTACAATGCAAGGTATCAAGGGTTTGGAACCCTTGAAAAACCTGTAAAAGTTGCACCAAAATCGTTTTTAGGGTTTCTCCAAAACTTCTCTCTTAAATGTGAAAAACTAGAAAACTATATATAGGAAAATAGGGGTGACGGCATCAAGAACAAAGGTGTGACGCCATCATCTCGCCGCCAAATACTTCCTCGGACGGCCTTGATCTACTTCTGACGCCCTGTGTGACGCCGTTATGAGCTACGGATTTTAATTCTTGGGGTTTGACGCCGTCATGAGTTTACTCTTGACGCCTTCATGTACTGTTCCAGCATGGAAAATTGAGACTTTGCCGTTTTCTTCACTTTTATGCTCCAAAAACGTCCAAAATGGCTTCTTTTCCAGAATTCACTCTCCAAGTACCTAAAATCACAAAAGGAACGATTTAGGGCAATATTTGATCAAATAAAGTCGGATTCGGGCTTAAATGACCACTTAAAAACGGATCATTTTTCGCCTCATCATATACCCTTACACTTGAGATTTGCTTGTCCTCAAGCAAATGCGCTTTTATTCTACTCAAAATACAAGTTAGGGGTCATTTAACACTAATATAAAAGTAATTACAACAAATAATCGTTCCACTAAAGACCAATAGACAAGCACGGAGGTCATAAACTAGCACCTCACAAATAGTGTTTAGATACTCACATCTCTCGGGTGTAATAAAGTAATATAACATTATGGAAATGGAAGATATCTCTCACTACCTGTCATAGCAAAATAGATTACCATAGGCTTGGGAAAGGATCAAACCTCCACCACATGGCGTAAGCACCTAGGATAAACTATCAAAGAGGTCTTTTAAAGGGTTGTAACGTTAGGTATAGGGATATGAATTACACGGTTTTGTTGGATAAAGGGAGTTTTACTGGTGGCGAGTTAACAATCTTAGTTAATTACATGTACAATATGGCGTTGCTAAGCCAAGACTAGATTCGACTTAAGCTAATAAATGAAAAATAACAAAAACATAAAATGAACATAGAATGAAACGGGATGGTAGTCCGTATGTTTTTTTTTTTTTTTTTTTTTTTTTTTTTTTTTTGTGCATACACTCTTACCCTACCATCCAAAATAATACATCATAGGGGATGAACATTCCCCTTACACTTGAATCTTTACATACTTTACATTCAACTATTCTAATGACTCGAATTAAGAAAATCAAAACACTTGGAGCACTTTTAAGATTAACGCACATATGGGGGTAATAAATGATGTTCTTCCCCATTACTCCATAAAATAAGTACTTACCCATGAGTCCCAATCGTCGCAAAACAATATGTACAAGGATATGACTCGACTTAGCAACCATGTAATCAATTAGAAAGTTAACTTAGGGTTTAACAAATAACAATAATGCACTAAAAATGAGCGCATACACGGAAGGCTAAGGCGATTTGGGTGTACATTTAAGTGGGGTGTAACAAATTCTTCCTTTAAGTAAAATGCTTAAAGTTAGAAACGAAAAGATAGGCTCGGAGGGGTGTACTAGGGGTTTCGTGTACTAAAAATGAGTACAACGCTAAGGGTGTGGGAAAAATTAGTTGACTTAACTAGCCAAGTAATATGACTTAAATGGTCAAGTAATTATGATACGGGTTTAACACAAGGGTAATCCTAATGCCTCTTATCATGTAGTAAATCCTACCACACGAATGTAGTCTCACTAGCGGTCTCGGGATGCATCACTAACGCAAGTTCTAGAATCTAAATGCTACCGATACACTCATAAGCACTAATAGTGAATGCTTTTCCTATCAAATCTAAAGGCAAACCTCACATATTTGGGTGGAAAATTTTTCTGAATATACGGTTATGTGCTAGTCATACAATCTCCTATCCATGAGACGCTTGCTATGGCTAAAGTTTCAGTCCTAAATGTTGTAAAAAAATTTAAATTTGGCGCTAAAATTGCACTAACAAGTATTTCTCATAGTTTTATTACACATCTACCATTAAACAAAACAAACTCAAGCGAAAGTGCATATGTAAGGTATCATCTTTTTACCCTCCCCTTACATTTAAGATGAACATTGTCCCCAATGTTCAAGTAAAGAATGTAAAAGTGAAAAAGTAAAGAGAATGAAATCAAATACTCCCCTGATTCGCTCGGTATGGATTAAAGGTTGGCCAGGTTAAATCTTCTTCCAAGAAAATGAACAATCAAAGCTTCCCTTCCAGAATATAAATCATCTCCTTGTCGAACATAACCTGTAAATCCTGACAAAAATAGACAAGACAACCTTGCGTAAAATCGGCGGCATCCTATATAAGTTACTAAATCCTAGAAAACAAAGTAAGATATAATGCTTGTGGAATGAAGTTTGCAGATTTCCTAGAGATTATAAAACTTAATAATTCACAAAAACCATAAGACTCCGTTAGAAAAACAAAACCGGTAAAATTTCCAGATTTTAACTCCTGACGCCATCAAGAGTAAACCCCTGACGCCGTCAGAATGGGCCTGCAGAAATTCTTATGTTAAGTTTCCGGAAAATTTCTGGAAAAACTTGGTCCTACTTCCTGGAAAATCCTGCAAAACTTCATTATGACTCAATACAAGCATTTGACTCTAACAAATACGAATACACATGCTCATTTAATATTGTGGAGAATCATGATCGGTTTGTTTCTTAAAAACATATTTGGGGTTTCCCCTTACACTTATCTTTTGCAAAATACCTTTATATGCAATTAAGACAAAGTTAAAAACAAAATAAAGCATTTTCACAATTTACTTTGAAACATGAGCCACAAACAATAAAAATAAAACATGCATACGGAAACAAATAAAATCAAACAAACAAACAAACAAATAAAAACATACAAAACATGGGTTGCCTCCCAAGAAGCGCTTGTTTTTGTTCGAGTCACGAGCCTGACTCTACCCTTATTTAACGGAAATAGGTGAGGTTTTCCCTACACTTAGGATTAAGTGCGGGTGGAAGTAGCGATACACACCCTTAGGGTGGAAATATGCCTCGTGAAGAAAGAGTGGTGGATGAATTATATGCTTAAAGGGGTGTGCTCCTATCATCATAACCTTACCCAATTCAATCGGGTTAATGGGTGGATTAAGATTTTCTCCTAGAAAGGGATCATTTTCAATCAACTTCAAGAGATTACTAGTTGGGGATCCATCTTGACCTAGTAAACCCGGTTTAAACCCATAATGTTTCTTGTAATCAATCGTAAATGGATGATGTAAGTATGTAAGGTCATTTTCCACTCCTATATTGGCTTCCTCTCTATAAGGCTTAGAGTCCACTACCTTTATCCCAAGACTACTCAGACTATATGGTTTGATGGGTGGGTCGGCTCCTCTTTTGTCTCCTAGATGTATATCTAAGGATGGAAAGTTGTGTGAAGATTGAGGTTCCGGTTCATCAACACTAGGTAATCCCCTAGAACTAAGAGTAAGGTTATCACTACAAGTATTCAAACCTATATCCTCTAGTGGTGTTTGGTACAGGGGTTCTACCTCTATTGGGGCTCCTATAGTCTCTTCTACTTCTTCCGGGTAAGTCACGGGTGGTGTGTATTCCTCAAGTGATGGTAGGACTTGTGGGGTACTTATTGGGCTTGGGTTTTCTACTATCTCTTTCATCACATCAATATCACCTACGTGTTCAGCTTGTATTGTGGTGAAATCAATCCACCCCGTGCACCCAGTTATCTCATTTATACGCTTATCCCCAAACAATCTTCTTGCTTGTTCCCTTAAACTTGCTATCAATTGATCTGTAACAACATTTGTTGGGTTGTCCATTTTTTTGGCAAGTATGGCACAATTCTCTATGGCTTCCCATGCTTTATCAGCACTTAACCCCCAAAGGTCCCCATGTGCGGTATGGTCAATATCCATTTTGGTATAGTTGTCGACACGATGGTAAAATATTTCAATTTAGGACCACAGATCGAAATTATGATGAGGGACTTTTCGGAGTAAATATTTAAAACGAGCCCATGCATCATAGATAGGTTCATCCTCATATTGTTTAAACATCAAGATGTCATTTGGGGTGGGTGAATTTCGTGGTTGGTAGTATAGTGGATTCGCGTTCTCCATAATGGCTAACGGAATAGTCAATGGAAAGGTTTTTTACAAACAAAGACACAAAGAAAAAAGATAGACTAAAGAAGACCTAAAAATAAAAATAAAATCTTACTAGAAAGGAATCTAGCAAGTAGACCTAATAAAAAGAAATTCTAACCTAGACAATAACTATTCCCCGGGCTGCGGCGCCAAAAACTTGATGCGTGGGAATCGCAATAGGCTTTACCTCTCAAGAGATCTCGAGAAGCTTACAACCCCCACCAGGCAGTGTACCTGATCGTTGTAGTATAGTATAGTGACAAGTACCGGGGGATTGATCGTTCAGCTTAGGAATAGTGTCGCTAGGATTAGAAAGCCTAAATTACTAGTTCTAAAGGTGAGGAATGATTATTTTTGTGTTTTTATATTTTATGGAAAGCAATTAAAATCTCGGGTTTTGGAAGAGTGGGCGGAATTAGTTGCTATTCAACTAACCCAAAACTAAGATGCAATCAAAATAAAATACTAAAAATGAAAATAAACTAATTAAACTAAGGTTGAGAGCAGTAATTGGAGAAAATGTGTTTACTTAGATTTCACTACTCCCTAGATATCTTTTACACGTTAATTACTCGTTATAATTGCATGGATGACAGATTGTATTCCTTAATACCATTCATGGGGTGGCATACATAACTCCCCAATTCTATGAGCTCTTATCTCCTCCTACACCATGCCCAGCACAACTATAGGGATTGTAAACAGTGGCTCATGCATTAAATACAACCAATAAAGACCTAGTACGCCTCGGTTCATGTTTCTTAAGACGTTCAAGCATGTTACCGTTTGGAGATCTGCCAGTTTTCTTAAGCCTAACATATAAAATCATTCATCCAAGACAAGAATAAACAAGTAATCAACACATAATCAATATCTAGGTTTCATTAGATCTAAGCAAACACAAAAGAGATCTAGCCTAGCATAATGGAATTGAGACAAGAACAAGATATAGACAACCAACACATAGACATATTGATTGAATTAGAAGAACACTTATCTCAATTACAATGCAAGGTATCAAGGGTTTGGAACCCTTGAAAAACCTGTAAAAGTTGCACCAAAATCGTCTTTAGGGTTTCTCCAAAACTTCTCTCTTAAATGTGAAAAACTAGAAAACTATATATAGGAAAATAGGGGTGACGGCGTCAAGAACAAAGGTGTGACGCCGTCATCTCGCCGCCAAATACTTCCTCGGACAGCCTTGATCTACTTCTGACGCCCTGTGTGACGCCGTTATGAGCTACGGATTTTAATTCTTGGGGTTTGACGCCGTCGTGAGTTTACTCTTGACGCCTTCATGTACTGTTCCAGCATGGAAAATTGAGACTTTGCCGTTTTCTTCACTTTTATGCTCCAAAAACGTCCAAAATGGCTTCTTTTCCAGAATTCACTCTCCAAGTACCTAAAATCACTAAAGGAACGATTTAGGGCAATATTTGATCAAATAAAGTCGGATTCGGGCTTAAATGACCCCCTAAAAACGGATCATTTTTCGCCTCATCAGTCATCAAGAGATGTCATTAGAATCAATTACGGAACAAGTGGAAGAAGGTAGAATTAAAAGGATAGAGGGTAAAGGGATGAATATTTTTGGTATTTTTGAAAATTTTTGTAGTACTAATAAGAAGGAAAATGTTTTTGGTTTTTTGTGTTCGTTGAAAACTGATTAAAAAGTTTTTGGGAACAGTTTTGGTTTTATATGATAATAATATGAATAAGGATGGGTAAATATACAATGAGTGTGTATTCAGGTTTACTAATACGCAAAATCGTTTAGAATAATCGCACAAACTCCCCGGCAGCGGCGCCAAATTTTGATTCGCCTCAAACGGTCAGATAATTATTGGTCAACCACTTGTGAATGGTCAATTATAATAGTCAAACAGCTGAGGCAAATGCTTCCGTGGAATACAGTGTTTCCCCGGGTCGTAATGTCCCAACGAGGTGTGCGATGTTTTATTAAAAACGAATATGTGATCAGTGAATGTGAAAAGGAAAGGTATAAAGTGTGTGTGTGATTACACTAGGGTTTTATAACTTAAAATAAATTAAATAAACTATTTTAACGATTACGTGAAACCTAGGTATCTAAAAACGTATAAACGTACACCAATTTAAAATCAGACGCGACTGCGTGCTGAGAAAAAGGTGAGTTTTAAGAAAAATAAACTATAGGGGTTAAAAATGAAAATTCTATAAACTTAAACTTAAAAGAAAATTAAATTAAAAAGAAAATTATTTTTTAGATTATTTTATTATTTATTATTAATTATTTAATTAAAAACTATTTAACTATTTAATTAAAACTAATTTAACACAAACTAAAAATGATAAATACTACAAATTAAACTAAAAATTTACAAAAATAATTTCTAAACTTAAATTAGAACTTGAAGAAAGTATAAAAAATAAAAATAAATATTTTTGTCTTTTTATAAGCTTTTTATTAGTTAAAAACTATTTATCTTAATTAAACTATTTAAATTAATTTAAATTACAAATAATACTAAAATGACTTAGAAAATTATGAAAAAATTTATAAAACTATTTTAAAACTTATAAAAGCTATAAAAAATATAAAAACTAGGTGTTGCTTTATAAAAAATAATTATGCTATTTATAACTTACTTATTAATTAATTATTAATAAAAATATTTTTAATTCTAATAAATACTAAATTACAAAATAAAAATCTGAGAAAATTATTAAAAATACTTTGACCTAACAGGAAATTAATAAAAATATAAAATTACAACTTACTTAATAAAAATATAAAATTGAAAATTAAAATTAAATTATATTAAATAGAAACTATCACTTATTTTTATATTGGTTTTTCTTGAATTTTCTTTTTCCAACCTATCTTATATCTAAAAATAAACAACTTTGGTAAAAACAATTAATTTATAACTTAATAATAAGCTCTGTATAAGCTAACAACTTAAGCAGTTGACCAAAGTTGACCAACTAAGCAAATAAGCTCTACTGAGCTTGTGTGGGACCCACTATGGTTAATTCAGATCTAAATGAGTTTAGGGAACTTGTTTAAGCCATAAAATGATAGTGAGGTCCACTGGATAAGCCAATAAGCTCAAATAAGCACTTGGCTTTTAGGAATCTGAGACAGATTAGGGACAACTTTTAATGGCAAATCTAAGTGGGGTCCACTGGGTGCTAGGTCAAACTATTGGTCAACTATTGTTCCCTGGTAGGAGGGGGGGTTGGGAGAACCTAAAATTATGGTGTGAGGCTGATGAGTGCTTAATCACACATCTTTTTAGACCTTTAATCAGACCAAAAATACCAAATACTAACCTAAAATGCCAAGAGAACGTATGTTTTTGTATTTGTGTATGTGCAGGTACGGATATGTGGAAAATGAACAAAACCAAAGCCAAAACTGACAAAAACGAGCACGAGAATGGAAAGTGTCAAAAGCCGGAGCCGGGGAAGTCAAATGGTCAACGTCCAAGCTCAAAATGACAAATTCAACCTCAGAGATTCATAAAATACCAAGATTAGTCCCTGGACAAAGTTTTGATGATTCGGCGAATTTAGTCCCTGCACTTTCAGAATTTAACAAAAATGGTCCTTTAAAGTTAAATTGGAAGAAAAGTCAAAGTTGACCCTTCAAGAAATCAGAAATGACAACTAATACCCTTGGATTACACTTTTGGTAAATTACAGATTTGGTCCCTGAGTTTTGATTATATGCAAATATGGTCCTTGTCATTCTATCCTAAACACTAAACCACAACCGGACCTTTAAACTTATTTAACCTTATCCCTTAAACCCCACTTGGCCCAAAGAAAACCAAAGCCCACTCATTTTACCCAGGCCTGCTAAACTTACCCAGGTCAAACCACCCAAAACCCAGTCAACGCCCAACTTAAATAAAAACATACAAACACCCCGCTTAGACTTTACCCCCAAAATTTCACCCAATTCCCAGTAAAACACTGTACGTAGAACCCTAGTTTCACCACACGACCAATTACCCCGATTGGGTAATAATTACCCAATGATGAGTGTTTCTAGAAGGCCAGGGAATGTCAGAGAATGGGACGCGTGGACCAATGGGAGTATACACGGAGGATTAGTATCAATCAAATCAATCAATCAAGGGTCCAAATCAAGTGGAAGCATCTGGAATATAATCTTACGGTTGAGAAGAGCTCAGAGAAAGCACAAATGACGCGGATAGCCAGCCTGGACACAAGCCCTCACCTCACCTCAGCTCAGCTATATATACCCCCTCAAATCAGTGTTAGTAGTGTGTAGGTTTTTGAAATTAAGCATTGTATTTTTTTTATTTTCTTTCCAGCTTATTGTACTCAGTATTTTTGTTTTAATAAAATTACTTTCAGTCATTTGTCTCCTTAGTTCAATTCCATTTAATTGCTTTTATTTTAGTGTTAATTTGATTATCATTACCATTTATTTCTGTTTATCTTATATAAAAAAAAAAAATATATATATATATATATATATATATATATATATATATATATATATATATATATATATATATATATATATATTATTATTTCAAATTAGTTTTTATACATCTTAATTCAGCTTCAAATAGTTTGTTTAAGTTGTTAAAAGCTTATAAAAACCATATTAGCTTACTGTTTCATCTAATCTATCAAAAATACAATAGTCAAAGAGTCAACTGTGAATAGCTTATAGAAATAAGCATCAGCTTATTGGAGTTAGAGGCAGCCAAATAGGAGCTTTTGGCCTGTCTAAAGACAGGCTGTGAGGGCGACCCTTTCTGTTTGGGCTGAGAGGGTGTTTTGTAAGTTTTTCCGTTTTAGTTTTGAAGTTGAAATTGAATCTGTCATTTAATAGAGTGTAGATCTGCTTTTGTTGCTTGATTCTGATTTATGCATCTTATTTAGTGTAGTATTAGATTACTTTGTCTTTTCATTGCTATCAACGACCACTCACCAAAGCTCAGACGATTTTGGAAGAAGAAAGGATTAGAAGAGAAAAGATGAAACAACCAGTATCTGCTGAACCTGAGACTGAAGGCCTTTCAGTCGAAGAAGAAAATGAACGGGCTCTCAACCTTGGTCTCCTCCACAGCCGAATTGATACAATCAATGCTGATCTACCTCCACCTCCAGTGTTCTCTCAGACCACCGAAGCTGGCGGATCTAGCAGCATCCCTGAGCCTACCACAAGGATCGCCACAGACTTAGTTGTTTATGACAATCCCTCAGTGTCTCCCACCGACATTGAAATGACTATGGGAGAGGAAGAAGAGGGAGATCCCATGGATACTGATGCTCCAAGACTTATGTCTATGGAAGAAATGGAGCTCAGAGAAAGGGCTCAGGAAGAGGAACTGAAAAGAAAACAAGAAGCTGAAGAGGCCAGACTTGAAGAGATTGCTCAAGCTAAACTGGAAGAAACAATCAGAATGGAAGAAAGCAGGAAAGCAGAAGAGGCAGCCAAGCTGGCTGAAGAAAAGTTAAAGAAGGAAGAAGAAGCCACGCTTAAGGCCGAAGCTGAGAAACGGGCTGAAGAACAAAGGGTAATAGAAGAAGCAGCAGCCAAAGATAAGAAAGTTGAACAACCCGAACCTAAGAAAGGAGATGCCAAAGACTCTACCACCATCATTGAATCATCACAGTCGTCTCCTCCTGCATCTGAATCAACACATGACAAATCAATCAAGAAACCGAGCACCAAAGCCTCTGCTGCATCAAAGTTACTCAAGTCAGCTTTCAAAAGAGTACATGAAAAGAAGAGAAGCAGATTGGAAGATCAGGTTGCAACACTTGTAACCCAAGTTGCTGAATTGACTAAACTGAACTCGAACGTCCAAGAGCTGCAAGACAAAGTTGATACTTTCTTAGCTAAAGACGTACAGGAGAACTTGGAAGCCGCACTAGCAGCTCAAGCACAAGAATACATGGCACAACACCTGGTTGCTGAGTTGAAAGATCTGCTGGCACCCATGAGGGACGAACTCACCAAGTTCGCAGAGCAAGCAGTCAAGAAAGTGATCCGATCAACCACATTCACTCTTCGAGCTGACAAGTCCACTGTTCCACTACCAGGGCTATCTCTGGATGAATTGGAAGCTCAACTCTTAGAAAAGCTGGCAAACAAGTTCACCTTGACTCATGAAGAAGCCAAAGTCTTGGAAGCATTAAAAGACAAGATGAACAAAGATACGTGCAGCACAGAGGCTGATAAGCTAAAACGTGAAAGAGATGATGAAGACAGGGATCCGAATTCTCAGGCAAAGAAACAAAAACAAGCCGAAGGACCCACATCTCATACACCGGTAATCCCCCCAACCACAACAACTTCCTCTCAACAACCGAAGGCATCAGGTTCTGCTCCCAAGGCACACGACCATTTCGAATACACCGGTGGTGACGACATACCTCAACCCGATGAAGTTCCAGAACCGTCTCCTAAGAAGAAGAAGAAAGATAAGAAAGGAAAGCATCATCAACCCACACCAGACACCTCATCTAAAGGCACCGAACCAAAGAAACCTAAAACAGTCCTTAGCTGGCTAGACCAAGACAACAGTGCCGAATACTCCTGGTTTGAGAAGATGATCAATTCGCAACCACCACTGGAAGACAATCATGAACCTCAAGATGGTCGAACGGTGGAATATGCTCAAATGATTCAGAAAAAGTTTAAGATGAAAAAGATGAATAAGAAAGAGCTGCGAAGAATCAAGAATGATGCTTTCAATCTTCTGAAAGATAGGTCTGCCAACTCAATCGAGCTTGAATACCATCTGGAAAATATTGCTCGAGCTATGTCAAGCAATATTGACTGGATCAATCCTGAATCATATGTCGATCCGGTCACAAAGAAAACCGCACCTTACATTACTGACTGGTCCAAACCACTACCGATGATTGGGAAGCCTAAGGAACCAAAGATCCCATACAAGTTCTTCTACAACACAGACTTGGAATTTCTGAAACTTGGCAGCAAGATTGAGAAGAAGTACGTTACCTTACTCGCCTTTCTCCCTGCAGCTCGATATCTCAACAATGCCATCGAAGAAGAAGCTTCAGCATTATTCGTTGACAAAATTGTTGAATATGACCGGAATGCTCTTTACGGCATACATCATTGGCCAAACAACCGGGCATAGTACTATCGAAGCAGCAGACTTAATCAGACGATGGGTGATGTAGCAAGTGATTTGAAGATAGTCTCCATTCAATTCATCTCTACTGTCACTTTCTTTGGGTACCCCTTCCTCAGCAAAATCACACTTAAAAGACTTGATGAAAAGGAGTACGATATTTCCGAGTCTGACTTTCCACGACTACGTCTCAACGACATCGAAGACATGTACCTGCTCAAAGTTCAAGGAAAACTCTGTGGCTTGCCTAAAGAGATGCAGCTTGCCTTTATCCAAGCTCTTCTAATCTTCATCAGGCAGATTGTCATAAGAGAAAGAGTTGAAGATCTTCAGTTGGGAGTAGAAAGTTATCAGAAGAAGCTCAATCTCACCAAACCAAACCTGTTTGACATCCCCGACCTTCCACATCTATCTCAGTACACCTTGATCAGACAACCATTTGGGTTCACCTACCGCAGTATTAACGGTCGAAACTGCTTTATGGGTTATGAAGAAATTCATAAGTTCTGTGATGAAACCCTGAAGTTCGTCAGAGATAGGATCAAAGGCAGAATCAATGACATAGAACTGGGGAAATCAAAAAGGTGGAACACCAATGAAGCCAGGGATGCTCGCAGATTCATCTTAAGGATTGAGAATAGATTGAAGCGCAGGGATCAGTTTCGAAGGTTGGAAAGTTATGTGGGAGGCAGACAGAAGTTTCCGGTGTTGACATTTCAGAGACCTGATTGGTAGATCATTGTAAGAATTTGATTTGATTTGTCAATAATTTACTTCATAATGGTTTGTGTACGCATTACAGTGCACAACCCGAACTTGTAAAGAAAGGACCCTGAGGTACGCATCAGTGCCTCAATCCTAACTATAAGGAGCGAAGGCTTCTTACTTTTGAGTAGAATTAATCAAACTTTTATGATTTTTCACAATTCTGCTCAAAAGGACAAGTATTTCACCTCAATAAGACCTACTCACTTGTTGAGGGGGAGCACTTGTCAAAACTAAATACTTTGTTCAAAATCAAAAGGTCTTGGTGAATCTTCCCATAAGACTCAAAAAGCATATTTTAATCAAAAAGTTTAACAAAAACAACATCTCATATGCTATTTTTGAGGGGGAGAAAATGAAAAAGTGATTATAATATATGAAGTTAAAGCTGAAAAGTTGTATCTTGTGCGAGCTAGACTCAGATTCACCCAGGAATTGACGAGATAATTAAAGTCTGTAATATCGAAAGGACTTATCCTCGACGGGTAATAACATCAAGTTAGTTCCTAGAGCTAGTTGTCACCTAAAAGCTGACAATGTATCTCTTTAACTAACCACGTAAGCGTGTCTCGAAAAGGATTAGTCTTAGTAGAAATGTACCGTCTCGAGAAACTTTCTATGGACTTGACCAGGCCGGGTAATAACTTCAAGCTAGTTTAACTAGTGATGTAAGCGTGTCTCGAATCGGTCTTGTTCACTGAAAGTGGATCAATTCAAAAGTGATTGCTCCTCCCGCATGTGCAAATTTATTAAATACTTATGAGCACATGTGCAGGGGGAGCCCTTCAAAAGTGTACGCAAAACTCTCAAAGTGTTAAACCAAAATATTTGATTATCACAAACACTTTGAGAAATTTTCAATCAAAGGTTTCTTGGCTACTGTCGGAGTTATAAGGTGATTAAGATAGGAATATCCGTCCTATGATCCGCCAGAGCTGGAGGGATCTACCCAAGGACATCTCCCATAGTTAGAATTAGAAGTCCTTAGGTATGATACGAAAAAAGGAGAAAAGAATGAAAGGGAAAGAAGGAGTTGAAGAATTAAAAAGAAAAGTAAAGAAAAGGGTGAAAAGAAATAGCCCTCCATATGAATCAACCTTAGGGCAGACACCGGGTTCAATACATATGCTACTGGCTGTTGCAAAAGACAACACCGGTATTGAAGATTAAGCCGTCATGGACCCAGTGACGCAATGCACTAAAACCTTCTTAACCACTCAAGTTCTCTCAAAAGAGCTTGTTTCATTCTCACGGGGAACCCGCGTAACCTATCGACCTATCTCTTAGAGACGGTTGATATTGAAGCAGGAGACACCTCCCCAGTCTCCGCATAGGAAACATAGGTGTGCACTTATAGAGTCTAGAGCCATGAGATACATCAAAGATCTCTTAGGAACACTTAGTATTTCTACAACTGGTGTTCTACATCAATGGACACCAGCTGTAAATTATTGAGTCCTTCGCAGATCTTAGCAATCTGCCGAGAACGTTTATGAGAGGATTACTTATGTATTTCTCAATGATTGAACGGAAATCCTGCCAGGGTCAACATCTAACAGCCCTGACAGCAGGTCACTTCGGTAACCCCACAAGGGTTACGCTTAGTGTTTGCGGTGGTTCCATTACGGTCTACAGTCGTGGAGTGATCCCCAGCGACTCACCCAGTCATCGAGCTACTCAGTAGGTCTCGTAAGCTCCTTCGGGAGTATCTGATATGGGAACGGCCTGGATAAGGATTAGAAGGAGTCTTCACAATATGCTGTTGATGAGCTCTAATTCCTTATCCGTAAGTACCGGTTGTTTTATTGCTAACTGTTTACTCGCATGTACCTCACTTCCATGATGGTAGATTCCAACATGCTCATACATACATCTTGAAGCAAAAGATAGCTCCCCCAAAGATCTTAACAACACAAAGTTCCAAGAAAGATTCTACGACAATAAGAAGAATCTACAAAGTATAAAGACAAAGATCTCAATGTATCAAAAGGAACTTCTTGCACGTGAAAAGTCTAAGTCCAAAGATGTATGAGTATGTTGGAATGGCGGACAACCATCACAGACGCAGGAGTGACGAACAACAGATTACATCATAACACATCACTACATCATCACCAAAGAACAAAGACAAAGAGCAAAGTATATTCATTATCACTCAACCATTTTGAAGACGTCTAGAGTTTTACATGTCACAAGTCAACGACAAATATGAAGACGTCAAGCAACCGTGATGACCGACCCTTAGGGGGAGATTGTTGGAATCATACTTTTGTATTTAGTCAAGTCTCGGTCATTACATTTTGTAATAGGTTGCTTTAGTATTTATTTCATTTAGTTTATGTTACAAGGCTTATGTGCTAAAGCCCTATGGGCCTTAAAGCCCACGAATTAAGAGATAAGGAAGGAAGGGAGTGTTGCCCTAACTCCTTCCTTATAAATAGAGAGCTTGTGTAAACATTTCATTTGTTAGTTATTTGATTATCTTAAGGAAACTCTTGCACTTTCACCTTTCATATTGTCTCATAATCAACCAATCTCTTTTCTCATCTTATTTCTTTCTAAATCATACTTGTGTTTACAAAATGGTGACCTAACAACCCCTTTAAACTTCACTTGTCAAGTGATTATCAAAGGTTTCAATGAATCTGCCTATGAAACTGATTTTAAAAGTTCTAATATAATTAAATGAGATCATAGAAGCATAAAGTATCAATAACACAAGCACAAAACACAAAGATGTCAGTTTTGTATTTTACACAGTGAAAGGTGAAATTTTAGCAACAATGGAATCTAATTAATAAGCAGCCTATATTAAGCTATATTATCAATAACAAATATCAAATAAACATCTAAGAACACTATTTAAACAGTAACAAGCATGATCAAAACAAAAGCATAATATTGAAATATCACTTACAAATGGTAACAAGCTGAGAACAATGAACCAATGAACCAAATCAATACCTATTGTCCCCCATAGGACTCTAAACCATGAACAATCCAAATTGTGTCCTGCTCCTTGCTCCAAGTACTCTAACCACTGATTTTTTATTTTTACTTTATTTAATTTGTATTTTTCTTATTTTTTTCTTTTATGAACTAACCAGCTAAGTGAGGTTTTCTTAAGCCTATTTGAGCTTTGTCAAAGCTTATATAAGCTTATGAATTCAATAATAACAACAACTAACAGCTTACAAGCTTTGTGAAACTTTTGAGAATTTAATGAAAATACAAAAACTGAGAATCAAACTGAAATCTTAAATTGATTATTGCAAAAGATGTAAAGTTCACTGATACAACTTAAATGACAACTCAAAAGCATAAAATTACACTAAGAAGGTTGAATTACACTATTCGACAATAAAACTAAACTAACTAAACTAATACTTCCTCTCTTCTGCTTCTTTTCTTCTTTATAGATACTTTCAGGGTTTTATGGGACCCACTTGTCATTTCCCACCACATCAGAGCCGTTGATAAGGTCTGAGTAATCCACACCGTTTAAATATGAAACTTGGCGCCAAAGTCATAGGGGTAGCGTGTACGGGTTTTAAGGGCAATTAAATGGGTTTGGTGAGGCGTGGAGGACAAGGGGATAGTGGGTAGGACAGCTGGGGTGTGAGGTGGTGGCAATACCAGGCAAGGTGGAGGGGCGGTTTTGGCTTGTGAGGGAGATGAACAGTGACCATGGTTTGCCGGTTTTATTTATTTAAAAAGGTGGGCTGGGTAGGGAGTTGGGCCAAAAGAAGTGGGGGTGGGCTTGGTGTGTAACTTGGGTTGGATTAGGTATTGGATTATAATAAAACATAGGGTCCGTTTAATTTTTATAGGTATTAAATCACAAGGACCAAAAATGTAATTTGGGCAATGTTGAGGGGCTGTTGTGGCATTATTCCAAATTTATGACAAGGGCCTAACTTGCCAAGTATAGATAATACAAGATATTTTTCACTTTTTAATTACCGGGGACTATTTTTGCCAAACCTTCAAACTTGAGGGACCAATTATGTAAATTCACCAAACTTCACACCAAGGACCATTCCTGCAAAAGATTAGTAATACAAGGACCAAAATTGATTTTCTCAAAGTTTTTACATCCCAAGGACCATTTCTGTCAATTTCCAAAGTAAAGGGACTAAACTTGTAATTTTATGAAACTTTGCACCAAAGGACTAAATATGTAACTTTATGATTAAAAAGGACCTTTGGTGACTTTTTCAAGTTTTTAGAATAACCAGGGACTAGTTTTGCCAATTTATGAAACTTAAGGGACTGAAACTGCCAATTATGCAAACTTTGTACGTTTTTCATCTGTTTTTGCATATTTTGCATTTGAAACATATAAAACACACTTCTAAGATATTTCAAGTATTTTGATGCATATTTGAGTGTTTTTGTATGTTTTGGCAGTTCAGATTGGTATAAAATGATGAGTATTTAGACACTCATCAATCCCCCACACTAAACTATTGTTAGTCCCTAGCAATCTTTTGAGAAAAACTTAATGGATTTGAAAAAATCTTTACCAAAAT
Organism: Artemisia argyi; assembly: GCA_030686995.1. Classification (NCBI taxonomy): domain Eukaryota; kingdom Viridiplantae; phylum Streptophyta; class Magnoliopsida; order Asterales; family Asteraceae; genus Artemisia; species Artemisia argyi. The sequence continues at coordinate 105,538,723 of CM060709.1, forward strand.
CCATCACTTCTAGAGTAGCCAGATGTAAGAACTGTGGTACATCTGATAACCGTGTGATTTTGAGCAAATCACCAGCTGTCAACGGATTTGATTAGTCTTTACCAAAAGCCGTTTGCTTCTGGACTAGCCAACTCTTGATGGAATAGTCAACATCTTGGTGAGCTGATTACCAATTATGGTTTTTCCACTGCCTTTACCGCAAGCCATAATCTTGCGGGCTAGCCAACTCATTCGCTTTATGGGATATGGGGAGTTGAGGAACCATACAATTTTGGGCAAATTGCAAGCCATAAATGGATTTGAGTTATCTTTACCAAGAACCGTTTGCTCCTGGATTAGCCAATCCTTATGTGGGTTAGACATGGCGGACTGATAACCATTTATTGCGTTCTAAGTGAGAAATTTTTTTTAAAATTTTGGCTAAAATGGGGGTTCTTGATGGAACATGTGTTTAAATTCGTTAGAATAACGAATCTCCCCCCACACTTCGAACTGAATATTGTCCTCAATATTCAAAGTACCGGGTGTTAAACCAACACTTAGAACGTAAGAAAGAAAATATTCCATAGCCTTTATTTAAGTTTATGTACATACATTTTTTTTAGAGGATATATATATATATATATATATATATATATATATATATATATATATATATATATATATATATATATATATATATATATATACAACATGTGGGTTAGTATCTCCCCCACACTTAGGGTGAAAACCCTAAGTAAATGCTACTGTTTTTATTTACCGAGTCGCTAGCTTGACTCGACCCCGAATTCATTTGTCCATGGGGAAGCATGATGTGGAAGAGACAATCTGCATCGGACTTTCATTCAAGATGTTTGGATAGACATTTGAAGCACGTGAAAGTTCCACTCCGATGAGATATACAGAGAGACCCTAGCTCATAAATTTATGAATGAGAATGCCGGGGTCAAAGATAATGTCCTCACTCCCAAAAGAGTGAAGAACAGGAGAAGCCACGGGATATATGAAGAAAAGAAAGAAAATCATGATGAAAATCATAACTAACTCCTCATCTTCAATAGGAGAATTCATTGTTTCATGAATCTCCTCTTTTAAGCTCGTTTGATCAAGACATATTATGGGTATGTCTAGATCAAAATAGAAATTATCATACTCCGGAGGAGATATGATATGAGTGAGTTCACCGGAGAACTCCTCAAAGGTGAATGATTTATATTCGGGATTGAATTGAGTGAGTTCATTGGGGAACTCCTCAAAATTAAATGATTCATAAATGGGAAGAGAATTATAAGAATGAGAAGTGGTGATACCACTTATCTTCTCTCCCGTTTGATCAAAATGGAACGTTTGCAATTCCGGAATAGAATCATTGATCAAAATCTCACTATCCTTGATGGGGATAGGAAATGAAATAGGCTATTCATTAAAAGCCTCGATTCTAGAAATGAGAAGATTAGCATTTAATAATGTAAGACGAAGAGCTTCGTCTTGGATTATTTCTTCATCATTCTCTTCTTCTGAGTTGACAAGCTCAGAAGGTAATTCCCCCACAAAACTTATGTCTCCACAAGATAAAGAATAGTTCTCAACCGAATCAGAGAACATCTCAATATGATCATTTGGAAAGACAAGAGGGGGAGGGATATCACACATATGATCAAGAATTCCCTGTGACTCACTTGGGATTGAGACAAGGTTCTCAACACTAGACTTTATGAATTCGTCCGATTCCTTTTCAGGAACAGTGTCAAGATGCTCGTCCCCCATGCTCAGAGAGTGAGTGGGAACCTCGGGTGTGATAACATCATACTCAGGGAGATGAGAAGGACTAGCAGTAATGGATTCTACAAGTTTCATTATTTCTACTGCTGGTGATTCAGTTATATTCTTTTCTCCCTGTATATCCATGGAAGGAGTCTCAACTGATGAACTTGATGAGGTATCATCACTTTCATCATCTTCATCGAGAAAAACAGCATTTTGAAATTTGGTACGTGTTATAGCTGCTTGTTCTAAGACTAGTAATTCTTCCATGCTTCTTTCGTCTCTAGCAGCATGTTTTTCAGCAAGTAATTCCGTGATAGATTTATCACGAGAATATTGAGTGAGTGGAGACTGTGGGGGTGTGGATGTGTCAAAACCGAATGTATAAGAACTAGAACAATGTTCAGGTTTATAATACGGTTGACATTGAAAATCATCATGAGGACCCCCACAATGTACACAAGAAAAACTTGGTGCATTGAGAGATGACATATTAGCCAACTCCTCCTTAAGGTTTTTAAGTTTTTCAAGAACCTCTAGACAATGGTCTTGCTGGTTTTGAGGAGTTTCTTGAATCATTTGGCACTGTGGAGGTGGGTCTTGAAACGAATAGTCGTAATTGTTACAAGGAAATGGATTCCTTGTTTGACAATCAGAGCTAAAGTGTGGACCTCCACAGTACTCACAACAGTAAAACTGTTGAGTCTGGCTTGGTGTATTTTGATACGAAGCATCATTGATATTCGGATAATATGATTCTTGCTCGTATGAATGTGATGGGTAGTTGGAAAAATTTGAGGAGTCGTTGAATGAGTTTTGATTAGGATCATAAGCAAATGAATTACTCGATCCACAAAACAAACAACTCCCGTCTTGAATATCATTACCACATTGTTCACATGTACACCAACGACATGGAAAACCGAAAAGCGGCTCACCACAACCGACACAAGGAACAAAATCTGGAGGTGGGACAAGTGGTGTGCTCTGAGAGCTAGGAATTTCCACCACTTCTGTTATGGTCTCTGGTTTTTGTTTTTAATAAATGTGAAGATTAGGCAAATCGTTCTTTTCAGTTACTGCCTTAAGCTCTGTACGTTTGCTTGACAAACTTTTAACCGTAAACCGTGAAAGGTTAGGATCAATTGTGAGCTTAGATTCTTGGATAACCGTAGGTTGGACGTATTTAGCACTTTCATTTTCAGAGGAAAGTACCGGGTCCTTTGTCACCTCGGTTTCATGATCTCTTTCCCTCACCGGAGAGGGAATAGGAATTGAAGGTCCATCATAATCAACACGACATCTCAACATTTTTGACCAGGCCGTAAGTTTTTCAACTTTGCTTTTAAAGGCCCTTTGTTCAAAGAAATTGTCATTGATGTGTGGGAATCGCAACAGGCTTTACCTCTCAAGGGATCTCGAGAAGCTTACAACCCCCACCAGGCAGTGTACCTGATTGTTGTAGTATAGTATAGTGACAAGTACCGGGGGATTGATCGTTCAGCTTAGGAATAGTGTCGCTAGGATTAGAAAGCCTAAATTACTAGTTCTAAAGGTGAGGGATGATTATTTTTGTGTTTTTATATTTTATGGAAAGCAATTAAAATCTCGGGTTTTGGAAGAGTGGGCGGAATTAGTTGCTATTCAACTAACCCAAAACTAAGATGCAATCAAAATAAAATACTAAAAATGAAAATAAACTAATTAAACTAAGGTTGAGAGCAGTAATTGGAGAAAATGTGTTTACTTAGATTTCACTACTCCCTAGATATCTTTTACACGTTAATTACTTGTTATAATTGCATGGATGACGGATTGTATTCCTTAATACCATTCATGGGGTGGCATACATAACTCCCCAATTCTATGAGCTCTTATCTCCTCCTACACCATGCCCAGCACAACTATAGGGATTGTAAACAGTGGCTCATGCATTAAATACAACCAATAAAGACCTAGTACGCCTCGGTTCATGTTTCTTAAGACGTTCAAGCATGTTACCATTTGGAGATCTGCCAGTTTTCTTAAGCCTAACATATAAAATCATTCATCTAAGACAAGAATAAACAAGTAATCAACACATAATCAATATCTAGGTTTCATTAGATCTAAGCAAACAAAGAGATCTAGCCTAGCATAATGAAATTGAGACAAGAACAAGATATAGACAACCAACACATAGACATATTGATTGAATTAGAAGAACACTTATCTCAATTACAATGCAAGGTATCAAGGGTTTGGAACCCTTGAAAAACCTGTAAAAGTTGCACCAAAATCGTTTTTAGGGTTTCTCCAAAACTTCTCTCTTAAATGTGAAAAACTAGAAAACTATATATAGGAAAATAGGGGTGACGGCATCAAGAACAAAGGTGTGACGCCATCATCTCGCCGCCAAATACTTCCTCGGACGGCCTTGATCTACTTCTGACGCCCTGTGTGACGCCGTTATGAGCTACGGATTTTAATTCTTGGGGTTTGACGCCGTCATGAGTTTACTCTTGACGCCTTCATGTACTGTTCCAGCATGGAAAATTGAGACTTTGCCGTTTTCTTCACTTTTATGCTCCAAAAACGTCCAAAATGGCTTCTTTTCCAGAATTCACTCTCCAAGTACCTAAAATCACAAAAGGAACGATTTAGGGCAATATTTGATCAAATAAAGTCGGATTCGGGCTTAAATGACCACTTAAAAACGGATCATTTTTCGCCTCATCATATACCCTTACACTTGAGATTTGCTTGTCCTCAAGCAAATGCGCTTTTATTCTACTCAAAATACAAGTTAGGGGTCATTTAACACTAATATAAAAGTAATTACAACAAATAATCGTTCCACTAAAGACCAATAGACAAGCACGGAGGTCATAAACTAGCACCTCACAAATAGTGTTTAGATACTCACATCTCTCGGGTGTAATAAAGTAATATAACATTATGGAAATGGAAGATATCTCTCACTACCTGTCATAGCAAAATAGATTACCATAGGCTTGGGAAAGGATCAAACCTCCACCACATGGCGTAAGCACCTAGGATAAACTATCAAAGAGGTCTTTTAAAGGGTTGTAACGTTAGGTATAGGGATATGAATTACACGGTTTTGTTGGATAAAGGGAGTTTTACTGGTGGCGAGTTAACAATCTTAGTTAATTACATGTACAATATGGCGTTGCTAAGCCAAGACTAGATTCGACTTAAGCTAATAAATGAAAAATAACAAAAACATAAAATGAACATAGAATGAAACGGGATGGTAGTCCGTATGTTTTTTTTTTTTTTTTTTTTTTTTTTTTTTTTTTTTTTTTTTGTGCATACACTCTTACCCTACCATCCAAAATAATACATCATAGGGGATGAACATTCCCCTTACACTTGAATCTTTACATACTTTACATTCAACTATTCTAATGACTCGAATTAAGAAAATCAAAACACTTGGAGCACTTTTAAGATTAACGCACATATGGGGGTAATAAATGATGTTCTTCCCCATTACTCCATAAAATAAGTACTTACCCATGAGTCCCAATCGTCGCAAAACAATATGTACAAGGATATGACTCGACTTAGCAACCATGTAATCAATTAGAAAGTTAACTTAGGGTTTAACAAATAACAATAATGCACTAAAAATGAGCGCATACACGGAAGGCTAAGGCGATTTGGGTGTACATTTAAGTGGGGTGTAACAAATTCTTCCTTTAAGTAAAATGCTTAAAGTTAGAAACGAAAAGATAGGCTCGGAGGGGTGTACTAGGGGTTTCGTGTACTAAAAATGAGTACAACGCTAAGGGTGTGGGAAAAATTAGTTGACTTAACTAGCCAAGTAATATGACTTAAATGGTCAAGTAATTATGATACGGGTTTAACACAAGGGTAATCCTAATGCCTCTTATCATGTAGTAAATCCTACCACACGAATGTAGTCTCACTAGCGGTCTCGGGATGCATCACTAACGCAAGTTCTAGAATCTAAATGCTACCGATACACTCATAAGCACTAATAGTGAATGCTTTTCCTATCAAATCTAAAGGCAAACCTCACATATTTGGGTGGAAAATTTTTCTGAATATACGGTTATGTGCTAGTCATACAATCTCCTATCCATGAGACGCTTGCTATGGCTAAAGTTTCAGTCCTAAATGTTGTAAAAAAATTTAAATTTGGCGCTAAAATTGCACTAACAAGTATTTCTCATAGTTTTATTACACATCTACCATTAAACAAAACAAACTCAAGCGAAAGTGCATATGTAAGGTATCATCTTTTTACCCTCCCCTTACATTTAAGATGAACATTGTCCCCAATGTTCAAGTAAAGAATGTAAAAGTGAAAAAGTAAAGAGAATGAAATCAAATACTCCCCTGATTCGCTCGGTATGGATTAAAGGTTGGCCAGGTTAAATCTTCTTCCAAGAAAATGAACAATCAAAGCTTCCCTTCCAGAATATAAATCATCTCCTTGTCGAACATAACCTGTAAATCCTGACAAAAATAGACAAGACAACCTTGCGTAAAATCGGCGGCATCCTATATAAGTTACTAAATCCTAGAAAACAAAGTAAGATATAATGCTTGTGGAATGAAGTTTGCAGATTTCCTAGAGATTATAAAACTTAATAATTCACAAAAACCATAAGACTCCGTTAGAAAAACAAAACCGGTAAAATTTCCAGATTTTAACTCCTGACGCCATCAAGAGTAAACCCCTGAAGCCGTCAGAATGGACCTGCAGAAATTCTTATGTTAAGTTTCCGGAAAATTTCTGGAAAAACTTGGTCCTACTTCCTGGAAAATCCTGCAAAACTTCATTATGACTCAATACAAGCATTTGACTCTAACAAATACGAATACACATGCTCATTTAATATTGTGGAGAATCATGATCGGTTTGTTTCTTAAAAACATATTTGGGGTTTCCCCTTACACTTATCTTTTGCAAAATACCTTTATATGCAATTAAGACAAAGTTAAAAACAAAATAAAGCATTTTCACAATTTACTTTGAAACATGAGCCACAAACAATAAAAATAAAACATGCATACGGAAACAAATAAAATCAAACAAACAAACAAACAAATAAAAACATACAAAACATGGGTTGCCTCCCAAGAAGCGCTTGTTTTTGTTCGAGTCACGAGCCTGACTCTACCCTTATTTAACGGAAATAGGTGAGGTTTTCCCTACACTTAGGATTAAGTGCGGGTGGAAGTAGCGATACACACCCTTAGGGTGGAAATATGCCTCGTGAAGAAAGAGTGGTGGATGAATTATATGCTTAAAGGGGTGTGCTCCTATCATCATAACCTTACCCAATTCAATCGGGTTAATGGGTGGATTAAGATTTTCTCCTAGAAAGGGATCATTTTCAATCAACTTCAAGAGATTACTAGTTGGGGATCCATCTTGACCTAGTAAACCCGGTTTAAACCCATAATGTTTCTTGTAATCAATCGTAAATGGATGATGTAAGTATGTAAGGTCATTTTCCACTCCTATATTGGCTTCCTCTCTATAAGGCTTAGAGTCCACTACCTTTATCCCAAGACTACTCAGACTATATGGTTTGATGGGTGGGTCGGCTCCTCTTTTGTCTCCTAGATGTATATCTAAGGATGGAAAGTTGTGTGAAGATTGAGGTTCCGGTTCATCAACACTAGGTAATCCCCTAGAACTAAGAGTAAGGTTATCACTACAAGTATTCAAACCTATATCCTCTAGTGGTGTTTGGTACAGGGGTTCTACCTCTATTGGGGCTCCTATAGTCTCTTCTACTTCTTCCGGGTAAGTCACGGGTGGTGTGTATTCCTCAAGTGATGGTAGGACTTGTGGGGTACTTATTGGGCTTGGGTTTTCTACTATCTCTTTCATCACATCAATATCACCTACGTGTTCAGCTTGTATTGTGGTGAAATCAATCCACCCCGTGCACCCAGTTATCTCATTTATACGCTTATCCCCAAACAATCTTCTTGCTTGTTCCCTTAAACTTGCTATCAATTGATCTGTAACAACATTTGTTGGGTTGTCCATTTTTTTGGCAAGTATGGCACAATTCTCTATGGCTTCCCATGCTTTATCAGCACTTAACCCCCAAAGGTCCCCATGTGCGGTATGGTCAATATCCATTTTGGTATAGTTGTCGACACGATGGTAAAATATTTCAATTTAGGACCACAGATCGAAATTATGATGAGGGACTTTTCGGAGTAAATATTTAAAACGAGCCCATGCATCATAGATAGGTTCATCCTCATGTTGTTTAAACATCAAGATGTCATTTGGGGTGGGTGAATTTCGTGGTTGGTAGTATAGTGGATTCGCGTTCTCCATAATGGCTAACGGAATAGTCAATGGAAAGGTTTTTTACAAACAAAGACACAAAGAAAAAAGATAGACTAAAGAAGACCTAAAAATAAAAATAAAATCTTACTAGAAAGGAATCTAGCAAGTAGACCTAATAAAAAGAAATTCTAACCTAGACAATAACTATTCCCCGGGCTGCGGCGCCAAAAACTTGATGCGTGGGAATCGCAATAGGCTTTACCTCTCAAGAGATCTCGAGAAGCTTACAACCCCCACCAGGCAGTGTACCTGATCGTTGTAGTATAGTATAGTGACAAGTACCGGGGGATTGATCGTTCAGCTTAGGAATAGTGTCGCTAGGATTAGAAAGCCTAAATTACTAGTTCTAAAGGTGAGGAATGATTATTTTTGTGTTTTTATATTTTATGGAAAGCAATTAAAATCTCGGGTTTTGGAAGAGTGGGCGGAATTAGTTGCTATTCAACTAACCCAAAACTAAGATGCAATCAAAATAAAATACTAAAAATGAAAATAAACTAATTAAACTAAGGTTGAGAGCAGTAATTGGAGAAAATGTGTTTACTTAGATTTCACTACTCCCTAGATATCTTTTACACGTTAATTACTCGTTATAATTGCATGGATGACAGATTGTATTCCTTAATACCATTCATGGGGTGGCATACATAACTCCCCAATTCTATGAGCTCTTATCTCCTCCTACACCATGCCCAGCACAACTATAGGGATTGTAAACAGTGGCTCATGCATTAAATACAACCAATAAAGACCTAGTACGCCTCGGTTCATGTTTCTTAAGACGTTCAAGCATGTTACCGTTTGGAGATCTGCCAGTTTTCTTAAGCCTAACATATAAAATCATTCATCCAAGACAAGAATAAACAAGTAATCAACACATAATCAATATCTAGGTTTCATTAGATCTAAGCAAACACAAAAGAGATCTAGCCTAGCATAATGGAATTGAGACAAGAACAAGATATAGACAACCAACACATAGACATATTGATTGAATTAGAAGAACACTTATCTCAATTACAATGCAAGGTATCAAGGGTTTGGAACCCTTGAAAAACCTGTAAAAGTTGCACCAAAATCGTCTTTAGGGTTTCTCCAAAACTTCTCTCTTAAATGTGAAAAACTAGAAAACTATATATAGGAAAATAGGGGTGACGGCGTCAAGAACAAAGGTGTGACGCCGTCATCTCGCCGCCAAATACTTCCTCGGACAGCCTTGATCTACTTCTGACGCCCTGTGTGACGCCGTTATGAGCTACGGATTTTAATTCTTGGGGTTTGACGCCGTCGTGAGTTTACTCTTGACGCCTTCATGTACTGTTCCAGCATGGAAAATTGAGACTTTGCCGTTTTCTTCACTTTTATGCTCCAAAAACGTCCAAAATGGCTTCTTTTCCAGAATTCACTCTCCAAGTACCTAAAATCACTAAAGGAACGATTTAGGGCAATATTTGATCAAATAAAGTCGGATTCGGGCTTAAATGACCCCCTAAAAACGGATCATTTTTCGCCTCATCAGTCATCAAGAGATGTCATTAGAATCAATTACGGAACAAGTGGAAGAAGGTAGAATTAAAAGGATAGAGGGTAAAGGGATGAATATTTTTGGTATTTTTGAAAATTTTTGTAGTACTAATAAGAAGGAAAATGTTTTTGGTTTTTTGTGTTCGTTGAAAACTGATTAAAAAGTTTTTGGGAACAGTTTTGGTTTTATATGATAATAATATGAATAAGGATGGGTAAATATACAATGAGTGTGTATTCAGGTTTACTAATACGCAAAATCGTTTAGAATAATCGCACAAACTCCCCGGCAGCGGCGCCAAATTTTGATTCGCCTCAAACGGTCAGATAATTATTGGTCAACCACTTGTGAATGGTCAATTATAATAGTCAAACAGCTGAGGCAAATGCTTCCGTGGAATACAGTGTTTCCCCGGGTCGTAATGTCCCAACGAGGTGTGCGATGTTTTATTAAAAACGAATATGTGATCAGTGAATGTGAAAAGGAAAGGTATAAAGTGTGTGTGTGATTACACTAGGGTTTTATAACTTAAAATAAATTAAATAAACTATTTTAACGATTACGTGAAACCTAGGTATCTAAAAACGTATAAACGTACACCAATTTAAAATCAGACGCGACTGCGTGCTGAGAAAAAGGTGGGTTTTAAGAAAAATAAACTATAGGGGTTAAAAATGAAAATTCTATAAACTTAAACTTAAAAGAAAATTAAATTAAAAAGAAAATTATTTTTTAGATTATTTTATTATTTATTATTAATTATTTAATTAAAAACTATTTAACTATTTAATTAAAACTAATTTAACACAAACTAAAAATGATAAATACTACAAATTAAACTAAAAATTTACAAAAATAATTTCTAAACTTAAATTAGAACTTGAAGAAAGTATAAAAAATAAAAATAAATATTTTTGTCTTTTTATAAGCTTTTTATTAGTTAAAAACTATTTATCTTAATTAAACTATTTAAATTAATTTAAATTACAAATAATACTAAAATGACTTAGAAAATTATGAAAAAATTTATAAAACTATTTTAAAACTTATAAAAGCTATAAAAACTAGGTGTTGCTTTATAAAAAATAATTATGCTATTTATAACTTACTTATTAATTAATTATTAATAAAAATATTTTTAATTCTAATAAATACTAAATTACAAAATAAAAATCTGAGAAAATTATTAAAAATACTTTGACCTAACAGGAAATTAATAAAAATATAAAATTACAACTTACTTAATAAAAATATAAAATTGAAAATTAAAATTAAATTATATTAAATAGAAACTATCACTTATTTTTATATTGGTTTTTCTTGAATTTTCTTTTTCCAACCTATCTTATATCTAAAAATAAACAACTTTGGTAAAAACAATTAATTTATAACTTAATAATAAGCTCTGTATAAGCTAACAACTTAAGCAGTTGACCAAAGTTGACCAACTAAGCAAATAAGCTCTACTGAGCTTGTGTGGGACCCACTATGGTTAATTCAGATCTAAATGAGTTTAGGGAACTTGTTTAAGCCATAAAATGATAGTGAGGTCCACTGGATAAGCCAATAAGCTCAAATAAGCACTTGGCTTTTAGGAATCTGAGACAGATTAGGGACACCTTTTAATGGCAAATCTAAGTGGGGTCCACTGGGTGCTAGGTCAAACTATTGGTCAACTATTGTTCCCTGGTAGGAGGGGGGGTTGGGAGAACCTAAAATTATGGTGTGAGGCTGATGAGTGCTTAATCACACATCTTTTTAGACCTTTAATCAGACCAAAAATACCAAATACTAACCTAAAATGCCAAGAGAACGTATGTTTTTGTATTTGTGTATGTGCAGGTACGGATATGTGGAAAATGAACAAAACCAAAGCCAAAACTGACAAAAACGAGCACGAGAATGGAAAGTGTCAAAAGCCGGAGCCGGGGAAGTCAAATGGTCAACGTCCAAGCTCAAAATGACAAATTCAACCTCAGAGATTCATAAAATACCAAGATTAGTCCCTGGACAAAGTTTTGATGATTCGGCGAATTTAGTCCCTGCACTTTCAGAATTTAACAAAAATGGTCCTTTAAAGTTAAATTGGAAGAAAAGTCAAAGTTGACCCTTCAAGAAATCAGAAATGACAACTAATACCCTTGGATTACACTTTTGGTAAATTACAGATTTGGTCCCTGAGTTTTGATTATATGCAAATATGGTCCTTGTCATTCTATCCTAAACACTAAACCACAACCGGACCTTTAAACTTATTTAACCTTATCCCTTAAACCCCACTTGGCCCAAAGAAAACCAAAGCCCACTCATTTTACCCAGGCCTGCTAAACTTACCCAGGTCAAACCACCCAAAACCCAGTCAACGCCCAACTTAAATAAAAACATACAAACACCCCGCTTAGACTTTACCCCCAAAATTTCACCCAATTCCCAGTAAAACACTGTACGTAGAACCCTAGTTTCACCACACGACCAATTACCCCGATTGGGTAATAATTACCCAATGATGAGTGTTTCTAGAAGGCCAGGGAATGTCAGAGAATGGGACGCGTGGACCAATGGGAGTATACACGGAGGATTAGTATCAATCAAATCAATCAATCAAGGGTCCAAATCAAGTGGAAGCATCTGGAATATAATCTTACGGTTGAGAAGAGCTCAGAGAAAGCACAAATGACGCGGATAGCCAGCCTGGACACAAGCCCTCACCTCACCTCAGCTCAGCTATATATACCCCCTCAAATCAGTGTTAGTAGTGTGTAGGTTTTTGAAATTAAGCATTGTATTTTTTTTATTTTCTTTCCAGCTTATTGTACTCAGTATTTTTGTTTTAATAAAATTACTTTCAGTCATTTGTCTCCTTAGTTCAATTCCATTTAATTGCTTTTATTTTAGTGTTAATTTGATTATCATTACCATTTATTTCTGTTTATCTTATATAAAAAAAAAAAAAATATATATATATATATATATATATATATATATATATATATATATATATATATATATATTATTATTTCAAATTAGTTTTTATACATCTTAATTCAGCTTCAAATAGTTTGTTTAAGTTGTTAAAAGCTTATAAAAACCATATTAGCTTACTGTTTCATCTAATCTATCAAAAATACAATAGTCAAAGAGTCAACTGTGAATAGCTTATAGAAATAAGCATCAGCTTATTGGAGTTAGAGGCAGCCAAATAGGAGCTTTTGGCCTGTCTAAAGACAGGCTGTGAGGGCGACCCTTTCTGTTTGGGCTGAGAGGGTGTTTTGTAAGTTTTTCCGTTTTAGTTTTGAAGTTGAAATTGAATCTGTCATTTAATAGAGTGTAGATCTGCTTTTGTTGCTTGATTCTGATTTATGCATCTTATTTAGTGTAGTATTAGATTACTTTGTCTTTTCATTGCTAGTTTATAGGCTATTTCTCATTACTGTTTCATCATATCATTCGCAATTTGGATCTGTTTAACTGTCGTAGTTTATGCTTTTGTGTGAAGATTATATCACTGGATCTCTATCTGAGTGGTTGGTATTATTGGAGTTGTTATTGAGCTGAGTTTGGAGTTTGGATTATTGAGGAAGCAATTTTAGAAATAGTTGGTTCATAACTGACTTGCATCAGTAGTGGTTAAAAAAAAATTGCATTCAGATAAGGGTGTTTGGATTTGGTAACCATTGGCTAGTGTAGATTTCTTTAGGTATAATTCTGCACATCCATGATTGTGTACTTAGCTAGCACCCTAGGTTCTGTTTTCAATAAAAAGTGTTTGAACTGTTTCATTGAATTAGTGTTGGTGTTTTAATGTTAACTCTGCATAAGTCTTTTTACATAGGATTTGATGGTTTAAGTAATTTGGTAGAAGTCAATTTTTAGTTGAAATACAATATCTATTTGCATAAGTAGTTAAGTCATTAAGATCTCGTCACTTTACTAAACCATTTCAGCAGCTCATCTGTGTCATTATCCATAGCTGCTCATCTAGATTAGCTTATTGATTTAAATTTGGTTCTATTTATAGTTTGAGGTATAAGCCTTTCATAACTTAGCTTGTATTGGGATTTGAATCTGTTCAATCATCGGGAAATCCCCTGCTAACTGTATCAGTCAAAAACCTGCAACCCCCCCATAGGTCATTCTGCTGCTAATCTTGGTCACATTTAGGGACTGATTTGGTTTAGAAATTAGGTTTTGTTTGGTTCTATTAGTAATCAGTAGGGTAGGTTAAGCTTTGCTCCCATAAGTTCATTGTCTCAAGCCTATTTGCGTTGCTTATTAACTTGGTTAGTTAAGTGATTTTGTACTTGTTTCTGAGTTCTAAATCAAGGCTGCAATTGTGCATTATTGATTTTAATCTGAGCATTGGTATTGTACTTAGTTCATTTGGCCTTAAATTGTGGATCTCAGTTGAATTTTGCCAATTGCTTATTTTTGTCATAGCTTATTGCCTCTTACGTTGAGCTTATTTCAACTGTTTGGTTTGCTTAATTGTGTTTCTGAGCTTCTATTGGTTTGAGTACTGTTTCATTAAGATCATTTTGTTCTCAAAATTACTTGGTCAAAGTTGGGTCAACCCTTGGACAAGTTTGCTTATTAATAAGCACTCTTAAAAAGCAGTTTTTAAGCCATTCAGCAGTTCCACAGTTGATTTTTCAAAATTTTATTTTTCCTAGCTTTTAAATATTATTTTAGAATTTTCCTAAAATTTTCAGATTTTTCCAAGCTTATTTGCTATTTTTCTTATTTAATTTTCCTTTTTAATCATTTTTTAAATACTTTTTAATTACCAAAAATTCCAAAAAAATCAGAAAAAGTCCAGAAAAATCCAAAAAAATATTAGAAAATTATTTTTAGTTATTTTAGATTTTTAGAAATTTATTTTGTATTTTTCTCATTTAATTTGAATTTCTTTTGAATTTTTAATAATTTTTAATTAGATTTAATAGTTTTTAATTCATAAAAAATACATAAAAAGTCAAAAAAAATATTTTTCTTTTTCTCAAAATTTTCTTTTATCATTTTTGATTTTTAGAAATTATTTTCAAGTCCGTAGGAGTCGCGTAGCTTAAAAGTCGCATTTTATTTTGCGCGTTGACGTTTATTTCACGTTTTAATTTACGGTTTTCGATTCTACGTTACGTTTTTGGTTTGTTTAGTTGAATTACGTGCTTAATTGATTATTTGTGCCTCATTTAATATTTCATTAGTGTAATCTCATTCATATCACTTTTTACCACTTTTCACGACACGTTTTCCGAATCGGAAATTCGGAATTCCATTCACCCTTCACACGGAATACGACCTCGGATTATCCGTATTTCTTTGCGGATTTCTTGAGCTTACATCTATACTATAATATTGATATTGTGTTTTTCACGAATCAATTTTGGCGCCGTTGCCGGGGAAGGTTGAAGTGAATTTTTGAAATTTCGTTTTTGAAAAATTGTGTTTTGATAAGCCTTCCTCTATTTTGTATATATTATATAAATATCGAAAAATCAAAAACACTTTTCCTAAAGTGTTTTCACAAAAATACCAAAAAAAAAATAATAAAGTTACAGCCTCGTTCCGATCGAAAGAAAGGGCGTTGTAAACCAAATAAGTCTCCCAATATAACTACGCGTGAAATTAGTTGCTAGACGGATTACTTTGATTCTACGACCGAATAAGCGGAAAATACGGAAGCTTTGACATTAAATTGCAAGCTGAAGAGAGATCCATTCTTCTCTCCCGTTCCGTCGCGAGTAGATTAAGGGAAACGTTTTACAATTAACGTAACGTTAGAAAAAGAAAAACAAAAGTATAAGTTTTTGAATTTTGCTTTATAAAAACAAATACAAAAAGATTTTCCTTTTCAAATTTGTTTTTCCTTTTATTTTTCAAAATTTTGATTTTTGTGGTGTATGAACACACGATCTACGTCTAAACGACTTGTTTCACCACTTTCAAATCCGGAAAGTTTGTTTCGTCACACACACCGAGTTCTATTTCCTAATACGGAGGAAATGAACCCGAACGAACAACACTTGGGACCCCCGCCGATGGGTGGTATCCAAAACAATGTGATCCCGCCGATGGGACCACAACCGGTTTACGATCAACGTACTATGCAAGAATTGCTCCAGTGTCCCACCGAGGGATACGGGGATGCAATTGTTTTACCACCAATCCTTTCCGATAATTTTGAGCTTAAAACTGGATTGATTCAACTTGTCACGTCAAAACAATTTCACGGTTTTGAGAGGGACGATCCTCACGCACACATCCGATGGTTTAATAAGCTAACTTCGACTTTGAAATTTAAGGATGTCCCTCACGATGCTATCAAATTGATGTTGTTCCCATTTTCACTCGAGGGTTCAGCCCGGATTTGGCTCGAAAAAGAACCCCCTCGATCAATTCACACATGGGAAGAACTCGTCTCGAAATTTGTTAATCATTTCTTTCCGCCGTCCAAAACGACTAATCTTAAGAATGATATAACTAATTTTCAACAACGTTTTGATGAGAACTTTGGTGAGGCTTGGGAACGCTTTAAGGATCTTCTTCGAAAATGTCCTCACCATGGTTTCTCCGAGTTACACCAAATCGACACGTTTTATAACGCTTTGACGCAAAACGATCAAGATTCTTTAAACGCAGCCGCCGGTGGCAATATCTTGAATCGTACGCCTAGGGATATTTTGACGATTATTGAGAACAAATCTAAGGTTCCGACTTCTCGTAACAAACCGAATGTTTCGAAAATAACTTCTTTTACTCCTTCACCTTCGTCGGTCCAATCATCGGAATTGGCCGAACTTACCGACGCTATCCGTTGTATGATGAAAGAGTTTAAGTCGCAGAACCAAAAACCCGAGCCCGTTAAAGCCGTTAGTGAAAAATGTGTGATTTGTGGTGGACCCCATCCGTATTATGATTGTCAAGCCACCGATGGCCAAGTTTATAATGCTAACGTAGCAGCCGTAAACTACAATCAAAACCAAGATTTTCGTGCCAACCAAACAAGTCCACCTGGGTTTCCACCCGTGCAAACTAATCAAAACCGTTATCCTCAAACTAACCAAGGTTATCAAAACCAAGGTTACAATCAAAACCGTGGAACCAATTACCAAGCACCTCAACAACAAGTTTATCAACCACCGCAACCTTCTCCTGAGCTTGCTAATTACATCAAAACGAACGAAGTTAACCTTCGAGCAATGCAAAATCAAATTAACAATATGAGGGTTGAACTTAAGAAGGAAATCGACACAACCATGAGTCGACAAACGAATGAGCTTAAGCAAATGATGAGCAGTTTTATGCAGATGAATCAAGCGTCGACGTCTGGCACTCTTCCAAGTAATACGATTCCAAACCCGAGGGGCGAGCTTAAGGCGATTACGACTCGCAGTGGTGCTTTATATGAACCCACGGTTCCGACTACCTCTTCTTCTCTTCCACCAAAGGTAGTGGACCGTGAGACCGAGGCGACAAAGGACCCGGTTCCTCCTAGTAATAACGGAGATACTGAAAACGTCCAACCTCCGGTTGTTCAAACGTCTAAAGAAAAGGAAAAAGTCGTTTTTGAGAACAATGTGAAATACAAGTCTAAATTACCATATCCGTCACGATTTAATGATGAAGAGCTCCGTGCAAAATCTAAAAAACAAATGGAAAAGTTTCTTGATATTTTTCAAAAGTTGCACTTTGATATCAGTTTCATGGATGCTCTTGTTTACATGCCGAAATTTGCCTCAACGTTTAAGAATCTAATAAGTAATAAAGAGAAATTGCTCGAATTAGCCGAAACACCGATTAATGTTCAATGCTCCGCTATTCTTCTCAAGAAGCTTCCCGAGAAGCTTGGAGATTCGGGAAAGTTTCTCATTCCTTGTTCGTTGAAAGATCAAGAGGTTTGCAAAGCCCTGGCCGATTCAGGTGCAAGCATTAACCTCATGCCATTATCAATCTATAAACAACTTGGAATGGGAGAACTTAAACCGACCCGAATGACTTTAGAGCTTGCTAATCGTTCGATTACTCATCCGGTCGGAATTGCCGAAGATGTTTTTGTTCAAGTGAACTCGTGTACTTTCCCGGCCGACTTTGTCGTTGTTAATTTCGAACCCGATCCGAGAGTTCCTCTTATACTAGGGCGACCGTTTTTACGAACCGCAAAAGCCCTAGTCGATCATTTTGAGGATACTCTCACTTTACGACATGACGATGACATAATGATTTTCAAAGCCGATGCTTCGAAATCAAAGAAGTATTCCGTCAACAACATTGATGCTTGTGATTACTCCTTTGACGATTTTATGAAAACGTTCGTTTCCGACTCTTCCCCGTCATTTCCTCTGACTAAGGAACATGATTCTTTTTGGGAAGAGGTCGATGAATTTCTTGCTATTGATACGATTCCGTTTTCTGAGATTGATGAATCTTACTTTGATTCGGAGGGAGATACTATTTTTCTTAACAATTTGTTGAACGACGAACCGTCAATCCCTCCGGATAAAGTTAAGACGAAGATTGAGCTTATAATTGACGATCCTCTGGAGCCCGAGCTCGAGGAATTTTTACCAGACTTTGAGAGTTTTAACTTCGATACGACTGAGGAAATAATTGGCAATTCCACTTATCGTCCTGATTTTTCTGATCCGACGTATGAAGTTTTCCATTTCGATCACTCGGAAGAGACGAGTCGTGGCAATCCCACTTCTCATGCTTTTATCTCTCTTCCGGAATTTGAATCATTTAGTTTTAATAAATTTGAAATTAAAAAGTTTTCTAAACCTGAATATGAAAGTTTCAGTTTTGATCTTGAAATTGATCATGATCCGGGTGGTGTGCTTAAAAATGAAAATTTGAATGAAAAGTTTTTCCCAACCCTCCCACCCGGACAAGATTTTAAAAGGAGCTTAAATAATAAAAGTCATAATTCCATAATTATGAAATTTTATTTTGATAAAGATGAGTTTTACAAGATTGTTATCATGACTTTCTTGCCATTTGTAATGTTTGGTGTGGTTTCTCTTATCCTTCACTCCGTGGGGAGTGAGGATGTTGTTTTTGATCCTGGTATCGTTTTTCAAAATTTTAATAACTAAAATACCAGTGGGTATCTCTTCGGGATGGAACTTTCAATTAAGTCTTATGTTTTTCAAAATATTTTGAATGAAAGCCCAATGGAGATTATTTTCCATTTGCTCTCCCCAAGGACGAATTAATTCGGGGATCGAGTCAAGCTCATGTGACTCGGTGAACAAAAACAAGCGCTTCGTGGGAGGCACCCCATGCTTATCCTTTTCATCTTCTTTATTTTCTTTTAACGTGACGTGAGGGGGGCGACCCTTTCCAAACTCGTGTTTTCGTGGTTGTTGTTTATGAATGTTCAGGAATTTCCCCGAAGTTTGAGGACTCTCGTGCTCGTGGTTTGTCGTTCTCTCCACTCGAGTCTCATCCTTCGCTGCTTTTTCGGAAATTCACCATATCCAAAATCTTATCGACTAACGTTTATCTCTTGGCATACTTAATAAATGGCCTTAGATTTTACGTAGGATTACCTTTACCCTTAAAACATTGAGGACAATGTTTCACTTTAGTCTGGGGGGGGGGGGGGGGGGTGAATCTTCGATTCGATTTGACCTGTACCATCGTCTGAGCTGTTAACTTACGCAACTCCGTTTTCCACCAAAAAAAAAAAAAAAAAAATTAGTTTTTGTCACCGCTTTATTATGCACAAAAAAAAAAAAAAAAAAAAAAAAAAAAAAAAAAAAAAAAAAAAAAAAAGAGAGATATATGATATGAATAATAAGTTTTGACACCTTGTTTTGACTTTCCTACCGGCGAGAGTAGAAATAAATGTTCCGACTTGACCGGGCGTGTTGAGCCCTAGCTTGTTTCCCTTAACCAAAATAATCATAAGATTATGGCTAAGCATCCGCGGATCTCATTATTTGGGATTTTAAATTTGCGGAGATCGAGGAATGATAGAGTTTATTTAGAAGTTTCGTGCTATACATGGATCGCATTACTGGGATTTAAAAAACCCACGAGGGGTACTTGTGGCCTCCTTGTTCCCATCAGCAACGTCACCAATATATAAATAGATGTCTAGGATTAATTAAGGGTATACGGTTTGGGCAATACTTAGTTTTTTCTCGTTCCCAACAAAATCTCTGCATATGGGGGTTTGGTACACATAGGGGTACTGCCAGTGTTACGGTGAAATAGACTATTGCATCTTGCCGGTTCACAGCCGATGTTGTGATCTTAGTAAAGGCCGTAGGACTTGGGGTTTGGCATATAGTTATGAATATCAATAATAATAGTCCAAAGCCAAATAAAAAGGCAGAGGAATCCAAAGCTATAAAAAAGCAGCGGATAGAAATCCAAAGTCATAATAAAGCTCTTACATCTTGGCGGCTCATAAACCGTTGACTGTAAAAGAAATAAAGGACTAAGGACAAAAGTATTATTAAAGTGCTTATGATTATGCAAAAATGCCAAACTTCGACTCCGGGGGTTTCCCTAATAAAAAGCTTCCGTTTCGGGTATCAAACATGGTATGTCTCGGTCGTAAATAAAAAGGGAGCCCCTACAAATCGTGTTAAATCAGAGACCTTCATGTGGACCCGATTTCTATATGCAGGGGTTTTCGAGGGAAAGTTTGGAAACTACTTAGCGTTCAAATTTTGTGCTCTTATCGGACTAACAAATATCGAAACGAGAAAATATGAAGCAATTCATTTCTCACAAATTAAAATCTTTAGATACAACTAAGGACCTGGGGACAAGAGGTAATACACAAGTAACTTTTGTGGGCAGTGTTAGCATCTAACTTCTGATAAACAATGATTTCGATTTTACGCTTAGTTTGGGAGCTTGTGAAAAATTAAGGATGACGATTTTTATCCGTACGGTCTCTTCTCTGTGAGAAGTGTTTCTACTCGTAGACCCTGAAAGTTATCAACAGATAAGAATTGATAATGAAAGTCAAAGCAAACCGTCACTTATATAAAAATGAAAAAGTACAAAAAGAGTAGTAGTAGTAGTTGTTATTCATGAAAATTGGAAAACGGAGCGTTTTTGAGAATAAATGATTTTAATATTTCTCTTGAAAGTCATTGCTACTTTACAACGTCAGTAAAGAGAGGTTTTGAAATTATTTATCTTTTAAGCGTGAGGTGATGACATTGCGTGAGGGCACGGCAATACCTTAGTCTGGGGGATTTTGATGAGTGCTTAATCACACATCTTTTTAGACCTTTAATCAGACCAAAAATACCAAATACTAACCTAAAATGCCAAGAGAACGTATGTTTTTGTATTTGTGTATGTGCAGGTACGGATATGTGGAAAATGAACAAAACCAAAGCCAAAACTGACAAAAACGAGCACGAGAATGGAAAGTGTCAAAAGCCGGAGCCGGGGAAGTCAAATGGTCAACGTCCAAGCTCAAAATGACAAATTCAACCTCAGAGATTCATAAAATACCAAGATTAGTCCCTGGACAAAGTTTTGATGATTCGGCGAATTTAGTCCCTGCACTTTCAGAATTTAACAAAAATGGTCCTTTAAAGTTAAATTGGAAGAAAAGTCAAAGTTGACCCTTCAAGAAATCAGAAATGACAACTAATACCCTTGGATTACACTTTTGGTAAATTACAGATTTGGTCCCTGAGTTTTGATTATATGCAAATATGGTCCTTGTCATTCTATCCTAAACACTAAACCACAACCGGACCTTTAAACTTATTTAACCTTATCCCTTAAACCCCACTTGGCCCAAAGAAAACCAAAGCCCACTCATTTTACCCAGGCCTGCTAAACTTACCCAGGTCAAACCACCCAAAACCCAGTCAACGCCCAACTTAAATAAAAACATACAAACACCCCGCTTAGACTTTACCCCCAAAATTTCACCCAATTCCCAGTAAAACACTGTACGTAGAACCCTAGTTTCACCACACGACCAATTACCCAATGATGAGTGTTTCTAGAAGGCCAGGGAATGTCAGAGAATGGGACGCGTGGACCAATGGGAGTATACACGGAGGATTAGTATCAATCAAATCAATCAATCAAGGGTCCAAATCAAGTGGAAGCATCTGGAATATAATCTTACGGTTGAGAAGAGCTCAGAGAAAGCACAAATGACGCGGATAGCCAGCCTGGACACAAGCCCTCACCTCACCTCAGCTCAGATATATATACCCCCTCAAATCAGTGTTAGTAGTGTGTAGGTTTTTGAAATTAAGCATTGTATTTTTTTTATTTTCTTTCCAGCTTATTGTACTCAGTATTTTTGTTTTAATAAAATTACTTTCAGTCATTTGTCTCCTTAGTTCAATTCCATTTAATTGCTTTTATTTTAGTGTTAATTTGATTATCATTACCATTTATTTCTGTTTATCTTATATAAAAAAAAAAAAAAAAAAAAAAAAAAAAAGAAAAAAAAATATTATTATTTCAAATTAGTTTTTATACATCTTAATTCAGCTTCAAATAGTTTGTTTAAGTTGTTAAAAGCTTATAAAAACCATATTAGCTTACTGTTTCATCTAATCTATCAAAAATACAATAGTCAAAGAGTCAACTGTGAATAGCTTATAGAAATAAGCATCAGCTTATTGGAGTTAGAGGCAGCCAAATAGGAGCTTTTGGCCTGTCTAAAGACAGGCTGTGAGGGCGACCCTTTCTGTTTGGGCTGAGAGGGTGTTTTGTAAGTTTTTCCGTTTTAGTTTTGAAGTTGAAATTGAATCTGTCATTTAATAGAGTGTAGATCTGCTTTTGTTGCTTGATTCTGATTTATGCATCTTATTTAGTGTAGTATTAGATTACTTTGTCTTTTCATTGCTAGTTTATAGGCTATTTCTCATTACTGTTTCATCATATCATTCGCAATTTGGATCTGTTTAACTGTCGTAGTTTATGCTTTTGTGTGAAGATTATATCACTGGATCTCTATCTGAGTGGTTGGTATTATTGGAGTTGTTATTGAGCTGAGTTTGGAGTTTGGATTATTGAGGAAGCAATTTTAGAAATAGTTGGTTCATAACTGACTTGCATCAGTAGTGGTTAAAAAAAAATTGCATTCAGATAAGGGTGTTTGGATTTGGTAACCATTGGCTAGTGTAGATTTCTTTAGGTATAATTCTGCACATCCATGATTGTGTACTTAACTAGCACCCTAGGTTCTGTTTTCAATAAAAAGTGTTTGAACTGTTTCATTGAATTAGTGTTGGTGTTTTAATGTTAACTCTGCATAAGTCTTTTTACATAGGATTTGATGGTTTAAGTAATTTGGTAGAAGTCAATTTTTAGTTGAAATACAATATCTATTTGCATAAGTAGTTAAGTCATTAAGATCTCGTCACTTTACTAAACCATTTCAGCAGCTCATCTGTGTCATTATCCATAGCTGCTCATCTAGATTAGCTTATTGATTTAAATTTGGTTCTATTTATAGTTTGAGGTATAAGCCTTTCATAACTTAGCTTGTATTGGGATTTGAATCTGTTCAATCATCGGGAAATCCCCTGCTAACTGTATCAGTCAAAAACCTGCAACCCCCCCATAGGTCATTCTGCTGCTAATCTTGGTCACATTTAGGGACTGATTTGGTTTAGAAATTAGGTTTTGTTTGGTTCTATTAGTAATCAGTAGGGTAGGTTAAGCTTTGCTCCCATAAGTTCATTGTCTCAAGCCTGTTTGCGTTGCTTATTAACTTGGTTAGTTAAGTGATTTTGTACTTGTTTCTGAGTTCTAAATCAAGGCTGCAATTGTGCATTATTGATTTTAATCTGAGCATTGGTATTGTACTTAGTTCATTTGGCCTTAAATTGTGGATCTCAGTTGAATTTTGCCAATTGCTTATTTTTGTCATAGCTTATTGCCTCTTACGTTGAGCTTATTTCAACTGTTTGGTTTGCTTAATTGTGTTTCTGAGCTTCTATTGGTTTGAGTACTGTTTCATTAAGATCATTTTGTTCTCAAAATTACTTGGTCAAAGTTGGGTCAACCCTTGGACAAGTTTGCTTATTAATAAGCACTCTTAAAAAGCAGTTTTTAAGCCATTCAGCAGTTCCACAGTTGATTTTTCAAAATTTTATTTTTCCTAGCTTTTAAATATTATTTTAGAATTTTCCTAAAATTTTCAGATTTTTCCAAGCTTATTTGCTATTTTTCTTATTTAATTTTCCTTTTTAATCATTTTTTAAATACTTTTTAATTACCAAAAATTCCAAAAAAATCAGAAAAAGTCCAGAAAAATCCAAAAAAATATTAGAAAATTATTTTTAGTTATTTTAGATTTTTAGAAATTTATTTTGTATTTTTCTCATTTAATTTGAATTTCTTTTGAATTTTTAATAATTTTTAATTAGATTTAATAGTTTTTAATTCATAAAAAATACATAAAAAGTCAAAAAAAATATTTTTCTTTTTCTCAAAATTTTCTTTTATCATTTTTGATTTTTAGAAATTATTTTCAAGTCCGTAGGAGTCGCGTAGCTTAAAAGTCGCATTTTATTTTGCGCGTTGACGTTTATTTCACGTTTTAATTTACGGTTTTCGATTCTACGTTACGTTTTTGGTTTGTTTAGTTGAATTACGTGCTTAATTGATTATTTGTGCCTCATTTAATATTTCATTAGTGTAATCTCATTCATATCACTTTTTACCACTTTTCACGACACGTTTTCCGAATCGGAAATTCGGAATTCCATTCACCCTTCACACGGAATACGACCTCGGATTATCCGTATTTCTTTGCGGATTTCTTGAGCTTACATCTATACTATAATATTGATATTGTGTTTTTCACGAATCAGAGGCCCATTGAGGTGGTTACAAATCACCACCAAAGTGGTGGTGATGGGTGAGTCTGCTGGTGCAGGGGAGGTTTTCCTCCCTGCAGTTGTGTTTGGGGTTGTGTGGGGCCCAGGGTAAAAATCACAAAAATGCAACCAAGTATGGAATCAAAAGATGAGGTGGTAGTCTATTACTACAACAAGTTTCAAGTCCTATATCCTATTCCTAAATTCTAAACAAATCCTTGAAGATTTGAGAAAATCTGAGATGATGCAAATTGACTTTTGATGAAAATGAACTAGTTTGACTTTCTTGAGATTCTAACACTTCTAACTGATTTAATAAGCTGTGTTAAGCTAAGATAAAGCTAAATTAATATAAACCTACAACTAACAAGCTAAATTGATGGTTTGTGGATCACAAATCCCTCACAGCTAACTGTGAGGGTTGATCAATGATGATTTTGACTTTTGTTCAAATAACACATATATTTTATGACTTATCTACTATATTAGGACCTGACTTAACATGTATGAACTAAAGATTTTCACTAAAACTCACTATGACACAGAGATTGAATCAAATCCAAACACCCTTTTAAACTTCACTTGTCAAGTGATTATCAAAGGTTTCAATGAATCTGCCTATGAAACTGATTTTAAAAGTTCTAATATAATTAAATGAGATCATAGTAGCATAAAGTATCAATAACTCAAGCACAAAACACAAAGATGCCAGTTTTGTATTTTACACAGTGAAAGGTGAAATTTTAGCAACAATGGAATCTAATTAATAAGAAGCCTATATTAAGCTATATTATCAATAACAAATATCAAATAAACATATAAGAACAAGGGGGTAGGACAGCTGGGGTGTGAGGTGGTGGCAATACCAGGCAAGGTGGAGGGGCGATTTTGGCTTGTGAGGGAGATGCACAGTGACCATGGTTTGCCAGTTTTATTTATTTAAAAAGGTGGGCTGGGTAGGAAGTTGGGCCAAAAGAAGTGGGGGTGGGCTTGGTGTGTAACTTGGGTTGGATTAGGTATTGGATTATAATAAAACATAGGGTCCGTTTGGTTTTTATAGGTATTAAATCACAAGGACCAAAAATGTAATTTGGGCAATGTTGAGGGGCTGTTGTGGCATTATTCCAAATTTATCACAAGGGCCTAACTTGACAAGTATAGATAATACAAGGGCCACTTTTGATATTTTTCACTTTTTAATTACCGGGGACTATTTTTGCCAAACCTTCAAACTTGAGGGACCAATTATGTAAATTCACCAAATTTCACACCAAGGACCATTCCTGCAAAAGATTAGTAATACAAGGACCAAAATTGATTTTCTCAAAGTTTTTACATCCCTGGGACCATTTCTGTCAATTTCCAAAGTATAGGGACTAAACTTGTAATTTTATGAAACTTTGCACTAAAGGACTAAATATGTAACTTTATGATTAAAAAGGACCTTTGGTGACTTTTTCAAGTTTTTAGAATAACCAGGGACTAGTTTTGCCAATTTATGAAACTGCCAATTATGCAAACTTTGTACGTTTTTCATCTGTTTTTGCATATTTTGCATTTGAAGCATATAAAACACACTTCTAAGATATTTTAAGTATTTTGATGCATATTTGAGTGTTTTTGTATGTTTTGGCAGTTCAGATTGGTATAAAATGATGAGTATTTAGACACTCATCACCAACGTTGCCAATTCCAACTAGTTCTTACTTTCTTTTTGGTGAATTCACTAGTAATGGGCTTGTTCCTAGATTTGTTCTCTGCACTTATGGGGGTAACTTCAACTTCATTAGAAACCGTAGACGGCGGCTTTCCTAATATAGACTTAGAGGCAGTAGTGGGCCTAGAAGGAATGCTTGTCCTACGTTTCTTATGACGATTAAAAAGAGAATTAGCTATACATTTTGTATGATCACCAGATGATACACTTTCACGACAAAACACACAAGATGCATTAATATTCAAAACATTCAAAGGTTCATTATTCGTTACATGTAGATTTTGATTACAATTTGCCAGATTAGAATCTAAATCTGATGCAACATGAGTTTTATTCAAATTCCTAAGTTGATCTTCTACTTCTTGAGCTTCTAGTTGTCCTATTTTACGTTGCCAGAACCTATTCTTCATGTTACTTTTTCGCTTGGGTCTGCTAACGCTACTAGTGGAGACTAGTCCTGTGGAAGTGGAGTTATCAACATTAGTGTTTTGAACAAAATTTTCTTTAGCAGTTTTGTCTAATTGATACAATCCTGGTGCTATCACCGTGGTGTCAACAAACTTTCCTTTTTGAAGTAGCTTAATTTTCTCTTTTAAATCAATGATGATGTGATTTTTATCCTGAATATCAGACTCAAGTAAACCATTGCAATATTTGATGTCATCGCGGTTTTGTTGCCATTCGGCGTTTTCAATTTTTAAATCCGCAATTTCTTTCTCGTATTTGAGACACATACTTTTTAAAGACTCATTGTTTTTGCAAAGCTGAAAAGAGTTTGAAATATTTTGACTTTGAAGTTGCAATTCCGTTTCAATACTTTGAGCTTGACACCATTCAAGCCTTTGTTTGAGTTGACAAATTTCTTTTGAAAATTGTTTTGTCACATCATCATTTTTTATTCTCAGCATGTCATTATCATGTTTAAGTGTCTCGATTTCCACATTCAACAAGTTATTATCAACACAAAGATCATCCACAAGCATAGAAGTACCAGATTTATTGAGATCATTCATGATAACAGAATAAATATCAGCATTGAGAATTTGTTCCAAGAGTCGATCAACATCATTTTTTAAAATTCTATTTCTTTGCTTTTGAACCAAAATCTTATTTTCAGTTGAGTTGAAAACGTTTATCATAGTTTTGACCTCGTTTTGAAGTTCCTGTTCCCATCGTGTAGCACAGAGACGGAGGTGTTTGACAATTGGCAACATTTGTTTTTGAAAAATATCTCTCTTTTCTCGCTCGTAAGCGGATTGAAAAGTTTCAATTTTTATTTCAGAATTACGTTCAATTGTTTCCTCCAAAATTTCGATGTCTTCCATAAAGGTTTTGTAATAATTTAAGACATGACAATTTTTAGGTAAAGGTGTAACATCACCGGATGATGGTAAAGGACCATTTATTTGTGCTACAGTTTGGACAGGGGCCGCATTAGAGGATGAAACATATGACTCAGTGACATACCATGATTTCTCAGGTAATTCTTTTTGAGGAACAAAAGATTTAGAAATATGAGGAGCTTGTGAATAATCATATGGTGTCCAATATTGAACATAACTCATTTTTGATCGACTCTCGTCTTCAAGTTCTTCCTCTTCCTCAGTATCAAAAACAACAGCACGCGCAATCGTATTATCAAGCATGTGGTCCATACTGTAAATCTTAGGATTTTCTTTGAATGCTGTGTGAAGAAACATTGATTTGAAATCGCCAAGTGCAAATCCTTTATCGGGTCTCGGTTTTAAAGTAAATTTCTGAATTGTTGTGACAGAGTTCCCGTGTTTGTAAACAATATTACGAAATTC
Source organism: Artemisia argyi (assembly GCA_030686995.1). Classification (NCBI taxonomy): domain Eukaryota; kingdom Viridiplantae; phylum Streptophyta; class Magnoliopsida; order Asterales; family Asteraceae; genus Artemisia; species Artemisia argyi. Next base: position 105,566,711 of record CM060709.1, read on the forward strand.
TTTGAGTTATTTTTCAAGATCAACAATCTCACCGAGTAAGTTATCTATATACTTCCTTTTTCGTATTTTATGTTCACAGAAATCCTTTTTGCTACTGGACAATTCTGTTTCTGTTTTTGAAAGTACTCTTTGAAGACGTTCAACTTGCATTTTCAGTTCACATTTTTCACTTTCGAGTTTAGAAATCAACTTTCTGTTTGACTCAATTAAATCTTGCATTTTGTGTTGAAGATCTTGCTCTTTGTTGTAAGATTCTTGAAAAGCTTTTTCAAAACTTTTTGCATTTTTAATCTTGTCTTCCTGATTTGAAAGTTGAATTTTATAACACTCAATATCTCTTGCAAGTGACGCATTTATTTCTTTTAAAACTTTGTTTTTCTCGTTGCATTTTATGATTTGCAATTGTTGTGCATTCAGTTGTTTAGATAACAATATGAGTTCAGGGTCTGGATCAAATGATGGTTCATGTTGTTCTATATGATCATGTTTATCATTCTCAATAGGATCATCAAATGAAACAACTATGTCATCATCAAATATGACAACTGTGCTTATTTGTTCATCTGTTTGAGAAGATGAAGATGAGTTAGATGGAACAACTTGCGCCATATCTGATTCAGAAGCAGAAGGTGAGGCTATTTCATGTATTAGGCATGCTTTTTGGTCATGTACCTGAGACAAGCCGTCAGTGTCATATACTGGACCTGAATCATTAAATTGAAGTTCCTACATGTTGGCCATAAGCATCACAGCTGCATTGGCTTCCAGATCTTCCATGTCATCGTCATTGTTCACATTTGCCATGAAGTTGTTATCCTGTTCAGGGAAATGTCCATCTTTTTCATCTTGAAGAGCCATGAGTAATGCCTGCTTGTGAAACTTACTACCCCGAGTTCTCGGTTTAGGACATGCTGTCGCTATATGACCTTGTTCATTACAATTATAGCACCACACTGCATTCCCTGAGTTGGAGTTCCTAGTTGCAACTGGTTCAGACCTTTGCTGAGAAGATCCTGAGTTGTTCCTAAACCCTCCATTGTTATTAAACCTCTGACCATTCCCAAAATTTCCTGAAGAACTTCCTGAACCAGATCGACCATAGTTACGATTCTGAATTTCCACTCTTCCATCATTGACAACAGCTTGATTCCTTGTGTTAGAAGATGAACATTGACGGTTGTTTGTTTTGTTGGAGAATTTGCTAAAAGCACGAGCAATAAGAGCAAGTCCCTGATTCAACGTATTAAAGTCATCATCGTCATCTTCATTGGAGTTGGAGTAATACACTACATCATTGTTGTTTAATGGAACAAGTTGAGTAGAAGTATTCTGTGGAGATGAATCATAAGGGACCATTTGGTTCGAGGTAGAAGATTGTGGATAACTGAAGTAGTTTTGCTCTTGAACATATGCATGATTTGACATAGGTGGTGGAGCATAGGGAGATTGAGCTACGAGTGCCAAAGAATTTGGTGTTGGTGATGGTGAGTATCCTCCTCGAAGAGCTCTATCTTTTTCCACTTCAGGTTCATGGTGTTTCAGAAAATCATACAACAAACCATATGGTGCATCATGAAGATTTTTGGTTTGTCGAACAAATGTCACATATTTATGCCAATCAGGACCAAGACTACCAACGAATTTGGAGTTCACTGCGATCCTAGGTACTGTGATTTTGTGACGTTCCAGATCATTGACCACATTTGTGAAATGATGATAGTAGGATTCAAGTGACTCTCCTGGTTCAATTGTGATGTCAGTGTATTCCATGTAGAGTTTGGATTCCATATCATCTTTGTTCAATTGAGTGCCTTCCATAAGGAGATGAACATGTTCCCACATAGCTTTGGCTGTTTTCTGAGCATCGACACTTTGATAAATTGGATTAGGTATACCTTGAAGTATATAAGCCATTGCATACTCATCAGCTTCACGATGTAATTTCTGTTCTTCTGTGAGTTGAGATTCTGGAAGAGGTCTATCTCCAGGAGGACGTGGAGGATCAGCAGTTGGATCACCAATTTCAAATCTTGTTGGCCACTCAAATGGTCCTTCAAGTATCACTTGTTTCAAGCATTTCCCATGAGGTTTCTTTAGTTCAAGAAATCGTAAGAATCCTCTTGACCATTGAACATAGTTCCCAGGTGTTAGCATTGGAGGTGTTTCAAGTGATCCCGCCTCATGTCTGGATTGTTGAGTTGTAATAACTTCGCACATTCTATCAAACTAGTGAGGTTGTTTGGAGGAAAACTGAGTGTTTTGCTGTGACATTTGATATGGTTGTTGTTGAGGAATGATTTGATGTTGTTGCATCATGAGATATTGTGGTTGTGGATTAAACGGTTGTTGATGAAAGTGTGATTGTGAAGGTTGTTGATATGATTGTTGCTGATGGTATTGTTGTTGCTGATACTGCTGATGTTGCTGTTGCTGAGGATTTGAAAAGTAGTAATGTGGTGGTTGAGACATCTTAGAACACTTGTGTAGTAATGGATCTTTGTAGAAGATTGAAATGCACGTTCCTTTGGTTAAGTTCAAAAATCCCTGGGGTAAGTTGGAATCTTACACGTAAAAATGAAACTTATGCGTAGACTTTAAAGTTACGCGTAAAGTATGATCTTATGCGTAAACTTGTGAGTTATGCGTAAGATATAACCCTATGCGTAAGTTTTAAGCTTATGCGTAGGATTCTTATGCGTAAGGTTCAAAAAACCAAACAAATCTTTCAAACTTATCCAAGCTTGAAAGATATCCGAAGTCAAAGTATTCCACTAACTTATCCAAGCTAGGGAAGTACTGAGTCACCGTAACATGAGGAGAAGACCTTAGATGAAACTTAAGCGTAGATTCCAGCAACTTATATGTAAGATTAAATCTTATGCGTAAGATTGAACTTATGCGTAGAAAGGCAACTTCTGCGTAGGATGAACCTTCAGCGTAGGACTTAGGCGTAGGAATTGAGCTTACACGTAGGATTTAAGCGTAGACTTCCAAGTTAAGCGTAGAAAGAGGGTTTTGACTAATGTTACGCGTAGGAAAGGGGTTTTGACCAAAACTTATGCGTAGAAGGGACAAAAAGTACTGTAGACAGCTTTTAAAACATACTATTCACTAAACTTACGCGTAAGAAGGTCAGAAACTTGAAAAATCTCAAATTTTTGAAGAAAAATGCGTAGAAATAAGGTACTTTTGATCAAATAACTTCATCAATACTTAGAAAAACTAACTATTGAAGATTTTGAGTAGAAAAAACCTTAAAAATCAAAACTTTATGCAAAATCTAAGCTTCTAAACACTATATTAACCTTAAAACTTATCCAAGCTTCAAGATTTGAGTGTAAGAAACAAAGAAAGAAGCAAAAACAACACCCTAAATCCCACGTTAACTCCAAGAAACACACTTCAATCTCTATTAGGTGAATGATACCACTTGTTAGGTCACCATTTTGTAAACACAAGTATGAGAAATGAGATGAGAATAAGAGATGGTTGATTATAAGAATGAGAGAAAAGTAATTGCAAGAGTTTCCTTAATGTATTCAAATAACCAACAATTGTAATGTTTACATAAGCTTAGTATTTATAAGGGAGGAGTAGGGCAACACTCCCTTCCTCTCTCTTACTACTTAGACGTGGGCTTTCAAGGCCCATGGACTTGATTACTTAAGCCTAGTAACATACACATAGTGAAATAAATAACTAAGCAACCTATTACAAAAGGTAATGACCGAGACTTGACTAAAATACAAAAGTATGATCCCAACAAGCTTTGAACGTTCATTTTCTTGTAGGAAGATCTAACCTTGTTGACACACTATCCACATCGAACGAATCAGGGGAGTATTTGTTTTCATTCTTTTATCTGTTTTACTTTTACATCCTTTAATTGAACATTGGGGACAATGTTCATCCTAAGTGTAAGGGGAGGGTAAATGATGATACCTTATAGGATATCATTACACTTGAGTTTGTTTGTTTGATGGTAGGTGTGTAATAAACTAAGAGAAATACTTGTTAGTGTAATTTTAGAGCCAAATTTAAAAAAATTTACAACATTTAGGAGTGAAACTTTAGCCTTAACAAGCGTCTCATGTATAGGAGTTGTATGACTAGCACAAAACCGTACCATTCAGAAAAATTTTCCACCCAAATACGTGAGGTTCGCCTTTAGATTTGATAGGAAAAGCATTCATTATTAGTGCTTATGAGTGAACCGGTAGCATTTAGATTCTAGAACTTGCGTTAGTGATGCATCCCGAGACCGCTAGTGAGACTACATTCGTGTAGTAGGATTTACTACATGATAAGAGGCATTAAGATCACCCTTGTGTTAAACCCGTATCATAATTACTTAACCATTTAAGTCATATTACTTGACTAGTAAAGTCAATTAATTTTTCCCACACCTTAGCGTTGTACTCATTTTTAGTACATGAAACCCCTATTACACCCCTCCGAGCCTATCTTTTCGTTTCTAACTTTAACCATCTTACTTAAAGGAAGAATTTGTTACAACCCACCCAAATGTGCAACCAAATCACCTTAGCCTTCCGCGTATGCACTCATCTTTAGTGCATTATTGTTATTTGTTTAAACCCTTAGTTAATTATCTAATTGATTACATGGTTGCTAAGTCGAGTCATATCTTGTACATATTGTTTTGGGACTATTGGGACTCATGGGTAAAGTACTTGTGTTAGGGAGTAATGGGGAAGAACACCAAATTATTACCCCCATATGTGCATTAATCTTAAAAAGTACTCCAAGTGTTTTGATTATCTTGATTCGAGTCATTAGATTAGTTTATTGTAAAGTATGTAAAAATTCAAGTGTAAGGGGAATGTACATTCCCAATGATGTATTATTTTGGATGGTAGGGCAAGAGTGTATGAAAAAAAAAATCAAAAAAAAAAAAAAAAAAAAAATCAAGAAAAAGAAAAAAAAAATAGAAAAAAAGAAAAGAAAAAAACATACGGACTACCATCCCGTTTCATTCTATGTTTGTTTTAAGTTTTTGTTATTTTTTATTTATTAGCTTAAGTCGAGTCGAGTCTTGGCTTATCAACGCCATATTGTACATGTAATTAACCAAGATGATTAACTCGCCACCAGTAAATATTGCCTTTATCCAACAAAACCGTGTTTTCCATATCCCTACACCTAACGTTATAATCCTTTAAAAGACCTCTTTGGTAGTTTATCCTAGGTGCTTACGCCAAGTGGTGGAGGTTTGATCCTTTCCCAAGCCTATGGTAATCTATTTGCTATGACAGGTAGTGAGAGATGTTTTCCATTTCCATATTATGATATATACTTTATTACACCCGAGAGATGTGAGTATCTAAACACTATTTGTGAGGTGCTAGTGTATGACCTCCGTGCTTGCTTTTGGTTTTTACTGGAAAGATTATTTTTTGTAATTACTTTTATATTAGTGTTAAATGACCCCTAACTTGTATTTTGATTAGAATAAAAGCGCATTTGCTTGAGGACAAGCAAATCTCAAGTGTAAGGGTATTTGATGAGGCAAAAAGTGTACCGCTTTTAAGGGGTCATTTAAGCCCGAATTCGAGATTATTTGATCAAATATTATCCTAAATCGTTCCTTTTGTCATTTTAGGTACTTTTGAGGAGAAATCTGAAAAAGAAGCATTTTGGACGTTTTTGGAGCATAAAAGTGAAGAAAACGGCAAAGTCTCAAATTCCCTTGCTGGAACAGTAACTGACGACGTCAAGCTTTTACACGTGATGGCGTCAAGAGTTACAAAAGAGGTGGATGTGGAACTTATAACGTGACGGCCCAGAAAGTTTTCAAGCATATTGGCCTGACGGCGTCACCAAGGCCATCAGGGTCCAAATACACGTGACGGCCCAGAGTGATTTTCTACATGACGGCGTCACAAATGGATCTAGGCAATACAAATTTTATCATGGCGGCAGTTGACGGCGTCACGAGCTAATACATGACGCCGTCAAGGTGTAAAATCTATATATAGTTTTCCAATTTTCATTTATTAGTGTGCAACTTTTAGGGAATAAACCCTAGACGAATTTACAGCTTTTTCAAGGGTTTCAACCCCTTGATTCTTCCATGTTCAATTGAAGATAAGTACTTATTCAAATCATTCAATATGTCTATGTGTTGTGTGATTATATCTTACGCTTGTCTTCTCTTTAATATGCTAGGCTAGATTTTCATTGTGTTTGCTTAGATGTAGTGAAACCTAGATGTTGATTATGGGTTGATTGTTTGTTTATAATTGTTACGGATGATTGTATTCGATGTTAGGCTTAAGAAAACTGGCAGACTTCCATTGGTAACTTGCTTGAACGTCTTAAGAAACATGATCGGAGGTGTACTATGATTTTTGGTTGTATTTAATGCGTAAGAGAATTCTAATGATCCCATGTTAGGAGCTTCTAACGGCTCGACATTTGAGTGAAGTAGGATCTTATAGGGTTAGGGAATATCACGGCCCTACGACTAGTATAAAGGAATATGACCCGTCATCCATGCAATTGTAACAAGCTAATCAACCTGTAAAAGATATATAGGGAGTAATGAAATCTAAGTAAACACAATTTTCCTCATTATTGTTTCCACCACATTAGTATAATAGTTTCATTTTCATTTTTGTTATTTTATTTTGATTGCATCTTTAGATTAATTGGGTTAGTTGGCTAGCAACTAATTCCGCCCACTCCTTCAAAACCCGAGATTTTACTTGCTTTCTATAAAATATAAAAATACAAAAAGAATCATCTCTCACCTCTAGACCTAGTTTAGTAGGCTTTCTAATCCTAGCGACACTATTCCTGAGTTGAACGATCAATCCCCCGGTACTTGTCACTATACTATACTACAACGATCAGGTACACTGCCTGGTGGGGGTTGTAAGCTTCTCGAGATCCCTTGAGAGGTAAAACCTGTTGCGAGGGCGCAATTCCCACGTATCAAGCTTCGTGCCGAACCACTATAAATCGCCGCGTCCCTTTGGTTGTGTTCTTTCCTTACTCTTTACTTTATTTGTGTACTTATGTATGTTAGTAGTCAAATTGATATCACATAACAAGTTGAATTCGATAAGTTTGCAAAAGAATATTAACCGGACCTAAAAACGGCGAAACGTTTTAACAACTAAAAAGAAACGGTGAAACTATTCAACCCCCCCCCCCCCCTTTAGTTTCTACAATTGGTATCAGAGCCAGGTTATCAAGATCTTAAGAGTATGTTGTACTTTAAAACTTGAATCGATCTATGGAGTCTGAAAGATACTTAGAAGGGATCTATTTGAATTAGTCACCATTTTTCGAAAATGAAAATTTTGTCATTTAGAAAAATGAACTTGAAAGTTATGTGAAATGAATTGATCATTAGCTTTGGCATGTCATTTCTTTGATACTCCTTTATCAATGAGAATAGATTTCGAAAATTAAAATTTCATAAGAAATTTTTGCTAGACATTGAAGTTCAAATATTGGTTTATGAAACTTTGCCTAAAAATTGGTTTTGACAAAATCATTTTATGAAATGTGGTAAATGATACGTAGCAAAATATTTTAAAATTTCATCAAGGAAATGTTCAAGCCAAATATGATGAAAATATGTTGTTAGTAAATCACTTAGCTTAAGTAGAATCGTGTACTACTAGTTTGAATGTTTTTATTGTAGGTAATGTTGCCGACAAGAATCACATTAACAACTAATTTGATGTACTAATCCACAAGTCTTGAAGTGATGTAAATAAAGAAGATTAAGTACGTGTTTAGATAAGCCAAAGGCCAAGATAGCTAAACACCAAGACAATGCGTGGCTAGAATGTGCAACTACTATTAAGGATGATTCGCCAAGTGAGTTTCATCATGTCATGCATCACATACAACACATGTTATGAAATGTGTTATTAAGGATAGCTAGAGGCCAAGGTAAGTCTTCTTACAATCTTGCTTATCATCGTTGCTACTTGAATGCCTGCTATATGCTTACGTGACTATGTGATAGATCATTACTTGCTTGCATGCTAGATAATATCTATATGCTCATATGTGCTATATGCTTTATAATCATTAGACGATTTGTCTAAATGCTTATCCTTCTATGGATTCAAGCAAACTATTTGGAAAAATAATGGTCTTAGCACAACCATTATTTATAACGAATTTCTCGTCAATCAATCACTATAGACGATGCACACTTACTTCACTCTTTGTTTGCTCTCTGGTTCTCGTCTATAATTTTCTTGGAACTTACATGATTGACTTCTAGCCTCTCCGATGCAAATCTCGTCCTTGAACCTCATTGAACGTTTTACTCTTTCTTTTCTTCTATTTCGACTCAAAATCCACTCTATAATAAGCGTATCGAGTCTTTCCCTTTTCTTCTATTTCGATTTCACTCCATACCTATTCCTTAGCCTACTCGTGCGTATTGAGTCAATACAGTGTCTTAAAATACAAAGAGTTATATTTTAAAACAATTTGGAACTAAAGACTTATCACAATAACTGAAACAACAAAAATCGTCAAAACCACACAACTCTCTACCGACGGTCCCTTAAACAACCTACGATCCCTTATTGATAAGGGACCGTCCGTGATTTTTCTATAAATACGCCCTTTCACTCCACTTTTATCAGTATAACAAATCACACACATAGTATGACAGTTGAGCTTCTGAAAAACAAGGGTTAAATCATCACTTATTATCTTAAGAATTAAGTCCAAGATTTCAAGTTCTTAATCACTAAACATCCCTACGTACCAAACATCAATTGTAAGTCAAACTCGTCTAATTATTTCTTTGAATTACATAATTAGGGATCTTAAATCTATTATGAAATTAAGTACAATTAACACTTAAGTTCAAATAATTGGTTGGATATTATATTAATCAAGAGAAATGATTTCATTTAAAATATAACTATCTTCAAAATAAGAAGAAATCATTATCACTTCTTTGAAACATCAAATTCAATTTCACATTGTTTAATAAATGTCAAAAACTTTTGTTCAAATTGATGATTAAAACATATTATAAGAAACACAAATGAAGCTCAAAGAATTATCAATTATAACTTTGTGATTTTTTTTTTATTATAGGGACATAATGTCACACATATATGACTTTGATCATCTTCGCACCGACACTTATTCACCTAGAATTTCTTGTGAACCAACAACTCTGGGGAATCACATTCGTTCTTACGTGAATGTTGAGACTCGTCGCTTTCATGAAGGACGAATTGTTGATCCCTCATTTAGCCTATCATAGAGACATTAATACCACCTTTCGTGCCATAGGATTCGATTGCTTGCTTCATATTAATGAGAAAATTTGTCCTCGGTTTGTTTTAGAATTCTTTCGATAAGTTGAACTCGTACGTAACGAGGATCAATCTTTGTCACTCTGGTTTTGGATTAGGAACTTCAAATTTGTCCTCACTCTTGAGCAATTCGCTCAAATTCTTCGTATCCCCAATCATGGGCAATGCGCCTATACTGAAGATTGGTGTCTTGATTCACTCTTCAACTATCGAGAAGATAAAAGTCCTTATTGCTCCTTCATACCTTCTCCATGGGAATTTGGCAAACTCCTTCGTACTCATAAATACATCCCTTTCATCGATACAACTAGAATTCGCTTGTCTGAAGTTCGTGAAGAGTTGCTCAACTGGGCAATCATCTTGAAAGAAAACACTCTCGGTCTTAAAGGCATTCGTAAGCAACTCTTGGCGTGTTGTGCTCATATGATGTATTGTCTTCATACTCAACAACCCTATAATCTCGCCTATTTCTTTGCCAGGCGAATCACACATCTCAAGGGTAACAATACTAAATTGATACCCTATGGGATGTTTCTAACTCGTCTTTATCACTACATCGTGAACTTTCATCCTTATCTTCGTGGCCCTCAATACTCCCTCTTTGATCCTGTTATGGAACCCATCAATGAGTTCCATATTTCCTCCATCTTTATCTCCTCATCATCTGTCGACTATGACATTTATGATGACCCCACACTCGAGAATGAGGAGCAGGCTAAAGTAAAAAATGTCATGCAACAAGAACAAGTCACAAACACCATTGACAAGACAACATCTTGCAGAACTCAATAATAATATTTTGTTTATTATTATTAATATTTTATTAGTTTATTATTATTAATATTTTGTTAATATATTAATATTTTATTATTATTGTTATTATTATTATTATTATTATTATTATTATTTATTTATTTTTTTCTGAATTACATTACGTTGCGAGTCAACCAAACAGAATGACAGATTTCATCAATTACAATTCCAACAGATTACAATTACAACACATTTTAATTTTTTGAATTATAATTCATTCAAATTACAATTCCTTTCAAAGATTACAATTCATTCAAAAACATTCTGTAAACCAAACGCACCATAAGGATATTTTGACGTTTATGGTTATTTGGTTTGTATAGATGGTCATGGATTTTGTAGCCTTTATTTGTTTTTGGTTAGTTTGCCTATCAGCGCTTTTATTACGCATGTTTTTGAAGAATGTCATGGGCATGTCATTTAGACTTGCTTATAAGAGTATATCCGTATAAGTTTTATTGTAATTTTTGGTGTTTAATATATTTTTCAGGGATGGTCCTTTTTAACAAAAAAAAAATAATAAAATAAAATAAAAATAAAATGTGTTTTATATTTAATTCTTTATTTTTTATTCTTTTTTCTTCTTATTATTATTTTTTATTTTATTTTCTACAAAGGTAAAACAAACAAATAGAATGAAAGGTTATTACTATAAATAACGTTTGTTAAAGTGCTTTTGTGAGCCGGTACTGTAGCGTAGCCATCGACTTGAGGATCGGCTTAAGGGAAGAAACAGGCTTTGGAGCACTGTAGAGACGCGGCTTGAGCCGACATTATTTACACACCAAGCTGATGGCTTAAAATGATTTAAATATTATGTTACTATGTTCTCCACTAATTTGCAGTTAATTTGAAGGGATACGTGTTTAAACCGAAGGATAGCACTACTCTGACTTCTTGCTTGGTTGCATGAAAGACATCTGTAATCCATTAATCCACCACACACAACACAAATGTCTTACGTATATGAGGTTATTACAATGTTTAAATTCATTACATAATTCTGAATATCCAAATAGATATCTAAGCTATAGAGAGATTTATAGACTATATTTCACCTCATCAAAAGCCATCACTCGGTAGACATAAACTCATAACCAAGGTATAAGTTTATCACTGAACGGATACCTCTGGAGATGGTGTAAGCTGAATCGATGGCAATAACTCGGCTTTCAAGATTTCTCTCATAATGGATGATCGAACAGGAGCTAATTCCACTTGTGGTCCATCTACTGATGGTTTTATTACTTTTATGAACACAATGTTATAGACTATGGTAAAGACAAGAAGTGCAAAAAAAGCTATTGGTAGAAATGATCCTGTGTCTTGAACATCTTTTATCGCTTCATCTGTTACATTATATGGGTTGGCAGCTGCAATGATTTATAAACATGCTAAGAGGGTCAGAATATAAATACCATTTTATAATTTTTTCTCAAAACGTACATTATTATAAGAGAGGAGCTAAAACAGTTCACACCTATAATTACATGTGCAACACCTAAACAACGTATCTTCATCAGGATAAAAAACTTCAAACGATTGGTGGCAAGATTAGTTGGTTGAGAGGGTTGGATAGTGGTGTTATACGGGTTTGGGCCAAAACGGGTAAATTTTCAACACAGTAACACAATGCCGGGTTTGGTTGAGCCATAAGGCATTTCGTATTTGGTGCTTGTTTCAGCTTATTTGGTGACCTTATTAGCTTAATTATGTACAGTAACCGATTATAGGTTTTGGATAAGCTTTTGAGTTTTTTTAGGGAGGTTGGATAAACTCCTTTTCTATGGCTTATGGGCTTATGAGCTCTTTTTTCATCTTATATCATAAGTTATCTCAAACACTCAACAAAGGCTTATTAGTGTATTCATCATTGACCATAAGCTGCTTAGTAGAAATAAGCTTTAGCCCAAAAGATAAGCATGGACAAACAACCTCAGTTTCAAGAATCTAGTAATAGAACAATATATATGTCCATCCCCTTATTACACGAAAAAAGACTTTCAATTTTTATGCAGCATAGGAATGTGGCAAAAATAGAAATAGAATGTTCAAAAGGCTGAACTCGTAAACAGTATACCCTATACTTTCACGTTTAAACCTTCAGACACACTAAGCTTAAGGGAATATAACAATCCTATGACTGCACTGTGTTGCTGCACTCAGGTTGAAAATTCTGTTATGCGGCAAGGACTTATCTTATTTCAATTTGATTAGATTCAAAACTAAGGGGTAAAGGTAGTCCAAGTTAAAGTTATAGTTTATATGAGTAGAAGTTATGAAGTTGATTTTGAGTAAAAGTTGTATGCTATTGTTTAAGTAAAACTTGTATTAGATATATATTTCCGCATTACTAATTAGAAACTAACTGCACATTCAGAATTTATGAAGTGGAGTTTGAGTGAATACCATATCTTTTACACGTAAATAGTATTTATATTTGTACATATGTTATATATGTACACCGTTATTTTCTGCTTTGGTCTAGCTCAAACCTATTTAATATCTAATGATAAGACATCATGTTATATGTGAATTAAGCTTGCTAGGTTTTTTCTTCAATCAATATTCCTGCTACTGTTAAATTTATATGGAGCATATAAGTTGTTCAATGGTTTTGTAGGGTTTTTTTTTTTTTTTTTTTTTTTTTGTTGTTGTTGTTGTTGTTGTTGTTGATAATATTTGAGGTTGTTAATGTTTAGCTATGCAAATTGTCATTCAACCGATTGTCTAAGGAAGAAAATGAATTGTTGCTGCAGACTATCTTTAGAGATTTGGATCTACAGGGGAAAATAAACAAGATACGAGTATTTTGAGTCTGATGTGGCTGTCAAACTAGGTATTTTAGGATAAGCAACTTGGTTTGTGGCTGTCAAATTGACTGTGTGCCAAAGTGACTGTGCATGTGTATAAGTCGTGGTCCGCAACCATTTTGTGTTGGGTAAAGGGCAACAAACATGGTTTGTGAAATCAAAGTTGCGGATTAGCAAATTTCCAAGTTTCTCAATGTTCATTTGAGGACTAATTAAAGAAGCCCCGAGCAAGATTGTGGAGCAGACACATATGGTTAGAATTTTATAGCCAGAGACTGTAGTTTGAGTCTTGTGTATTCTTTTCATATTTTTGTTGCCTATTTTTTTCAAGTGTGTGCGTGCAGATACTGTAGGAAGTTTATGGATTGTGTAAAAAAAGAGAAAGAAACTATACATGAACTTTTTCTTAAGCGCTAAATTGGTGCAGGCTGGGTTCTGTGCCTAAATTGGTTTAGGCACTTCCTGAATACGTAAAGTGAGTTCAGGGGTTTAAGTAGTGCGGATGAAGAGGTATAGGCTGAATTTGTTGGTATGTACTATGTACATATGACGTAGTTTAAAACGCAATGCATGTACTATGTACATATTAAGTAGTTTGAAACACAATATGCAAGTATGTTTAGCTTATAAACTGATTTTGGCTGATACCGGAGTGGTGTAGGGGCTGAGGAGAGATAAAGGTGATGATATGGTGTAGTGTAGGTTAAGTTCAGTGATATGTACATTTGATGAATGTACTCTTGAGTTTAAAAAACAACACATAAACATGTATTTAAGGGTATCAGTATCACCCTATTTTGGTTGAAACAAACACAATACTATAAACACCGTTAAAGGTGTGTATTCCCAAACACCCCCTAACTCGTTACTTTGAAATTCCATATTTTTTGGAAAGATTTATAGCTTAAAGTTTCAGCCTGAAACACTCTCCTGGCTATATCTTATAGCTTACCGTGTCCAATATCATTTAAAATCGTCGTTCATTTTGACTTATTTTGGATATTAATAGATTGAATTACATGATTAGCTGCACAAACTGTAGTTTGATCTTTCATTTCAAATTTGTATTTTATACAAAAAAAACATGAACGACTAAGTGTAATTGCGTAAAGCAAAATTTGTAATCTTCTATTATTGTCTAAACTAAATAAAGTTAACTGAGGCAACCCTGTACTACACGGGTGATATACTAGCAAATTATTATATACCCGTAACATTTGAGAATGATTGATATGTTTTATACAGCGAGTTCAAGGGCAATCTATATCTACAATAAGATATATCCTTATTCAATAACCACCAATATTCAGGTAACATATGTTCAAAAGGGTAAACTCGAAAACAGTTTAAACTTTTAGAAACACATAAATACAATTCTTTGATTAAACAGTTGTTAATCACCTTTGGTTTTGGGGACATTGTTTGTTTGTTTCTGAGACATGACATCTAGCTGTTGGTCAAGCTTCCGAAGAGCTTCTCGTGCCTTTTCCCTGTCGATTTCAAACTCCGAGTCTCTCTCTGAAGCTCGAGTTATAAAGAACTGGCTGCTGGTACCTCTTTTCATCCATTCGCAACAATTATAGAATCCAAACTGAGATACCCGAAAAGGGTGATGATGTAACAGTGGATTTTGAGATAGAAATGGTTTCATCTCTACACTTCAGTGAAGAGCATAAAAGTGGATAGAGTTAGTTGTATGGCGGGAAGTACCAGACCCGCGTCTATGTGTGTGTGGACCCAAATAAGGTTGTTATCTGGTTAACGCTACCGTAATAATGGTTCAAGTTAGTAGCACCCGAATAAGAATAACTTTTGTTACTAGGAAAACAAAAACAAAAGTTGGTAAATTTATATAAAAAAAACCAAATAAATATATATGGAGCTGACCCAAAAACGGGATAAACTTTATTTACAACCCAATTTTTAGAAAGATTGATTTATAGTCATGGACGGACCCACATGAGAGTCAGGTGTGGCATGGGCCACACCCAATTTTAGTTCACGAAGTGTAAATTTTTTATAAAATATGACTTTTCTGGGCTTGTGCAACACCTAATTTTACCTAATAAATTCTTTATCGGACAACTTTAATACTCATAGTCATAAAAAATATTTTGTGCAACACCTTCTCAAAAATCCTGGGTCCGTCCCTGTTTATAGTTTATACACATGCGTTTTTAATTATGACACACCAAATCGTGATAGTTAGACTGTATTTTTCAAAATTGAATGGGTGCAAATCACATATCTTTATAATAGTTATAATACTTGTGCGTGCACAGGGTTTTAAAATTTCGTTTTAATTATGTATTATTATTGATTAAGAAATGAACCACTTGACATGTTTCAAATAGTTTTACTTGGTGGACTAAAAATAAAAATCATATGTATATGCTATAACCTACCTATTATTTTAGGAGAATGCTTTTGGATTAAAATTTATATTTTATTATTCAAGCAAAATCACATGATGATACTTGACTTGCATGAGATGTTAGTGATATATGCTTTTAGTTTTGCAAACCTGTGCTATCAATTTACGATGTGTTTTGTAATTGTGTTATTTTCTTTTACTTAAATTTTTGTTAAAATGTGTAGCATATTTAGATAGCTTTGAAGATTGATTCATTTCCTTAATTATAAATAACCATCATATCATTTTTACGAATATACATTTTGTTTGGAAAGTTGTATTTTCATAACTTTGTGTTATTTACTTCTCATGTTTGATCATAAAATTACCAAATTAACATAAATGATTACATATCTTCTTTATTATATAAAGAGAAATGAAAAAGATTTAATTGGTAGAACTCAAATTTAATCTTACGTTTATGTATAATGTATAAGAACAATTTTTCTCTAAGCCCGAACTATATAAGGAAATTATTATTACTTGTATAAGTAAATTATAAATGCATGAAAAAATGACAAAAAGTATATTCGCAAGTCTTTTAGTATTGTTTGAATCACTACCGACCTTTCACTTTAATGCAACTTTCTTCACAATTGGCCTAAATCATCAAGGTAAAAAACACCCATATTTTAGACCGTTAGTTGACACCCATAGTGTTATCAATGACAACAAACACCTGCTAAGTTTTATTAACTCATTCAAAGACAAATTACACTCCAAAAAGAATTCCTACCATAAAATTCCCCATATATGCACTAAAACACATCTTTGGTACATTAAAATACATTCATGTATTATCTAAATCAGCAACTCAACTAAATAATACATTCATACCTTGAGCAGGCATAGAAAATTATTCCACGATAATCATGTATTGATACTTAATCCTCCTCTAAAAAATGCACACAACAAATTGCATTACACTTTAGTGTGTGCGATAAGATAATAAAACTACAAAAACCACTAACATGTTGCATTATAGTGAGGACAACAACAAAGTTAGTCATAATATCAAATAAGAAAACTTCATATTAGAACTTAAGGGGTGTTTTGTTATGCTTATTAAAGGTGCTTATTTGCTTATTCAATTACTACATAATAAGTGTATGATAAAGCTATAAGCTTTTTTTAGAAGCTTAGTGAAAAACCCCTGAACTCACAACTAATGCTATTAGCTTAGCGTGTTTATAGTAAAAACACAAATATTAAGTGTAGAAGTTTTCAATAAAACATAAAAAAGAGTTACTAAAAGTTGGTGTGTATAACAAAAAAATTAAACTATAAAAAAGTTACTAAATACTATCAGCTAGATAAGGCATAAGCCAAAGTTCTGTTGAGGTCTTTTTCGGATTATATTCAAAAGCAAAAAGAGATTTACACATAAATCATAAGTATAGAATAATGGTTGTATCTCACATCCGTGATTACCAACTCAATAACATTATCGCAGTATAGTAACGTAATAATCTGATTAAAACTATATATTCTTGCTGAATAATTCTCATGTACATACTTTTAATTCGTTTACAATGGCCAACTATTATTTTTTTTTATTTTTTTTATTTTTTTTTATTATTTTTTTTTTTGGTAAAACATCACGTCAATTAATCAACTTAGGTTATCACCTACATTTTTTTTAAGGAGGTGATTGTTATCAAATAATGATTGTGATGCGTGCATTTTTTTATATAATTTAAGAAAAACACATTCTATATTAAACAATGACTATCTAACCCATTTTTTTTTTATTTTTTTTTAATAATTAGCTTTGTATAACGTTTTTAACTGACATACATGTTGAGGTTGAGGTTGATTTTGTTGTTTAACATTAACTATTGATATCATGTTGGTGCTTACCATTTGATATTGATATTTATAAAGTTACTAAAAACATGAAAACTTGTAATTTTAAACTTTATTATATATAAATTACTAGCTTAGAGACCTGTTGATATCGGGTAATTTTTTAAAGAAATATATCAAATGAGATGATAAGAAAAGTAATAACGTAAAAATGTCCATTTTAAATATGAAACAAATAATGAGACAATGCGTCCATTTCCAAAATTTATTGACTTCAGTAGCAAAAGATGTGTGTGAGCACCTATCAATTTACAACACAATGTCCATGCCGTGCACACCTAATAGACAATGAGTCAATTATACGATAAGCAATTTAGTTTGTTAGAATTTACTTTGTTATCTTTTGATTTACTCGAACATAAAATGATGTGTGTGAGTGGCTATCAATTAAAAACCCAATCGATGCCATGATGATAGAACTTCAGGTACTTCTATACATGTTGATAACGCAAAAATGTCCATTTAATACATGTCGTGATGATAGACTTTCAAGTAAATTGATAGTACATTCAAAACAAATGTAAACTTCTTACATTAACATAGGAAATCAACCATTCAAAGCAAACATTTTCAATTAATAAAGATTCATAAAAAGCTACAAAATAATTTAAGGAGATTTCTCCGGGTCAAATGCTAAGTGTGCATTTTCGTAATCAAGAGCATCCAAAGTCTCCTCGTCACTGTTTTTGTCTACGTCATTCGACTCCTCTTCAAATGCTAAGTGTGCATTTTCGTAATCAAGAGCCTCCAAAGTCTCCTCGTCACTGTTTGTGTCTACATCATTCGACTCCTCTTCAACTAAACCAACGCTTTCCTTCAACGAACCGTATTCCCTCTCATCTTCTGCAATTTCAATCAAAGATTGTTTCTTTGCTAATTTCTGTTTTTCAGACTCCCACCACTTGTACCACTCATTAAAATCCCACTTTCCTTTTTTTTTCAAAGTTTGGAAAGTTATCTTGTTCCTCACCTGTACATAAAAGATGATCATGAGTGAATAAAACTGAAAATATGTATGAATGCTTAAATTAGTTAAAACTGTTGTTCAAACGAATTTAAAAGTGTTATACATACCTTTACTTGATTCTTTAATGGTTGAAGCTTCTCCTTTCACTTTTGTTTTCCTAAAATAAAAGAAGAATATGTTAATTCGCATACATAAGTTGATGCAACAAATATGATTTGGTAACCTTTACGTGTTAGAAAGTATACTTACTTTGATTGCTTATTCTCGACTGTTTCCTTCTCGTTAACAAACTCAGACACACACCTGCTTCTCTTTTTGTTTCAAGACATATCTTGTGAATATGAGTTTAAGATTTTGTTTAAAGATTTCAGAAAAAACGGTTTTGATATTTGATTCTAAAAATGGTTTTTATAAAGAGATGTTGGAAAATCAAAAGGTCTATGTTTAATGCAAAATTTATTTCAACTTTGATGCAAAAGATGTGAATTGAATTAGTAACCGGGAATTTTGAAATTCCCATTGTCACGGTTTTTTTTTTTTTTTTTTTTTTTTTTTTTTTTTGAAACATTAAATTGTAATAATCATTGAAATATGTTCTAAAATGTGTAATTAAAAACGAAGTTATAGTAAATGGTGTAATTATTTCTTTTTAAAACTTTAAATGGTAATGAACCATATCATAATACAAAGTGATTATACTGTTGATAGATAAATAATGCAACATCAAACTTGCTTATAGACCTTCAAGTACTTCCTTATACACGACATTTATTGTAGTTTTGGACACATTACCATCCTGAGCACAAACGACAACCTTCAAACCTTGCTTGCTTTTTACTCTTGAAACAGCAACGTACAATTGAATCACGGGGTTTTTAAAAGAAATAACAAAATGAGATGATAAGAAAACTGATAACGTAAACATGTTCCATTTAATATATGAAAGAAAGAATGAGACAGTGCGTTAATTATCCGATAAGCAGTTGAGTTTGTTACAATTATACTAACAAACATCCAAGCGTTGGCAATTCTAAAATTGATTGTCTCGAACAGAAAATGATGTGTGGGAGTGCCTATCGATTCAAAACCCAATGTCAACCAAATAAATGTTATGATTGGCTACCAACCGAATTACCAATTTGGTTCGTGCATGCGGTATTTTTTTATTTTTTTTTCGATCGCTTTATTACTTGTTTATAGTCGGTGTATAACTTTGGAGTGAGAAAACTAAATAATATAGCCTATGCAAATTTATTGCCTTTTTATTTTTATTATTTAAAATCAACATGCCATATTGCGATTAACAACAAATGTCTCCATTGTATTTAAAATAACTGAATATTACAAAGAACTATGTTTCAACAACTTATTAAAAAAAAATGGCAGCTATGATAGTATGAAACACACATGACTTTTTTTAATACCTTGTCGCCGAAGGATACTCATACACAAAAACAACATCCCATTCACTATTTATTTATTCACGAGTGTACGTATCAATGTTGGAGGGCAATTAACTCGTATTGTTTAGCCTCCACATACAGGCCTACAAACACATAGGTACGAAATTTTCCTAAACGTGTTGATTTGTATTTTATCTCCAACATGTTGGAAACTATTCCATATTCTAATACCTAAAGACTCAAGAAGTTTAATATGATATTTTGAACAGAAAGAATTTATTATTAAAAAAAAAAAAAAAAAAAAAAAAAAAAAAAAAGAACAACATCCAATCAAAAACTTACATGAGTACCGAACTACAAATAGTACAAAGATCATTCATGACTATGAAATAATAAGACTTTATAAGCCTGTCGAGATGACGTTGCTGTACACACTTAAGACTCACTTTTGCTTTTCAAACCAAAACAAAATTGGTACTACAAACAATAAGCATAAATCTATAGAAAAGGTTTGGCAAAAGAAACAATATCCTAAGCAAGCAGAGCTTGCTTAATCCTGCATCATAGCTTTCTTCAAGCCGCTTTGTGACTTAATATCAGATCCAAAAAACTACCCATAATCAACAAACCTTTAGAAACTTGATGTGGATGTGAGATTCGTTAGTCTCAAAGTCTTCCCCCTTGATGAACATACAAATGAAAACTTGGTAGTTCAACCAAAGCGATATTGTATCTGCACGTCAAATAAATGATGGACCTCAAAATGGGTGTTAACTTATAAAATGGAAACATCAGGTATGACTAAAAACATTTATTTCTGGAACGGGTCAAACTGGGGGCCACGTCAATAAATGACATACCTCAAAATAGGTACGTTAGGTACGGATAAAACATTTATTTCTGGAATGGGTCATACTGGGTAGCTATGGTAACGGGGTCTAAATGGGTACTTCCGGTACGGATTAACACGGAATGGGCTGTTTTGGGTTTACCAATAAATATTATTGCTCGACTTGTGCATATCATGTCCCAATAGATTAATATACAGAAAATATAAGACTATGACAATATAAATTGCCTCCTCTGTTTTTAACATATGTCAGTGGGCATAAGTGTTCTATAAGAATGTATTTGACAATATTTTTTAAACAACCAACACACTCTTTTTAAAAGAAGAAAAAGAGTTCATGTGTCCAGTAAGTTGATAAACCCATTATGGTCAATTCTTGGTCAACTGCTAACATTAATTTAGGTTACAATGATATAAAAATCATGAGATCCAAAAATCTCACCTTTCAGAGCTCCTTTTTCTTCAATAAGTCGTCGCCGTTTGGTCTTGTAGCGCACGCCTTTCACAGCTCCTTTTTCTTCAATAAGAGATGTCACTTATCTTTATTTGAACTCACACTGAAACTATATGAATTAGTTGGCTTAGGAACTGAATAATAAAGTGGTAATCAAGTGCGAATTGTTAGTTCATTACATGCGATTAATTTCAGAAAGTTAAGATGCAGGTTAGCAACAATACGAAGGTTGGGTTGAATTTTGCAAGGCTGTAGTTTTGTGGTTAGTAAAAGCAATATACACGGTAAACACATAATAAAAAAAATGGATACGATAAAGGTTATAGCTTTACATCCATTATGATCATCCTCATAGTAACTAATGATATTGGGTTTAAAACAATCAGTAACATGACTATCCAATAGGACGCTTTTTGAAAACCGAAAAATAAAATTTCCTCACGATGTGCAAATGTGGGCCTGTCGCATCAACTCCACAAAGCACCAAAGCGGAAGACGCATGGCCTTTGTAGCTTTGTAGCAAAATAAAAGCAAAGTCAGATGCACCACAAATACTAAGATAGTGCAATATTGTTAATGTATCAAAAACACCATAAAAACAAACTCGATCACCGAAATAGAATGGACTTTAATAGTGCAAGAGCCGGAACTACCCTTGATTCACGTCCAGTGTGATATCTGTGAAGCTTCAAATGAGAGCTTAACCACAAATTCAGTTTTGTAGTATTTCGGTTTGGTGGGATATTTTCACATATCAAACACCCTGAGGTAGCAAGAAAATAGCTTGTATAGATAAACCTGGTGATAAATTTTCAACCATGTAATAAAAAAGGTTTATCTTCTTTAAGAAAATGAAAATAGATATGTTTTTGGGCTCTATACAGGAATTTTCACATCCTATAAGCTATGTACCACAAAAAGTAGCAGTATCATTATGAATGAATGCAACACCAAAGTGTTAATAATAGATAAAATCTCTGAGTTAAAAAGTGCGTTATCCAATTTCATCGAGCATAGATCTTAATAACACATCTCAATCTAAAACACAAAACTTACCAATGTCAATTGAAAATTGTGGGTGTACTTTGTTCGATCCTGCATAATGATAGAGTCCATGCTGCATCATAAATGGCTCCATGAATATAGGGTCCCCGCTACATCATAAATGATATGTGCATCTATACAGAGTAAAGATCAGTTCTTAAGACAAACATGATATGGCCATTTTGGGATAGGTTTAAAACCGAAACGAACCAATAAAAAACCATGGTTTACCACTATTATTAGAGATACTCACATGTAATATTCAAATAAGCAATCCCATTTAACACATATACAAAGTTTCACAAGAAATCCACCATTGTCAAAACGTATTTAACCTGATATGACAATCCCAAATAACCCCTCTATTCATATAAAAAAAATAAGTTTGTATAATGATAAGCTTAATTGAGAAGAGATCATACCTGGTACAAAAGAATATCAGAAGCCATCAATTTATACCGCTCCACATCCCCATCATTCTTATTAGACTTAGGCCTCATGGCAACATACTACTGCTCAAACCTGTACGATAACATACTATTGCGGCTAAAAACCTGCTGAAACCATATGTGTGGCTAAAAACCTGCTGAAACCTATATCAATGGCTAAAAATCACAAAAGAATGGCTAAAATCCAACGATGTTTCTTAGCAGTTTATGTGATTACCTATATGGACTATCTCCAACGAAAGCAATCCTTGCCTATGGGATCTTTTCTATGACACTGCTCAAATAGCACATCAATGAACCTATTAGAAATCTGTAATGTTTCTTTAAGGAAATATAAAATGTCAAAACTAAAACTGAGCTGCAACATGTACACCTTAACAAATAAAATCAAAACAGATGAATCGACATTCAAACCGCATGTCCTAACAACAACATTCAAACATCACAATCGTATATTCATTCACAAATTTTAAACACAACCATAACTTCTACTTCTACTTAAAACAACCAAATCATATTTATCAAAAGAAATATATTAAATTGAATAAACACAAAATTAGAGTGACAGCATAAAAAAAATAAAAAAATAAAAACAACCAAATTGTTGTACTAAAAAAAAAAAACAGCCAAATTGTTGTACTATGTGATTCTTATATAATCCCTAAATTGAACTTGAATATAAGTGATACTCACCGATTTTAAGGTTTGGACACCCAAAAACCCACTGGCATAGATGTTTTTCTTAGGTACGTTGAATCTTTCAATAAAATCGAATCAGTTTTGTGTGTTTTTTAATCGGTGAAATCATTGGATTTCAAACTGATTACCTTTGATGAGTCGAATGTTAAATGGCAGGGTAGTGTTGCGGTTTTGATTTAGGTGTTTCATTGTGTGTTTGATTTAGGGTTATGTCAATGAATCAGATGAGTATCACAAATATTTTGAATCGGTGATAGAAACTGTCGATTGAAAATTATGATTGCTATTTAATACTTTACAAAAATAATTCACATGGAGTATGGAGTATTGGAGTGTACAACAAAAATGGTTTAGTTCATTTGACTTTGTATAATGGTGTGTAGAAAAAAGAATGCTTGGTGTAGTTGTACAATGCTATCTATATATGGTAGGACACATCACCGAATTAATTGAGTTTTTAATGCATGCTGCTTCAATGAACTTGTACAAAACCATCGTTTATTATATAGTACTAGCTTAGAGACCCGTTGACACCGGGTTATTTTTTAAAGGAATAGATAAATAAGATGATAATAAAAGTAGTAACGTAAATTTGTTAAATGTAAAATATGGGTGTCATAATTGATTTACAACCATAGCGTTGGCAATGTAAAATAGACTTACTCGAACATAAAATGATGTGTGATTTTAATGATTACACCGATGATACATACATTATACAAACATGAAAGTTGGTCAAAGACCTTCCAGTACTTCTTTATACACGACATTTGTTGTGGTTTTGGAGAGATTACCATCCTCATCACAAACGACAACCTTCAAACCCCGCTTACTTTTTACTCTTGATAGTGCAACGTATAGTTGTCCATGTGTAAACACAGGACGAGGCAGGTACAAACCAACTCTAGAAAGTGATTGCCCTTGGCTTTTGTTGATTGTTATGGCAAAAGATACTGATATCGGATATTGTTTTCTGACAATCTTAAGAGGCAAACGCTTGTCTGACGGAGTTATCCTCAACCTTAGAATAATAACCCTTTTTCCAAAGTTGGTTCCGTTAATGATCTACGCCTGAATAGGTGTTCTTGTTAATTTAAGTACTTGAAGTCTTGTACCATTACATAAACCATTTGATTGGTCTATGTTTCTTAACAACATAATCGGCACTCCGACTTTTAAAGCAAGTCTGTGGTTTGGAACACCTGAGAACTTCAAGCCATTTATAAATTCTGGCGAGAAAACGGACTGATCTACGATAGCACCACGCTCATTTTTATCCACGTTGTCACAACTTAAGTACACCATTTCTTCTCCGGGAAATTTGCTCAATAAATGTCCGTTTATAGTGTCAACTAACTCATTTGTGGGTGCCAAAATAGCCTTTTCTTGGAAGTAGGCCGGATCATGTATGTTATCCAACATGTTTGGATAAGTAAAGTCAATAATAGATCCTATGGGGTCATCAGCAGCATCTATTAGAATTTCTTCCGGCACATCTATCTTAACTTCTCCTTCGTTAGGTCCTCCAAGCTTGCCGTCTCCCACATTCAATATCCATTCTGCAAATTCTCTTATCTCGCTAACATCTTCGGGTCTTGAACCCACAGTAAGCCTCATGTTATTGGTTAGCTTAAGAACTTTGCAGTAATCCCAAAGGTATGGTTGCTTCAAAGAAGCACCAACAATGTCTTGGCGTGATCCTTTGGGAATTACAGGAAGAACCTGCCTAAAATCACCGCCAAACACCATCGTCATGTTATCAAAAGGCTGATGACACTCGTCATACCAGTTCCTACAAAGTATGTCTCTCATAGACCGATCTAAGGCTTCAAAACAAAGCTTATTTGTCATCGGCGCTTCATCCTAAATAATAAGCTTGCACTTTTTTAACATTGCTCCCAGATCGCTTTGAGCACTTATTGAGCAAGTCGAGGTCTCATCAACGTTTATTGGAATATGGAACCTCGAGTGAGCAGTTTGGCCTCCGGACATTAACAAAGATGCAATACCGCTTGATGCCACATTCAAAACTATGTCATCTTTTCTTCTAATGCCGGCTGTAAGTGTTTTCCATAAAAACGTTTTATCGGTACCCCTGTAACTGTAAACAAAATATATACCCCCTGTTCCACTATCAACGGATTTCACGATGGTGTCATATACACCCTTCTGTTCCGTTGTCAATAAGGCATAAAAACGTTGATATTCAAATTCCATCTCAACGGGGTTGTAATCAGTTTCATCATATATAAGTCGATTTTCAAATTCATTGATGTATCTATCATCAGGATAAGGCATCTCAGGCCAACGCCTCAAACTACTTCCTCTGGCTCGCATAAGTTCTTCAATGTAGTACAAAGCAATATTTTTTTTCCTCATCACTAACTATCAAATCTGCATATAAAATATGACATGTTAATAGTTAATTCCTTATAAAGGTAGAAAAAGAAAGGATGTCAAATAACTGTTGCACTTGAAACATGTTGGTAGTTATAAGAGAATAATAACACTTGTTGTTTCAAAGCAAAATATTTTGTTAAAACAGACCATACAAATATGACATGTTAATAGCTAATTTGTTAACATACCATCATAACTATTGCATAAGAAACAAATTGTGGAAAACTAGAAGGGGGGTTGAATAGTTTACCGATTAAAATCTTTTTATACTTGTTAAGTTAGCTTTGAAACTTTCCGTTTGATCAAAGATATATGCACAAACACAATATATAACAAGTAAGTAAATGAAAGAAACGATCAAACCACAACACGAGTATTTATCGTGGTTCGGCTACAAGGACTCTTTTTCCTTGCCCTACGTCCACGCCCCGAGTATCCAACTCGAGAGTTTCTTTCACTAGTCAACAAGCTCCTTTCACCGGCGGAGAAAACCTTACACGTCACTTATACTTTTACCGACACAAAGCTAAATGTCGAGTTCTTTTACAAGGGCACAACCACTCCCGTTAGTTCTTTCACTAGGGTATAACAACTCCCAACACTCTTTGTATTTTGAGGACTAAAATACTAACCACTCACTTCAGAATATATACAAACAAAAGACGTGTAAACAATAAGAGTTTACACAATACTAAGCTAACAAGTCTTGCAACGTTGTGTTGGAAACTTGTAACTTTTGATGACCTTGTGAGCTTCTTTGCTACAAAGAGAAACTTCACATTAACAATGTTAAGAAGTTAGAAGAAAAGATGAGTGTGTGTGTAAAATATGATCTCAAGAGGTTGGCCAAAAATCAAGTTATGGCTTGGTATTTATAGCACATCAAACTGCATGCTTGGCGGATTAGGCGGAACCCTCATATGGGTTTCGCCCGTGTACCCCAGGGTACCGCCGGGTCTGCAGTAGGTTTTTGCAATAACTCTTCAAACCAAACAAGGTCTTGTCTCATAACTCCTAGCAACCAAACAATGTCACATCACTTAAATCAAGTCAAACATGAAACTTGTAAGCAACAACAAAGTTAGTCAAACACATTTCTTTCCATAAATACATGATGACAAAACTTGCCATAAATGTGATGTGACAATTTCTAATTTAAGAAATAAACTTGTGTTGTGTTTTATGAAATGTAAAATGTAGCAAAAGTCTAGTTTATGCAAGTCTTAAAAACTAAGATTATGTTTTGCTTAGAAACTAAAGTTTACATTTTGTCGTTAACAAAACTTAGCGAAGATCGTAAAATATAAATAACGTTTTTAGGCGATATTTGTATTAACAATCTCCCCCTTTTTGTTGATGACAAAACATAAACTTTGTTTTTAAGTAACACGCAAAATCTTGGTTTTCAAGACTTAAAAAAAATTATATTAACCTTGTTTTACTTAAGAGACAAAAAAGCATATCAAGTATTTGAAGGTTTAATATATTTCTCCCCCTTTTTGTCGAAACAAAAAGTAGAGTAGCGAAGCGGAATAATGGTCATACTCCCCCTTGATCGATACTCCCCCTAAATGGAGTACCAATATGGGAAACATGGATTTTGAGACCTACAAAAAAAAATGGTTAGTTGGTGATATCTATAGTCAAGCTTGTAGTTACCACACACATTGCAACCACAATGACAACACAACATTGATCAACCAACAATGCACAAAAGTAAGTAGAAAGAAATTTCATTCCAAGTAAAATTTTGACTTATAAAAGTCAAAAGACAAGAAATGTTAACTATTCTACTACTTAGTAACCAAAAACTAAGAAAATAACCAAGAAAATAAAATAAAATCCTACATTCCTAAATTGGGGCAAACGGCCTCCAAGGGTTGTCTAGGATTTGTTGGGGTGGGAAAGTGCATCCAAACGTTCAATGACATATTGGAATGCAAACCGGGTTTCATTTTGGAATTGGTGAAGCAAGGTTTTGATGCTTTCACCCATTTGCTCACAATTTGAGCAAACATGTGGATGGGTGGGTGAAAATGGGTTGGTTTTGGTTTCTTGGCTTAGGGGTTGGTTTGGTTTTGGTTCTTGGGTGGAGGATGGATTTGGGATTGAATCAAGCAAGGTGGTTTGAAATTCCATTGCTTGATGAAGGTGGTTGTCAACCATGCTTTGTATTTCCTCATAAGAGGGAAAGAAAGACTCATAGGTTTGGGGTTGAAAAGGTGGTGGAGTTGGGTGATCATGGTGTTCAAAATTTGGTTCTCCATAAAGAGGACCATGGATTTCACAGTAGATTGGGTGAAATAACAACGGTTTGGGTGGTTGGTATACTTGTTGTGGTGGTTGGGTAAGTTCAAGATCTTCATCAAGGTCAAGAATTGACCTTGGTGATTGATTTGCAAAAGGTGGTGGTTGGGTATGTGTTGGTGGAAGATCATTTAAATCTTGGACATACGGGTGTGGTGATGTTGGAGGAGACCCGAAAAGCTCCATAGGTTCAATTTTTGGTAATGGTGATGGTGATGGAGTCTTTGATGGTTGGGTTGGAGCACTTGGTGGAGTTGGGTCAATAGGTGATTTAGTAGGTGGTGGAGTGTGCTCATTTGGTTGTTTGGGTGATGGAGATGGAGATGTAAGGTTCAAAAAATGTTCATTTTTGATGGGTGATGTGAATTCCTCCGATGATGAGGAGCTAAGGTTGATGGATTGGTTTGACCATAGTGGTTTGACACTTATCCGGGCGGTTCTCCGGATGGGTCGTGATGGTTGAGAGGTGTTTGTTGACTTGGTCATGGTTAAAATGGTTTAAAGTTTCAGAAATGGTGATGAAGAAGGTGTGATTTGATAGTGTTTAGGATGGTTTAATTTATAGTGATGAAGATTTGTGGGAAGGAGTGTTTGGATTTGATGTTAGTCCATACAAAAATGGTGGTTCCTAATGATTTGGAAAACTTAATTGTGGGTTGTCATGTCATGGAAGTCAATCCAATGAAAATGGTGAAGTGAGAAGACAAGTTTTGCACTAAATGCATTGTGGTTTTGGTGGATTTTTGGTTGTATAAATCTCAGGGATTTCAAGGATCCCTTAAAAGGGTTCCTTCCTTTATGTTTGAGGGGTCCTTAAGGTTGTTATGTTTTAAATTTGAATTTTGGCGGGAATTGGTTTTGGTTAAGTTCATGGAAGAAGGAGTATCCTATTATGCTAAACACATTGCAAGTAATGGGTTTCTACCTAAAAGGATTGGATTTTGGTGTTTCAATGTTGAATTGGCGAAAAAGAAAACAAAAAATCTGCAGGCTACTGGCGGCACCCTCAGATGACACAGGCGGAACCCAAGTGAAGGTTCCGTCTGGTCCGTTGGGCAAAATCTGGGTTACCCAGGATTTGTACTGGCGGAACCCAAATTTGGGATCCGCCGGATCCGCCAGGCCTGAAAAACTTCACAGTCCGCGTTTTTTACCCGCGAAACGATTTTCAAAATTTTCGAAAACTCCTAAAATCAAAGAGATACTTCATTTCTGGTTAGGTAATGCAAAAATTAGACACCTAAACACACATATCATAGGAGTTTGACCTTGAGGTCGAGAATTTCACCATACTTAGTGAAAATTCCATAACCATGAAAATTTGACAACTCGCCAAAAGTTGTCTTCCTGCAACATTGTTAGTTGAAACATGTTCCAAAGTGTATCAAACATTGTACTAACACACAAATACATCACAAATATTGTTTAAATGACCAAATTGTTTCAATAGCACCTTGTGCCAAACACTCCTAACATACCCGCACTCATTGACGGTCCATTTTCTTCTTCATCTTCCCGAGGAATCTCCCGATGTTTTTGAACATCCCCTTTGTTTGCTTGAACTCCTCCGACTCATTTGGAATATCCGGAAGTTGGGAAAGGTATTCTAGAGGTGGGAGCCTAGAGTTTGGCAAATTGTCATCTTCACTCATTGAGGAAGATGAAGATGAGGTAGGAGGATGTGGACGTTTTCCTTGGGCTTTGTAAACTCTCTTATCACTAAGTGGAACAAAGGTGTGTGGAATGAGAGTGTAGTCAAGACGAAGACCATTTAAAGTTGGTGGAATGGGTGAGATGAACCTAAAGAGACGGGTCAAGAGCATTCCATATGGCATAGCCGTTGTGCCATGCACGGGAATGTCGGCCATTCTCTTTGCCATGTAGTAGGCAAGGTTGAAGGGTTGCCTAACGGACAAGGAGTAGAGCATGTAGCAAAGGCAAAGGTTGATATGGTCACGGTTCCCTATTGTGCTAATGACATTTGCTCTAAGGACTTCCTCCCATTTCTTGAATTGGGGTTTGAGTTCGTTCATTTCCATTCCATATGGGTCCTTATCAACTTCATTCCCCGAACGGGTTCTCCTAGTGGTGGTGGTCCTAACAAAGAGGTGGTCACGGAGTATGTCTTTTGAGACAAGGGGTGTGTCATAAGGATGGATACGGTCTTGGAGGTTGTCAAGAGTTGAGAGGGAGTGCAAGTCGGAATAGAGGCAAGTACCACGGTTTGGAACACCTAGGATTTGAGCAAACTCCTCAAGAGTGAAGGAGTATTGGTGACCGCTAACCCTAAAGTGGATAGACATATGACCATAATCATCCGTTGAGAGGACGCATGATGCATAGAACTCTAGAATGATCCTAGGACAAATAGGCTCGTCGATATTCAAAAGACACTCAAAGTTTATTGTGGCAAAATCGGCGTAAAGGTTTGTGCCTTCTAGGAAAGATGGGTCTATGGTTCTACCCTCATGGACATAGTGTTTTTCTAGGGCTTTGAAAACGTTTACTTGATTTGCGGTAAGGCCTTTGGTTTTGTGGTGTTTTGGTAGGTACTTAATGGTGTCCATGTGGTCGTAGTGGGTTAGAGGAGGCATGATGATTCCTAGAACAACAAAATTTCACATTTTAGTTTACGTAAACCACTATTATAATGTGGAAGTTCTAGTGTGTGCCTATATGAAAACAATGTGGAGGTGCGGTTATCTTGACTCATTTTGATGCTTCAAAATCGTTTTATGCAAGTTTTGTTATAAAACAAAAGATAACCCAAACGCTCCTAGTTCAATGTAGCTTCGTTTGAATGTACCCGAAAATACATATTGGTTATGTATTCCCTTTAGCATTCAAGAGACATTATGCAAGTGATGTTTTGAACATAACGTTTTGATTTTGTATTCTCAATGTGAGACGAAAAAAATATTTGTCCTACTTGTGAGAAATTTTTGGAAGGATTTGACATGGGGTGTTTTAGCAAACATGTTTATACTAATTAAAGATGCAATTCCTAACTATGGGAAACATGATTAGTTTTATTAATTACCTAATCTCATGCATTAATTTCTTAAGTTAATGCATAACCCCAAGTTTTTGTTTTTGTGGAAGAAATAGAATTCCTAGACTCAGATCAGGATTGTAATCAAGTTAAGAATACTTACGATGATGATGGATTAGTAATGTGATTGAATGGAAGGCCAAAATTTCGTGGGTATGGATGAGAGAAATGGTGAATAGTAACAGTTTTGGAAGTGGTGGTATGAGATAATGGGTGTTTGGTTTAATATAAACAAATGTTTTGATTCTGCAGGTCGACGGACACGGCGGAACCCTGGGTTGGGTTCCGTCCGTTATGGCTGAGGGTTCCGCCGACCCTGCTGAGAAACATGGTTTTGGATTTGTTTTGATTTTTGTGATTTTTGTCTAATGTCCAGAACTACAATGTAGGTTCCATGAGTTCTAAACCTATCCTAAGAAGATTAAAAGGTTCACGTTTAAGAGGTTTTGTGAGAATGTCGGCTATGTTATCTTCGGAAGAAACTTTCTCAATTGAGATATTTCCTTTTTGGACGTTGTCACGAAGGAAATGATGACGGATTTCAATATGTTTGGTACGAGCATGTTGAACCGGGTTTTTGCTAAGATCAATGGCACTTTTGTTGTCACAAAGAATTGTGATGTCGTTGAGTTGAATTCCGTAGTCGACAAGAGCTTGCTTCATCCAAAGAACTTGTTGACATGCCTTTCTGGCCGAAACGTACTCGGCTTCCGTTGTTGAGATAGCAAGAGCCGTTTGCTTCTTAGAGAACCATGAGGTGAGACAATGTCCAACAAAAGTACAAATACCACTTGTGCTTTTTCTATCGACAAAGTCACCGGCATGATCCGAGTCGGCATACATTATGGTGTCTATTCCCGTTCCTTTGGGATACCATAAACCTAAATGTGTAGTGCCCTTAATATACATAAAAATCCTTTTTACCGCTTCGAGATGGGTAGTTTTAGGATCTTCTTGAAAACGAGCACATAGACAAACACTAAACATAATGTCGGGTCTACTAGCCGTTAGGTAAAGTATACTACCAATCATACCTCTATATTTAGTGCTATCTACGGATTCACTTTCCTCATCCTTGGTGAGTTTAGTTTCCGTGGACATGGGAGTTTTGATAGGTTTCGAATCTTCTAGTCCAAATTTCTTAAGCATGTCCTTAATATATTTAGATTAGTTAAAGAAGATACCATCTTCAAGTTGTTTGATTTGGAGTCCTAAGAAAAAGTTGAGTTCTCCCATCATACTCATTTCAAACTCGTCATGCATGATTTTTTGACAAATCCACACATAATTCTTGACAAGTTGATCCGAATATAATGTCATCAACATAGATTTGGACTATGATAATATGTGAATCTTTCTTCTTAGTGAAGAGAGTATTATCAACTAAGCCCATGGTATACTTATGGTCAACTAGGAATGTTTTAATTCGATCATACCATGCTTTTGGAGCTTGCTTAAGTCCGTAAAGAGCCTTTTTAAGTTTGTAAACATAATTAGGTTTTTCAAAATCGATGAAGCCCGGTGGTTGAGCCACATATACTTCTTCATTAATGACTCCGTTCAGAAATGCACTTTTGACGTCCATTTGAAAGAGTTTAAAATTATGTGCACACGCATAAGCAAGTAATATTCTAATTGACTCGAGCCTAGCTACCGGAGCAAAAGTTTCATTGTAATCAATGCCTTATTGTTGATTATAACCTTGTGCTACTAGCCTAGCTTTGTTTCTAGACACAATTCCATTTTCATCCATTTTATTACGAAAGACCCATTTTGTTCCAATTATTGTTTGACTCTTTGGTTGAGGAACTAATGTCCATACATCATTCCTAACAAATTGGTTTAATTCTTCTTGCATTGCAATTACCCAAGATTCATCTTTAATGGCTTCATTAATGTTTTTCGGTTCAATGGTTGACACGAAACAAAAGTAGTTGCTTTCATTTTGAACTTTTGATCTAAGTGTTCTTTCGTTAATGTTGCCTATGACACCGTCTAATGGATGACTTTTAGATTCTTTGACATTGACAAGTTCTTTGTTTAATAGTTCATCTTCCTTGTCATTACCTAAGATTTCTTGACATTCAATTGCTTGGCTTTCAACTAAGTCATCATCTACCAAAGGTGATGTCTTAGAGGGAGGTGGACTTTCGTCAAATATTACGTTTAACGATTCCTCGACTCTTAAGGTTTCTTTGTTCAAAACAATGTAAGCTTTACTATTTTGTGAGTATCCAAGAAATACACCTTCATAAGACTTTGGGTCAAATTTGGTGAGATAATCCTTGGTGTTAAGAATGAAGCATTTACTCCCAAACACTCTAAAGTATCCTAATGTAGGCTTTTTACCTCTATAAAGTTCATAAGGAGTTTTATTCAAAAATCGTCTAATTAGGACTCGATTAAGAATGTACGTTGATGTGTCAACGGCATTACACCAAAACTTTTGTCAAATAGTTTGTTCATTAAGCATTGTTCTACTCATCTCTTGTAATGTCCGGTTTTTACGTTCTACTACACCATTAGATTGAGGAGTACGTGGAGCCGAAAAGTTATGAGTAATTCCATTTTTATCACAAAAGTTTCCAAATTGAAATTCATTATCAAATTCACGACCGTGATCCGTTCTAACAGACACTATATTAGACCCTGCTTGATTTTGAATTTTCTTACTTAGAATCTCAAATTTATCAAAAGCTTCATTTTTACTTTTCAAAAACTTTGTCCAAGTATAACGTGAGTAATCATCTACTATGACCAAAGTATAGAAGTTACCTCCATAACTTTGTATAGCGGATGGACCAAACAAATCCATATGCAAAAGTTCTAGACACCTAGATGTAGACACCATGTTTTTAGCCTTATGGCTACTATGGACTTGTTTACCGACTTTGCAAGCATCACAAAAGTGTTGGTGATATTTCAACTTGGGTAGGTTTCGAACTAAGTCTTTGGAGGAGAGGTTTTGGATTAGTCTCATGTTAGCATGTCCTAAACGTCTATGCCATAAAGTTGAAGATTCATCTAATGAGGTAAGACAAAGTTTGTCTCTAGATGTTGAATCCAACTTCATGACGTATACGTTGTTCTTAAGGACACCTTTTGCTACGGTTATACCATCTTTAAGGATTTTACTACCGTTTTCACTAAAAAGGACATTATACTTATTACGACAAAGTTGACTAATACTAAGAAGATTAAATCCTAAGTTATCAACATGAGCAACATCATCTATAGAAAGGGAGTCATGAGAGATTGTACCTTTTCCGATGATTTTGCTCTTAGCATTACTACCAAACGTAACATTACCTCCATCACATTTGTGATATGTTGAGAAGAGGCTTTTATTACCCGTCATGTGCCTTGAACAACTGCTATCTTTAATCCATTCATCCGGATCCAAACAAACTTTGAGGTACACATATTTTATGAAAAACACTCAAACATTTGGTCCCCAATTTCTCATGGGTCCATTTTGGTTAAGCATACCATTAATTCGTTCCAAATAGGAAAATAGAGCATAAGGGTTCCATGGCATGTAGTTTGAGTTTTGGTAATGTCCAGGAGTGTTTTGATTCCAAGCGTGTTGGTAGTTTGGTCGAGCATTGAAGTTGCTCTTTGGAAAGGGGCGTTTGGGAATTGGAGTCTTAGGTCTTGGTTGAGTAGTCTTAGCTCTAAATTCACTTTTACTAAGTCCTACTCCAGTTCTAAAGGCAGGTTTTGCTCCATTTTTATATGTAACTTTAACAAATTTTGAACGATCCGATGTGGATGGAGTTAGTGCTGCAGCAGTCCTGGCGGATCCCTCGGGGCCAACGGGCGGAACCCTAATTTGGGTTCCGTCTGGTCTGCGGGCTGCTTTAGCAATTTTGTTTGTTTCATGTGTGTTCTTTTCTTGTTTCGTTTGTCCCTTAATGATTTCTACTTTCCTGAAACCTAGACCTGTTTTATCAAAAGGTGACTTTTGAAGTTTCATAATTTCATCCGCACATGAAATGCTCTTATCGAACTTTTTGAACTTTGTGGTTTGTTTGATTAGATCATTTTGAGTAATTTTAAGTCTCTCAACTTCAAGTTTAAGTTCTTCACATGATTTGCATGAGGTGTCAATATCTTTACCCTTTTCTAATCTCTTAGCTTTTTCTTTTAACTCATAGACTTCATTTTCTAAAAACTCCTTTTTAGTTTTCAAAAATTTATTTTTGTTTATGATTTTTAAGCTTAACTCACAAAGTTTGTTATATTCATTTTGTAAAGTATCATCATCTATAGAGGAGTAAGATGAGTCGGAGAGTACCTCATTTGAGTTGTGAGCCATGAGAGCAATATCATCATTCTTTGGCTCATCATCATCTCCTTCATAGTCACTCCAAGCACCACCCACAAAAGCTTGTTGAGGTTTGCTCTTGGGTGGTTTTGGACATTCTCCTACAAGATGACTTGTGTCTCCACACCTATAACATTTTCTTTCAACTTTTCCTTTTCGATCATCACGATCTTTCCGGAAGGTTTTCTTGTCATCTTTAGGTTGCCTTACAAACTTTCCTCGCCTACGAAAGAACTTCTTGAAGTCTCTCACGGCCATAGCATATTCCTCATCATCACTATCTGAAGTAGATTCTTCATCATCACTTGATTGGACTCTAGCTTTCAAGGCAATGGACTTAACTTTTTCTTTCTTGCCTCTAACTAGTTCCGAATCTTTTTCCATTACCATTTCATGAACTTTGAGGTTTCCAATAAGCTCATCAAGTGACATGCTTGAAAGATCTTTAGATTCTTCAATTGCCGTCACTTTTGCTCTCCACTTCGGATGGAGTGCTCTAAGAAATTTCCTGACAAAGTTCTTACTACAAAAAGATTCATCAAGTGCTTTAAGTGAAGTAATAATAGTGTTAAACCTAGCAAAGGCATTATCAATAATCTCATCTTCGGAAATAACAAATTGTTCATATTGTTGAACAAGAAGATCAATTTTGTTATCTTTAACTTGTGAGTTTCCTTGATGAGTGACAATTAAAGATTGCCAAATATCTTTGGCGGTTTTACACAAAAAGACTCTTTCATATTCTTTCTTAGGCAAAGCATTATAAAGCATCATTTTAACTTCATTATTTTTACCTATTAATTTCTTTTGATCATCATCTTTGATGTTAGTAACTACGTTATCACCATCAATAATTATATACCACAAATCTATATCTTTAGATTTCACGTAAGTTTCAAAACGGTTTTTCCAATATATAAAACCATTTGCTTCAAAGAGTAGTGGTCTTTGCATAGATTGCCCTTCTTTGTAATTTTCAAAATCCATGGATCGTTTCAAGTTTTAAAACACAATATATTTTAAAAGCTTGAGTAATGTAGCTCTTGATGCCAATTGTGGAAAACTAGAAGGGGGGTTGAATAGTTTACCGATTAAAATCTTTGTATACTTGTTAAGTTAGCTTTGAAACTTTCCGTTTGATCAAAGATATATGCACAAACACAATATATAACAAGTAAGTAAATGAAAGAAACGATCAAACCACAACACGAGTATTTATCGTGGTTTGGCTACAAGGACTCTTTTTCCTTGCCCTACGTCCACGCCCCGAGTATCCAACTCGAGAGTTTCTTTCACTAGTCAACAAGCTCCTTTCACCGGCGGAGAAAACCTTACACGTCGCTTATACTTTTACCGACACAAAGCTAAATGTCGAGTTCTTTTACAAGGGCACAACCACTCCCGTTAGTTCTTTTACTAGGGTACAACAACTCCCAACACTCTTTGTATTTTGAGGACTAAAATACTAACCACTCACTTCAGAATATACACAAACAAAAGACGTGTAAACAATAAGAGTTTACACAATACTAAGCTAACAAGTCTTGCAACGTTGTGTTGGAAACTTGTAACTTTTGATGACCTTGTGCGCTTCTTTGCTACAAAGAGAAACTTCACATTAACAATGTTAAGAAGTTAGAAGAAAAGATGAGTGTGTGTGTAAAATATGATCTCAAGAGGTTGGCCAAAAATCAAGTTATGGCTTGGTATTTATAGCACATCAAACTGCATGCTTGGCGGATCAGGCGGAACACTCATATGGGTTCCGCCCGTGTACCCCCAGGGTACCGCCGGGTCTGCAGTAGGTTTTTGCAATAACTCTTCAAACCAAACAAGGTCTTGTCTCATAACTCCTAGCAACCAAACAATGTCACATCACTTAAATCAAGTCAAACATGAAACTTGTAAGCAACAACAAAGTTAGTCAAACACATTTCTTTCCATAAATACATGATGACAAACTTGCCATAAATGTGATGTGACAATTTCTAATTTAAGAAATAAACTTGTGTTGTGTTTTATGAAATGTAAAATGTAGCAAAAGTCTAGTTTATGCAAGTCTTAAAAACTAAGATTATGTTTTGCTTAGAAACTAAAGTTTACATTTTGTCGTTAACAAAACTTAGCGAAGATCGTAAAATATAAATAACGTTTTTAGGCGATATTTGTATTAACACAAATGTTATAAGACCATAAAATTATGACATGTTAATAATTACTTTGTTAAGAGCTTAAAAAAATGAACGATGTAACATAACTGTTCATAAGAAAACATGTTGGTAGTTAACACACCACATTATAAGTTTTAAACAAAATAAATTATCAGCGAACGTAATAACAATTGTTGTTTAAAAGTATTACCTGGAAACCCTAAAATTTGCCTTCTCTTGTATTGAACATCTTCTGCCAGCAAATGCCATGTTTCCAGCCAAACTGTCAAAGGCGTTGTAAGTTCCTTTTGAGAAATCAATGTAACAAATAGATCACGAAGATGTTCAGTGGACGCCCAATGGGCTGCGTCTTTGATACTTTCAACATACTCCTTATCGTCCTCCAAAAGGCCAGCTGCGTAGCAAGCATCTTTGTACGTTGGATAAATGACACCGTTAACCTTTCTAATATCGGCGTGATTCTGACACCCTTTTGCACTGTTTAGCAGCATCCTACAATAGTAAGCATCTCTCGTTCCTATAGGAACACTATGAATTCTTCCGATGGATTTACCTTGTTTTCTATGCGTCCAAATTCTTTTTGGGGCATTCCACACAAACTTTGTAGGAAACTCAGCGTAAGTTAACTCCCTTGCCGGCGGATAGTCTTCATTCATTTGCATCCAACCATCAAACATAGAAGCGGCAACAGTTGGCTTTTGAATAACTGCTTCAAGGTCTGTGTTTTCGTCATATACAACTGGCTGCTCGCCTTCAAGATGAAAGGAGAGCCTCTCAACGTTCGGTGTTCTATAATGAACTTCGAAACCAAATATTCTCCAAGCCGCCTCGCAGGCAGATAGGTACCTACAATCCAAGAACGACTTAATCTGAGTAACTTGTTAGAAACAATTTATGAATTCCTAAAAGAGTTGTTTATTCATTTTAAAAAACCAAGTTGACATCAGATTCGAGTTCAAAATTTTACCTGCAATCCAAGTAGGCTTGAATCTCATCAACAGCTTGATCAACTTGTTCACCCTCTACTGTGGTACCCGGCTTATACAACTGTGCCGACACTCTATCCGGACCTTTTTTGATATACTTAAACAAATATTTGATCGAACCGGTCTGGTTACACCACTCAACATTAATGTGGCATTGATAACGTTTGAGAAACATAGCCTTATACGGGATAACATAACCGTTATGCATTTGATGACCGTTCTTTTCCACATACTTTCCGTCGTCCCTTCTTCTATAAACAGGATATCCTTCGGTGTCAACGGAACTGCGTTCTGTGAATTTTTTAGGAAAGTGTTTTGTACATTTACCGGCATCCATACAAACCTGATTTGGATCATCTTCACCGCAAGGACCATGCATCATAAAATCAGAAACCAACTTGTACAAATCTGGGTCCTCGTCTTTATCTGGTATCTCGGCAGAAATGTGTTTATCAATCTGATAAGCATTTAGGACCTTGTCGTCCTTGTGCAAGAACAAACAAATATGCGCGTGAGGAAGTCCTCGCTTTTGGAACTCAACAGTGTACACAACTGCCAAAATTGTGTAACATTTAGTTTCAAGAATATAAATGTATAAAGTTGGTGACATAATAAAAAAATTGATTCAGGCAAACGTATAAATATATATACTAAATTCTTATGTACATTACCTGCCTGAACGCGTCCAAATAAACGTCGTTCTTTCAAATCAATCATTAACTGGTCCAGTTTCATTTTAAACACTCTTGTAAGTGCATCAGGGCGATCTACAGCAGAAAGGTTGTGCTCGCGCATGTATCTTGTAATCTCCGGCCAGTTAGAGTTGCAAGTAATGGTAATAAACAAATCGGGACAGCCGTACCATCTACACAAGGCCATGGCATCCATATAGTTTTGTTTCATGAACCTTGGTCCACCGGTAAACGAAGAAGGCAAGATGACGGGCTTTCCAAGGGTAGTGGGGTCGTTATTACCAGTCGCAACACTCTGACGAATGTTTGAGTACGTATCACATCTAAGTTTTGTCTGTTTTGATCGATGGAAAAACAAACGTTCCGTCTCAACCATAGTGTAACCATCCACAAGAAATTGCTGAAACAAACGACCTCCACGCGTAAATAAATTTTCTTGATTTGGGCGATCCATTATCTGAAAAGCTAACCACTCCCTTAAAGTGACTGTTTTGTCCATTTTTTCCACGGACGGGCCGGAGTTGCAAGACCGAACAGGACGCCTGCCAGCTTTCTTTGTATGCGGTATACCCAAATAATAACCATCTTGCGCCCGTGGCATCAACAAAGGGTATTGTAAAGGAAGGTACATAGGATGGAAAATGTTGATACGTTCTAAACCTTCACGATGCTTTTCTATCACAATATCTCTATCATCTATACATGTATCGAAGTCACCTACAATAAGACCAGCAACCTCATTTGACGTTGGAAGATTGTAATTTCGTCCATCTTTGCCTCGCTTTGCAATGAGCTTTATTTTTATATTCTGCTCGTTGTCTTCGTTGTACCGGTCACGCGCTCTTCTAAATGTTTGAACTAAATCACTGGAGGAGTCTAAAACATTGCTTACCACAGCAATAATGTTTCGATCAATACGGTCATTTGAATTGGTTTGACCAGACGACGAAGAAGCACCGCTGCAAATGACAACAGTAATGTCATTAGACCTATCTTCAGCAACTTAAAAACAACGTTTTACTCAATATGCATAAACAAATTCAGAAATGCAGTGAAGCATATTACCTTAACGCTTTTGCTCGATTCTCAGTTTCATTATCCGTGTCATATATATACAGCTGAGCAAATTTAGGAGGAGCACCTTCTTCCGGAATCAAGCTACCAATACTATGGTACGTTTGTCCATGCAGCCGGAAAACGTATGGAGCACGACCTTGGTTGTTTATTTTATTATCCACCTTTCCACCCATTGAAGTGAACGAAAACATGCTATTGTATGTTCGGACATTTTTTTTGAAATTTTTACTCTTAGCATCGTCATTGTAAAACAAATCATGCAACGGCTGTGGAGCAGGCGGTGGTTGTTTGATAAACACTTTTCCCTTGCCACAACATATACTATAGGATTTGTTAGTTGGATTAAGGTTTCATTTTCTCACTTCCGCCTCCCATACCAAAGCATGAGATTCCGTGCACTCAAAGGTCGGATCACCATGATCAAAATACTCTGCAAATTTAATAACGTTATTAATAACCGTTAATGTATAATTTATAATAATTTTGTTGCATGAGGCGTTGGTGTATGAATTAAAGGAATTACCTTCAGATACACCAATGTACTTGTCATATTCTTTCCTAACATCCCCACCGTAAACATTAAGATTAAATCTGACCGGCGTTTGAGACCATAAAGCTTGTCTGTTAGACCTCTTTCTGCTTCTTGATGATTCACCCACTTGATATGTTGATTTTTCTGTTCTTATAGCAGGAATGGTTGTTGTTACAAAAGGCGTTGATATTATGTTGTTGCATTCATTACCACGACGAATAGATGCTGTTTGGAAAGAAACTGAAAACATTATAATGGTCATAATTAAAACATAGTTAAACATGTAACAATGAAATAATGTACTAATTTTTAATGTTTCAAAAATTACTGTTTGAAACATTAGTGATAGGAGTTTCTTGTCTACGTGTGGCTGCAACTGGTGTAACTTGATCACAAATTGTTTGCAAAGCATTAGACGTGCTTCTACCACGATTAACAGTGTTACTCGTGTTCAAAGAAAGGGGCGTTGTTGATACTATAGATAATTTAATTAACGAAGTCAGAAAATAATATCCTTTTCACAAAACGTATACTATAAGACACATGTATATGTTTCTTACATGTTGAGTTTCGAGAAGGTGGCGTTATGATGAAGGCATTGGAGGAAGGACTTGTTCTAACGTTTCTGCTTGATTCGCAATAAGTGAAAGAGGACCTACGAATTTTATGGGTACATGATGTTTTTAGACATATATGATCGTTTAGAAATAATTTTAAGTAACAAATATATAGAATAAATTTGATCGAAAACTTAAAAACATAAAGGAGAGTTTTAAAAATACCGGTTGAAAAAGCGGGAAAAGGATTTTGCCTTTTCCGCATTGAAGCGACAGTTGATGGTTGATTATCATTGCTTGCCATAGCAATACGCGTAGGTGATCTACGATTAGCATTGCCACCAGTGTTGCAAAGAACATCATTTTCAGATTCTGAATACACAAAACATATTGTGGTAAGGAGAAGCTACAAATATTACGTGTATGTAAGGTATAACACAATTAAATAGCTATTCTAACCTATTGAAAATCCTGAAGTTGGAGTTCTTTTAAGAGCTGTGGCGGAAGAACTTGTGAGAATATTCATTTGTTGGAGTGGCGTATACGACATACGACCTGTATATTTTGTTGAAACATTTGTTCGTTGGTGCGCATTTTGAAGAAGTATATAAAGTATTCGTAATATAATGTAACAAAAAAACAACGTTAGGATACTGTATTTGTTAAAAAGGCAACACACAAATGTGTTTTTGAAAAAAACATTTAGCATACTATAAAGAATAGATATATAACCTAATTGTGATTGAAAAGTTGAAGTTGAAGTTCGCCTAACATCTGTAGCAGCAGGTAGAGTCAACGGTGATAACTGAGTTGCAAGTGGGACGTGAGAATTTAATTTCCTTAAATGTCTGCAAATGTAGAATATTTGCATTTATTTATTGGGACCTATCAATCTTCACTTAGCAGCTTCTTTCTCCATTTTAATCTCGATAATCTGCTTTTTCATGCTTGAACCATCACTTTCATGCTCCACATTGGCTGCACGTTTAGAACACTTTTGTTTATCAACTGGCGTAGTATTTTCGTCAGTTTGAGATTCCAGATCCTGAATTTTGTCAAAACATATTATGAGTTACCGAGTATTATAAACTGAGTTTCGCACAAAAAACATTATGCACTTACCAAGGGAGTTATTTCAGGTAATGCAGAAGATGTCACATCGGGATCCTATTTAATAGATAAGTGTTAAACACAACAACATGCTCAATAATAGAGTATGCATTATAGGAAAAATGTCGCGGAATGCGTACCTTGGAGGGAGTTGCAATGGCAACAACAGAGTTCAAAATATCAGCATCGTCCGTCAGACGGAGCACAGTGAACACATGCAACAACTTTTTGGCATTGACCTCATCAATGGAAACCTTAAAGGCGTACTTCTTTCCAACCAAGTTGGTGATCTCTGTTGGGAACACCTGATCTTCCGCATTCTACATG
This sequence comes from Artemisia argyi, assembly GCA_030686995.1. Classification (NCBI taxonomy): domain Eukaryota; kingdom Viridiplantae; phylum Streptophyta; class Magnoliopsida; order Asterales; family Asteraceae; genus Artemisia; species Artemisia argyi. The sequence goes on from CM060709.1 coordinate 105,609,343, forward strand.
TAACAAATAAGATATTTAGTATGATAATCAGCCTGTATTTTTTGAAAAATTGAGAATTTTAAAATCTTGTAGAATTTAGATTACCTTGCACCCATATTTGTCGCACGGCTGGTAAGCAGACCTACCAACCATTGCCTGCACCTCATCGTTAAAGAGCGACCGGGATATGGTGCCTGAGTCATCCTGGACTCTAATCTGAAGACGAAATCTAAAACAACAACCAAATGAACAAAATTCGTAAGGTGATGGTTTCAACAAACTGTTGTATTAATATCTTACTTATAAAGAGACAATCAGAAAGCACTTACTCCGTTTTTATCCCGGTAACAGTCTTGGCACATTTGGTGCATGTCCATTGATCAGGTGTTTGCTGATATCCATACTTGGGTTTTGTTTCAGACTCAAGGTCTACAAACTGAGATTCTTTAACTACTTTTTTGTTGCACTTCTGACAACCGAGGTACCACCAGCCCTCATCCTCATGGATAGCAATAATTGTTCCAACAATTACGCTTGGCTTACCCTGTAAAGTGCGTAAACTGTTGTTTAGGTTTTTAAATCTATTTATATATTTTATAAAATTCTGCACAGGTATAAAGTGTAACCTGATCAACATCAAGCAGCTCAACAATGTTTTTGACCTGCAACTTGTTCAAAAATTCCTCTCTAGTTGAATGCTTGGACTGAGTAGAAATACGGGAAGCCGTGTTTTCACTTTTGGAATCATCCTTGTCAGCAAACACCCTAAAAATAGTGAAAATAAGAAACCAGTTGAACATCAAAACAGACGTATGGCATTTAAAGAAAATATATAATTCGTTAAGCATACCTCAGCCTATAGAACTCCACATCCATAAATTCTTCTTTTGGAATGTTTTCATTCCCGTTAAATAAAAAAAGCCATGTCCCATTATAAGCATTTTGAACTCCCATTTTGCCTATTCAGTGATAATATTTAATAAGCATTCCTGGATTATAACATATAGGAAAGTAGAATATATAAAATAATTCAGAAGTATACCGTCCCATATCTTCATCATGCCAAATTGAAGAATTAGCATGATTTTACCACGGTTGGGGCAACCATCGACAAAATCTTGAAACTGTTGCGTATATGCACCCCACAGCGTGCATCTGATTTCGTTGCCACTGCAAGTGCTATAAAAATAAGTAACAAAACAAAGTACAACTATATAATTTATTATTATGCATAGAAACACTACAAACTGAACGGTACTCACTCGGCATCAGACAATGTCAACGGCTTCTTCTTGCCAGATCTGCCATTCTTATCGCAGTTATCTAAATCGTCACAAGCAACCACATGCCCAATTACATCTACAAAATTTTAAATACAGCATAATGTGGAACTTTTCAAAAAATAATGTGAGTTTTACAAATAGTATTATATAAGAAAAACATATCAAAAATTACGTACCAAACTGCCCGTCTTCATCCTGCTTCAGATCGACTATTGTTGTGAACGATCTAAATTCAAACCCATAAACAGAACCGGTAAAGTTAGGACACGGTTCAATTATTGTGTTGGACAAAAAACTCAGACGAAGTGGTTTGTTGACCATGCGATACTTGGGCTGGATCTCCCCAAGACTGTATCGAGACAGTGTAACAGCACTTCCTTCTTCAACCTTGTGCTTAAAGCCATTCACCAATGCCATACGCATAGTCGCTTGCATCTTAGTGCCCTATTCCAATCGAATATACGAAACAAAACTATTAGAAAGGAAATCGCAGGATTAAATGTTATATATTGATTTATAATATACTTACTTACCTGTTCATCCATAATCACTAATTCCAAGTTTTTCAATCCTTGTTTCCCATACACGTCCTGCATCCAACTTCTTACTATTCGCACACGCAGTTTGATGTTGTCTTTAACTGCCGATAAGTCATTGATAAACCCTGCAACATATGTAGCCATTTTTTTTTAATGCTTGTTGAAAGAGATAATTTGAAATGTTAATGTGGTAAACAATGTACATCCAACTTACATTATATAGGCATAAATATTCCTAAATTTAGGAAAGTATTAATAAACTATTCATCTAATTATTTCATTTTTCTTATTTGTCTTTAACAAAAAATTTGGTATAATAAAAATAATATAAATAAAAATTAAAATGAAAACTATATGTTAGACACGAAATTAAATTTTATAACACTATGATAAGCCTTTCCACCAATTTTAACCAATTATCCCCAAACTCAAATTAGTTGCATACGATAACCTTTTTCCCCAATTTAACCCAGATCTCCCCAAATGTTAAAATTATTAGGGTTTCATACAAATTCATTTTATTTCAGGACTAATTAGGGCTTTAATAATTTATTACTCCGTAACATAGTATAATTAATCAACATATATCAACAGAAAAGAACAAATATAAACGAAATTAAAACAAAATCATACACGAAAAAGATAAAAAGTAAATAACTTACCGACATTAAAAATAAGAAAATCATAATGGGCTGGCAAATCAACATCTATATCAATCGGTTTACAAAAATAGTTTACACCGAAACTTGAGGAAGAAGTGAGTGTTTTGATTGTTTTGATCTCTACGATTTTTTGGATTTATGGAAACTGTTTAGGGTATGATTTGTAACCTACAAAAAAACGTAGAGAGGAAGAATTATAGGAAAATTGATTGCACCGTGTAGAGCAAGTTGATTTGAATCGGAGCGTGGTTATTCATTGTGATTAATAGTTACCAAAAATAAAATCAAATGAGGAGCGTGGTGTTTATGGAAGAGGAGCTATTTTGTATTTTAATGTTTTTGGAAGAGGAGCGTGTTGAGCAAGCTGTTTTGGAGCCTTTTAATAAATGTGGTATTGAATAGGTTGACCGGGAATGAATTTGTTTGACCCTCTATGTTGTGAAAAGTTGATGCATAAAAGAGTAGTACTTTTAATCTAAATAAGGAATTCCACATCACCGCATTAAACGAATTTTAATGCTCCAAGCTTAGAGATACTTGTATAAAAGCTTATTTTATTAGATAAAATAGAATAGATAGATATAGATTTAAAATTCAATCACTAAAGTTTTATTAATTACTTCCTTCCTCTTTTTTTAAGTTTTTGTTTTCATAAATTTAACACTTATATTTTTATGCATTTTTTTTTCTTAACCAAATTTCTCTACCAAATTTATTAAGTTTGACCAAAATCAATTTAATTTTGACTTTTTATTGATCAATCACGTTGCTCGATTTCGTCTACATGGCAAAATCGAGCTCTGCTATTGGTTCAATTTTTTTTCAATGAGAAGGGATTTCCAAAAACACTCCGAAATGATGTAATTCTTTTATTATATAAAAGATAATGACATGCACAACACAATTTCTTATCATATATAATTTGTAAAATGGTATTTACAATGCAATTTTGTTCATCCACATACAATTTACAGTAATATGTTTAAACAATAATACCTCAAACCGATACGGTGTTTAATGATAAACGAGATGCCTTGCCCGCACTTACATTGAGAGTAGAACATTTTGTGGTTAAAAACAAATAAGTTTTCATATAAGGCGTATGATGATTATTTTTGGAGTTAAAATAAAGTAACTTTTCAAAGTCGACATATCATTCTTTTTTATAAAATTCAGGAAGTGAAATTTGGCTGAGAAGATCAGTGAAGACGAAAGATCGAGGCCAATGACAAGGTGTGATGTCTATAGAAGTTTGCTATAGTACATAATGACTCATGCTTTCATTTTGATATTTATAATCTCTTGCATATACATGTTATATTTTTAAAATGTAAAGTCTATGGGTTTTTGTTTATTTTTTAACTTTATTAAAAAATTGAAAACTTATGAGTTTGTACTTAATTTCATATAATTTATTTAAAATTCTATAACTAAAGTTTTATTAATTTACCTGATCTTTTTTCTTATAATTTTTTTTAAAGTTTTTAAAGTTTTTACTTTTACAAATTTGACATCTAAATTTTTATGTTCTTTTTATCTCCACTTTGACTTCTAATTGGTCAATAAAAAATGCTCGATTTGGACAGCGTCAAAATAGAGCAACCTGATTGGCCAAATTTTTTTCTCAATAAGATTGATTTAACAAAATAGTTCCGAAATGATGTAATTTAATAAAAAGATGAAGTATGAATTAATAATAAGGTTAAAACAATCTTTTCAGTATTCAATAACAAGGTAATATAATTTAGTTAGAGATTTTTTATTTTATTTTAATATTTTCAGATTTATAAAAAAAAAGGAGGGGATTTAATTTTCTACAAAATATAAAAATCACGTTCATATAATATTGTTTTCCATTCTTAGAAAAATAATAGTTACAAGAGAAATAAAGAAAACAACGTAAATAAAAAAATATACATTTTATAGTTTCTATTGTTAAATTGAAAATACAAATTTTGTTAAAAAAATTGATAAAAAAAACATTTAATTTGAACAAACAATCCTAAATTTTTTTATGTTTTGTACAAATAACATTCCTTAGGGGAGTGTTTGGCTATTTATCCATAGTCTTTGTTTCTTAATAACCGGAACCCTAAGTGCTAGCTAGCTAGCAACTGAAGCTGAACATGGGTGGCGAAAACAACGACAATAACAAGAAGAGAAAGAACCATTACCGTCCCAACAACGTACCTTTCCCTTCATTCATTCTTTCTTTCATACTATTTTTTTATTTTTATTTTTATGAATGATTATTTAAATTGGAAAAAAAACAAACAGAAAGCAGTAAAGAAGAAGGGGTCATACCCATTGAGACCTGGAGTTCAGGGCTTCTTTATTACTTGTGATGGCGGCAGAGAGCGTCAAGCTTCTCAAGAAGCTGTTCAAGTTATCGATTCTGTATGTCTTTCTTTCTTTCTCTCTGTTGTTTCATTTTTATAAAAAAAAAAAAAAAAAAAAAAAAAAAAAAAAAAAAAAAAAAAAAAAAAAACTTTTTCTCATTCCCTTAGGTTTATTTATTATACATGATTTTTAGGTTATATAACTTGTAAAAGTTATACGCCGATAAGTTTAGTGACCTACCTAATTGAACAAAACGCAAAGTAACCCTTTTTAAGACTTTAAACTCTTGTTTCTTAATGTTTATCATAGACCTTCACTTCAGAGATAAAACTTGACTATACTTGTTAGGCAGGGAGGTTGATGTTTATTTGCTCGAGTTTCGTTTTTTCGTGCTTCTAATGTTTCATTATGATAGTGTGTCATTTTAGACATGATGATATTTAGGTTACTTACACTCAGTTCAGCAATGACTTGTTTTTCCAAACTAAAGTGATCTAAATATTGTTTTTTCACCTATTCTTTCTAATGCTTCAAATGTTCAATAAGGATAGCGCCATTTTAGACATCTTAAGTTCAATCAAGGCCGTTTTCATGTGGATACTTATATATATATATATATATATATATATATATATATATATATATATATATATATATATATATATATATATATATATATATATATATATATATATATATATATATATATATATATTGGCAGTATGTGTTCAACATATGAGATATTCACTTGATAAGCTATCTTTCATTGTCTTATTTCCAAACATTCCCATGGTTCGTTTAGTTATTTTGATCCTAGTATTTAAGATCACATAATTACTTTCAAAACACCCCCTTTCTTGCCATGCCACTTAATTGTTTTTGCTCTTTAAAACCTCTTGCAACAAGATCGCAAACTCATATCAAAATGCATGCTGTGATAACAACTCATATTAAGATGCGGATGTTTGCTCAGAATAGTGTTGACAGTTTTTTTTTATTTTATCTTGTATGTGCCAGTTTTATGAAGAGATAGTCGAGGGAAAGGATCCAGATGTTACACCCACAGAATTACCACCTAAAGCCATAAATAAAAAGATTAAGTTCAGTTATTCTGATTCTGAAGAGGATGATGACAATGAAGACGAGAAAGCTGAAGAGGACAAAGTTGTAGCAGTTTCTGATAAGCCAAGTGATGCGAATATTGAAACATCTGAAAATCAGACAATTGAGAAAGAGAAAGATGGTATCCAAGGCCACGAATCTAAAAAATCTGATGAAGAGAAGCAACCAGAAAAGAAACAACGCATAGAGTCCAAAGGTGAAGTAGTCATAAAGAGTAAGGTAGAGGAAAAGTCTGTTGACAAGTTAATTGAGGCCGAACTTGAAGAGTTGAAAGACAAAAGCAAGGTGAGTATCAAAATTTAAGTAATGAAGAAGGTGGCATGGGGTGGGTGGGGGGATGAGTAGCATATAAAAAACGTTAATTGTTTTGTCTGGGATAATAATGATCTAGGAGATATACACTAAAACTTTTTTTTGGGCGAATTTCAATTTGTTTCACCTTTTGACCCATTTCCTGTCTTGGTATCTTTTTATTTTACCCGTGTTACGCATTAGAGATAAAGTGGAACAGTTTGACCAATTTATAAGTACATGGGTTGAAACTTTTTTAACTCTAAGACTACAAGTTATCAACTATTGACAGTAATGATTATATCTTTGTATAGATGGACTAACTTGTTTAAAGTTTGAATAAGTTATATGTTTATTTTCAACGCCTACTTTTCCAAAAACCATATTGAACATTCCAGAATAATCTTTCACCAATTACACTTTAATTTCATCTTATTTTTCAATTTTTTTATTTGTGGTCAGTAGAGATGACTTGTAATCACACCCCTAATAATTTGAAGGTACACCACAGCATTTACTTTATACACTACCATCACACCATCGTGTACATTATATGTAGCTGAGTGTACAACATGTAACCTAATATTTAAGATGAACTTTTATCATCTTGTGGGGTGGAGTTGCACCACAATCTGTATTGTATCCTAAGATCATTGCATCTCTTGATATCTGGTAATAGGATGTGGTCGGACATGCTTTTAGACTACAGAGTTCATCTTGTGTATGCTTAGCAAGTTCCTTTTTTGTGTGTAACAGAGGCGTTTCAACTACCTTGATTCTGGCTGCAACGGTGTAGTCTTTGTCCAAATGCGCAAGAGGGATGAAGACCCAACTCCTAAAGAAATTGCCCACCGCATGATATCCACTGCTGCTGCAACAAAAAAACACATGTCTAGGTCAACTTTCTTCAATATGTACTCTAATTGACATTCTCTTACAATTATTTGCATATCACGTCACTCACATAAATAAATACCATATAAATGGGTGTTTGGCTTTGCATTTTGGAACTAATTACCTGCTTAATTTTATAACTCTTAAGTAGCAATATCAGTTTTTTTCTGACTGTTTATTAAACATAAACTGGTTGTTTAGGGTTCAAATAATCAGTTCCGCACCAACTTGTAAAACAGTTATCTAAGGGCAAGCTAACGCTATCTATTTACTTTCCCTTTGACCCTAATTTTAGTGACTTTTACTCTTATCTCACAAAATGTCTTTTGTGTGTGGATTATAATAACTCCATGCAACATAAGTGCATCCAAAACTATTTTCTATAGCTAGTTTTAATAAACGTTGATTATCTAATCCAAATCATTCGGTATCACATAATCAATATTATTATACACAACCTAACAGCCTCTGTATGTGGATATTAACCCCAAGGGTTAGCTGCATGGTCAAATGAAGTGCATGCTAAGTTTAAGGTCTCGCATTTAGTTCTCCCATTGCATCATCAGGATCTTAATAAAGATTAAAGAGTAACACAACACTGATCAAATAACTGAGATGCAATTTATCATCATCAGTTGACTAAAATTTTCATTGATTCGCAGGTTTATCTTAAGAGTGCTACCTATCGAAGTGACTTGCTATTCGTCAGAAGAAGAGATTTCAAGAGCAATCAAACCTTTAATTGCTCAGTACTTCCCCGTCGAAGTAGAAACACCATATAAGGTATGTTTTTGGTTGTTTATATATGCATTGCGAAAGGTCAAAAGATATTTATCGACCTATACTTATACAAAATACCCACGTTCCATGGTAGTTTTATATTTTGAACGGCGCATTCACACACCCATCCTGAATATCGCATTGTCTCAGTTGTGACTTGAACCCACGACTTGGTAGCAGTGTTGTAAATATCGGTCTTGGCGGCCGATATATCAGTGATATATCGCTTATCGGCGGTCGACCGTTACGATATTTCACTTATCGGTCAAATTTATCGGTTTGGTCAAAATCGGTCAAATATCGGTCGAAATCGGTTATATCGGTCAAATATCGGTCAAATTTATCGGTCAAATATCGGTCATATCGGTCAAATCAGTCAAATTTATTGGTCCAGGTTCTTTCCAGTCAATCAGTCATATATTGGAGTTTAATTAGAGCACTTTGGTAGTATACCAGGTTCTCTCTTATAAGTTACAAATATAATTTATGTTTTGTTTTGTGTTACATATGTTGCATTTCAAAAATATACATAAATTTCTTTATAATTTATGGTCTCCGATATATCACTGATATATCGCCGCCATATCGGTCTTGGCGCTTGGCGGTTGTCGACCGCCGAGCGATATTTACAACACTGCTTGGTAGATTGGCAACTCGCTACCGCCAGTAATGTTAAACTGTTAATCATTTAATTTAGTTTACAAACGCCATCTAGGGGCAAGCCTAGCTGAGTCACATGCTATGGCTGGTGGTGGCTAGTCTATAGAGGGATGATCGATTGTTACAAATCAACACAAGGTGCTCTTGAAACTGAACTGGAAATCGAGTCTAGTGCCATAGAAAAATTGAATGAAAGCAAAGGTCTTTATAAGATTCATTTACTCATCCGTCAAAAGATTTCATCTGATTTTGAATCATTGAGAATTTTTTGCTACCATGCCTTTACATTGAGTTGTTTCTGACATATCGGTTACCAGATAGCGGTAGGAATTTTGACCCATCTATGTGTGAACTGGTTGTGCTTAATGGGTAAAAGTGTCTTATTTAAGTATAAAACCTCCTAATTATTTTAATCAAAACATTAGATTATTAAATAAGCCATATAATTCTCTTAATCAATCAATACACTGATTAGTAACAAATTCTTGAAGTTTGGAGCTGCACAAAGTACATGTATTGGCTCATTACACACCCTGCCCGTTTTGTCACATCTACTATAAAGTTTGCAGAAATGCAAGTTTTGACCTGCCGTCATATCCTAGTGGTATTTTTACATGGTGTTATACTGTTATATTGATATATCAGCACTGCTTTTCTTCTCCCGTTATAGTAATCTTGTTATGATTTATTCCACTATTTCTTATGTGTCTTCAATCTTCATCTATCATCTTTAATGGGTGGTCCATATTGTATGTTTGGAGCACCATTAATTGCTGACAATCATCTGCAAGCTACTTTCAAAATTGCTGTCTAAAAACTCCATATTCCAGTTTGCAGTGTTATGTGAGGCCCGTGCAAATAGTGGTCTGGACAAAATGAAAATCATTAACGTGGTTGCAAAAGCTGTCCCTGAACCCCACAAAGTTGATCTGAGCAATCCAGACAGGACTATTGTTGTCCAAATTGCCAAGGTAAATCCTCTTTCAGAACAACACTGTTGCCAGAAACATTGTGCTAGAATGTACATTTTGTATTCTATGTATTTTTCATCACAGTAATCAGTAGATAATTAGACAATACAATTGCAGTTCATCATATACTTGCTTGTCAATTTTTAAATGGGATAAAGAACCAATGTGCTGATCTTATGCAGCATATTTACCGTAATGTATAACAGGAAACTTGGCATTTTAGTGATGTATTAACCAAAATATATGTATATAAATCAGGAGAATGATGTCTTGATTTTGTAGCTAGGTACTACTTACCTAATACCAACAGAACAGTTTCTGTTTATTTGCCTACTTTTGGATTAATTCTCTTTGCACAAACAAGTAAAATCAACACAATTGTTAGAATTATAATGTCTGATCTATCTGTGGGTTTTACTGTGTAATATCTTACATCACATAGGAACATACCCAGTGGCGGAGCTAGAAAAAATTGTGGGAGGGCCGAAACAAAATTTTTTCCGGAAAAACACTAGATGGGAGGGCTGAGATGAAGAGAGGGGGGGGGGGGGGGGGGGGGGGGACATATGAAATCGCGAAAAAAAAAATACACTAACGGGTTTTAGGCCTAGAGGGGCCGGGACTCTTCCCGGTCCTCACTAAGCTCCGCCCTTGAACATACCTATCATTTCTCTCTACTTTCCCCTGCTGATAATAAGAATGAAAAAGTTTCCTTTTTGAAATTACTTGATACTGTGTTTTACACGAAGTTTCCTTGAGTGGCAGATATAAGCAAGACGTAACTTCTTTGCTTATCTCTAATTTTTAAAAAAATGTTGAGTTATTGCTTTATTAATTTCCTTTTTCTGCTAGTTCAATAAAAAGTTCTCTACATGGCCTTTAGGTATGGAATCATGTTGACGAATATCAACATTAACTGACAAATGACAATCCGTAACTTATTATTAAAGCAAAAAGGGGCAAAAATGTATGATCTGCAATTTTTAATGAAACTGGATTAGAAGTGTGATACCACAGTTTTATGGCTGTTTTAATATCTTTAATTCAAGGCTCCTAACAGATTGCGTTTATCTCTGCAGACTGTGTGTTGCATCGGTGTCGTTGAGAAGTACAAGGAATTGGCTAAATACAATTTGAGGCAGCTGACATCAGCTAATTAGTAGCTTGAGGTGCACTGAGGAGTTCCTTTGATAAGCTTAAAGTAGGACATCGTATCTACTTTTAGTAAACTTATACAACCATAACTTTCTTGTAGCACTTAGTGATCAACAAACTCTATAGCGCTGGGATGTTTGAATTGCCTCCAATGTTTTCGCCAATTTTTTTTTATTGATGTTCACATAATCAGCTAGAGCTTCTGTCAATCTTTTCATCAATTTATTGTAGATGTGGAATTTTGATATTTTCTTATTTAACTGAAGTCAATTTGTGATGTGTTGCATCTCTAATGTGTCAAATGAGAACTAAACCTAAGTCGAAAAGAAAGGGGTCAAATTGCTTCATCGGTGTGGTCCAACGTGTATCTTCAATGCATACAATCTTGTGAAGCATGCTATACCTGGTAACTAACAGTGTTTAGTAATTGTAATGAAAACGCTAAAGCAATACCCAATGCACAACTCGTTAAAAGCGGTCTTTTGGTGTTTTAATCATTTTTTTACCACTTGTGAGTAGCGCATTTTGCTTTACAATGATTTGTTTCTAAAGATGCAATAAGGCAGATGGATTAGTCAAATGTAATAGTTGGATAAAAACGACATTGAATTTTACATCAACCTAACCCTAAACCCTAAAAACGACATTGAATATCACATCAAACCCATCCCATCATAACCAACCCAATCTGACCTTAAACTTGCCGCCGCCATCATCTCTTCGGCCGTCGGCTTATCATTTTCTTTAGGATCGATGTGGTTAGGGGTTGATTTCATGTGATGATGTGGTCATGAGACGGTTGAGATGGTAAGGTCTTGAGACGGTGGTCGTGAATATGGCTCACAGTGTGAGGTCGTGAGATTGTTTTTGGGATATGATTGTGGTTGTGGAGATGGTTCAAAACTTCAAATAGTGAGGTTGTGAGATGGTTCATATTGTGTAGTTGTGATGGTTTGATTTAGAGCAGGGTCGAGGCGGTTTTTGTGGGTCTTATCTAGTTGTTTTTCGTCTGTTTAGTATGCTTGGTGGTTGGTTGGTATAGGTTTTCTTGGGTCGTTGTAGAGCCTGTGCTACGAATTGTGTGTTTGTTCAGAATTTCATGTGGGTGTGAGCTAGTTGATGTAGTTCCAGGAGGGTCGAGGTGTTGGGTCAGGTGTCACCACTCGATTTGTTTACATGGCTGAAACTTTCTAGTTTGAGGTTTCAGTAGGTTCATTTCATTGTCAAGGGTGTGTGTCAAGGTCATGGTCGGGTTTTAACCCCTCTACATGCTTCAAAATCGGGTGATGCCCTTAGATGGTTAGGTGTTGTGTTAGAGTTTGAAGGCGGGTTGTCCTGCTTTGATTGTCAGATCTCCATTGTCGATTCAAGGATCGTTATGGATAGAGATTTTAGAGCCACCGCAGTCGTTTAAGCCTTTAAGGTCGATGTAGTTTAGTGAGGGTCGTTGTCGAGGGTCGTGTTTATGGGTATTGTAGTTTGTGATGGTCGTTGTGATCACTGTTGATCAAGATTGCTGTCCTAATTTTATAAAAATATATTGCCTTTAAAGAAAGAAAAAAATAATTTTACATTTGAGTCAAACTAGTATGAATGAGAAAATTCTTAATGAAAAGCTACTTGTGGTGGTGTAAACCTTTTGGTAAACTTCCCGTTAGGGTGCTCTATTGATTACAAAATAAGCAAGAGATGACTTTTGTTTTGGTCATATGCCAAACCGAAAGACAAACACAAACTCCTCCTCAGCTTCTCCATAATAGTACACACTTTGGGGATTCAACATAGCATAAACCGAGATATCAAGTATGCATTTGAAAATAGCTAAGCGTTTGGCGACATAAAACGGATCTTTTCTCATGTTACCAACTAACTATATCTCAATTCTCAAGGGGCATAACAACTTGGGGACTTGTACCTCTTGAACACGCAACTGGGACAAATGTAGGGTGTGCCTGTCTGCTGTTACTATGAGAAACTAATTGCCGCCATTCAAATACGGGGAAGTAAACCTAGCTTAAGAGTTTTCTGTCCGCCATTTTTTATATAATTGAATGAATAAGTCGCTTTTCTGCAAGTGTGATGAACTTATAAAGCTGAAATAAAACTCAGAACTGATCTGGAGTAACCTCCTATATGAAAGTTTGATGAGCATCACAATCCGTTTTCTGTACTGATTGTCACTTAAAAGTAATTGCTGACATGAAGCGGAACTTAAAACAAACAATAAAAATACAGTCCATAAGCTCTACAAAATCTGATTTGAGTGGTTTTTACGTGGTTTTCCCTGTCACTAGTGTTGTTAAAAAATGGCGCTCCAAAACTCAACCATCACTATCATTTTGTGGAAACAAATGAGGTAACTTGTAAAAAGATAGATGTTTGAACAAGGGCCGCTTTGAATTCCAAAACACAAATATTCTAGGTACTGAAACTACCATAAACAAACCTCGAAAACATAAACAAATTTTCAGTTGCTTGTTAACGAAAGAAACGGAAAACAGAATCACAGTTGTAAGCTGTCTTTTCAACCCTGTGCACAAAATTAGTCTGTATTGAGACCCTTTTCACTGCGTGCACAACACACGAAATAACATTTTGCAGTATCGAACTTAACATGACTAGCTCAGTTTCACTTATCAGTTAGATCTCCCAAAAATCGTCCAATAATTAATGGACAGTAACCTAAAACAACAGTTCAAATAACAGATATATACTGTAGCAACCCAATAGCTCAAACAGAACTATAGATGAAGATAAAAAAATATTGAATATCCATTATATTAAAAAATGTCAACGACCATACAGCTTTGTGTCGAGAGTGAAAGCCACAACATTTCTTATGTCAAGAACAACAGAATTTTCAATGTATGCAAAGTAAACTGAAAGAACATTATCATCTTTTGTTCTGACACAACATTTTACACGAATAATCCCACAACCTATGCAACCGGCTTGTATAGCTTCTGCACCATTTTCCTGTATTCTGCAAACACGAAAACAGCATACGTAAGTACATATATTCAAAATCAAACAGTCAATATCACCCATTGTTTCCATGGATTTACCTTCTTGATTACTCCAAAGGGCTGCTGCTTGGTTGTTCAGAGGTGAGCTTGTGTTTGGTTCTGCAATTGTTAACAACCAATAATATGAATTGACAATCGCATAGACAATGATTACAATAAACTAATCGGTCGATGTAGATATTATCATACCTCCAAGGAGACTCTGGATGGAGATGAGGATGGTTCTCACATCATAAGCAGAGGACCATTTGTCCTAAAATCCAGAAACGATCATCGTAAGTTTAAATAACAATAAACACAATCAAACAAACCGGTATATTTAATTGAATTGAATTACCTGAAGAATATCCAAACAAATAGTTCCGAAAACATCAACGTTGGGGTGAAAGCAACCTGTCTCGAATTTAACCTTTGGGGGCTTAAAAGGGTAATCGTTAGGGAAGGAGAGGGAAAGCTTGTATTCGGTTCCTTCAAAGACGGTGTCTTTGCTCCCGGAAATCGTTCCTTTCCAACAAAATATGTTGTCCTCTTCTGGAAACGCAGAGATCCCCGAATCACCACTCATCTAATCACAACAAAACCACAAATCAAATCAATCATCAATTACTTATTAAAAAAAAAAATTAAAGTAAGAGAAATAGTGCTTACCATTAACGCCATAAGTTCTGACTGTAATCTGTATCAATAAAAAGCAACAACAAAAAAATATTAATTAATTAATTAATTAATTCATGTCTAATAAAAGTAGTAAATAAAATAGAAAAGCAGAAGATATTTAGGAACCTTTTGAGGACAGATTGAGTATCGACGGATCTAGCGGTTTGGAGAGGTTGTTTGATGGAAGTGGTGGTGGTGGTGGTGTTGGAAGTGTTATCTTGGTTGTTGTTCATCGTTGTTGACATTGTAGATCAAAAACTTGGATCTAACAGAAAAGAACTAGAAGAAGAAATTGATGATTGATTTATCTTCTTCTACTCTTTGAGAGAGAGAATTGATTGTGATTTGATGAGAAGAATGAGAGAGAGAGAGTGGGGGTTTTATTAATTTCTCATCTTTTTCCGAACGTTAGCACAACGGCTACTTTCTCACTCAAACCCTAGGTTTTCTTTTTCTTTTTCCAATTCAAACGGCGTGTTTGGGATTTATTTTCGGTTAAGAAATTTTCATTTATGACGTAAAGAAATTTGTTTCTAACTTTTTACTCACTTTTCTGGCTTAGGTGGTGGATCATTTAAAAAGGCACAAAATTTTACAAAGTATAAACAGTAATTTGAGCCGTTAGATCTTTTAGACAATCCAATCAATAGTTATCATTACTCTATGTTAAATAATTGGGCAAACATCTTGATGAAGGGCATTTACGTCATCTGCACTGCTACCTCCAACATATCTCCATTTTCTAATTCACCAACTGTGTGTTTTTCAGTGTGTGTAACAAAAACTATACCGAATTAGTGTACGGAAGAGGCAATTCACCATCGTGCAGCTTTTCTGATCAAATCCGACACCGTCAAACATGCCTCCTCTTTCGGCAGCAACTGACGACGGATGATGATGAAATCAGGTTCGACCGAATCCGGCGAAGACCACAACCGCCATTAGAAACCCAAATCAACCACCGGCTACCTCAAGATTCCGACAAAGAAAACCCAACCAGATCTAGTGGAGAGTGTAACATATCTTACTGGTATATTACAGATAGAAATTAAGTTTTGAAATGGGTTTGTTGGTCTTCTAATATATCTTCTAAGTAAGAAGTATGTTTCTTAAAAGTGACAAGTGATTGAGAGATATCATACACTTTTTTACTTACTTATTTATTTTTTTTAACCTTTTTTGTGTGAGTGATGTGTGATTGTAGCTCACGAAATGTGACATGTGTTGGTCTTCTAATATATAATTTTTTTTTTCGAACTTCTAATATATCTTCTTCATTTTAACATTTTTATTATCTCTTTTGATTTTTTAAAATAAGAAATTTGAGTGTTTTTTTCCCTCTCTTTATGATAACTAAAATGTTCATCAGTTATTTTGATAATGTTCCTTAGTTCAAATTAGTATTGTTTATTAGTTCATCAATTTTCTAATAAAAACATTATGTTTATCAGCTTATTAGTTATTTTTGATATTGTTCATCAATTATTTTTAATAACGTTAATCAGTTATTTTTTATAATGTTCAACATTTTTAGAAAAAATAATGTCCATCAATTATTTTTGATTGTTCATCAGTTATTTTTAATAACGTTCATCAATTATTTTTATAATGTTCAACATTTTTCGAAAAAATAACGTTCATCAGTTATTTTTTATAATGTTCAGCACTTTTTGAAAAAATAACATTCATCAATTATTTTTGATATTGTTCATCAGTTATTTTTAATGACGTTCATCAGTTATTTTTTATAATTTTTAGCAATTTTCGAAAAAATAACGTTCATCGGTTATTTTTGATATTGTCCATCAGTTATTTTTAATAACGTTCATCAATTATTTTTTATAGTGTTCATCAATTTTAAAAAAGATAACGTTCATCAGTTATTTTTAATATTGTTCATCAATTATTTTTTATAACTTTCATTAGTTATTTTTTATAACGTTCATCAGTTATTTTTAATAACGTTCATTAGTTATTATTCATCTTTAATGTGCGATTTCTCACTCACGTCATATCGGATTTGAGTGATTCAAATTTCTGGTTAAAAAATGGCCAAAAAGCTACAACTTTTGTGTTTTAAGTTTTGCAAAATTTGGCATTTAAACTAGACAAAATTAGAGCCGAAAATGCCGACAATTTCAAGAAAATCACACTCGCTTAAAAAGTTGAAAAAAAATTGCGATTTATATATCATAATGCATACCAAATTAAAGAGAATTAAATTTAAAAAATTATGGTGAAATCGGTTTTTCATAAAAGTTTGTCGTTTGAAAATTATTTAGGTTTGAAGTTTTTGGGTGAAATAGAAAAACGGGTTAAAAAGACAAAAATACCCCCTAACCAAATTTAATAAGAAAATAAAGGAGGGAGTGGGTGGGGGACACGTGGCAATAGATGATAGGCTTTCTAGACATTTTAATTTTGTTCCTTTTTTTAGTGAATCTCATATCTTCTGGCTTATTGCTAAAATTGATTTTTTTCCCCTCCTTACGATTGTGTATAGACAATAATTATTACTAAGGGCCCGTTTGGTATGGGGTAGTCTACTTTAGTATTAGGTTTTAAAGTATAAAAATATGTTTGGTAGAAAAATCCAAGCCTTGAAAATTGGGTTCATGCCAAATAATAAGCTTACACGAATCTGACAAAAATGATGGGTTTAGAGCTATAAATCCTATATTTGTGGGCTCATCTTATTTTACAACCACAATCTTTTTTTTTTTTTTTTTTTTTTTTTTTTTTTTTTTTTTTTTTTTCCTTTTTATTGTTTTTTAATACAAAAATATACTTCCTCCGTCCCAAAATATAAGTCCATTTTGACTTTTTCAAAGTCTTTTTATTCCGACTTTGACCATGATTATTTTTTTTCTTGTTATATAATAGTTGATGCAAAATATATAAATGAATTTGTCTTTTAAATACATTTTCATTGGTATACTTTTCATTAAGCATTATATAACACGAAAAAAATATAATTATGGTCAAAGTCGGAAAAGAAAGACTTTGAAAAATAAAAAATGGACTTATATTTTGGGACGGAGGGAGTAGTTTATAATTTTTATTCCAACTTTTAACATAAATATTTTTATAACTTATTATATTATTTCTCTCAACCCAAATATTTTCTTTCAACCCTACACCAAATCCTAAACCCATTTATAAACCAAACGGGCCCTAAGTTTTCCTACTTTACTTTTATAATCAAAACTTGTATTAATTACTTAATTTTTAATTTTTATATTAACAATGAAGGTAAAAATATTTTTTATCAATCAAAACTAACATTAATTACGCATATCTTAATTTGTCCATATTGGTTTGTGGACACTTTTTTTAGACGGATAAAGTATGTTTTATCTGTTTAATGCCTCACACCTAACTGCAAGTACAAAGATTATTCAATAATTTTTATTAAATCGAAGAAAACAAACAAACAATACTTTTTTTTTAAATGCACTAGATCGCGACTTTTGTAACAAACATTACAACAAGTGTTTCCTTCTCCTCAATCTCCTGATTTAGACATTTGACTCCCTCCATTAACAACCTCCGTTTTGTTCAAAGATCGTCTAAAGATGTTGAAAGTAACAAAACCATGTTTTCATGAGTTCAAGTAACGGAACTGAATCGTTTACATCCGGTGCGCTTGGTGAATTAGGTTGCTTTTGTGAAGAATTTGAAAACATGTTTTTCTATTCTTTTGTTTTTTCAGTTGGTGCTAAAGAAAATTGTTGGCTGTTATTTATATATATCTAAGTTGAGCCAAATATGTGTGGGGATATGGTATCTAATAACATTCTACTTATATATGATATTATTTGTTACGTTATCGATTTTCAGAATTATTTTAATTGTAGTTGATGTTCCCAATGGTTAACAACCAAACTTTCTTCAACATTGAATAATTAAGGCAAATAGAATTCCAACACCTAATTTGTTTAAATACAATTACAAGAAAAGTTTCCAAAATAATAATAATAATAATAATAATAATAATAATAATAATAATAATAATAATAATAATAATAATAATAATAATAATAATAATAATAATAATAATAATAATAATAATAATAATAATAACTGCCACACGCTTTCGCGATATTGTTTGTTATTTTTCACTGATAAAAAATTCAATACTCCAACCGGCCTAGATTAGGGAAGGAAAATTACAAGAAACCACATTGAAGGTGTTCATTGAGGTCTTTCTCCCCATTTGCTCCACATTTAGTCCTTGTGCGGATATTGACTCTGATGTTCTTTGCGTAGGACGAATTTTCTTTGAACTTATGCATAGAACTAAATTGTGGTTAAGCTCTAAACAGTTGCGAAACATAAATCTTATTGGCGTTTTTTATGCTTGATTTGCGAAAAAGTTGAGATTATTCCGTATGTGTGTGTATATGTAGTTTCTTTAGGGTACGTTAATTAACACATTACATCATTATTCGTAATATTTAGTGATACCTAACATATTTTGTCAACATGTCATCCATGCAATAACAGTAACTGTGAAACTAGTACGGCATGGTTGCGATTAAGATAGAGATATAATTTTTACTTTATTCTAAACAAAAAATACAATAAAGAGTGAATGTAACAAATGCGAAATAGTTTACTGCGACATAATAGGGCCAATTGTTTAAAAATGTACCATACTTGTCACTTTTTGCAATAGTTTTGCGCATCGTTAGAATCGGATTATTTTGTGTACTATCTTTTTAAATGCTGTTTATTTTGTGTAACGGGTTACTTCCTTAAGCAGTGACTGGTTACCATTATATTTTACATTTTTTCTCCTAATTCAATGTAATTATACTAGTATATGTTGATGCAAGTTTTACTGATCAGGTCTTAAATTTATTATGTATCGATTACGTAAGGTCGACCTAAATGCACTAATCGGTAGTGTATCCGGTCGTGTGTAGATTAGTACTGGTAAAACCGAGGTCGTTCCAAGAGCTATGTGGTGTGGATCCTATTTAAGCCTATGTCACGTTTTAAGATGGTTTTTGAGATGATTTGATTAAACTAAATAAAACAGAAAGTAAATTAAGTTGTAAACAGTAGGAGAGAAGTGTACTAGCCTAGTTAGTCATCCTATATTGCCATGACTATGTTTTCTGTAAAACTATTCCAATGCTTCAAGTGGGGAGGACATATATCACTAGATTCCTTTGGTCGATTTCCCTAGCCTAACTCCCTGAAATCTTGTCGGGAACCAAAGGTACTACCCTTTGTAAGTAAGCGACGTACGGTAGACTAGTTTGAGTCACTAAGTACCACTACATGCTAGATTTGTCTTTGTATGGACCGGCCTCTCGGATCTTAGACCATACTCTAATTACATAAGTTTATCCAACTCGGAAAGTGGTCCTTTGGTCGATTTGCACACAATACAAATGGCTAGTTGTCATCCCAACCATTTCCCTCGCAACCTAACTACGCTAGGGTCCTTTGGTAGATTCGTCTAGTATACCAGGTATAACCGGTTCTTCAAAACTACCGCAACCAAAGGATCTATGATAAACTAAGCATGCACACACTAGAAGCATAAAGAAAAGTACGAAAACATAATCACATTGATATAGAAATCATAACTAGGCTAGCACCAAAGGTGCTTAGCCGATCACATTATAAAGTACACCCAAATCAATGTTTAAAGAAGACATGAATTCGAAATGTAAATTCAACAATGAAAAACTAAAACTTATGGTATTGCAGGCGTGATCACTCCCTTGGAAATTCTCCGCATGCTGCTGTAGAATGCCTCCTAGAAACCCCCCTTCGTTCTCTGACTTTTGATGGTGAGAAAGTTGTCTAAAATGCAGAGTTTGGGGCTGGTATTTATAGGCCCGACACAGCTACGACGTAATCCAAAGAGTTGGCTAGGCCGTAACAAGTGTTATCATGAATTGATATTATCCATCAATATTGGCTACGGCGTAGTTGTGATGCTGGTTATGCCGTAGCTCCTTAGGGTTTCCACTTACGCCGTAATCTTGAGGTGTAGTTATGCTGTAACCTTGACAAAATCTTGGATCACGTATTGTTCCTTAACTACACCGTAACTCTATGAGTGGTTACGGCATAGCCTTCATAGCTCACGAATTCTTCTAAGTCTTTGAATGATTACGGCGTAGCATCATGAGTTGGTTACGCCGTAACTCTTGATAAGCGTTGACTTGTCAATATATTTGAATTTCTAGCTACGGCGTAGTTGAGAGTGTGAGTTAAGCCGTAGCTTTCTTCAGCATACTAAGATATGTATCTTTTGCAAGTTCTGTCCAATTTTCGCGTCTCTTTAGCTCCTATGCTCATTTGTAACCTGGAAATGAAATATGAAGGAATTAGAGTATATATCCTTATAAATAATACAAATAACGAGCATATTAGGGGGAAATTAACACTTAAATATCAGGATTACTTGTTATCATCAAATATCCCCCTACTTGGACTCTACTTGCCCTAAAGTAGACCTTATTAGAATCATTTCTAAAAAGATATCCCCCAAGTAACTCGGGAAATGTGAGATTAAAAACTTCCTATCCTAGAATTTTCAAAGCTGAACACCTCACGAAATGGAAAAGAAACACTCATACTCTCTCTAATCTAAGTGTCAATTTCGGGGTAATCACTAAAAGCATGCATAGTATGTATTCTATCATAGGCTTGGCGTTTACACAAATCTCCACCACTAGAGCTAAGATCGAAACAATCCTCGAAGGCAATATTGGGTGAACAAATATAAGGCTAAGGGTGTAGTGTCATTACTAACATACCACAGCAAAAGTGATAAAGAACATCGATACATGACCAAAACGTTGGCCAAGACACCAATGACTGCTCGACAATCGCCTAGGCATGATTCACGATTAAAGGGTAGGATAAGACATGGGAATACACATAATGGGTGAAAAATAAAAATAAGGAAGCAAATAGTCTAAAACCGGATTATAACAAGTAATTGTGCCATTAGTGGACGTCATGATAGACATGGGAATCACCTAGGCATGATTCACGACTAAAGGGTAGGATAAGACAATCATCGTTCACCGTTTATAACAAGTAAATGTGTCATTAGTGGACGTCATGATAGACACATTACTTGGTCTTCATGTTGGTATAGAAACATCTCCAACTCAATTCTTCAAATGTGATGGAAGTGGCCTCCTCGATACTTGATGACGTATAATACGGATAGCGGGCTTAATGGGCCTAGACCGTATTATACACAATAGTGCTCCGGCCCAATGTAACTAAAATACTGGACTCCAGCCCAATAAACAAACAAACCAGGCCCTGGCCCAATAAACCGGATCTAACTAAAGTCCAGGCCACGAGCAAGGCACAGTCCGGACATACAAGGTCGTGTACGAACCACTTGAGTGGCACTCCCGAAGTACGCTCACGGACTGGCCCACAGTCTACGTCCGCAATCATCGATTAAGCTACGGATCCCTGCCCGAAAAGGGTCCCACACCGGCCACTACAACAATATGCGAAATACTAGGGAACCCTAGCAGTTCTACCACCTATAAAAGGTAACCTCAGTACACACATGCGAGGTATGACTTTCTCACTCATCCCAATACACAAGTATTTCTCTGACAACATGAGTACTTACTCTAACGCTGGAGCTTAATCATGAGGTCTGTCCCCATGATAAGGCTAACGGTTTACTTTTGTTTGTGCAGGAAATACAACATACTACTTGGATTAGTGCATAAACTACACAGCGGACGATCCATCAAGGACGGCCCGCAACGAACTAAGCCCAATCTTAACCCATTCACACTTTTTGCACTAACAAGTTGGCGCCATCCGTGGGACCTAATGCATAACTGCGTTCTCGAAAAATACTCACCATGAGCAAACGATCCGGCAATACTTTCTCAGCGTCAACACCTGCCTTGCTGAAGACGATTGGAAAAGTCAAAATACTGAAAGGTCAAAACAAGCTGACACCTGGTGCTGCTCCCCGAGAGCACAACAACGATCACGGTCACCAGTTGCCGACCTTCCGGAGTGAGGAAGCTCATCCAATAAAAATGCCACAAGAAAAACCTGGCAGAGCGGAAACCCAGCCAGACCTCGCGAAGAATTCAAAACGGGCTGAATATGAAGCAGCCAAACGAAGTAAAAACACTAGTGGAAAAAGAAAAACCAAACAAGCTAAAGGTCCAAGAAAAAGTGGAACCCATGAGTGCAAACGACCAAAACTTCTTCAAGAAAGAAGCCCCAAAAAGGAACCCGGAAGCTATTGTAAGCAGCAAAGCTACGGTAAAATAGCGGAAGTCGGGAACTGCTGTAAAGAACCTCCATAAAGGAAAGAGCATTTCATTCATGCAAAATACGATGGGGCAATTAATAGAATGAAGGCCGGAAAAATGAATGTTGAGGAAGATAACCAAGGGCAGGCATACATACATGAAGAAATCGACCCGTTCACAAACAACATCCGCAATGCAAAACTGCCAAGAAAGACTCGCATGTCGGACAACATCCAATCATACGACGGAAGCCAAGACACCGAAGACCATGCGAAGGCGTTCCAGCTAGCAGCATGGGCACTTCATTAGGATGTGGCTACCCAATGCCGTATATTCCAATTCACACTCACAGGAGCCGCCAGGGTCTGGTTTGAAAATATCTCCCAGAAGTCCATAAGCAGTTACTGCGACCTGAGGGATGCATTCTTGGAAACCTTCCAAAAAATGGAAAGACACAAAAGAAAAGATAACGAAATCCATTGCGATAAGCAAAAGAAAGATGGGTCGCTAGAAGACTTCACAAAAAGGTTCCTGACGGAAATCAGAAAAGTCAAAGGAATGTCAGACGCTGTAAAGATTGCGAAATTCATGAATAAAGTATCCAATCCGGGATTGGTAAAGTACTTACACAAGAGCATTCCGGAATCCATAGAAGAAATGATGAAGATAATCATATCTTACCAAAGAGGGGAAGAAGCAACAAAAAACCTAGAGCAATGGAGACGACTCCCACACAGAAAATAAAGGGGGCAAAGTCACAAGAAGACATGCGGCACCTTTCCCAACTCATAAACGCAAGCAAAGAATGAGTCATCACTCAACGAATCACGATGCCTCTATAATCAAAAGGACATCCGTGTAGCTTAGAAAAAATATAAAGGTTAATACGAGGTCACGAGGCACTCAGGAAGACGGAACATTGGAATGAAAGGACGCGGATTTGGAAGGTTTTAAATGAAAATTATTGAAGTATGCCAAAATTACACTAACTACAGGGTAGAGGCTCTCTCTACCTACATCGTAGTTACCTTTTTCATGAAGACTGAAGTCAACGAATACCTACAGCGTATATGCCACTACGAGACATTCTATGGGCATAGTTAACATTCAAGCTACGTCGTAGAATCTTCATTCCAATACTTAGAAGAAATTTCGTTGTCTTTTATGAAGCTCCGACGTAGTTCCTCATTTGGCTACGTCGTAGATGTGTTAACGAGAGTTCTACGGGAAAAGCAGAAGATCCAACTATGGCGTAGTTGGAAATAACAAAGGCTATGGCGTAGCTAGGCCTAATGGCTACGTCGTAGCAGAGTCGAGACTATAAATACAAGCCCTAATTCTGCATATCAATCATCACTTTCACACACATAGAAGTCAGGAAGGAATTAGAGAGCAAGAATGACGAAAATTCTAAAGCATACAAGTCATTTCCAAGGGAGAATTCGCGCTACAATCATAACTTTTATCATTTATAGAGTTAATTTCACAAATCGTCCCTATGGTTTGTCGGGTTTAACGAAATTGGTCCCTCACAAGAATTTTTAACGGGTTTGGTTTTGACCCGTATCGGGTTTGGTCCCTTGACCAATATTTACGTTAGTTTTGACCGTTAAACTAAGAGGAAATGACATATATACCCTTAAACGTAATTGGTCCTGTGGTTTGTAGGTTATAACAAATTTAATCCCTGTGGTTTTTCTTTCTTTTTTTTCAAACTTTTTTTTTTGTTCGAATTTTTTAAAATTTTTTTTTACAAAAGTTTTAAAACTTTTTTGGCAGATTTTTATTTTAAAATTTTTAAAAACTTTTGAATACTTTTGTCGGAGTTTTATTATAAATTTTTTTGACAAAAAAATTTCTACTAGATTTTTGTTAGATTTCTTGGCATGTTTTTTTTACAAGATTTAAAAAAAAAATTTTTGATTGAATTTTTTCATTATGCGGAAAATATTAAAAAAATTTCAAAATTTTTTATATAAATGTCAATTTTTTTGTCAAAAAAATTTTAAAGTATTCAAAAAGTTCCAAAAGATTAAAAAAAATGTCAAAAATTTTTAAAAATATTATGACAGTTTTTTTAAGAATTTTTTTAAAATTAAAATATTTTTTTAAAAAAATTGTCATAATTTAAAAAAAAAAAATTGACAATTTTCTTTTTCAAAAAATTTAGCCAGGTTTTTTTTATATATATATTTTTTGACAAAAAAAATCATTGACATAATTTTTAAACTTTTTTTTTAATATTTTTCGCAAAATATATGTATATATATTTTTGGCATATTTTTTTAAAATTTTTTTGACAAAAAAAAAGTTGACATCTATAAAAAAAAATTTGAATTTTTTCTAACATTTTCCGTGGAATAGAAAAAATTATGTTAAAATTTTTATAAAATAAAAAGAAAAGCTTGTAAAAAACAAAAAAATATAAAATAATTAATGCAAGGACTAAATCCGTTATATCCAACAAACCATAAGGACCATTTATGAAACACATTTAAGGGTATTTATTTCATTTCTGTCCCACTTGACGGTCAACAGACGGAGTTAGTGGTCAAGGGACCAAACCCGATACGGGTCAAAACCACAAGGACCAAACCCGTTAAAAATTCTTGCGAGGGACCAATTCCGTTAAACCCGACAAACCATAGGGACGATTTATGAAATTAACTCTCATTTATATTTATTGTATCAAATTTATGTTTTCATCATTCATGCCAAACATTTATTTTGCTGCAATTATTAATATGAGTGGCTAAACACCTTTGGTGTTAGTCTAGTTATGAAATTGTTATTGTTATGATTTAGTTTTCTCGCATTTCATATCGTTTTATTTGTATACTTTCTTAGCATGTCTTAGGACACCTTTGTTTCGGTAGTGATGATGTTTGGTAGTTCCATTGAGGCTGGGAGAATTGACCATAGGACCCATAGCGGATAAGGGTGTGTTTGGTGATAAGAATTGACCATAGGACTATCACCATTTGTGTGAAAATTTCAATGAACGACCACCTACCAAACAGACTTGCTTAAGGAATGAGGGGGATGTAAGTTCCGATCGGCTTAGACTTTTCTAAGTTAGTGGAGGCGCTTAATAACTCTTTCACCTTGTATTTTCCAGCGAACTCTTGTAATCATTAGGTTACGGAATAGGGAAAGGTGAAAGATAGGATTAGACGATTTGACCATCTGAGTCTATCGACTTGAATACCCAGATGAAACGATAGGATGCATTAATTAGAAAACTTGTCATGATAATAACAAGAGTAGTAATTAGGTTAACACATTTCTCCCATCTGATTTTTCTTCGTCATTTAATTGTTTATTTATTATTTTGTTCATTTCTTTAGTATAAATCAATTAATCATAAACCCCCTTTTAGAACTAGTGACATTAGACTTAGATTATATCCGCACGCGTAGTTCTTGGGACAACCTCGGCTTTACCGTTAGCTATACCATACACGACCGGGTACACTGCCCGATAGTGCATTAGGTAGACCTTAGGTAGACGAGCAACTTATAAATATTAAAACATGGTCGGTAAATCCTGCATCAGTTAGTTAAGTATTTCAAAGACAATGGTTTTCATCGAATATGTAATTCCTAGACAATATTTTCTATGTTTTAACAATGTGTGTTTCTGAACTATGTAGACTACAAAATTTTATGCATTTAGAAATATATCCAATTTGCATTATATAAGAAATCATCTCATGTTAGTCTATGGGATTAATTGAAGTTTAAATGTATCCATTTGCCACTTTACCCAGTTTCTACCTATTGTTGCAAGTTCATACAGATAGTTATAAGTGTTGACTTTTACAAACTCAATTACTGTCATTATACATGAAAATCGACTATTGAATAGTCAATTTACCAGCTTGCATTCTTACTTGGATAATGTTTCTGTATTTTGACAAAGAGCAATGAAGAATCAACAATGGATGAACAACACCAAAGCAAGTTTATGCTCATACTTGAAAGTGGTGTCTGTTCATCCATCGTTGATACTTCTTCCATATTTGATAGTTGGATCTGTCTTACTTGAATCTGTGTTTCTGAGTTGGATAATGTTATTATTTTGACAAAGACCAATAAAGAATCATAAATGGATGAGCAACACCAGATTAATTTTATGTTGATACATCCATCTTTGATCATTTTAGTAGGATGTGTTTTGCATTGGATAATGTTTGTGTGGCTAACCTACTAATAAACCAATAAAGGCATCACATGAATAACATATTTATACTGTTAGCCAAGGACCAAAAGCAGATGAAGTCAATATTTTGTATTAGTCAACCTACATTGAAGCTTCCTAAACACACAAAACAAACTACTGTACATGACTTCTACTTTCTAGAAAGGGTTCCAAAACACAAAAACCAGTGTCTTTCTAAAGCTACTAAATAAACCATTGGCAAACTAAAACGATGACTATCCAGGAGAATACATAGAAGTTCCTCAAACGGTAAACTTTCTCCTTCTCAAGAAGGAGATCAGCTAGGGATTCTTGGTGAGCAGCCTCTAGCTCGATTGCCCTATCTCCCGCGTTGACAGCCTCCAATGTCTCAGCAATGAGGCCGGCTTGGCATTCTTGTAATGCCGCCTCATTTCGGTGAAGGTGCCTCTTCAAGTAGAGGATCACATCCCTTGCTCTTGGTGGCATTGGTGGATCGTACCACCCATTGATAAGACATTTTGATCCCTAAAAAGCAAAAATTAAGACATTGACACTTAAACTCATAACTTGAAAATAAACTTTTGATCTAAAACAACTATTATACTTAAACCATGATTAAACTAAACGTGACATTTTAACTTAGAAACCCCAACCATTAACGCACCTCAACAGGACAACCATAGTAACGCCTTTCGACGTTCACATTGTTCCAACAGGTCCTTATGACCGCCCGCCTACCACACCCGCAACGCACCATTATTAAGATTTGATCGGAAATATTTATGATAATATTTTATGAGAGAGGGGAGAGTTTAGGGATGAGTGGTGAAAAACTTTAGCTTTTATTAGCATACAATTATTGTAGCAACCACAAAAGCCGTGTGGTACTTACTCACACATTTATGCGAAATGACGATTATGCCCTAGTGCTAAAAACAAAATGTGACGGAAAGGAACGGCTTTGACCAGCGTATTACGGGTCAAATGATGCAATCAGCCTCAAAAACTTGAAAAAGGGACTCACGATGACGAAAATGCTAAGTTTGGGGCCTCTGCGATGCTTTTGGGAAAGTTTAGGGACCAACGGTGTATTTTTGTCTAAATTTTATCATTGTAACGACAATGTAAGTAAAGTGGTATTTGATTTCAAAAACTTTATAACAAAATATATCAATCGTCATATCAGGTTACAATAAATAATAAATAAATCTTAAAGAGTTACTTGTAAACTATAACCTTAAATCCCTAGCTAAAAGATGTAAGCTAGAACAAAAACAACTAGAACCCTCAGATTTTAAACATACGAGACAGGTTGTTACAGAAGTAAAATACTAGCTATACAAGACCTAGACATACCATATAGACAATGTATACAATGAGTTTACTATATACTAAGCCATTTTCATAAGATATGTATCCATTGCATAATCAACTACCCCTCAGTCCCCACAAAGAGCCCCCATGAGGTTTGGCCTTCTTTCTCAAGTCCATTAAAAAGCTCTACAAGAGGCTCAGTTGCATTCAAAGAACACAAAATATGGCCAGATAAAGAGCCTACTTTAAGTAATATAGCGAAAAAAAAGCTTTGTAGAAAACCTAACATTCAGTAAAACACATGCACATTTATCATACAACGCGCAAAGATACAGTATTCTGCATATATCAGTCATGAAGCTAGACAATGTGAGATACTCGTTGGAAGAAGACTCGACACATGCTCTTACTAAACAACATCACATCCCGCATCCATTCTGGTGCTATTCGCTCAAACGTCCCCAATGAAGACACACGGTACATCAGCTCCTCTTCTCCTCCCGCGTTCTTCACCCATCCTAAACTAAATGAATACCCTGAGAAGTCCAATAATAAAAATCTGTCAGTGTTTGAAACTCTTTTGCATAAAGTAACAACTTACTTATTCATCTGTCCCGTTCAAGTCATTGTAATACTTTTGTACACGCAAGTCATTAAGAGATGACTATATGTCCCATTAAGGTCATTTTGTAAGCAAAAATCCCTTTTGACCAGACTTTTGATTTTTTTTTTTTTTTTTTTTTTTTTCTCACATAAATATTTAATACATGAATTAAAATGTACTCGTAGTTTCTATAAATATTATTTAAACTTATATAAATAGTACTAAGATCAACCATCTTATATGGACTCAGACAGGACAAATGAAAAAGTATGTAGGTGTTTTATGCCAAAATCCCACAAAAGTTATATGTCAAGAACTTCATAGAGGGAAATAATGAATGCTAAATGACAATTAGATATCAGCATAAAGGAGAAAGATAATCCCCAAATATGTAAAATATCAGCAATAAAATTACCACTTGATTCATGCACTGCAATTATTTGTATATTCTCATCAGTTTGGGTTGCAATTGAAAATTTCAAGTCAAGTAGGGACTCAACAAGCTCTTGAAACAAGCAGATGGTATTATCAGATCCATTTACTACACCACAAATGAAATTAGTCAGATATATATAATTCTAATATAGGACAATGTGCAACATGAAAATTAGATAAAGAACTTTTAGTACCTGATCCTTCAAGTCTTCGA
Source organism: Artemisia argyi (assembly GCA_030686995.1). Taxonomy (NCBI): domain Eukaryota; kingdom Viridiplantae; phylum Streptophyta; class Magnoliopsida; order Asterales; family Asteraceae; genus Artemisia; species Artemisia argyi. Next base: position 105,638,724 of record CM060709.1, read on the forward strand.
CGACAGCATTTAGCCTACACATTTTCATGATTATGGTTAGTGCATGATTAGACTTATAGGTGGAAATTTTGATCCCTCTATCCATGAATGGATTAATTCGGGTAACCGTTGCATCTTTAATGGGTCAAACCGATTCAGTTAAAAGCCACCCAACCTGTATTTTAACCTCCTAAACTATTCAAAACATAGATTATTATTAATAAATCTTTTTTAATAATATTTGACACACTATTTATGTAGGATGTAAATTAAAAAAATTGCGACCTGGCCTAATCTGCACCAAAAGCGGAAAATTTTGACCTGTTACAGTAGTCATCGACCAGCCCCTTATTTCACCTATAATAAAACTTCCTACCCAAATCAAAAGAATTTAAAACTAGGTGGAGCACAAGTTACCTGACTAGCATTAACAAAAACATCAGAAAACAAATTTTCTTTATCGAGGGTATTTTCTGACAGGCCTGGTGAGGCATGTTCATGCTGACCACCCACACCTAAATCAATCTCAACTTCCTTTTCCACATTCCGACGTCGTTTTCTCATTGTTGAGTTGTTATCTCTGCCTGAAGAAAGTAGAGAACCTGACATATCATTGTTACTGCTGTAATGTAATTCTTTTCTATGCAGCTCCTCAATTTCTTCTGAAAGTTCTTTGTCTGTAAATGCATATCCCAATACAGAAATATTACAATGGATCTCTAATAAAAAAGGAAGAGATGAAAACGGATTATATCTTAAAGACTTGCAGCATATATCTAATATTGAAACTGTGAGCTGAATCAAAGTGCATTAATACCTCAACAAGGCCTATATAACCTAAATTTAACCAATGTATCATTTTTTTACGCAAGTTACAAGATACCAAGAATAATGGAATGATTGGGATCTACCTTGTCCATATGGCCATATCACTCATGGACAAATGAAGCTATAAAATAACTAAAATAACTCTCTTATCTTGATAAAGTTACTTCAATTACTATTTTGGAATGAACCTAGCATCTCTCTCAACTATAATTCAGTTACAATACTGATCTTGTGAAAACAATCATTTATTCTCCTTAAGCCATATTACAAAGAAACTGGAAGTTTAGCTCCCATACTCGGACAGCCTGCAATTTACCAAATTGAGCATGTTGTACAGATGTAGCTTCAGATTATCTATACTGGATACAAGATACATCACTTTGCTAATAAACCAATCAAAACTATGAAACAAGTATCATATCTTGACAGTGACATACACTTTTTGCAAAAAACCTTAAGCAACCTCCATGAAGTTGGTATTCGTGCAAACTTCAAATACTCAACTATTACTTAACATAAAGGGTTTCCACTAAATGATATGTAGTCTCGTGCTGGAGTCATACAACAGTTAAGTATCAGAATGCAATGGTTTTTTTTGGGGTGTAATCACACCAACCTCGAACATGCCCTTTTCAAAAAAAAGAAAAAAAAAAAGAAAAATAAGAAAAGAAAGAAAGAAAAAAAGAATGCAATGATGTATAAGATGTGTAGTTTGTAAACCTTTTCCTACTTTAATTAACTAATTAATACTTTCTCTGTAAACAAACGAGTCAAAAAGAAACCTGACAAACATAAGCAAGATTCAGAACACCACCGTATCCAACTAAATATAGCAACTTCTTGAGAAAAGCATCAGAACACCCGTACTTGGTATCAATTTCTTGAAAATGAATGCTAGGTGATAGCAATGTGTTTGTTTGCTAACTCAATTTCTTGAGAATAACAACAACAATAATAGGATTGAACTTTCTTGAGATATGAAAGTAAGTCCATTTTAACAAATTACACTTAGCAACCTCCAGTAGATTCAATTGCCAAACCATGAACCTCTGAAATTTGCTATGTCATAAGGACTTAAGGTACTCTAATTGGTTGTTAATTAGTCAATTAATTCAGAAGAAGATCTTACTTTTCCGGTTCTCTTCTGTTAACATCTTCTCGTACTTTTCTTGCTCTTCATCCTTAGCAGATCTGCAAATAAAGGAATTAGTTAACTTAGGTTATGAGCTAGACCAATCAACAGAATGAGTCAGTATGATCCTTACATGATTGAGGCAAGTTGGTGTCTCAAATCACTAATTTGTGCACATAAGCTTTCATTTTCACTTTTTAGGTGGTCAATAAGATCATCAGCAGCTGTGCATCACAAACACAAAGAGATAATTAACGTAAAACAATAGTCAAAAACTAAGGCCAGGGTATTCAAGTTATGTTAGTCTCCAATTATATTATTTGTCAAGTGACAAGGATAATATGTGTTGTTTATCTTGTATGATTCAAATAAATATTGCGTTTAGTTGTTAGAAAATGACTTTTCCAAAATCTTTGAAAATTTGAGAAAATAGAAAACATGTTCAAAACGAGTATTTTCCAAAAAAAAAAAAACCGGCTTTTCTAATTTATAACTATAAACTTTAGAAAAGTGAGATTTGTACAATTTCCGTTGCACTTTTCAAATTTCTAAAATGGAGGATGACATAGCATCTAAACACATTTTTATAAAATTTCAATAGTTTTTCTGGAAACAAAAACTACATCCCCTTTTCTAGAAAAATTGAGATAAAACATTCGAGTACAAACGCAGATAAATTATCCATGAGAACAATGTGAATACTGGGGGTGTTTGTTTCGGCTTATATAGCTAGCTTATGGCTTATTTGGTTTTGGGCTTATGTTTCATAAGTTCACTTTTAGTGGCTTATTTTGAAACTTTTCGGCTTATATAAGTTTATTATGACATATAATAAACTCATATAAGCCGAAAAAATTCAAAATAAGCCACAAAAAGTGAGCATATGAAACATAAGCCCAAAACCAAATAAGCCAAAACAAACACCCCCTTGGTGAGAAATAAAGTTGAAAAGATAGATACATACATACCAGAAGAATAGGTCTTAAACTTTTGTTCTTGATCGAAACTGAGATGGTCAAACTCGGAAGCCTTTTGCGACTGGCGTAAAACAATCAGAAAAGTAAGTAATTCGAGAATGAATTGAAGAGAATTACAAAGAAGATGTAGGTAGGTAGGTACCTTGAGGTTGGTGTACTTATCATAGAGCTTGGAATAGAGTGCCTGTGCCTCCATTTCATTCAATTCAAACCCTAACAATCGTTTTCGATTTCTTGTTTTACTTTTCTATTCATTCCAATCCCGTCCGTCTCACAAATCTTGTTTTACTTGTGTTATTCACCTTCACAAATACTGTATTATTTTCCCCTCTTTTCTGTGGGGAGTTCAAATTGGAGTAACGGTCCTTAAATAACTTATCTTTCCCCCTTTAATCTTCACTTAAAATATGGAAAATAAAAATAAGAAATGCAAAAATAAGGTAGCGTTTGGTTGGGGCTGTTTGGATTGGATTTTGTTTGTTTTGAGTATTTGGTTTCGTAACACTGAACAATACCCTTACATGAAGTATTCGACAATCCCCGCCTGCGCCCTTTGGTTTTCTGAGATGTAGTTTGTTTTGCCGGTTTTGGCAGAATTTAAATTAAAACCAAACTTAAAATCTTTTGTTTGGTTAGTCATGGTGAGCCCAAGATTAGAAATCAAGATTCAAAAAATCATTTCATGCTATTTAGGTGTTTTTTGATCGAATCCCTATGACACAAACTTTTTAGCCACACACTTTCTTTCTTTATTTTATTTTTTTCTTTTTTTGTAAACTTTTTGACTCTTTGACTACTGTTGCTTTAAAATAAATATATAAATTAAATAATAATTAATTTTCTCTCATACTTTTCTTTCAAAACAATCTCAAATCTAATTATAAACTCACGTACAAAACAAACATGCCCTGAATTCCTCTAACAATATGGGTCAATAATTGTGTCTTTTGGATATAAGGTTATGTTCATTAATTAGGCTGCCAACCTGAATAGTACACTATTCATACAAATTAATAATTTTTTAATACTCCCATCCAAACTTTCATTCCAACCTAAGTCGTGTGGTAACTCAAGATCACAACCCAATTTGCCACATGTTTTTATTTTAATGGCTATTTTTTTTTTTTTTTAATACTTATATTATTTTAGGTTGAGTTGTTGATAAATGGTATGGATTCGTTGTATGTATTTTGTGTAGGTGGAAGAAAGAGAAAATAATATTTTAATAAGAGATGGTATTGGGTTGGGTTGTTGATAAGCATAATCTAATAAATTGTGGATTGTGAATTTGTGGTAGACCATATTGCTTTTTCTTTTGTTAACACATTTAGTTTATTTTTTGCCAAATAATAATATATAATATATTTTCTCTCTCTACACTAATTTCACATATAAACCTACATCATAACCCAAATGAGAAATGATTTGCACACTCCCATTTTCTCTCTCTACACTAATTTCACATATCAACCTACATCAGACATTTGTACTTTAATTATAATCTGCTTTAACTGCTTGTATATTGGAGTGTCCCAATAAGAATTGAAAGTGTGCAAATCACTTCTCAATCCAAATCCAAGTACAAATCTGAATCCCATATACAAACCAAACAGACCCTAAATAATGTTATTAAGAGAAATAGTAAATTGCGCATTTAGCCTTCAAGGTTTTTGGAGATTTCATGTATAGTTCAAATTTATGAAAAAAAGGAAAAAAAAATTACTGATGTCTTCCCCAGTGTTTGAAATGTTGCTCGCCGCTAATTCAATTTCGTAACGAAGCTAAATTTCTCTCGTTAAGTCATGTCACGTGCAAGTTACATGAGGGTACATTATATCGATTTCATTTTTTTTTTAATCTTTTTTCACTTCATCTTCTACCTCTAACACTGTGTTCTCAAGATTTTTTTAGGGGAGGTGTGGAAACCGTAGAGAGTGGTGAATACGTTTCCATTTAAAAGTTTAAATCTTTTGTATCAAATGACCAATCAAGTATGACGTAGTATGAAAAGTGTCAACTCTAGTATTACAAGAACTAGAGATATTATAAGGCAACAAACAAGGCATGTCACAATAACACAAACTTAGACATACTTATCACACAAACACAATATAAGCTACAAATCACATAAATATAAATGCAACACAAAATATAAATGTAAAGCGGTAAATGCAAAAATAAACGTAAAGAGATAAGTAAAGAAAATGCAAACCCGGACACAATGATTTATAGTGGTTCGGTAACGAAGCTCCTCTTCGCCTTACTCCACTCCCCGAGTATCAAACTCGACAGTTACTTCACTAATCAACAAGCTCCCTTCACGGCAGAGAAAACCATACAACATTGCTTATAATATTTTCCGACACTAAGCTAGATGTCGAGTTCTTCTTCGGGTACAACAAACCCGTTATGTTTTATGGCCCAACATAACAAACCTTGTGTTTTAAGGCCTAAACACATAAACCGCGTCGCTTACATTATTTTCCGACACTAAGCTAGATGTCGAGTACTAATCTTAGCTAGTACCAATCTACCAAGATCTACCCGATCCTCGCAACTCACACAAGCTACAAGATCCACATGATCTATACTCGATCTACCCGATGTACTCATGATCTACCCGATCTCACAAATCACACAAGCTACAAGATCCACATGATCTATACTCGATCTACCCGATCTTCACAAATCACACAAGCTACATGATCCACATGATCTACACTCGATCGATCCGATCTACTCACGATCCACCTGATCTACAAACCCATTTCACAATCTACACAAGATCCCCACAACCTCTACACGATCACAATGATCCTCACAAGATAGCTAAACAAGACTCAAGATAACTTGATGTATATCAAGATACAACAAGTATGTTACAAGTGCACTAAACTATAACTACAACACTTAGTATCTTCTTGATACAATGTGTTCGTCTTTTACACTAGTAAAGGAATGAAGGATCACTTGAGTGGATGATGAGATAAAAAGTGTACCGCTTTTAGGGGTCATTTAAGCCCAAAGTCGAGATTATTTGATCAAATATTACCCTAAATCGTTTATTTTGTCATTTTAGGTACTTTTGAGAGGAAATCTGTAAAATGAAGCATTTTAGACATTTTTAGAGCGAAAAAGTGAAGAAAACGACAAAGTCTCAAATTCATGCTGGAAATTGTACCTGGCGGCGTCAGGGATTGCATGTGACGTCGTCACCCTTTGACAAGGAGGTAGATAAATCAAGTTACACGTGATGCGCCAGAGAGTTTTTAGAGGAATAATACATGACGGCGTCACCAAGGCCATCAAGAGTAATTTGCATGTGACGGCTATGATGAGGTTTACACATGACGACGTCAGAAGTTGATCTAGGCAATACGATGTTAATTGTGGCGGCGAGTTGACGGCGTCAGACCTTACTATTGACGCCGTTAGACCCATTATTCTATATATACTTTTTGATTTTTCATTCATTGGGTGCAACTTTGAGAGGAGAAAACCCTAGACGAATTTTACTGTATTTTTTAGGGTTTCAAACCCTTGTTTCATCCATGTTTAATTGAAGATAAGTTTTCCAATAATCATTTAATATGTCTATGTGTTGTTTGATTCTATCTTATGCTTTTCTTCTCTTTAACATGTTAGGCTAGGTTTTCTTTGTGTTTGCTTAGATATAATGAAACTTAGATATTGATTATTGGTTGGTTGTTTGTCTATAATTGTTGTGGATGAATGATTTCGATGTTAGGCTTAAGAAAACTGGCAGACTTCCATTTGGTAACTTGCTTGAATGTCTTAAGAAACATGATCGGAGGTGTACTACGATAAATTGGTTATATTTAATGCATAGGTAACTACTAATGAGGCCATTTTAGGAGCTAGTAGTCGGCTCGACATAGGAAGAGGTAGAAGCTTATAGAGTTAGGGAAGATCGTACACGGCCCTACGAATGGTATTAAGGAATATAACCCGTCATCCATGCAATTGTAACAAACTAATCAACCGGTAAAAGATAGCTAGGGAGTAGTGAAATCTAAGTAAACACATTTTCTCTTATTATTGTTTTCGCCACATTTACTTTAAGTTCATTTTACTTTATTTTGTTTGCATTTGTAGTTATTTGAGTTAGTTGACTAGCAACTAATTCCGCCCACTCGTCCAAAACCCGAGATTTTTACTTGTTTTCTATAAAATATAAAAAATACAAAAAGAATCATCCCTCACCTCTAGACCTATTTTAATCGAGTTTTAACCCTAGCAAACACTATTCTTTGAGTTGAACGATCAATCCCCCGGTACTTGTCACTATACTATACTACAACGGTCAGGTACACTGCCTGGTGGAGATTGCAAGCTTCTCAAGATCCCTTGAGAGGTAAAACGTTTTGCGAGGGCGCAATTCCACGCATCAGTGGATGATTGGATCACTCTAAAACAAACTAAAACTCTCTAAATGATCGAAGAAAGTGATCCAAATGAGAAGGGATTAGACCAAAGAAAGATGGCTGGAAAAATCAAGTTAGAAATGTAAAATGATCCACTATTTATAGGCAAAGAAAAATAGCCGTTACAGGGGGACGACACCATTAAAGTTGGGACGACACCACTAAATTTAGTGGTGTCATGGGTCTTTAGTGGTACTGTGGGTCCCACAGGCGCTCCTCCATTTGTCTTTAGTGGGGAAGGTTTATTTGGGGAAGTTTGGAGCTGTTTTGGGGTGGGGGGGGGGGGGGGGGGAATGACTGTTGTGATTTTTTAGACTTATTTTTCAAAATAAAACATTTCTTTTTAATTCAAAAATAATTTGTAAAATATTTTTTTGAAAAAATGTTTTGTCACATTAAGAATGTGAAGTTTAGAAAAATATAATCATTTGGGGTAAACTGCAAAAAATGCCCCTAACGTTTGGGAAAAATGCAAATATGCTCCACATACAAGAAAAAATGCATAAAATGTACGCGACAAGGTTTCGATTTGCAAATAATGCCCCAAGTGTGTCACTGTTCATGCAAAATGGTTTTTTCGCTAACGCTTGTTACAAAATCCCGTTAGTTAGCCCTCACGTGCGTTGCACGTGAGGGTAATTTCGTCATTTCACATTTCTCGCCATCAAATGCACCTGACGGGCCCAGCAGTACACCTACACTTGTGTTGAGGGACATTTTTTGCACCAAAGTTTATGCCCTTTCATTCTTATACACTTAACACACCAACACACCTATAACATCGAAGCCTTGATTCCAACTGGTATATTGTTGAAATCACCCAAATTAACAGTAGATCCATGATGGGTGGTTGGCCAATTAGAGCTTGGAGTGCACCAATTCCGGATATTGCTACGTTATACGGTACGATTTTGTTTGTGTAATTTTCTTTAGAATGACCATGCATTGTATACATGGAAAGTAAAGCATATTAACTTGATTCATGATAATGTTGTGGATTTACTTTGATTTTTGTCTATTTGTTTCGTTGATTTATGTTGCCAGAATCGTTCCCAAGGCTCTTCAGTATTCAAATCCACCACAATGGTGAGTTTTCTAATCCACCAAATAGAGTGTACAAGTTTGGTAACACTGATCATGTAGACCTAATTGATTGTAACAATTTCTCAATGCGTGTGATGGTCAAAATCTTAGGTGACTTAGGTTTGGGTGATAACAACCAGATGTTGTTTACCCATTTTAGGGTCCCTGGCCTGAATTTAGATGATGGATTAGTTCCATTGATGTCGGATCAGGATGTGAAGGTATTGTTAAATTTTGTACCTAGGTATAAGGAAATAAATGTTTTTGTAGAGATGGATGTATCGTGGTAGAAAAACACATGTTGGAGAATACGTTTTGGCATCCGCCCTCAAAGGGTCTACATATACACGAGATTGTTGAGGATGATGTGGTCAGTGCACCTGTTAAGAACAACAAAGGAAAGTTGTTGATGTTAGACTGGTATAATGATGAAATGCCACACACGCAAACATCCTGTAATGCTTGTCCATTGGTTGAAAGAACTGTCAGTGCTGACAATGTAGGAATCCCGCATTGTGAAAATGAGCCAGAATCCTCAACCCATGGATTCATTTACTTAAATTTGATGGAATTGAGTGATTGTGACCCTATGGGTAGTTTTATGCAATCGAAGGATAAACAACGTGGGACATTCTTTGATGATGACTTGTTCCAGCAGGATAATCAAGTGTCTTTGGATAGGCCTGAATCATGCTTTGGTGATAGGCCAGAAGATGCTGTAGAAATGATTCATGAGTACATATATCTACAAAATGGGGGTGTGAATATTGGAAATACTGTCCAACAGGTTGATGAGGAAGTAGTAGAAACGGAAGAACTAGAAAATGAAGACGACCTTGACCAGAATGAAGAACAAGAAACAGAAAGGGATGATAGTGATTTTGAACATGGTGACAGTGACATGCCAACAAGTGACACTCATGTTGACATGTGTGGTTTCGTATTTAGGAGAGAAGCTGTTGACAAAGTTGAGCTAAGTGCTTCGGCATTATGGTTGGTGAAACTTCTTTCAATCCAGCATATGCCAAAGAAGGGTCTATGCCTTCCACCTCAAATAAGCGGGGCAAATTTGAGAAAACCGAAAAGATTGAGGACCTGAAATGCAAGGGTATTCATCCTAAAGGATATGTAATCAAGAATCAAAGCCCCCTTACCCGTGGGACCTACTAATCTCAAAGTGGGCCAAGGATCAATGTTGGCCAGTAAAAACATTGAAAGACACTCATAAATGTATCCAGACAAGAGATCTTACATGTGTTATAGCTAAGTTTCTGTCACATTATGCAATAGAGATTCTTAAAAGAAATCCTAATATTGATGTGAAATCATTACGGCTTGAATTATCACAGAGGTTTCAAATTAACTTAACATTCGACAAAGCTTATAGGGCAAAGGAATTTGCTGAAAAGCTTATGTCAGGTGATCACAAAGAACAATATGCCCTACTTAGAGATTATGCTATGGAGCTGAGATCAAAAAACCCAGGCACAACAGTCAAGATCCAAGTAGAAACCAACACAGATTTGACTCTTAATTCAATGGTATTCAAAAGGATTTATGTTTGTATTGGTGAACTTAAAGAAGGGTACAAAGCTACAAGAAGAGAGATATTGGGATTGGATAGTGCTTTCATAAAAGGACCATATACAAGGAAAATTTTGATGGCTGTTGGTATTGATGGTAACGATGGTATTTACCCTGTTGCATATGCAGTTGTTGAGGCAGAATGCAAGATTCTTAGTTATGGTTCCTAAAAAATATAGGTGATGACCTTGATTTACAACCCAACTACAACTACACTTTCATTTCATACAGACAAAAGGTATGATAATTTCAATTAACACTAATTACAAAACAATTGGTTAGACTTACGCAATGCTTTAACCCACTATGTCTGACTTGTAACAGGGTATTCTACAAGATATTCAAGAGGTTTTTCCTTTTGTTGAACACAGATTCTGTGTTAGACACATCCATGAGAACATGAAGCAGATTTTCAAAGAAACGCTTTACAAGGATTTTCTTTGGAAGTGTGCAACAACAACAACTGAGCCTTAGTTTGAACATGTAATGGGCAACTGAAAGACTACGACCTGAAATCTCATGATTGGTTAAGAAAGATACACCTACCTCATTGTCAAGGGCTTATTTTTCAGGTATATCATTTTTCATATTTGTGATTTTAGTGTGTGGTTATAAAGCCGACATTAACTTATCCTTAACCGTTTATCAAAAAACAGGCAGAGCTAAGTGTGAAATTCTGGTCAACAACCTTTGTGAGTCACTAAACAATAAGTTGTTAGATGGTAGAGATAAACCAATAATAGGGTGTTTGAATACATTAGAGAGTATTTGATGAAGAGGATAGTGAATATGCAGAAGGTCATAGATGAGTGTACAGGTCCTTTAACCCCAACTGCAACATCCATTTATGATGTTATTAAGTGAGAAGCTAATGATAGGGTGTACAGGTCATAGATAAACCATTTGCATTGACTACAATAAGGTCTTTCTTATGTAACTATTTGCCTCTTCTGCTACCTAATGTTGAAGATGACGACAATGATTTCGAACCCGACTCTCTGATGAGCGTCATGTGGATTTGGTCGTACCCTTCAAGAAATCAGTAAAGGACATCCTACGCGAAGTAAGTGTAAAATTGTTTGTTTGTTTGTTTAAACAAAAAGTTTCTATAAGCTTAAGAGCATTTTGTGTTATGAGCAAGTGTAAAATTGTTTGTTCGGTCTGGCCCTTCTATAATTTTCAACTTTTTTTTTTTTTTTTTTTTTTTTTTTTGAAAGGCAATTTTCAACATTTATATATGGTATGCAATAAAATTATATGCTGATGCATATTTATCAGACTAGTGGTGTTATTACTAGACGTGTTCTAGAACGATTTGTTGTTCACCATTGCCCACAACGTGCTGCGTGGAAGCTTCTTAAAGGTATACACCCTTTCTTTACTGCAACATGTTAACTTTATATAATGCAGAGCATAATATACTATTTAATGACCAATTATGTTTTTGTTCATGCTAGATGTCCCAAAGTCTGCATTGCACAAATCTCACAGGAGGATGCCATTTTATACTTGCACCTTTTGTGTTGGCAGAACATTTATAGGTCAGTTATGTGCCATGAGTTCACTGGTTAAAGACTTTTAAGTTCGTGAACCTTTTAATTTGTTTTCATATATGATATACAAAAAGAATGATTCTTATCGTCATTTAGTTATCTAAAAACTTTAATTTGGTGACTAGGCCACTTTCTAGGAGTCGCAGCATCATGGCTGGTTCAAGTTGGTATTGAATGTTACCGTTGTGTTCATGGCATCGTAAAATCTAAAAATGAAAGGGAAGATGTTGATGTTGTTGTTGACAAAGGGGAACGAGCCAAAATTCTTGGTAAAAGGGTTTGTAATGTTACGGTTAGATGTGGTGTGTCACTAGTTTTTGCCTCCGTAGGAGCCGGGATCGGTGCAACCCTCTTCCGCCCAACTACTGGTCAATCAATTGGTAAGCACCATACGACTCGTCATTCATTTGTTAGTATTTTTATAATTTGGAACTTGCAATACATCTTATTTCAAACAAAACAACATCTAGCTGTTTACTTATTACAACTTTAAACATTGGAACCACATTAAAATTTAAAAGCTCAAAACAATATAATATGTAGTTCATCTATGTTTAACCATTGAGTGTGTGATTCTGATGATTCAGTATCATGTAATATTTTTCCAAAACATACATAAAAATACACCCTTAAGATTTGTTATTCTTGACATCTTTGCGTTGTTTTGTAGGATGTCAGCTTGGTGAGATGGCTGGGCCTATCATCATGTCACTGTGTTTAGCTAATGTCCCTTATTTTGAACTTTAGAGCGTTTAGTTTGGATTGTTTTTCTACAGTTGAAGATTTTCATTTCTAAGGTTGACAAATTGTTTATAACGAAGGTTGGTACCTGTCAGTTGCAACACATTGCTGGTGAACAACAGGAAGATGCTTCAGTCGTAAAATTTGTGAGCGTCATAATGAACACCAATTGTTATAGTAATTTTTTTTTTCCTTGAAGATGCGATCTTCAAAATAAGACAGCAGTTTAATTTAATTAGTTATCAAACAATATCTTGCGCAGTGTTTTTGATATTTGCAAATCAAATTGATGGATGGTACACTAATTCTTACGAAACAACCATAGATTTTGAGTAGCAAACTCGTACAGCTCAGTCAAGGAATGACTAAGATGGTTAATAACTTTGGAACTTTGTCTATAAATGAATGACTAAGATCGTTACAGTGAATGTTAACATTCAAATGCATTTTGTGTGACCATGCCTAGTCCTTGTAATCGTCGCACCAAAAAAGATTTTATGAGGCCACTTGCAAAACCTCTCATAGATTTGGTCAGCAAAAGCTTAACCCACTCATTTGGATGACGAGACTGCAAAATTTACCTTGAATACCCAGATGCGCCATCTTTTTCTAAAAGGACCGATAAATTACTACAGTTGACTACTTCCTTTGCAATTGACAGCTTTAGTTAAAGAATTTGTTTTACATTCTAGGCTAATGTATATTAATGTTCAAATTAACCTTACAAACTTTCAGGTTTTCCTGCGTATTTAATACAATAACCAATATAATAGGTCAAGGGTGAAGATAACACTTAATTGTAAAGACATCAACATAATTTCATAGGATAATTAAGAATGTAGCAAAAGCACAAACTCAAGCATCATCATTCTTGGTCATACAGTTCATTCAAAATGGCAAGTATCAATATTAATAAAAGACGACCAATCCTATCAAAGTAAGACGTAATTTCTATCATCTTGCAGCATCATCTCATCTGATGATACAAACAAAAAAGATACCAATAGGACACGCTAGTATCTATCAAGTGATATAGCTTCAATTAACTATGCCTTTGGTTTCTTCTCCTTTTTTTCTTTAACGGGGAAGGGCAAGAAAGTCTTGCCACCCATATAGGGTTGTAAGACTTCTGGTATGTTAACACCTTCTGCTGTTTGGTAGGTCTCAAGGATGCAGCATAGAGTCCTCTCAGTTGCTGTAAGGGTAGAGTTTAAGAGATGGCAGTATTGCTTGATCTGATCATTGCCCTGTCACATGCAAAATTACAACTCAGAATTAACAAGCAGATATTGTTGAAAATGTGTTAAGTTGAGTTTGCGAATTTGACCCACTTATGAATGGGTTGATTTTGAGATTTTGTTCTCGCCAATGAGTCAGAGTGAAAATTACTGTAGCTTTGAAGTAGTTAAATGGGTCAATTCTGGTCTTATTTTATTTCTAACGGCAAAAAAAGTAGCTTCAAAAGGATAGGTGAAAGAGTTCAACGGTTTTAAGAGGTTAAAAACCTCCTAAAATCAATTTAACTTGTTACTGACATAAAAGAATTACAACCTATATGATTTCGCAATCACACTTGACACACTAATTATTTTTCGAATACTACGAAAAACAGCAACTGCAATTAGACATAGTTTAACATGTGTTCACTCAGATATCCAAAATGCTGCTTCATAATGATAAACCCAAAAACAGTTACATAAATCAATACTAACCATGTCATGCAATAGGCCACGAGTAATTTAAAATTGAAAACTTTGCAAAAATGTCCAAAAAGGGAGCACGCATCAGTTGCACATTTTAGGTCATTCAAGTCTCGGGGAAAAATGAATCATGTAATATGTTGAGGTTCTTCAGTTTTTTAATAGAAAAATAGGATCTGCAACTAGTTTTCCGTTTCCCCTTTTTTTCATGTTTTACCTATTAAACTATAGATTTACTTGAGTCATGAACTTTATTCCTAATTTTAGGTCCTCCTAGCTTATTCATAGGACCTTTATGTTGTATGATATCATAGTTAAAACTTAAAAGCAAACGAACCTTCTTTTGTCCAAAACGGATTTCCAACTTTCTTGACTGGTAATCGGTGCAGTTTGAGCATGAGACGAGTTCTCTGTAAGTGGCTGATGCAGGAAACCACGCTTCCAAATCATATTTCTTTGCTGCAGCATCATTTAATGCACCGGAGACTATAGCCACTACTTGATATGGCAACTTCAGCTGAGTAACAAAAATTAAAGAAAGTGTTACTACAATTGTATCAGAAAAAACTACACTTATCAATACTAATATTGGTTTTACTGAGTTGTGGATGTTAACCCAATAAAGTTATATACATCAGATAATAAACCAACCCGGATAAAAACTAGTTACTATGAGTACAGACGAAAACTAATCACTTTGGTGTGTCAATCACTCAATTGGTTATGGCTCTCAAAGTAATACACTTGAGAAAGCTAAATACACCTAATACTGTTCCAGATATCTCATAATGTGATCTCACACTTGCACAAAGATATATGCTTATTACTGATGCTGTTAAAAACTTAAAAATCCTACTTTGTTATAGGCAATTAGGTAGGCAAACATCGAGGTCTATTTCCTTGCAAGAAATAAATATCAACTAAAAAATGAAATCAACAAGGTGAAAAGTATACTTACCTTCTGATAAAATTCTTCAGAGTTTGTGATCATTTCCTCGATTGACTTCCAAGAGTCATCATCATTGGGGCTTGTGATGACAAATTGTTCAACCTTTTCAAACTGATGAACACGGAATATTCCAAGAGTGTCTCGGCCATGTGAACCAGCCTCTTTACGGAAGCACGATGAATATCCAGCATATCTGACAAATGTTTCAGTTTATTATACAACCAAAAGAAAATATTTATGTACCAGAGGTGGCAAACTGGTAGGGCTGGGTGGGTCAGTTAAAATATCAAATGGGTCATGTTTAGTTGACCTGTAACACTTATTGTCCTAATGAAACAAAATTTACATAATTTATGTGTCAAATACTCAAAAAAATGATAACACAAAAAAGTATTAAAAGGTCTTAGGTACTAACAATACACTTTATGGAAACTTTTGACCCACTTTCTTTTTAGCTAAATTTTCTACATTACCCGTTTAAGATTAAAATATAACCAGATTATATTATAAATAGGTCACAACTGCCACCTCTAGCATCTAACTATAATTATAATGTTGAAGTGTTAAACAGTTAAACTATTATTTTGCAAAGGATATAGGTGTTTACTTTATTGGTAGATCTTTGGGCTGAATCCAATCATCTATGTGATAAGAACAGAGTGGCTGTTCAGCAGTAGCAATCAGATACTTATCATCTCCCTCTCCAGTTACCTATCAAAGAGAAAAATCACATACTCATTAACACAGCTGCGATATTGCAAATGGTATTATTGACTAACGCATAAAGCAATGAGTAAAGTTTAGTGAAAAAAGATATTGTTCTGTAACAGCAGAGAACAAACCGCACAGAGTAATCATGAATAAACAGTCTAAAAGAATATTAGCATTTATATGTGTCATCAAAAGCTTGCAAGATCTTCAGTTATAAGTAAGATCACCTAAATACGCATGCAACTATGCAAGCAAGTAGGCAAATCACTCAATGTTACCTTGTAAAGTTCTTCGTCAAATTGTGCTAATTGGGCACATTTTGCCATAATATCTTTCCTCATGAAGAATGGAGTCTGCAATGCTGTGTAACCCTTTTTTTCCAGAAAATCAAGACCAAAATTTATAAGCGCTTGGTTTAATCGCACACCAACTCCTTTTAGATAATATCCTCTACCACCAGCTACATTAGCACCTGAATATACAAAAAAAAGATCATCAGCAACTCAGTTAAGTAAAACTTAAAAACTCATAAGTATAACAAATAAAGTTCGTATAAACAATATGTTACCAGGTAAAATTTTTTCCCATGATCAAAATCATATCTTGGGTGAATTTTTTTAATATAATATATGTGCATCTTAAAAAATACTCACTCGAATTAGAAAAGTATAATACCTTTTTTAAGATCTGCAATTTCAAGAAGTTCCACAAGATCAACATGATTTTTTAGTTTTGGCTCTACTCTTTTCTCCCCCCATGTCCGCACAACAGCATTGTTTTCCTAAATTAATCAAGGCAAGGATGATAATGTTCAACAACTACCATGAACAAAATGCATAATGAATAGAAGATTATCATTCTTATGAGCTAGACATGCAATTTACAGAAATAAATAAATAAATAACGATGTCCACCTCATCCTTGCTAACAGGAACTGAGTCGTGAACCAGGTTCCCGACTTTCTCCAATTTTTCAAATAATGCTGCTTTGGCTTCCTGAACCTCTGCATCCTTCGCTGCGATTGAATCCTTGTTTCTATCTGCATCTTGCATCATGGCACTAGCATCTCCTCCAGACTTCATAAGAAACAAGTTCAAATTTATTTACACTTTCACATGTTGTATATAATGGCAAAATGGGCACAACCGCAGCTTAGGTGGCTGCTTCAATATGAACATAATAACTTAAATGATATGATTAATAGGTTTTGTGCGAAAATACAGCTATAGAAACTTTAGACCCATTTGACCACTTTCCTTTCCAACTAATTTGTCTGACTTAACCCATTAACCATTATAAGATTAGAATATTAGATTAAACCCCAAATGCGCATTGATACGTAAACGGGTCAAAGCTGCCAAGTTGTTGTACTTTGCAATTCCAATTATGGAATTAGATAGCGAGTAAAACTACCAATTTTTTATTTTTTTGTAGAGTAGTAATCTTTACATTATAATTTCATCAACCTATCAACAACTTATAATTTATTTGCATCTGAATAGAGAGAAAAAACAGAGTGACCTTGAAAGTATTTTTCACCATGGAATTAAATATGTTGGTTATATCTTTAATGTCTTGAGTTTTAATACAAAAAATTTGAATCCAGTAGTCTAAAAGGATATGCTACCGATTTTTTTTAATACAATTAGGAACCTTATATCACATATACCAGTAGTAGACAAGACTTTCAATAAAACCACTGAACATATTAAAAGAACTTACAATCCTCAGTTTGGCTACTTCTTTGTTGAGCTTGTTGAAATCTTTTCGCAACTGTTCCAGCTCAAATTGACCTGAAAATCAAAACATGAATAAAAAATTGTGATTGCCTATATACTATATATTGTTAATCCTGATCTTTCAGTCTTCTTTCTAAATTAAAGACAGCCTTCAATCAGGTAAGAGAATACTTACGTTGTCGCCACTCTCTATCGAGAAGAATAATTTCATCAACAATTTCAACAGGCTTAAACCGACGGCGTTGTGATTCGCGTATGATTTCAGGATTGTATCCTTTTTCCTCCCTAAACAGATTTATGTCCAACATGATTCCTCTTCCTTGCTTGCTTTCTGACAAGATGCAATAGTAATTTATATGTTAACATCACTTGCAAGTAGTGATCAAATCCACAATAGTATATAAATTTTTCAACAACACATCTAACTGCAGTCAACTCAATATCTACCGTTTCTCACAATCTCAAAAAAAAAAAAAAAAAAAAAAAAAAAAAAAAAAAAAAAAAAAATCATCTTAAGTGTGCATCCACGCCATTCACATATATATTGCCAACCAAACCATCCCAATAGGTGTTTTCTAATCAAACGTAACTAAAACCTAAAAACTCGCTATAAGCCTATCACTAGTGCAATATCAATCTTAGTAGTTAGTACAATAACAATTACACCAGAATATTAACAAAATTAAAGGTCGCATCTCTTCTATAATTCACTGTAATTCACACATTATTACAAGCCTCAATTGACATAAAAACCAATAAGCCACACGCAAATACGAACTTAACTTTAGTTGTGTATAGATGTGCCTTAGAAAAAAAAATTAAGTTATGGGTTATCGACTTTAGTGCAATAACATTAAAAAATAGCTCGTATCTAACCTATAATCACCATACTTGGAACACCAATACAAAACATAGATAACCGCAATTACATCTTTACCAGTATAATTTACTTAAGTTTGGCATCAACAGTAATATTATAATTAAAATAATGACATTAACAGCTAGCTTCTGATCTATAAGAGGGTGTTTCGGAGTGCGTTATGGAGTGGATTTTCTGATTATTTCGTTTTCGAAACGTGATTAATATGTTTGGCAAACTAACATTGAAAATCGATTTTCTGCGTCTTCAAAACGCAGTTTTGAAACTGCAGACTGTTAGAAAACGTGATTTTAGTTTTGTAATAAAATTACTAGATTAACCTTTACCTCTTTGCTTGTGTACTTGAAGCTGGTGGCTTTGAAGATTATCTGGTGGCTATGGAAGTTTTGTGTAATGTGTGTGGGAGGGATGATTTTCAAGACGCCCTAATAAAACTTACAAGGCCCAAGTAATTTTCAAATTGGGCTAACCTCATCATTTTGTTAATACTCATTTTTAAGATTTCAATTTATACCAAGTATAAATGAAAAATGGTCAATTTTGAAAAAATAGTCAATTTTTAAAAGTGGAATTCTTGAAAAAATTTTATTAAAAGAAATTATGAAATGTAATTAATACTCTTATTAAAACACCCCATTACTTAAAAGTACAATGATTTATTCACATTGTACAACCAAATTAAAACATATCTACCAAATAAATACAACCAATTAATACAAATCACAAACCGGGTTGACCCGGGACGCTTCAAACCCGACGGGTTAAACCAGTTTAATTTTACCCGTTTTTGACCCAACCTAGCAAGTTAACCCGGTTTAAATCGACCAATTTTTCGACCGGAACGGTTCAACCGGTTGAACCAACCGGGTTGAACCGGGTTTCAAATCATTATGTTTAATTCCCAAATCTTCAAACTTTTATTATTTTTCATTTATAACATATAAACTTTTTTTATGAATAAACTATTTGTTGCTATAAAATCCCGTTGCTATGCACGGGTACTCGTCTATTCTACCCTTGAACCTTGAAAGCTAAAAGGGCATTTAGGGTGAATAAAGGAAATATTGATCTGGAATGGAACATGCGTAAAATTTTGAATTGATCACTTATTAAGTAAATAAGACTTTTTCTTAAATCTTCTCATGTAAGCTTCATGATACCAGTTGTAACCCACCTGAATTACGCATTAAGAAACGCACCAGGATTTTATTCATGCACAAAGTATCAAACCATCATTCAGAAAACCCTTCATCATCATCGTCCAAAAATCGCCACTATTAAGCTTACCCAGGAAGTTTAAAGAAATGTGTTCACTTATTTCTTTGTTTCTACTTTCATGATTTTAATTGCATATTTTTTATTGCAGGCACTTTATAAAATGTAAAAAACCACATTGAATTCAAGCCCTTCAACATTTAGGTAACTCTTTTAGTTATTTTTTATAACACGATTGATTTGAATCATCTGCAATTTTAAGAAATTCAACAACGATTATTTTTCTAATTGATCACATGTTAGGGTAATGTGTAATCAAGGCACACCAGATATTCTTGATAATGTCTGAATGAGTTTGGCATGGTGTGTTTCATTCAGGTGGTCTGTTCATTTATTATGAAAATGTTTTTGCATTATCGGGAACCGAAACCATTAAAACTATAACCCTGTAAAGACTCAATCTTCTAATTTCATTCACTTTAATAATTTGAGCACTTTCTTTATTATGAAAAGGTTTTTGCACTTTTGAATCTACCATAAGCCCATAAATATACATCATGGCTAGAATTCTAGGCAAAACCCGTCAAGAAATGTCAAGTGGGTTTAGTTACCTGCGCCATGAGATATCACATTTAGTCAAGATCTTCTGTGGTTAATAGTCTTTATCAGTGATCACAGTTGGTCCAGCTCTTCTGTGGGTAATAATCTATTAAGAGGCCTAAGGTCTTATTTATGTTAAGGATACATCATTTTCACATTCATTATTCACTCATTCATTAAACTGTTGGTCTATTTGTTGTGTTAAAATTCAAGCGTAAATTTGTGAATATTGGTTGTTGATATAAACTATCTGTGAATATTAATTTGAATTTTACCACTAATTAAGGAAATAGGACTTTGTAACAAAACTTTTCATGTAAGCTTCATAAAATTCGGGCCAGCCTCAAGATATACGGCCCATCCTTATCAAGTGTTTGTACCAAACTTTTTGAAAAACCTTTCAAAGTTTATTCATACCAACATAAGAGTATATGACACAATATCATTCAAAAAAACCCCTTCATCAACATCATAAAATCGTCACATATTTTCAGCTTCGATTCTTCAGGATTTTAATCATAGACAAGATTTTATTTTTTCATCTTTTTCGTGTAATTCTCAAATTCTTGTGAATGTATCAACTCAATTATGAATTGTTTGGTGCATGTTTGTCAGCTTTATGCCTTTTTTATTTGATTTTGAATGTGATATCAACATTTTAATATCGT
Organism: Artemisia argyi; assembly: GCA_030686995.1. NCBI lineage: Eukaryota > Viridiplantae > Streptophyta > Magnoliopsida > Asterales > Asteraceae > Artemisia > Artemisia argyi. The sequence goes on from CM060709.1 coordinate 105,659,508, forward strand.
TTATGTCAATGCTTATGGTGCGGTTACGATCAAGTATTCGGTGGTATTGAAATTCCGATTAACAGGTTCCATATTCTCCATGTCCTTTACTCCACTCTTTTGTGTTTTGTTTTTTCAATTGTGTTTGTTTAATGCTGAGACTGATTAATTATTTGTTTTTTCAATTGTGTTTTTTTTTTCATTGCAGGCATGGTATGTGGGAAACTAGAACGAGTTAAAACCTCTAAAATCAGTTAATTGTGTGCCCATAACATGTTTCAGGATTCATTAGCATCTGAACTCTTGACATTTATCATTGGTAGTAAACATATATGGCTGTCTTGAATCATATTTTATCGTGCTTATCATGTACAATTGTACCATTCGTTGTATCTTTTCCTTAGATGTGTATCATATGTTTCTTTCTTATCCACTTTTTCTTTCTGGTTCAGATATTAAGAACCTGTCTCCTTGTGACGAAGGTGCACTTTTATTGTGAACGTTGTTCAACCAAGTTAATCAGAACGATTTGGTAGGTTCTTTTGAGATTAGCACCTTAGCTTCTAGATTCATTCAAACTTAAATGTTTTGATGCACCCAAAACGTTTAATAACATGGCATTTTTTAAAGGCGGTATTGTCTAAAAGAAAGCCTGATTCTAAATCATATATGCAAAATTTTTTGAGAAATGCCATAAGTCAAATACTACCTGCACTACTCACTAATCTCATTGGTAAAAAAAAAATGTTGTTGACCATGTCTTCCAGGGTGTGGTAACACGTGCTTCATCAATACCCATTGCAACAACTTATAATACAACACCCCCTTCTGATTATATGGAACAACCATCAGTTTCATCCTCTCGATCAGCTAAAAGAGAACTTTCCACACATCATTTTTATTGTTTTATGTTTTATGTATAAACGTTACATAAAATACTTAACCATAATATGACACCTATAACTATTTGCCGCTAGAAAATCCGTTGCTATGCACGGGTACTCGTCTAGTTTTAAGTAAATTACAAGTGATAAAACATAAAGTACAAAATTTTAAGGTCATCATATCTCTTACACATGTACAATTAATACACCCCTAAACCAATTAATACAAGTCATAAAACACAAAACACAATGATTTAAATCACAAGTATATGTACAACATTTTGTGTTGACTTCTTTTCTCTTGGTCAACATATCTCTTCCATCTTTTACATATGTACTACCGAGACCATAACCCTTGTCGTGACTGAAGCCAATGGCAACAACAATATCAGATTGGCTTTATTTGAACTTGTTTTACTCAATCAAATGAATGACACCACAAACATATAAATCCAATTCCAGTCCTGTAATTCACATTCGGGTCCAACCCGATCCGTTTTCAACCCGAATCAAATAAACTGCTTCTCGAACAAGTTCTTACCACATGACACTTAATCAAAACATTTTTAAAACAGGTTTTAATCCATCTTTATTCATGTTTTAACCAAAATTAATATCCACCATTTTAATCCACAAAAACTTTAGACAATACATTAAAAAGATATGTATACTTGGTTTTCAAACCAACGACAACAAATAGAACCAGGGTTTCGGCTTACCAACGAAAGAGAAAGGAGAAAAGAGTGACAGAAAGAATGAGACGAAGGTGGTGGCGACGTGACTGAGGTGGTGGCGGAGACACAGCGGCGGTGACAAACACTAAGTAACAACAACGCTAGCTTGAGCTTTCCCACAAACCGAATCAACAAAACAACAATTGATCTTCGTCTTTCTTGTTCTTGACTAACCACGATGGTGAAAAAATGGTGGTGGTGGCGCGTTGGGTGGTCACACGGCGCATTCACCACAAAACGGGGTTGTGGAGGGTGAGATAAGGAGGGTTTGTGTTTGTTTTGCAGTTGGTTGTGCCGGTGTAGCCGCGGTGGTGAGGAGGAGAGGGGTGGCGGCTGTTGAGAGAAGTAGGAGGAGGGTTTTGAGTGATAAACAAACATGAGGAGTAGGAAACCCTAAATTCCAATGACCCTTTCATTTCTGTTTCATTATCTAATGATTTTGCAAAAAAAAAAAAAAAAAAAAAAAAAAAAAAAAAAAAAAAAAAAAATGTTGCAACTAATTATGCATATTAATAGTTCGAATATTTGTGTTTATGCAAAATTACATTTTATTATGTAATACAGTTTATTTTAACTTATGTTTCAAAGATGCTAATTATGTTCCTTTCTTTAGTTTGGACCTTATGTTTATTTAGATATCAAATAGTTTGCATTGTTATTGCATAAAATTATTTTAATTTAAATTATCATTCATTCGTATAGTTCATGTTAGAAAAAACTTATAATCGAACAACATTTCTTGCCTTAAAATGTAGTCACAGGGTACCCGCCGCCGCATCGCGCGGGTACCCTGTTAGTCTCAATGATAACAATGTCCTTTTCGGAGTAATTTTTTTGTAAACGTGAATTATAAAGTTTTACTTTTTAGAAAATATGACTATTTCCGTAAATATCATCTTACGCATTATAAACACAAAAATTCATAGTAAACTAAAATAGTTCAATGATAACAATGTCCTCTTCGGTAATTTTAACATTACATCACTAGATAATCTAATTGGCCAAACACATAAAAAACTGATTATCTGATTATTGCGATATCAAACAACAAAATCAAATCCAAATACTATTTTTCAAAATCACGTTTTGTTACAGCTGATTATCTGATTATGCGTTTTCAAAACGAATAATCTATTTTGAATAAGCAATCCCAAACACCCCCTAAATCAAACGCAAATAATCTCTACCACTAAAATATTACCCTGACTACTGCATTATCAACCTTACCGCATTAACATCAAAACAACATACGTTGACAGCTACCTTCAAATCTATAATTGATAATTCACTGTACTTCACAGCATAGACAAAAACCATTAAATCGAACATGAATACATCTAGACCAATACAACTTAACGTAAAAACCTAACACTAAAATTTTAACTACTGTTATCAATCATACCACAATAACATATAATATAACTTAACAGACAGATCTGTAATCGACAAGTCACTATATTTCACGCATCAACAAAAACCGCTAACTCGAACACAAATACACGTCGAGTAAAATTTTTAACCTAAGTTTTGCACTTAATACTTAATATAACACATATATCAAATAGTACTGACAGCCAGCTTCTGATCTATAATCAATAAGTCAATGGACTTCACACGCTTAAAAAAGGCTAAATCGAATGTAAATACTTCTCGAAACCTGTATAACTTAACATAGTATTTATTATTTAACCTAAGCTGCATTATCAACCATACCACAATAACATCCAAATTATGTATGTCAACAGCTGGCGTCTAATCTATAACTCAGTGTGCTTCGCAATTTAAAAAACCGCTCAATCGAATGCAAATACATCTCGAAACCCAACACTCAAACTTTAACTACTGCATTATCAATCGTACCACAGTAACACCAAAGATTCTATCCGCTACCGTATCACAAATAATCTATAGCTCACTATACGTCTACACCTCACACAACAATCTAATAAAATTGAACCTGAATTTCGCATATGACAAACGATAACATCAAATCAAAAATAAAATATATTAACTGCATGAATGTTATATATACTTCATTATACTTCACTTATCAATACAAATTAACAGGTTGCACCTAATCTATAACTCACTTTACTTAACAATAAAATAACCGATATCTGATAAACCAATAAAACCTAACATTCAAACTTTAACTAGTGAATTATCAATAGTAACACAATAACATCAAAAAATACTTTACGTAGACATATCTCGCTTAATCTATAATCTACTATACGTCACATACAATAACAAGCCCCAAATTTGACATTGAAACCGATAAATCAAACACAAATTCACCTACACCGCTAAAACTTAACCTAAAAACCTAACGCTAAAATTTTAACCTAACTTTTCAACAATTAATGCACATTATCAATATCAATACAAATTCAAAAAGAAGATCAAAAATATCGTTTCTATAACAATATATTGTACCTCACATATCAAAACTCGACATCAAAACCGAAAACTCAAACGCATATACATTAACACTACTAAAACTTCTAACGCATTATCAATCATAACACAACAACATCAAAAAATACATTACGTGAACATATCGTGCATAATCTACACTTCGATGTACGTCACATATCAATACAAGCCGTAAACTCGACATAGAAACCGATAAACCAAACGCATACACATCAACACTACTAAAAGTTTTAACGAATTATCAATCATAACACAACAACATCAAAAACTACATTCCGTTAACATATCGTGCATAATCTACACTTCAATGTACGTCACATATCAATACAAGCCGTAAACTCGACATCGAAACCGATAAACCAAACGCAAACACATCTACACTACTAAAACTTCTAACGCATTACCAATCATAACACAATAACATCAAAAACTACAATACGTTAACATATCGTGCATAATTGATTATGTCAAAATCAATTATATAATATAGTAGTATAATATCGAGGAGATCCGTAAGAAATACGGATCACCCGAGTCTTATCCGTACGAAGGTGAATGGAATCAAAGAATATTGATTCGTGCAAATCGTGTAGTGAAAAGTGATCAAAGTGAAAAATGTGATCAAGTAATTCAAATAATGACAAACAAACAAGAATTATGCAAAATGTACAAGCTAGATATGTGCTAAAATTAAAAATGTAAAAACGGAAATGCAAATGCGTTTATTTAAAACGTAACGTTTAAAATAAAACGTAACTTTTAATAAAAAATGATCCTACAAACGTGAAACAATTTTCTAAAAATCTTAAACTAATAAAGTGAATTTCCAGAAAAAGAAAATTATTTTTTTGACTTTTCTTTTATTTTCTATGAATTAATTTTAATTTTTGTATTTTTAAATGAATTAAAAATTAGAGAAAATAGAAAAATAAAAGGGAAAATGTAAAATATTTTCTGAAAAATCTACAATATTATAAAAGAATTTCCTAAAATATTTTTGGATTTTTTATGGCTTTTTCTGATTTTTTTATTGATTTTTGTTTATTAAAAAGTATTTAAAAATGAATAAAATAAAAAAAATAAGAAAAATATCAAAACGCCTCAGAAAAATCTGAAAAATTACCAGAAAATCAAAAATATAAAAATAAACCTGGATAAAAATTTTGAAATAAAAATAAGCTGATAAAGTGCTTTTTTAATGCAAACTGCTTATCACAAGTGCTTATTTTTAAGCACTTGTGACCAAATCCAAATGAAACTTATTATAAAAATGAATGATGCTTATAAATGCTCAAAAATGCCAAATCTCAGAATCAAATAAGCTCAGATTCACAGATAAGTATCAGATAGATGAAATAAGAAGTTGGATAAGCCAATGAATAAGCTCAATCTCAAGCAAATAAAGACATAAGCAATACAACAGCAAATACCACTTAATCAAACTCAGAAAAGCTCAAATGATAACAGATACAAGCTCAGAATTGCACAAGCAGGTCTCAATTTTAAAACAGCTTATCTATCTTACTAGCCTCAATTCCAAACTGATTATACTATATCAAATAAGCTCTTAAATGTAAACCAAGTGGGGCAAAAGCTCAATCATACAACTGAGTATCAAAATCAACAAAGTAACTAATCAGAAACTACTATATACTATTCTAAATTCAACTAAGTTCAGCAGCTTGTGAAACCTCAATCAATACAACAGTTGACTTAATTGTGACTTATACTAATTTGACTAAATGCGAATTTAGCAACTGAAAGCTATTTCTAATTTGATGTATTAAGCTACAATTATAATAGTTTAAGCTATCTCTAATTATAATGCAACTATCCACTAAGTTCTACTAACAGATTGTTACTATAACTAACAGTGGATGCAATTTATTCTAACTTTGACTTTTAGTAACCTACACTACTGATTTTATGCTTCAATACTAAATTATATCACTAACTAAACCTATGAGAGACAGAGTTATAGCAATCCAATTACAATTCCACACAGCAAATCTCACATCCAAACACCCTCTAAAATGACAGTTAAAACTAAATGTCCATGAATTACTTAACAAAACATTATTCCACAGATCAAAAACAACTCCTAATCACTTTCTAAGTCTTATTCAACAATCAAACACCACAGAACCAACAGAAATGTAGCAACATAGATCCACACCAAATCAGATGCTCAAGCAAGCTATGCTAACACAGATTCAACAAGCATATGTAATCAAATGATCAAATAAACTCTAGCTCAACAATAACAGCTACAATAACAGCAAATTAACATCAATGAAACAGTAATAATCCAAGCTAATCAAACTACACAGATTAAGCTATAAAATAAAGAGTTGAACAGAACTTACAAAGCAATTCCCCCTCAACATGAACAGAGGTGGATTCACTATGCTTGCCTATCTTTATGATAGGCAGGAACCTTCCAAATCTGTTCTAGCTTATCCAAATCACCACAGATCTCAATGGATCACTCCCTTTGACTATAGTTGACTGATCAATTCCACTAGTGAGACTTAAAATGAAATCGGATCCACAGCAAGCTATAGAGCTTGAATGGATTGAATAAAGACTAAGTAAGCTTATTTGAGAGCTTATCAAAACAGATTAAAGACTTACTTTTTTTTTTTTTTTACTTTTCTGATTTTTATTTATTTTCTGAAAATGATTTAAGTTAAATTATAAGAAATACTGATTAAGCTAAGTAGAAACTAAGATTAAACAGTATATAAAAGGTATTAGAACAATTAAGCAGAATGAAATTAGTAATAAGCAAATTGAGATTAAAGGAAACTTGAAATTTTATTAAAACTATAAAGTAAACATTACATTCACTAATCTAGATACATTCTAATGAAATTTTAACAGAGCTTCGCTATCTCTAAAACTACACACTCTAATGAGCTTACAATGAACCTATATATAGGAGAGGTGAGAGTGTAGGGGTTCTCAATGCCAGGTTGGCGATCCTGGTGCACCTGTGCTTTCTCAAAGCATATCCAAGCCCATTGATCATTTTGTGTTTCTTTAATCTATCCATAGCCCTTAGATTAGATTTTTAGACGTGGCTTGACCAATCAAATACTGCCATCTGTTCCATTCGTATGCCTACTCTCTGACTTGTCAGCAAGCTTATAGAAGTAGAATCCAAAGAAGAGTTGTGAGGTGTCATACCCAATGGGTGCCTGCCAAGTGTCCACACAGCTTCATATACTCTCTCTGACACATGCTCTGTCACGTGATTGACCTTCTAGAAGCACTAATCATTGGTATTAATTAGTTGGTTGGAATGGTTTGAGCCAATTGAATCAATTAGTGAATTAGGGTTCATGTGGCATAGTGGGGTTTTGGGTTTGGTGATATTTGGGGGTAAAAGGGCGGGTGTAGATTTTTATTAATAATTTGACCGTGTCTTTGACCATTGACCCTGGGTGTGGGTATTTGACCAAGGGTGGATCGGGTATGGGCTCATGGTGTTTGGTTTGGGCTTTGATGTTATTAATTGGACCATGCTATTGTTACTTGTAATATTATCAAGGACCCATTTTGTAATTTGCTAAAAACCAAGGGCTGTTTCTATCAACTTTTCAAAGTATAATTCAAGGACTTGTTCTGCCAATCTTGAATACATGAAGAGTTAAGTTGACTTTTCTCTCAATAAATCACTTGAGGGACTAAATGTGACAACTTCCAAAGTGCAAGGACCAATCTTGTCAATTCTTCAATCTTTCATAATAAGGACCATTCTTGCAAATCTTCAAACTTTAAGGACTTTATTTGACTTTATAAGTTCACTGGATTTCCAGCATTGATTTTCTGACTCGTTTTTGCCGGGTTTTTGTTTGTTTTTCGTCTTTTTACGATATATCCGTACCTGTACATTCACAATCACAAAAACATGTTTCCTTTGGCAAATTTGGTTAGTTTTTGGATTATTTTGTCTTAATTTAGCTCAGAAAAGGTGAGTGAATAAGCACTCACCAAAATCCCCCGGACTAAGGTATTGTCGTGTCCTCAAGCAATGTGATCAATTCACGCTTTTGGGATTGATTTGGACTTTGCATCACTTTTGGACCAGGCCTTGGAATTTAAGTATGTATTTTCAGAATAAATATTAGTAACATATAAGGACTAAAAGTGCAATATTTGAAACTGTGAGGGTTAATTCTGCCAATCTCCAAAAATGTGATTCAAGGGCTTATGATGTAACTTTCTGATTCTCAAAGGACAATAGATGTCATAGCTCAATAACATTCTTCAAAGGATCATATATGTCATCTTCTGAAACTAGGAGGACTGGAAATGACAATCTCATGAAACTTCATCCAGGGACCAAATCAGACAAATCTCTAATCTCTGAAGACTTCTAAGGCTCAGCATTGACTTAACTTGACTATTCTGCACACGTTCTACTCTCATGCTCGTTTTTGCTGATTTCCGTTTATTTTTCGTCATTTAACTAGATATCCGTACATGCACATTCACAATCACAAAAACATGTTTTCTTTGGCTTTAAAGGTTAGTTTTTGGATTATTAAGTCCCGTTTTGGCTTAGAAAAGGTGAGTGAATAAGCACTCACCAAAATCCTCCGGACTAAGGTATTGTCGTGTCCTCACGCAATGTAATCAATTCACGCTTTTGGGATAAATAATTTCATAACTCTTCCTACTGACTTTGTAAAGTAGCAAGGAGGTTCAAAAGAAGTTACAAAATCATTTATTCCCGAAAACGCTCCGTTTTCCAAAATTTTTCCTTTATTCTACTTATATTACTATTTTTGGACTTTTCATACTTCATACTTGTGACGGTTTGTTGAACTTTCATTATTTTGCAATAATTTTTAGGGTCAACGAGTAGAAACACTTCTCATGGAGAAGTGACCATACGGATAAAAATCGCCATCCTTGATTTTTCACAAGTCCCCAAACTAAGCGTACAAACGAGATCACAGCTTATCTACAAGTTAGATGCTAACACTACTCATAAAAGTTACTTGTAGAAACTTCTTACTCCCATGTCCTAAGTTTTTGTATCTCAATATTTTACTTTTGTTGAGAAATGAATTGCTTCATATTTTCTCGTTTCAATATTTTTTTTAGTCCGATAGTGATACCAAGTTTAAACAATAAGTAGTTTTCCATTTTCTCTAGAGAACCACTCCAATAGAAATTCGGTCTACATCAAGGAATTTGGGTACATACAATATCATAGATAAGTTGCGGAGTACTACACGTGCACCTCATGCGTCCAATTCAGAATCATCCACATGCACCTCACGCGCCAACAACTTATTTTACATTCAAGCTCTTATTCATCATAACTTTCACTTTTCACTTTTTTACAGATAAATCAAAAGCAAATAGTACTAGAACTTAACCTAACACTAAAATATATGAATATAAGCCCTAAATTTGACATAATAATGATTAAATATAATGAAGTGTGAGTAAGTTAGAGGCTATACGTTATCGGAGAGTGTGGCCGGAGAAGGATGAGGTCGCCGGAAGTTGCGACGGTGATGGTGTGATAGCGGCGGCGACAGAGATAGATATTGGTTGTGTGAGGGTTTTTTATTTGTTGGTATGAAAGGTTGTATAAAGAAAAGATGTGTGATGTTTAATGCGTAATGGTACAAATACGTGTTTGGCAAGGTTAGGATGGGTTGGTTAACTATGATTACTTTTATTGTGTTTACTTTTTTCTTTTTTATTTTTGAGTTTTATGCTCGGGTATTACTTAAGAAAGTAAAGTAAAAAAATGAACTAAAAAAACATATTATGTTTTCGAGTATCACTTAAAAAAAATGAACTGAAAAAAAAATAAAAAATATTATGTTTTCAAGAATCTAATAAAATTGAACCTGAATTTCGCATATAACTAACGATAACATAAAATCAAAAATGAAATTTATTAACTATATGAATGTTATATATACTTCATTATACTTCACTTATCAATACAAATTAATAGGTTGCACCTAATCTATAATCTACTGTACGTCACGTACAATAACAAGCCCCAAATTCGACATTGAAACTGATAAATCAAACGCAAATACATCTACACCGCTAAAACTTAACCTAAAAACCTAACACTAAAATTTTAACCTAATTTTTCTACAATTAATGCACATTATCAATATCAATACAAATTTAACAAGAAGATCAAAAATATCGTTTCTATAACAATATACTGTAACTCACATATCAAAACTCGACATCAAAACCAAAAACTTCTAACGCATTATCAATTATAACACAACAACATCAAAAACTGCATTATGTTAACATATAGCGCATAATCTACACTTCAATGTACGTCACATATCGATACAAGCCGTAAACTCGACATCGAGACCGATAAACTAAACGCAAGCACATCTACACTACTAAAACTTCTAACGCATTATCAATCATAACACAATAACATCAAAAACTACATTACGTTAACATATCGTGCATAATCTACACTTCAATGTACGTCACATACCAATACAAGTCGTAAACTCGACATCAAAACCGATAAACCAAACGCAAACACATCTACACTACTAAAACTTCTAACGCATTACCAATCGTAACACAATAACATCAAAAACTACATTACGTTAGCATAATAATCTACACTTCAATGGACGTCACATATCAAAGGCCGTAAACTCGACATCGAAACCGGTAAACCAAACGCAAACACATCTACACTACTAACACTTCTAACACATTACCAATCGTAACACAATAACATCAAAAACTACATTACGTTAACATATCGTGCATAATCTACACTTCAATGTGCGTCACATATCAATACAAGCCGTAAATTCGACATCGAAACCGATAAACCAAACGTAAACACATCTACACTTCTGAAACTTCTAACGCACTATCAATCGTAACACAACAACATCAAAAACTACATTTCGTCAACATATCGCGCGTAATCTGTAATCTACTGTACATCACATATCAATAACAAGCCCTAAATTCAACATCGAAACCGATAAATCAATCAAAACAGATAAATCAAAAGCAAGTAGTACTATAACTTAACCTAACAGGAAAATATATGAATATAAGCCCTAAATTTGACATAATAAGGATTAAGTATAATGAAGTGTCAGTAAGTTAGAGGCTATACGTTATCGGAGAGTGTGACCGGAGAAGGATGAGGTCGCCGAAAGTTGCAACGGTGATGGTGTGATGGCGGCGGTGGCGGAGATAGATATTTGTTGTGTGAGGGTTTTTTATTTGTTGGTATGGAAGGTTGTTAAAAGAAATGATGTGTGATATTTAATGTGTATGGTACAAATACGTGTTTGGCAAGGTAGGGCTGGGTTGGTTAACTACGGTTAATTTTATTGTGTTTACTTCTTATTTTTATTATTTTTTTATTTTTTATTTTTTTTTTTTGATTTTTATGCTCGGGTATTACTTAAGAAAGTAAAGTAAAAAAATGAAGTAAAAAAAACATATTATGTTTTCAAGTATTACTTTAAAAAAATGAACTGGAAAAAATAAAAAAGATTATGTTTTCAACAATCTAATAAAATTGAACCTGAATTTCACATAAAACTAACGATAACATAAAATCAAAAATGAAATATGTAGACGCATAGTCCGGACTGAACCAAGAATGGGCTAGGCCCGGCAGACAGCGGCCCACTCTAAGCCTAAACCCTAATCCATGCCTTATAAATACAGGGCTGAGATCTTCTTATTCACTACGACCGAACAGGTTACCCAAAACCTAACTCATATATGCTACTACGCATCGACACTAACTTGACCGTCGGAGGTGGACCCCGGGGCTACGGCCTCGGGTCCACTCCTAACGGGTTCTCTTTGTTATACAGGTCTACTCAGGGCTCTAGAAGACGACGAACGGCCCAAGGAGAGTCGTCATCTAGCCCGCGCCAAATTATGTATCAACAGATTGGCGCCATCCGTGGGACATGATTACAACAAGTTTCGTGTTCTCAAATTACCGAAAAGCGGAAATCAGTTTCTAAAGTCGGTAACTCTAAAACCCTTGCGTTTTTTATTTTTCACTCAAGACAATTCTGCCATGCATAAGACATGCGTAAGACTTGAGTTATATATGACTTTAATATCACTTTAAAAGCACCATGCGTAAGTCCATGTTGCTGTTGATTTTAATGTCACTTTAAAACCGTACGTCATACATGACTTGCGAGATAAGTATAATATTTTCTAAATTTAAGGAGATATCTTCATATTTTTTTTGGTACATATCTTTTAAGATATGCTATCTTTTAGAAGGTTTTACATAAATCTTTTACCTTGATAAACACGATTTTATCTATCGCTATGAGCGCATTAAAGTCTGCACGATCGGACCTACTTTATCTTTTCACCGCGAATTAATTCGCGTACATCTTTTAGCCGCAAACAGCGCAGTCACGATAAATCTACCCGCGTTAGGCCATGCGTTCGGAAATCTTCGCAGATTGGCGCCATGCGCGCACTGTCACGTACAGGCACCACGATGCTAGTCAATCGCCATGCGCGCACTGGACGAAAGCCGTGGTCCTCTGCGATCATCCACAAAACGTTAGAGTCTATGCGGTCAAGATAAATCTATCTGCGTCTGTGCGTGCAATAGAAACTATTAGTCGCGGTCATGGTACGTCCATCCGTGCCATTGTTTTTATTATAATAAAAAAGAAAAAAGAAAAAATCGCCATGCGCGCATTGTTTTTATTATTAGCTACATGTTATTTCTTTTATATAGTTTGTAAAACCTCATGATAGGTGTACTTTATACTATTCCTTCTCTTATGTGTTCATTATATATGCTATGTGCTATACTTTTGCTACGCGCTAATCTTTTACTTCATTAGGTTTTATATGTTGCGATTCGCGGCATATACTTTTAATATTTGCATTAAGTGTTTTTTCAGGATTTGAATAACTAAGTTTAATGCTCCTACACGAGTAGCACCATCAAACTTGGGGGGCTACCAGCGTAATACTACCATTGTTTCCGTACAAGTCACGCAGGCATATTTGGAAGCAGATCGTACGTAAGAGGTATTGCAAGCCCAGTACAAAGACGGATTTAAATATTCGCACCATTTTGCCGCAGGGGAGACGTCCTTTGTCGGTTGTAAAGACAAATGTAATGTTCGCACACAACGCGCATCTTTGTTGCACACTGCGTACATCCTTGTTACGCACAGCGCACACTTCTGCCACAGAAGCACGTCTTCTGTCGCACCATGTTGCATCGCTACTGGTACAAAAGGTACACCCTTACCCAGGATGTAGCATGCGGAATCCACCTTCACCATTGTGAGACAATCACAATCGCAATGCCAGTGCGCACTGTCGTATTTGGGCTGCGCAGTATGGTTCGACCCATGCGCACACATGGAGACAATCCATGCGCACACCTGAGTTGCGCACACATGCCATCATGGTTGATTAGGCCTACGCGGTTATGAACAGAACTTAAGTCTAGCATAACATAGTCATGCGCTATGTCACACTAAACTTGGGGGGCTTGTAGACGCATAGTCCGGACTGAACCAAGAATGGGCCAGGCCTGGCAGACAGCGGCCCACTCTAAGCCTAAACCCTAATCCATGCCCTATAAATACAGGGCTGAGATCTTCTTATTCACTACGACCGAACAGGTTACCCAAAACCTAACTCATATATGCTACTACGCATCGACACTAACTTGACTGTCGGAGGTGGACCCCGGGGCTACGGCCTCGGATCCACTCCTAACGGGTTCTCTTTGTTATACAGGTCTACTCAGGGCTCTAGAAGACGACGAACGGCCCAAGGAGAGTCGTCATCCAGCCCGCGCCAGATTATATATCAACAAAATATATTAACTGAATGAATGTTGTATATACTTCATTATACTTCACTTATCAATACTAATTAACAGGTTGCACCTAATCTATAATCTACTGTACGTCACATACAATAACAAGTCCCAAATTCGACGTTGAAACCGATAAATCAAACGTAAATACACCTACACCGCTAAAACTTAACCTAACACTAAAATTTTAACATAACTTTTCTACAATTAATGCACATTATCAATATCAATACAAATTCAACAAGAAGATCAAAAGTATCGTTTCTATAACAATATACTATACCTCACATATCAAAACTCGACATCAAAACCGAAAACTTCTAACTCATTATCAACCATAACACAACAACATCAAAATCTGCATTATGTTAACATATAGCGCATAATCTACACTTCAATATACGTCACATATCGATACAAGCCATAAACTCGACATCGAAACCGATAAACCAAACGCAAACACATCTACACTACTAAAACTTCTAACGCATTATCAATCAGAACACAATAACATCAAAAACTATATTACGTTAACATATCGTGCATAATCTACACTTCAATGTACGTCACATATCAATACAAGCCGTAAACTCGACATCGAAACCGATAAACCAAACGCAAACACATCTACACTACTAAAACTTCTAACGCATTACCAATCGTAACACAATAACATCAAAAACTACATTACGTTAACATATCAATACAAGCCGTAAACTCGACATTGAAACCGATAAACCAAACGCAAACACATCTACACTTCTGAAACATGTAACGCATTATCAATCGTAAAACAACATCAAAAACTACATTTCGTCAACATATTGCGCACAATCTACACTTTAATGTATGTCACATATCGATACACGCCGTAAACTCGACATAGAAATCGATAAACCAAACGCAAACACATCTACACTTTTGAAACTTCTAACACATTATCAATCGTAACACAACAACATCAAAAACTACATTTCGTCAACATATCCCGCATAATCTACACTTCAATGCACGTCACATATCGATACAAGTCGTAAACTCGACATTGAAAGCGATAAACCAAACGCAAACACATTTACACTTCTGAAACTTCTAACGCATTATCAATCGTAACACAACAACATCAAAAACTACATTTCGTCAACATATCGCGCATAATCTGTAATCTACTGTACATCACATATCAATAACAAGCCCTAAATTCGACATCGAAACCGATTAATCAATCAAAACAGATAAATCAAAAGCAAATAGTACTAGAACTTAACCTAATAGTAAAATATATGAATATAAGCCCTAAATTTGACATAATAATGATTAAATATAATGAAGTGTGAGTAAGTTAGAGGCTATCCGTTATCGGAGAGTGTGACCGGAGAAGGATGAGGTCGCCAGAAGTTTCGACGGTGATGGTGTGACGGCAGCGGCGGCGGAGATAGATATTGGTTGTGTGAGGGTAGGTTGTTAAAAGAAAGGATGTGTGATGTTTAATGCGTATGGCACAAATACGTGTTTGGCAAGGTTGGGTTGGGTTGGTTAACTATGGTTACTTTTAATATGTTTATTTATTTCTTTTTTATTTTTGAGTTTTATGCTCGGGTATTACTTAAGTAAGTAAAGTAGAAAAATGAACTAAAAAAAATATATTATGTTTTCGAGTATCACTTTAAAAAAAATGAACTGAAAAAAATAAAAAATATTATGTTTTCAACAATCTAATAAAATTGAACCTGAATATCGCATATAACTAACGATAACATAAAATCAAAAAAGAAATATATTAATTGCATGAATGTTATATATACTTCATTATACTTCACTTATCAATGCAAATTAACAGTTTGCACCTAATCTATAATCTACTGTACGTCACATACGATAACAAGCCCCAAATTCGACATTGAAACCCATAAATCAAATGCAAATACATCTACACCGCTAAAACTTAACCTAAAAACCTAACACTAAAATTTTAACCTAACTTTTCTACAATTAATGCACATTATCAATATCAATACAAATTCAACAAGCAGATAAAAAATATCGTTTCTATAACAATATATTGTACCTCACATATCAAAACTCGACATCAAAACTGAAAACTTCTAACGCATTATCAATCACAAGTTGCCAAGTTTAGTCCCTGTGTGAAAAGTTTGAGTAAATTACAAGTTTGGTCCTTGAAGTTTCAAAGTTTGGCAGTTTTGGTCCCTGGAAATTTCAAATATGAAAACATCAAATGTGGTCCTTGTTTTATTCAAGATTGGCAAGTAACACCCTTGAAATAACTTTGGAACAGTACCACATTTCACCCCTATAAATTCAGAAAATTTCAATATTGGTCCTTGTGATATTACTACAACCAAATGGATCCCTTGTGTAATATTAAACCCAACAAATACAATCCAAACACAACACCACCCCATCACCAATCCCTGATATAGTCCAATCCCAAAGCCCAATCCACACCCTGGCCCGTTTCTTTTAATTAATAAATCCAGGGTCAAACACCCAGTCAAACCATCATCACCCCTACCCCTTCCCTCCACTTGACCCTGCAACACCATCACCTCACCACCCCCACCATCCTGGTCACATCCACCGCCCAAGCCACTACCTCCTCTTCCTTTCCATCAGAATTAAATGCACCACCCCCAATTGCACTTGAAACAGATAACTTGGTCAAACAGTTTTTCCCGCCAAAAACACGTGGAAGGCTTGGATGAGTTTCAGACATCCAATGGACCAAATTAGTGATGGGATTTGCTCAGAAGGATGCCATAAACCCTAATTGGGGCTTATAAAAGGAAAGAGAAAGCAGAAGACATATGTAGTAGTTAATTAGCATAAAATTAGTGTCGTATTTAGTGTAAACTCTAATTCAGTTATAATCTTTTGTTCAAAAAGCTTGTAATCATATTTCCTGTGTATTTGAACTCATTTCAATCAATCAAATTCAAGGTTTCTGTTTTAAATTTCAAAGTTGCATTTTTACTTTGAAATTTCAAATTTAAGCTATATTGTTCATAGTTGTTGATTATAGACTCATAAGCTCATGTAAGCTCCCTTTATAGCTTTTAAGAGCTATTAGAAACCTTAAAAACCAGTTTAGCTCATAAAAATCAAACATATAAAAAAAATCAAGAAAATAGATAAAAAATAAAAAATTGCAGGTTTGAAGATGATGATGGCTGGAGCATAGTGAATCATGGATGGCTATGGTTTAGTGGCTTGTGGAAGCCTATAGGATTGGTTACTTGGTCCTTGGTTCTTAGCAGGATTGCATTTTGTAAGGATTTTCTTAAATTTCAAGTTCTACTGTTCATCTGCTTATTATCTGCTTATTAGTACTTGTTTATGCTTATTAGGTATGTGTTAGTCATTGAGGTGTTTAAAAAGTATTGTTAGTTCATTAAATCCAATTGTGCTTGAAAAACTCATTTCAACTGTCAAAATAGCACAAGTTGCATTCCTGGGTATTAGTACTTGTAAACCTTGTTTCTGTGTTTATTAAAGCTTATTGGATCATAATAAGGTGTTTAGAAGCAGACTCAAAGTCTCAGGGAACCATTTGTTCTATAAATCAAAAATCAAGGTTAAACTTAGGTTGTTTGGTTTTGCTGAATCACTAATCTCACAGGGTGTTATTGGCATGGCTTATGCTTAAAACATGTCACTCTAGGTCATATTAGACTTTTAGAATCATAAAAACCAACACTCATTCAATGAAAAGTCAAAATCACCTTCTATCTCACCAAAGGTAATCACTGATAGGATTTAGAGCCTCAAATCACTCCCATTAGTGTAATAGTTAGTAGATTAGCTTATTTTAGTCTCCTTATAGGTTAATATAAACAAATCAGTCAATAGGAACCAATCAAATCTCATAAAAGTCAAATCTAGGTTCATAGTAAAAAAAGTCAAAATCAAGGATTTTTCCTTATTTTTGTGTTTACAATTAAGCCCTAAGCTTTTTAGAAGTTCAAGTCCACTAGCTTAACTAGTGAAATCTACCATTGGCTTAATTTTGAGAATTTTTATGTGGCTTATTTTAGTGCTTGTTTAGGCCTGCAAGGAAAGGACCCTCCCCTGCACCAGGGTATTTGGCCATTTTTCATAAGCTCATTCTTAGCTTATTTGTGGGACCCAGACCTCACCATTAGCTTTTTAGATAGCTTATCAGTCCCACTCAACAAACCAATGCTTATTTTGGATCTGTGAACCCTTGCCCTTAGCTTATTTGGTCGTTGAAGTTACATTGATCACACCAGGTATACTGAGGACTCAGTATAGATCACCAAAGTTCAATTGTCCATAACTTGTTCATTAGTGGGGCCCCACCTAGTGATATTTGGCTTTTTGGAAACCTCAATAATCCAGCTTATCACATCAGGGCTTAATTTGGACTTGTGACCTCATTTGGACCCTTGAATATAGGCCTGCAACTTGGTCCTTTTCACTAAGTGACCTGACCCTTCAGTGTGTTTTGGTTTATTTCAAGTTCTTATCCTGTGCTTATTAGTGGACCAAATGGTCTGCTTATTGGCTTTTTAGAAAGGTCATCAGTCCATCTTTGTGAATTAAGCCTTCATTTAGACTCCTGACCCCTTGTGTGGACCCCACAAAGGACTGTACCTTGGCCAATTTGACATGTCACTTTGGCATTTTTGAGCCTTTGCTTATTTGCTTATCATAGCCTATTTTCAGTGCTTATCTGCGTCCTTTTTGCTTCTTTCTAGTTGTCATAATCTGTTGTAGCTTATTTCACCATTTTGGACCCATATCATAGCTTTTTGATTAGCTTTTTCAAGTTTCAAAAGTCCTAATAAGCTTAGTTGTAACCTGTTAAGCACTTAAGCTTCCAATCTGCTTATTTTTAAGTTCCAAAGTTTTTTTCTTCATTAAAGTTAGTTATTTATCAGTGTTAAATAAGTTTGTAAAAGAAAATCCACAAAAAGCCGACTTTTAAAATAGTGATAGCTTCTATTTAAGCATTTGGCTTATTGCTCAGCTTTTTCAAAAAGCAATTTTCATTTTTATAATTTTCCTAAGTTTCTAATATATTAAAATAGTTTAAGGAAAAATTTTAATAATTTTCTGAGTTTATTTAGTATTTATAAAAATTTAATTAAGTTTAATTAGTTTTAATTAAAAAATCAAAAAATCAATTTTATTTCTGCTTATTTATAAGAAAAAGTAGTTTTTATATTTATCATAGGTCTTATAATTAGTAAAGTATTTTTAGAAAAAATTTCAGAATTTTCACTGTTCATTTAGTATTTTTCATAATTAAATTAGTTAAAGTAGATTTTAATTATTAAATAAGTAAATAATTAGTAAATTAGTTTAAAAATAATTTTTATAAACTTTTTATAATTTTTTAGGATTCATGTAATGGTCAATTATTTTTGTAGAAATTTTCATATTTTTCTAACTCATTTTAGTGTTTTTCTTAAATTTAAATTAGTTTTAATTAATTATTAAATAGTTTATATAGTTTTTAATTAATAATAAATAATAAAATAATTGTAGGACCTTAGATATCACAACTTTATCACACACAATATAAGCACAATAAGATGGAAAGATGGTGACTTGATATGTATAAGAGTATTTCGTGTATATGAGAGAGAGATGGAAAAATGAGAGCTTTTTATTCAAAGAAAACATACACAAATACACACACAAGCACACACACAAGCACACCACACAAATGAGGTGTGTGGTGTCTTTTATACATAAGACTTAAGACCTTATGGGCCTTAGGATGGGCTTGGTGATGGACTTGGACATTTACATAAACTATGGACTAGCCATAATACATAACTTATAACCTATTAGATTAGTCCAAACCATAAGCCCATTTGACTATTCTATTGTGAACTACGACACATTACAAAGTTACATGTATGAGAATGACCATCACTTTTAAATACATATTTTTAATGCTAACAATCTCCCCCTAAGGGGTGGTCATTCGAATGATGCTACACGTGAGTGGATCTTCCGTGTTCTTTGTCTTTAACTTTGTGTGTCATTGTAGAATAGTCTTTAGTCTTTGTTCCTTCATGCTTTGCGATCTTCGATAACTGATTTTTCATCGTTCTTTGTTCCTTTGTGATGTGGAGTTATCTGCCATTCGTCACTTCTACGTCTGTGGTGGTTGTTTGCCATTCCAACGTGCTCATACATCCTTGGTCTTTGATATTCATATGCACGTAGTTCCCTTTCTTTCACTTTGATCTTTAGTCTTTATACTTTGTAGATTCTTCTTTTTGGCGTAGAATCTTTCTTTGAACTTTGTGTTGTATAGATCTTTGGGGGAGCTTTCTTTATCTTCCAAATGTATGTATGAGCATGTGGAATCTGTTGCCATGGAGATGAAGTGTCCCTACATATAAACAGTTAGCAATAAACATCCGGTACTTACAGATAAGAATTAGAGATCGTCAACAGCATAGTGTGAAGACTACTTCTAACCCTTACCATGGCCGTTCCCATGTCAGATACTCTCGAGAGAGCTTACAAGACCTACTAAGTAGCTCAATGACTGGGTGAGTCGCTGGGGATCACTCCACGACTGTAGACCGTTTGAAACCACCGCGAACACTAACCGTAACCCATAAAGAATTACCGAAGTGACCTGTTGTCAGGGCTGTTTGATGTTGACCCTGGCAGGAATTTCCATTCAATCATTGAGAATCACAAAAGTGAATCCTCTCATAAATGTTCTGGCAGATAGCTAAGATCTGCGTAGGACTCTTAAGTTTACATCTGGCGTCCTTAATGATGAACAACCAGTGTAGAAATATCATGTGTTCCTATGAGATCTTTTGTTGAATCTCGGGGCTCTAGACTCGATAAGTGCACATTTGGTTTCCTATGCGGAGATTAGGGAGAGGTCTCCTGCTTCAATATCAACCACCTCTAAGAGACAAGTCGATAGATTACACCGGTTCCCCGTGAGAATGAAACAAGCTCTTTTAAGAGAACTTGAGTGGTTAAGAAGGTTTAGTGCAGTGCGTCACTCGGTCCATGACGTCTTTGTCTTCAATACCGGTGCCACCTTAGTAACAACCAGTAGCATATGAGTTGTACCCGGTGTCTGCCCTAAGGTTGAACATTTGGAGGGCTATTTCTTTTCACCCTTTTTCATAACTTTTCCTTTTAATTCTTCAACCCCTTCTTTCCCTTTCTCATTTTCTCCTTTTTCAATCATACCTAAGGACTTCTAATTCTAATCAATTGGATTTGTCCTTGGGTAGATCCCTCCGGCTCTGGCGGATCATAGGACGGTTTTTCCTAACCTTAGTCACCTTATAACTCCATGACTATCCTATCATTGCCATGAAACCATTTTATTGAAAATCTCTCAAAGTGTTTATAATAATAAAACACATTGTTGACACTTCGAGAGTTTTGAATTTCTTTTGAAGGACTCCCCCTTCACATGTGCTCATGAAATTTTTAAGAAATTTGCACATGCGGGAGGAGTTTGCACTTTTGAATTGATCCACTTTCAGCGAACACGACCGATTCGAGACACGCTTACATCACTAGTTAGACTAGCTTGAAATTATTACCCGTCCTGGTCAAGTCCAAAGAAAGTCTCTCGATATGGTACATTCTACTCAGACAAGTCCTATTCGAGACACGCTTACATCACTAGTTAGACTAGCTTGAAATTATTACCCGTCCAGGACAAGTCTTTTCGATTACTGACATTTTAAGCTTCGTCAATTCATTGGTACTTACTGAGTCGAGCTCTTTTGAGATTCAGTCACAGTCTTTAAACATCTTTGATCACATTTTAATCATGTCTTCTCCCCCTCAAAAATAGCATATCGTGATATTTTTGATATCAACTGATTAAAAAAAAGCTTTTTGGAGAGAAAGACATATTTGATTTTGCATGAAATCGGAACATTTTGGTTTTTTATACTCCCCCTTAATGATAGCTCATTTAAAATCAATTTAAGGGTTTAGAGGGAGTTTTCTTGAGCACTAATTTTGAGAGATTTTGAGAAATCTTTTGAACAATCTTGAAAAAGTGCTCAAGAATTTTGTTTGAAACGAGTTTATTCTTGAAATCTTTTTCGTTTGTTTAGACTCGAACTTTTTGAAAAAGAGTTCGTCATTGAACGTACGAGTCCTTGATTTGAAAATAATCAGAAGTCATCATTGAAGTCCGGGTTTCGTACTGAAGTATACGAAAGCCATTGTGAAATTTTTTTTAAGAAACGACATGTTTTAGAAAAACATTAAAAAGAACTCCCGCTCAAGCATCTGTACATGTCCGTATCATTGTTGAATGACATTTCTAGAAACGTACAGAATATTGATTTATACGAGAGACATGTCGTGAGAAGAATATTTTTGGATTTTTTGATTTTATATTGTTTTTGTATTTTTTTGAAAATTTTATATTTTTGTATTTTGTTTTTGTTGGTTTTTCAAATTTTGTATTTTGTTTTTTTTTCAAAAAATATTTACAGCGAAGCGATTTTGAAAACATTTTTCAAGAAGATTCGAGAAGACGTTCTAGCTCCTCAGGAGTTAGGCTTCGCATGCCAATTCGTCGAACTAAATAGTCAAACCGTTCTTTTGGAAGGGCTTTAGTAAATAGATCGGCGAGTTGATAATCAGTCTTAACGAAAAATAATTCAACAGTACCCTCTTCCACGTGTTCTTTGATGAAGTGATAGCGGACTTTGATATGCTTTGTCTTAGAGTGATGTACGGGATTGCACGAGATGGCTATGGCACTTTTTGAGTCACAATACATAGGTATTCTGTCAAAAGTAAAGCCATAATCTGTGAGCTGTGTCCACATCCAAAGAACCTGGGCACAACACGCAGATAGAGACACATACTCGGCTTCGGCGGTTGATAGCGCAGTACAATCCTGTTTCTTTGAAGACCAGCTTACTAGCTTTTCACCCAAAAATTGTGCTCCACCTGATGTACTCTTTGCTGTAACTTGATCTCCTGCATGGTCGGCATCTGAAAAGGCTGTTAGATTAAACCCCGAATCCTTCGGATACCAAAGTCCCATGTTAATGGTGCTTCGTAGGTACCGAAAGATCCGTTTAACCTCTTTGAGGTGAAGTTCGGTAGGCTTTGCCTGAAACCGTGCTAATAAACATACAGCAAATTGAATATCGGGGCGGCTAGCAGTTAGGTACATGAGAGAACCGATCATGCTCCGATATTTCTTCGGATCAATAGGTTTCCCAAACAAATCAGCACCTATTTTTGGTGAATTGACCATTGGTGTACCAATAGAATCACAATTTTCCATTCCATGTTTTTTCAAAATCTCTATTGTATATTTAGCTTGATTGATAAAAATACCACGAGGGGATTGATGGATTTGTAAACCAAGAAAGAATTTTAGTTCCCCCATCATGGACATTTCAAATTTGCTTTTCATGAGATTTTCAAAATGTTTTGAATGGTTAGGATTGGTTGATCGAAAAATAATGTCGTCCACGTAAATTTGAACGATCAAAATATCATCTTTGAATTTTTTGATAAACAAGGTGTCATCAACCGTTCCTTTTGTGAAATTGTTTTTGAGCAAGAAAGATGATAGTTCGTCATACCACGCTCTTGGAGCTTGTTTTAAACCATAAATAGCTTTCTTAAGCTTGTAGACGTAGTCTGGATGATCTTTGTCGATGAATCCCTTTGGCTGACTCACATACACTTCTTCTTTCAGAGTTCCATTCAAGAAAGCTGTCTTAATGTCCATCTGATAGACTGTGATGTTTTTGTGAGCGGCATAGGCTAAGAAAATCCGGACTGCTTCAAGTCTAGCTACAGGCGCGAATGATTCTTCGAAATCTATCCCTTCTTCTTGTGGATATCCTTTAGCCACGAGACGACCTTTGTTGCGAATTACAGTCATTTCCTCATCCAGTTTGTTCTTCCACAACCACTTGAGATCAAGAACACGTTTATCAAGTGGTCGTTCAACAAGTTCCCAACTATCATGTAACAGGTATTGAAGAAATTCCTCCTGCATCGCTTCAATCCATGGGTTTTTTTCCATTGCTTCCCGAATGTTCTTAGGTACTTTGTTGCTTATTGAGCAAATGTAAATGCACAATTCGAGATCGGTGGCAAGTTGTCTCCTCGTCTGAACTGGCATTGAAGGATCACCAATAACATGTACTAACGGATGGTCTTTTGTCCATTGAAACGTAGAAGGGTACCTTTGGTTGAACGAGTGTGTGTTAGATGGTTCTTGTAACCTTGAAGAAGATTCAGCAGAGTCTGATGCAAATGGGTTTTCAAATACTTCTTCTTCTTCTTCTAACGCAACATCGTTTGAATTATTTGTAGGTTCTTCTTGAAAGTTTGTAGTTTGATTTTGCTCATCAACTCTTGGTAGAACAGATTCAATAACTGGAGTTGCTTGAGTAGATGTTGATGATGTTGAGGTCGTTGGTGCTTTAGCTTCAACTGTTGTAGATGCATCTTGTGATGGTGGTGGTGGTGGATGGTTTTGAGCGGGTGCAGCGGAATGTTGAGGAAATGCATTTGTCGAAGTTCCACCATAATATTCATCAAACATTAACTCGAAGAAATTTTCCAGTTCTTGTTCTGAAGGTTTATCCATGTTTGTTGACTGAGCTCCTTGAGGCACGAGTCCTGAACTGATGTGTCCAGAAGTCTGCATGTTTGGTGCGGGTCCTAATCCGTTTTGATTAGAAGCCATTGGATTAAGCGCGGGTTCTAGAGCGTATCTCTCAGAAGCCATTTGTGAAATCTCGTCAAACTTTATATTCATCGTCTCCATTATCCTTTTTGTTCTTCGATTATACACCCTGAATGCCCTCGAGTTTTCTGAATACCCAATGAAGATTCCAATATCACCCTTAGCTTTCAACTTTCCTAGATCTTCTCTGTCGTTCGTTGGATAGCACAAAGCGCCAAACACGTGAAGGTAAGAGATGTCAGGTTTCCGGTTATTCACAAGCTCATATGGGGTTTTATTGAATCTTGGATGGATTAGGGATCGGTTTTGAGTAAAACAAGCAGTGGCAACAGCATCAGCCCATAAGAAAAGTGGTGCACTAGAATATATCAGCATTGTGCGAGCAGCTTCCACAAGAGTTCTGTTTCTTCTTTCAACTACCCCATTCTGCTGTGGAGTTCTAACAACTGATGTTTGATGTGTGATTCCAACATCTTCGAGGTAAGTTCTTAACTCCTGGTTTGTAAATTTTGTGCCATTGTCTGTTCTTATAATCCTTACTGGAGCTTGAAGTAGAACTTGAATACGCTTCAGAAAGGTGATGATGATGCCTGGTGCTTCGTCTTTTGATCTCAAAAACTTTACCCAAGTATATCTTGAATAATCATCAACAATAACAAGAATATACTTCTTCCCATTAATGCTTTCAACTCTCATTGGGCCACATAAGTCCATGTGTAACATATGTAACCTTGCTTCCGAACTAGGTACGGTTTTGGGTTTATATGATGCTCTTTTACTTTTTCCTTGTTCGCATGATGGACATAGGTGTTCCTTGGTGTATTTGAACTTAGGAAGTCCAGTGACAATGTTGTCTTTGGCTAACTTGTTGATGGTGTCGAAATTGAGATGGGATAAACGTCTATGCCACAGCCAGGACTTAGTTTCGGTTGCCCTTGTCATAAGACAAATTGGTGATGTAGAAGCCATTTGGTTGATGTCGATAGCATACAAGTTTGTACCACGATTACCAGTTAAGAGATCATCACCAACCAAATTTCTAATAAAAACCGTGTTTCTGCTGAATGCAACTTCTAAATCTGCATCACAAAACTGCCCAACTGAAAACAAATTATGTTCCAACCCTTCGACGTAGTAAACTCGACTGATCAAAAAATTTCCAAACTGAAGATCTCCAAAACCCAGAATAGCTGCTACATGATCATTTCCAAAGCGTACAGTTCCCATGAATTTCCAGACGAAATTGATCAGCAGCTTTAAATTCCCGGTCATGTGCTTGGAGCAACCCGAGTCGACGATCCAAAGACATATTTCGATAACCTGCCAAGAACAGAAGAGTTTGTATTTGGAAACCGTGTTGAATTTGGTTCCATGGGGTTAGGAGTAAAAGCAGAATCACACTCATAGACAGTTGCTACTTGTTTAGCTTGAGTTATTTATAATTTTCCTTCCTTAAGAGTGAACTCTCTACCCGTCGGAATCCACATACAAAACTTAAAATAGTTCCTAGGCATTCGACTAATAGTGGTAGTCCTAAATCGTGCAACTAATCTTTCTATTGATCTGGATCTAGCACTAGGTCTTTTTGGAACATTCTTCTGTTCAGACGTAACATTCACATTCTTAGAAACACATTCATCGTGAACATCATCAATTAAACATTTCTTGCATATTAAACAAACAGAGTCATTACATGCATTAGAAATAGTACGTTCGACATTACATTCAGATGAAACATGTCTCTTATTACAAAGCGATAAATTCCTAGGGTGTTCTTCTACTTCTTCAACTTTATTCTTGCTACTACTCTTAGAGACAGGCGAGACTCTATTGTTCCTCGTATTGCTCTTAGGCTTTAGTCTGCTGCTCCTAGAGGTGCTTTCTAATCCTGTAGAAGGTAAGGCACACACATTAGGATTTATATTGTTGTCCTTTTTAGCATCCCTAGATTCTTTAGAATTAGCCTTTATGCACTTATCATTTGTCTTAGATGTTGAGGCAAACACACTAGTGGGACTAATCCTAAAAAGACCAGGTGCTAACACTTTAGGAGTTTCGACAACCGCTTTTCCTTTATCAAGAATCTTATCATTTTCACTTTTCTTGGGCAAGGGTGTTGGAGTGACTGGTTTTGTCAAATCCTTTTTCTCATCGACTTTTGGAGCAAACCTTGAAATTGACATTTTTTGTTTTTGAACCGTGTTTGAAACATTTGGTTTCTCCGAAGTCAATGGTTTTGCAAACTTAGTTTCCTCACCCTTTCCTTTTTGACTTTCAAGCTGAGCCCTCAAAAGATCATTTTGCTCTTTCATTTTCTTTAATTCACGCTTATACGACAGTTTGTCATATTTGCATTCTTCGCTTTTTTGATCAAGTTGTTTAAAATATGTCACATTTTCTTTTTCAAGCTTAATAAGAGCATTTTCATATTTTGAAACAATTTCCGAGGTCTCAGCTCTCAGTCTTTCATCGTCATGAACAGAATATGTTTGTAAAATGATGGACATAATATCAGTAGACAGAACTGCTTCGAAGAGAGAATCATTTAGGTTTTCCAAAACATTGATTTGCTCAAAAGATTCATTTGCCTTCTTTATCAGGGACTTGTGATCCGAGACGAAGTCAACTATTTCTTTCAAAAATGCTTGTTCAAAATGAATTACTCGAGCATAGATGTTATTAATTTGAGGAGCAAATTCATTTTCGAGAATCTTTTTAAGCTGTAAATGAACCGTGGAATTCCAGTTGATCTCATTAAGTCTCGTTTTAGATTCTAAAGTCGTTTTAAGTTGCCCAATTCTGGTTTTAAGATCATCAAGATATCCCCTTGCAGCACTTGAGTTAAAAGTGTTGTTTGAAGACATCTGTTCCATGTTTGAAAGCGATTTGGAAGCAACTACTTTTTTAGAAAACATTTTCGAGAATGGTCGTTTTATGGAAAACACAGATGGTTCTTTTTGTGGAACAAAAGTAATTCCCGAAAGTTTGTTCAATTTGTTGTAATCAATGGGTTTCAAATCCTTTTGTTTCATTTTAGAAATGCTCTCTTCGACATGTTCTATCGTTTGCACAGAATCCCGAACGACGGGAGGATCATGTTTGGTGTAAAAAATACTACCATTATACAAGACGTTCTGTTCTTCCTGAGCTTTCTTGAGATTACAAGGATTGTTGTTACCAAGAGCCATTTTGTGTTTCGTATGGTAAATCGGATTAGTTTGATTTGAAATCATTTTCATTGTTTGACTTGACTGACCCGACTTAACCACTAATTCTTCTAGATGTGCAATCTTGTGTTCTGACTCTACGATTTCTTCCAAAAGTTTATCTTCTTTCTTTGCAAAGTCCTTTTTCAACTCATCCCTTTCTTTTTCAAGATTGGTGTAAGCTGTTTCTTGTTTTGAAAGTTGGTTTGTTAATTCAGAAATTTCTTGTTTTAAAGAGTTAATGGTTTTTGTTGAACTTATTTCAAGATTAGCAAACTTGGTTTTCCATTCCCTATCTTTAACAAGTAACTTCTTATAACCAATTTCAAATTCTGACTCGCGTTCTTTGTGAATTTGAAAACTTTTTGCATTTTCCTTGTATCTCTCAAGCTCATTGGTCAATTTCTCATTCGCGGCCTTAACATCGCGATTGACCTTTTTCACTTTCTCGATTTCAATACCACAATTATTTAATAATGATTCAAATAAAGCACGTGTTTCCTCATCATTCTCAGCATGCTGTGAAACGAAGCCTCCATTATGATTCACATCTGGAGTTGCTGAAGAAGTATTGCTACTACTTGGCGTGTCCAGGTATGTATCATAAGTGGGTGCTTGATTCTCAGAATGCTGTTCCTCATGAGGAGACATATCAAATATATCATTATTATGACATGTGTTGAAATTTGATACCTCAGATGGTGCACTGGTGTCATAAACAGGAAGTGTGTCAGAATCCGTGTCATACTTAGCTTCCTGAAGATTCGCCATGAATATGCAGTTCGCATCGATATCCTCTCTGTCTTCCATTTCATCCATAAGAGCCATAAAATCATGTTCCTCTGCATTCAACTGAAACCCTGCTTTCTCTTTTTGTGCCAACAGAACTGCTTTCTGCAAATACTCTAGATCTTTCTTGTTCGGCTTAGTAGGACAGTTCCTTGCCATATGACCTACACCCTGGCAGTTGAAACACTTTACCGGATTACCCTGATTCACATTTCCCATATTCCCAACTACTGGAGCTGCAACATTTCTATTCTGATTACGGCATTGCCTGATTACCAACATTCTGACCCCTCTGATTTCCAACAAACTGACCCAACTGATTCCCTGCATTCTGACCATACTGATTCCCTGCAAACTGACCTGCATTCTGATTTCCTGCATACTATCCTGCATTCTGCATATTCTGATATCCCTGCGGATTCCCATAAACTCCAACCATTTGGCCTCCGTTGCCCATATTGAAACTCGGCTGAGCGATCTGCCTGTTACGAGTATTTGAAGAAATCCTTTGGTTGTTGTTTGTTGGTGTAGAATAGTGTCCTTGGAATGCCTTGGACAGAAAAGCAAACGCTTGAGTCAATGCTGCAGCAGCTTCATCATTGTCAGTGAATTCTGGTTCTTGGAATTGTGGGTATGTCTGTTGTGGAATAACTTCTTGTTGTTGTGGGTAGAATTGTTGTTGGTAGACCGGTGTTGGTTGTTGAATGCATGATGGTTGCATGTAGTTGTGAATGGATGATGATGGTTGTTGAGTGTTCACTTGTAATGGTGTTGGTGTATTAGCAATTAGTGCGAGAGGATCATGATTCTTTGCCAATCTTTCTTTCCTAACTTCATTAGCCTCAGCTTGGTTTTGCTTCAGAAAGTCATAGAGTTGATCATAATTCACCTGATGTAAGTCCTTTGTCTGATTAACAATCGTAACATAATGACCTCATTCTTCTGGAAGGTTATTGACGAATTTGATGTTTGTTGCAATTGTTCGAGGTGTCAACTTGTTTCTGATTAACTCATTCATCAACGTGCAAAACCTTGCGTAGTATGACTCAATCTGTTCACCTTTAGTGGATGTGAAGTTCTCCCATTCAGTAAGAAGTTTGTTCTCAACGTCTTGTTGTCCAATCTCTGTTCCATGACAAATCCTTCTAACACGTTCCCACATAGCATGAGCAGTTTCACAGCTGTCGACCGCAGCAAAGATCTCCCGAGGTAATCCAAGTTGGATTAGATGCATTGCCATATCATCAGCTTTGATCTGCGTCTTGTCTTCATCTGTGTAATCTTCTTCTGTTTGTAAACGCATGTATGGTTCAGTAGGATTTGTTGAGTTTGGATCACCGGTAATTTGAACTTGTCTTGGCTGAAATGGACCATTCTTAATTGAGTTGATCATGAGGTTACCAAGATCTTTAGTTTTGATGTAACGAAGCATGCGGCTTGTCCATGGGAGATATCCACCTTTTTCAAGCATAGGAGGTCGGTTTTCCGCACCGGCTGCATGAATATCTTGCTGAGATGCCATTTGATGAAGTTTAGATGGATAAAGTTGATTCTTGGATCGTTCCAACGAAATAGGAGTAGGGTTTGGTGAAGATTAAGCAGGTTTTTGTGGTGAAAAATACGATCTAAAACCTTAAAACCTCAATAACTTCCGTTCAGAGTGGATTTGGGCCTCGAAGCTTGGCTTGAATGATCTTTAGATGATTCAACGTGTCCTTCTTCTCGGTCTCACGGTCGTTTTGACAGCTGATTCGTCGAAAACGGAGTTACGGTTCAAAAGTTATGGCCGTTTGAAGTTTGGTCGTCAAAAACCTCACTTTTGTCAAAATTCTCGAAACTTTGCTGTGTTCTCGAAACTTTGGGATTGCGAAACTTCTGGATTGCGAGACTTCAAGATTGCGAAATTCTGTGTTCTCGAAAATTTGATAGATTGCGAAACTTTGTTATCGAGACTGAGGTGTGCGAAACTTATGTGTTTGCGAAACTTTTGAGTATTCTCGAAAGTAGTGATTGCGAAACAGAGATTTCGAAACTTTGGGATTGCGAAAATTTTGAAATTAAGAATCTCGAAACTTTTAGTTGCAAACGTTGTGGGTTCAAGTTTTCGCGAAACGAAGTGAGTGTTTGTGAGTTTTCGAAACTAAGAGAGTTTGCGAAAAGATGTGATTTCGAAAATTAGGATGTTTTCGAAAACACAAAGTCACTAACACACTTTCAAAATTATCCAATTTCGAAAGTTATCCAAAAGTCGAAGTACTTTTCTTTCTTATACAAGAGAGAAAATACCGAGTATCCAACTGTGAGCTCGAACAAAACCTTTTCTAGTGTTCTCGAAAAACAGTCAAAGGTGATTTCGAAATTGGAGAGGTGATTTCGAAACTTTGACAGTTTTTTGATTATGCTTAAAGCTCACCCAAATGAAGTTTGTAATCCAAGATTCTTGTACTTCTAGGCTTAAAAACACCAAAACTTGAAGAAAGTTCCAAACTTGATGATTTTTATAAAACTTTTTTATGTTCTCGAAAACTAGTACAAAAACCAAATCGAATTTTTTAAGCTAGAAATTTTCAAAAAGATTAAAACTTTCTTGTTGGGAAAGGTTTATAACACTAGTTTGTAATCAAAAGTGTTAAAAACACAAAACAAACAAGAAAAGTAATGATTTTTTCTTGAAAAAAAACGTGTAGGAAGCTTAAAAAAGACGAAAAACACAAACACCCAACACTCCTAAATCATTGTTAGGCAATTGATACCACTTGTAGGACCTTAGATATCACAACTTTATCACACACAATATGAGCACAATAAGATGGAAAGATGGAAAGATGGTGACTTGATATGTATAAGAGTATTTCGTGTATATGAGAGAGAGATGGAAAAATGAGAGCTTTTTATTCAAAGAAAACACACACAAATACACACACAAGCACACACACAAGCACACCAAACAAATGAGGTGTGTGGTGTCTTTTATACATAAGACTTAAGACCTTATGGGCCTTAGGATGGGCTTGGTGATGGACTTGGACTTTTACATAAACTATGGACTAGCCATAATACATAACTTATAACCTATTAGATTAGTCCAAACCATAAGCCCATTTGACTATTCTATTGTGAACTATGACACATTACAAAGTTACATGTATGAGAATGACCATCACTTTTAAATACATATTTTTAATGCTAACAATAATCAAAAAAAATTCTTTTTCATTAAATTTTCTTTTAATATTAAGTTTGTAAAAGTTTCATTTTCACCCCCTCTAGTTTTAATTTGTTCAAATCTCACTTTTTTCTCTGTTTGTAATCATATCTGATTTTCATTTGGTTTATGTTTGTTTATATTTGTAATCTTGTAATTGTTGTTACTGTTTATTTATCTCTTGTAATTGTTGTTACTGTTTATTTATCTGAATATCAATCAATCAGTAGTGTAATAAAATCCAAATCATTATTTGTTACTATTCCCCATCACTGATTCCTTTAAACGTTTCCCAAACAATATTTCAATCTCGCTGGGACATAACGACCCGGGGATTTTCCTATACTTCCACGGAATTAATATCTTGCACTCCCCTCCCTCAGGTTTGACCTGTTGACCATCCTTGGTTAATTTAGACTGACTATAAGGGAGGAGTCAATTGTATTCTTTTGGGTGATTCACCAGTGTCTTAGAAGTCAAAAGCAAGCAGTGGTGTCAAGGTCTTCTTTAGAAGCACAATATAGGGCAATGGTAACTTGTTGTGAAGTAACCTAGTTGGTAAGTCTACTCAAAGATCTTGGTATAAATGATCTACAACTAGTTGATTTGTTCTGTAATAATCAAGTAGCTTTGTATATAGCTACTAGTCTTGTTTTCCATGCTAGAACAAAATGCATTGAGGTGGATTGTCATTATGTCAGAGACCAAATGAAAGCTGGATTGATCAATCCTTCTTATGTGAATACCAAATCTCAGTAGCTGATGTATTTACCAAAGGGGTTATATCTGATCATCATAAGTCTCTTTTAAACAAGTTAGAAGTGTCTGTTTCATCCAACTCTCCACTTGAGGGGGAGTGTGCAAGAGTTGGTCAAGGATAGTTACAGGACCAGTTGTGTAACTTTTGTTACTTTGAAGGACTAGTCTGTAATTGTAGAAAGTTTAGTCTAGTTTAAATATTTGTAAATCAACTGGTCAAATAATAAACTCATAACAACTTTTCTCTTTTCTCCTTTCTTCTTCATTGAACGTCTCTTGGTATTAGAACTCTTTTAACGGAGTTTTGACCGTTAAATCGTTTCAAAATTGTGTTAGTGTGTGTCTAGTTTGAACGATTAACCCTGGATTTGTCAATTTTCGCTCAATTTTTGTCATAGATTCTTGATCAGTTAACATGACTGAACCAACAGTTTTTCAAAATCCATTGTGCCTACATCCTTCTGATGGTCCTAGTTCATTGACCATGCAAGAAAAGCTAAATGGTGCTCAAAATTATCGTGAATGGTGTAGGGCGATTGAAATTGGGCTTTCTACAAAGAGAAACTTAGGGTTCATCAAAGGTATTGTTCCAAGATCCACTACTTATGCTAATATTGATGGTCGTCAAGGTGATGAGCTGTCCCTTTGAATTGTTGACCTTGACTTTGGGTCTTTAGTAACAGTGGTGAAAAGACGAAGAAAGACCGTTAGAGAGGTCCCTGGGCTGAGCCCGGAGAACCCCTTCGGATGATTAAGTCACGATTGATCATATGACTATGTATACATAAAAATAAGTAGATAATCTTAATGGAATGAATGTTTAAATTCTCTAGATGTCTCGGGTGGCGATTCTCCATTGGTAACTCACATTATATATGCGGTTTTATGCCACATTTCCTAAATGGAACTGAGTATATTTAGGAAGTATGATCGAGAGGGAAACTCAATGTATTCCTCATGTGTATTTTATCATTAGAATAATGTTGCTAGTACTAGAGGAAGATGCAAGAAGTGAGAGTGGAAAAGCTATAGATAAAAGTGCTTAGGAGCAGATTGGTGTGTGCTTGAAATGATAAAAATGATATCTATTTATTGAGCAAGATATACTTTGAGATACAATGGATATGAACAAGTGTGCCCACTTGTGTGTATCGAGTTGCTATGTCAAGTTGGTTAAGTTATTTCCATTCCAACTCTGCGGTTCCATTCCAACTCTCTGGTTCAATGTATTTCCATTCCAACCATATCAACTAGTAGCGCCATTGAGATGCTTATATTTCTTACCCTTGTGTTGAATAATGAACACTTATGGACATGTTGTATGTGTTGCAATGTACTCCAACTATGTCAGGTGATGTATGTATCCACGTATATGTGTGCTACCAAGTACTTAAAGCCATTTTATATCTCTAGTAAACATGGGTAACCCTATTACTCTCCTCAGTCAAAATCATCATCAACATAGTTTAATATAACAACCAACATTACCACCAACTTCCTTTTCTTTTCTCTTATATTTTTTTTTCATTATTGTTCTTTTAAATACTATAATTATAATTTCATTAAATTAAAAAAACATTGCATTACTAATTATATACATTACACTAAAAACTAAAACTAAATTCCGCCTTAATTTGTTGCTTCATATCCATCACTATTTAGTGTTGTATTCCAGTCAAATGCTCATTAGGAGTTATATAGAACAATATTTCCTTTTCTTGGTTGTTTTTCTAGTTGAAAGTTGAACATTTTTCATTGTAGCTTAATTTCTTCTTGCTTTTTTGCTTTGGTGCGTATTTTTTTCTTCCATTTCCATTTCTAGCTTCTTTATTTCCAAAGAAGAGATTTGATCTTTCTTCTTTCGGGAAAAGAGACCCGAGTTGGCGCTTGTCGATTTATCCACCAACAAATCAACAATGGTGCGGGAGCAGTAGTGTGAAGATTCTGATGGAATGGACGAGGAGGACGCTTTCTTCTTTGCTTTGTCCTTACTCATTGGTCGAACTTCCCGCACCTATTCCTTCTCATCCTCTGAATCATCCGCTTCGTCCTTGAGATTAAAACCATCATTTGTTAAGTCCGATGTGTTGAATGAGGTGGAATCGATGTCTTTGATTTTTTGTTTTAAGCTTTGGTTTTGTAAAATTTTGGCAATTCCATCTCTTGCCAATTTTTATGACCTTTTATAATTTTTCATAGCTCAACAAGTGTGAAGTGGTGTCCTACATTTGATGATATTCAGCCATTGCCTTATTGAACGTCACTTGATCACTTGACCCGCTCTCCCTCCCAGTAACATTATCGCAAGCCGCAAAAAGTTGACTAACTTTAGGACGAATATGTGATTTCCATTTACAGTTGAGGGCATTGTAGCCTCTTATCGATTACCCCTTTACTTCTCAAAGTATGCTAGTACATCCGTCCAAAACCCACGACTTTTTTACGCATTCCCTTTTGAACTATTTTCGGACGTGTTGGCACAAGCTTTACACAATGCTATCTCTTCCGCCGGGGTCCATAGAACTGTAACACCGTCTTTGATCGTCTTTTTAGCGTCTTTTTAACAGATTCTTTTTTACTATAAGGACCTATTCAACGGGAGAGTCTTCTTGCATGGGTTTGGAAGGACCACCCAAAGCTTTAGTAAGAGAATAACGTTAAGAACCAAAAAAGGATCCAAATCATCAATGTCACCGACATTAAAAGGTGCAATCGGAGAAAATTTTTGAGAGTGGTTCGTTGGTGGTTGTAATATCCTCTAATGAAAGAACATGGTTGGTTTTGTGTTTAGGATGATTAAAGGTGTAGTTTCTAGTGAGAAGTTAGAGAGAGAAAGGAGTGGAACCTTGAGAGAAAACTTGTAGGCTATGTTTGGCAAAAATAGCTGTGAGCAGTAGCATTGAGCAGTAGCAGTGAGCAGTAGCTGTGAGCTGTGAGCTGTGAGCAGTAGCCAAAAAAGCTCACAGCTTCATAAAGAAGCATTGGAAAAATGAGCTTTCCTAAAAAATAGCAAAGCCCACAGCTCTCATGCCAAACAAACATCAAAAATAAAAAAGCTCATTCTCACCGCTCATTATCCCAAAAAGCTCCAAAAAAGCTCCGCGCCAAACATAGCCGTAGTGTATTAGATTGCAAATGAAAGGTCCAACCCCTTCCAAGCTAGGGAAGGGGTATTTATACTTACAACCAAACGTCCCCTGAAACGGGCTGTGGAGCGAGCTGACAGTGGGTAAAAGACCTGACCCGACTCCACAAATACTAACTAATACTAAACTATATTCTAACTAATATGATAAATACTACGAGCTACAATATGCTAAACCATACTCGGGGTGACCGAGTCTTCATCGGAATAAATGTATTCCTAACAATCTCCCCCTAAGGGAGGTCACCCCGGAAGATAAATATTGAATCATAGCATTCAAGCCGTTGGCGACATCTTTGTAGCTCGTAGCCTTTTGATTCTTCATTGTTGAAATCTTTGTGCATTAAGTGGAAGACTCTAGATGACACCTTTAATGTGATGGATGATATTTAGAAATAGCTTCAACTTCATCATCCAAATGAGTGTCTGAGGGTCATCTTTGAGCAGTAACGTCTCCATGTGATATGAACATCTTTGTGTTGGCATGCTCACACTTTTCAAGATCATGATCTTCTGCATCAGATTTGTGGAAGCATATATGTGGCCCAATCAAAGATCATGATTTCATAGATTGTGATGTTTAAGTGTGAGCATGTGTTGATGGATCAACATCTTTTCAGTAATCAACTGCAACCGTCAGAAATTCCTGCATGTAGACAGTTAGCAACAAATCATCCGGTACTTATAGGTTTGGAATTATAGTTTGTCAACAGCATAGTGTGAAGACTCCTTCTAATCCTCACCAAGACCGTTCCCAATCGGTAAACCCTGAGAAGATTTACGCGAACTACCTAAGTAGATCAACGAATGGGTGAGTCGCTGGAGATCACTCCACGACTGTTGACCGTTGGTAACCATTGCGACCACTAAGCGTAATCCACAGGGAATTACCTAAGTGACCTGCTTTCAGGGCTGCTTGATGTTGACCCTGGCAGGAATTTCCATACAATCATTGGGAGTTACTATAGCAACCTCCCTCATAAATGTTCTGGCAGATTGAT
Organism: Artemisia argyi; assembly: GCA_030686995.1. Lineage (NCBI taxonomy): Eukaryota > Viridiplantae > Streptophyta > Magnoliopsida > Asterales > Asteraceae > Artemisia > Artemisia argyi. The sequence continues at coordinate 105,696,240 of CM060709.1, forward strand.
GAGATCTGCGTAGGACTCATAAGTTTACCACTGGTGTCCTTAATGTTGAACAACCAGGGTAGAAGTAGCATATGTTCCTATGAGATCTTTTGATGTATCTCGAGGCTCTAGACTCAATTAAGTGCATTTAGTTATCCTATGCGGAGATTAGGGAGAGGTCTCCTGCTTCAATATCAACCATCTCTAAGAGATATGTCGATAGATTACACCGGTTTCCCATGAGAATGAAACAGGTTCTTTTAAGAGAACTTGAGTGGCTAGAAGGTTTAGTGCAGTGCGTCACTGGGTCCATGACGTCTTGTCTTCAATACCAATGTCGCCTTAGCAACCATCAGTAGATTATGAATTGAACCTGGTTTCTGCCCTAAGGTTGAATAGTTGGAGGGCTATTTCTTTTCACCCGTTCTCATTTCATTTCTTTTTAATTCTTCAACCCATTCTTTCTCCATTCTCACATTTATCCTTTTTTTTTCTTCTTTTAATCATACCTACGGACTTTCTAATACTATCTATTTGGTATAGTCCATGGGTAGATCCCTCCGGCTCTGGTGGATCATAGGATGGTTTTCCTAACCTTAGCCACCTTATAACTTCATGACTATCCTATGTTGCCATACACCAAATCATTGAAAATTCTCTCAACGTGTTTATGATTGAGAAACACATTTTGTTAACACATTGAGAGTTTTGTCATTTTCAAATGCTCCCCCTTAACATGTGCTCATATGTATTGATTTGAAAATTTGCACATGTCGGGAAGAGTTGCACTTTTTGAATTGATCTACCTTAAGTGAACATGACCAGGCATTCGAGACACGCTTACATCACTAGTTAAACTAGCTTGAAGTTATTACCCGGCCCGATCAGATTCACCCAAGGTTTCTCGAAACGGTACATTCTACTCAGACTAGTCCTTTTCGAGACACGCTTACATCACTGGTTAAACCAGCTTGAAGTTATTACCCGTCCAGTACTAGTCCTTTTGATTCAAGACAATTGTGTTTCGTCAATTCATGAGTCGAGTCTGAGTCTCGAACTCTTAAGATGCAAGGATCCTTTTTTACACATCATTTGCTCCCCCTCAATATGTATATTGATATACAAAAGAGTTTGGCACATAGGGAAGAGCATATATTTGGGTTCAAAACATCACGTTTTAATCAATTTATCATATTTAAATCACATCTTCTCCCCCGAACAAAAATTTCAAACCAATTGAGATTTGTGATCCCAAGTGATTTAAATAAGTTTAAAGGTTTTTGGAAGAAAGATGTGTCATATTTAAGAATGACTGATTTTGAGATGACATTTTAGCTCCCCCTCAAACCTTGAGGGAGTATGTTATGTGTTAGAGATGATGAGTTTATAAATAATTTTGAGTTTAGCGAGAAACTCATGAAAAATTCATATACTAACACATAACAATTGCACTTAATCCACTGAAGTTATGCACAAAGATCTTGTTTTGATGATATATAGTTTTTGAAATCGTTCTCCCCCTCAATCGATGACACATTTTAAAATTAATCATTTTGCACAAAGTATTAATTCTTTTAGCATCGATTGAGTGGCAAATTTTAAACAACATTTCAAGTTTGTTTGATCTTCAAAAACCATGGTACCACCAAGTTTGGAGCAAATACTTTCCAGAAGAATCATTGAAGGAAAAGTATTTGAGATGTAAAGAAGACTTCTCTTCTTTTACCAGAAATGATGCACTTAAGCGTACATCAGATCGGAAAGGCATGAATATAAAGTAATTCATGCCTTTGTTAGGAACAGTCGTCTTTTTGGCGACGAACTTTCCCCAATATTAAGACCGGTTTGCTATATGAAGTAATAGCAAACCATTTTGAAATGTACATAATCAAGAATGTAGCTACACACACTACATTTAGTGCATTAGTGCAGGACAAGTTCACATGATTATATAGTTACAAGTCATCAAAAGTTTGATACAACTATTACATAGCATGATGAATCACAGTTAGATGGTACGTTCCATGAGCCTGTAGTCCCCTTCACGAATTCTCCCACCAACAAAGCATTCCAGGCTTCGGAAAATTCGTCTTTCCGGTAAGAGTTTTCTAATGGCTTGAAGAAATTGCATGTTTCTTTGGAACACCTCTGTAGTCCAGAATGTAGTGTAATCCCCATCCATAGCAATTCTGTATTCTTTAATCCTTAGATCCAGAGCAGCTTCCACCTGTTAGAGCGTTCCATTACTGAAGTGGTGAATCTCTTCAAGTCTCATTAGCATTCGAGTGTTGAAACAATCAGTAAAGACCACAGCTCTAGGAGTCTCAATGACTGCGTAATCTTTCTTGAATTCCATGTCTTTGGCTTCCCATCGAGGTCTTGTGAGGTTGAGCTGAGTCTGATAGCTTTCAATACCAAGCTGGAAGTCCTTAACTCTTTGCCTGATAACAAGCCAACGGATCCACTGAGTGACAGCAGAGACAAGAGTTTTTCTTTCAAGTGCAGGAAGGTGATCCAGCTTTCCTTGGAGATGTAGCAGGTAGAGATCTTCAAAATCATTAGGGTGTAGATGCTTGAAGTCACCCTCGGATATGACATGCTCCCAATAGCGTGACCGTCTAAGAACAATCTTTTTCAAGTAATTGTATCCACAAGTGGGAAAGATCTCAACTCGAATTACACTTAGAATTCTTTTCTTCGAGTAAGCGGCTTTGGGATCACCAGCAGCAGTGTGTCTTGCAATATAGAACTCACGATTTTTGAACCACCAGTGGGAGATACCAAAGGATGCTGCAATATCATATATGCACTCTTCATCACACCACATATTATCCGGTACCATTTGTTCCAAACCTGCATTTGTATAGCGAGCAGCTTTCATCTTGGTGATGGATAGTGCAATTTTGTTGCCAGAGCGAAGATACTCAAGGTCTTTGTTGAAGAAGAAGTATGCTTGAAGAGTGAGTTGACCTGGAGATCCTCCAAGAGGAAGTGGTTTCCCGAGATTGTAGTCAAGGATGTTGTCTTCAACTTAATCCGTAAGCATCTTGTGACATTCTTCCATTTGATACAGTAGATGCACTATATCAGGATGGAATGCTTTGACAATCTCGTAAGCGGGTCCCTCCAATTCCTTTTTGGTGAGTTTGGATATCCCTTGTTTCTTGCAATACCATTGAATGAATGCACCTATATCTCCTGTCTGAGCTAGTAGTGAGTTTGTGGGAGGTGGAACATAATTATCTGCTACTGCATAAGCCCAGTTGTTATCAGGGACAGATTGATCGTCGGAGGTGATCATCCACTCAGGTTCAGGGGTAAGAGACTCTTGTTCTGCTTCATCGGGTTTCCACTATGTGCTAATAACATCCTCAGTAATGGTTACAGGAGGATTAGGAGACCCATCACTTCGTGTAAACGATTTCCACTATTGATCCCGTTTAGACTTGAGAGGAGACGTGTGATCATCGTCATCATCTTCCTCCTCAGCAGAAGAAAGGTCTTTGTCGGGTAATCCAGTATCATGGCCCATATCACGTTCTATAGCGACTGATGGCATATGTCGGGTTTCAGTTGTCGTCCATGCTTTGTAGGTGACATGTCGGGAAGATTTGGGATGACTGGATTCAGTTGTAGGGTCCCGCTAATCCTTCTGAGAAGATGATTGTTGCGCATGAGGTGGTTGCATAGATTGGTGTGTACCAGCTCCACCACACGACCCAGGCGCTCCAGCAGGTCCTGAATATGGTGGAGGAGGAGGTGGTTTAGGAGGATCCCCTGATGGTGGTTTAGGGATGTTCAGCTCACGTTTCTTTCTTCTTTGTTCTTCAGCCAAGTCTTTCTCAAGCTCATCGGTGTTGTCAACCTTCATAGAACGTTCCAGTGACTCATACAGCTATTGGTGTGCTTCATGTCCTTTATGATGATCTATTTCAAACATTCGTTGATGCAGCAGATCTTTCATATCAAAAGTGGATAAGTCTCTGAATCGGGCTTTGAGTGGTGCATCCATGGCACGTTTAACAGCATCAGACACCTGATCTTCAACAGCATCACGTACCAATGTATTAATGTTGAGATGTTCGAGCTTAGAGATTCTAGAAGCTTGATGGTGGATGACTTGGTGCAAGTTGAGCTGTTGGAGATCTTTAAGTACATCCCGGTGCTTCTCAAGCGTGGTCCTCATGTCTAGAATTTCATCATTTGCCCTTTCAGCAGTAGACAGGGCCCTTTCAACTTGAGATGATAGGTTTTCATGAGTACTTGGAGGGATGGTGGTAGTGGTTGCAACAGTGGAAGTATCTTTTGATGATGTAGTGGTGGGAATTGGTATGGTCATAGTGGGAATAGTGGACATGTCTTGTTCGATGGGAACGTTTACCATAGGGATGACTTCACTCTCATTGTTAGGTTTAGAGGTTTCCTTCCCTTCAGGTTTGTCATCAGCATCGAGATCTCCATAGGTGAAATCCTGATCTAATTGCTTGAATGAAGAAAGAGTTCCCATTGATGTATCAGGTTCAACAAGCAGCTTTTGTTCGTCAGATCTCATCTTTAGATTCACTTGAACCCCAGGATAAATAGATGCCACAAAATCATCTTGCAGTATCGAGTGGGGTTCAGTAGTGGGTACGAATTCTGGTGGAGGAGAGTCCCTAGATGACTTTTCCATGGTGGGAGTTGCAGGAACCTTTTATTCATTCTTAGAAATGTTTAAGTCAGACTCTGAGTCACTGGATTCAATGAAGAGTTCACGACTTTGTGGCTGCTCCTGTGTGTCTTCAGAGGAAACCTCCTTAGGTTTAGATGGTTCAGGGGATCTTTTCTTGAATTCGTAATGAGGTTCTTTTAATTTTGAGGCAGGTGATGAGATGTGAAGGAGTGTATGTGCAGCTTGTTCCTCGGTTACGACACTCTTTCCTTTCCCAATAGTTTCTGGTAATTTCTTAAGTTTACCAGACTCCGGCTCTTTAATGCTGACTCCTGTCAAAGGGGGACCAGGATGTGTCTCACTGGGTTTGAGACTTTCTTCGACAGCCTTCTGAATGTCAGCAGCTTCTGTTGGTGACAGTGTTTCATGTGGATTGTCATCAGTATCAGTAACTTGTGCTTTTTTGGTTTTCTTGGATCCAGATTTACTGACAGTTTTGCTTCGTTTGTGTTTCTTAGTACCACTTGACGCCACTTCAGTAGTTGAGACATCTTTGTGTTTCTTTGATGTCGGTTTACTTGTAGTGGTCTTGACGGTTGATTGTTTGCGATATGCAGCAACCTTGTTCAGATAACTCTTGTAATAAGGTGCATCAAGGATATTGCTGGAGATAAGAGCTTCGGGTATATCCATTCCAAACACTTCCTGATCCGTACCCTTAGCAACAAACTTGAGGTTTCCCACATAGTGTTCATCGGATGCTAGATGCACTGAGGATTCGGGTCTAGGGTGTAGATTATGAGATTGTTGAAGGTGAAGAATAATGAGCTTGGTAAATCTGATACTAGGAATTAGAGACTTGGATTTCCATTTCTTGCTTTCTTTGTGAGTTTCCAGCTTCATCCTGTCATCTAAGAAGGTATTAATAGAGTGTGCGAATTCTTCCCATATTCATTCAGCATAATCAATATCTTTCCCTTTCACAATACCCCACAGTATCTGCAGCGCTGGGGCACGCAGTCTCTCATGTCCTGATGTCTTCCCCGTGAGACATAAGTTAATAAGTGTGATAAGCACTCTCCAGGGTTGATACATTTCATTAGTGGACATAGACGATAGTGTGGTGACCTCCTTAGGATACCCTAGATCATTCACAAACTTTAGGAGGGCCTCAGGATTTGGTGGGGATGAGAATGGTTTGTCAGGAAGGATTGGGTTGATCTGGAGAGCATTCCTGAGCGTTTCTTTGTTAATTTCAAACCATTGTTCATCGAGTTGACAACGATAAGTGTTGTTGTCCTTGTTATGAGTCATGGTGTTCCAAAATTGCTGGATGTATATGGATGGAATTGATGATGAGACTGTGAAAGCCTTGAAGAAGGATGTGTTTCTCTAAATATCCACAGCAATCTTGTAGGTGGGATTATTCTAGGGTTTATCCACGTCTATGTAGAGGTTACTTTTTCCAGTTGAGACCCATTCATTGCGTGGTAATATTTCATCATCAGTGCGTGTGGGTGGCGGTGGTACATAACCCAGCTCAGTTGGTACATTAGCATCTGCCATTTAACTGCACAATCATCATAAAACACCAAAAAAAATACATATGTATGGTTAGAGGTTAGTTAGATCACAGAGACAATATCATGCATAACATCTTGAACATACGAGATAGGATAATCAGGACATGCCAACGTAACCGAAAGATTGATGAAAGTAGGAAAAATAGTTAAACTGGACACAATCGAGTCACGTACCACATATATACCAAACAACAACTCACGACAAGCCATTAAGAGCATACATACTATGGATAGGCACACAACAAAGAAAAACCCACATATGACTGAAACAAGTCATTACCCAAGATTATGAACTACTTGCGAGTGATAAGTAATCAACCTGCTAGTGAGCAGGAAATCAACACTCTATCCTTATACCAACTCGCTATATAAACCAGTATGTCAACTCGCTAATCGTATAAGGGTATCAACTCGCTAATCAATTAAAACAGGATCAACTCGCTAATCAGTTATACAGTATCAACTCGCTAACTTACTTAAGCCATCCCTCTAACATGAGTTTTAACCAACTCGCTACCTGAAGTCTTAATCAACTCGCTATCAGGAGTTTTGATCAACTCGCTAACAGAGTTTTAGACAACTCGCTACCAAGAACTCCAGACAACCCGCCATCCGAGATTTCAAACAACTCGCTAACAAGAGCATCTGACAACCCGCTAACAAGAACATCTGACAACCTGCTAACAAAAACATTTATCAAAATGGCAAATATGACTATCCGTCTACTCACTATTAAGACCATTATCAATCACGTTATCTAGAACAGCAGCAACACGCTATCAAAAGTACATCAACTCGCTGATACGAATATCATTAACTCGCTATCAAAGATCTGTCAACTCGCTACTAGGAATGTATCAATTCGCTACCAGGAACATACCCTATCACCCTCAGAAATCAATCAGACAAACTCAAAGTACCTATGCACACCATTCAATATACAAGCAGTTCAAATCATAACAATCCTTTAATCATAAAACAAGTTACAAACTCCTTGTGGACCATAATATACAATCGATAGTATTCACAAAATGCTCAAAGCACCAAAACAAAATACAAGCATAGGCATAGATCGCAAAGGGTGGGATATCATCATAGCAATCCACTGATCTTACTCCAATCAAGTATAACACAAGACAAGGCACTAACCACTTTAATCACAATCGAGCGAGAAGAGCGACCTAGGTACAAATAGGATAGTTACTTAATTGAGTGTTACACGAGAAAGATATGACCAAGTAATTATTATGGTTCAAAAGTTAGATCAAAACCTGTTAGGATGACACGGTGGGGAGATCAAAGAATTACAAGAAAAGGCGCAGCGAGTTGGAGAGAGTGGAGTAATGACCAACTCGCTACCAAAATATGACCAAGTAATTATTATGGTTCAAAAGTTAGATATGACCAAGTAATTATTATGGTTCAAAAGTTAGATCAAAACCTGTTAGGATGACACGGTGGGGAGATCAAAGAATTACAAGAAAAGGCGCAGCGAGTTGGAGAGAGTGGAGTAATGACCAACTCGCTACCAAAATTGTAAATATATACTCCCCTTTTATCTTTCACAAAATGACCAAACAGACCCTATAATTAAGTGTACTCTTTTAATACTTTCAACAAATGACCTAACAGCCCCTCTACTTGTGAACCACTCAAATTAAGCATTTTAAGAATAACATAATCATCATTCCTGAAACCCATCTTTCCTGAAACCCACGTATGCATAGATTTACCACACATTAACACCAAAGATGCATAAGGCAGAATGCATTAACACACATTAACACCACAGATGCATAAGGCAGAATACATTCTCCCCCTCAATCAATGACCTTAGTGTAAAAACTAAAATAGAGGTTGTTGATTGACTGAGAGATGCATGAATAAGAGGTAAAAGAGCGGGTTCCTATCAGAAATAATAGCAAGCCAGAATGGCAAGTTTGCAACTTCTGTTCGAACTTCATTTAAAGACCCGTGTCATTATTGAATGACATTTCTAGGACCGTAAATGTTATCGATGCCATAAGACTTTCCAATGCAAAAAAAATGTGATAGTAGAATTAAAGATTTAACAAATGCTATATGTAAAAGTATTTGTAAATATATACAAAGGATACTGGATGAACAATCACAGACGTTCATACACATCTCCATCACCGAAGTCCGAGTCCTGATAGGGAAATTACCAGGAGTCATCATACACCATTCATCATTGTCTGTTCTCCAGAGTCCCTATAACTGTAGGGAGTGGTCTTTTAGGTCGCCAAACTTAGTAGGAGGTCCTGCACATAAGATAGAGGACCCTACACTAACAAGAAAGTTTTGCTTGTCTGGACATGAGTTAGTGATGTTAGGGCCCCGTAAAGTGGGAGTCATACAGTTAACTATGGTGTTTTTAGTAGACCTCATTGGTATCCAACTAAGACCAATCAACTTAAAGATTCTACCCGCATGGACCCACTTAAGGCAAGTATTGGAGAGTATGTAATCAGATCTTCCTCGTCTAGTGGGGGACTGCCTTGTAGATGGTGAGCTGAGCCTTATGGGATATTTGTTCTTAAGTGATGGAATTCTAGCTACGGTTGGGATACCTACATTAACTACACCGTCTTTCCTGATGAGGTTCTCGAGATACGGCACAACCTTATGATGACATTGTGAAGTGACTGTTTTTGATAATTCCTGTTTAGTATCTGCTTAGGGGGCACACCTTGATTTAGAAAACTTAGATTCATTCGTACAAAAGGCAGATATTTGTCTCGTAGACCTAGGTTTTCTATGTGGCAGGGACGGAGGTGCTCCCAAAATAGAAGATTTATCAAACTTAGTGTTCACATCTTTCTTGGTCAATTTTAACAATTCATTCTTTAATGTCGTGATTTCGAAGTCTTTCTTCTGAAGTTTAGTTTTGAACTCGTCATTGTGTGCAATCAAAGACTTTGTGTGTAGAACAGTTTTAGATCTCTCTTCTTTGATAAATTCATTTAGGGTTTTTCTGTGTCTTTTCAAAGATTCATTTTCATTATGCAACACATTCACCTTGTCCACTGATGCGTGGGAATCGCAACAGGTTTTACCTCTCGAGGGATCTCGAGAAGCTTACAACCCCCACCAGGCAGTGTACCTGATCGTTGTAGTATAGTATAGTGACAAGTACCGGGGGATTGATCGTACAGCTTAGGAATAGTGTCGCTAGGATTAGAAAGCCTAAATACTAGTTCTAAAGGTGAGGGATGATTATTTTTGTGTTTTTATATTTTACGGAAAGCAATTTAAAATCTCGGTTTTGAAGGATTTGGGCGGAATTAGTTGCTAATCAACTAACCCAATACTAAGATGCAATCAAAATAAAATACTAGAAATGAAAATAAACTAATTTATACTAAGGTTGTGAGCAGTAATTGGAGAAAATGTGTTTACTTAGATTTCACTACTCCCTAGATATCTTTTATACGTTAATTACTTGTTATAATTGCATGGATGACGGATCGTATTCCTTAATACCATTCATGGGGTGGCACACATAACTCCCCAATTCTATGAGCTCTTATCTCCTCCTACACCACGCCCATCACAACTATAGGGATTGTAAACAGTGGCTCATGCATTAAATACAACCAATAAAGACCTAGTGCGCGTTGGTTCATGTTTCTTAAGACGTTCAAGCATGTTACCAATTGGAGATCTGCCAGTTTTCTTAAGCCTAACATATAAATCATTCATCCAAGACAAGAATAAACAAGTAATCAACACATAATCAATATCTAGGTTTCATTAGATCTAAGCAAACACAAGATAGATCTAGCCTAGCACGATGGAATTAAGACAAGAACATGATATAGACAACCAACACATAGATATATTGATTGAATTAGAAGAACACTTATCTTGATTAAACATGCAAGGTATCAAGGGGTTGGAACCCTTGAAAAATCTGTAAAGTTACACCAAAATCGTACTTAGGGTTTCTCCCAAAACTTCTCTCTTTTAATGTGAAAAATTAGAAAACTATATATAGGAAAAGGGGTCTGACGGCGTCAAGACCAATTAGGTGACGCCGTCACCTCGCCGCCAAAACAATCCTCGGACTGCCTAGATCTACATTTGACGCCGTCAAGTACAAATCATTTCCAGGCCGTCATGACTTTTACTCTTGACGCCCTACCCTCATGACGCCGTCAAATCTCTTCTGGATCGTCATGGAATTTTACTCTTGACGCCGTCAGGGAACTACTCTTGACGCCGTCACCTACTGTTCCCAGCAAGGAAAATTAAGACTTTGGCGTTTTCTTCACTTTTATGCTCCAAAAACGTCCGAATTGCTTCCTTTTCCAGATTTCACTCCCAAAGTACCTAAAATCACAAAAGGAACGATTTAGGGCAATATTTGATCAAATAAATTCGGATTCGGGCTTAAATGACCCCCTAAAAACGGATCAATTTTCGCCTCATCATATACCCTTACACTTGAGATTTGCTTGTCCTCAAGCAAATGTGCTTTTATTCTACTCAAAAGACCAGTTAGGGGTCATTTAACACTAATATAAAAGTCATTACAACAAATAATCGTTCAACTAAAGACCACTAGACAAGCACGGAGGTCATACACAAGCACCTCACAAATAGTGTTTAGATACTCACATCTCTCGGGTGTAATAAAGTGTAAATTACAATATGGAAACGGAAGATATCTCTCACTACCTGTCATAGCAAAATAGATTACCAAAGGCTTGGGAAAGGATCAAACCTCCACCACATGGCGTAAGCACCTAGGATAAACTATCAAATAGGTCTTTTAAAGGGTTGTAACGTTAGGTGTAGGGATATGAAATACACGGTTTTGTTGGATAAAGGAAATTTTACTGGTGGCGAGTTAACAATCTTGGTCAATCACATGTACAATATGGTGTTGCTAAGCCAAGACTAGACTCGACTTAAGCTAATAAATGAAAAATAACAAAAACATAAAATAAACATAGAATGAAAAGGGATGGTAGTCCGTATGTTTTTTTCTCTTTTTCCTTTTTTTTTCTATTTTTTTTTCTTTTTCTTGATTTTTCGATTTTTTTATTTTTTTATTTTTTTATTATTTTTTTTTCTTTGCATACACTCTTACCCTACCATCCAAAATAATACATCATAGGGAATGAATATTCCCCTTACACTTGAATCTTTACATACTTTACAATCAACTAATCTAATGACTCGAATTAAGAAAATCAAAACACTTGGAGCACTTTTAAGATTAACGTACATATGGGGGTAATAAATGATGTTCTTCCCCATTACTCCATAAAATAAGTACTTACCCATGAGTCCCAATCGTCCCAAAACAATATGTACAAGGATATGACTCGACTTAGCAACCATGTAATCAATTAGAAAGTTAACTTAGGGTTTAACAAATAACAATAATGCACTAAAAATGAGCGCATACACGGAAGGCTAAGGCGATTTGGTTGTACATTTAAGTGGGGTGTAACAAATTCTTCCTTTAAGTAAAATGCTTAAAGTTAGAAACGAAAAGATAGGCTCGGAGGGGTGTACTAGGGGTATCGTGTACTAAAAATGAGTACAACGCTAAGGGTGTGGGAAAAATTAGTTGACTTAACTAGCCAAGTAATATGACTTAAATGGTCAAGTAATTATAATACGGGTTTAACACAAGGGTGATCCTAATGCCTCTTATCATGTAGTAAATCCTACTACACGAATGTAGTCTCACTAGCGGTCTCGGGATGCATCACTAACGCAAGTTCTAGAATCTAAATGCTACCGGTACACTCATAAGCACTAATAGTAAATGCTTTTCCTATCAAATCTAAAGGCGAACCTCACATATTTGGGTGGAAAATTTTTCTGAATATACGGTTATGTGCTAGTCATACAATCTCCTATCCATGAGACGCTTGCTATGGCTAAAGTTTCACTCCCAAATGTTGTAAAAAAATTTAAATTTGGCGCTAAAATTGCACTAACAAGTATTTCTCATAGTTTTATTACACATCTACCATCAAACAAAACAAACTCAAGCGAAAGTGCATATGTAAGGTATCATCTTTTTACCCTCCCCTTAAACTTAAGATGAACATTGTCCCCAATGTTCAAGTAAAGAATGTAAAAGTGAAAAAGTAAAGAGAATGAAATCAAATACTCCCCTGATTCGCTCGGTATGGATAATAGGATGGCTAGGTTAAATCTTCCTCCAAGAAAATGAACAATCAAAGCTTCCCTTCCAGAATATAAATCATCTTCTTGTCATACATAACCTGTAAAACCTGACAAAATAGACAAGACAACCTCGCGTAAAATCGGCGGCATCCTATATAAGTTACTAAATCCTAGAAAACAAGATAAGATATAATGCTTGTGGAATGAAGTTTGCAGATCTCCTGGAGATTATAAAACTTAATAATTCACAAAAACCATAAGACTCCGTTAGAAAAACAAAACTGGTAAAATTTCCAGATTTTTACACCTGACGCAGTCAAGAGTAAACTCCTGACGCCGTCAGAATTGACCTGCAGAAATTCTTATGTTAAGTTTCCGGAAAATTTCTGGAAAAACTTGGTCCTACTTCCTGGAAAATCCTGCAAAACTTCATTATGACTCAATACAAGCATTTGACTCTAACAAATACGAATATACATGTTCATTTAATATTGTGGAGAATCATGATCGGTTTGTTTCTTTAAAACATATTTGGGGTTTCCCCTTACACTTATCTTTTGCAAAAATACTTTTAGGTGGAGTTAAGACTAGGCCAAACAACAAAGTAAAGTATTTCCATTATTTAGTTTAGAAACATGATCTACCAACAATAAAAATTAAACATGCATATGGAAGCAAATAACAAACAAACAAAGATAACATCACACAAAACATGGGTTGCCTCCCAAGAAGCGCTTTTCTTTATTTACAAGTCTTGTAGCTAGACTCAAGGTCATGGGTTACTACGTGACTTCATCATTGGTTCCATTCTCTTGGTCGTCTTCTAAACCAGTTTTGTATTCAGGACCTAGTTGTAAGCATTCTTTATAGAAACCAAGCATCCTATTCTTTACATATTCTACTCCTCTACGTCTATCCTCCTCATTCCTATAATAAGCTGCTTGCTTGTGTTCTTTTTTGAAATTAGAGAGAAGGCGGTATTGCTCAATCTTGTAGGGCATTTGATAGGCAACCTCATCGTTCTCTTCCTTAAATCTAACTATCCCTAAAGTCGGATCATAACTCATCCTAGTGGCCTCAACAAATGGTTTTCCGAATATTATTTGGCTTAGGCAAGCATCTATCACCGGACGAATGTCTTCCACTATCATAAAATCGATTTCATAGGTAAGATTCCCTATAATCACATGTAATCCCTTCACCCTTCCCACAAAATTACTTATCAGATTCTTGTTGGGCATCATCCTAAAGTTAAGTTGCTTCTTCATTACCCAATTGTAATAAGTCCTAGTCATGATGTTAACGGGGGATCTAGGGTCGATGTAAGCTTTCCATATATGCATGTGCCCGATATTGCATGGGATGTTAATGTTAGAGGGGTCTCCCATTTTGATAAGGGGTGTGCCGAAGATATATGGTCTCTCGGGACTATCGAATAAATCCTTATGGTACTCCCGTTCTTCCTCGGTGGGTAACTTATCAAAGTATTTTTCTATAGGCTCTACCTCCTCTAATTCCTCTTCCTTGTTAACCTTAACTTTCCTACTCTCATCCTTAATCTCTGCTTCTACTCTAACTTCATCCTTGTCACTCTTCTCTATCTCCTTATCTATCGGCTTAATGGTGACAACATTGACAAAGTGGACATGTTTGGATGATGAGGGATCCTTAATTTGGATTCCACTATTGGTGTCCCTAGTGTCCTTCCTAGGTGTGATTAACGCTTGGTTGTAGAGGGCTTTCAACAAGTTGTCAATCTTGTTGTCAATCTTGTTGGTCATCTCCGTTTGTTGTTGGTTGAATTCGGTTTCAAACCTAGCTATGCGAGCTTCTTGAGATGCCATGAACTTTGACATCAATCCTTCAAGATTGTTGGTACTACCATAGTTGTTAGAAGGATTGTTGTTGAAAGTACGGTTGGATGGTGGACCGTTTGGTTGGTAACGATTTGGTGGGTTGGACGAATTGGGTTGATTTTGTTTCCACCTAAGGTTTGGGTGATTTTTCCATGAGGGGTTGTATGAATCACCGTAAGTGTTTGGCTCGGGCTTGAAAGTGTACCACTTATCTCCTGCTTCGTCGATACACGTGGATGCGTAGTCCGCAAAAGCTGTTCCGGGGAGTTCTACACAATCACAAGTGTCATGGGGACCACTACATAATTTGCATGAAGAAGTGATATTGTTCACTTGGCTTGAAGGCTTAGGAGCTTCGTAAGATTTCATGAGAAACTTGACTTGGTCCTCAAGTTCCATGATCCTACGGTCGGGAGTGCTAGAATTGTTCGAAGGCAAAGATATTGCCTTGACCGTTTTGTTCAAATCACGGGGATCATTCCAACTTTCGTTGTCATAGAGAGCAAGATCTTCTATGAGTTCCCATGATTGTTCCGCACTAAGATCACATAGCTTACCACCGGCCGATTGGTCAATGGCTCGCCTCGTGGAGATGTCGATATGGTCATAAAAGATTTGGACTTGGAGCCAAAGATCTATGCCATGATGAGGGACTTTTTGGAGTAAGTCCTTGAAACGAGTCCATGCTTCATAAAGAGATTCATTTTGACGTTGTTGGAACATCAAGATGTCATTTCTAAGCTTAGTAGTTCTTCCCGGTGGGAAAAATTGAGCAAGGAAACGAGTGGTGAGATCATCCCATGTGGTGATGGATCCCGCGGGTAAACGCTCAAGCCATTGACTAGCTTGATCCCGTAGAGAGAATTGGAATAGACGTAAACGGGTAGTCTCTCTAGTTTCAACACCTAGGTCTATGGAATCTACGATTTTGAGAAAGTCCTTAAGATGTTGGTTTGGATCTTCGGAACAAAGTCCATGGAATGCACACCCGCTTTGCACCAACCGGATGGTGTCGGATCGCAAGGGGGTCACATTGGCTCCGGTGAGCTCAATGATGTTTCGGTAGCCTTGGTGGCTAGGTTGGGAATACTCTCCTAAGGTTCGGGGCCTAAGGGGTTCTAATGGTGGGTTTTGTTGTGGTGGGATAACGGGTTCAAAGATGTTACCACCTTCCATGATGTCAGATGGTAAAGAGTTACGAACAAAAGCACAAAGAAATAAGATAGACTAAAGAAGACCTAAAAAATAAAAATAAAATCTTACTAGAAAGGAATCTAGCAAGTAGACCTAATACAAAGAAATTCTAACCTAGACAGTAACTATTCCACGGCTGCGGCGCCAAAAACTTGATGCGTGGGAATCGCAACAGGTTTTACCTCTCGAGGGATCTCGAGAAGCTTACAACCCCCACCAGGCAGTGTACCTGATCGTTGTAGTATAGTATAGTGACAAGTACCGGGGGATTGATCGTTCAGCTTATGAATAGTGTCGTTAGGATTAGAAAGCCTAAATACTAGTTCTAAAGGTGAGGGATGATTATTTTTGTGTTTTTATATTTTATGGAAAGCAATTTAAAATCTCGGGTTTGAAGGATTTGGGCGGAATTAGTTGCTAATCAACTAACCCAATACTAAGATGCAATCAAAATAAAATACTAGAAATGAAAATAAACTAATTTATACTAAGGTTGTGAGCAGTAATTGGAGAAAATGTGTTTACTTAGATTTCACTACTCCCTAGATATCTTTTATACGTTAATTACTTGTTATAATTGCATGGATGACGGATCGTATTCCTTAATACCATTCATGGGGTGGCACACATAACTCCCCAATTCTATGAGCTCTTATCTCCTCCTACACCATGCCCAGCACAACTATAGGGATTGTAAACAGTGGCTCATGCATTAAATACAACCAATAAAGACCTAGTGCGCGTTGATTCATGTTTCTTAAGACGTTCAAGCATGTTACCAATTGGAGATCTGCCAGTTTTCTTAAGCCTAACATATAAATCATTCATCCAAGACAAGAATAAACAAGTAATCAACACATAATCAATATCTAGGTTTCATTAGATCTAAGCAAACACAAGATAGATCTAGCCTAGCATGATGGAATTAAGACAAGAACATGATATAGACAACCAACACATAGACATATTGATTGAATTAGAAGAACACTTATCTTGATTAAACATGCAAGGTATCAAGGGGTTGGAACCCTTGAAAAACCTGTAAAGTTACACCAAAATCGTACTTAGGGTTTCTCCCAAAACTTCTCTCTTTAAATGTGAAAAATTAGAAAACTATATATAGTAAAAGGGGTCTGACGGCGTCAAGACCAATTAGGTGACGCCGTCACCTCGCCGCCAAAACAATCCTCGGACTGCCTAGATCTACATTTGACGCTGTCAAGTACAAATCATTTCCAGGCCGTCATGACTTTTACTCTTGACGCCCTACCCTCATGACGCCGTCAAATCTCTTCTGGATCGTCATGGAATTTTACTCTTGACGCCGTCAAGGAACTACTCTTGACGCCGTCACCTACTGTTCCCAGCAAGGAAAATTAAGACTTTGGCGTTTTCTTCACTTTTATGCTCCAAAAACGTCTGAATTGCTTCCTTTTCCAGATTTCACTCCCAAAGTACCTAAAATCACAAAAGGAACGATTTAGGGCAATATTTGATCAAATAAATTCGGATTCGGGCTTAAATGACCCCCTAAAAACGGATCATTTTTCGCCTCATCATCCACTAACTCAGTAAAGGTTTTAGAGTCAATATTGTAATCTTATGTGGCTTTGACCTTAAGGTTACTACACATATCATTCATCACATTAATATGGTGCTTAAGGCGATTGATTGTCAGGTCTTTTGTTTCAATTTGAGCTTTTAATTCATTAATCATGAAATATTCGCGGAGCTCAGGAAGTTCCGAGTTCTTGCGTGGTTGGTTGATTAGAAACTGTTCTTCATTTTGTTGCATTGCAATTTCAAGTGAAATGCAGTGCTTTTCCAATTGAGAGAATCTATTAGAAAGTTCTTTGAAAATATGCATATCAACCGTTTCATTTGATTTTGTGAGTTTGTTTGAAATCAAAAGATCTGACATATCACCTTTTGTAGCATCCTGGTCACAATTCTCCTAAATAGGATTCGTGTAGATTGAATTAGACATGACATCACTATCAGTCTCTTCCAATGGACATGAATCATAGATGGGTAAGTTCTGATCAGGATGCTTGTCATAATCGGAAACATGAACTTCTAGAGATTGATGTTGCGTTGTGACCTGTATGTGTGAAGTATTCACCTCATGTGTAGAGAGACCCGCAGAAGATTCAATACAGGTCCTTTCAGCAGCGACAGCTGCACTTGTCGGTAGAGTATGTGCACGTGCCTTAATGGACACCTTAACATTCCCAATGATCTGGAGTAAAGTGACTCTGAAGGCATCCACCTCAAGTCCAGTATGATCAGCAAACCCTTTACTCGTCATTTGAGAATCACGGTCATATTCCATAGTGAATCTAGAGTCAATGAAAGCTTGGAGTTGTTTGAGAATCACCCCGTATGCTGCAGTACAACAGTTTTCAGAAAAATCAGCTTTGACCATTTGTTGTTTCAGTTGATCCAGGTATAGGGTCATTGTGACGGTAAACGACTCTATGTCATGACCAAAGAGTGTCACGAATGCACGCCTATATCCTCCAGAGTAGCCAGATTTTTCAAACAGTCTTTCAATGTGGGTGTAAAGTAGCTTGAAGCATTCGACACAACTTTCAGATGTTTGTGGTGGCTCAGTTGAGTTCAGAACATCGTTTGATTGATTGCTTTCCATGTTAGAGGTGAGTGAATGAGTCTT
This sequence comes from Artemisia argyi, assembly GCA_030686995.1. NCBI lineage: Eukaryota > Viridiplantae > Streptophyta > Magnoliopsida > Asterales > Asteraceae > Artemisia > Artemisia argyi. Next base: position 105,714,348 of record CM060709.1, read on the forward strand.
AGTACTAAGTTTTAAACAAGAATGTAATTTGTGTTTGGTCGCAACAAGTCAAATTACAACAACTTCATCAAGTAACAAGTCAAGTTGTAAGCGTTACTTCACAACATCAAGTTACTGTTGAATAAGTCGTAGCAGCTTTAGTCACAACCGCGCACAAGTTTCACTAGCGTTACTGAACCAGTTCACTAATACCACACCACTCCACAACTCGCCACTAAATAGATCACCTCGCTAACAATAGACCAACTCGCTGGAAAAGGATCAACTCGCTAAAAGGAACCAACCCTCTGAACACCAACTCGCTGGAATTTAGTCAACACGCTAAACTTTGATCAAATCGCTAACTCTGTCAACTCTCTGAACTTGGTCAACTTGCTACACACCAAAACAACTCGCTAGTATAGTCAACTCGCTAAGTTTAATCAACTCGCTGGAATAAGCTCAACACGATCAACTCGCTATGTAGGATCAAATCGCTAGTCTCACCAACTCGCTAGAATAATAAGACAAAAGTGTCACTATCTAGCGATTTGGCTTTATTCCCCAAAATAGCAAACCGCCAAACCGCTATTCTCAACTCGCTAATAAAAACTGTCAACTCTCTACTATGAAATGATCAACTCGCTGGCACGAAAGCTTTCTCGAATTTCACTTTACACCTAATTAATGAGTGATACAACCTCTCCAAAGGCAAACCAACGAACATATAACCCAGTTAATCAAGAAAGTACAAGAAGAACATCAAGAATAACACCTAACGAGTCCAAACTAGTGAGAAAAGTACAAAAACCTTTCGAACCACTTAGGAACACAAGAACCAAGCAATAAATTCGAGTATACCACCAATCCTAGGATAGAACCATGGCTCTTGATACCAATTGTAACATACTCTAATGAAAGAACATGGTTGGTTTTGTGTTTAGGATGATTAAAGGTGTAGTTTCTAGTGAGAAGTTAGAGAGAGAAAGGAGTAGAACCTTGAGAGAAAACTTGTAGTGTATTAGATTGCAAATGAAAGGTCCAATCCCTTCCAAGCTAGGGAAGGGGTATTTATACTTGTTAAATATCGCCTAAAAACGTTATTTATATTTTACGATCTTTGCTAAGTTTTGTTAATGACAAAATATGAACTTTAGTTTATAGTAATAACATCACATTAGTTTTAAGTCTTGTATAACTAGGTTTACATTTCTTTTTAAGCAAAACATGGTTTTTATTTCTTTATTTAGAATGTGTCATGTCACATCACATTTATGGTAAGCTTGTCAATATACATTTAAGGAAAGATTGTGTGTTTGACTAACCATAAGTCTTCTTGCACAAGTTTGTGTTTGACTAAGTTCTTATTTGATGTGACTTTGGTTGGTTTGAATGATTTATTGTAAAACCAACTGCAAGCCTGGCGGAACCCTGGGGGTACACGGGCGGAACCTGATGCGTGGGAATCGCAACAGGCTTTACCTCTCAAGGGATCTTGAGAAGCTTACAACCCCCACCAGGCAGTGTACCTGATCGTTGTAGTATAGTATAGTGACAAGTACCGGGGGATTGATCGTTCAGCTTAGGAATAGTGTCGCTAGGATTAGAAAACCTAATTACTAGTTCTAAAGGTGAGGGATGATTATTTTTGTATTTTTTAGAAAGCAATTAAAATCTCGGGTTTTAGAAGAGTGGGCGGAATTAGTTGCTATTCAACTAACCCAAAACTAAGATGCAATCAAAATAAAATACTAAAAATGTAAATAAGCTAACTTATACTAAAGTTGTGAGCAATAATTGGAGAAAATGTGTTTACTTAGATTTCACTACTCCCTAAATATCTTTTACACGTTAATTACTTGTTATAATTGCATGGATGACGGATTGTATTCCTTAATACCATTCATGGGGTGGCATACATAACTCCCCAATTCTATGAGCTCTTATCTCCTCCTACACCATGCCCAGCACAACTATAGGGATTGTAAACAGTGGCTCATGCATTAAATACAACCAATAAAGACCTAGTACGCCTCGGTTCATGTTTCTTAAGACGTTCAAGCATGTTACCATTTGGCGATCTGCCAGTTTTCTTAAGCCTAACATATAAATCATTCATCCAAGACAAGAATAAACAAGTAATCAACACATAATCAATATCTAGGTTTCATTAGATCTAAGCAAACACAAAAGAGATCTAGACTAGCATGATAGAATTAAGACAAGAACAAGATATAGACAACCAACACATAGACATATTGATTGAATTAGAAGAACACTTATCTTGATTAATCATGCAAGGTATCAAGGGGTTGGAACCCTTGAAAAACCTGTAAAGTTACACCAAAATCGTCTTTAGGGTTTCTCCCAAACTTCTCTTTTTAAATGTGAAAAACTAGAAAACTATATATAGGAAAATAGGGATGACGACGTCAAGAACAAAGGTGTGACGCCGTCATCTCGCCGCCAAATACTTCCTCAGACGGCCTTGATCTACTTCTGACGCCGTCAGGGCCTAGGCCGTCACACAAATTACTCTTGACGCCCTGTGTGTGACGCCGTCATCAACTACGGATTTTAATTCTTGGGGTTTTGACGCCGTCAGGAAAACTCTTGATGCCTTCATGAACTCTCGGATTTTATTATTGAGGTTTGACGCCGTCAGGAAATTACTCTTGACGCCGTCACCTACTGTTCCCAGCATGGAAAACTGAGACTTTGCCGTTTTCTTCACTTTTATGCTCCAAAAACGTCCAAAATGGCTTCTTTTCCAGAATTCACTCTCCAAGTACCTAAAATCACAAAAAGAACGATTTAGGGCAATATTTGATCAAATAAATTTGGATTCGGGCTTAAATGACCCCCTAAAAACGGATCATTTTTCGCCTCATCAGAACCCATCTGAGGGTTCCGCCGTATCCGCCAGACCTGCTGTTTGTTTTGCTATAAATACCAAGCCACTTGTTAATTTTCATCCATCACTTTAGGACATATATTTCACATATTCTTTCAACTAACTCAGTAACATTTGACTTGTGTGATCCTCTTATGTAGCAAGTGAGTTCACAAGTTCATCCAAGAAGTTACAAGTTTCAACTCAAAAGTTGCAAGACTTGTTAGCTTTGTTATGTATAAGCTTTGGTTGTTTATACTTCATTTGTATTGTGTGTAGAAGTGATCGGTTAGTATTTTAGGCCTCAAAATACAAAGTGTGACGGGAGTGGTTGTACCCTTGTAAAAGAACTCGACATCTAGCTTAGTGTTGGTAAAAGTGTAAGCGACGACGGGAGTGGTTGCACCCTTGTAAAAGAACTCGACATCTAGCTTAGTGTCGGTAAAAGTGTAAGCGACGTTGTAAAGGTTTCTCCACCGGGAAAGGAGCTTGTTGATTAGTGCTTATAACTCTCGAGTTGGAAACTCGGGGCGTGGATGTAGGACAAGGAAAAAGAGTCCTTGTAGCCGAACCACGATAAACAATCGTGTTGTGGTTTGATCGTTTCTTTCTTTGTCTTTGCTTATTACATATTGTCTTTAGTTAGAATTGTTAAGTACACGTAAAGCTTTTCAAAGAATCAAACAAGTAATTTGAGTTTATATCTTTAAACAAACGTAAAGTTTTTAAAAGATAATCAAGTTAAAAAGCGGTAAACTATTCAACCCCCCTTCTACTTTTTCACAATACTTACAACCAAACGCCCCCTGAAACGGGCTGTGGAGCTAGCTGACAGTGGGTAAAAGACTCGACCGACTCCACAAATACTAACTAATACTAAACTATATTCTAACTAATATGATAAATACTACGAGCTACAATATGCTAAACCATACTCGGGGTGACCGAGTCTTCATATGAATAAACGTATTCCTAACAGTGGTGACAATGAATTATGGTACATGGGTAGTGATGACGAAGAATACTTGATACAAAGTTTGTTGTTGTTGTTGTTGTTGTTGATACATTTGTTGGTTATACATAGGTACAAACGGATTGTTCGGGTAAATAGGTTGTTGTTGTGGTGGTCGTGATTGTGTCGTGTATAAAATTGTGGGTTGAAAACTAAAGGTTGATGAGTGACCCAAACAAAATCGGAATTGAATGTTGGAACGTTTTGTTGGCGACGTGTTATTGGTGTATTTGTCTTGTGAGTTTTTTGAGTTGAGAAGTGTATATAAAAGTGTAAAAAATTGTGTTTAAAAATAAAATAAAAATAAAAAGTCGTTGAAGTATTTATAGTGACTAGCAGGGTACCCGCGCATTGTGGCGGCGGGTACCCTAAAATAAAATTTTTCGGTGAATCATGTATTTTAGTTTATTCCGTTCTTTTCAACAATAAATTTACAGATATCAAGAATTTCGTTTTGCTCGTGCCCGTTCGGGCTCGAGCCCGTTTGATCCGTGCCCGTTCAGGCTCGAGAGCCCGCTCTGGCTTGAAGATTTGTATAATGTGCTTTATTATTTGTATTAGTGACATTTAATGCAGAAATTGTGTTTAAGTTGGTTGTACAATATGCTTGATAATTTGTATTTCTTATGTTAAAGGTGTTTTAATAACTGCATTACTTGTATTTATGACCAGTTAATTAATTGTATTTAATATATACATAATGATTTATTTATTGTATTTAATGTTAGTATTTCTATTCTAATTAGTTGTAATTTGAGCTTAAGAACTTGTAAATGTTAGAAAATGTGTTAGTTACCTGTACTTTTAGCTTTATAACTTGAATTACTAAATTTTAAGAGTTTCTATATTAAATAGGTCTTCCTCTATTATAAGATAGTAAGATAAGATAAAGCTATTTAAAGTTAAGTTTTTAAAAAAGATGAACTATTGGCGTCTCATTTCACTCACACCAACTCGGTCAATGGAACGACCAAGTTCTCACCAAACAATACCACGTCGATATGGGTGTTTGTTTTAAGACCAACGTATGGGTAGGAGTGGACGACGCGTCCAAGAACCCTTACTACACCCGGCCTTATTATTTTGATACTTCCTCATTATAGTTGAAATTGACTTATGTTTCGTTACCTTTCTCTGAAACAACAATTTTATATTAATTATAATCTTCAACTAACTGGGATCTCAATGTGTTACGTTTTGAGAATTACCAGTACATTTCAGTTTCAGTGTTCGTTATTTCGGGGTTGTTTCTTTGTTGTGTTTATTTTACGCGCATGTGGTGACACTCTTGAGATCCTCATCAATAGTACTATGCAACCGGGCAAAAAACAATCGATCTTGGACAAAAACAATCGAGCTGTTGAAAGTAGTAGCAGCTTGGACAAAAATCCACGGGAAAATATCGCAGCATTTTATATGAGACCAATAACTTACAACACTGAACACAAATTTCACCAAGATCAACCACAACACGAGAAAACTGAAAGAAAGATAATTGAGCACAACAGTTATCTCAACTTATTTCAAGAAATGATACATTTTGTGTTATTTCAAGTAATGATATGTTTAACCAATCAAAAAGTTAACCCAACTAGTGTACAAAAAGATTCAGCTTGGCGATCTATAACGAATTTGCTTTATATGTAATGCCGAGTACAACTGTTGCATTCAATATTTCAATAACATAGTACAACTGTTGCATTCAATGTTTTTAACACACCATAGCTCTAACTCAGAGATCATGAAACAAGCTTTTGATTGCTGATTACACAAGAGAAAGCATTCATTTTGTTATGTAATGTAGTAGCAATATTAGATTAACTATAAAAAACCAACAACTATGCAAATCTAAAATATCCCTCATACACCAAAAACAAAAGGGAAACATGAAAAAGAAAACATAAAAGTAAACTCGAACCTAAAACATTAGCATGAGACATACTCGAACATCCTTTCACCTTCGACACTTCCAAGCAGAAACCGAGAAAAGAGGCCGATCTTGCCAACACATCACCACACACCCATTCTCTTCTTTGATTCTACACCCATCACAACTATAACCTTGAAGCAATCTTCGTGCCTGCAGCAGAGCATAATAGCTCAAAGGCACACACCCGAATCCAGCCACATCTAGTCTTTGAAACCACTTATCGAGTTTTTCATGTCTCTCCTTTCTCTCCCCACCTTCACAAGCTATAACGTTCTTGATCTCTTCCCCAAATAACATCTTTTCCACCTTCAGTCTCTCCATTGAAGTCCGTGGTAAAGTGGACTCCAAACAATCGAATAATGCAGCATAAAAGTAGAGAGATTCAGAAAGTCTCTCCATTAGACCAGATTTGTTATGATCAGAATCTTGTTCAACTACCACCATAACCTTCGGGGATACACCCCTCAAGGCCGTTAGAAATCCTTCTATTTTTGTAGAAGCGATAGCACTAGATAAAGGCGAAGACGAGGCCGTATCTTGACTAAGGCTATACCCATTGGCCAAATCTTTTGGATTCACTTGGAGGACTCTTTGCAAGTGAACTCCATTTGAATTCTTTTTTGATTTAACCACTTCATCATCGGGTGCCAACAACGAATGAAACTGTAGAACCGAGCTTATAGCTAAAGCCTCGCCTGTTTTAACATTCAGTTTCTCAACATCAAGATTCTCTATTGTGCTCACAATGGGATTGAACTGAAATGGGATATCTAACTTCTCAGCTTCTTCAATCAAAATTCGAGCCATTTGGTCTAAAACCTCTTTTTGTTGATGAACACCGGTAATCCTCAAATGCGGAGGCCCTTCAGGGCGCGCACTCAAATCACGTAGAAGTGCGCGCCACTGAGTAGGCTCAGCAGCATTAAGATCAACAACATGAACAATCTTCTCCCCTTCCATAGCTTCTATTATGACTTGATTAGTAATCACAAATGCTATTTTCAAATAAGGGAAGTACTCAAAAAACAACTTCCTAACCAAAATATTCTCAGAGGCAAGGGATATCCTAGTAGAATGAAGCGCTTTATAAATACCAGGCCATGTTTTAAGGATTCGGTTAGCAAGTGCTTCAGCGAAATACGAAGCAATTCGCTGCATTGTATCACCTTCAGGTGAGGCTAGGTGGGAGATTTGGTCAAGGGCGATATTGGCATGTTCAAAGTTTCCTGAAGCTACATGTTTAGCACAAGTGAGTAATAAATGAATTAAACACAAACCCCTTTCTTCTGATTTGAGCTCTTTGAGCCATGGGTATGGTGAAGGTGACATAGACATTGTTGGAAACATTTGAACTGGTGTTGAAGTCACAGATGATGACCCATCATCTTGAAACATTGGAGGATTTCAATAACAAATATTACTACCAATCACAATTATCAAAAACCCAATTCAACTTGAATTGAGCTGAAAATTATCAAAATTCCTTAATGGGTTTTCAAATTCATCAAAAACCCAATTGAAATCACACAAAAACTTCAAAATCCGATCACAAAAGAAGCTTGAACTCAATTAGGGGGTTTTGGAGAGAAAAAGTGGAAATAAGCAAAAGAATTAAAATTCCTTAATGGGTTTTGCAATTCATGAAAAACCCACCTCAAATCACTAAAAAAATGAAGATTGAAGATAAAGGGGGGTTTGTAGAAAGAAAGAGATAATGAAATGAAATGAGGAACAGTTGGAATTTTAATGGAGTCGAGTCAGTCAGTCAGGCGGTTTGAAAGAAAGAAAGAAAGAAAGGTGTGAATGAATAAAAGACAAATTGCGATTTGTTTTTATCTTCACCGATTTTATGTCGATTTGTATTACAGAGAATATTATGCCACAAATTTCAATAAAAGGAAAAAAAGCACTTTGTCTTTTACTCTCTTTACCAAAACTGCTTTTTCTAAATACTTGTCTTTATTTAAGATGGATAGGAATCATCATCTATACAAACAAACAGGCAAGAAACTTCATGCTATTTACTACTAGTATATATTTTCTACTTTAATGCTTATGTTGTATTTTTATCTGTTTTCTTTTGTTAAAGAATAAACTTTTCTTCCTGTCTATAGAGGTAAAAAGAAATCATACATCTAGAGACCCACATGTTCACACTAAATCCTCATTTGGGTATCTTTTACTTAAATAAATGCTGTATTTAGTGTTTGGTCTTTTATACAAATCAGAATGGTGATGATAGTGTTAAACTTTGTATACAGTTATACATTATATATAGCTGCGTCCGTTAAGTAACACTTCTCTTGAAAAATGATATAGTTATCCAAGACAAACAAGTTAGAAAGTCACCAAAACTTGGCTTCGATGGCAACCGATTTCCTCTTAGTGTGAAATATACTTTCGGTTTTTAGTGTCAAAGAACGTTGAATATGAGATTATCGTTTTGTATTAAAAAAAAAAAAGTGAGGCTTTATTGAATAATTAATTAGTTGAACCTATTTTTGTACGGAGTAATTGTTTTTGGAATGATGCTAGTAATTGAATCTACTGCACAAGCTTTAATAGGTAAACTTCTTACTACATTTTTTAACTTATCCTCTTACATTTAAAATGATGACAAACAGGGTTGAGCAAAAGGTCAAATCTTACTCAAGCAAACCCGACTCAACTAGAAAACCGACTAAAGATAAAACGTGAACCGAGAATCGAATCGAGTAAAACCAATTGAAACTGAACCAAACCGAATAAGGTCGGGTCGATTTAGCTAGTTCAAACCGAATATAGTTGTGTTTTAACCCGAACCGGATAAAACCGAAATAATTATACAAAATCGAAAACCGAACCAAATAAGGTCGGTTCAGTTAGGTCCGGTTCAGGTCGGTTTATCGAGTTGGGTCGGTTTTCGGTTGATTTTACTCGACCCTAATGACAAGTGTTAAAATTAAAGAAAGGATTCAAAAGATAAACAGTGAATTACACTTGTCAATTTTTATATTGAGTATAAAGATAACTAGCAAGATGTAGTAAGAATGTATAGTATTGCTCTTGTAATAATTTTGACAGATAATCATATTTTGCCACATTTACAATTGCGTACATGAGCCGATGCATATAAGTGATTTATGCGGTTATGCCATCATATTTAGTCGTAATAGTGACCAATATCACAACCGCTAATTCATCGTCACTTCAGGTTCTCACTTCATAACCAACATCACCACTAATATAGTTAAAATATTATGCCTTTCTAAAAAAAATAGCACAACTAACATTACCACCAAACACATATCATGATTAAACACAAATATACTCACAAAAATTAAAAAATCACTTTTACACACACGACGACAACCCTCCACACTTCCCACAATTCGATCATCTAAACTACCGAGTTCTCCTTTTTTCCGACCTAGCACACGTCTTTTATGGGCCAAGGTAATAAGGTAGCACACGTCTAAAATGGCTTATTACCACTAGTCTTGGCATCTTAGCTACATGTCTTTTTTTTTTTTTGGAATTATCATATACTGACCATAGCAAACTTACAGATTTCATATAGTAAATTTTCGTTTCAGTAGTGGTGGGTTGTACATAAAAGTTACCAAAAGAATTATTATTGGGAAGATAAAATACATAGAGACAAAAAAGATTTTGGAAAAGGTTTTTGTCATGTTTTAAGGTGGAGTGGGGAATCAACGAAGGGTGGCCAAAACACCTTTTGCTTTTATTATCTCATCTATTTGCATACTTCCAAACAAACTCTACCAAAACCAAAAGCTAGATGCTCATCATCACAATTTACCAACTTTTTGTAAATTATAATTATAAAAATATAACACCTTCTATATGAAAAACTAAATAAAGCATTTAACCAAGACATCAGATTTAATCTTAAGAAATGTATAGTTCCTACTTAAATAAGGGCAAGTTATTTGGACCCCCTCATAAGGAGAGTTTCTAATCATTGCACACATTACCGGTTTGTACGGTGTGCATCGCGAGTTGTATGATTTGATTAAACCCTTTTGATGTGACAATATAGGGAGGGTTTGTATAACACAACCCGGGCTATGTTATACAAACCCTCCCTATTTTATCACATCAAAGGGGTTTGGTCAAACCATACAACCTGTGATGCACATCGTACAAGCCGGTGATGCATCTAATGATTGGATACCCTCCCTATAGGAGGGTGTGGATAACTCACCCTGGGGCTATGTTATACAAACCTCCCTATGTTGTCACATCAGAGGGTTTAGTATACAAACCCTCTCTATATTGTCACATCAAGAAGATTTGGTCAACTCATACAACTCATAATGCATACCGTACAAGTCAGTAATGCGTCCAATTATTGGATACCCTCCCTATAAGAGGGTGTGGATAACTTGTCCCATTTGAGAAACAGTAAAAGATAGAAATGATTCAACATTATTTTTATGGAATCAAAATGTCAAATCCTTCTTTCCAACAATAGGGCCAGGGAAGAAGAAGTAATAATAAAAGAAAAATACTAGTATTTGAAATATTTGTATGTAATAAAAAAGAAAAGAGACATAATAATCACGAGAGTAATAATAAATTATTTGATAGGCAAGTATGGTAGTAGGGAGGTGATTTGCACACTTCCAAAATTGATTGGGACACTCAAATTATGAGTGTCTTGACATTTATACCCTCACATCATTTTTATTTATTTTCACCCTGTAAGGGTATAAATGTCAAAACACTCATAATTTGAGTGTCCCAATCAATTGTTGGAGTGTGCAAATCATCTCCCATGGTAGTATTATGAATGTTGAAAGTCTAAAGTGGTTAGGAAAAAGTTAAGAGATTTGTTTGGTAGTGGAAGAAGAAGGCAAAAGAGGCTTCAAATGGGCATATTGAAGACAAGAAGACAATGAGTTTATGCAAAACTCCAAATACGAAATGCCACCGTTTTTCCACTTGTTAGTTGTTACCTCAATTCGAGACGCTCGTGGGTGCCACCACTGCCACCCATCTATTCTCACCATATGGCTATTATTACTTTTTCATTCTCTACCTACTTTCTTTTTTACGTGTGTTTTATTATCTGACATCTCAAAATAAATTTACTTTTGATTTGATAGTGTAAAAATTAAAATGTTTAACTTAAAATGAAGAAGCGGTTTGTCAAAAGTATATATTAAAAGTTCCGGCCAGGATGATTGGGAAAGATCAAAGCAATCTGAACCGCTCACATCACATTAAAAGAAGTAGTTGTCGCAATTATTTAACTGTTAAATGATACACATCACTCTTTACCCATCAACGTTCAAAAGTTCAAAAGAGACCAGGGTGACTGAACAACTGTATAACTCAACCATATTTTTGACAAGTGTCTCTCATTTTTTTTAGCAACTTGTACTTTAAGGCAATTTGTATGAGGCAATTTGTACGTTTAATGTACTTAATATGAAAATAAGAGACAGTTATCAAGATATGATTGAGTTACCCAATAGTATAATCGTCATGATCTCTTTTGGACTTTTGAAAGTTGCCCAATAGTACACTTATCAAAACCTTTTCTTACTTTTGAAAGTTGATCTGACTTTGCGCGACTGTTTCCTTTTGAGAATTTTCTTTTATTTTTAAGATTCGTATAACAAAATTTATATTTTTTTGACTCTTCGTTGTGTAGCTGTGGAAAATTCACGATGCAAGTTCATTTAGTGTTAAATCACTATGATTATCAAATAAGTGGTTCAGGACAATATAGATCGATATAATGGAAGGTGCAGATTGGAATTGGTTTTACCTACAAAGGGGATATGAAGGCCCCATCTAAAAACTTTTACGTAGTAATTGAGTTCTAAAAATATTAGATTGCACAAAAAGTAATTTTTGTATTGAAGAAAAGGTTTTAGAAGATCAAACAGGTCCGTTGAGCATCTTGTGGCTATGTCATACTCCGTAATAGATAGGAACACTTGCCCGGATCGACTTTTAAATCATAATTGCCACTAAAAATTGCACACTTATTTCTACACATTTCTAAAAATTGTGTCAAATTTTCTTACATTGTTTACATTTAGGTGCCTTAGAGTTATCCGTCACGCGTTATAGCAAAAAGTGTTGCATTCTCAGCATATTTTTCTTATAGTTCGGAACCTATAACTTAAATAAAAAAAACACCCTCACTCCATCACCCAAGTTATAGGACACTCTTAGCCCATACAAAACCTAATAAAACGCAAATATAACACACACACAAAAAATGGAAATGACCGATACATCGACTTATCATAACGGCGCTAGAACTGATGGCACTATTGCCGTCCTCGTGTTATTGGCTAGCGTTTTCCATCTGCACGAGCCTTTTCAACCACCCACATTGGGTGCTCTTATAAATGTGTAGAGTTATGTTAATAAGTGTGAAGATATATAAATAATCATCCTAGTTTTCACACTTAAATGTAAGGAAAAAAGTTCATACTTACAAGTGTGGAGATATTAAAATTTGTCCGAGATCAATTTGTCACGCTCATGTTCTCCATGCTTCCTCTTGTAAGAATAAATTGGGTGTGACAAATTAAATTTTACACTTGTAAGTGTTGGCAAATTTTAAATCTCACCACACTTACAAGTGTGAACTGTTTTCAATCTTTCCACACTTGAAATTTGTTCACACTTACATATATAACAAAATTTTACACATGTATAAGTGTGAATCAACTAGAAAAAAAAATTACGCAACGCACTTTTTAAATGTGTGAAGAATAAAGTGTGTAAAAATGACATTTTTCTTGCAGTGTGCTCTAGCAAATAATTAAAGAAAAATAGGCAAATGGGAGATAAAAACTAGAAGAGAAAGAAACTAATTATATAATAGATTCACTAATTATTTAATTGTTGGTGGGTAAATATGTGTTATCCGGAAAAAGAAGGACTCAATGATAATTCTCGTTTACCGGAACTAGAAGTAAAAAGTTGGGTTGATAGCAATAGGCCCCAAAACTACCACTTGGATTTGGAACCTAAATGCGGATGCTTGCGATTCGATAACCATACTAATGATTTGGAAGAGATCTCACGAAAAGTATTTACGCTCTGTTCTCGAGGTTTTTTTTTTTTTTTTTTTTTTTTTTTTTTTTTTTAAGGAGTAGAAATGATAGGTAAAGAAGAGTAAATAAAAGAAGTGAAAAGAAAAGAAAGTTGCATTTATATTTCATGTTCTTGAGTTGAAAGAAAATGAACGGAAATGGAAGGAAAATTAACAAAATCGTGTTTCCTTCCAAATCCGCCCATATTTGGGCGGAAAATTTTGGTGGAAAAAACTTTTTAATTTTCCTATCAAATCCTTCATATTTCATTTCTTTTTTGTTTGATAGAAACTCGAGAACACAATAATTTTTCTATTTTCTTTCATTTCCTTTCAAAAACAAACTCGAGAACGGTGCGCATTTCGGTCAACTCTCCATCATCTTCCTTTGAGTGAGTCACATACTTGCATGTATTTTCTCGAGTGTTCTACCAATCTAAGGCTGTTTTGTTTCGAATATGTCAATAGAACATGTGTGAAACTCAATATTTCGGAATGAGCGGCACACAAAAACTATTGATATTCCATGTATATATGGAACTCAATATTTTGCAATGACAATTTTAGCATGAAAGGTATAAAACAAGTGTTGATCAAGGTTTATACGAGACAAAACCATCAAAGATCTTATATATTAATAGTAACTAGCATGGTACCCCGCGCAAAGCAGCGGATTCGAAGGCGAATGTTGTTTAACGATTTGATTATAGGTACCCGTCGTCAAATGTCGTTTAACGAATCTTATTTGAAGGCGAATTGAATTGTATTTGAGTTTTTCTTTTTGAATGAGTAAGATTAAAATTAGAGCTGGCATATCGTGTCTGACACGACACGATAAGACACGAACACGAATGACCTAAACACGAACACGACACGATAACAATTCGTGTCACTTTTTTCGAACACGAACACGACACGAAAATTAAAAGGTTACACGATAAGGAACTTGTTAAGGGACCTGTTAACAAAAATGCTAAATTTAAACCAAAAAAACATAAGCAAACCTGTTAAGGGACCTGTTAAAGAACCTGTTCTCATATATCAAAACGAGACCTTAATAACATCACATCGAGGTCAAATAAACTAATCCTAACACCCTCAAGAACATCACATCGAGGTCAAAATAATCAAGAAAAGTTATATAAGCCCGAGCTAGCACAAGCCGAGAGCTTGTGCTCTCGGTTGAGTCTCGACACCCACAAAAACATAGAAACCCGGATACCAAATCTTGTTTAAAACCTCGTTTTATATGTAAACCCACATTTATATCACGTTTTTAATCAAAACCCAACAAAAAGTATACAACTCGTGACCCTAGGTCACGATCTCGCCAATACCGAGTCACAAACGAGCGTGACTCGGCCTTACCTTCAATCTTGACAAGAAAACAACGTAAGAACTCGAGCAACACAGAAAATGAGGCGCGTTTGGTTTATAACGAGGTCAAAAGAAAGAAATATTGGCACGTGTAGTAGTGGATCGAGAAGAGGAGGTGATGGGGAATCGAATGGTGGTGGTTGTGTGGTGTGGTGACCGGCGGTGAGGTGATGGCGGCCGAAAAAAGGGTCCGCTGCTAGGGTTTTTGGTTGAGAGAAATGATGAAGATGCGTGGTTGTGTTTGTGTTGTGTTTGTGACCGGTCCACACAAGGACCATATATCCATCTTTACTAACATTGTAACAGTAACAGGTCTCTTAACGTGTCTTAACAGGTCCGGACCTGTTAAGACACGAAACCTGTTAATTTCATTCGTGTCTTAATAGGTCCGGACCTGTTAAGACCTGACACGAAACCTGTTAAGAACAGGTCGTGTCGTGTCGTGTTAACAGGTTTCGTGTCAAAATTGCCAGCTCTAATTAAAATGCTATCAGAAAAACATGTGTTTGATGTTGCTTATTAGAAGAAAAAATAGAAAGGGATAAAAAATCAAATAAACAATAAACTAATAAGGCTCGTGTAAATATTCACAAAAGTGTATTTGATTGTGCAATAAATGTAGTATATGTATATGTATTTGGTTGTGCAATAAATAAACAAAAGTTCATTGTATTCTAGTGGTTGAAATATTTTGTTTTTCACGAAACATCACATGGCACTCTAAGTTTTGATTTTAGTCGTCATGCGTCCAAAACTTGAGATTTTGAGGCTCAATGCGTCCCTTCAACATTATTTGTTGTTTTGTTTTGTTTTTAATGAAGGGCATAACGGTCATTTCATATATTTGGATTATTACTCATCTAAATCTCTTCCTCTACTCTTCTTCTTTCACTTTTAATGTTTTGTTTTGTAATGATCAGTTCCAAAGCATGTAAGGTACCGTTGATGCAACTGGCTCTATTTAAAAGTTTTGATTTTGTTCTAATAAATTTGTATCAATTTTGAATATGAAAGTCGATTGTTTAACCTTAAACAGTTGACTTCAATTTGTTAAGTAGAGTTTTCGATTGAGTTGCTCTTGTTTTTTGCAGGCTTGTTATTAATGAAGAAAGAAGAAGCTAACTTTACACCTTACATTTCTCGTTGATGGACGAGTGTAAGAAACAGGGAGAAGTCAAATTGTCATTTGGAACAAATCCGACTAACGTGTTGTACAACGATTGTATACAATCACTGTTTTGTTATTGTGCATTTGATTAGTTGTTTTTTAACCAAAGTTCCACAAACATGATGTAGTAATCTTTTTCTGTTGCAAGTAAAAAACATTTGCATTTATTTTCATTAGCTACACAGTAGTAAGTTAGATAGGATAGTAAATATGCAGTCATATTACATCATAAATCAAAGTGCACAAGCTCAAATTTCAAGCTTGAGAACTTGTACTTGGCGGTGTTTGATGCAACTCTTTTCCAAACTTCTCATTCTTCCCGCACTCTTCCTTTTCATCAACATGCAAATCATCATCTATCGTTATTGAAACAGCTTTCGTACCAAGAGGACCTTCCACGACATTCTCCCTCACTTTCAAATGCTCGTCAACATGCACCATTTCGTTTTTGCTAGTCGTCTTCTTGCATTTCCACTTCTTAATGATGTAACACAAAGCAAATAATGTAGGTGCTAAGAAGAAAAAACAACCAAATGACACAAGCACTACGAATACAACGGTTGCCATTGTCAATTCTATTTGGTTTATTTGATGATATTGATTCAGGTTCTAAATAGGTTTTTTAGATGGGTTTGATATGCAGAAAGAAGTTTTTAAGGATGGTTATATGTAGCATTGCATGTGCTGGACTAATGCATGACTTCTAAGTTTTAAGAAGCTTAACTTGACTAGGATATTTTAAGCAAGTATGTTGATTGATTGCATTGTAAGACACTTCTCAAAGATTTCAAAGTACCATTCCATTTTTATTTGTTTCGAGTCTTTACCATATTCAATTTATGGATTGTTAATAAAAGTAATGTCACAAGAACACGGAATATCGTATTTACATATATTTTCTTTAGTGAAAGAGAAGGTTTGCTATTAAAATTGTAATAAGAATAATAAGGCCATCCACTATGTGTTGGAATTATAATATCATGACAATCATATAAAATAAACCAAACACATTAATTTAGCATAGCGGAAGCAATTATAACAAGATCATATAACATGTAATTAATTAATCAATAATAAATAGTAAACATACCTTTGTGATTTTAGCCCGAACAAGAATCAATTGCAATCTTCAAATCAAGAACCCTAATTAGGGTTTATGTGGATTATAAGAATTACCCCTTACTTCTTTTGTAATTCAATCCAAGAATCAAACAATAGTGTGTTTGAATCACGTTCTTGTACACACGTACTATTAGCGATTCGATGTGAATGCTAGTTCTTGATCACAATAAATTTACCAAATACTTTGTAATGTTCAAGGTTACTCGCAAATCCCTTTTCTTGGGGTTTCGCTCGTTACCCTATGAACAAGAGAAGAAAAGAAGAAGTTTGACCTTCTATTGAAATCAAGTGTACCAAAGGATGAATACATGGGGATGTATTTATACCCTTATGATAGATATCAAGTTTGCTATGGTTTCCGATGTGGGATTCCATAGTTTCGACCAAAACAAGCTCAAGAGAGGATTTCTAGAACCTTCTCTTGTCTTGTTTTACTTTCTTCGTATCCCGTTGACATTTACTGATCGTTAGTAAATTCCATTAATTACCTAACGCTCTTTAGTCGTTTATTGTGAATTAACTAATTAAATATAACATTTTATATTAATTATTTAAACATTGAGTCTCATACGTAAAGTGTGCAATCCCGTGATCTCGAGTTCGATCCTAACATACGACTACTAAAATAATGTCCATAAACTAACAGCTCCCACTTGGACATATTTTTATAGTGTAATCACATCGGTTAGCGTCTAGCAACACTTCGATGCCTCTAGTACAACTCGAGTAAGGCTCTTGGAAAAACCTTTTAATGATTTCTCATTATTATTATTATCCCTTTGTTTCTAATACTACGTTAATAAGGATATGGATCAAAGTCATTCCTTAATTAACCATTCTGTTTCTCGTTGTTAGTGATTGATCAAGATTACCAAATCATCTGAACATATTCAGGGAAGATCTTGGGCACGACCATGCAAACATCTTGACAACCCTACGAGGGGCCCAGCAGTATTAAACTCCAAAACTAAATTTGAAGGAACAAATTCTATCTTGACTACAAGCAAAACTCACAAACTTTGTAACACTTTCGAAAACAACCCTTATGACTACCAGTTACGTATAGCGTTAAGTTGTTCCACAAAAATGTACTACATTCATGACACTTATCTTGCATCTCAAGTCTGAGGATAGCTTCTCATGATTTACTTAATAACAAAATCCATAAAGTAACATCATGTAGTTGGGATAAGTCCTATATTCGTTATCATCGAATATCATCTGAAATGGTATGTCTACGCATCAATATACTTTAAGTATATTATACCAACCTTCAGATTTGTCTTGATTTAATAATATTTCCATATTATTAACTGACAACGGACAATTTAGAATAACATTTATTCATGGATTAAACATACAAATATATGATACAATATATTATAAATTAAACATACCATGTATTTTAATTTATCATAATAATTGTTTAACATCCCTTATTCAAATACTAAATAGATCAATGCATGATACTCTTGTTGATGAATTATGTCTCAAGCAATGACATTCATACTTGTTGACAAGACATAAATCATCTAACTTTGATCTATCGGAATTTTAAGAATACTTATTTCAAGAATTCAACTATTGAAATTCTTATATGTGCATAGTCAACTATTTTGATAATGCCATATTTCATAAAAATGTGAGACATCCTTAACCACCAATTTATGATAATTAAACTTCTAAACATTTTAAAGTTTAAAGTATTCTTATTCTCTTAATGTATAATGCAACTTATGCTTTTAGTAAGCACAACTAGTACATATAGCAAAGAACGAAATCCTTACCATAACTAGTATTGAGTGTCATCTCAATTTCAATAACATCATTGTATGCAACAATATACTATTAAAACATTCCGTAAACATTAATATCTATTGTGTAATGTTTGATGCCCTTCAAACTTTCAAGTTTGTTGGCAATGACAATTTTCACAACAATTGAAAAATTGTTCATCTATAGAATTTTGAAGCTGTTCCAGATTTAGGATGTGATTCTATAATCAAACATATTCATGTAGAATATTACACAAGTTATCTAATAACCTTTAAATTAGATATTAATATTGCTAAATCATCTTGTAATCAAGCATGATATAACAAAACATGATATGCATGAAAAATCTTTGAGTCATACTTAGATTTTATTCATGTTATGTGTAACAATTCGTAATTTCAGGTTAATTTCTATTTCCGGAAAATTTTACTATTCATGTTACTATTCATTTCTTTCTGAAATTTTCTCGAAAGTTGATTTTTATTTCATATTCTCGAGTGATAAATCATTTCCATGGCAAATTAAATGTTTGACACTCGTCAGATCATTTTCATGAAAGTTACTAAGGAATTACACAGAATTACACGTTTTAGGGTAAAACGGCAATCAGAAATTCTACGCACAACGAAATTTGACCCCGTCAGGTGACCCCACATCAGAAAAATGTTTAACACACTCATGATTTATTTGAGAATAAATCATGACTAAGAAAAATCATGGCCAAAATAAACTTCGACCGTGAAAAACTGGAATTTTCAGTTTTAAGCGTTTTTACTCAGCCGTAACCCTAGCCTATACCTGCACCGCATTTCTAAGACGATTTGAGCTTTCAACTTATTAAAATAAGTCAACATATTTTTCCCTTCTCCATTGACTAAAAATCATTCCTTGATTTTATAAGTCATTTCGTGATTTTTAGGCTTACGGTTTGATGTCTAAAAGACATTTAACACCAACCGACACTAGACTGAGCCCAGTCTAGACATTATAAGTCATTTTAAATCATTTATATCATATTAGAAAAGTAACATTTTACTTTTCTCAATTTTACGCAATATTCGTACATTTTACGTATTACGCGTTTTAGACCCGTGTTTCCAGTTTTTAGCAGGGTTTACCACCCAAATGGAACCTGCCACTCATTTTATATTTTATTATGGGACATATGGACATGTCTAACAATACTTTAAAGTTTCATAATTTTACGACACCCGGTTTTACATTTTGAGGCCTAATCATTTACGGTTGACATTTCCCGGAGTCAAAACTCATCCTAATATCTAGATATTATCATCCAAAGCACACCTCACCCCCCTTATCCATATTGAACCGACTTAGGGGGGGGGAGTCACCCTTGAGGTGGCTTGATCTTGTATCATGAGGTCTTGGATGGTTTACATGTGTTTTTGGCAAGAAAATATCCTAAGGAAACTAACCTCCTCATGAGACTATAAAAAGCCCCTCTCCCCCCCTTCCTTTGGCCGTCCATCACCAACACCACAACACTCTCTCCATAGCTTAATTTCCTTCAAAGTTCTAGCAAGGTTCAAGTGTTTCTTCAAGGTAGAAACCCTAGTTGATCTTAGGTTACCAAAACTCTTCCAAACCCTAACATACTTGGTGATTTATCTTGAGTTTAAATCCACTCAATTCACCTCAATCTTCATCATTCATCTTTCAAGAATACCAAGGGTAGAAAGTTTGCATGAAGTGAAAAAGGTTGAAGCAAGTCTATCAAAGTCCATTTCCTTACTTGTTACTCCTTTCTTTAATTAGAAAGCCAAAAGTTGTAAGCCTAAACCTAACTTGCTTCTTGTTTATTAATCATGTTCATATCATTTACATGTTATTCTTGCTATATTATGTGTTGTATTTATGTCCATGATGTATAAAAATGAGTAAAAGATGTTGTTATAATGGATCGTTGAAACAAGTTACTAAAACAAGCAAACTAGTGAATTTCTTGGTAAGACCTGATCAAAATGATAAAAATTTAATATTGGATTATTACATATTACAGTAGAGGACTTAACAAGGAAACCGTAGTAATTTGAACCACCTAAAAAGAGTATACGAGTCAAAAGTTATGGCGATTTGAAGTTACCAAAGATTTCCGGCAAAACTACCTAAAAAGCTTTTGTGACAGAACCTAAAACACGCAAAAAGAGGCCTTTCTGGTCTGATTCATGAAAAAGTTAAAACACGAAAGTTGTCCGGAATCACGTTTTTGTTCAGGAACAAAGAGGCTCGAGCCTTGAAAATCAATAGCGAGTGAGATATTTCTCAGTTTCTTAACAGCTATTTACATGTTTATAAGTCACTATACTATTGTTATACTTTCAAAGAAACAAGAGGTCTTATGACCTATAAACAAGACCACCACCATGGCTAGAGCCAAGGTTGAGTCACATGACCTTGGAACAAGGACCAAAGGTCATGGCTAGGCCATGACGAAATGACCATACCAACTTACATAGGCGTAAACATGAATCAATGAATTAGGCGATAACATGAACAAGCAATTTGGATCTACTTCACTTAAAAGGAAACCATGAGATATTACCAAGAGAAAATGGTCATACAAGACTTATGAAACTACCCCTAATAACAATCTTCATGTACTAATAAACTTTTCTAAGTTTATTCAAATAACGGACTTGTAACTTTTCGGATCAAAACTTATATCTATATATTTTATCAACTACTACAATAGTAGGGAGCCTCATGTGAGGAGTTCATTATGTAAGCCGTCGAGATGAGTTGTGGATTTACGAGTTAAAGTGTCCTGGCTCCTCGAACGCTTACTAACATGACTTCTGAATTATGTCGGCCCGAACGGTAGTAAACGATATACCAAAACATACATGTTTCATGAATCTTTCTTTCAAAGACTTATACTATACATCATACCACATCATGGACTAAATGCAAGATATATATATAGGCACTACTTCATATTCTTTACTCCGATCCTAAGTCGCGACATTCTTTTATAGGTTGCTTGTAGAAACCTTCACGATTCGACCATCACATTCATTACTCACTACATAACTTAAGGTGAGTTCGTAGCCCCACTTTCTATTGTTTAACTATTTTACAAATCCATGGGGGGAATACATGCTATTATTTTTCTACTCGAACACAATGCTT
Source organism: Artemisia argyi (assembly GCA_030686995.1). Taxonomy (NCBI): domain Eukaryota; kingdom Viridiplantae; phylum Streptophyta; class Magnoliopsida; order Asterales; family Asteraceae; genus Artemisia; species Artemisia argyi. The sequence goes on from CM060709.1 coordinate 105,735,818, forward strand.
TCTATTGTATGCTACACGACGATGTTTTATTATCACTAAGTAACGATTGCCATGTTCGAAGTCCCTATATCATGAACCATTAGTCACTACCTTTAGTGAGCGCGAATATTGTGAATAGATCTATTGGGATTGACGGATCCCATTTGTGTTGAACAACGATGAGATCACACAAATGCACTATATTTGAGATTTAGCGGTATAATGGCAAAAGTACCTTGGTAGGGCTTCTATAATGCCAATTTTGTTGGTTCGATGTTAATGCTTTGGTTGCATGAGCTTAGTGAAATAAATAACGATTTTGTTTTCTAACTATGAGTGTGAGTCTATAGCTCACACTACGACATATTGTGTTCAAACGATTTAACTAAACTCTACGAATTCCACTCAACCTTTGTGTTGACCTCTCAAGCATGTATTTCAGGTTTATGACGATCAAGGATGGCACGGAAGGACACGGATACTCAAGAGGGCTATAAATTTTATTATCATTCAAAAACTCACTTAATGTGATTTGTAAACATGGAACCAATTGGGACCTCATTTTGTAATATCTGATATTTATATAATTTGAATGATAAATCTTTTAAAACGACTCAATTGGAGTTCGTTTTCTATTATTGTGACTATTGTACCGTCCAGTAACACCCAGTTCGAATTCCGCTGCATCCATGAATTAGGGGTGTTACATTATGCATATACATTTAGACTTTCTAAATGATATATCATGTTATATTAGATTCATTTACTGCACATGTTTCAACAATAAACATTCATTCCAAGGTTGTATGTCTTATTTCCTAAATGTTACAAGTAAAGTTTCATTCCAAACTAAGAGTTAACTTCTAACTTATATGAAATGTTACTTTTATATGTTCCACAACATATATGATTTAAGAAATTAAACATAATACTCCCACTAGCTTTTAGGAATATTTAGAAATTATCTTATTTTAATTATAAATCAAGACATGGATTTAATAATTAAACATAAGAGTAATATTCTAGATGCATGCATTTATCCATCAATGGATTATTGCACTTTGTACACTTCTAAAAATTTATTTGAATTCATAAACTCCCTTTGATTACTTATCGTTCTCGCTCAAGTAATCACTCAAGAAAGAGTTTTGATATTCCATTGTCAATTTCATAAATATGACAATCATAATATTTATCTATATTTAATGTGTTTATAATAGAATATTCAATCACAGTTAATTGCTTAAGTGTGATCAATAATCTTGTCATAAAACATGCATTAAATACGTGCACAATATTGTCCATATGATTTCTATTCAAGGATTTAAACCACAAGGGTTACCTAATCTTTGAAGAAACTTATCTTCATTTTCTAGTCTAACTATTAAGATAAACCAAGTTTCTAAAATTGATTATCTTTATGGACAACATCTTAATCATTCATATCATGTATACTTTACCCAATTTCATATTTGGTAATGTATCATAATGATTATCAGGTTTACAATAATCCTGTAAATCATAGTCCTCAGCATATTAATCAAATATCTGAGATATATTGCTATTTTATGAATGATAATTTCATCATCTTGAGATTTAACATTTAAATGTCAACCTTTATTATCATGTTGAGATTTAACATTCAAATGTCAAACTTAATCATGATATTTACTAGTGTATTTTAGAAGATTATGTATCTTATAATTTTATCTTTTAAAGATCAAAACTCCCACTTGCTTTTAGTAATTTAAAGACTATCTTTAAATACTTAGCAAATAAAAAACAATACAATGTTCTCTTTTGTGATATTACAAATACTTATTGATAGTTCCTGACTTAACTTTGTTAATAACCTCTTCATAAGCAGTTAAACAAATTTAGAACTTCAATTTAAAACTTAATGTGATTCATCACATTCATCACATTCCATCATATGATAATGTCTTATTAATCTTCTATGTTGGAGTTTTATTAAATATGTCCAAGTCATACTCAACATTCTAACCTTGATAACTTTTGAAAGAAAAGAAGTCATAGTTATCTTTAATCAAACAATATAACAAGAGTTTGATTTTCCTAACTGAACATATCATAAACATTTGATATTTCATTAATATTAATATTGTAAGACAATCTAACAATATTAAAGATAACCATATTCATTTTGACTTGTCTATTTACCAACTAATTCATTTTAATGGTATAATAATATTCAAGCCAATTGCATGCTTTATAACACAAGTACTTTTTACAAAGTCACTTCATGTCCATGTCTTTATAAGAAAACATAAACTGTTATAATCCCACTATATGTTATAAGTCATTTAACAATTTAATAACTTCATGTATATGTCTTAATTAAAAAAATACAACAAGATAACATCTTACTTTATTATACATCTTGTAACAATTAAAAGACTTTATGTTTATATCTTTACAATGAAACATAAACATGTTTAACTAAAGTAATTATGAACACCATCTTTTGGTTTCAATAGTAATTTCAAGTTAATTTATTACTTTACAATAATGTAAATAACATTATTTCTTCATTTATTTATGTCATTCCAAGAACACATAAATATTCAGATTGAAGTAGCATTAGATTACTTAATTAATTTATGTCATTCCATGAATTCATAAATCTATAAATTAAAGTAGTCTTCATATCATATTGACGCATGTTCTAATAGGTATCTAATTTTGAAACTGCAAATATTCATAGTTCAATTACATCAGTTGATCTGCTAGTAATGAAAATATGAAATTCACCTTGTTGTTGCAATCTAGTTAAGCTCTCACATAACATAAATTGTAACACCAAGTGTTTCTTGAATTAGCCTAGTATAATTCATATCAAAACATTATTCTAATTTAGAAACTGCAAATTCGCATAGTTCAATTACATCAGTTGATCTGCTAGTAATGAAATATGAAATTCACCTTGTTGTTGCAATCTAGCTAAACTCTCACATGACATAAATTGTAACACCAAGTGTTTCTAGAATTAATATTAGAACATTATTCTCTTACCTTGTAGTCAAGAGAATCCATTAAATCATATCTTTATGAGTTGTTTCTTGCACACATTAAAGATAACATTTCTCCCACTTATGCATGGAACAACCTCATATAGTTGATAAACAACATGCCATGCATTTGTTTATGTGTTCAATATGATTGTGTCATAGATTTTATCATAACAAGTATATGTAAAACAACAATGTCTAGTAAGGAAACGTACAAAACTATCCTTAAAAGTATGAGTGTCTACACTTGGAAAGTAATTATCTTTAGCTACCAAGATGTCAAAGCTTGTAACTCCCACTGAATTAAAGATCATTACAATAATTCCTTATTCAGTGATAAGTACACAATACTCCCACTGAATTTGACAACATTGTAAATGTTTCATATCCAGTGAAAACAAATATTGTGTCTTTAACTTTCCTACACCTTTAAATGTCCATGCGTAACAATTACTTATGCACTAAAGAGTGTATTCTACTACGTAAATGATGAACTATCCATCAAATGCTATTAACTTGAAAATTGGGCATGCAATTTCTTCCTTAATAGGTCTACCATCCTACAATGTATGTAGCACCTTTAAAATAGTCAAAACAACTAGTTTATCTTTAAACATTTTGCAGTAATTAGTCTAGCTTCTAATTATAATAACTCATAAAATGTCATACATAATTTTCTGTTAACCAAATATCATATTTGTTACTAAGAATTTGATCACCAAATGAGGATGATAAAATCCCTATGAAAAATGTACGCAATTTTCTTAACTATTAAAAATTTGCTATGAGTTATATTAGAATTTAGACATATCTAATATTCCTATTATCCTTTCTCATTCATGAAAAGGAATAGGATTGTGTCTCACTCTTCCTTCATATAAAGGAGACTTCTTTTGTCTTTTAAGTAAATATTTCTTAATCAAACATTTGTTTAAAAACAGAACGAGATCAATTACCAAAGCCCAAAGTGCGTTTACGGTTTGAACGTTGCATTAATACATTAAAATTAATTACAAAATTCAATTTCAGTATTTTCAATAATTAGGTCTTTAAGAAAATAATATACCCATTGATAAATATTTATATAAACCGTAGTATTTTCTTAAAGCTAGGATCCAAATTGACATAGTACCATTACATCAGTTGATCTGCTAGTAATGGTAGTATTCAACAAGGTAATTGTCGAATAATAATTGCCAATATCATATTGCAATTCCTAGAATTATGGGATTTACAATCACAAAACTTTTGTATTGTAAGCATGTTTGATCCCCATCTTAATGCCTTGAGTCTAAGATCTCACTTCCTACTCAATTTAAGTCGTCTAACTTAAAAACTGCAAACTCACAAATCCATCACATCAGTTGATCTGCTAGCAATGAATTTATGAAATTTACCTCTCCATTGCAATCTCGCCAAGTTCTCACATGACATAAATTACAACTTCAAGTGTTCTTAATTAGATGGCATTCGACTTAATTTTATAAGGGTATTAAATTTTGACGTGATCAAAATAATATATGAAGAAGCATACATACAACTTCATAACATTGGTTTTACAAAACATTTTTATTACCAATTTGCTAAGAGTAAAACAACAAAGTTTTGATTGAGGTATCGGGTTCACCAATTAAAGAATTACCAACAATTATCGTCCATTATATCGTACTTTTGCATAAGCCCTAGGGCTTAGTGTTTCGGATAATCATTGTGGAATTGTGGTGAATTCACCCTTAAGATGACAATGTACGTAATATAGTGATATAGGTAAGTTTAGGGTCGGCAACCAGGCAGTTGTAGAGAACCGGTAGGTGCATGAGCTTTAAAAACCCCTCTCTACAAGTACGTTGGATGGCAACCTTCGGTCCGCCTTTCGCACACTATGTACAAAAACATCAATCAACCAATCCTTTGAAATTTACTCTTAAAACCAAAACAATTTCGCCATTTATTTAGTCCGTATTATTTTTCTATTCAAAAAATTACCCTTTTCGTTTATAAACATGTCTAACATAATAATAAACAAAAACAAGTAATATAAAATAAAAAAATCAAACAACTAAATAAACATATACATAACATAACAATTAAATATGTATAAAACATGTAGCCACATGCAAATCTTATTAAATAGTCCTATTAATAATCAAATCTAGGTGTATAACGTATTTATTCAATTAAGGCTTTCTTCTTCTAGGAAAAAGAGCCACATACATCGATAAATCGATTGCGTAAGCCAAAACTAAACAAATACCACATAACACATAATTGATTACTTAATATTGGAGTCTTCCCCAATTCAACATCTATTAATAAATTTACATGTTTCGATATAACTTAACAATTAATATATATATATATATATATATATATATATATATATATATATATATATATATATATATATATATATATATATCCAATTTAAACCATTTAAATTATCACACAATATAAAATCCATGCAAATATGCACTTTTTCATGGATTAAGCTTAACAATTAACATATTGCACCAAGATCGTTTACTAAAACGCATAACAAATTACATGACATCCTAGGGTTTCTAATCATATTAAAAAACTCAAAACCAAAACCCTAAAACCCTTTAAGGTCTAAATCGACCCAAAAAAAAATTAGGGTTAGGAATCAGAAAACCCTAAAAACGTGTAACTAAACGAATCAAGATCTAATTTTTTATGCGTTTCGATAATTAATTACACATTATAACGGCTCTAGATGCCACTGTTGGAATTATAATATCATGACAATCATATAAAATAAACCAAACACATTAAGTGAGCATAGCGGAAGCAATTATAACAAGATCATATAACATGTAATTAATTAATCAATAATAAATAGTAAACATACCTTTGTGATTCTAGCCCGAACAAGAATCAATTGCAATCTTCAAATCAAGTACCCTAATTAGGGTTTATGTGAATTATAAGAATTACCCCTTACTTCTTTTGTAATTCAATCCAAGAATCAAACAATAGTGTGTTTGAATCACGTTCTTGTACACACGTACTATTAGCGATTCGATGTGAATGCTAGTTCTTGATCACAATAAATTTACCAAACACTTTGTAATGTTCAAGGTTACTCGCAAATCCCTTTTCTTGGGGTTTCACTCGTTGCCCTATGAACAAGAGAAGAAAAGAAGAAGTTTGACCTTCTATTGAAATCAAGTGTACCAAAGGATGAATACATGGGGATGTATTTATACCCTTATGATAGATATCAAGTTTGCTATGGTTTCCGATGTGGGATTCCATAGTTTCGACCAAAAAAAGCTCAAGAGAGGATTTCTAGAACTTTCTCTTGTCTTGTTTTACTTTCTTCGTATCCCGTTGACATTTACCGATCGTTAGTAAATTCCATTAATTACCTAACGCTCTTTAGTAGTTTATTGTGAATTAAATAATTAAATATAACATTTTATATTAATTATTTAAACATCGAGTCTCATACATAAAGTGTGCAATCCCGTGATCTCGAGTTCGATCCTAACATACGACTACTAAAATAATGTCCATAAACTAACACTATGGTAAACCTTTTAAAAGGTTTAACTTGTGTTATGACATTAAATTATAAACCTTTTTGTTTTATAAACCTATCCTCACTATGTTATAAACCTTTTCAAGTGCTATAAACTTCACACATAATCAAAAGCATTAAATTATGAAAAGGTTCAATATCTTAGACCTCTTCATGACACATAAGTTTAAAATAGATGCTCACTATGGTGTATAAGTTCTTAAACCTCTTTAACATTTTATAAACCTTTTTATAAACTACCATAGTGGATGCCCTTAACCAAGTCGTGATATCATTTCTTGTAGTTACACTCTCAAATAGAAGACCATTCAACTAAAGGCACTGCTTCATTAATTCCATATCCACTTACGTTACTGTCATCTGAAACTCATTTCAAAATCTTATGACCCACGAGTTGGGTAGCACATTAAACAGGTGATCTTTGGAACTGATCATTACAAAACAAAACATCAAAAGTAGAAGAAGAAGAAGAGTAGAGGAGATTTAGATGAGTAATAATCCAAATATATAAAATGACCGTTATGCCCTTCACTAAAACAAAACAAAACAAAAAATAATGGTAGAAACAAAACAAAACAGAAAATAATGGTGGAGGGACGCATTCAGCCTCAAAATCTCAAGTTTTGGATGCATGGCGACTAAAATCAAAACTTAGGGTGCCCTGTGATGTGTCGTGAAAAGTTTAGGGACCAACGGTGTATTTTTGTCTTTTTAAATCTTACACAATTCCACAATTAGCAAGTGTTGAATCTTAAAATTTTAAGCCTTCCATAAATAGAATGTCCCAAATACTTTATATAGTAGTATAGATAGTGAAACAATTCAAAAGAGTGCTTCTAATAAAATTTGTCATTTGCTCTCTAGATCAACAATGTTTTGTAAGAGGAAACAGTAAAGAGTACTTCAAATAAACTCCTGAACACTTTTTACTAGAGCTGTAAACGAACTGAACGTTCAACGAACATTTCATGAACTGTTCGGTAAAAAGTTCGTTTATGTTCGTTCGTTTATTAAATTAAGGAACATGAACAATATTTTACGTTCGTTTAGTTAAATGAACGAACATGAACAAAAGTCTCGTCCGTTCATTTATGTTCGTGAACGTCTGATTATGCGTTCGTTAACGTTCATTTATGTTTATTTATATATTTGTGTTCATATATCATATCTTTTAATTTTATAATTTTAAAAATTGTTAGTTTAAATAAAACAACACTTATAAAACAATATATTGTGAAGAATTTAATAAAGTTTATGTTTGTTTGCCAACTTTTATTTATGTTCGATCGTTTATGTTCATTTAACGTTCGTTTAGTGTCTTAATAAACGAACATGAACAACTCATTTTCTTAATAAACGAACATGAACAAGAAAATTCGTCCGTTTAAGCGTCCGTGTCCGTTTATTTGTTCGGTTAAAATTAAATGAACGAACATGAACAAGGCTTCGTTCGTGTTCGTCCAGTTCGTTTACAGCCCTGCTTTCTACATAATGCCATGATATTAGAAACTGGTTCAAGTACCTGCATCACACATATAGGTACATGGTGCAATCCTTGAATCCGATTTCAACTTTTATTATGAACCATTGTAAATGAGTAAACCCCTGTATATTCTGGTTACTACTGTCAAGCATGCCATTTTTGTTTGACAAAGAGAGAATAAAATGAGCAAATCAACTGCATGTTTTCTAATAAGCAATTATAGCAAGTTTGGAAACTAATTGCCTTCTTGTTCAGAAGATTATACAGTAGATACATAAATAAATCCACCTGAAATAGCATGGCATTCAACATATTGCCACGAAAGGAAGAGGAATCTTACTGCTACAAAATTAGCCCAAAACCTTCCCATTTTATTATATCAATTCCTTCTCTTCAATATTTTCTTTGAAGCTACAAAGTTTTGTTTAAAGTAAATAAGTTATACACTTGACTATTTGACATCTTACATTTTTGACACAGTGGTAGAGTTGTTATCAAGGTAAAGAGTGAGATGGCAATATCAGGAGTCGCCCGCTCCAGATCCAGATCCTGCTGCCGATCCTGTCCAACCAAAAGTGACAATTTTTTATTTCCAAATTTCATATCATCAAAAGTTAAATTCATTCAAACTTCTGTGAGTACAAGCGTCCGTGTTACAACATTCAACATATTTACTGTTTGCTCAATGAAATATCAACAGGTGGCCAGTAGAATAATAGTTCATCCCCAGTTTACTCACCTCCAACTGGTTTCCATTCATAAGCACACATGCATACATATATAGTTTTTCATTCATAAGCACACATGCATTATGCATATGTATACTTATATATTAGAGTTGGAAAGATGGCTAGTCGCAGATCAAGTTAGATAAGGCCTAAGGGTGACCCAAGAAGGCTCAAGTGGTCAAGAGGCGTAAAATGAGCTTTTAGTTTGGGGACTAAAAAAATAAAAACATCATATAAAGCGGTGACGGATCCAGAAATTTGGGTAGGGTGTGGCACAAAACAACTGTGGTTTTCTTGTTTGCTTCGGCTGATTTTTGCATCGTTTTTTGTCTTCAGAATTACCAAGATAATACTAGTGAATTTTATAAGGAAATTGATAAAAGAAATTATCTTTTAAAGTTGTCTTTAAAGTGTTATAGACATGCATCAATCACTTGTACTTTGGTCAAGGTTATTCAAGACTAATTTATTTATTCAATTTGGCTAAATATTCTTTTAATTTTGAGGTTACATAAACTTTCAACTTCTAATACGGAGTAACTATTGATTTAACATTTACTAATTATAACTTATATGATCTCTAACTCATAGAAACTCAAAATGTATCTTAAAATAAAATAGAGTATAATTCTTAACTTCATTGAAATGTTTACATATTACTTACCGTACATAAATCAGAAATCATAATTATCAAAAATTGGCACCGAACTTAAAGAATTGACTCTAAAATCTAAATTAAATCCTATTTGATAAAAAGATATAGTTAAAATTCAAAAGCTAGTAAGCCTCATTAGTCACCTCTCCTTTATAAGCATTTGTTCATCTTCTATTTCTCTTCAACATGATATTCACTTATTTCTATAAATTCCCCATGTGTACAACTCAAAATGACAGTTATAATCAAATCCTTAATCAATAACCCGCAGCATACAGAAATTTATTATTTCTACATTTCGTGTGCCAAAACGGGTGTAGCCCGTGCTGCACCCGCCACCATACTAGGTTTGGCCCTGATATAAAGTACTAGTACTTATATTTTGTTGTTTACAAAGATCAATAAATTAAGAACCGGACCAGGCATTGAGCCGGTCATGTTGGGGGCGGTTCAAAAGTGCAAGAGGCCTAAAATGAGCTTTTAGTTTGGGGCCAAAATTTTTTTTATAACCTTATAAAAACTACATGTATTTTGTTGTTTATGACCAGGCATTAAGCCCATCATGTTATGGGTTCCATGGTTCGACATTCCCAAAACCGGACAAGCAGATAAACTAACTATTTATAAACAAATCAAAGTATTTGTAAAAAAGTCAAAGTCTAATTCCTGACTCTTGAGATCACTTACCATTTTTTCTACCAAGTTTCTTGAATTTGGAGGTGTCCCACATCGTCCGGTGCCCCTCCTTTTGGTGCCCCTCCTTCTGGTGCCCCTCTTCCTGGTGCCCCTCCTCCTTCATAATCTCATCTTCTGTACAAACAAAAAAGAAAAAAGTTATCACCCATATGCTCCTTGCTCAGGTTAATGGAAACAGTATACACGTTTGACCAAACCAGTGTGGTTTTGGCGGTCTCATTAGTGGCTGGTTTCATGGACAAACCCGTGTATTTACAGTTAAACCAGGGTCCGGTTTCTAAAACAGTTATATAGCCATTATATTTCTAAAACAGTAAGAATTTTGAGTGCGGTAAAATGCTCTAAAGGGGTTACTCAAATGACCCCCACATGTTCTCAGAAAATTCAGAAGTGAATACTAACCTTTATGATGACCATGGTCTTGGATCTGAGCAAGGGCTACGGCAATCTGAGCACCAAGAACAGCATTGTTCTTCACAAGCGCAATGTCTATACTTTGTTAAAAAAAATCCTTTCATGAAAATACCCGGTATGATTATTAAATAAAAGTAAACTAGTTTGTTACTTAAAATGCATAAAGTAAACTAATTTGTTACTTAAAAGACATAACTCATTCAAGCTTCTGCATTTGCTTCTAAAGGAGGTATTTAAATTTGCATTTTGAAACTGATAATCCATTATAGGCTACTAGAAGTCGTAGAAAATCAATTCATAATGTAGAGATATACATATTATGCGTTTGATTTGATTATACCATTTTGTTTTGGGTAATCATCAAAACTGCAACAAAACATATAAATATAATCACAAGGTAAAACGATTTACTTGATTGTTCTTTGTATAACCTTACTTTCAGAAAAAATTACTTCCATCTCACCAGTATGTCTATTCCTCACAAATTTGTCCTATTTGGTCATTTTTATGTACATGACTTTCCAAAAATTTGGAGAATTTTTGTCACTCAAAAAAACTAGTTTGATTATTACAACTTCAAACAACAAAAGCATGCCTAAACGTTTTCCTGCAACCCCAAAATATAGCTGGTTATCTGATTTTGATTATCAAAATCAATTTCAAAACGCATGTCCTAACACTCTTTGCTATATTGGCTATGGAGATGATGTTATATGAAATATGAAAGTTCTTTACCCAGAAAAACTGGTAAAACAATGGCATGCATACTAAACATCTTTCTATATTATTAAAAGGATACTTGACTCAAGAGAAGCTCCTCCTGTTAGCTCATTCACTCTAGAAAGTAAGTAAGGAGTTTCAGCGCTTCCTGATATGCCCTTATCACTAAAATCACAGCTCCAAATTACATTTATCAAACATATGTTAACTTATTTATAGACACCTTAGAGAATATGAAATTGTATATTTTGGGATAATTCTTACCTAGCTTCTCTGAGTGCTGTTTGTATAGCAGATTCTATAATGTTACCAGAAACAGAATGTTCTTTTGGTATTGGAATTCCAATCAAGATACCCGTTTTGAGATCAAGTTTCCTGTTGACCTCTGATGAATAAGTAAAGAAAACAGTAAGCAAATTTAATCAATGACTCAGATGAACAATTAATCTAGGGATTAATGGTACTTGCCAATCATTCGAGCACAGTCTTCCGGTGTATCTAATTGGCATGGTGCCTGGTTTGTCATTAAACAATTGAAGTTATTAGGGAAGGGTTATATCAAATAAACATATATGTAATACTAACTAGAGCTATCAGCGTTGATAGCTCAGGAATCAAATAGATTTAGGAAGTTCTACCAGTATAACTGGAAGTAAAGGTGGCAATCTCGAAATTAAAACAAAAACAAACCAAAAAACAAAACCTAACATCACTTAATAGTACTACTTCTGCATAAATTGATTCCAAACACATTTTTGTTAAAGGTTAAGTCTATATAACCTCAACGTCTCAAACATTTGTTCATTATGCAAATAAGAAATCATAAATTCGAAAGCACGAGGGAGATAGAATTCCTAGGATGATGCAATCCATACCTTGCAGCCACTTTTTTCAGTATAAAAAGCAGGAAAGTCGTCAGTCTGGTATGAAACAACAGAAACTCCTTGAGTTTCCTGTACCATTGAAAATTTATAGTTATATGTCAGCCTCCATTTATAATTGCTTCTTATTGTAATTAGTGGAGGAATGAACATACCAAATACTCTAGGGTTCTGGGTATATCTAATATTGACTTCACACCAGCTGATACTACAGTGATAGAAGTTCTTCCAAGCTCCGTAAGATCAGATGATATATCCATAGCTGAAACAATTTGAATCACACAGAAGCCAATAAATCAAAAATTACAAGCACATACATAGTTTATAAAGTAAAAATCTAAAACAGGCCCCTTTTAAGCTACAACAATCAAGTATAAGAGATATTCAGTTGATCACGGTATAAGTATTGAAACTAGATTTATGAGAATATATTTGTCCCTGAGTAGCTTTATATTCAACTGGAAACATGACGAGTTCAATTTGAAAATTGAAGAGTATGGTATACATGTAAACTTATATATAGTTACAATTTGTTAATATAAATCTGATGCTTAGACTTTTGACATTATTATAATTCTGATGTTCTCAGTAAATAGACATCACTAAAGAACAAACAATTCTGTCCCAAGAAAAGAAGCCTGTTTCAACTTTTGGCATTATTATAAATCTGAGGTTCTAGCCACCCATCAGTTTTGAAAGAATGGAAAATGACTCACTTCCATAATTATTTGATCAAGTGCAAATTGGTCAAAACAATTTAAACAGAAAATCAAATTCGATTAAAATGTAGAGAGCATAAAACAACAATTGACAACACATTATTTGAAATTTATATTCCGTTCTAAAGATTAATGTTTATGTTGCATGGTGCACCTAAATTATATAGAAGACAAACAGAAAACAGCAATAATTTTTCAGAATTATAAATTAATATGCAAGAGAAGTGAAAATATCCAGCAATATGTATATATCAGAAAGCTTACTGCTTTCTCCATGTTTGTGAACTCCTCCAATACCTCCCGTCACAAATATAGATATGCCAACCTGATGAAAGTTGGAACAGTTGGATAAATTAGCCACATAAGGAGGTAATAATAACTACATAAGTTCAGATATAAGCTTTATACACATCATGTATGCATTTTTTATTTTTTTATTTTTTAATGTAATTATCGTCTCTTTCAAACATGATGACGGTCGTCATACTGTTTTTTACTCTTTAAAAAAAAAATACCTGTTTTGACATGTTACCCAACCTGTCTATATTCCACCTCTAAGCAAAATGAATTAAGTCTGAAAGAGAAAACCAGTGAGAGAGCACGCACCATTGAAGCAAAGATCATGGTTGCAGACACGGTAGTTCCACCGCTACTTCTTGTAGCCACCTACATATATTTACAAGTCAAATACAACAGTTACATGAACTTATGAAGTTTGAACATCTGATCGTAGACTAAGTTCCACTTTGATGGGTTGATTCCATTAAAGAACTAAACTAAAGTCACAACTGAACCTAGCTAAATAATTTTATCGTTAAATAAATGGCGTATACGATCCATACAACACATTATATAGCAACTCTACAGATTTTAAGGGAAAAAGCTACAGTCAGACTACATACAAGTAGATTAACTGTGGTGTCAACTAAATCATACAACAGTTAAAATGGTAAATATTATGTCATTCGAGGATATCCATTTGGGGGTGTTTGGATTAGCTTATTTTCTGGGCTTACTTGAATTGGCAATGAGCTCGAGTTGATAAGCTCATAAGGTCTGAAAGGTGAGCTTGTTGGCTTTTTTAAAATTTCAAATAAACCCATAAGCCAAAAATATAAGCTAATCCAAACAGCCCCTTATAAGTTACATCACTTATCAGTTATCATACAGTCACTTTTCATTTTAAACCACCTCCAGACAGAGCCTAAGTATTTACACATTTGATTCATTCAGCGCTAAATCATACAGTTTTATCAAACATGTCCCAAATGGAACTTGGATACATTGCATTCCAGACATTAACATCAACAATTGCAACATAATACAGGCATGGATAAATAAGGAGATACTTTTACAGCATACTCACCACATGTGCAATATCCCTTCGAGATATCTTTCGAGCGGTTTTTTCTAGCTTAGCTAACCTCTCCATTTCTTCGGGGCTGAGACCTACAAGTTAGAAGCCATGCAAAACATAAGAACCGAAAACAAACAATTAAACAACATATAGTTGCTTAAAACCATTTATGGTATTTGTACTGCAAGTAGAATAGCTATATCATAAGTTCACCTCAACCACAAACATGAGCACCCCGATGTCATGCATTGCATCTGTGAAGAACACAGATTCACCTCATAGACTAAAATTTAATGATTAACAAACATGGGCGAGAAAAAAGATCCTCAAAAATTTGACTGAATTGGTCGCTCTTAAATCAAGCGAGGAAAATGGCTTTCTATCACGCTGCTAGACACTTAGGCTGTATACTAGCAACATAGTAATGAAGATAAACAGAAGTTGAGTTTGGAAACTCATCTATATTCCTGTCAGTACGGTTATGAAGTCATAGCAAAGTAATCCAAAACAAAGGAGCTAAATGACAAAATCACTGGAAATACATTCAAGGTCCTATCTCATCACGGCAGGCCAGAAAAGATGCCAGAACTGACATTGACATCTGATAGATCATTTTCAAAGAGTCACTCTAAGAAGATTTTCCATTTTTTACTAAGAGATAGGCTAAGAATCCTATAGAAAATGCATCTTGATGACTAGCAACTCATCACACTCACACACATTGTTTCATAACAATGCATCTCAGTAAGCTTCAAGTAGTAAAAAAATATTGATGGATAGAATACAAACCTATGCATGGTATGCCATCCAAAATAGCAATTGTCGCAGGAACAGCTCCGTTTTCCCTGACAATTGCTTCCACCTCTTTTGCAGTCTCCAAATTCTGAGGATACGGCATACCTACCAAAAAGGAACAATATAATCAGAAAGCCAGATGATAATACAAAACAGAATGCCAATCTTCATAGGTTGAAAGAAGATGTGCCATTTCCACTCATTTACATATAAATGGGTCAATGACGGTTGTGTTATAATCTAAAACGGGTCAAACCAATAGGAATATGCTAAAAAAAAAAAAAAAAAAAAAAAAAAAAAAAGGTTGGTTAGGTTAGTAGTACCATGAGAAATGATGGTGGATTCGAGAGCAACGACAGCTTTGCCGGTGGATAAAGCGGTGGAAACATCTGGAGATATCTTTATTGTCCCAACATTTCCATTCTCATTCTCAGAACCACCCTATTTATTATTTTATTATTCATTTATATTAATTCATTCATTCTTTATAAAAATAATAATAATAAAAGATACCTTGGTGCTTGATTTTGTAATATGGAAATGACGATGAAGATTGGCGAGTCGTGAAAGGGCGTTCGAAGCCATTATTTGCCGGAGACCTTGATGATTTCTGAATTTCTTTATTTTTCTTCTTCTTCTTCTTCTTGGATTTAATGGTGCTCCGATTTTAAGGGGAAAATCATGGACCAAATTTTAAAACAAACTTTTCAAATTTATTTGTTATTGCTCTATATCATCATTATGTCAAAAATAAATGAGATACTTAGGCTAACCGTGCGTTGCGACGGCGGTCACCTTCCAATTAAAACCTTTTGCGAGTAAATTTTTTGGATAATACGTTTTTTTTTTTTTTTTTTTTTTTTTTTTACAATAACATTACGAATTATGAGAATTTTATGTTACAATAACTTTAAACAATAACAATTCTTTTAATATAAAGGTAGTAGTACCAATAAGAATATCTCACAAGATAAGATGGTAGTTGCTAAAATTATGAAAGTTGAAAATGAAAGTCGGTTGTTGTTACATATTAGTAGAAGACGGTGCATTAAGTTTCATTACAATTTATACTAATATAAATTTACATTTACTAATTACTAAATATGATAATTTATTTTAAAAATATATGTATCATATCAAATTTTTAAAAAGTATTTATGTAAGAAATGATTTTACCAATATACACCAAAGATGAAAAATCACCGTTACCCGAAACACCGTAATCCTCTATCGAAAGACTCGGCTCAGAAGCTCAACGGAAAAAGCTTAATACTTGGCCCACCCCAAGGAAGAGCATGCGTACCAAACAAAAGCTCAACGGAAAAAGCTTCGCCGACAATAGGGTGCCGTCACAGCAGCTTTAACCCTTTCGGCTGTCTCACAAGAAAAATCTAAAGCCAAAGACAGGGGAGTCTCGCTAACCAAATCACCCCTGGCCCGTGGACAGGAATACTAAGCTGTCCCATGACCGGTTGTAGGTCGGCTATGCCAGGTCATCAAGACGAAGAAGAGTCATGATATTCTCAATAGAAGAATCCTTGCGTGATATCAAACTATCCAACAAAGGAAACTCAAGGCCCCGAAACACAGCCAAGGCGAAATCATAATATGCTTGAGCGGAAGGCCTATGAGCAGCGATCTCAGTAAGAACTCTACCTGCCCTGCCATGATCAATACCAGTGGCCAAGCCTTCCTGTGCTCCCTTCAACATGGCAAAATGCAAAACTGTCCTCAAACCCTCAAGGTACTTGAAGGAATTTAGGCATTTAACTAGAAAAAGCTTCAAGCCACGGGACAACAACCATCTACAGCCAGCCATGACAATAAGCAAACGAGGATGAAATTCCCCAATTAAACTGATACCCGCTTCCCTAAGTCGAGAATCTAATGCGACCACCCTATCACTAATATCTTTCACTTGAGAGTCCTGAGCTTTCTCAAACTACCCTTCCATGACTTTCAATTCAGCCTCCAGCACTCGCAGCTACAAAGCAGCGGAACGCATATAAACAAAACGGAAGGAGGAGAAAAAAATACATATAATAATGAAAAACAATACCTGACGAACAAGGTTTTCATTAACGCGATTAGAGTCAGCAACAAAAGTATTGAGGACGGTAATCTCCAAATCTTTATCAATCAGAGACAACTGAGCCCAGATAACTTCATACCCATGGAAGCACGCTCCTCCTCGAGAATAAAGGACTGCCTACCCTGGGAAGCTCGGAGTTCCGCCTCAAGCCTCGAAACTTGATCCTTCAACGATGAAACTTCAATCGCATGAGCACTCTCGGAAGACTTCAATATAAAGCGAAGATGCCCTACTTCCGCCGACTCATCCTTCGACAACAACACTTAAGACCTTAACTTCTCAATTTCCTCATCTTTCGCCTTCAGTAAGGCATCTTGTTGAGCACGGAGGGCAGATAATTTCCGTTGTTCTAGAAGAAGACGCTCCGCCTGCATCCGTAACTCAGCACTAAAAGCGGTTTGACGAGCAACATTCACATTAAACTCAGAGAAAAACTGATCAACTAACATATTAGGGATATCCGCAAAGGCTCTAGGAGGAGCAAAGCTATCCAGCAACTCGCGACACTCAGACGCCATGCCTAGACGAGACCCTGAAGTCACATTCCAATCCATAATATAAGTCTTGGATAAGTGACGAGGATCCACATTCACAACAATGCGACTCCGCCCAAAGGGGTTAACTGGAACCTTCTTTTTCTTCTTTTCTTTGGAAAAAGACACAGGGTCAGCAGGCGGAACAGCAACGGTACCCGCAGAAGGTATCGGAGATGGAGATCTAGGAAAAGAATCAACCTTAGTATCATTAGCACTAGAATGAGACGAAGAACCTGAGGAAATGACAAACCTTTCGATCGGGCCAATAAAACGAGGTCAACCCCCAGTGCTATTTTCCGCTTGAGCATCAACATCATGCTTCGGCGTAGCTGAGACGGAAGAAGAAACAAAGGGCGCGGAAGGTAAAGGATCAACCCCATGTTCACACTCCAACATATTACTACGCAATAAGCTTTGAATAACGGCTAAAGACTTACCGGCAACAGAAGACCTAGGCGTAACCCTATCATCACCCTAACATCGAAAGATCAGGCATTCAACACATTTAAGGAATTTAGACAGAAGATTGAAATGGAGTTAAGATTGAAATTAAGAATGCTAAGAACAGATAGAGGTGGTGAATTTACATCAAATAAATTCACTAAATACTGTAAGGAGAATGGAATAGCAAGACAGTTAATAGCACCATACTCACCGCAACAGAATGGAGTAGTTGAAAGAAAGAATAGGACGGTGTTATCAACTACTAGGAGTATGATGAAAGCGATGAAGTTACCCTTAAATTTTTTGGCAGAAGCAGTCAAACATGCCATTTATATACTAAATAGCGTACCTACACGAGCACTGGAAGATAAAACACCGTATGAAGCACTCTACAACAGAAAACCAAACATGAAAAACCTAAGAATATTCGGATGCACAGCTTATGCTAAGATAACAATACCTCACTTGAAGAAGTTAGATGATAGAAGCATACCGATGGTTTACTTAGGAGTAGAGGAAGGATCAAAAGCTTGTAGGCTATATGATGCAGTAGGAAAGAAAAGACATGTTAGTAGGGATGTAAAGTTTATGGAAACGAAACCGTGGAATTGGGATGAGAGTGGAGAGGATACAAGTACACAAGACACATTTTGGGCTAGTTTTGTGGTAGATGAAGTTGACAATGGAAATCCTACACCAGCCAACATAGAACACAATGATAACGTGTATCCAGCACAAGAACCAATAACGGATCAAATACAAGATCCAGACTTACCAATTACACCACCAGCATATTCTTACGAACCTAACTCAGAAGATGAAGAGGAAGCTACTTTTAGCTCATTAGGAAGCTCAGAACAAAGATTTGATGATTACGTATATATATACGTATATATATATATATATATATATATATATATATATATATATATATATATATACGTATATATATATACGTATATATATATATATATATATATGTATATATATATATATACGTATATATATATATATATATATATATATATATATACGTATATATATATATATATATATATATATATATACGTATATATATATATATATATACGTATATATATATATACGTATATATATATATACGTATATATATATATATATATATATATATATATACGTATATATATATATATACGTATATATATATATATATATATATATATATATATATATATATATATATATATATATATATATATATATATATATATATATATATATAACAGGAGGCGTATGACGTCATTAATGCCACCTCAATGCCATATAATCATTATCTGCCACATCATAAGTCCACCTAAGCAGACATTCATAATTTTTTTTATTAAAATTCGGAAATTACAAATCAAAATTGATAAAGTTACATAAACTATTATTTCAATAATAATAATAATAATAATAACCCTGGAACAAAAACCATAATCATTCAGTATCCCTTCCTCCAAGCAAAAACACACCCAAAAAAATTCACCAGTAAGCTCCAAACTCATTATCATGTTGCCAATAACCTTGAGAGTAAACTGCGCAATCACGGTGGTAATACTAATTATGATGTCACTAATTATTTACGTTCATAAATCCCTACGTTTTTGTTTGATTTTTTTTTTCTTTAGTGAATTTGCTGTGATTGTTTCATATTCATCAGACGTGGAGTTGAAGTTTTTTATATGCCATCATTAGTTGTTTTTGTATAACAGGTATTCACACCATAACACAACCAATCCAAAACCTTCATTCAAATATTGATGGTAAGTTTTACTTTGATTTAATTTTTGGTACGTTCACCGTATATGTCATGATCAACTATGAAACTTGAATCAATGAACATTGGAATCGTTGTTGTGATCTTTTTTTGTAGGTATTGCTATTGGAGAAGATGTCTTTCCCGATTCTACTCTCTATGATCAACTATAACCTTCATTCCCGCCATCAGTAGCTCTAACAACATTTTGTACAGTGAAAGTTACAGCCCATGAGATCTAATAATTTAATCAACCTTAATATTTTGGATGTACAGTCACATAGATGATGGCCAACGTCAAGACTATTATCATGGACAAATAGATGACCATTTGCGGTTTGTTGTAAGCGTTAATTGAATTTCAAGGTACAAAACTTTTGGTTAAAAAGAACGGGTTACTATTGATGTTGTATAGCTTTTCAGATCAGATTCGAAATCTACTCGGTTGCACTTTTGATCCGTTACCCAATGTGACCATTTTCTCATGAGTTACATACTTTCTATCCAGGATCTAATAACTTAAGGGAGTTAGGTTTCAGCTTCTCTTCTAATTATAAATTAAGTAAATTTTCTCACATGGCGTAAGCATAACATATGTTTTCTAATATAAAGAAAAGGCATTGATATGTTTGTTTCCGCTTTGGTCAATGATACAGTTGGGACATTAGCTAAAGGTAGATATGACAATAAGGATTTTGCCATTGCTATGAGAAAGCAAATCAGTATGGAAATGAATCATGACTAAACATCCATTATGGTATGACTAAAGTAGCATTGGTATGATTAGTTGACAGGATCGATTGCAACATAAGTGTTGTTGTTTGTTTGTGCTCAAACGAGGGTGTTTGGGATTCCGTTTTGCAAATGCAATCCCGAACACCCCCAGTGTGTGAGACTGTGTTTGGAAAATCAAATTTCACATTTGTAATATAGTATCGTGTGCAATGAAGTTATAACTGTATAATAATGTGTTTTATCCGGCATGTGATATGTTTGTTAAATTTTTGCAGTGGGTTGGTGATTGGTTACGAACGGTCAACTAAGTTTCCCAGGTAATGGTCAACCTAGTCAAACGTCTAAAACCAACTAACCAAGGAGTACAGTGTATTCCCGGGTCGTTATGTCCCAGCGAGGTAAGCAATTATATTCAAAAACGTTTTAAGTGATCGGGTGATTTAACAGAAGGATCAGGAATTTGGTTATTGTGAATAAACTATGAGATTATGATTGAGAATAGCTTAGAAACACTATTGGAACAATTACTGATGATCAGATTATCTAGAAATGTAAGTTAAACCTAAAACGCGCATTTGAATTAAAAATAACGCGAACGCGCAAAAATAAAAGTGAAACGAGAGCAAATAAAATCCTACGAACGTGAAAATTATATTTTTATAATCCTAATGACTTAAGAAAATTTTTAGAAAAAGAAAAATAATTTTTACACTATTTAATTAATTACTATTAATTAATTACTAATTTCTAATTACTTTTTAATTAACTAAATTATACTAATTATTAATTAATTATGAAAATTAACTAGAAAAATGAAAATTAATTTTAGAAAAATCTAAAATATTATAAAACTATTTTTAAAACAGAAAACCTAATTTTTCTACTTTTTAATTATTTAATATTAATTAAAACTAATTATTTAATTAATTTAAACTAAAATTAATTATGAAAAATACTAAATGAACAAAGAAAAATCTGAAAAAATTCCTAAAATTATTTTAACTAAAAAGAAGCCTAAGAAAAATTTAAAAATGAAAAGTGCTTATAAATAAGTAGAAAATAAGCCAAAGTGGCTTAAATAGAAGCTATCTCTTTAATTATTTTTGTCTTTCTCTTAATTTTCTTTTACAAAACTGTTAAACTACTTAAAATATGAGACTTTTGTGAAGGGACTTTTGCTTAAGCTCAATAATAAGCTCTGTGCAAGCAAATAAGCTCAGCAGTCGACTTTTTGGTCAAATAAGCTTAGGAGGAGCTAAGTGTGAGCTGCTAAGTCAGAACCAGAGGATGATTAAGACATAAATAGGTGAAATACACTGAGAAAAAGCTTGAACAACCAGAGAAGCCTACAGAATAAGCTTAAAATAACAAATAAGCAATCCCAAGCTCAACCTAGCCAAACAGGCCTGCAAGTCACAAAGAAGGCCTGATTCAACCCATCAAATAAGCTAGGAGGGGCAAATTAAACCAAGAACCTTAGAGTTTGGCTTATGAGCTTTTCAAAAAGCTAAATCACAAAGGGTAGGTCCCACTATGAAGCTCTGGAAGAGCTTATGAAATTGGCTCAAGTACACTGATTGATCAGTGTACTGAGGAAATGGGACAAGCTAAATGGCATGTGCAGCCCTACCAACCAAGCTTTAAAATCACAAACAAGGATAGGTCTAGCAAGCTGGGTAAGAGAGCTTTCCAAAAAGCTAAAATACTGAAGGTGGGGCCCACTAATGAATGCTAGGGAAGCTTGTAAAAATGACTTGAGCACACTGATGTGTGAGACTTAACCTGTTTAAGATGGAATACTCAAAAGCTTACTAGGGGGCTAGATAAGCTCAGAGATTAATGCACAGGTCACTATTGACCCTTAAAACAGAATGTCAAGCTCATTTATTAAATCTCTCAAGCTTATACAAGCTTATGGGTATCAACAGTTGAGGTTTTCAAATTTAAAAATGAAAATAGAAATGAACAATTTACCAAAGTGAAAAATTTCAAGTAATAAGCTAACACAAACACTTAATTACACAGGCAACTCAAATTAACTAAGGAAAACTACAAATTCACACTGGATCAAATTAGGAACAAAGGGGATCAACAAGCTCAGTCAACTGAGCTTAAACCAGGTTCAATAAGCACTTTTGAGGGTGACAAAAAGTAAGGGCCAAATAAGCAGGGTCTTAAAATAAGCTATGGACCAGAAAACTGAGCAGCTGAATTTCTCAAAAAGCCCAAATCTCCAGGGTGGGGTCCACTGGGTATCAATTTAGAACTTATTGAAAAAGGGGGCAATGGCCTGATGTATTGGTGCAGGGCACCTAACTTGCCCTGCAGGGTACTTTGAAGTCCTGAAAAGTGCTTAAAGAAAATTGGGAAAAATCTCTAAAAAATTAATTTAAATAAACCAGCTGATAGACAATGATCCCCCAAAAGCTCAAAGCTTCTAGCTTAAACCTGAGCTCAAGAGATGCCCACAAAAAAGTGCCAATTTCACTGCTACCCTTTTTGACTTTCAAAGATTTTGTGATGCTTTGACTTTTGTGAGTTTCTGAGGGACAAATCTTTTTTGAAAAAGTTGTATGAGACTTAATTGAAACTAATTTAAGCAAACTTGACAGATTCTAAACCTAAATTAAGCTTATGCTAATCAAAATTTCTAACAGTTAAACAGTTAGACTCTAACAAGGAGATAATTGACTTTTTATGAAAAGGGAAATGTACTTTATGACTTGGTTAACTAATCTAGACCTATTGTAACTTGTGTAAACAGAAAATAACCACAGAAACACAAGTGAGCTCAGAGAACTCACTTATCCAAACACTCCTTTAAAAAAGTAAAATTTAGAGTTTCAATGCAGAAGGCTGATTTAAACCATGTTTCTTACTTACAAGTACTTATGAAGATGTATTACACTTAAATTACCACAGAAACCACACCCTAAACATCATAACTCATGAATTCAACAATCCAAATAAAGGCAGTTTATCTTAGACTTTGAGCAAAAATGGATTACATGGACAAATGAGATAGTAACTATATCTAATCAATCCATAACTCCATAACAATTAAATAAACATGAAATCAAAGTTAATACTAAATAAATAAAAAAAAAACAGTCAATATATTATATGGTGAAAAGTGAAAAATGAATCTTACAACATGCCATCCAAGCTTTTTATCATGAACCAGTACCCAAATCACTTCCTATAATTCCCCATGGAACTCTAATACCAGGTCCATCCATTATTCAACCTGCTCCAATGCAACTCTTCACTTTTCAATTATTATTTTTTTATTTTCTGTTTATTTATTTATTTTTTATTATTTGATTGAACTGAAAATACAATAGAGACTTTGAAACTTTGAAATAATTCTTATATTAATACTGAAAGAAGTACATTACAACTGAGCATTTGATTGAAATAAAAAGTACAATACAAAAAAATACATTAAAATTACTAAAAAACTAACTCACTGCTCCACTGCATCCTTTTCTTTATATAGGGGAGAATTAGGGTTTTGGAATCCCTCTGAGTGTTTCCCACTTCCATTTAGAACCATAGGATTAGAAAGCTTCAATCTTAACCTTTGAAATTCTTGGCGCCAAAAACCATTTTGTCTGCTTCTTTGATATTATTGGAGCCAGGGGTGTATTTTGGAGTTTTGCTTTTGGTTTGGAGTAGGAGGGGGGAGATAGATGGAGTGTGCAGGTGGTGAAGGACTAGGTGTGATGATGGGGAAGCTTGGCTGGTAGCAGTGAGTGGGGGGGGGGGGGGGGATGATGTGGAGGGGACGGTCAAAGGTTGGGGAGTATTTGTTTGACCGGTTATAAAAAAAGGTGGGGATGGATTGGGCTAAGTGAGGGAATGGGCCAAAGTTGTGAGGATTGGGCTGGTGTTTGGTTTTGTTTGTGTTTGGTTTTAATAACAGCCAAGGTCCAATAGGTATTATAGTAAACACAAGGACCTATTTTGTAATTTTCAGAAAGTTGGGGGCTGAAGTGAATTATTCCCAAAATATTCCAAGTACCAAACTTGCCATGTTAAAATATCCCAAGGATCAATATTGCATTTTTCCATTTTTTTCAAATTCTCGGGGACTAAAATTGTAAATTCTCAAACTTGAAGGACTATTTTTGTAAATTTTCAAAACTGTTTACCCAAGGATCATAAATGATACTTTGTAAACTCCAAGGGACCAAAGTTGAATTTTCTTTCAAAAATATTTCACCAGGGACTGATTTGGTCAGGTTTTGAAAGTTCAGGGACCTTTTATGCCAATTTTGGATTTTGAGGGGTAAAAATGTAATTTTCTCAAACTTTTCACCCAAGGACTTATTTTGACAATTTTTGACTTTTCTTTGCCTTGGGTTGACTTTTCTTTCATTTTAAACTTCCAGGGACTAGTTTTGTCAATTTTTGAAACTTGAGGGACTGAAACTGCCAATTGTGCAAACTTTGTTCGTTTTTCATTTGTTTTTAAACATTTTGCATCTACAACATATAAAACACACTTTTGGAATAATTTCTGTATTTTGATGTGTTTTTGAGTGTTTTTGTATGTTTTGGCAGTTCAGATACGATAAAAATGATGAGTATTTACACACTCATCAGTTGGTCATTAGTCCTTTGTTGTTGGAGATCCCGGTATAATTCAAAAGCTAAAGATAATCCCAACCAAAACGCTGATGATTAGTCTCCATTCTGATTCATCATCAGTTTGTTCTTCCCAATCAGGTGGGACTTCTTTCTTAGACATTAATAAGAAGTCAACTAATCCACATGATATTGTCTATGTGCCTATTTATGATTACATGCTCTTTTTGTGCATTATTTTACGTTGTTTCTGATCACATGCTCTTTTTGTGCAATGCAGAATCAGGCACCATGTACACATGTTCCCAAACACAATGCTTGATCTCTTGGTTCCAGGTATATATAAATTGTTATAATCCTATTTGTTTTGTGTATGATATTGATGTAGAGGTGGTTAAATGAGGTGGCCGACTAAGATGTCAAAAATGTTTTTTTTTCTATATTAGCATAAAGATGTTGTTCAGGATACACAGGCAGGCTGGGGTCCGTGGGTAATATATTCACAAAGTAATAAATTAGAATATGTAAAAAAAAATCTTAAATACGTTATACCCATATCTCTTCAAGCCTGTTTATGCAAATCACAAAAAAGGAAAAATAGTTAATATATGATTCGCTTTGAGGGACCAATTTACTATTACTATAATCAACACATGTAATGTGGTCTCTTAAATCTAATCGAAATAAAATGTAGTTCATATCATTGGTTCTTGAAAACATGACACTATAAACTGTAGTTTCTTAATTAAAAATGAATATAAGGTATGATGTTTTAAATGAAAGCCTGCATCTTTATGTGATATTTTGAATTTTGAAAGTACGGTAGTGGAAGATGGAACAAATTGGAGTATCGAGCAACACCAGGTGTTGTGTTTGTGGCGTTCCAACCATAAGTTGAAGAACGAGCTTCAGATATGGCGTTGCGTACTTGGGATAGGTAAACATGTCAACTACACGGTTAATCAGCATATACACTACTACCAGAAGTTATCGAAGATGTTGCGTACCATGTCCCTCATAATCTCTAGGGGAATCATAATCATCTATTATTGAAATATTCTCCCTTTGTTGCTTCATTGCTTGACTAAATGACCGTACGCCTATGAGTTTCTTATTGCAAAAACCTTTAGTTTCACAAGCACCTTGCCAACGAGAAGGTATTTCCGACATCCCTTTGTCGTGAAAACTCCCACTTTCAGGCCAAATTCCTATGTCAAGTATTCCAATGATCATATCATCACCAAAGCTTGAAACGAGTCATAGCCCTGAATGTTTCTTTGGTCCTAGAAATTTAGGTGTATGAGTTGTGTGAAGCTTTCCAAGTGTTTCCTCGAATGTTGTTAGAAAGCCCGATGCATTCTTACGTTGCAAAAGTTGTGACTTTGTTAGGACTACACCGAACCCGTCCATGGCGTGGTTATACGTGTAGAGATGCATTGCAGGAGCTTCATTTGAAAGTGATGAAAGTCTAGAAGTGTACCAGTTGTGGTGACACAATCACAGATCTTTACCTTCAGGTCTGAATATCGTATTAGTGACATGTGATTATTAACATGTCTAAATTATTTACTATAAAAATTGTTTACTCTATGTATCTGCCTTTCAAGACTGCTCATCTGATCTCGCTCTTTGTGAAACATGCAATTGGCTAGATCCTATAAATTAACGAATTTCCATTGTCTTCTTTCATTTCATCTATTCAGAGGAACTTGATACGTGAGGCAACAACCTTCCTTTTGGACCAAAAAGCAAGACAACTTATCTCAACAATAAAGTTCATATCTTTTGAATCTTATGTTATTTTTTATATTTATGTAATTCCTTGGTGTTGTGTTTAGTCGTTACTGATTATGAAATATTAATGATCGTGCTTTATGTGCAGAGTGACGTGTGGTACTTCATCACATCATGTAGAGGATATCTTTCAAATACCTAAATAACAGGTAGGATCAACATTCATGCCGACTATAATCCAAAAGATAGGCAAGGTCACTTTGTGACCGATGGTGGATTGTGACCAGATCACTATTCCAGTGCAGGTGATTTTTAACATTGACTTAAGGTGAATTTTGACTCATTTACCGCACCTTCAGCCCCTCACCTTGATTCAATGATATTGGATTTTGCGACGGGGGTCGTTTGTGAACCTGATGGGCGTTGCTCTAGAGTGCATCTGTACCTGCCACAACTACTTCCTGTTGAAATGTGGCGCATAGTTATTGCTAGGATTTGGATTTAAGTGACATAGAGATTATCTTTTGGATGGAAGCCGAACCTTCTACTTTGTTGGAGGTGTATGCCTTCTATTCCTGGAACGACCTTTTTTCTTATGGCGACTCCGATCAAAACACATTTAAATCCAAGGTTGGTTACTTTTATTGAGTGATCATTTGTTTGAATGCCACTATTGAATCAAATTAATTAAATTTTATGATGTAATTAGAATCCTGGAGTGCTTGAAGACTGGCTTAATAAATCTAGAGTCCAAAGTGGTTATACCAAGTGCATATGTTGTACTGTCCCTCAAATATGCTGAGGTTGATGCAAATTCCAGTTTGAAAGGCTCGGTAAGTTCTAGAACTTTCTCATTCTTACATATTTACTATTTTAATGACTAAACTTTTTTTATATGTATTTTTCTTTCATTTTATGGCAAGCTATTGTGTGACCGATGAGGATTCAACACCTGAAAAGCTCATATTCAAGCGGATAGCAACATTACGGGAAAGCCTAGAAGTGGGTGAGTTCATTCACCATAACCCATTAGAGGAACATTAGCATACTTCAATCATACAAAAGCTTGTGTCCACACATGTTTTTATTTCCAATCAGAATAAAATACCTCTTTTAATTGATTGATTTCTACTGATTTGTTAGTACGATAAGAAGAACTATAGCAACATCATTCGTCATTCTGAAGTTAAGATTTGTGTATACGATAATACAAGCAAGTATCATTACTTCTAACTGACAATGGAGGCAATTGAAAAAGGTACTTTGGGTGTATACGATGTAGTTGCATGTAAACGTACTGATGGTAGCTTATCATTGGTTAGTTTAACTCTCACTGATGATAGACCAACTGGTATGTCATATTATTATTATTATTATTTATTTAGAGCATATCGTTATGTCTTGATTAGCCATCACTCTTTTCTTAAGAGAACCAATAACCCATTTTTGTAATATGTTTTGTGCTACAAGCGAGCAACACTTTCGATAACAATATAAAATTGGTTATTTTTAATATGGGTGTAATGGGTCTCAAAAGTCATCTTAAGGGACTTGGATTAAGTTTTATGAGGTGTATGGAGTACCTACATTTGAAAAAAATTGTTCATTTTTATCTCAACTGTGAGAACCTGCTTGTGAATCTAGGAGATCCTAATCGACCGATATGTAAGGTAAAGAAAAACAACATATGAAATTTTTACACAGGTGCGTAGGGCATCCTTGTCAACTAAAAAGATTTGCGGGTTTAGAAAACCATGTATGTGATTTATACTTACTGTTGTTTTTTGGAACATCAATTTAGAGCTCTACTTTACCTCTTATCTAGGTATTGGTCTGAACCGCGCAGGAATGCTGTAGATACCCCTACTACCCAAAACACTCATCCCATGCGTATGGCACGTGTTAAGTTGCTCCTGTAAATGCATCAGCGTTTAGATGCTCCACAGGTTGGTCACTTACAGCCTTTTTTTGAACTGCTGATCACTTATATATCTGAACATATCAGAAGCACCTTAACTACATCTGATGATGTTGCAGGAGGTCTGATGTGTATACTATCTGATAATAATCTCCAATACATAGCAGCCATATTCAACTTGCTAACCACCTAAGCCAAATATATGGAATCCGCGAAAAGCACCTTCAATTGTGGCAACATCTTAGTGACCCAAATACCCATCAACCTTGCAAGAAAACAAGTATAATTATCACCTTTATTTAATCTTACCTTTTTAGGTGGTGTTGGGATTGCTTATTTGAAACTGATTACCTACTTAAAAACCAAACTGCACCATAAGACATTTTGCTCAAACACTAAAAAAAAGATTGTCTAATGTAGGGCTCATTTAATAATCTGTGATGGTTTTTGTGGGTATTCGCTTCATAATGAAACTGGAACATATGTGTAAGAATGAGTCATATTTTGTTTTTCCTTATTTGTCCCTGACTAAAAATTTAATCCGTTCCTCCACTGAAATTCTGATTTTATTAGTTTGTTTGTATTGGTGTGCTTGACTAGATTACTTATTTTTTGAGCTAGCCAATAAGTAGTTCGTCCATAGTCCATTTAGTAGAGGTAAAGTAACGCCCTTAGCCTGTATGTATTCTGTTGTGGTATGCCTCATATTCTATTTACAAACAACCATTTTGAAGCCTTTACGTTTCTATACAAATGCTAGCTCATATCGATGCTATTTTAGTGGGTAAAAATATGAATGCAATTTGTTGCTCATATGAGTAATGTAATCACATAAATGTAAATGAAGGGGGCGTTTGGATTAGCTTATTTCATGGGCATATTTGCAATAATCTCTCTTTTTTTTCACCTAATGAGCTCATTTTCTTGATCCTATGGACTCAGAAAAGCAATGCACATTAGCTAATAAGTTTATGAAAGAAGTGAGCTTATCTGCATTTTTGCGTTTCAAGAAGTCAATAAGCTCAAGATGTAAGTTATTCAAAACACCTCATTTGATGGACATCATGATTATTGAATATTAGTGCAGAAAATAGAAAGAAACGTAGTTTAAATGATGCGTGAACAAATATAGCTATTGATGCATACTCTAAATCAGTAAAGGGATTATGTACTTCATGGAAAAAAAATTCTGATTGGGCGGGTTTGGGTAAAAGAGTAGCAATTTTTAATATTGTACAAGCCGATTTGATCCATTTGCACTTTATTAATGATTGTTTTATTAATATTTTCTGGTGATAGATGATGGCTATATGTCCTTTTTCTTAGACCGTTGAACTGACTATTACAAGCTTGAAGGTATTTATAGTTATTTGGAGAGGCAAAACGGGTGGGAAAACTCATTTACACTTTTATATTAGCAATAATAAGCACTTAAAGCTGAATAGGTTGGAACATGCTTATCATTGTACCAGAAGCAAATTAACTAAGCAATCCTAAACACCCCCTATCGCTTATTTAGTAGAAAATAGTTTGTTACTGTTTGTATTGTTTACGGGCTTATAAATTCGTACCCCTCACTACATGTCGTAAATCTTATTTTTTGAGTATGGAAGTGCTGAGCAGGAAAGGGAACTCACAGACTGAATGTTAAATAATGCCTTTAAGTCTACAGAGAGTATTCCAACCGAGAACATCAAGTTCGTGATATCATCTTTTCATCCTTATGTTTGTCGTGTAATAGAGGTGCTGAAATGACTTTGATTTCGTGCCACGTACATAGGACTTTTCCATTAGTAAGGCTCAGATTCATCTGAGATTGTTCATGTAAAATCCATTTTCATATGAGTGGGTTTGACTTGGGCTAGGTTAAATTTTTAAAGATTCAAACATGTAATACGATAAACTAGCTTAAAAGAAACTGGGTGGGACGGGTCCAAAGTCGCACAAACCTTATGTTTGTAATAGTAAGTTATGGTTTTGGAGACTTGCTACTTATTCAAGTAATTAGTAAATGTTGAACACCACATGACAGACTTTGACTGTTTTACAGCTTTGGTATCTCATTAAAAGTCATGCATGTGTATATTAAAGCCATTTATGAGTTGATCATGACATTCTATGAAAAAAATAAATTTCTGATTTACCAACATTTCCTTAAACTGAGGAAATGTTTCTGCCATGGCTGTTGGTGATTGCAGGTCCTTACTTGAAATGAAGAGAAACAGTATATGGCCTAGCGAAACATTTGTGTTGAAAGGGGTAACTTACTCTCTGAAAGCCATTAGCAACTCCTCTTAAAGCCATCAGCAACTCTAAAGGTCATGAGTTACCAACAAACCACTTGGAAAGGAGTTGATTTTTCATGTTCATCTTATTCATTGACTTTAATGTATTAAGTAGTTTTTCAATCCGACTTTAATAATTTTGTCTTATCGAAGTTTATCAGTTATCTTCTGTTCTAAACTTAAACTTTTTTTAATATTCTAAGTTGCATGTTTTTCTTATTGATTATATATAAATCTTGGGATCACCTATCTGTATGCTTTTACCTAACTTATTTGAATATGTACGTAACAAGGATCAAAGTATCATAATTAATCATTATTGATGAAGCAATCTTGAAACAAAGGGTAAAGAGACTAATGTTAAGGGTTGTGACAAAATGGGTATTGAGGTGGGATATTCTTTACCATTGTTATGTAATGTTTTTGGGTTTTGTCAAAGATAATTTTTGTTTATTTATTTTTTACTTGGGTTTCCAACCCAACATTGTGAGCTGACTAATCCAAAAACGATTCCTCTTTTGGATAGACTGGAGTCGTCGCATGTGAACCTCCAAGTTTCATTTTGTTAGTTTGCTTCGAGTGGCCGTGTTTCACTTTGTTTAGTTGATGTTTGAATGTATGTTTTATAGATATTTATAACAAAGTATTTAAGTCCATTTAAATTTGGAAACTTTATTGGCCAACATCTCATTGTGTTAATTATGCGATTCAAAACACTTTATAAATTTGTTAAATTTTGTAAACCAAAAAGAGGATGGACTTTTATTTCGTTGGAAACAACAATGTTCAAAGAAATGCTTAGTTTTTTTTTTTTTTTTTTTTTCTTTTTTTTATTCTTTTCAAAGATTAAACATTAAAAGATTTTTACATACACTTGATGCGTAGCTTAAATACTGTTTAGCAAAACAATGAATGCCAATGGTAATTCCTCAAGACGCATATCTAATGTGAACATTTTTTTTTTTTTTTTTTTTTTTTTTTTTTTTTTTTTTTTTTTACATATTTGGTCAATTTTTCGGATTAGTTTTTTGCTTCTTCTGTACTTATATTGATGTTTGCTATGTTGCACGATCATTGATATTAATCCACAAGTCAAAACTAAGGTGATAATTCTTTTATAGCCCTCAACAACTATTGATTGTCATTCTTCTTGATACATAATTTGATATTTTGTGATAATTTTAATGTTGTGATCTTCTGTTGTCATTTCGTATGACGAGCCTATATAGCAAAAGTTTATATTACTTAAAAAGGTTCATCATTATATAGTTACTCTTTTCTTTACCTTAAAGAATAGTTAGATGTTGGAAAATGGGCGTGTAGGGCACGTAAGTTAATGGGTTAATACGGATAAATGGGTGTCAAAATGGACGGGGTGACCTATAATTATTATTATTTTTTGTTGTTGGTTGTTTTTTTTTTTTTTTTTTTTTTTTTTTTTTTTTTTTTTTTTTAATTTATTACTCCGTAATAAAAAATGTGTCTAAATGCACAGAGTAAAGCTTGAACAAGAAGAACAAAGGGATGCAATAAACGCACAGCCTGGAGAGACTCATTCGAGTGTTGGTTATACCTATGCCTTATTTTCGTTAACTTAAGTTTTTTAAACGATATTCATAAGGGTTGCTTGCCCATCGGACGAGCTATGCTTTGATATTTTGTTCTTGCGTAACACTTTGAAACTTTTTTCCTCATATTCGATAACCGTTTATTTCTTTTTGTTCTTAAAGCATTCATTAAAAAAAAAAATGTATATTTATACCTTATTTTTTGTTAACTTAGTTTTTTCAATGATATTCATAACAATAATTATAAGTCATTCCTGCCTTCCTTATATATTATTTTCCGTTAACTAATACCTTCCAATGATAATTCTAAGTCATGCTTGCCCAAATATTTATGCATTATAAAAATTATAATTTTATAAAAGGGAAATTATAATTTATGTATTATAGTTTTATAATTTATGCAAAACTATAATGCATATAAAAATTGCAAAACAAAATGATTTAGGTACTTTCTATCATATGTATCGACTTTTTATTCCACAGGGGGAGCCATACAAGCAAATATAGACATACGAGAATTCATCAAAAGGCATGTTTTCTATGTGTGGCTGCATAATATAAAAACACCCACCGTCATTAGCAAAAATGGTTATGCCATTTATTGATCCGGGCCTTTGGTGAATGTTTCTCATACCAAATTATTTAATTCACTCTACAATGTATGATTTTGTTCTCTTTTGTAGATTTTCAGATTGCAAATAATTGACGAGATTGAAGATTATTTTTTATGATAAAGATGATAAATACACAAAATTAACAACCAACGTTGTGTACAAATAAGCTTTATTTCGTATTTGAGTTTAAAACATATATTTGTTATATCAGACAACTACGTAACTTTTATAAGCTCAATAAAACTTAACATTTATATATTACTTTCCGATAACTAATACATTCCAACAATAATTATAAGTCATGTTCGCCTTCCGTGTATATTATTTTCCGTTAACTAATACCTTCCAACAAATGCGCACGTATATTTCTTCAACACTCGATGACCGCCTATAAAAATCATATGCTATCTAATAAGAAAAACCATATATAAACAATAAGATTTTAATTCATATTTAAAATTCAAAAAAACTATATCTTCTAAATAAAAATATTAACCTCATTAAAAATTAAAATATTGATGAACAACGATAATTTTCAATTATATTATTCATCGATAAGTAATACCTACCAACCATAATTATACATCAAACTCGTCTTCCTTAAAAATCATTTCCCGTTAACTAATAACATCAAAATAATAATTAAGCTCGCCTTCCTTAAAAATGAATTTCCGTTAACTAATACCATAAAAAGAATAATTATAAGTCATGCCTCCCCATTGGGCGGGCTTCGACATCTAGTATATATATATATATATATATATATATATATATATACACACACATATATATAGATATATATACATATATACATATATACATATATATATATATACATACATATATACATATATACATATATATATATATATATATATATATATATATATATATAGATATATATACATATATACATATATATATATACATATATATATATATATATATATATATATATATATATATATATATATATATATATATATATATATATATATATATATATATATATATACTAGTTTTCGAAGCCCGCCCGATAGGCGGGCATGACTTGTAATTTTACTTTTTTATTTAATCATGTACGATGGGCGGCCATGACTTGTAAATATTCTTTGAATTTATTAGTTTACAAATAGCAATAAATATATTTTTTTTTGTATAGCGTAAGAAGGGTAGTAAATAATGGTTGGGGAAGTGGAAAATTGGCCCGCCCAATGGGCACTTACATGACGAATTCTAACCGGACGTAAATAAATATCATTGAAAAGAATAAGTTAAGTTGGCCATGTCCAGTAGTAAGTATCTAAATGAGTAAATCTAGTATCTGACAAAAGCAAAGTCTAAAAGTATGATGTGCGAATGACATCAAGGGAGGGTGGGCAAATGGGAGGGTGGGCAGATTTGTTAGTATCATTGTACAACAGCCATTCATATCATTCTTGATGGGCGATAAGTGTTTCATGAGTTTTTTTCCAACGGTTTTTATATTAGTATCATTCTTGTTATGTGGAAAGACTCGCACAACAGCCATTCTTGTCATTTCCAAAAGAACTGACACAGGATTCATAGCAAGATTGCACATGAGCCAATATCTACACTAATATTATCATTTTATAAACATGCCCATATGGGAAAAGGGTAAAATGTTACATGCACAAATGACGTGGTAAACCCTTCTAGTTGTACAATCTGGCCACTTTCCACAAAGCTATATAGCCATCAAGATCAGCCCATGTTCTCCATATGTGTGTTCTTGCTCATGTTTTTATAAGTCGAGTGATACTTATAAGTATTTATGATTCCTAAGATGAATATAATGTTGAACCATACCTATTCTTCTAGTTATATTAACCATGTCTCCGCGCGCCTAATTATTGTTCGTCGTGATTTGAGTTTCCCATGGCATGGTTGCTATCTAACGTGCTAGCCAACTCTATCCCCAATGAGGATTGTTTGGGTCTAAAAACTTCGGATTTGGATACTTTGCAGAATTCTTCCACATTTGCTGGTTAAATACAAAATAAATAAGAATTAAAGCTTTAAATTTTCAAAGAATGCATATTCTAGTAAGACTACAGAGTTAGATATACCTGATGAGTATATCCATAAACAAATGCTAGTTCTATACCGACAACAGCCTTTTGTTTGCCTTTTAAACTGGCTTCGATTTCTTTCTCAGTTAAAGATTATTTAAAACGGTTGCTTAAATACATAATCTGACTGATAGATGACAAATTGAAGCATTCAAAAGATTATTTCAAACGGTTGCTTAAACACATAATCACACACACATACAAAAGATAGGCTGGTTGTATATCTCTACGTAAAGAAAACATAACTCAGTCAAAAAATATTTGATAAGCTTATAAGGTCGTTTTTAGTGGCTTAAGAGCTTAACAAATTTTGCTCATAATAAGCCCATCAAATAAGCTCATCAAACAAACTTAGGATGCAATGATTATTAATATTGTTTGCATTGCCAAGAAATAACGACTAATACTAATATAAAAACCGTTGGAAACACGAAATTGGGATGCTCACTCACAATACATGACCTGTTATAAGATGGGTGGTTCAACTACACATGTTGAAATTCACTTCGACCAAGCTGGTAGTTAAACTTATCATTAGCTATGAAAATCAGCAGTTAAGTTTTCATAACCATATGTTCGATTTCTTTCTTAGTTAGCTCCAAGTCTGCGCAAAACCGCACCTTCGCCAGGAGAGCCTGTTCATATGTCTGTTAGAATATGATCTATAGTTACTAAAAATAAAGGCCAATCTTACCAATAAGTCGTTTGAAGGCTTGGATTCTGTCATTACGAATGAAGTTGCATCCCATTTAATTATTATTGGATATCTGCAAGTTTTAATATGAAGGAACACCTAGGTACTGCAAATATCACAATTGTGATTGCTTTCTTCAGGTAAATAGGACAAGTTATAAAAACCCTAGACATTATTCAAAAACGAAAAGTCAACTAAGTTCACAAGATATCTCTAATCATACGCTGCCACCGTATTCTCTTCCCTAATCACAGGTCAACCAGATACAATATCAACCACAATAAAATAAAACTACGAATGAATAAAAAAACTGAAAATATATGCTCTAATACATATGCTTGACATCCGCATAGCATTTGAAAATAATTTAATCGATGCATTTTGACCCAAACTATATTTACCTACCTTCAATTGTGCTTCTCAGCTTCTCCCTCCACGTTTTTTGGTTTTGCATTTAATACCTTCATATGAATAAAGTTAGTCCAAATATTATTGTATTTTCAACTAAAGCAAAAACTTCAATTCAATTTGATGCTCGATCAGAGGTGACAAATTTGACCTATTTACATATGAATGGGCTGATTTCAGTTACAATGATTTATCCTTAATGGGTCAAACCCGTTAAATAAAAAATGTCGCTCACTGTGTAACTCGAATTATAAATCCTGCTGACCATTTATTGTTTTAATTCAATAACTCGGACTATGACTAAAATAAATAAATATTTATATTTGCCATACTAACTTTCTAGTTTCTATCATCAAGATATGAACTATCCAATTCCAGTATAGCATTCCCGATTAAAAAATAGCTTAATCTAAGATGCATAGTATCGAAAATAGAAAAATGAAACTGAGCAAATTATGTACCATAAAAACTGGGGTTGACTTTATCTTGAAGTGGCTTGACCAAACCAAGAGTGCCATTAGTCTTTTTGTTGGCCAAAAAAGGTACAACATCCAATACACGTTCTTTATCATTACTGTCATGTCAGTAAAATGGTGTTCAAATTAATTTCAGAAACATAATATGCTGAATAAATCTCAAACTAATATAATGATTTCACCTCCCAATGTCAAGGGACTGATTTAGATACTTTTGTGGTGATCCTAATGCCTGAGAAAAGAAAACAAAAAATGAGGAATCTGTCACTTGTTGATGGAAGGAATGAGAACAAAAAAATCACTGGATATTATTAATGGGATATTATTGCAAGAAAAAAACCTGTCCGCTTCCTATTTATTGTGAAAGTTCAATCAATCGCTCAAAAAGCTTCTCATTTTCTTACTGCAATCTCTGAAAATGTGTTTAATCACATATTAGTAAGAACTTTCACAATATTCAGTAATGTGGTTTTGTGTTCTCAAAAGCACAAAAGTAGTATACCTGAATAAGGGTATCATATTATGGAGTTCTTCAAGTTTCTTGGTAACAGGAGCAGAGTCTGCGCTTTATCATGTTGAGTTTGTATTGTTTTTGGACGCATTCTCATTGGATTGGAGAGCTGCATTGCATATAGCCTCATAAGTATGAGGCTCAGATATTATTATTAACAAAATACAAACAAAATCAGGTGCAACTTGGCTCTTCCCGAAACTTGTCAGCACACGTTTAACCAAACATCGAACGAATTAGATAAATAAAAGTATGAAGCTCAGATATTAAATTGATTACGAATCAAACAATGCTTAAAAAATTAACAAAAAACTGAAGAATCTTACATTACTTTTAAACGTTTGTTGTGTCTCTTCTTCTCGAGATTAGAAGAGCAGATCCCCTCATCATACATGCCAAATCTCAGGAAGCTAGCGAATTTCCCCCTCCATGCTATATATCCCTTCCATACATAGCCTTATTGGCCATTGGTTGAATTAAACTATAGTCATTAATTGTTAGCATGCATGTTAATAACTAATGAGATTCTTAAAGAAACAATTAATTGGAGAATTATATTATTGAGTAGGTTGGAAATCATACCTAGACAGAAGCATCGAATGTCAAAAGTATATATATACAACAGAATGATAGGCATGTTACTAATAATCATGGGCATTCATAGACTCACAATACTAATTTAATAAACTGACCACGATTGAATCGATGCACATCTTGATTATCATGCATATTATTCATGTTTGATTTCAATCCTAATACCAATTCCTGCATCTTCACAACGTAAAAACAAACATAGTATGACATATTAAGGTTTATAGAAAAAAGAGAGAAAGGCTACACCTTTTTTCCTGGTTGTTGCATGTTTTTCTATAAGCCTCATTAGTCTTTCAATAACCCTAATATATGAACAAAAAAGAAAAGACGTTTAGATGAGCATTAGAAAAAAAAGGAGAGAATTAGATAAGCCTTACAAAAAAAGATGTTTGGTGTGTTGGGAATACGGGATTAGGGTTATGGTTTTGAGAAAAAGGTCGGGCATTGAGATGTTATTATAAGACATCAGATTAAGCATGTCATTATTGTTTTTAGATGTCTATCACAAAATCTTGCCTAGTCCAATGGTTGAAGTGCTTGTGTGTGGATACCAAGGCCTAGGTTCAAATCCTGCAAGTGTCATATTTTTTAAAACTTCGAAAAAAATGCAGAATAAATTTAAAAATTTGCTTCCGAATTTTGAGTAAAATTAATTACTTCGAAATTAATTAAAAAAATGCAAATAAAATAAATTTAAAAAATTGCTTACATGTCCTAAATGATGACATGGCAGAAAATGAATTACATGGCAATGACTGGGCAATGAGGTGGCAATACGCGTGTAATGCCTCCTGTTATATATAATATAAAGATATATATATATATATATATATATATATATATATATATATATATGTGTATATATATATATACATATATAAATATATGTATATATATATATATATATATATATATATATATATATATATGTGTGTGTGTGTATAGATATATATGTATATATATATATATATATATATACATCATATATATATATATACATATATATCTATACACACACACACACACACACACATATATATATATATATATATATATATATATATATATAAAGATGCACAAGGAAAGATCATCAAATATAAAGCAAGATTAGTAGCAAAAGTTATGTACAAGAACAAGGAATAGACTTTGATGAAGTATTCGCACCAGTTGCTAGGATAGAGACAGTTCGGTTAATATTAGCACTAGCAGCATATCATGGATGGCAAGTACACCACTTAGATGTAAAATCAGCAATTTTACATGGAGAATTGAAGGAAGAAGTCTATGTTACACAACCTGAAGGTTTTATTCAACAAGGAAACCTAGGAAAAGTATACAAGCTAACCAAAGCTTTGTATGGCTTAAGACAAGCACCAAGAGCTTGGAATGTGAAGCTTGATCAAACCTTGAAGTCACTAGACTTTAAGAAATGTAATCTCGAACAACAGTTTATACGAAGAGAAGCAAGAATTCTACACTTATAGTTGGAGTATATGTAGATGATTTGATAATCACGGGCACTCCAAAGAAGGAAATAGACTTGTTCAAATCCCAGATGGAAGATAAATTTGAAATGAGCGATTTAGGATTGCTAGCATATTACCTTGGGATAGAAGTTACACAAACAGGAGGAGATATTACAATCAAGCAAACTGGATATATTAACAAGATCCTAAAAGAAACAAGTATGACGGATATCAATGATACGAAGATACCATTGGATCCCGGTACTAAGTTGGTCAAGGCGGAAGATGGAAACCCAGTTGACGCAACTTATTACTGAAGCTTAATTGGAAGCCTCAGATACTTATTACATACAAGACGGGATCTTAGTTACTCAGTCGGACTACTCAGCAGATTTATGCAAGAACCAAAGGACCATCACCTGAAGGCAGTGAAACAAGTAATCCGATATTTCAAAGGAACATGGAATAATATACAAGAAGGAAGGCGGCTGCAAGATAACAGGTTACAGTGACAGTAGTTATGGAATCAACACCGATCAAGGAAAAGGAACTACTGGAATAGTATTTTACTATGGAGAGTCACCTATTACCTGCTGTACTCAGAAGCAACCAACAGTGGCACTCTCATCATGTGAATCGGAATTCATGGCGGCTACTGCAGCAGCATGTCAAGCCTTATGGTTAAAACGTTTACTTAGTGAATTGACTGGATTGGAAGAAAGAAGGATAACGCTTAGAGTTGACAACGTATCAGCAATAGCACTCGTAAAGAACCTAGTATTTCATGGAAGGAGTAAGCCTATAGACATTCGCTATCATTTCATTCGGGAATGTGTAGAGAATGGTCATATTAATGTGGAACACGTTAGTGGAGAACTGCAAAGAGCAGATATATTAACGAAAGCATTACCAAGACTCAAGTTTGTGACTATGCGACAAATTCTCGGAGTTCAAGACCTTGGACAAAGCAACGATCAAGATTAAGGAGGAGAATGTGAACCAAGATAATCTCGATGTTTCTTTGAAAGGAAACATGAAGGACCAAACGTGTTCATCAGAAACTTATTAACCGTTTGGTAGTTAAGTTAGTTAAAGTAGTTATAGGAAGTTTGTTATTTTCTGGACAAATTCGAAGGGTCATGTCGCTTGATACATACCTGTTCGAATGGACATGATGGTTTGAACACAACCGTTTGACTAGTATATATACTTATGATTATGTAACTTTACATTGGTTAGACGAAATAAAATAAGTTATCTTTGTTATTATTCTTTGCAAATCAAATCAATCATTTCGACTCAACACACATCCGAACATATTGGGACCAACATCACTATCTTGAATGCATCAAATCTGCATATGATTTTGCCAGTGGCGAGTTACTAAATCTGATGAAGGATAAGGTGTGGTTATATTCTCTTTTATTTAAAATCTTTTTAATGATTGTTGTATCTTGTATTACTTTTCTCATTGCAAATGATTGGTGCTTTAATTTGTTTTCACTTTAGAAACATTAATAGTTATCTCTAATGTTGATAGTATGACCTCATTGGAAAGTTGCGTTCTATTAAGCATTATCTTCTTTTAGATCAGGTATGCGCTATCAACTAAAGTATTACCAATATTTTGATTGAAAATTTTTCACGTTATTTCGTATTTTGTCATTATATTAGAAATTTACATGTGGGAGTCTTGTTTTAGTTATGATGGCTATCTTGTAAGAATCGTGGGTTGACTTACAGGGTGATTTCTTGGTTCACTTTATGGACATTGCCCGGGATGAACTTGCTAAAGCACCAAATGAGATCTCTGCTAAGAAGCTTCAGGCCTTTATCTACTATTATCTATACTACAATTGTTAGTATTATCATCTTGCTACCAATAGGCTTATCATAGATTAATAGGAAATACATGTTTTTAGCCTATAAACAACTTCTATGTCCTAATCTCGGAAAACAATATAAAACATTCTGCAATTTGGTCTGCTGCATTAAGTCTTGGTTGTGACTTGCTTTGCTGCAACATAACTGGTTGTTGTTAGTGACCAGCTAATATCTTTGAAAATCTGTATATATAGTGCTGTTTTTGCTAATTTCACAACATTTATAAGTTCTGTCATTGTACACAGTAGAACTTTCGTGTGGCATGGTACAAATTAGGTATAAATTTGGCTTTTATTTTCAGTCTCTCTTGGACCTTGCACTTCGCTCGACAGCAGCTGCAGCAGATCCTTTGCATAAGGATGTTACATGTTCTGTGGTCAGTAACTATCTTTTGTTTACAAATATTCTTGGAGTAAAAAAGTTAGCTAAATATTTTTATCAATATTATGATAATGAGACATGACATTCTGCTTTTAGGACACATGTTCTTTACTAAAGAGATTGAGCACTCTCAAAGATCTTCAAACTAGTGAGGCATTTTCACAGACCGATACTTTTGAAGAATCCTTTAGTATATTACTGGTGTGGAAACATTTTCTGTTAATTATAAGGTAAGTACTCATCTTTTCTTAGCAAGATCTACATATTGCAGTTTTTCATTATCTATATATATACATAATGTATTAAAAGTCTATTATTGCTTTGTTCTGCTCATTTTTTTCTCATATAAAAGCTATTTTATCATGTCCATGGGTGGAACTTCTTGTCACAGTACTTATTTATACCTATCTGATTTAGCAATACTGCAATACCCAGAGTAATTTTCAGTGTCCCATTGAGCTAATAAATTAAAGGAGCCAGTTTTAACCTATATCTATGGAAACAGGTTGATCTGGGTTGTATTTTATTGAAAAAGGTCATACGCAGGAAAAGAACTGAAAGTAAAACTGGTTAAACAGTTCATAAGTATTTAAATGTGTATTAAAATCTTCACGATGTCTCAAATCGTTTTATTAAAAAAAAAGTAAAATGGTTACAATTACAAAAATCTTCATGCTGGTGGCCTGACCACCCTGCTTGTCTTGCCACCCTACGAGTCCTATCATTCTCTATATAAAAAATGGAGATAGCAAACTGGAAACCTTAAACGGGAATCGAAACTCATATCTCTTAAGATATTTTGCTCTTTTGTATTGGAGAAACTCAGTTTATTAACTGTTACACACTTTCACTTTTACACTACCCTGCCTAAAAGAAGAAATCAGTCAACAAATATATAAATAATGAACATGATAACACATTAACAGATATCATTTGATGTTTATGTATGATTACATTGCTTAATCATGATTCATGGATATATATCATGGTTTGTAATTTGATGATGTCTAATGTGATTGGATAAATGCTATTGCCCTTGTGTCCATTTAAGAGGTGGCGATGTTAGACTTCTAATCATGACTAGACTAATATGATTCTTTGACATTTTGCCCCAATTTGTATTTTTTTGAATGTCTGGAGCAAATATCCTATCTGGAACCATGTTAACACTGATTGATTTTGGTACCTATCCAGACTAGACCATTTTGACCTTTAACTTGATCAGCATTTTGCTTTTTTGTACACTTTATCAGGCTCAGTGGCCGTTATCACTCGTGATATCCAAAAAAGCCTTGACAAAATACCAGTTGATTTTTCGATTCCTGTTTCACTGCAAACACGTGCATCTGTTGGTCCCAATATTCTGATATGTGTTTGGATCTGTGAGTCGAAATGATGATTTGCAACCAATATTTAAACAAAGATAACTTATTAATTTCGTCTAACCAACGTAAAGTTACAAGTATGTACATATATATACTTTGTGAAAGGTTGCATTCCAAACATCACAACCATTCGAACAGGTATAAGCCAATCGACATGACCCTTCGAATTTGTACAGAAATAACTAACTATTAACTACTTTAACTAACTAGCGGTTGTAGAGTTTCGTTTCTACAAGTTTGGTCCTTCACGTTTTCCAC
Source organism: Artemisia argyi (assembly GCA_030686995.1). Taxonomy (NCBI): domain Eukaryota; kingdom Viridiplantae; phylum Streptophyta; class Magnoliopsida; order Asterales; family Asteraceae; genus Artemisia; species Artemisia argyi. The sequence continues at coordinate 105,779,279 of CM060709.1, forward strand.
AAAGTAACATCGAGATTATCTTTTGGTTCACATTCTCCTCCTTAAGCTTGATCGTTGCTTTGTCCAAGATCTTGAACTCCGAGCATTTGTCGCATAGTCACAAACTTGAGTCTTGGTAATGCTTTCGTTAATATGTCTGCTCTTTGCAGTTCTCCGCTAACGTGTTCCACATTAATATGACCATTCTCTACACATTCCCGAATGAAATGATAGCGAATGTCTGTATGCTTACTTCTTCCATGAAATACTGGGTTCTTTACGAGTGCTATTGCTGATACGTTGTCAACTCTAAGCGTTATCTTTCTTTCTTCCAATCCAGTCAATTCACTAAGTAAACATTTTAACCCAGTAGCCGCCATGAATTCTGATTCACATGATGAGAGCGCCACTGTTGGTTACTTCTGAGTACACCAGGTAATAGGTGACTCTCCATAGTAAAATACTATTCCAGTAGTTCCTTTTCCTTGATCGGCATTGATTCCATAACTACTATCACTGTAACCTGTAATCTTGCAGCCGCCTTCCTTCTTGTATATTATGCCATGTTCCTTTGTTCCTTTGATATATCGGATTACTTGTTTCACTGCCTTCAAGTGATGGTCCTTTGGTTCTTGCATAAATCTGCTAAGTAGTCCGACTGAGTAACTAAGATCCGGTCTTGTATGTAATAAGTATCTGAGGCTTCCAATTAAGCTTCGGTAATAAGTTGCGTCAACTGGGTTTTCATCTTCAGCCTTGACCAACTTAGTGCTGGGATCCAATGGTATCTTCGTATCATTGCTATCCGTCATACTTGTTTCTTTTAGGATCTTGTTAATATATCTAGTTTGCTTGATTGTAATATCTCCTCCTGTATGTGTAACTTGTATCCCAAGGTAATATGCTAGCAATCCTAAATCACTCATTTCAAACTTATCTTCCATCTGGGATTTGAACAAGTCTATTTCCTTCTTTGGAGTGCCCGTGATTATCAAATCATCTACATATACTCCAACTATAAGTTTAGAATTCTTGCTTCTCTTCGTATAAACTGCTTGTTTGCGATTACACTTCTTAAAGTCTAGTGACTTCAGGGTTTGATCAAGCTTCACATTCCAAGCTCTTGGTGCTTGTCTTAAGCCATACAAAGCTTTGGTTAACTTGTATACTTCCTAGGTTTCCTTGTTGAATAAAACCTTCAGGTTGTGTAACATAGACTTCTTCCTTCAATTCTCCATGTAAAAATGCTGATTTTACATCTAAGTGGTGTACTTGCCATCCATGATATGCTGCTAGTGCTAATATTAACCGAACTGTCTCTATCCTAGCAATTGGTACGAATACTTCATCAAAGTCTATTCCTTGTTCTTGTACATAACCTTTTGCTACTAATCTTGCTTTATATTTGATGATCTTTCCTTGTGCATCTCTCTTGGTTTTATAAACCCATTTGAGTCCTATTGCCTTCTGATTTTCTGGCAATGTTGTGAGTGTCCATGTGTGATTCTTATTAATTGAATCCAGTTCAGCTTTCATGGCCTCAGTCCATCTTTCATCTGTTGATGCTTCCTTATAGTTACGGGGTTCTTCTTCTATGAATAGTAGACTTTCAGTCTCAACTATACGTGTTGTCCTATATACATCCTTTATCTCTTTGAAACCTCGTACTGGTGTATCATCAAATCTTTGTTCTGAGCTTCCTAATGAGCTAAAAGTAGCTTCCTCTTCATCTTGTGAGTGGGGTTCGTAAGTATATGCTGGTGGTGTAATTGATGAGTCTAGATCTGGTATTGGATCCGTTATTGGTTCTTGTGATGGATACACATCATCATTGTGTTCTATGTTGACTGGTGTAGGATTTCCATTGTCAACTTCTTCTGCCACAAAACTAGCCCTAAATGTGTCTTGTGTACTTGTATCCTCTCCACTCTTATCCCAATTCCACGGTTTCGTTTCCATAAACTTTATGTCCCTACTAACATGTCTTTTCTTTCCTACTGGATGATATAGCCTACAAGCTTTTGATCCTTCCTCTACTCCTAAGTAAACCATCGGTATGCTTCTATCATCTAACTTCTTCAAGTGAGGTATCGTTGTCTTAGCATAAGTTGTGCATTCGAATATTCTTAGGTTTTCCAGGTTCGGTTTTCTGTTGTAGAGTGCTGCATAAGGTGTTTTATCTTCCAGTGCTCGTGTAGGTACCCTATTTAGTATATAAATGGCATGTTTGACTGCTTCCGCCCAAAAAGTTAAGGGTAACTTCATCGCTTTCATCATACTCCTAGTAGTTGATAACACCATCCTATTCTTTCTTTCAACTACTCCATTCTGTTGCGGTGAGTATTGTGTTGTTAACTGTCTTTCTATTCCATTCTCCTTATAGTATTTAGTGAATTCATTTGATGTAAATTCACCACCTCTATCTTTTCTTAGCATTCTTCACTTCAATCTTAACTCCATTTCAATCTTCTATCTAATATTCCTTGAATGTGTTGAATGCCTGATCTTTCGATGTTAGAAAATAGGCCCACATAAAACGTGTGCAGTCATCTACTAATAAAAAGATGAGCTTCTTTCCAGAGTGTGTGGTTGGACTTATGGGACCACAAAGATCTCCATAAACTAAGTCCAACGGGTTCTTGGATCTGAATTTAGCTTGATTGGGAAATGGTGTTCTGCTGTGTTTTCCTAATAAACATGCATCACATACTTGTCCTGCATGATTTATCCTTGGTATTCCTTCTACTAAACCCTTTCTTGTCATCTTGTTGATATCGTAAAAGTTCAGAAGACCTAATCTAGCGTGCCATAACCATGCTTGGTTATTCACATTTGCTAAGAGACATACAGGTGCTTCTATCTGCAGTCCAATACTGTATAGTCTGTTCTTGGATCTTTCTACTTTCATCAACAACTTCCTATTCTTATCATACAAAGTCAGCTTGTTTCCATCCATAATGATCTTACAACCTATCTCAGTAAATTGTCCTAGACTAAGTATGTTGCTCTTGAGGTTTGGTATGTAGTAAACATCTGAAACTATCTTTTGTTTTTTGTTTCTACATCCTAGTAATATAGAACATCTACCCTTTATCTCTACGTACGATCCATCTCCAAAACGAACGCGTCCAGTGATACTTTCATCAATATCCTTAAAATGACTCTTGACTCCCATCATATGGTTGCTTGCACCATTATCTAAATACCATATGCTAGCGTCTTTTGTAGCATATTTCCTGGGTTGTATTTGTCCTTCATTTAACAATACTTCTTCGTGTGTAGTTGATTGGCTCCAAAACGGTCAACCTAATTGACCAGGGAATGGTCAACCAAGTCCAACTGCTTAGAATCAATCTCCGTTGAAGTATAGTGGCTTCCCCGGGTCGTTATGTCCCGACGAGGTGTGATGGTAATCAAAACGGGTTTGTGATCGGGTGAATTTGGACAGGAAAGGGGTAATGAAGGTTTTGAATGGGGTGGTATTGGATTTGGGGGAGTAGTAGTAACATTGGGTCCGGTTGGTTTGTATTTGAAATTTCACAAGGACCAATTTCGTAATTATACTAAAATCCAGGGTCTGAAATGAAACTTTTCCAAAGTGGTCACCAAGGACTAAGTTTGCCATATAATAATAACCAAAGACCATAATTTCAATTTTCCAAAATTTGAAACCCCGAGGACCAATTTTGTCATTTTTCAAACTACAGGGACCAAACGTGTAATTTTCTCAAACTTTTCACCCAAGGACTTGTTTTGACAATTTTTGAATTCCAAAGGACTTGGGTTGACTATTCTTTCATTTCAAACTTCCAGGGACTAGTTTTGTCAATTTTTGAAACTTGAGGGACTGAAACTGCCAATTGTGCAAACTTTGTTCGTTTTTCACTTGTTTTTAAACATTTTGCATCAGAAACATATAAAACACAATCCTGGGATATTTTCAGTATTTTGATGCGTATTTGAGTATTTTTGGATGTTTTGGTAGTTCAGATACGATAAAAATAATGAGTATTTACACACTCATCAATCCCCCACGCTAAACTATTGCTAGTCCCTAGCAATCTTTTGAGAAAAACTTAATGGATTTGAAACTCTTTACCAAAAGCCATCACTTCTGGAGTAGCTAGATGTATCGATTCAAGTAAGAACTATGGTCCACCTAATAACCATGTGATTTTGAGCAAACCACCAGCTGTCAACGGATTTGATTCGTCTTTACCAAAAGCCGTTTGTTTCTGGACTAGCCAACTCTTGATGGACAAAGTCAACATCTTGGTGAGCTGATTACCAATTATGAGTTTTCCACTGCCTTTACCACAAGCCATAATCTTGCGGGCTAGCCAACTCATTCGCTTTTTAGGATATGGCGAGTTGAGGTACCATATAATTTTTGACAAATTGCAAGCCATCAACGGATTTGAGATATCTTTACCAAGAGCCGTTTGCCCCTGGATTAGCCAATCCTTTTGTCGGTTAGACAAGGCGGACTGATAACCACAAAAATTTTGAAACTTTAGTGAAAAAATTTTGGTAAAAAACGGGGGTACTAGAAGGTAAAATGTAATAAAATTCGCTAGAATTCCCCCCCCCCCCCCCCCCACACACACACTTAGAATTGAATATTTTCCTCAATATTCCAAGTCCCGGCTATTATGCCGACTCTTTGAACGTAAAAGGGCAACATTACAAGCTAAATGTGGAAACACTATTTTTTTTTTTTTTTTTTTTTTTTTTTTTTTTTTTGTAACCACAGTAGGGGTAATTCCCCCACACTTAGGGTGAAAACCCTTAGTACATGTTACTGTTTTTGTTTATCGAGTCACTAGCTTGACTCGACCCCGAATTCATTTGTCCTTGGGGAAGCATGATGTGGAAGAAACAATCTCAATCGGACTTTCATTCAAGATGTTTGGACAAACATTTGAAGCACGTGAAAGTTCCACACCGATGAGATATAATCCCGGCTTTAAATAGTGATACATGAAAATGCCGGGATCAAAGATGGTATCTTCATTCCCGAAGGAGTGAAGAACAGGAGAAGTCACCCGGTAGGTGAAGAAGAGAAAGAAAGTCATGATGAACATCATGACTAACTCATCGTCATCCTCAGGAAAATTCATAGATTCATCATCATGAATTTCATCATTTAAGCTCATGTGAGCAAGACATATCCCGGGTGTGTCTAGATCAAAGTAGAAGTTATCATACTCTAGTGGAGATATGATATGAGCGAGTTCACAGGAGAACTCATCGAATGTGAATGAATCATATTCTTAATTGATGTGCGTGAGTTCACAGGAGAACTCATCGAAGGTAAATAATTCATAAGCGGGGAGAGAATTATGAGAATGAGAAGTGGTACTGCCACTAATCTTCTCTCCCATAGGATCAAACGTAAATGCTTCAAACTCCGGAATAGGATCATCGGAGAAAATGTCACTATCCTTAATAACGATAGGAGATGAAATAGGTTTCTCTTTTAAAGCCTCAATTTTTGAGATGAGGAGATTGACATTCAATAATGTTGCACGAAGTGCTTCATCCTTAATTTCAGTGTCAGTCTCATCATTCACTTCTTCTAAGCTAACTAGCTCAGAAGGTAATCCTTCCACATGACTGATGTCTCCAGAAGATAAAGAATTTTCATCAGCATGTGAAGTACTAAGCTCGATGTTGGGATTAGAGTTTAAAAGATTTTCAGTTTCTCTCATATCGGCTTCAAAATCAAGGAGACCATCATCACTTCCCAATGGAAGTGGATTGATGTGAGTAAGTTCATTTGTGAACTCCTCAATAAGAGGGTCAACATCCGAATGAGGCAATGGTGCCTCCTCATACTCAACTTCTCCATAAGATGTACACTCATCATTAAAATCGGAGAAAGTCTCAAAATGATCTTTTGGATTTTCAGGGTGATAAGGTAGGTCACACATATGATCAAAAGTCCCCTGTGACTCTCCTGGGATTGGGACAAGGTTCTCAACACTAGACTTTATGAATTCGTCCGATTCCTTTTGAGGAACAGTGCTAAGATGCTCATCCCCCATATTCAGAGAGTGAGTGTGAACTTCGGGTGTGATATCAATAGACTGAGGGAGTTTAGAAGTACTAGCAATTATGGAAGTTTCAAGTTCCATTTGATCAACGGCTAGTGACTTTGTCACATTATTTTCTCCCTGATTTTCAATGAAAGGAATTACAACTGATGAATCTGATGAATCTTTTTGAATAATAACAATGTTATATTCATCATCATCACTGTCATCATCGTCATCATATAGAGCAGCATTGCGAAGATTGGCACGTATTTTAGCCGCTCTTTGCTCAGCAAGTAATTCTTCCATGCTTAATTCATTTCTAGCATCTCGTTCTTCAGCAAGTAATTCTGCCATTGATTTCTCACGAGAATCTTGAAACGATGTAGTGGCAAACTCCTCCTTAAGTTTTTGCAAAATTTCACGAGCCTCTAGTAAAAGGTATTGCTCGGTATCATGAGGAGTTGCTTGGATCATTTGGTACTGTGGAGGTTGGTCTTGAATTGAATAGTCATAATTGTTACAAGGAAATGGATTCCTTGTTTGATAATCCGAGCTAAAGTGAGGACCTCCACAGTAATCACAACAGTAAAACTGATGTGGCTGTGAGTCGTATGTGCTAGAGTCATAATTGTTATCAGGAAACTGCTCATAGACAAGCGTGTTGCCCGATTGACAATCAGAACTGTAGTGTGGGCCACCACAATACTCACAACAGTAAAACTGTTGAGTCTGGTTCGGTGAGTTGTATGGATATTGGTCGTAACCAACATTTTGACTATTATAACAATCAAAACCTTGATGAGGACCTCCACAATACTCACAAGAAATGTTTGGTGTATTTTGATACGAAGCATCATTATGATTTGGATAATATGGTTCTTGCTCGTATGGATGTGATGGGTAATTGGAAAAATTTGAAAAGTCGTTGAATGAGTTCTGATTAGGATCATAAGCAAATGAATTCCTCGAACCACAAAACAAACAACTTCCGTTTCGAATATCATTACCACATTGTACACATGTACACCAACGACATGGTAAACCAAAAAGTGGCTCACCACAACCAACACAAGGAATAAAATCCGGAGGTGGGCAAGTGGTGTGCTCTTAGAGCTAGGAATTTCCACCACTTCCGTTATGGTCTCGGGTTTTTGTTCTTGATAAACATGAAGATTGGGCAAGTCGTTCTTTTCAGTCACTGCCCTAAGCTCTATACGTTTGCTTGACAAACTTTTAACCGTAAACCGTGAAAGGTTAGGATCAATTCTTGATGGTTTAGGAGCAATTGTGAGCTTAGGTTTTTGGATAACCGTAGGTTGGACGTATTTAGCACTTCCATCATCAGAGGGAAGTACAGGGTCCTTTGTCACCTCGGTTTCTTGTTCCATTTCCCTCACCGGAGAAGGAATATGAATCAATGGTCCATCATAATCAACACGACATCTCGACATTTTTGACAAGGCCTGAATTTTTTCAACTTTGCTCTTAAAGGCCCTTTGTTCAAATAAATCGTCATCGAGAGATGCCATTAGAATCAATTACGGGGCAAGTGGAAGAAGTTAGAATCAAAAGGATAGAGGGTAAAGGAATGGAGAATCAAAGAGGTAGGAGGGTAAAGATGGATATTTTTGGGTTTTTGGAAAGACATTTTATAAGAAAGAAAATCTTTTTGTGTTTTTGTGTTCGTTGAAAACTGAATTTAAAATGTTTTCGGGAACTGTTTTTATGAAAATATACACAAGGATGGTAAATTTACAAAGAAGTGAATTCCAAAATCACTAATCAGCAAACCGTTTTTAGAAAACGCGCATAACCTCCCCGGCAGCGGTGCCAAAAATTGATTGGCTCCAAAACGGTCAACCTAATTCACCAGGGAATGGTCAACCAAGTCAAACTGCTTAGAATCAATCTCCGTTGAAGTATAGTGGCTTCCCCGGGTCGTTATGTCCCGACGAGGTGTGATGGTAATCAAAACGGGTTTGTGATCGGGTGAATTTGGACAGGAAAGGGGTAATGAAGGTTTCGAATGGGGTGGTATTGGATTTAGGGGAGTAGTAGTAACATTGGGTCCGGTTGGTTTGTATTTGAAATTTCACAAGGACCAATTTCGTAATTATACTAAAATCCAGGGTCTGAAATGAAACTTTTCCAAAGTGGTCACCAAGGACTAAATTTGCCATATAATAATAACCAAAGACCATAATTTCAATTTTCCAAAATTTGAAACCCCGAGGACCAATTTTGTCATTTTTCAAACTACAGGGACCAAACGTGTAATTTTCTCAAACTTTTCACCCAAGGACTTGTTTTGACAAATTTTGAATTCCAAAGGACTTGGGTTGACTATTCTTTCATTTCAAACTTCCAGGGACTAGTTTTGTCAATTTTTGGAACTTGAGGGACTGAAACTGCCAATTATGCAAACTTTGTTCGTTTTTCATTTGTTTTTAAACATTTTGCATCAGAAACATATAAAACACAATCCTGGGATATTTTCAGTATTTTGATGCGTATTTGAGTGGTTTTGGATGTTTTGGCAGTTCAGATACGATAAAAATGATGAGTATTTACACACTCATCAGTAGTCATTAACAGTGATGGTTCATCGTCTTCTAAGATAAGGTTTGATTGTTCTTGAGTTGTTGGTTTGCTTCTACAGTCTCTCTTAAAATGTCCATGTTTCCCGCAATTGAAATATTTTCCTCTATTCTTATTATTCCACTCACCTCTATTCTTATTGGGCTTGTCATGGTGAGTTGAATTTTCCCCATTCGAGTTATCTCTATTTCCTTTGTTTTTCCAGTTTCCACGTGAGTAGTTTGATCTACCCCTATTCTTGTTAAACCGTTTCTTATTTCTAGAGTGTTCGCCTTGTGCGAATAATAAGTCATTCTGGCTTTCTGCTTGTCCTCCCTTTCGGAGTTTTATCCTTTCCTCGAATGCTTTTAATTTTCCAGTGATCTCGTCTAAGGTGATATCTTCTAGATCACTTGTCTGTTCTATGGATGCGACTATCTGAATGAACTTATCAGGTATGGAATCTAATAGTTTTCGTACTAAAAGTGATTCATCCATGGTTTTTCCTAATTCTTTAGCCTTCGTGGCGTTACCATTTAATTTGTTCGTAAATGCATCCACCGTTTCATCCTCCTTCATTTGAAGTGTATGAAATCCAATCATCAGTGATTGTAATCGTGCCTGTTGCACTCTCTCTTCTCCAACGTGTCTCTTTCTTAACGATTCCCATAATTCTCTTGCAGTTTTACAACTTGCTACTTGTAATATCACATCTTCGGTCACCGCTTGATATAGGAGGGCAATAGTTGCCTTGTCCTTCTTATCATCTAATTGGGTGTTCTCCTTAGGTTCTATAGTCTCCCATAAACCATGTGCCTCTAATATAACCTTAATTTGTATAGCCCAAACAATGTAATTTGTGGTTTTGAGTTTAGGGCATTGATATTGTGTAATGGGTGTAATGGGTTTTACTATAGTGTTATTGTTATTGGTGTCATCATCTCCACCCGACATCCTAGATGTGTTTATGATCTTCACCTTCTAATTCGTATGGGAAATCTATACAATATGGTATATCCTACTACTACGGGAACAGAAATAGTTATCCGGGAATCCTAGTAATACGGGATCAATATATAGTTCTCAGGATTTCCTAATAGTATGAAAGTAAATATCTATACTATAAATGTATAATTGAAATCCAAATGATGAATTTATGACCTCTTTTAAGTTCCCACTTGTGTATCGGTAACTAGAGTTTTACCAACCAAGTTTCCTTTCTTTCCTCGTCTCCTTCTAATAACACACTTCACGTTATTCTTTGTTCGTCTCGACTTGGTTCCAATTCGTGCCCTAGACCCTTGTTATGCCTCGGCTTTCTTTCTCCAAATCCACCCTTAGTGTTTTTTTGGCCACGTACAAAACCTATGTTTGTCATTGTTTTCCTGCTCCAAGTCCCTCGCCAATACCTCTCGGTATTTCTTTTCACCAAAGCAATTCGATTGCTTTTCCCTTTTTTTTAACACTAATATCCAACGATATTATCCCAACATCTAAACAAAAATGGTTTTTGTTTGTCGTTCACTGCTGTTGCTTGTCTCCTTTCTATGCGTTGTACCACTATACTCTTCTCGTTCTTCTTTTTTGTCCACACCGTGTTCCTTCCAACAACCCCAATACCTTTTCGGTATTCCTTTTGCAGCGAGTGATCAGTCCGCCTTCTTCGTTATATGTTGTTGTTCTCGTGTTGCCAACGCTTCCTAAACAATCCTTGATTGTTTGTAACCGGTATACCTTTCAAAATATGCCCAAGCAACGCCTTCTTGTAATTTCTGCACTTCCTATTTCCTTCTTGTGTATCTCGATAAATACACAAACTTGACGTCTTTTTCTCCCTTGTCGCATTGTAGTAAACCAACAAGCCCTTTCTTTGTTGTCGTGTGTAATAACTCCAACAAGAAATCCTGAAAACAATTGTTTCTCCTTCTTCTTTGGTTCTGTTGTCGCGTACCAATGATCACAACAAAACAAAGCACCACTTCGTTTGGTTGCCTTCCTGTTTGCAAAATCCAACACTAAGAAAGTTGTACACGTTTTCTTGTGTTCCTAAGTTATCTAGGCAATCTCTTCTAACGTTAACAAGGTTCAAGAGTATTGCGTGTATTCTGAAACTCAAAAGTTTCTATGTGGGTTTTCTGGTTTGTTTCTTGTTCTCGTTAACAGGTTTAGGTTTCTGGTTTTTGATTGTAACGAGAGTGGGTAACAAAACAAGGCTCTTGATGCCAAATGTTGGTCCCAATATTCTGATATGTGTTTGGATATGTGAGTCGAAATGATGATTTGCAAACAATATTTAAACAAAGATAACTTATTTATTTCGTCTAACCAACGTAAAGTTACAAGTATGTACATATATATACTTTGTGAAAGGTTGCATTCCAACCATCACAACCATTCGAACAGGTATAAGCCAATCGACATGACCCTTCGAATTTGTCCATAAATAACTAACTATTAACTACTTTAACTAACTAGCGGTTGTAGAGTTTCGTTTCTACAAGTTTGGTCCTTCACATTTTCCACAAAGTAACATCGAGATTATCTTTTGGTTCACAGCATCGTCAACTCTGTGCAGCATGGCAAGTACATCAAGTATGGACTAAGTGTCACTAGCATATGTTAGAATTTAAATAACATGACTATCATATAAATAAATCATAATCAAAGTATACACGTATGCGGAAGCTATAGATCAAGTATAACATATAATTAACAAAAACATAAATAGGAACGTATCGTATGCAATCTTGAATACTTGAACAATTGGATGAACCCTAATTAGGGTTTATAAGGATCAATGATTAACCCCTTACCGTTTTGTTAATCGATCCAAGATACAATCAATAGTGTGATTCTACCACGTTCTTGTACACACGTACTATTAACGAATTAAAGTTAATGCTAGTTAAAATATACACAAAACAATATTTTGTTTTAATAAAAACTAAACTACTCGACAAAGAAAACAATACACCAAAACACTCTGTGTCATTGTTGTTGTTGATCACAGTAAGGAAAAGAAAACAATTTTTAATATCTTATGCACATGCATGATAATTCATGCATGTATATTAACCCATTGATGTCGAGAAGTAAAAGGAGCAAAAGAAAGGTATTAGGATTTAACGTGTGCACAAGCCCCTCAAAATAAAATCCTTGCCTTTGCTTTTATAGGATACAAAACTTAGGGAACAAGTTAGGTATTAGGTTGGGTTATTAACCTTGGGCCGATCGGATCTAAGAGCCCACAAGCGCTCTAGATCCTTCTTGTTTTCTATTTTTATTCATGGTCCTTATCTTTGTACGTTAGTCAATTTTCGTTAATTACTAACATTCTTTATTTGTTTTGTGTAATTAATAATTAAATATAACTTTTTATATTAAATTATTAAACTTTAATTCTCATACGTAAAGTGTGCAATCCCACGGTCTCGAGTTCGATTCTAGACATATACGTATTAATATTTATCCACAACTCTAACAGCTCCCACTTGGATATCTATTAATAGTATAATAACATTGGTTAGCGTCTAGCAACACACCAATGCCCCTAGATCAACTCGAGGAAGGTCTCCTGGAAAACCTTTAATGATTCATCATTATTATCCTTTTGTTTATAATACCACGTTAATAAAGATATGGATCTCAATCATTCTTTAATTAACAATTCTGTTTCTCTTTATTTATGATTGAGCAAGATTACCAAAACATCTGAACGTATTCCAGATAGACTTTGGGCGTGCGCACGCAAACATCTTGTCAACCCTACGAGGGGCCCAGCAGTATTAAACTTCAAAACAAATTTGAAGGAACAAATTCTTTCTTGACTACAAGAATAACCCATGGACTTTGCAACACTTCTGAAAACAACCCTTATAACTTCCTATTACGGTGAGCGGTAGATTACCTCACAAAAATGCACTACATCCATGACACTTATCTGGTATCTCAAGTCCGAGGATAACAAATTCATGATTTACTTACTGACAAGATCCATAAAGTAAAATCATGTAGTTGGGATAAGTCTTATATTCAATTCATTGAATATCATGTGAAATTGGTATGTCAATGCATCAATATACTTTCAAGTGTATTTTAACCAATACTCAGATTTGCCTTAGTTTAATGATATTCCCATATCATTTATTGACAACGGACAATTTAGAATAACATAAGTTATTCATGGATTTAAACATGCAAATATAGGACACAATTTATTATTAATGAAAACAAACGTACTAAGTACTTTAATTCATTATAAATAATAAATTGCTTAATATCCTTTATCCAAATACTAAATAGATCAATGCATGATAATTCTAGTTAATGAATTTTGTCCCAAGTACTGACTTGTTGACAATTATGCCTCAAGTAATGACAATAATACTTGTTGACAAGGCATTTATTTCATCTAACTATGATCTATCCGAATTTTGAGAATACTTCTTTCAAGAATTCAATAAGTAAAATTCTTGTATGTGTATATCCAACTATCTTGATATAGCCACCTAATTTTTCATAAATGGTGTGATATCCTCAATCACCAACTTATGACAATCAAACTTTCAAACCTTTTAAAGTTTAAAGTATTCTAATTCTTTAATGTTTAATGCAACTATGCTCTTAGTTGAGCACAACTAGTTCTCATGGCTATTAATAAGGATGAAATCCTTCCATGACTAGATATTGAGTGTCGTCTTAATTTCATATTCATATAAATATGACAATTACGATCTTTGTATCTTTAATATGCTTAGGAAAGAGTATTCAATCATAGTTAATTGCTTAAATATGATTAATAATCTTGTCATAAGACATGCATTAAGATATGTGTACAATTTTGTTCATATGATTTCTACTCAAAGATTTAACCCACTAGGGTTACATCATCTTTGAATAAACTCATCTTCATTTTCTAACCATTAAGAATTAAGATAAACCAAATTTTAAATTTGAATATCTTTATGAACAATATCTACAACATTCATAATATGAGTAATTTACCCAATTCATTATTCTTGGTAATACTACATCATATAATCTTCAGCATATTAATTAAATATCTAAGATATCCAAGTGGATCTATGAATGAGAATTCCATCATCTTGAGATTTATCATTTACATGTTAAGCCTCATCATGATTTTCACTAGTGTGGTTTTAGAAGATTATGTATCTTGTAATTAAAACACTCCCACTTACCTTTGGTATTATATAGAATATTAATACTTAGCAATTAAAGCAAGAATACAATATTCTCTTTTTGGGATATTACAAATACATATTGACAGTTCCTGACATTCTTTTGTTAACAACCTACTTATAAGTAGCTTAACAAATTCAGAACTTCAATTTAAGACTTAATGTGATTCATCACATTTCATAATTCAATAATGTCTTATTAATCTTCTAGGAGTCTAGTTGAGTATATTCAATCCATACTCAATGTTCTAACCTTGATAACTTTTGGAAGAAAAGTAGATGTAGTTATCTTGAACCAAACACTACAACAAGAGTTTGATTTCCTAACTGAACATACTATAATCTAGTATTTCATTAGAACTCATATTGTAAGACAATCTAACAATATGTAAGATAAACTTATATCTTTTAGCTTGTCTATTTACAAACTAAATCAGCTTAATGGTGAAATAGAATTTCCAAGCCTCCTGCATGTTTTATAACCTAAGTACTTATTAATCAAGTCACTTCATGTTCATGTCTCAACAAGAAGACATAAACCGTTATAATCCCATTACACGTTATTAATCATTGATTAACTCAATGACTTCTTGTATATGTCTTAATTAAAAGACCATAACAATCTAACGTCTTACTTTATTATAAGTCTTGTAATACTTAAAAGACTTCATGTTTATAACTATACAATAAAGTATAAACATGTATAATTAAAGTAATCATGAACACCATCATTTGGTTCTAATAATATTTTCAAGTTAACACACTACTTCATTTATTTATGTCATTCTAAGAATACATAATTATTGAAGTAGTATTATATTACTTCATGCATTTATGTCATTCTAATAATACATAAATATTAAAGTTGAAGTAGTATTGTTATTGGCACATGTTCTAATAGATGTCTAATTTAGAAACAGTAAATTATCCATGTTGGTCTCACGCATACATGGAAATTTACCTTGTTGTTAATATTTAGCCTGCGTCTCACGTTTACTAAATTTCAACACCAAGTGTTTCTTAGATTAGATATATGTTAATCATATTAGAACTATAGTCTCTTACTTTATAGTTAAGAGAATCCGTTAAATCATATTCTTATGTGTTATACCTTGCACACAATGTAGATTTCTCCCACTTGTGCATGGTACAACGCCATGTATCATATAAACAACACGCACGCGCTTGTTAATGTGAACAATATGATTTCTGTCATAAGCATAACTAGTAGATATAGAGTTACTCAATCAATCAAGGAAACGCACATGACTATCCTTGAAAATATTAGTGTCTATTTGAAAAGTAATTACCTTAAGACATTCAAAAGATAATCTAAGTTACAATCAAGACAATAAGTCTTGTAACTCCCACTGAATTAGACAACATTGTAAATGTTTCATTAATCAGTGAAAGGAAATAGTGTACTATTTACTTTCCTACATCTTTTAAGAAAACCCATTCCAACAATTATATATAGGTTCTAAAAGAATGTATTCTACTATGTAAATGTGATTCATCACATTCCAAACTATTGACTTGAAAAACTGAGCATGCAATTTCTTCTTGAACAGATCTACCATTCCAACAATTGTATGTAGTATCTTTAAATGGTCAAATCAAAACAACTAGATAAAATAATCTAATTCGTCTTTTACCATTGTGCAGTAATCAGTCTAGCCTCTAATTTAACAACTCATAAAGTGCAAATAATCTTACTATTAAATTTTGCTATGAGTTATGTATTTAGAATTTAGACTATTCTAATTATCCTTTGAAAAGAATATGATTAAGTCTCACACTTCTCCTAATGGAAAGAAGATTTGGTTTATTCTTTTAGTAAAATTGACTCTAACCAAAAACCCTATACGGGTGTAGATCAATTTACTTGATAAAAGAATAACTTACGTTTACGGTTTTATATACATTTAAAAGAATTTACAAAATTCAATTTTAGTATTTTCGATAATTTATATTTCCAAGAAAATATAATACCCAAGGATATATTTATACATCCAACTAATTTTCTTGAAAATCTAGGATCCAACTTTTCATAGATTCCACCACATCAGTTGATCTGCTAGTAGTGAAAGTATAAAAGATGGTAATCTGTCGAACAATAATTGGCAAACACTTTTCCAATTCCTAGATCATTATGGGATTTACATCAAATTGATTCATCAATTTGTCATGTAAGCATGTTTCATCCCATCTCATGCCTTAAGTTCTAGGTCTCACGCATCAACTTAATTAAGTTGTCTAACTTAGAAACTGCAAATTCTCCATGTGTGGTCTCACGCACACTTGGAAATTTACCTTGTCATTAAAATTTAGCCTGCGTCTCACGTTTACTAAATAATAACTTCAAGTGTTTCTTATAGTTAGATGACATGTAACTTAAATTTTAAAACCTTTTTATAATCAATTCTTAAGATTAATACAAAAAGTTTACTTGAGGTAAAATACCTTAAGATGATTTAGTACAAGAATGAAGTTAAAAGAAAATCGTTTAAGACGTATTCGTAAGTGTGATAACCAAGGCAGACTCTAAGGCTCTTTCAAAGCCTTCTTATCACAACTATGAATTTGTCTTAAAGGAGTTACTTTTAAAAACATGTTGTACAAAACATCAATCAAGTCAAAGTTTTTGGATTAAATCTTAAAACTGTAACAAAGTATGAATCTTGCTAGTATCGCCTTGGAGCGAATTACCGTGCGAAGCGAACCGTTGTTGGCACATAAGACACCGCAAGATTCAATCTTTATCACTTAAAGTTTTACCATTATTAGTCCATATTATTTTCTTTATAAAAATTACCCTTTTATTGCATACAAACGTGTCCAACAATTAAACAATAAAACAAGTAATAAAGACAAATCAAAACAACTAATAACATAACAATTATAAAGGTGAAACAATTAGCTACATGCAACCTTTTTAGACAAGATCCTAAAAAAACAATTCTAGGTTTTTATATGCATATAATTAACTAATGGAAGTGAGCCACATACATTGACAAGTCAATTGCGTAGGCCAAAGCTAATCGCATACCACATAGCACATAATTGATTTTAATAATTATGAGGTCTTCCCCAATATTAGATCTATCTAAACATGTGAAAAAGCTTAACAATCAATAAACAATTAATAACCCGTGACTAACATACATGTTTCGTCACGGATCAAAGCATAACAATTACCAATTAGGTCACATAGATACATTCAATTAACTAGTTAATGACCTAGGGTTTCTAATTAATTACAATTTAATTAATTTAAACCACAAACCCTAATTAGGGTTCATGGAAAAAACGACCCCCCCCAAAAAAAAATTAGAGTTAGGGTTTTGAAAATTTTTAAAAAAAAATTAAAGAAAAAACCCTAGATCCAAAACATGTATCTAAAACTATTAAAGATACGATTTTTATTATGTTTTAGTAATCAATTACATGTTATACATGGCTCGTGACGCCACTGTTAGAATTTAAATAACATGACTATCATATAAATAAATCATAATCAAAGTATACACGTATGCAGAAGCTATAGATCAAGTATAACATATAATTAACAAAAACATAAATAGGAACGTACCGTATGCAATCTTGAATACTTGAACAATTGGATGAACCCTAATTAGGGTTTATAAGGATCAATGATTAACCCCTTACCGTTTTGTTAATCGATCCAAAATACAATCAATAGTGTCATTGTACCACGTTCTTGTACACACGTACTATTAACGAATTAAAGTTAATGCTAGTTAAAATATACACAAAACAATATTTTGTTTTAATAAAAACTAAACTACTCGACAAAAAAAAAAACAATACACCAAAACACTTTGTGTCATTGTTGTTGTTGATCACAGGAAAAGAAAACAATTTTTAATATCTTATGCACATGCATGATAATTCATGCATGTATATTAACCCATTGATGTCGATAAGTAAAAGGAGCGAAAGAAAGGTATTAGGATTTAACGTGTGCACAAGCCCCCTCAAAATAAAATCCTTGCCTTTGCTTTTATAGGATACAAAACTTAAGGAACAAGTTAGGTATTGGGTTGCGTTATTAACCCTGGGCCGATCGGATCTAAGAGCCCACAAGCGTTTTAGATCTTTCTTGTTCTCTATTTTTATCCATGGTCCTTATCTTTGTACGTTAGTCAATTTTCGTTAATTACTAACATTCTTTCTTTGTTTTGTGTAATTAATAATTAAATATAACTTTTTATATTAAATTATTAAACTTTAATTCTCATACGTAAAGTGTGCAATCCCGCGGTTTCGAGTTCAATTCTAAACATATACGTATTAATATTTATCCACAACTCTAACAGCATCAACTATCTGTGAAAATACTCCTTCCTTATTCATGGATTATGTTTTAACTATGCTTTATTATTTAGGGCGCACGTGCACGAGATAGGCATCGAACTGCAATCTCTACTTCATCGATATTGTGCCGTAATATGCTTAAGTTTATAAAACAGTAGTCTTCTGCATTATCTAACGTTTGAGGTAAAACAATAACTTTTTACTCTCCCTTTAAATTCTAGCTGCGTGTCTTATAATTAAAGTACATCATTAGCTACAGGTGGTGATTTGAGTTCGTTCTTATATAACTGGGTCAATGGGGGTCATACTTTATTTTGAAGGGTTGAAGTTCAGGGAAAGTATATTTTAAAGAATAAAACCTCTCAACTGTTTTATCTAAAAGTAAAAAGTTAAATATCATATTTAACTGACTAAATTATGAAATTATCAAGAAATTTGGACAAAAGCTGTTTTGTGCAAACCCATTCTGAAATGGACTGTTTTGACTGTGGATTTTGCCACATGCATTGCCAACCCATTGTTTTTGAACCTTTTAATCACTATTTTGATATTTATGTATTAGTTCTCTGATATTATCAGTGTTTCTTTAACGTTCTTAAATTCTCTTGCCAACTACAAAAAGGATAGTATGATGAGTAGCAGATTTGTCTTTTTATAGGTTCTTGAACCAAATTGGCATGTTATGCATAATAAACTTGAGAATGCAAAAAGCATAGATGAGGTATTTGCGATTTCTTTGCACTTTTAACATTTACTATATAATGTGTATAAAATTTACGATTCTTCAACTTTTCCTATAAATCTCTTGGTTCTATATTTAAAATTCTTCTCTTCTTTCATTTGATTTCTAATTTCTTATATCATCTTTTCTTGGAATGTGTTTCTAGTCTTTTCCCTAACCAAATATTTCTATGAAAATAGGTAATTCAATATCACGACTTTTTCATGGAGAAGTGTCTCAAGGAATGCTTGCTTCTTTCACCAGTTCTTCTCAAGGTTGGCATAATTATTAGCCCTAGCTTCTGTATAACCAAAATATGTGTTTTGTTGCGTGTTCTGAAATTTGCATTTCTAAATTTCAAAACAAAATATGAAAATAAATGAAATGTTTGGAAAAAGTATAGAATTACTCATAGGACCCTAAAAATACATTTAGAACATTAACACTAATGCTCTCATACTTCAAATCAAGTTCTGGAAAGAGTTTGTTTGTCCAAGTTAACCCCAAGTTTTGACTGAGTTTGATCGAGTTTTGACCTTGTAGCGATAAATCAGTCTTTGATCTTGTAGCGAGTAATTGCCGATCACTAGACCTTGTAGTCCTTGTTGTACAACACTGCCTCTAATGAATGGCTAATTTTTCTCTTTGCCGTACCATTTTACTGAGGGTCGAGGCTCATCAAGATTGCTAAGGATTTTTGTTTTTTTTATTAGTTTCTTTAAACTTGATAGCCTGAGGTCTTTCTGGAAGGAGTCCCTCTACTATCGGGTAGGGGTGTGACTGTCTACATCCTAACTTCCCCATACCTCGCTGAGGCGGGATTGGTTATTGTTGTTCTCTAAACTTGATGATTTTATTCTATGTGGGAGGTTTGTTTAAGAACATTAAAAAAATCGAGAACATCTAAATCACATGTGATTATATTTGAAATCAGCTGATTAAAATTTGTCTAAGTTCATTCACATGTGATTTTACATTATTTTTAAATGAAATGTAATTAGAATTTAATTGGACCATCCATGTTTGTATTAAAGGTAGACTAGTTATGTCCAAGTAAAGTGAGAACAATGACAAAAGATCAAAATATATAATATCTTCAGTTGTTTCTATTGGAAGTACTCTATCATGAATGAACAACCTCATTGAAGCATTGAGTATTGTATTTACCCTTTTGTAAATTATATATCTCAATTTGAACCCTTGTTGGCTTAATGTGGAATATGAGCTCTATTATTTGTGGTGTATTGTAAGAATTATAGTAGCTAAGTAGATCAAAAGTAGCAATTATAGTAATGTAATGAATGTTTTGTGCTGGTTAATGCAGAAGTTTGAGAAACTGAAACTTGTATGCCTTCAATATGCTGCGGCGACTCAGTGGCTGATGAACTCTATTGAAGCTCCTGACACAAATAAATCGTTTGATGATTCTCCTTCCCTAGAAAGTTTAAAGATTTTGAAGCTACAGAAGCCTTCTAAGAAGCCCAACTCACCGACTGAAGAGTCATCTGTCATTGAATGTGTCTTGTAAGATCCAAAATCAAAAGTTCCTTGCCATTATTAGATGCGGCACTTCTGACCCATATACATATGAATGGGTTGATTTGGGTAGTGTATTATCTCAAACCGGTTAATTAACTAAGAAAGTTAAAAAATGGAACACGTCAAATAGGTCAAATGGGTTGATAATAATCTATAAAAATGGACAGAAAAGTGTTTAATCTGTTCTTTTAAATTGTTAAATTAATTAGTCTGAACCCAAAAAAGTTTGACCTACCCTACCCATCTTTCTTGTCACCTCTGGTCAACATATCTCACAATTTGGGTAATTTGCAGGAAATTTGAAAGGGAATTCACTGCTGAGCTTCAAAGTTTAAGGCCAATACTGAGCAGCAGAGCACAGGCTGAACCATATTTGACTCACCTTGCACAGTTGATTCTTGGTGTTGGTATGGATCAACAAATGTAGAATTTTGTATCTTTTAAGTGATGTGTGTTTGCTCCCGGCTTCATTCATTGTGCTGTATTGTAACTAGTTCAGAATGACGTGTGCGGCATGTTTTTGCGTGATTAACCACGTGTATAGATTTGGTAGCATTTCAGTGGAGCATGTTGATTTGAATCTACAAAACCCGTCTTGCTCTTTTTATATTAGGCTCGGGAAAATTTCTGTTTTAAGCTAAAATGTAAAGAACTAAAGATTATCAGGTAAGAAGTTGTTAACAAGTGTCACTTAAACATAGTGGCACAAAGATATGATGCTATTTTGTGGACATAAGTTACTTCATGCTATTAGTTGAAATCTTTTGAACAGGGACATTTAGATAAAAGAGGCAGAATAGTTGTATGATGTTTTGGTGCTATATCTAGCTTTCCGGTTACTTTATTTTGTTAATGTGACTCGTTCTGGTCCAATCAAGTATACTTTACCTCAAAGCAAAGCAAAAAAAAAAAAAAAAAAAAAAAAGGTCATTTGAGAATCAGGACTCGTTTAGTTTTGGTGGTTCACCCTGGCCTAATTTTTCAGCGTCTATCATTTTAAAAGTAAATTGTGGTTTTAATTTTTGGCTGAAGTTGTCTAAATTTGACAATTAGCATTGCCGGCCACTTTAGTCTTTTTCTACATTCAATTTTCTGATGTGTACGTAGAAGTGGCACAAATATGTTGATTGACTGCATTAGTTCCTTAATGAAATTTTCAATGCTATTATCAATTTTGGATATTTCCCCAAATATAAATTTTAGAATTTTCCAAACACGCTTTCAACTTATCGTGGCTTATATTACATTCACTTGTAAATTAAGGTAATGCGACAATATAATGTGTATATTGTTGAAATATGAAATTCTTCCTTATTTTCCATGGTCTTACGTTCAAAACCTGAGAAACCTTTTTTGTTCTCTTGGCGAAAAGATATACATAAACTTAAATCAGGGTTTGTTTGGCTCGTAGACAGGGTTAGGATTTTGATTTGGATTAGAAGTTGGATTTTGAATTTTGAAGTCAACTTTTAATATATTAACAGTATTCCCTAAATTAGTTTGAAAGTCAATAATTTGAATTGGTAAATAGTAAACTAGTTATAATGCCTGTGCACGCGCGGGTTTTTAAAAATTTTTTAAACCATATATTTTTATTTATTAAAAAACAAATAATTTAATATTTGTTTTGTTTGATTTATGATTTTTAATTATAGTTTTTATTATTAAAGATAATTATTTAAAAATTTTAATCTTATTATTAATTGCATCTTATCTATATTTTTTGTATTTATCTTCTACTTGTGTTATGGATAAATATAAAATGTAAATAATTTTTTTTTTTTTTTTTTTTTTTTTTTTTTTTTTTAAATACAGTTATTACTAAAATAAGGTATGAATGCATTTTTTTGAAATGGAAAATTCCCAATAGGGGTTTTATTTTATTATATAAAAGATATGTTAAACCGTGTTGCAAAATGTCCTTCTTTTCCACAAATAAAGCATTTACACTTCTTGACCCGCCCCCTATCATCTTTATACTTTCTCTTGAATGGCTTTATATGGGAATTATGCGGCTTTCCTTTAGACTTTTATATGTTTCTGTTTAAATTTTTCATATTACTATCAAAGATGTGTTTCTTAAATTAGTTTGAAAGTCAATTATTTGAATTAGTAGTAAATAGTAAACCGTGTTTTCAATGATACCTAGTTGAAAGTCAATTATTTATAGCTGAAATATGTGACATCTGACAAATCAAAAGAGAAAAATCAAGTACCCCATCAAACAAATAAACTAGTAGTTGTCTCCTACTAAACAACTACGTATCTTGAACAAGTCAAATAGTCCAAGATATCGTATTAAAAACAAAAGACCCCTGATACCAACATTGGATTGAATAAGTTCACAACCTTGTCTTGGAAGGGCCGTTTTTAAAATGTTTCTTAGACTGATATCACTTGTATTTCTGATCAAAATCTGTTGTTTACTTGAAATATCATCTCAAGTACTGCCCGGATGTCAAGAAAGATGTGGCAGTGTAAGAATTCCATACCCATTTGGAATCGGATGGGATTGTTCAGCCCACGACACCTACTCCATAACTTGCAACACCAGTTTTAGTCCTCCAAGACCCTTTATCACCAACATCAATCTAGAGGTGTTAGAAATCTCACTGAATGGGACAGCTCGTGTCAACAGTCCGGTACTTACATATGATAATTGTTCTAGCGGGACAGACCGCTTGGATGTAAACTTTACAAATACCCCATTTACATACTCGTCAACTTCCACTAGATTCACAGCCATTGGTTGCAATAATCTTGCATTAATCAGTGGGCTCACGAGCGGGATCACAAGGGTTATTGGAGGTTGCATATCACTTTGCAATGATAATATTCCTGATAACACGTGTTATGGGGTCTTGTGTTGTCAGACCAACATACCACCTTCGTTAAAGTTTATTAACGCATCTCTTGGTAGCATAGACTCTAGATATGATCAGAATGGGTGTAGGTATGCGTTTATGGTGGATGTTGATTGGTTTGGTAACTTGATAGATATATATACGGTGCAATCCATGCCAAGTGTTCCTGCGGTTCTAGATTGGAGACTGTCTGGGAATTGCAATTCATTTGGACCATTGATTTCAAGAAGTAATACGTCTGTTTGTGATGATAGAGCTTTCTGCACAAATCAAAGTGTATGCTCGTGTTTCCCAGGGTATGAAGGAAACCCATATTTGTCAGGTGGTTGTCAAGGTATGCAATTTTGACCATATTACTTATGAGTTGGTCCTTTCAGGTTATGGTTTACTCAAACGAGTCATACAGAAAATAAGTAGCTAAAAAATATAAGACAGTCAAACAGGCTGATGTCGCCCATAGTATATTCGTAAAGTATAGAAATTCCTACATCATTTTATTCAGTGATTTATAAATTATCATTGTGATAACATAATTCTGTATTCATAGTTAACAAACTAATTATTCACAGAAAGCCTTTAAACATGGACAAAAAACGTTTGCTGGTCATCCCAGCCGAACCCATTTTGACCCGTACAAGAAAATTGGTCATTAGAAAAACCAAGTTTCTAGATTTGACCCGTTACTTGCATTGCATCCTCGAACAGTCGTTTTTTGCAGAATGTATATTGCTAAATACTAAACTTGATTTTGCAGACATCAATGAATGTGCCGACCCTTCTACAAATGATTGTGAATTTTACTGTACCAACACACCAGGAAGTTACAGATGTTCTTGCCCCACTGGGTACTTACTTGCTGGAAATTCGTGTATGAAGAAACAAGAAAACAACAAAATGAAGACAATTCTTATAGGTATGACAATATGCATCGTCTGGCTTTAAGACATAGATATTTATTTATACTACATTATAATGCATTTGGGACTATTCTATAATTAGAAAGGCTTAAAATTCAGACTTTTTTCTTGCTTATTAAGGAAAGATTTCAAAATTAATTTGTTAGGAAGCAAGTTGGTTAGAAAGTTTGATAGGAAGCGGTTGGTTGTTCAAACTAAAATTATTTGGCTTAACCATCTCTAATATCTCTACTTATAAAGCATGAAGACAACTAAACGTGCAACCATATAATGCAAAATATAATCACACGGTAACCGCCGCCGTATTGTGCGGGTACCGTTCTAGTTATAAATAATACATGTACATGAAAACATGAACATGGAAAAAGGGGGATATGAACAGAACAGGTGACAGTGACACATGTTCTTCTTAAGCAAACCTTTTTTTGTTAGGAGGAGCCTGCTTATGCAAAATCTTGTTTCTGCCATATGTAGAGGTCATAGTTTAACTTTAACCCCTTTTCATAATTAATCGATTTCTGCTGTGTTGTAGTTAAAACTGGTCATATTTAATATATAAATAGCTGAATGAGAAAGGGGTCAAACGGGTTGAGTGGTTAAACATCCCCCAAAGGATGTTCTTAATGCACACACCAACAAAATCGCTTTTATTCAGAGCGCAAGATTATAATTCTGAAAATATTGTTTTCACATCATTATTCATTACACATTAGTTATTTATATAAGAATGTACAAATAAGGGGCAGCATTTCATGCACCAAACCCACATTGACCCATTACCAGCTACTCAATCCACCGCATCCGACTATCAAAATATGAAGGCACTGATCACTAATTAATTACAATGTAGGTTGTTTCAGTGGTTTGGGAGGGTTGCTTTTACTACTTGTTGCATGGTGGGTGTATAAATTTATGAAGAGAAGGAAGAAAGATATGCTCAAGGATATTTTCTTCAAAAGAAACGGCGGTTTACTATTGCAACAACAAATGTCGTCTGGTAATAATGGTAATGTAGATAAAACTAGACTCTTCACCTCAAAGGAGCTTGAGAAAGCTACAGATAACTTTAACGAGAACCGAATCTTAGGTCAAGGAGGGCAAGGAACCGTTTACAAGGGAATGTTGGCTGATGGAAAAATTGTAGCTATTAAAAAGTCAAAAATTGAAGATGAGAGCAAAATTGAACACTTTATTAACGAGGTTGTCATTTTATCACAAATTAATCATAGAAATGTGGTTAAGCTACATGGTTGTTGTTTGGAAACTGAAGTGCCTCTCTTGGTTTATGAGTTCATCCCGAATGGAACTCTTTATGAGTATATACATGATCCAAATGAATATTTCCCTCTAACATGGGAAATTCGCTTACGAATTGCTACTGAAATTGCTGGAGCACTTTCATACCTTCACTCATCCGCTGGAATGCCCATTTATCATCGGGATATCAAGTCTACAAACATACTCTTGGATGAGAAATATAGAGCAAAAGTAGCAGACTTTGGAACTTCAAGAACAATTGCGGATGATCAAACTCATCTCACGACAAAAGTACAAGGAACCTTCGGCTATTTGGACCCAGAGTACTTCCAGTCAAGCCAGTTTACAGAAAAAAGTGATGTTTATAGCTTTGGAGTAGTTCTTGTTGAGCTATTAACTGGACAAAAACCAATATCGTCATTTAAGGATGGTGAAACACGTAGCTTGGCAACATATTTTTTGTCAGCAATGGAGAATAATCGTTTGTTTAAAGTTATTGATCCTTGTGTGATGAAAGAAGGTGGTAAAAATCAAATAAAGAGATTTGCTGAGCTGGCGAATAGATGTTTGAATTTGGATGGGAGAAAAAGGCCAGTAATGAAAGAAGTAACGATAGAATTGGAACTTATACGAACATCCAGTGAAGCACCTGCTACTGAAGAGTGTGATGAGGTTGAATATGGCATCGCTGTACCTGAACAATCTGTGATTTGGGACACAACGTCTACCTGGACAGAATCTGGACAATTTAGCAGTTCATCTACCTCAGATTTCCATCCTCTCTTGCTATAGCCAGATCTCTTTGGGTTTATAAAGCTTAACTTGGAATGTTATGTATGCTTCGTTGTAGTGTATCATTGGGTTACATATCTTTCGTATGTATGATATATATGTTATATAGCAACATAGGAAGAGGTATCATGATCAGTGCCAATTTCTCTATATTTCATTACCAGATATTATGTTTTTAGAATTCTTGATTTTGACATTTGTTAGAAATCCAAGAAAAGTGTGTCAAGAATAGTTGGAAATTTTTTATTGTTCACTAAGACTGCACCGTGTGAGTTAGTACCTGTTATCCAATGTGTTACACCATTATTTTGGTTTGCAGGAAAGAAGTAACTAAGGAATAAAATTAACTGTTATGATGGAGGTTGAATGTAGTGGGTGGTTGGTTTTTTGACCTTGGTAATGTTGGAAGATTAAGATCAAACTTGTTCTTAATTCTTAATTATATCAGACAATTTACTTTATTATTATGTATCTAAGTTTGCATACATGTAAAGTAACAAATAAGGTTGCATAAAACTCTAGATTAGGATTGATGACATGTCAATAGTTAGTTAATAGTTAGTTGGTCGTTTATTGTGGCAGTTAATATGGTTAAAACAGTTTGTGACAGTTTATCATGAAGGGTTGTGTCTTATGGGTCATTTTGAACCATCACACCCATTCAAATCACACCTGTTCATTAACTATATATATGCCTTGTATTTGACAGTTATTATCAATCAATATAACAGTAATTCGTGTACCTCTTCCCTCCAAAATTCTATTCTAAATATACTAGTGTAAATTCACTTCTGCACATATTCATTCACTCAAACTCAGAAACATTATTCCACTATGGTTAATCCAAACTCTCTCATTGAGAACAAATGGTTTAGATCAAAAGGAAAGGGTCTCAACCTAACTAACAGGTAAGTCGCTTATCTCAAGGCATCCGCTACGATAGATTTATCAAAATGCATTGTTTTGTAACTTGTAATGGCATGAGGTTTATTAAAACGTAACATTATATGTGCTCCAATTAATAAAGGTTTTTTGGTCATCAATAGCAACTTAATATTTCGTTGATTTCAATCAAATACTAGTATCTCCATCAAAATGGATAAAAAACTATAGAGAGGGCATGGCTAGATTACAGTATAGGTTGTCCAGAATAATACAGTTACAGAAAATGAACTAGGTCGTGTTAAGGCGAGCTAATAAATCTATACGTTGATAATAAGACAAAACTGAAACTTTTAAATATAGACTTATATGATAGAGTAATATTTAAGAAAACTAATCAGAAAAGTCCGAGATGTGGGCGGCAAACAAGGGACTTAACTTTGGCAGATTGTTGAATCGATATACTCTGACCAAACTACTTTGTAGCTTGTAAAGGTTTAATAATATTAAGTAAACTTAACACTATTAATATTGAAACACTGTTTAACCTTGTAAAGTATGCGGAATCTACTAACACAAAGCTTAAGAAGAACTTTTATATTAACCAAACTTTGAACCTGCTTTGTTACACAGATTCACTAACAATCCCTAACCATTATCGACTTTGAACAACTCTAAAACATATATCGACTAATACCTCTTAAGGCTCCTTTTATAGATAACCTTAAGTTGGTTTACAACATATAACTTGAACGATAAGTCATTATCCCTAACTAATTCTAGAATATTCGTTCAATATTACACATTAATCCTTTAACTAATATTGCACATAAGTCCTTGTTTCCTTCGAAGTACTTTGAACATTCTTCAGTAAACAGCAGTACTTTGACTTTTATCTTCAGCAGTACTTTGACTTATATTCTTCATGCAGCAGTACTTTGATATACAGAAATACCTTGATCTTTTATATCCCAACAATCCTCCCCTAACTTGAACTCCACTTGCTTGATTTCAAGTTTCTTTGTTATCTTTGATCTTCAAAATCTTTAATCATTCAGAAAGATTGTTTCTTTATCTCTTTATCTTCTATCTGTCATGTGTCAAAGTACTCTTTATCAGCATCTTCTCTTGCAATAAATCTTCTCAGCTACTCAGCAACATTTTGGTACAATAGTCATCAAATCTTTGAAAGTTTCATACTATTTTCATCACTTCCAGGTGTGTGAACTCCTGTGAGAGGTGAATCATTGAAAATTAATGGATTTTGATGTCTCTTTACCAAAGCCATTAACTCTGGAGTAGCCAATGTTTTAGGTTAGAACAACCATGGTACATTGATAAACACATGATTTTTAGCAAATCATCAGCTATCAACGGATTTGAGTAGTCTTTACCAATAGCCGTTTGCTTTTGGACTAGTTAGTTCTTTGATATCAACCATGGTGAACTAATTACCAAAAATGGATTTTCCACAGCCTTTACCACAAGCCATTTTTCCTTGTGGGCTAGCCAACTCTTCACTTATACGGATATGGTGAAACCATACAATTTTTAGTAAATTGTCAACTAAAAACGGATTTGATTATCACATCAGAGCCGTACCCTCTTGATGAGTCAAACTCTTTCTTGTCTGTTAAACATGGTGAGTTGATTACCATTTGTTGTGCAATATAAATACTAACACCATGTGTTTCTTTTCAAATCCTTTTATTTCACTTTCTTAAACATCAAAAACTTTTTTATTTTTATTTTAAAGGACTTATACTGGTTTATATCAGCAAGCAGTACTTTGTTAAAGTACTGTTTGCCTTTGCAGTACTTTGAAAAATACTTATTATACAAAACAAATCATACCAGCATTTTGCAATATTACTCTTTAGACTTGGTCCATCTGATAAATAGTTTGATAACATCCAAAGCTACTTTAGATTCATCTTCAAGTTCCATTCCATGATCCAGCATTCTGAGCATAATTTCTCTAATCAATGGATATCTCCTTTCAGCAAGCATATGAATCATGGTACCATCTTCCATCTCTAGTGCATGAACTCCTGATGACTCAAAGAATCTCCATCTTGTGATTTCCCAATTCTCTTGATCATTCCACAGAGGTTCAACACTTGTTTCTTCAGTTTCCCAGATGGTAACTAAATCTCCAAGCAAAATTAATCCCACTCCTGATGCTTCAATCTCTGCATAGTATGTCTGCACTTGCATATATAAGTCATAGAGATCTTCTCTTGTGATAAAATGCAAAACATCCCATAACATGTTGAATACTGTGAAGCTTTCATCTTCTCTGTTGAACATAAGATAGTTTCCTTCTTTTGATTCAACCACAGAGAATGAGATTATCTTGGACTTCTTTCCAGAATCTTCAGTCTTCTTATTCTCAAAATCTACAACTCTGAAATAGTTTCCAAGTTCATCAACTGTATCTTCATGAATCATCTTCAGTCTTTTTGACAGTTGATCATCTTGAACTACTTTCTTTCTTTTCAATCTTCTTTGCTCAGCCTGTTCCTTTATAATATCTTCTAACTTCTTCTTTCTATCAACTTCCATGGGTACAAAGTTTTCTACTTCTTTCCTGATATCCTCTTGTACTTTATCCCACAGAGCTTTCACTTCTGGATACCTCATTTTGTGTAAATTCTTGTATCCTCTTCTTTTCAAGAAACTTATCATCCAGTTTCTTTCCTAAGAAATAGTCATTGGCTTCTTTGTAATTGGCCTACTAACTTCTGCCAAATACTCAGCATCATACTCAGCTTGTTGCTTTCTTGCAACCTCTGCATCCTCTGCAATCTTTAGTTCTCTGATCTGAGCAAGAGTAAATTTCTTCTTTTTCTTCTTAATATCTTTCTGCTTCATGATCCCTTTCCCTTTGTCTTTGGGATCTAACTCTTCAGATTCAGAAGTACTTTCAAGTGTTGTGCAGACTCAGAAATATGTATTCCTCCAGTAGATCTATTCAAATTCATCATAATCTGAGCAATTGTTTCATCATCACTTGCAGTATGCACCTTAACTTCTTCTTGCTATATAAAAGTAGAAGGACCAGCTTCATCTTCATAATTTATTATAGAAGGTCCAGCTTCAGTAACTCCACTTTCATCAATATTCATAGTAGAAGTACCTTGCTCAGCAGTACCTTGCAGACTTATGTTTTCTGCAGCAGTACTTTTAACACCAGCACTTTGAGATTGAGTACTTTGAATATTCTGTGCATCATCATCCTGCTCAACAATTTCTTGCTCAACATCTTCTTGCTCAACAACTTCTTTAGCAACTTATTGCTCAATCTCTTCCTTTTGTGCAATATTCACATCCTCTTCAATGTATTGTTCTGGTACAAAAGTCTTTGGACTTTCTGGATATTGCCAAAGGTGAGCATCTTCAGAATATTTAATCTCAGCATCATCTCTATCCAAATTATCATATTGATTCCTCCCCAATTTGATAGATGATGACTTCCTATGCCTCCTCTTGGATTTAAAAGTCTTCTTTGAAGATTTTGACTTTAGCTTCTGAAACTGTTTCTTTGCCTTCACATACAGCCTAAAATTCTGAACAAGAGGCCAAACAAATTTCTTCAACCTTCTGAACTTCTTTCTTAACTTCTTGATTTCTGCAGCTTGAGCATTAACAGTTTTCTTCATCTTCTCCAATTCTTTATTCAAAGCAGAATTACTCATAGCACCTTCAACTCCCTCATCTCCTCCAGGTGTTTGAATCCCACCTGTGGAAGTATAATCATTGGGAGAAGGTACTGGTGTATGCTCTGAAGCAGTACCTTTAGAAAAAGTACTTTGTGGAGAAGTACCTTTAGCAGAAACAGATTTTTCCAAGGAAGCTGATACTGAGGGAGTTCTCTCACTTAAATCATTAGGCTGAGGTGAAATAGTAGGTGGTGTAGGTTTATGTACTGATTCAGAATGTTCAGAAGAAGCAGGTTGATCAGCATCATCAGAATTTGCAGAACCACTATTTTCAATATCATCCCTAACAGCCTGTGCTACCTCTATCATGTAAGCATTGAGAGGTGTGTTTCTACCCGAAAAATTTACTCCCTTATGAGACATAAAAGTGAACACTTTAGGTGGCATCCTAATAGTGGGTACATAATCCTGAGGTTTTGGTATCCCATCTAATGGATTCTCTAAGAGAAGTTGAACAAATCTAGGATACATTAGAAAAGGTGTGTGATGAGGCGAAAAATGAACCACTTTTAGGGGGTCATTTAAGCCCGGAATTGAATTTATTTGATTAAATATTGCCCTAAATCGTTCCTTTTGTGATTTTAGGTACTTTGGGAGAGAAATCTGGAAAAGGAAGCAATTCGGACGTTTTTGGAGCATAAAAGTGAAGAAAACGCCAAAGTCTTAATTTTCCTTGCTGGGAACAGTAGGTGACGGCGTCAAGAAGGAATTTCTGACGGCGTCAAGAGTAATTTCCATGACGACCCAGTACAGAATTGAAGGCGTCACAAGGTAGAGCGTCAAGAGTAAAATGCGTGACGGCCTGGAAAATGATATAACGTGACGGCGTCAAAAGTAGATCAAGGCAGTCCGAGAAGTATTTTGGCGGCGAGATGACGGCGTCACCAATTTGGTCTTGACGCCGTCAGCCTCAATTTCCTATATATAGTTTTCTAATTTTCATTCATAAAAGTGAGAAGTTTTGGAGAAACCCTAAGGCCGAACTTAGTACGAATTTTACAGGTTTTTCAAGGGTTCTCAGCCCTTGAACCCTTTCATGTGTAATTGAGATAAGTGTCCTTTTAATTCAATCAATATGTCTATGTGTTGGTTGTCTATATCTTGTTCTTGTCTTAATTCCATCATGCTAGGCTAGATCTATCTTGTGTTTGCTTGGATCTAATGAAACCTAGATGTTAATTATGTGTTGATTACTTGTTTATGGTTGTATTGGATGAATGATTTCGATGTTAGGCTTAAGAAAACTGGCAGATCTCCAAATGGTAACATGCTTG
Organism: Artemisia argyi; assembly: GCA_030686995.1. Taxonomy (NCBI): domain Eukaryota; kingdom Viridiplantae; phylum Streptophyta; class Magnoliopsida; order Asterales; family Asteraceae; genus Artemisia; species Artemisia argyi. Next base: position 105,811,380 of record CM060709.1, read on the forward strand.
AACGTCTTAGGAAACATGAACTGACGTGCACTAGGTTTTATTGGTTGTATTTAATGCATGTGTAAATTCTAATGATCCCATGTTAGGAGCTTCTTAGCCGGCTCGACATAGGAGTGAAGTAGGCACTCATAGGATTGGGGAATTAAGTGCGCCACCCCATGAATGGTATTAAGGAATACAATCCGTCATCCACGCAACAATAACAAGTAATTAACGTGTAAAAGATATCTAGGGAGTAGTGAAATCTAAGTAAACACAATTTCTCCACTTATTGTTCATAACCTTAGTTAATTTAGTTTATTTTCATTTCTAGTATTTTATTTTGATTGCATCTTTAGTATTGGGTTAGTTGACTAGCAACTAATTCCGCCCAAATCCTTCAAACCCGAGATTTTTACTTGCTTTCTAAAAAAACATAAAAATACAAAAATAATCATCCCTCATCTTTAGAACTAGTATTTAGGTTTTCTAATCCTAGCGACACTATTCCTAGCTGAACGATCAATCCCCCGGTACTTGTCACTATACTATACTACAACGATCAGGTACACTGCCTGGTGGGGGTTGTAAGCTTCTCAAGATCCCTTGAGAGGTAAAGCCTGGTGCGATTCCCACGTATCAAGTTTTTGGCGCCGCAGCCTGGGGAATAGTTATTGTCTAGGTTAGAATCTCTTTTTATTAGGTCTACTTGCTAGATTCCTTTCTAGTAAGATTTTATTTTTATTTTTAGGTTTTCTTTAGTCTATTTTATTTCTTTGTGTTTTTGTTCGTAACTCTTCACCACCCGACATCATGGACGATGGGAACATCTTTGAACCCGTCATCCCACCACAACAAAACCCACCACTAGAACCTCTTAGGCCCCGGACCTTAGGAGAGTATTCCCGACCTAGCCACCAAGGCTACCGAAACACCATTGAGCTCACTGGAGCCAATGTGACCCCCTTGCGATCCGACACCATCCGGTTGGTGCAAAGCGGATGTGCATTCCATGGACTTCGTTCCGAAGATCCAAACCAACATCTTAAGGACTTCCTTAAAGTCGTAGATTCCATAGACCTAGATGTTGAAACTAGAGAGACAACCCGATTACGCCTATTCCAATTCTCTCTACGGGATCAAGCTAGTCAATGGCTTGAGCGTTTACCCGCGGGATCCATCACCACATGGGATGATCTCACCACTCGTTTCCTTGCTCAATTTTTCCCACCGGGGAGACCTACTAAGCTTAGAAATGACATCTTGATGTTCCAACAACGTCAAAATGAATCTCTCTATGAAGCATGGACTCGTTTCAAGGACTTACTCCAAAAAGTCCCTCATCATGGCATAGATCTTTGGCTCCAAGTCCAAATCTTTTATGACCATATCGATCTCTCCACGAGGCGAGCCATTGACCAATCGGCCGGTGGTAAGCGACGTGTCTAAGTGCGGAACAATCATGGGAACTCATAGAAGATCTTGCTCTCTATGACAACGAAAGTTGGAATGATCCCCGTGATTTGAACAAAACGGTCAAGGCAATATCTTTGCCTTCGAACAATTCTAGCACTCTCGACCGTAGGATCATGGAACTTGAGGACCAAGTCAAGTTTCTCATGAAATCTTACGAAGCTCAAAATCGGCTTCAAAATCAAGGAGACCATCATCACTTCCCAATGGAAGTGGATTGATGTGAGTAAGTTCATTTGTGAACTCCTCAATAAGAGGGTCAACATCCGAATGAGGCAATGGTGCCTCCTCATACTCAACTTCTCCATAAGATGTACACTCATCATTAAAATCGGAGAAAGTCTCAAAATGATCTTTTGGATTTTCAGGGTGATAAGGTAGGTCACACATATGATCAAAAGTCCCCTGTGACTCTCCTGGGATTGGGACAAGGTTCTCAACACTAGACTTTATGAATTCGTCCGATTCCTTTTGAGGAACAGTGCTAAGATGCTCATCCCCCATATTCAGAGAGTGAGTGTGAACTTCGGGTGTGATATCAATAGACTGAGGGAGTTTAGAAGTACTAGCAATTATGGAAGTTTCAAGTTCCATTTGATCAACGGCTAGTGACTTTGTCACATTATTTTCTCCCTGATTTTCAATGGAAGGAATTACAACTGATGGATCTGATGAATCTTTTTGAATAATAACAATGTTATATTCATCATCATCACTGTCATCATCGTCATCATATAGAGCAGCATTGCGAAGATTGGCACGTATTTTAGCCGCTCTTTGCTCAGCAAGTAATTCTTCCATGCTCAATTCATTTCTAGCATCTCGTTCTTCAGCAAGTAATTCTGCCATTGATTTCTCACGAGAATCTTGAAACGATGTAGTAGCAAACTCCTCCTTAAGTTTTTGCAAAATTTCACGAGCCTCTAGTAAAAGGTATTGCTCGGTATCATGAGGAGTTGCTTGGATCATTTGGTACTGTGGAGGTTGGTCTTGAATTGAATAGTCATAATTGTTACAAGGAAATGGATTCCTTGTTTGATAATCCAAGCTAAAGTGAGGACCTCCACAGTAATCACAACAGTAAAACTGATGTGGCTGTGAGTCGTATGTGCTAGAGTCATAATTGTTATCAGGAAACTGCTCATAGACAAGCGTGTTGCCCGATTGACAATCAGAACTGTAGTGTGGGCCACCACAATACTCACAACAGTAAAACTGTTGAGTCTGGTTCGGTGAGTTGTATGGATATTGGTCGTAACCAACATTTTGACTATTATAACAATCAAAACCTTGGTGAGGACCTCCACAATACTCACAAGAAATGTTTGGTGTATTTTGATACGAAGCATCATTATGATTTGGATAATATGGTTCTTGCTCGTATGAATGTGATGGGTAATTGGAAAAATTTGAAAAGTCGTTGAATGAGTTCTGATTAGGATCATAAGCAAATGAATTCCTCGAACCACAAAACAAACAACTTCCGTTTCGAATATCATTACCACATTGTACACATGTACACCAACGACATGGTAAACCAAAAAGTGGCTCACCACAACCAACACAAGGAATAAAATTCGGAGGTGGGACAAGTGGTGTGCTCTTAGAGCTAGGAATTTCCACCACTTCCGTTATGGTCTCGGGTTTTTGTTCTTGATAAACATGAAGATTGGGCAAGTCGTTCTTTTCAGTCACTGCCCTAAGCTCTATACGTTTGCTTGACAAACTTTTAACCGTAAACCGTGAAAGGTTAGGATCAATTCTTGATGGTTTAGGAGCAATTGTGAGCTTAGGTTTTTGGATAACCGTAGGTTGGACGTATTTAGCACTTCCATCATCAGAGGGAAGTACAGGGTCCTTTGTCACCTCGGTTTCTTGTTCCATTTCCCTCACCGGAGAAGGAATATGAATCAATGGTCCATTATAATCAACACGACATCTCGACATTTTTGACAAGGCCTGAATTTTTTCAACTTTGCTCTTAAAGGCCCTTTGTTCAAATAAATCGTCATCGAGAGATGCCATTAGAATCAATTACGGGACAAGTGGAAGAAGTTAGAATCAAAAGGATAGAGGGTAAAGGAATGGAGAATCAAAGAGGTAGGAGGGTAAAGATGGATATTTTTGGGTTTTTGGAAAGACATTTTATAAGAAAGAAAATCTTTTTGTGTTTTTGTGTTCGTTGAAAACTGAATTTAAAATGTTTTCGGGAACTGTTTTTATGAAAATATACACAAGGATGGTAAATTTACAAAGAAGTGAATTCCAAAATCACTAATCAGCAAACCGTTTTTAGAAAACGCGCATAACCTCCCCGGCAGCGGTGCCAAAAATTGATTGGCTCCAAAACGGTCAACCTAATTCACCAGGGAATGGTCAACCAAGTCAAACTGCTTAGAATCAATCTCCGTTGAAGTATAGTGGCTTCCCCGGGTCGTTATGTCCCGACGAGGTGTGATGGTAATCAAAACGGGTTTGTGATCGGGTGAATTTGGACAGGAAAGGGGTAATGAAGGTTTCGAATGGGGTGGTATTGGATTTAGGGGAGTAGTAGTAACATTGGGTCCGGTTGGTTCGTATTTGAAATTTCACAAGGACCAATTTCGTAATTATACTAAAATCCAGGGTCTGAAATGAAACTTTTCCAAAGTGGTCACCAAGGACTAAATTTGCCATATAATAATAACCAAAGACCATAATTTCAATTTTCCAAAATTTGAAACCCCGAGGACCAATTTTGTCATTTTTCAAACTACAGGGACCAAACGTGTAATTTTCTCAAACTTTTCACCCAAGGACTTGTTTTGACAATTTTTGAATTCCAAAGGACTTGGGTTGACTATTCTTTCATTTCAAACTTCCAGGGACTAGTTTTGTCAATTTTTGGAACTTGAGGGACTGAAACTGCCAATTATGCAAACTTTGTTCGTTTTTCATTTGTTTTTAAACATTTTGCATCAGAAACATATAAAACACAATCCTGGGATATTTTCAGTATTTTGATGCGTATTTGAGTGTTTTTGGATGTTTTGGCAGTTCAGATACGATAAAAATGATGAGTATTTACACACTCATCAGTAGTCATTAACAGTGATGGTTCATCGTCTTCTAAGATAAGGTTTGATTGTTCTTGAGTTGTTGGTTTGCTTCTACAGTCTCTCTTAAAATGTCCATGTTTCCCGCAATTGAAACATTTTCCTCTATTCTTATTATTCCACTCACCTCTATTCTTATTGGGCTTGTCATGGTGAGTTGAATTTTCCCCATTCGAGTTATCTCTATTTCCTTTGTTTTTCCAGTTTCCACGTGAGTAGTTTGATCTACCCCTATTCTTGTTAAACCGTTTCTTATTTCTAGAGTGTTCGCCTTGTGCGAATAATAAGTCATTCTGGCTTTCTGCTTGTCCTCCCTTTCGGAGTTTTATCCTTTCCTCGAATGCTTTTAATTTTCCAGTGATCTCGTCTAAGGTGATATCTTCTAGATCACTTGTCTGTTCTATGGATGCGACTATCTGAATGAACTTATCAGGTATGGAATCTAATAGTTTTCGTACTAAAAGTGATTCATCCATGGTTTTTCCTAATTCTTTAGCCTTCGTGGCGTAACCATTTAATTTGTTCGTAAATGCATCCACCGTTTCATCCTCCTTCATTTGAAGTGTATGAAATCCAATCATCAGTGATTGTAATCGTGCCTGTTGCACTCTCTCTTCTCCAACGTGTCTCTTTCTTAACGATTCCCATAATTCTCTTGCAGTTTTACAACTTGCTACTTGTAATATCACATCTTCGGTCACCGCTTGATATAGGAGGGCAATAGTTGCCTTGTCCTTCTTATCATCTAATTGGGTGTTCTCCTTAGGTTCTATAGTCTCCCATAAACCATGTGCCTCTAATATAACCTTAATTTGTATAGCCCAAACAATGTAATTTGTGGTTTTGAGTTTAGGGCATTGATATTGTGTAATGGGTGTAATGGGTTTTACTATAGTGTTATTGTTATTGGTGTCATCATCTCCACCCGACATCCTAGATGTGTTTATGATCTTCACCTTCTAATTCGTATGGGAAATCTATCCAATATGGTATATCCTACTACTACGGGAACAGAAATAGTTATCCGGGAATCCTAGTAATACGAGATCAATATATAGTTCTCGGGATTTCCTAATAGTATGAAAGTAAATATCTATACTATAAATGTATAATTGAAATCCAAATGATGAATTTATGACCTCTTTTAAGTTCCCACTTGTGTATCGGTAACTAGAGTTTTACCAACCAAGTTTCCTTTCTTTCCTCGTCTCCTTCTAATAACACACTTCACGTTATTCTTTGTTCGTCTCGACTTGGTTCCAATTCGTGCCCTAGACCCTTGTTATGCCTCGGCTTTCTTTCTCCAAATCCACCCTTAGTGTTTTTTTGGCCACGTACAAAACCTATGTTTGTCATTGTTTTCCTGCTCCAAGTCCCTCGCCAATACCTCTCGGTATTTCTTTTCACCAAAGCAATTCGATTGCTTTTCCCTTTTTTTTAACACTAATATCCAACGATATTATCCCAACGTCTAAACAAAAATGGTTTTTGTTTGTCGTTCACTGCTGTTGCTTGTCTCCTTTCTATGCGTTGTACCACTATACTCTTCTCGTTCTTCTTTTTTGTCCACACCGTGTTCCTTCCAACAACCCCAATACCTTTTCGGTATTCCTTTTGCAGCGAGTGATCAGTCCGCCTTCTTCGTTATATGTTGTTGTTCTCGTGTTGCCAACGCTTCCTAAACAATCCTTGATTGTTTGTAACCGGTATACCTTTCAAAATATGCCCAAGCAACGCCTTCTTGTAATTTCTGCGCTTCCTATTTCCTTCTTGTGTATCTCGATAAATACACAAACTTGACGTCTTTTTCTCCCTTGTCGCATTGTAGTAAACCAACAAGCCCTTTCTTTGTTGTCGTGTGTAATAACTCCAACAAGAAATCTTGAAAACAATTGTTTCTCCTTCTTCTTTGGTTCTGTTGTCGCGTACCAATGATCACAACAAAACAAAGCACCACTTCGTTTGGTTGCCTTCCTGTTTGCAAAATCCAACACTAAGAAAGTTGTACACGCTTTCTTGTGTTCCTAAGTTATCTAGGCAATCTCTTCTAATGTTAACAAGGTTCAAGAGTATTGCGTGTATTCTGAAACTCAAAAGTTTCTATGTGGGTTTTCTGGTTTGTTTCTTGTTCTCGCTAACAGGTTTAGGTTTCTGGTTTTTGATTGTAACGAGAGTGGGTAACAAAACAAGGCTCTTGATGCCAAATGTTGGTCCCAATATTCTGATATGTGTTTGGATATGTGAGTCGAAATGATGATTTGCAAACAATATTTAAACAAAGATAACTTATTTATTTCGTCTAACCAACGTAAAGTTACAAGTATGTACATATATATACTTTGTGAAAGGTTGCATTCCAACCATCACAATCATTCGAACAGGTATAAGCCAATCGACATGACCCTTCGAATTTGTCCAGAAATAACTAACTATTAACTACTTTAACTAACTAGCGGTTGTAGAGTTTCGTTTCTACAAGTTTGGTCCTTCACGTTTTCCACAAAGTAACATCGAGATTATCTTTTGGTTCACAGCATCGTCAACTCTGTGCAGCATGGCAAGTACATCAAGTTTGGACTAAGTGTCACTAGCATCTGTTAGAATTTAAATAACATGACTATCATATAAATAAATCATAATCAAAGTATACACGTATGCGGAAGCTATAGATCAAGTATAACATATAATTAACAAAAACATAAATAGGAACGTATCGTATGCAATCTTGAATACTTGAACAATTGGATGAACCCTAATTAGGGTTTATAAGGATCAATGATTAACCCCTTACCGTTTTGTTAATCGATCCAAGATACAATCAATAGTGTGATTCTACCACGTTCTTGTACACACGTACTATTAACGAATTAAAGTTAATGCTAGTTAAAATATACACAAAACAATATTTTGTTTTAATAAAAACTAAACTACTCGACAAAGAAAACAATACACCAAAACACTCTGTGTCATTGTTGTTGTTGATCACAGTAAGGAAAAGAAAACAATTTTTAATATCTTATGCACATGCATGATAATTCATGCATGTATATTAACCCATTGATGTCGAGAAGTAAAAGGAGCAAAAGAAAGGTATTAGGATTTAACGTGTGCACAAGCCCCTCAAAATAAAATCCTTGCCTTTGCTTTTATAGGATACAAAACTTAGGGAACAAGTTAGGTATTAGGTTGGGTTATTAACCTTGGGCCGATCGGATCTAAGAGCCCACAAGCGCTCTAGATCCTTCTTGTTTTCTATTTTTATTCATGGTCCTTATCTTTGTACGTTAGTCAATTTTCGTTAATTACTAACATTCTTTATTTGTTTTGTGTAATTAATAATTAAATATAACTTTTTATATTAAATTATTAAACTTTAATTCTCATACGTAAAGTGTGCAATCCCACGGTCTCGAGTTCGATTCTAGACATATACGTATTAATATTTATCCACAACTCTAACCGCTCCCACTTGGATATCTATTAATAGTATAATAACATTGGTTAGCGTCTAGCAACACACCAATGCCCCTAGATCAACTCGAGGAAGGTCTCCTGGAAAACCTTTAATGATTCATCATTATTATCCTTTTGTTTATAATACCACGTTAATAAAGATATGGATCTCAATCATTCTTTAATTAACAATTCTGTTTCTCTTTATTTATGATTGAGCAAGATTACCAAAACATCTGAACGTATTCCAGATAGACTTTGGGCGTGCGCACGCAAACATCTTGTCAACCCTACGAGGGGCCCAGCAGTATTAAACTTCAAAACAAATTTGAAGGAACAAATTCTTTCTTGACTACAAGAATAACCCATGGACTTTGCAACACTTCTGAAAACAACCCTTATAACTTCCTATTACGGTGAGCAGTAGATTACCTCACAAAAATGCACTACATCCATGACACTTATCTGGTATCTCAAGTCCGAGGATAACAAATTCATGATTTACTTACTGACAAGATCCATAAAGTAAAATCATGTAGTTGGGATAAGTCTTATATTCAATTCATTGAATATCATGTGAAATTGGTATGTCAATGCATCAATATACTTTCAAGTGTATTTTAACCAATACTCAGATTTGCCTTAGTTTAATGATATTCCCATATCATTTATTGACAACAGACAATTTAGAATAACATAAGTTATTCATGGATTTAAACATGCAAATATAGGACACAATTTATTATTAATGAAAACAAACGTACTAAGTACTTTAATTCATTATAAATAATAAATTGCTTAATATCCTTTATCCAAATACTAAATAGATCAATGCATGATAATTCTAGTTAATGAATTTTGTCCCAAGTACTGACTTGTTGACAATTATGCCTCAAGTAATGACAATAATACTTGTTGACAAGGCATTTATTTCATCTAACTATGATCTATCCGAATTTTGAGAATACTTCTTTCAAGAATTCAATAAGTAAAATTCTTGTATGTGTATATCCAACTATCTTGATATAGCCACCTAATTTTTCATAAATGGTGTGATATCCTCAATCACCAACTTATGACAATCAAACTTTCAAACCTTTTAAAGTTTAAAGTATTCTAATTCTTTAATGTTTAATGCAACTATGCTCTTAGTTGAGCACAACTAGTTCTCATGGCTATTAATAAGGATGAAATCCTTCCATGACTAGATATTGAGTGTCGTCTTAATTTAAACCAGCATCATTGTATATAAAACACAATATGCCTTTTAAATTCCGTAAACTTAACATCCATTGTGTAATGTTTAGGAGTTCTTCCAGGTTGAGGATCATTATTCTAAGTTCAAACATATTTCATTAGAATATTCATTACACAAGATATCAAACATTGTTAAATCATTATGCATTTAAGCATGATACAACAATAATTAGATGCACATGAAAATCCTTCAGTCAAACTTAGATTTTATTCATGTTCTATCTTTACAAATATGTATATCCATTTAGTCTTTCAAAATGATATATCATATTCCATTTATTTACTGCATATGTTTATTAAATAATAAACTATAGTTCCAAGGTCATATGTTTTATTTTCTAAACCTTTTAAAGTAAAGTTTCATTCCAAACTAATTCTAACCTCTTACTTATGTAGAATGTTACTCTACAGCATATATGATTTAGGCTTTGTTTCTTTTTTTCTATAGGGAGGTGATTGGCACACTCCCAAATTTTATTGGGACACTCAATTTTACAAGTAGTTAAAGCAAGTTATATCTAATGTACAACTGTCTGTTGCACACAGTGGAGTGTCCCAATAAATTTTAGGAGTGTGCGAATCATTTCCCTTTTCTATATGGGGAAGGATGATGGGACCTACCAATATAATAGTATTAATTTTTCAAATGGGTCCCACATTTTCTGTTAAATGGTCTGGATTCACAAGGCACAATATATAAGCACCTCCCCATCTAGAGGCTTAAATAGAGGTGGGTCCCAACATGGGCCCATACTTCTCTTAGCTAAGAAAAATAAATAAACACCCCCTTAGTAAATCAAACATAATACTCCCACTAGCTTTCAGGAATACTTAGAAATTATCTTATTTCAATTATAAATCAAAACATGGATTTATTAATTAAATATAAGAGTAATCTCCTAGATGCATGCATTTATCCATTCATGGATTATTGCACTTTGTACACTTCCAAAGATTTGCTTGAATTCATAAACTCCTTTTGAATACTTATCGTCCTCGCTCAAGTAATCATTCAAGGAAGAGTTTTTGATATTCATTGTCAAATTTCATATTCATATAAATATGACAATTACGATCTTTGTATCTTTAATATGCTTAGGAAAGAGTATTCAATCATAGTTAATTGCTTAAATATGATTAATAATCTTGTCATAAGACATGCATTAAGATATGTGTACAATTTTGTTCATATGATTTCTACTCAAAGATTTAACCCACTAGGGTTACATCATCTTTGAATAAACTCATCTTCATTTTCTAACCATTAAGAATTAAGATAAACCAAATTTTAAATTTGAATATCTTTATGAACAATATCTACAACATTCATAATATGAGTAATTTACTCAATTCATTATTCTTGGTAATACTACATCATATAATCTTCAGCATATTAATTAAATATCTAAGATATCCAAGTGGATCTATGAATGAGAATTCCATCATCTTGAGGTTTATCATTTACATGTTAAGCCTCATCATGATTTTCACTAGTGTGGTTTTAGAAAATTATGTATCTTGTAATTAAAACACTCCCACTTACCTTTGGTATTATATAAAATATTAATACTTAGCAATTAAAGCGAGAATACAATATTCTCTTTTTGGGATATTACAAATACATATTGACAGTTCCTGACATTCTTTTGTTAACAACCTACTTATAAGTAGCTTAACAAATTCAGAACTTCAATTTAAGACTTAATGTGATTCATCACATTTCATAATTCAATAATGTCTTATTAATCTTCTAGGAGTCTAGTTGAGTATATTCAATCCATACTCAATGTTCTAACCTTGATAACTTTTGGAAGAAAAGTAGATGTAGTTATCTTGAACCAAACACTACAACAAGAGTTTGATTTCCTAACTGAACATACTATAATCTAGTATTTCATTAGAACTCATATTGTAAGACAATCTAACAATATGTAAGATAAACTTATATCTTTTAGCTTGTCTATTTACAAACTAAATCAACTTAATGGTGAAATAGAATTTCCAAGCCTCCTGCATGTTTTATAACCTAAGTACTTATTAATCAAGTCACTTCATGTTCATGTCTCAACAAGAAGACATAAACCGTTATAATCCCATTACACGTTATTAATCATTGATTAACTCAATGACTTCTTGTATATGTCTTAATTAAAAGACCATAACAATCTAACGTCTTACTTTATTATAAGTCTTGTAATACTTAAAAGACTTCATGTTTATAACTATACAATAAAGTATAAACATGTATAATTAAAGTAATCATGAACACCATCATTTGGTTCTAATAATATTTTCAAGTTAACACACTACTTCATTTATTTATGTCATTCTAAGAATACATAATTATTGAAGTAGTATTATATTACTTCATGCATTTATGTCATTCCAATAATACATAAATATTAAAGTTGAAGTAGTATTGTTATTGGCACATGTTCTAATAGATGTCTAATTTAGAAACAGTAAATTATCCATGTTGGTCTCACGCATACATGGAAATTTACCTTGTTGTTAATATTTAGCCTGCGTCTCACGTTTACTAAATTTCAACACCAAGTGTTTCTTAGATTAGATATATGTTAATCATATTAGAACTATAGTCTCTTACTTTATAGTTAAGAGAATCCGTTAAATCATATTCTTATGTGTTATACCTTGCACACAATGTAGATTTCTCCCACTTGTGCATGGTACAACGCCATGTATCATATAAACAACACGCACGCGCTTGTTAATGTGAACAATATGATTTGTGTCATAAGCATAACTAGTAGATATAGAGTTACTCAATCAATCAAGGAAACGCACATGACTATCCTTGAAAATATTAGTGTCTATTTGAAAAGTAATTACCTTAAGACATTCAAAAGATAATCTAAGTTACAATCAAGACAATAAGTCTTGTAACTCCCACTGAATTAGACAACATTGTAAATGTTTCATTAATCAGTGAAAGGAAATAGTGTACTATTTACTTTCCTACATCTTTTAAGAAAACCCATTCCAACAATTATATATAGGTTCTAAAAGAATGTATTCTACTATGTAAATGTGATTCATCACATTCCAAACTATTGACTTGAAAAACTGAGCATGCAATTTCTTCTTGAACAGATCTACCATTCCAACAATTGTATGTAGTATCTTTAAATGGTCAAATCAAAACAACTAGATAAAATAATCTAATTCGTCTTTTACCATTGTGCAGTAATCAGTCTAGCCTCTAATTTAACAACTCATAAAGTGCAAATAATCTTACTATTAAATTTTGCTATGAGTTATGTATTTAGAATTTAGACTATTCTAATTATCCTTTGAAAAGAATATGATTAAGTCTCACACTTCTCCTAATGGAAAGAAGATTTGGTTTATTCTTTTAGTAAAATTGACTCTAACCAAAAACCCTATACGGGTGTAGATCAATTTACTTGATAAAAGAATAACTTACGTTTACGGTTTTATATACATTTAAAAGAATTTACAAAATTCAATTTTAGTATTTTCGATAATTTATATTTCCAAGAAAATATAATACCCAAGGATATATTTATACATCCAACTAATTTTCTTGAAAATCTAGGATCCAACTTTTCATAGATTCCACCACATCAGTTGATCTGCTAGTGGTGAAAGTATAAAAGATGGTAATCTGTCGAACAATAATTGGCAAACACTTTTCCAATTCCTAGATCATTATGGGATTTACATCAAATTGATTCATCAATTTGTCATGTAAGCATGTTTCATCCCATCTCATGCCTTAAGTTCTAGGTCTCACGCATCAACTTAATTAAGTTGTCTAACTTAGAAACTGCAAATTCTCCATGTGTGGTCTCACGCACACTTGGAAATTTACCTTGTCATTAAAATTTAGCCTGCGTCTCACGTTTACTAAATAATAACTTCAAGTGTTTCTTATAGTTAGATGACATGTAACTTAAATTTTAAAACCTTTTTATAATCAATTCTTAAGATTAATACAAAAAGTTTACTTGAGGTAAAATACCTTAAGATGATTTAGTACAAGAATGAAGTTAAAAGAAAATCGTTTAAGACATATTCGTAAGTGTGATAACCAAGGCAGACTCTAAGGCTCTTTCAAAGCCTTCTTATCACAACTATGAATTTGTCTTAAAGGAGTTACTTTTAAAAACATGTTGTACAAAACATCAATCAAGTCAAAGTTTTTGGATTAAATCTTAAAACTGTAACAAAGTATGAATCTTGCTAGTATCGCCTTGGAGCGAATTACCGTGCGAAGCGAACCGTTGTTGGCACATAAGACACCGCAAGATTCAATCTTTATCACTTAAAGTTTTACCATTATTAGTCCATATTATTTTCTTTATAAAAATTACCCTTTTATTGCATACAAACGTGTCCAACAATTAAACAATAAAACAAGTAATAAAGACAAATCAAAACAACTAATAACATAACAATTATAAAGGTGAAACAATTAGCTACATGCAACCTTTTTAGACAAGATCCTAAAAAAACAATTCTAGGTTTTTATATGCATATAATTAACTAATGGAAGTGAGCCACATACATTGACAAGTCAATTGCGTAGGCCAAAGCTAATCGCATACCACATAGCACATAATTGATTTTAATAATTATGAGGTCTTCCCCAATATTAGATCTATCTAAACATGTGAAAAAGCTTAACAATCAATAAACAATTAATAACCCGTGACTAACATACATGTTTCGTCACGGATCAAAGCATAACAATTACCAATTAGGTCACATAGATACGTTCAATTAACTAGTTAATGACCTAGGGTTTCTAATTAATTACAATTTAATTAATTTAAACCACAAACCCTAATTAGGGTTCATGGAAAAAACGACCCCCCCAAAAAAAAAAAATTAGAGTTAGGGTTTTGAAAATTTAAAAAAAAAAATTAAAGAAAAAACCCTAGATCCAAAACATGTATCTAAAACTATTAAAGATACGATTTTTATTATGTTTTAGTAATCAATTACATGTTATACATGGCTCGTGACGCCACTGTTAGAATTTAAATAACATGACTATCATATAAATAAATCATAATCAAAGTATACACGTATGCAGAAGCTATAGATCAAGTATAACATATAATTAACAAAAACATAAATAGGAATGTACCGTATGCAATCTTGAATACTTGAACAATTGGATGAACCCTAATTAGGGTTTATAAGGATCAATGATTAACCCCTTACCGTTTTGTTAATCGATCCAAAATACAATCAATAGTGTCATTGTACCACGTTCTTGTACACACGTACTATTAACGAATTAAAGTTAATGCTAGTTAAAATATACACAAAACAATATTTTGTTTTAATAAAAACTAAACTACTCGACAAAAAAAAAAACAATACACCGAAACACTTTGTGTCATTGTTGTTGTTGATCACAGGAAAAGAAAACAATTTTTAATATCTTATGCACATGCATGATAATTCATGCATGTATATTAACCCATTGATGTCGATAAGTAAAAGGAGCGAAAGAAAGGTATTAGGATTTAACGTGTGCACAAGCCCCCTCAAAATAAAATCCTTGCCTTTGCTTTTATAGGATACAAAACTTAAGGAACAAGTTAGGTATTGGGTTGCGTTATTAACCCTGGGCCGATCGGATCTAAGAGCCCACAAGCGTTCTAGATCTTTCTTGTTCTCTATTTTTATCCATGGTCCTTATCTTTGTACGTTAGTCAATTTTCGTTAATTACTAACATTCTTTCTTTGTTTTGTGTAATTAATAATTAAATATAACTTTTTATATTAAATTATTAAACTTTAATTCTCATACGTAAAGTGTGCAATCCCGCGGTTTCGAGTTCAATTCTAAACATATACGTATTAATATTTATCCACAACTCTAACAGCATCAACTATCTGTGAAAATACTCCTTCCTTATTCATGGATTATGTTTTAACTATGCTTTATTATTTAGGGCGCACGTGCACGAGATAGGCATCGAACTGCAATCTCTACTTCATCGATATTGTGCCGTAATATGCTTAAGTTTATAAAACAGTAGTCTTCTGCATTATCTAACGTTTGAGGTAAAACAATAACTTTTTACTCTCCCTTTAAATTCTAGCTGCGTGTCTTATAATTAAAGTACATCATTAGCTACAGGTGGTGATTTGAGTTCGTTCTTATATAACTGGGTCAATGGGGGTCATACTTTATTTTGAAGGGTTGAAGTTCAGGGAAAGTATATTTTAAAGAATAAAACCTCTCAACTGTTTTATCTAAAAGTAAAAAGTTAAATATCATATTTAACTGACTAAATTATGAAATTATCAAGAAATTTGGACAAAAGCTGTTTTGTGCAAACCCATTCTGAAATGGACTGTTTTGACTGTGGATTTTGCCACATGCATTGCCAACCCATTGTTTTTGAACCTTTTAATCACTATTTTGATATTTATGTATTAGTTCTCTGATATTATCAGTGTTTCTTTAACGTTCTTAAATTCTCTTGCCAACTACAAAAAGGATAGTATGATGAGTAGCAGATTTGTCTTTTTATAGGTTCTTGAACCAAATTGGCATGTTATGCATAATAAACTTGAGAATGCAAAAAGCATAGATGAGGTATTTGCGATTTCTTTGCACTTTTAACATTTACTATATAATGTGTATAAAATTTACGATTCTTCAACTTTTCCTATAAATCTCTTGGTTCTATATTTAAAATTCTTCTCTTCTTTCATTTGATTTCTAATTTCTTATATCATCTATTCTTGGAATGTGTTTCTAGTCTTTTCCCTAACCAAATATTTCTATGAAAATAGGTAATTCAATATCACGACTTTTTCATGGAGAAGTGTCTCAAGGAATGCTTGCTTCTTTCACCAGTTCTTCTCAAGGTTGGCATAATTATTAGCCCTAGCTTCTGTATAACCAAAATATGTGTTTTGTTGCGTGTTCTGAAATTTGCATTTCTAAATTTCAAAACAAAATATGAAAATAAATGAAATGTTTGGAAAAAGTATAGAATTACTCATAGGACCCTAAAAATACATTTAGAACATTAACACTAATGCTCTCATACTTCAAATCAAGTTCTGGAAAGAGTTTGTTTGTCCAAGTTAACCCCAAGTTTTGACTGAGTTTGATCGAGTTTTGACCTTGTAGCGATAAATCAGTCTTTGATCTTGTAGCGAGTAATTGCCGATCACTAGACCTTGTAGTCCTTGTTGTACAACACTGCCTCTAATGAATGGCTAATTTTTCTCTTTGCCGTACCATTTTACTGGGGGTCGAGGCTCATCAAGATTGCTAAGGATTTTTGTTTTTTTTATTAGTTTCTTTAAACTTGATAGCCTGAGGTCTTTCTGGAAGGAGTCCCTCTACTATCGGGTAGGGGTGTGACTGTCTACATCCTAACTTCCCCATACCTCGCTGAGGCGGGATTGGTTATTGTTGTTCTCTAAACTTGATGATTTTATTCTATGTGGGAGGTTTGTTTAAGAACATTAAAAAAATCGAGAACATCTAAATCACATGTGATTATATTTGAAATCAGCTGATTAAAATTTGTCTAAGTTCATTCACATGTGATTTTACATTATTTTCAAATGAAATGTAATTAGAATTTAATTGGACCATCCATGTTTGTATTAAAGGTAGACTAGTTATGTCCAAGTAAAGTGAGAACAATGACAAAAGATCAAAATATATAATATCTTCAGTTGTTTCTATTGGAAGTACTCTATCATGAATGAACAACCTCATTGAAGCATTGAGTATTGTATTTACCCTTTTGTAAATTATATATCTCAATTTGAACCCTTGTTGGCTTAATGTGGAATATGAGCTCTATTATTTGTGGTGTATTGTAAGAATTATAGTAGCTAAGTAGATCAAAAGTAGCAATTATAGTAATGTAATGAATGTTTTGTGCTGGTTAATGCAGAAGTTTGAGAAACTGAAACTTGTATGCCTTCAATATGCTGCGGCGACTCAGTGGCTGATGAACTCTATTGAAGCTCCTGACACAAATAAATCGTTTGATGATTCTCCTTCCCTAGAAAGTTTAAAGATTTTGAAGCTACAGAAGCCTTCTAAGAAGCCCAACTCACCGACTGAAGAGTCATCTGTCATTGAATGTGTCTTGTAAGATCCAAAATCAAAAGTTCCTTGCCATTATTAGATGCGGCACTTCTGACCCATATACATATGAATGGGTTGATTTGGGTAGTGTATTATCTCAAACCGGTTAATTAACTAAGAAAGTTAAAAAATGGAACACGTCAAATAGGTCAAATGGGTTGATAATAATCTATAAAAATGGACAGAAAAGTGTTTAATCTGTTCTTTTAAATTGTTAAATTAATTAGTCTGAACCCAAAAAAGTTTGACCTACCCTACCCATCTTTCTTGTCACCTCTGGTCAACATATCTCACAATTTGGGTAATTTGCAGGAAATTTGAAAGGGAATTCACTGCTGAGCTTCAAAGTTTAAGGCCAATACTGAGCAGCAGAGCACAGGCTGAACCATATTTGACTCACCTTGCACAGTTGATTCTTGGTGTTGGTATGGATCAACAAATGTAGAATTTTGTATCTTTTAAGTGATGTGTGTTTGCTCCCGGCTTCATTCATTGTGCTGTATTGTAACTAGTTCAGAATGACGTGTGCGGCATGTTTTTGCGTGATTAACCACGTGTATAGATTTGGTAGCATTTCAGTGGAGCATGTTGATTTGAATCTACAAAACCCGTCTTGCTCTTTTTATATTAGGCTCGGGAAAATTTCTGTTTTAAGCTAAAATGTAAAGAACTAAAGATTATCAGGTAAGAAGTTGTTAACAAGTGTCACTTAAACATAGTGGCACAAAGATATGA
The DNA here is from genome assembly GCA_030686995.1 of Artemisia argyi. NCBI lineage: Eukaryota > Viridiplantae > Streptophyta > Magnoliopsida > Asterales > Asteraceae > Artemisia > Artemisia argyi. Next base: position 105,829,497 of record CM060709.1, read on the forward strand.
TGCTATTTTGTGGACATAAGTTACTTCATGCTATTAGTTGAAATCTTTTGAACAGGGACATTTAGATAAAAGAGGCAGAATAGTTGTATGATGTTTTGGTGCTATATCTAGCTTTCCGGTTACTTTATTTTGTTAATGTGACTCGTTCTGGTCCAATCAAGTATACTTTACCTCAAAGCAAAGCAAAAAAAAAAAAAAAAAAAAAAAAAAAAAAAAAAAGGTCATTTGAGAATCAGGACTCGTTTAGTTTTGGTGGTTCACCCTGGCCTAATTTTTCAGCGTCTATCATTTTAAAAGTAAATTGTGGTTTTAATTTTTGGCTGAAGTTGTCTAAATTTGACAATTAGCATTGCCGGCCACTTTAGTCTTTTTCAACATTCAATTTTCTGATGTGTACGTAGAAGTGGCACAAATATGTTGATTGACTGCATTAGTTCCTTAATGAAATTTTCAATGCTATTATCAATTTTGGATATTTCCCCAAATATAAATTTTAGAATTTTCCAAACACGCTTTCAACTTATCGTGGCTTATATTACATTCACTTGTAAATTAAGGTAATGCGACAATATAATGTGTATATTGTTGAAATATGAAATTCTTCCTTATTTTCCATGGTCTTACGTTCAAAACCTGAGAAACCTTTTTTGTTCTCTTGGCGAAAAGATATACATAAACTTAAATCAGGGCTCGTTTGGCTCGTAGACAGGGTTAGGATTTTGATTTGGATTAGAAGTTGGATTTTGAATTTTGAAGTCAACTTTTAATATATTAACAGTATTCCCTAAATTAGTTTGAAAGTCAATAATTTGAATTGGTAAATAGTAAACTAGTTATAATGCCTGCGCACGCGCGGGTTTTTAAAAATTTTTTAAACCATATATTTTTATTTATTAAAAAACAAATAATTTAATATTTGTTTTGTTTGATTTATGATTTTTAATTATAGTTTTTATTATTAAAGATAATTATTTAAAAATTTTAATCTTATTATTAATTGCATCTTATCTATATTTTTTGTATTTATCTTCTACTTGTGTTAATTGCATCTTATCTATATTTTTTGTATTTATCTTCTACTTGTGTTATGGATAAATATAAAATGTAAATAATTTTTTTTTTTTTTTTTAAATACAATTATTACTAAAATAAGGTATGAATGCATTTTTTTGAAATGAAAAATTCCCAATAGGGGTTTTATTTTATTATATAAAAGATATGTTAAACCGTGTTGCAAAATGTCCTTCTTTTCCACAAATAAAGCATTTACACTTCTTGACCCGCCCCCTATCATCTTTATACTTTCTCTTGAATGGCTTTATATGGGAATTATGCGGCTTTCCTTTAGACTTTTATATGTTTCTGTTTAAATTTTTCATATTACTATCAAAGATGTGTTTCTTAAATTAGTTTGAAAGTCAATTATTTGAATTAGTAGTAAATAGTAAACCGTGTTTTCAATGATACCTAGTTGAAAGTCAATTATTTATAGCTGAAATATGTGACATCTGACAAATCAAATGAGAAAAATCAAGTACCCATCAAACAAATAAACTAGTAGTTGTCTCCTACTAAACAACTACGTATCTTGAACAAGTCAAATAGTCCAAGATATCGTATTAAAAACAAAAGACCCCTGATACCAACATTGGATTGAATAAGTTCACAACCTTGTCTTGGAAGGGCCGTTTTTAAAATGTTTCTTAGACTGATATCACTTGTATTTCTGATCAAAATCTGTTGTTTACTTGAAATATCATCTCAAGTACTGCCCGGATGTCAAGAAAGATGTGGCAGTGTAAGAATTCCATACCCATTTGGAATCGGACGGGATTGTTCAGCCCACGACACCTACTCCATAACTTGCAACACCAGTTTTAGTCCTCCAAGACCCTTTATCACCAACATCAATCTAGAGGTGTTAGAAATCTCACTGAATGGGACAGCTCGTGACAACAGTCCGGTACTTACATATGATAATTGTTCTAGCGGGACAGACCGCTTGGATGTAAACTTTACAAATACCCCATTTACATACTCGTCAACTTCCACTAGATTCACAGCCATTGGTTGCAATAATCTTGCATTAATCAGTGGGCTCACGAGCGGGATCACAAGGGTTATTGGAGGTTGCATATCACTTTGCAATGATAATATTCCTGATAACACGTGTTATGGGGTCTTGTGTTGTCAGACCAACATACCACCTTCGTTAAAGTTTATTAACGCATCTCTTGGTAGCATAGACTCTAGATATGATCAGAATGGGTGTAGGTATGCGTTTATGGTGGATGTTGATTGGTTTGGTAACTTGATAGATATATATACGGTGCAATCCATGCCAAGTGTTCCTGCGGTTCTAGATTGGAGACTGTCTGGGAATTGCAATTCATTTGGACCATTGATTTCAAGAAGTAATACGTCTGTTTGTGATGATAGAGCTTTCTGCACAAATCAAAGTGTATGCTCGTGTTTCCCAGGGTATGAAGGAAACCCATATTTGTCAGGTGGTTGTCAAGGTATGCAATTTTGACCATATTACTTATGAGTTGGTCCTTTCAGGTTATGGTTTACTCAAACGAGTCATACAGAAAATAAGTAGCTAAAAAATATAAGACAGTCAAACAGGCTGATGTCGCCCATAGTATATTCGTAAAGTATAGAAATTCCTACATCATTTTATTCAGTGATTTATAAATTATCATTGTGATAACATAATTCTGTATTCATAGTTAACAAACTAATTATTCACAGAAAGCCTTTAAACATGGACAAAAAACGTTTGCTGGTCATCCCAGCCGAACCCATTTTGACCCGTACAAGAAAATTGGTCATTAGAAAAACCAAGTTTCTAGATTTGACCCGTTACTTGCATTGCATCCTCGAACAGTCGTTTTTTGCAGAATGTATATTGCTAAATACTAAACTTGATTTTGCAGACATCAATGAATGTGCCGACCCTTCTACAAATGATTGTGAATTTTACTGTACCAACACACCAGGAAGTTACAGATGTTCTTGCCCCACTGGGTACTTACTTGCTGGAAATTCGTGTATGAAGAAACAAGAAAACAACAAAATGAAGACAATTCTTATAGGTATGACAATATGCATCGTCTGGCTTTAAGACATAGATATTTATTTATACTACATTATAATGCATTTGGGACTATTCTATAATTAAAAAGGCTTAAAATTCAGACTTTTTTCTTGCTTATTAAGGAAAGATTTCAAAATTAATTTGTTAGGAAGCAAGTTGGTTAGAAAGTTTGATAGGAAGCGGTTGGTTGTTCAAACTAAAATTATTTGGCTTAACCATCTCTAATATCTCTACTTATAAAGCATGAAGACAACTAAACGTGCAACCATATAATGCAAAATATAATCACACGGTAACCGCCGCCGTATTGTGCGGGTACCGTTCTAGTTATAAATAATACATGTACATGAAAACATGAACATGGAAAAAGGGGGATATGAACAGAACAGGTGACAGTGACACATGTTCTTCTTAAGCAAACCTTTTTTTGTTAGGAGGAGCCTGCTTATGCAAAATCTTGTTTCTGCCATATGTAGAGGTCATAGTTTAACTTTAACCCCTTTTCATAATTAATCGATTTCTGCTGTGTTGTAGTTAAAACTGGTCATATTTAATATATAAATAGCTGAATGAGAAAGGGGTCAAACGGGTTGAGTGGTTAAACATCCCCCAAAGGATGTTCTTAATGCACACACCAACAAAATCGCTTTTATTCAGAGCGCAAGATTATAATTCTGAAAATATTGTTTTCACATCATTATTCATTACACATTAGTTATTTATATAAGAATGTACAAATAAGGGGCAGCATTTCATGCACCAAACCCACATTGACCCATTACCAGCTACTCAATCCACCGCATCCGACTATCAAAATATGAAGGCACTGATCACTAATTAATTACAATGTAGGTTGTTTCAGTGGTTTGGGAGGGTTGCTTTTACTACTTGTTGCATGGTGGGTGTATAAATTTATGAAGAGAAGGAAGAAAGATATGCTCAAGGATATTTTCTTCAAAAGAAACGGCGGTTTACTATTGCAACAACAAATGTCGTCTGGTAATAATGGTAATGTAGATAAAACTAGACTCTTCACCTCAAAGGAGCTTGAGAAAGCTACAGATAACTTTAACGAGAACCGAATCTTAGGTCAAGGAGGGCAAGGAACCGTTTACAAGGGAATGTTGGCTGATGGAAAAATTGTAGCTATTAAAAAGTCAAAAATTGAAGATGAGAGCAAAATTGAACACTTTATTAACGAGGTTGTCATTTTATCACAAATTAATCATAGAAATGTGGTTAAGCTACATGGTTGTTGTTTGGAAACTGAAGTGCCTCTCTTGGTTTATGAGTTCATCCCGAATGGAACTCTTTATGAGTATATACATGATCCAAATGAATATTTCCCTCTAACATGGGAAATTCGCTTACGAATTGCTACTGAAATTGCTGGAGCACTTTCATACCTTCACTCATCCGCTGGAATGCCCATTTATCATCGGGATATCAAGTCTACAAACATACTCTTGGATGAGAAATATAGAGCAAAAGTAGCAGACTTTGGAACTTCAAGAACAATTGCGGATGATCAAACTCATCTCACGACAAAAGTACAAGGAACCTTCGGCTATTTGGACCCAGAGTACTTCCAGTCAAGCCAGTTTACAGAAAAAAGTGATGTTTATAGCTTTGGAGTAGTTCTTGTTGAGCTATTAACTGGACAAAAACCAATATCGTCATTTAAGGATGGTGAAACACGTAGCTTGGCAACATATTTTTTGTCAGCAATGGAGAATAATCGTTTGTTTAAAGTTATTGATCCTTGTGTGATGAAAGAAGGCGGTAAAAATCAAATAAAGAGATTTGCTGAGCTGGCGAATAGATGTTTGAATTTGGATGGGAGAAAAAGGCCAGTAATGAAAGAAGTAACGATAGAATTGGAACTTATACGAACATCCAGTGAAGCACCTGCTACTGAAGAGTGTGATGAGGTTGAATATGGCATCGCTGTATCTGAACAATCTGTGATTTGGGACACAACGTCTACCTGGACAGAATCTGGACAATTTAGCAGTTCATCTACCTCAGATTTCCATCCTCTCTTGCTATAGCCAGATCTCTTTGGGTTTATAAAGCTTAACTTGGAATGTTATGTATGCTTCGTTGTAGTGTATCATTGGGTTACATATCTTTCGTATGTATGATATATATGTTATATAGCAACATAGGAAGAGGTATCATGATCAGTGCCAATTTCTCTATATTTCATTACCAGATATTATGTTTTTAGAATTCTTGATTTTGACATTTGTTAGAAATCCAAGAAAAGTGTGTCAAGAATAGTTGGAAATTTTTTATTGTTCACTAAGACTGCACCGTGTGAGTTAGTACCTGTTATCCAATGTGTTACACCATTATTTTGGTTTGCAGGAAAGAAGTAACTAAGGAATAAAATTAACTGTTATGATGGAGGTTGAATGTAGTGGGTGGTTGGTTTTTTGACCTTGGTAATGTTGGAAGATTAAGATCAAACTTGTTCTTAATTCTTAATTATATCAGACAATTTACTTTATTATTATGTATCTAAGTTTGCATACATGTAAAGTAACAAATAAGGTTGCATAAAACTCTAGATTAGGATTGATGACATGTCAATAGTTAGTTAATAGTTAGTTGGTCGTTTATTGTGGCAGTTAATATGGTTAAAACAGTTTGTGACAGTTTATCATGAAGGGTTGTGTCTTATGGGTCATTTTGAACCATCACACCCATTCAAATCACACCTGTTCATTAACTATATATATGCCTTGTATTTGACAGTTATTATCAATCAATATAACAGTAATTCGTGTACCTCTTCCCTCCAAAATTCTATTCTAAATATACTAGTGTAAATTCACTTCTGCACATATTCATTCACTCAAACTCAGAAACATTATTCCACTATGGTTAATCCAAACTCTCTCATTGAGAACAAATGGTTTAGATCAAAAGGAAAGGGTCTCAACCTAACTAACAGGTAAGTTGCTTATCTCAAGGCATCCGCTACGATAGATTTATCAAAATGCATTGTTTTGTAACTTGTAATGGCATGAGGTTTATTAAAACGTAACATTATATGTGCTCCAATTAATAAAGGTTTTTTGGTCATCAATAGCAACTTAATATTTTGTTGATTTCAATCAAATACTAGTATCTCCATCAAAATGGATAAAAAACTATAGAGAGGGCATGGCTAGATTACAGTATAGGTTGTCCAGAATAATACAGTTACAGAAAATGAACTAGGTCGTGTTAAGGCGAGCTAATAAATCTATACGTTGATAATAAGACAAAACTGAAACTTTTAAATATAGACTTATATGATAGAGTAATATTTAAGAAAACTAATCAGAAAAGTCCGAGATGTGGGCGGCAAACAAGGGACTTAACTTTGGCAGATTGTTGAATCGATATACTCTGACCAAACTACTTTGTAGCTTGTAAAGGTTTAATAATATTAAGTAAACTTAACACTATTAATATTGAAACACTGTTTAACCTTGTAAAGTATGCGGAATCTACTAACACAAAGCTTAAGAAGAACTTTTATATTAACCAAACTTTGAACCTGCTTTGTTACACAGATTCACTAACAATCCCTAACCATTATCGACTTTGAACAACTCTAAAACATATATCAACTAATACCTCTTAAGGCTCCTTTTATAGATAACCTTAAGTCGGTTTACAACATATAACTTGAACGATAAGTCATTATCCCTAACTAATTCTAGAATATTCGTTCAATATTACACATTAATCCTTTAACTAATATTGCACATAAGTCCTTGTTTCCTTCGAAGTACTTTGAACATTCTTCAGTAAACAGCAGTACTTTGACTTTTATCTTCAGCAGTACTTTGACTTATATTCTTCATGCAGCAGTACTTTGATATACAGAAATACCTTGATCTTTTATATCCCAACAATCCTCCCCTAACTTGAACTCCACTTGCTTGATTTCAAGTTTCTTTGTTATCTTTGATCTTCAAAATCTTTAATCATTCAGAAAGATTGTTTCTTTATCTCTTTATCTTCTATCTGTCATGTGTCAAAGTACTCTTTATCAGCATCTTCTCTTGCAATAAATCTTCTCAGCTACTCAGCAATATTTTGGTACAATAGTCATCAAATCTTTGAAAGTTTCATACTATTTTCATCACTTCCAGGTGTGTGAACTCCTGTGAGAGGTGAATCATTGAAAATTAATGGATTTTGATGTCTCTTTACCAAAGCCATTAACTCTGGAGTAGCCAATGTTTTAGGTTAGAACAACCATGGTACATTGATAAACACATGATTTTTAGCAAATCATCAGCTATCAACGGATTTGAGTAGTCTTTACCAATAGCCGTTTGCTTTTGGACTAGTTAGTTCTTTGATATCAACCATGGTGAACTAATTACCAAAAATGGATTTTCCACAGCCTTTACCACAAGCCATTTTTCCTTGTGGGCTAGCCAACTCTTCACTTATACAGATATGGTGAAACCATACAATTTTTAGTAAATTGTCAACTAAAAACGGATTTGATTATCACATCAGAGCCGTACCCTCTTGATGAGTCAAACTCTTTCTTGTCTGTTAAACATGGTGAGTTGATTACCATTTGTTGTGCAATATAAATACTAACACCATGTGTTTCTTTTCAAATCCTTTTATTTCACTTTCTTAAACATCAAAAACTTTTTTATTTTTATTTTAAAGGACTTATACTGGTTTATATCAGCAAGCAGTACTTTGTTAAAGTACTGTTTGACTTTGCAGTACTTTGAAAAATACTTATTATACAAAACAAATCATACCAACATTTTGCAATATTACTCTTCAGACTTGGTCCATCTGATATATAGCTTGATAACATCCAAAGCTACTTCAGATTCATCTTCAAGTTCCATTCCATGATCCAGCATTCTGAGCATAATTTCTCTAATCAATGGATATCTCCTTTCAGCAAGCATATGAATCATGGTACCATCTTCCATCTCTAGTGCATGAACTCCTGATGACTCAAAGAATCTCCATCTTGTGATTTCCCAATTCTCTTGATCATTCCACAGAGGTTCAACACTTGTTTCTTCAGTTTCCCAGATGGTAACTAAATCTCCAAGCAAAATTAATCCCACTCCTGATGCTTCAATCTCTGCATAGTATGTCTGCACTTGCATATATAAGTCATAGAGATCTTCTCTTGTGATAAAATGCAAAACATCCCATAACATGTTGAATACTGTGAAGCTTTCATCTTCTCTGTTGAACATAAGATAGTTTCCTTCTTTTGATTCAACCACAGAGAATGAGATTATCTTGGACTTCTTTCCAGAATCTTCAGTCTTCTTATTCTCAAAATCTACAACTCTGAAATAGTTTCCAAGTTCATCAACTGTATCTTCATGAATCATCTTCAGTCTTTTTGATAGTTGATCATCTTGAACTACTTTCTTTCTTTTCAATCTTCTTTGCTCAGCCTGTTCCTTTATAATATCTTCTAACTTCTTCTTTCTATCAACTTCCATGGGTACAAAGTTTTCTACTTCTTTCCTGATATCCTCTTGTACTTTATCCCACAGAGCTTTCACTTCTGGATACCTCATTTTGTGTAAATTCTTGTATCCTCTTCTTTTCAAGAAACTTATCATCCAGTTTCTTTCCTAAGAAATAGTCATTGGCTTCTTTGTAATTGGCCTACTAACTTCTGCCAAATACTCAGCATCATACTCAGCTTGTTGCTTTCTTGCAACCTCTGCAATCTTTAGTTCTCTGATCTGAGCAAGAGTAAATTTCTTCTTTTTCTTCTTAATATCTTTCTGCTTCATGATCCCTTTCCCTTTGTCTTTGGGATCTAACTCTTCAGATTCAGAAGTACTTTCAAGTGTTGTGCAGACTCAGAAATATGTATTCCTCCAGTAGATCTATTCAAATTCATCATAATCTGAGCAATTGTTTCATCATCACTTGCAGTATGCACCTTAACTTCTTCTTGCTATATAAAAGTAGAAGGACCAGCTTCATCTTCATAATTTATTATAGAAGGTCCAGCTTCAGTAACTCCACTTTCATCAATATTCATAGTAGAAGTACCTTGCTCAGCAGTACCTTGCAGACTTATGTTTTCTGTAGCAGTACTTTTAACACCAGCACTTTGAGATTGAGTACTTTGAATATTCTGTGCATCATCATCCTGCTCAACAATTTCTTGCTCAACATCTTCTTGCTCAACAACTTCTTTAGCAACTTATTGCTCAATCTCTTCCTTTTGTGCAATATTCACATCCTCTTCAATGTATTGTTCTGGTACAAAAGTCTTTGGACTTTCTGGATATTGCCAAAGGTGAGCATCTTCAGAATATTTAATCTCAGCATCATCTCTATCCAAATTATCATATTGATTCCTCCCCAATTTGATAGATGATGACTTCCTATGCCTCCTCTTGGATTTAAAAGTCTTCTTTGAAGATTTTGACTTTAGCTTCTGAAACTGTTTCTTTGCCTTCACATACAGCCTAAAATTCTGAACAAGAGGCCAAACAAATTTCTTCAACCTTCTGAACTTCTTTCTTAACTTCTTGATTTCTGCAGCTTGAGCATTAACAGTTTTCTTCATCTTCTCCAATTCTTTAGTCAAAGCAGAATTACTCATAGCACCTTCAACTCCCTCATCTCCTCCAGGTGTTTGAATCCCACCTGTGGAAGTATAATCATTGGGAGAAGGTACTGGTGTATGCTCTGAAGCAGTACCTTTAGAAAAAGTACTTTGTGGAGAAGTACCTTTAGCAGAAACAGATTTTTCCAAGGAAGCTGATACTGAGGGAGTTCTCTCACTTAAATCATTAGGCTGAGGTGAAATAGTAGGTGGTGTAGGTTTATGTGCTGATTCAGAATGTTCAGAAGAAGCAGGTTGATCAGCATCATCAGAATTTGCAGAACCACTATTTTCAATATCATCCCTAACAGCCTGTGCTACCTCTATCATGTAAGCATTGAGAGGTGTGTTTCTACCCGAAAAATTTACTCCCTTATGAGACATAAAAGTGAACACTTTAGGTGGCATCCTAATAGTGGGTACATAATCCTGAGGTTTTGGTATCCCATCTAATGGATTCTCTAAGAGAAGTTGAACAAATCTAGGATACATTAGAAAAGGTGTGTGATGAGGCGAAAAATGAACCACTTTTAGGGGGTCATTTAAGCCCGGAATTGAATTTATTTGATTAAATATTGCCCTAAATCGTTCCTTTTGTGATTTTAGGTACTTTGGGAGAGAAATCTGGAAAAGGAAGCAATTCGGATGTTTTTGGAGCATAAAAGTGAAGAAAACGCCAAAGTCTTAATTTTCCTTGCTGGGAACAGTAGGTGACGGCGTCAAGAAGGAATTTCTGACGGCGTCAAGAGTAATTTCCATGACGACCCAGTACAGAATTGAAGGCGTCACAAGGTAGAGCGTCAAGAGTAAAATGCGTGACGGCCTGGAAAATGATATAACGTGACGGCGTCAAAAGTAGATCAAGGCAGTCCGAGAAGTATTTTGGCGGCGAGATGACGGCGTCACCAATTTGGTCTTGACGCCGTCAGCCTCAATTTCCTATATATAGTTTTCTAATTTTCATTCATAAAAGTGAGAAGTTTTGGAGAAACCCTAAGGCCGAACTTAGTACGAATTTTACAGGTTTTTCAAGGGTTCTCAGCCCTTGAACCCTTTCATGTGTAATTGAGATAAGTGTCCTTTTAATTCAATCAATATGTCTATGTGTTGGTTGTCTATATCTTGTTCTTGTCTTAATTCCATCATGCTTGGCTAGATCTATCTTGTGTTTGCTTGGATCTAATGAAATCTAGATGTTAATTATGTGTTGATTACTTGTTTATGGTTGTATTGGATGAATGATTTCGATGTTAGGCTTAAGAAAACTGGCAGATCTCCAAATGGTAACATGCTTGAACGTCTTAGGAAACATGAACTGACGTGCACTAGGTTTTATTGGTTGTATTTAATGCATGTGTAAATTCTAATGATCCCATGTTAGGAGCTTCTTAGCCGGCTCGACATAGGAGTGAAGTAGGCACTCATAGGATTGGGGAATTAAGTGCGCCACCCCATGAATGGTATTAAGGAATACAATCCGTCATCCACGCAACAATAACAAGTAATTAACGTGTAAAAGATATCTAGGGAGTAGTGAAATCTAAGTAAACACAATTTCTCCACTTATTGTTCATAACCTTAGTTAATTTAGTTTATTTTCATTTCTAGTATTTTATTTTGATTGCATCTTTAGTATTGGGTTAGTTTACTAGCAACTAATTCCGCCCAAATCCTTCAAACCCGAGATTTTTACTTGCTTTCTAAAAAAACTTAAAAATACAAAAATAATCATCCCTCATCTTTAGAACTAGTATTTAGGTTTTCTAATCCTAGCGACACTATTCCTAGCTGAATGATCAATCCCCCGGTACTTGTCACTATACTATACTACAACGATCAGGTACACTACCTGGTGGGGGTTGTAAGCTTCTCAAGATCCCTTGAGAGGTAAAGCCTGGTGCGATTCCCACGTATCAAGTTTTTGGCGCCGCAGCCTGGGGAATAGTTATTGTCTAGGTTAGAATCTCTTTTTATTAGGTCTACTTGCTAGATTCCTTTCTAGTAAGATTTTATTTTTATTTTTAGGTTTTCTTTAGTCTATCTTATTTCTTTGTGTTTTTGTTCGTAACTCTTCACCACCCGACATCATGGACGATGGGAACATCTTTGAACCCGTCATCCCACCACAACAAAACCCACCACTAGAACCTCTTAGGCCCCGAACCTTAGGAGAGTATTCCCGACCTAGCCACCAAGGCTACCGAAACACCATTGAGCTCACTGGAGCCAATGTGACCCCCTTGCGATCCGACACCATCCGGTTGGTGCAAAGCGGATGTGCATTCCATGGACTTCGTTCCGAAGATCCAAACCAACATCTTAAGGACTTCCTTAAAGTCGTAGATTCCATAGACCTAGATGTTGAAACTAGAGAGACAACCCGATTACGCCTATTCCAATTCTCTCTACGGGATCAAGCTAGTCAATGGCTTGAGCGTTTACCCGCGGGATCCATCACCACATGGGATGATCTCACCACTCGTTTCCTTGCTTAATTTTTCCCACCGGGGAGAACTACTAAGCTTAGAAATGACATCTTGATGTTCCAACAACGTCAAAATGAATCTCTCTATGAAGCATGGACTCGTTTCAAGGACTTACTCCAAAAAGTCCCTCATCATGGCATAGATCTTTGGCTCCAAGTCCAAATCTTTTATGACCATATCGATCTCTCCACGAGGCGAGCCATTGATCAATCGGCCGGTGGTAAGCGACGTGTCTAAGTGCAGAACAATCATGGGAACTCATAGAAGATCTTGCTCTCTATGACAACGAAAGTTGGAATGATCCCCGTGATTTGAACAAAACGGTCAAGGCAATATCTTTGCCTTCGAACAATTCTAGCACTCCCGACCGTAGGATCATGGAACTTGAGGACCAAGTCAAGTTTCTCATGAAATCTTACGAAGCTCCTAAGCCTTCAAGCCAAGTGAACAAAATCACTTCTTCATGCGAATTATGTAGTGGTCCCTACGACACTCGTGATTGTGTGGAACTCCCCGGAACAGCTTTTGTGGACTACGCATCTACGCGTACCGACGAAGCGGGAGATAAGTGGTACACTTTCAAGCCCGAGCCAAACCCTTACGGTGATTCATAAAACCCCTCTTGGAAAAATCACCCAAACCTTAGGTGGAAACAAAATCAACCCAATTCTTCCAATCCGCCTAGTCGTTACCAACCAAACGGTCCACCCTCCAACCGTACTTTCAACAACAATCCTTCCAATAATTATGGTAGTACCAACAATCTTGAAGGATTGATGTCTAAGTTTACGGCATCTCAAGAAGCTCGCATAGCTAGGTTTGAAACCGAATTCAACCAACAACAAACGGAGATGACCAACAAGATTGACAACTTGTTGAAAGCCCTCAACAACCAAGCGTTAGCCACACCTAGGAAGGACACTAGGGACACCAATAACGGAATCCAAATTAAGGACCCCTCATCAACCAAACATGTCCACTTTGTCAATGTTGTCACCATTAAACCAATAGATAAGGAGATAGAGGAAAGTGACAAGGATGAAGTTGGAGTAGAAACCGAGACTAGGGATGAAAGTAGGGAAGTTGAGGTTAATAAGGGAGAGGAATTAGAGAAAGTAGAAGCTATGGAGAAATACTTTGATAAGATGCCCACCAAGGAAGAACGGGAATACCATAAGGATTTATTCGATAGTCCCGAGAGACCATACATCCTTAACACACCCCTTATTAAAATGGGAGACCCCTCTAACATTAACATACCATGCAATATTGGGCACATGCATATATGGAAAGCTTATATCGATCCTAGATCTCCTGTTAACATCATGACTAGGACTTATTACAATTGGGTGATGAAGAAACAACTTGATTTTAGGATGATGCCCAATAGGAATTTTATAAGTAATTTTGTAGGAAGAGTGAAGGGATTGCATGTGATTATAGGTAATCTTACCTATGAGATGAATTTTATGATAGTGGAAGACACTCGTCCGGTGATAGATGATTGCCTAAGCCAAGTAATATTTGGAAAACCATTTGTTGAGGCCACTAGGATGAGTTATGACCCGACTCTAGGGATAGTTAGATTCAAGGAAGAAAATGATGAGGTTGCCTATCAAATGCCCAACAAAATTGAGCAATACCGCCTCCTCTCTAATATAGAAAAAGAACACAAGCAAGCGGCTTATTATAGGAATGAAGAGGATAGACGTAGAGGAGTTGAGTATGTGAAGAGTAGGATGCTTGGTTTCTACAAAGAATGCTTGCAACTAGGTCCGGAATACAAAACTGGTTTAGAAGACGACCTAGAGAGTGGAACCAACGATGAGGTCACGTAGTAACCCATGACCTTGAGTCTAGCTACATGACTCGTAAATAAAGAAAAGCGCTTCTTGGGAGGCAACCCATGTTTTGTGTGATTTTATTTTGTTTGTTTGTTATTTGCTTCCGTATGCATGCTTTATTTTTATTGTTGGTAGATCGTGTTTCTCAATTAAATAGTGGAAATACTTTACTTTGTTGTTTTGGCCTAGTCTTAACTCCACCTAAAAGTATTTTTGCAAAAGATAAGTGTAAGGGGAAACCCCAAATATGTTTTTAAGAAACAAACCGATCATGATTCTCCACAATAGTAAATGAACATGTATATTCATATTTGTTAGAGTCAAATGCTTGTATGTCATAATGAAGTTTTGCAGGATTTTCCAGGAAGTGAGACCAAGTTTTTCCAGAAATTTTCCGGAAACTTAACATAAGAATTTCTGCAGGTCACTTCTGACGGCGCCACGAGTTAACTCTTGACGGCGTCACGTGTAAAAATATGGAAATTTTACCGGTTTTGTTTTTCTAACGGAGTCTTATGGTTTTTGTGAATTATTAAGTTTTATAATCTCCAGGAAATCTGCAAACTTCATTCCACAAGCATTATATCTTATTTTGTTTTCTAGGATTTAGTAACTTATGTAGGTTGCCGCCGATTTTATGCGAGGTTGTCTTGTCTATTTTCTCAGGATTTACAGGTCATGTATGACAAGAAGATGATTTATATTCTGGAAGGGAAGCTTTGATTGTTCATTTTCTTGGAGGAAGATTTAACCTGGCCACCTCATTATCCATACCGAGCGAATCAGGGGAGTATTTGATTTCATTCTTTTTACTTTTTCATTTTTACATTCTTTACTTGAACATTGGGGACAATGTTCATCCTAAGTGTAAGGGGAGGGTAAAATGATGATACCTTACAGATACACTTTCGCTTGAGTTTGTTTGTTTAATAGTAGATGTGTAATAAAACTATGAGAAATACTTGTTAGTGCAATTTTAGCACCAAATTTAAATTTTTTTACAACATTTAGGAGTGAAACTTTAGCCATAACAAGCGTCTCATGGATAGGAGATTGTATGACTAGCACATAACCGTACTATTCAG
Organism: Artemisia argyi; assembly: GCA_030686995.1. NCBI lineage: Eukaryota > Viridiplantae > Streptophyta > Magnoliopsida > Asterales > Asteraceae > Artemisia > Artemisia argyi. The sequence goes on from CM060709.1 coordinate 105,844,637, forward strand.
AAAAATTTTCCACCCAAATATGTGAGGTTCACCTTTAGATTTGATAGGAAAAGCATTTACTATTAGTGCTTATGAGTGTACCGGTAGCATTTAGATTCTAGAACTTGCGTTAGTGATGCATCCCGAGACCGCTAGTGAGACTACATTCGTGTAGTAGGATTTACTACATGATAAGAGGCATTAGGATCACCCTTGTGTTAAACCCGTATCATAATTACTTGACCATTTAAGTCATATTACTTGGCTAGTTAAGTCAACTAATTTTTCCAACACCCTTAGCGTTGTACTCATTTTTAGTACACGAAACCCCTAGCACACCCCTCCGAGCCTATCTTTTCGTTTCTAACTTTAAGCATTTTACTTAAAGGAAGAATTTGTTACACCCCACTTAAATGTACAACCAAATCGCCTTAGCCTTCCGTGTATGCGCTCATCTTTAGTGCATTATTGTTATTTGTTAAACCCTAATTTAACTATCTAATTGATTACATGGTTGCTAAGTCGAGTCAGATCCTTGTACATATTGTTTTGGGATGATTGGGACTCATGGGTAAAGTACTTATTTTATGGAGTAAAGGGGAAGAACATCATAATATTACCCCCATATGTACGTTAATCTTAAAAGTGCTCCAAGCGTTTTGATTTTCTTAATTCGAGTCAATTAGTTTAGTTCATTGTAAAGTGTGTAAAAATTCAAGTGTAAGGGAAATGTTAATTCCCTATGATGTATTATTTTGGATGGTAGGGTAAGAGTGTATGCAAAAAAAAAAAAAAAAAAAAAAAAATCGAAAAAAAATTAAGAAAAAGAAAAAAAAAAATAGAAAAAGAAAAGAGAAAAAACATACGGACTACCATCCCGTTTCATTCTATGTTTATTTTATGTTTTTGTTATTTTTCATTTATTAGCTTAAGTCGAGTCTAGTCTTGGCTTAGCAACACCATATTGTACATGTAATTAACCAAGATTGTTAGCTTGCCACCAGTAAAAACTTCCTTTATCCAACAAAACCGTGTATTTCATATCCCTACACCTAACATTACTACCCTTTAAAAGACCTCTTTGATAGTTTATCCTAGGTGCTTACGCCATGTGGTGGAGGTTTGATCCTTTCCCAAGCCTATGGTAATCTATTTTGCTATGACAGGTAGTGAGAGATATCTTCCGTTTCCATATTGTAATTTATACTTTATTACACCCGAGAGATGTGAGTATCTAAACACTATTTGTGAGGTGCTAGTATATGACCTCCGTGCTTGTATATTGGTCTTTAGTGGAACGATTATTTGTTGTAATTACTTTTATGTTAGTGTTAAATGACCCCTAACTTGTATTTTGAGTAGAATAAAAGCGCATTTGCTTGAGGACAAGCAAATCTTAAGTGTAAGGGTATATGATGAGGCGAAAAATGAACCACTTTTAGGGGGTCATTTAAGCCTGGAATTGAATTTATTTGATCAAATATTGCCCTAAATCGTTCCTTTTGTGATTTTAGGTACTTTGGGAGAGAAATCTGGAAAAGGAAGCAATTCGGACGTTTTTGGAGCATAAAAGTGAAGAAAACGCCAAAGTCTTAATTTTCCTTGCTGGGAACAGTAGGTGACTGCGTCAAGAAGGAATTTCTGACGGCGTCAAGAGTAATTTCCATGACGACCCAGTACAAAATTGAAGGCGTCACAAGGTAGAGCGTCAAGAGTAAAATGCGTGACGGCCTGGAAAATGATATAACGTGACGGCGTCAAAAGTAGATCAAGGCAGTCCAAGAAGTATTTTGGCGGCGAGATGACGGCGTCACCAATTTGGTCTTGACGCCGTCAGCCTCAATTTCCTATATATAGTTTTCTAATTTTCATTCATAAAAGAGAGAAGTTTTGGAGAAACCCTAAGGCCGAACTTAGTACGAATTTTACAGGTTTTTCAAGGGTTCTCAGCCCTTGAACCCTTTCATGTGTAATTGAGATAAGTGTCCTTTTAATTCAATCAATATGTCTATGTGTTGGTTGTCTATATCTTGTTCTTGTCTTAATTCCATCATGCTAGGCTAGATCTATCTTGTGTTTGCTTGGATATAATGAAACCTAGATGTTAATTATGTGTTGATTACTTGTTTATGGTTGTATTGGATGAATGATTTCGATGTTAGGCTTAAGAAAACTGGCAGATCTCCAAATGGTAACATGCTTGAACGTCTTAGGAAACATGAACTGACGTGCACTAGGTTTTATTGGTTGTATTTAATGCACGAGTAAATTCTAATGATCCCATGTTAGGAGCTTCTTAGCCGGCTCGACATAGGAGTGAAGTAGGCACTCATATGATTGGGGAATTAAGTGCGCCACCCCATGAATGGTATTAAGGAATACAATCCGTCATCCACGCAACTATAACAAGTAATTAACGTGTAAAAGATATCTAGGGAGTAGTGAAATCTAAGTAAACACAACTTCTCCACTTATTGTTCACAACCTTAGTTAATTTAGTTTTTTTTCTTTTCTAGTATTTTATTTTGATTGCATCTTTAGTATTGGGTTAGTTGACTAGCAACTAATTCCGCCCAAATCCTTCAAACCCGATATTTTTACTTGCTTTCTAAAAAATTATAAAAATACAAAAATAATCACCCTCATCTTTAGAACTAGTATTTAGGTTTTCTAATCCTAGCGACACTATTCCTAGCTGAACGATCAATCCCCCGGTACTTGTCACTATACTATACTACAACAATCAGGTACACTGCCTGGTGGGGGTTGTAAGCTTCTCAAGATCCCTTGAGAGGTAAAGCCTGGTGCGATTCCCACGTATCAGTGTGCCAGCCTTAATATGTGTGAGCATACCTTCGAGGATCATGTATGAGAAATTGAAGGGTTGGTTGGTAATAAGACCAACAAATGCAAAAGCTATGGAATGACTGAATTGATCCCAAGCAGTACTCTTTGGACTTAAACAATGAAGTAAAACATGTATAAGAAACTTCCAATGAGGACTAACCATGGCTTTCTGAAATGTAAGCTTATTCAAAGGTCCTTCATACCCAATGTCTCTAAGTGTATTCCAAATCTCTTGTTTACCAAACAAAACAGAGCCTCCTTCATCTGCAAATAACAGAGCCTCTCTGATTGTTTCTTCTGTAACACGAATAGCTCTCCCAGCAACTGTAGCATGTAGTATATCTTCTCCATCTTCAACCTCTGACCTTGCTGTATCCCAAAACTCATGTATCCAAGGTCCAATAATCTGTGGGTTGACTAAGATTGAGTAACAGATGGTGGTTCTAGTGAGAAAATCAATAATCCCATGAAAATCAGGGTTATGTTGTGTTTTCTCAAGATTGGCTATCATGTTGTGTTTGGTGTTGGTTGGTCGATGTGCCATGGTGAGTAGGTTTAGAGAGAATAGTTGTAATCGGTGAATAATATGAATGAGTTTGATGAACAAGAATGGGAATGGGTACGAGTGAATAAATAATAAAAAGATATGATGTATATAAGGATAATATACAAAAAATCACGGTTAATTAATAATTTTACCGTCATTTTTGGAAGTGATTATCCCCATATCTTTCGAAAGTTTGTTACCCACAAATTTGACCGTTGGAACAGTATATGACACGTCAGCGTACCCTTTATATCACCAGGCAGTACTTTCCATAAAGTATGGAGCAATACCTTCAGTTATAAACCCAAACAGTATGTTGACCAAAGTACTTCTCAAGCAAAATATCTTGAGAGTTGACTGTTTGACCAAAATATCTTTGAAAGTCAATCCTGATAATGACTATCTCCCCAAATTAATTCCCAAAGCTACCATGGTAAGTGAACTTCAATACACTTCATTTAATGACCATATACCTTTACTTTGCCTATAAAAGCAACTTTACCAACAACAAATTGCATTCATCTCATCTTTCATTATTAGAACACAAACCCTAGTAAAAACAATGAGTCACTTTCCTGTTGTGAACATCTCCTCTGACTCTGATTCTGATTCTGAAATAAGCTACTACTCTGATTCTGTGTTTGAAGATCCAGGTTGGATGGATTACTTTCCTCCCCATGTAGAGTTTGTGAGACCCCATGAATCATCCTCATCAGTGAGTGTTTCAAACTCTTCCATAACTGATGCAGGCAGCACAACCAACAAAAAACCCAAGAAGAAAAGGCCTGTCCCTGGTTCATCTCTTGCTAATGAGCTTCCACATGCATTAACTCAAGCCCTTGAATCAGCAACACAAAACATGAAGTGGCCGGCTCCAAGAAAAGAGAGACCACCCAAGCAGGTTCTTGGCCTAGCTTGCCCAAGAAAGCAGGCTTCTTTTGATGACAAGAGAAAGACTACTCAGAAGGGAAAGAAGAGCTATGAGGGCAAGGGAAAAAGACCTATGGAGTAGGTTGTGTGAAGCTTGGTAGTAGGTTGTGGTAGTGGTTTGTTTGTCTTGTCTTGTCTTGTCTGTGTCTGTGTCTGTGTCTGTATATCAACTTAGTTATGATGGAACTTTGTGGAATGGTTGATGTAACTCCTTACAGAATGATGAATAAAATTTCTTCTTTATGAATGATACATGTAGCCTCCCTCAAATAATGACTAACTACTAACTACGAATGCCTCCCCTAAAAACTAGCTTAATTATTAATCATGCCAATACTCACAACTAAAAAGGTAAATCTTGAAACATCAAAGCCCTTTGTGAGTAGATCTGCTACATTATCATCAGTATGAACTTTAACCACATTGATAAGCCTGTGCTCATAGCAATCTATAATAAAATGATGCCTAATCTGAATGTGCTTGGTCTTGGAATGATAAACTAGATTCTTCACAATACAGATAGTACTCTCATTATCAATGTTGATAGGAGTATTCTTGAAGTTGAACCCATAATCCAAAAGCTGATTTTGCAACCAAAGTACTTGTGCACAACAACTTGCAGCAGCTACATACTCTGCTTCTGTGGAAGAAGTTGCTGCAATTGTTTGCTTCTTACATTGCCATGAGACTAATCTGCTTCCAAGGTACTGGCATCCTCCAGTTGTGGATCTTCTGTCATAGTTGTCTCCAGCATAATCATTGTCTAAAAAGGCTTGTAGATGGAAAGGTGAATCCCTAGGATACCGTGAACTTGATGTCTTGCACATAAACACATAGCAAAAGTAATATCAGGTCTAGATGCAGTTAAATACATGAGACATCCAATCATAGACCTGTATAGCGTGACATCAACATCTTCTTCTTCTTCATCTTTTCCCAAAGGTTTGTTAGTATCCACTGGTGTAGATGTAGGCTTGACAGTTGTGAAATTGAATCTTTTAAGAATATCTGCAACATACTTATCTTGACAAATATATACTCCACTGCTTGACTGTTGCACTTGAAGTCCCAAGAAGAATGTTAATTCTCCCATTGAACTCATCTGAAACTCTTTCTGCATAAGATCTTCAAATTCCTTCACCATAGATTGCTTTGTAGTACCAAAAATAATATCATCTACATACACTTGGACAAGCATGATATCCTTCTTATCTCTCTTGATGAACACAGTCTTGTCAATAGCTCCTCTCCTGTAACCATGTTGTAGTAGAAAATTAGAAAGTCTTTCATACCAGGCTCTTGGAGCTTGATGAAGGCCATACAGGGCCTTGATAACCTTGTAGACTTTGTTTGGGTGTGTAGGATCTTAAAAACCAGGAGGTTGTTTGACATAAACTTCTTCTGTAATTTTGCCATATAGAAAAGCACTTTTAACATCCATTTGGTATACAGGGAATCCCATATAGGATGCAAAAGCCAAAATAGCCTGATGGCCTCAATCCTTGCCACAGGAGCAAAGACTTCATCATAGTCTACTCCTTCTTCCTGTCTATACCCTTGAGCCACTAACCTTGCCTTATTCTTGATAACATTCCCTCTTTCATCTCTTTTTACCCTGAAGACCCATTTTGTTCCAATCAGTCTCTTACCATCAGGTAAATCACATAATACCAATACTTCTTGAAGTTTAAACTATAAGAGTTCTTCTTGCATAGCTTCAACCCAACTCTCCTTTGCTAATGCTTGTTTGATATTCTTTTGCTCTTCTTGAGATAGAAAACAAGCAAATAAACACAACTTCTGATCCTTGTGATTCACCCTGTTTTGTTTGTAGATAAAACTAAGTAAAGAAGTATGTTGTTGAGACATATTCTTAACCTTAGTCCTTGTGAGCACTCCTGAAGCTGAGGGTCCAATTATGTTGGTAACAGGGTGAGTTTTGTGAATTCTTAGAGTAGGAGTTGGTGAGACTTCAAGATTATCTTCCAAATTAGTTAAATCAGGATCTTCATTAGAATCTGAGAAAATGCCTTCTTGATCCAATTCATCATCAGTGTCTTCTAAAGTAATCTTGTTTGGATCATTCAAATCATCAGTATCTTCTAAGTCAGGCATTTTAGAATCATTCACAGCATCAGTATTTATCCAATTTAAAGTATCTAAAGGTTGAAAAGTACTTTCAAATGGATTAGCAGCACTTTGGGGTAAAGTACAGTCAGTGCCTTTAGCCTTTTTCTTTTCTGCTTCATAAGCTCTCCTTTGTTCATCTTTATAAGACTTAGCCATTGTTTCTTGAAAAAGCATTCTACTAAGTTCATCTTGAATGGCTTGATCTTCATCAGATACTGGTATTTGTGGTGGAACAGTACTTTGAGGATCAACAGTACTGTTAGGTTCAGCAGTACCTTGAGGCTCATAAGTACTCTTCTTCTCATCATTGACATTATCATTTGGCTCATCTTCAGATCTTAAATTAACATCATGAACAATGTACTGTGCTTCTTCTTCAGTGGGAGCAGCTTGATTTTCTTCCCTTACAGGTACATAATTCATTGATGAAGACATTAAATCAAGATCAAACATCCAATCAGGACCTTTACCTTTAGAATTTTCTTTCTCTTCTAGAAAATCAACATGAAGACATTCTTGAACCTTCTTGGTAGCCCTGTTGTACACTCTGAATCCTTTGCTATTGGTACAATATCCCAATAAATATCCTTCATCTGACTTCCCATCAAATTTACCCAAATTATCAGCAGTGTTTAAAATGGTTAGGGGACATCCAAAAGGTTTCATAAACTTGATGCTAGGCTTCTTTCCTATGAGTAACTCATAAGGTGTCTTCATTTGAGGTTTTGTCACTGATACTCTATTCAACACATAACAAGCAGCACTTACAGCTTCAGCCCAGAATGGAACAGGTAATTGGGAATCTGCAAGCATTGTTCTGGCTGCTTCTATGAGAGTTCTATTCTTTCTTTCTGCAACTCCATTTTGCTGAGGGGTTCTAGCAATACTGAACTCTCTTTTAATTCCTTTCTTGGCACAAAAGTCATCCATTAGCTGATTCTTAAACTCAGTCTCATTATCACATCTAATGCCTCTAACCTTGAGTCTTAACTGATTTTCAAGTGCTATTGTAAGATCATGAATAGCATCAAAAGTTTCATCTTTTAAGCATAAGAAAAAGTCCCAACTAAATCTGCTACAGTCATCTGTTACAACCAAGCAGTACTTCTTCTTGTTCAGACTAACAACTGAAACAGGTCCAAACAGATCCATGTGCAGCAATTCCAAAGGCTCTCTAATGGTTTTCTCATCAATCTTCTTACAGGAAGCCTTGTGCTGTTTACCCTTCTTATAAGCAAGACATGAGTGATCATTCTTGAATGTTTTAGAAGGTAAACCTCTAACTAAATTTCGTTTGACCAGCTTATTGATGTTCTTGAAATTTACATGCCCCAATCTTCTGTGCCATTGATGTGATTTTTCCATTGTTGCTCTTGTAATCAAACATGTTGCTCTTTCAGTAGAATTGACATTCTTTAAGTTTATGCTGTACACATCATTAGTTCTTGGTGCTCTCAGCATCACCAAGTTTCTATCTTCTAACTTAAAATCAGGAGAAAGTATAAGACATTCTGTGTCAAAGAATAACACAGGGTACTTCTTATCACAAATCTGAGAGACTGACAAAAGGTTGAATTTGAGCTCCTTCACATATCTAACATCCTCAAAATCAATGTTTCCTGCCTTGATAGTTCCTTTGCCATTTATTCTTCCTCCATCAGGATCATTCCCAAATGCAACTTTTCCTCCAAAATAAGCTTTAAAATCTGACAAGAGCTCCTTTTCTCCTGTCATACTTCCAGAGCAACCACTATCTACAATAAGATGATCTTTAAGCTCATCTTCTGGGTTGCTCAGCATACACATGAAAAAGGTTAGTTTCTTTTAGGAACCCAAGCCATTACTGACTTGTGTTCCCCTTGTGGAGTGACATACTCAAATTCTTTGAGTATGTAATCACCACTGTCTTTGAAAACATGATCAAGAATTAAGGTTTTTGTTTCAAAAACTGTTGGTTTATCATGATCAATTTTCCCTTTTTCACCCTGAACCACTGAAAGTACTGGTTCTTCCCCAGCAATACTTTCTTTCTTAACCCATTTGGTTGTAACTTTAGGAGTTGGGCTCTGTGTTCTAGCATCTTTTCTTGTATTGTAAGGCCTTCTAGATTTGTAATAGTTGAATCTCCTAGGTCTGACACTTGAGTGTTTGCTAGAAGCATCTTGGTTAGGGAATTTTCTATCAGTACTTTGTGAAGGTACTGAGGGTTTGAAGTATGATCTTTTCTGATGAGGGTACCTATAGTCTTTTGAGAAATTACTATGGTTAACCCTATTTGTGTAATTCCAAACTGGTTTGTTGTCCCTTGGCTTATTCTCCCTATGACTTGGTTGTGCAGTTCTGGTCTTTGGATATTTACTTAAGTATTCTGAATGATAATTACAGTCTTTAATCAAATGATAACATACATAACAGACTTTTGGACCAAAATCCCCAAATCCCTTTCCATAAGGTTTTCTAACATTAGCAGTATTTTGAAAGTATTTTCTTGGAGGTACTGCTGAGTGATCAGCAGTACTTTGAAAAGTGTTTGAAGGTACTGCTTGTTTTGAAAACTTTTTCTTATCAATCTTAGGTGCTTCAACAGATTTTTCTAAAGTTTTAGGATTAGATTGACTTTTAAGCTTTTTCCTAAACTCTAGATTATCTACCCCATAACAAGAAACATCTTTTCTAGGTGGTTGAAAGCTACCTGGGGGATTAGGAACTGCATTATATCCTCTGTCTTTCTTAAATTCAGGAGGTGTTGGACTAGGGTATTCTTCGTCACTAGAGGTGTTTTCATCTAAACTTATGAACTCTTCATCACTAGTGGAGGTATCTACTGTAAGATTTAGTTCCTTACTCTTAAAGGGAATACCTTCTTTGCTATCATTATCATAACCTAGGCCAGTTTTAATGTTTGATGTTCTTTGCTTTTCAACAAATTGAACATGTGACAGACCTGATTCATTCCAAACAACAAGTTTTTCTAACAACTTATCTCTCTCAGCAGTAACTTTCTCTAGTTCAGACACCTTACATCCTAGTTTCCATTCACTTAACTTAACTAGGTATTCCTGTTGCTTATATGTTTCAGCCCATGCTACTTCATTATTTTCATGTGTAATTATTTTGGCCTCCATTGACTCTAAAGTCAACTGATAGCCAGCTATCTCAGCTCTAGCCTTTTGAAATTTATCTCTTTCAGCTACATATTCACTAAGTAACTTTTGATACATATCATTGCACTTAGAGCATACCTCAAAGCTAGTGGATGAACTTGGTGAAGTAGCTACCATAGCAAACTGAACAGGATCTTCTTCAAACTCCATGCTCCAATCAAAGCTTCCTAGACCATCTCTTGACTCTAAAGCAGCATATCCAGGCTCTTCATCAAATGCTGTGCTCCAGTCTTCCAATGCAACCATTGAATAGGTTACAGGTTCATCATCAAACTCATTGGACCAATCAATCTTTAACAGATTCTCTTGAGCAACCAAAGCTTTTGGTTTTGGTTCTGTAATAGGAATCTCTTTTCTTTCAGGCTTGGGTGGTTCAATCATCTTGTTTGCTTGATACTTTGCAAATTTGCATTCCCTTGCAAAGTGACCAGTCCTTTGACAGTTGAAATACTCAATCTTGGACTTATCAAATGTTATACCCTGTTTAGCTCTGAAATTGATGCCTTTTCCTATCTTATTCACATACTTCTTGATCCTTGCCGTGAGCATGGCAACTTGCCATCTAATATCAATTTCTTCCAAAGCATCATCATCTATTTGCAATACATCCTCTTGATAGGTTACAGGTAGAGATGCTTGTTGAGCAAAGAATGAACATAGAACATCATCTGAGGTGGGGGTAATTGATTGCGATGAAGTGGTAGTGACCATAGTTGTACATGGAACCTGAGTTTTAGTCACAGTACTTTGGACAGGATAAGCAGTACCTTTATTGGAAGTACTGCTTCTGTTTTTAGAAGATACAAAAGCAATGTTTTGAGGTTTCTGATGTGTGCTTGAACCTGTAGTACCATTCATCTCATGCTCATACACCTTCAGATTGTTGTACAGATCATCAAAGTCCATTGTATCCAGCCCTGGTTGTCCTCTGATCATAGTAGCAACTACATGCCATGCTGATGGCAAGCTTCTCAAGAACTTCAAATTAGCATCTTCAACTGATGCCTCAGCATCATACAGTTCTAGCATACTCAGAAGATTTTGGAATCTTTCATAAGCAGAATCAAGATCTTCTCTTTCACCAACAGTGAAAGTTTCAAATTGTTGCTTCAGCAAGTTCCTGTGCATCTTCTTGGACGCATCATTACCTCCAAACTTCTTCTTAATTGCAGCCCATAGTTGTTTGGCATCCTTGGCATCATGAAACTTTAATAAGTGACCATCAGGAATAGCAGAAAGCAGTATGTTGAGAGCCTTGTCTTGATTTCTTTTGGTAGCAGCAGGTATGGTTGGTTTAGGTGGTGTTGGTTGTCCAAGGACCTCTACTGGTTCATCAATTTGCATATTACCATTGATAATCACATCCCATAGTGCATGGTCTATGATGGCAATGTACTGCCTCATCTTCATGGCCTATAAGTCATATTCTCCCTTCTTAACAATAGGAATTCTAACAGCAGTGATCGATGGAGCAGGTGCAGCTTCTGTCGACATCTTGAAGGTTTTGTTGTAGAATTGGTTTAAAGGTTTTTCTTCTTAATCAGAGTTTCCAACACAAGCTCTGATACCACTTGTTGAATCGATATACTCTGACCAAACTACTTTGTAGGTTGTAAAGGTTTAATAATATTAAGTAAACTTAACACTATTAATATTGAAACACTGTTTAACCTTGTAAAGTATACGGAATCTACTAACACAAAGCTTAAGAAGAACTTTTATATTAACCAAACTTTGAACCTGCTTTGTTACACAGATTCACTAACAATCCCTAACTATTATCGACTTTGAACAACTCTAAAACATATATCGACTAATACCTCTTAAGGCTCCTTTTATCGATAACCTTAAGTCAGTTTACAACATATAACTTGAGCGATAAGTCATTATCCATAACTAATTCTAGAATATTCGTTCAATATTACACATTAATCCTTTAACTAATATTGCACATAAGTCCTTGTTTCCTTTGAAGTACTTTGAACATTCTTCAGTAAACAGCAGTACTTTGACTTTTATCTTCAGCAGTACTTTGGCTTTATTCTTCATGCAGCAGTACTTTGATATACATAAATACCTTGATCTTTTATATCTCAACACAGATACAACAGCATCATGTGTGATTTAAATACATGATGCAATACAATATAATTAATAATAAAGTGTCCAATTTTTTAACTCTAAAAGCTTTGCTGTAAGGTTGTGAAATGGTACAAGACTGTATAGGATGATTTGATTTTAATATACAAATCATTTGTACGCAGTAAAGCATAGGAATAACTGAAATTCATAAGCATGTAAGTTTTAAAAATGAAGCTTAGTAGCTTTTCAAAACTTCAATAAACCCGTAAGCTGAACAAATAAGCTAAAACAAGTACCCCTACGTTTCTCATGCTTTGTTGCATACATTGACACATGGCAGTTTTCTCTTTAAATTATTTACCATCACCACTTAACATTACTTTTTTTAATTCGGTCCCATATCTCAATGCTTGCCTCTTGAGTAAACAGGAGGTCAGAACTGTTTTAAGACTACAAAACACCAGATATGAACAACTATATATATATAAACTACATCTACAATATAATTTTTCAATATACATAGAAGAACTTGTTTCTTCTTGATCCACACATATATTAACTAGTTAACAATTATGACAGATTCATGGAACACACTTGTTGTTTCCATAAACGGCATGAACTTTTTTGTTGATAAGTTGCTGAACTTCATAAAAGATGAAAAAAGATCAGAAATGCACATTTTTTAGATGGCTGCACAACCCTTCACATTGCCGCAATGATTAACAGAAAATGTTATATCAATGAATCGGGTCAACAACTGATACAGCCGGTTGTTGCCAGAAATTGTCATGATGTTACTTGGTGAGCCATTAGTTCTATACAAATATACCTAAAACTTATTCAAAGAGTATATAATAGTATTTTTTTTTCTTATTGTGCAGTCCCAATAGCTGTACTATATCCAATTTATCAGCTGTTTCGTCTACTCATTTTAGGAGAAAAGTGGATGAAAACAACAGCCACATCGTGTAGATTGCATCATTCGCAATTACTGTACCAGGTGGAAGCAATCAAGAAACAGGCATCCCTTTGTTTAAAAAAAGAAATTGCCTTCAACATATATATATATATACCATTTCAGTATCCGATGCAATCTCACTATTTAAAGCCGTTAGTGAATTACTAGTGTTCTTATCCATCCTCACCACACGTTTTGCCAAAAAATATTTTGCATTGTCCACATCTCACTATTTACAGCCGCTATGAACTATTAGTGTTCTTATCAATTCTCACTACACGTTTTGCCGAAAAAGATTTTGCACTATCCGATGAAATCTCACTATTTACAGCTACTAGTAAACTATTAGTGTTCTTATCAATCCTCACCACATGTTTTGCCTAAAGAATATTTTTTAGTCAGTTTACCAAGACGATGTTTTTAAGGTCTTTACGTGTTAGATCACGCTAAAACTTCTGTTTTTGGGACCAAAGACCATGGATGCATGCACGAATAGGTGTATTGGCTTGCTTGTGGATTGCAACTCTACAACTGCCTAGGGTAGACTTGTATCAATCAACTTATATTTGTATATTTGGTAATCATAAGTTACATAATAAGGATTAAAGCACCGGCCCATTTTATTGGTCTTATTCTTATTGTACACCTTTTGCACGCGCTGCAAGTAGCTAGTGATGGAAAGGGGCATCCTGGAAGTGACTAATACGTCACTGATATCTACCGCCTTTAAAACTCTTAACTTCTGTTACAGTGAAGTAACTCAATTTATATTCTTAAGACGGTCTGAAAATGTACTTGTTGATGTTTGTGTGTGATGTTCTTCGCATGAAAAGATGTGTAATTTTAGATAAATACTCAGTATTTGTATTGTAATGAGAGATAACACCACGATATGAAAAGGAATAAAGATTGCAATTTCAGAGAGAGAGGCTTATGAACTATTTATTAGTTCATATATTGTTGTCTTTCTTCAATTCAAAAAGTTTCATTCCTTATTAGTAAACATGTTTTGAATTCATATGTTTGATGTTGGATTCACAAGTTTTGCTTCATTTGTCATTTACTCATATATTCATTTTTTTAGCAAAAGGTGAACTTATATTATCATTATCAACTGTGTACATTTATAACTCAACATCATCTGTCTTGGGCATACCCAAACAGAAACTAGATACAAAGAATACAACAATTCATCAACTACATACTATCTCTGATACTACTGCTATCACAAAACAACTATATTAGACAATATTATGAAAACCCCATACAATAGAGATAAAAACTCCCAACTTCAACCAAGCAACAAGAGTTTTATTCACCTTTAAGCACCATACTATCTAGCTACATTTCCATTTCTCCTACTCATTTAACTCACTCAGCCTGCCACCACAGTGAATTAAACAAGAAAAGGACAATGGCTTCACTAGGTACCCATTCACTCAATCCAGTCAAGGGCTCTTCCAAGTCCCCTACATTTCCATCTTTAAAAATGGCTTCAGAAACTTGGAAACACTCACCTGGAGGGAGACACCACCTTACCTCTTGTAGTGAGGCATTGAATGGACCAAATAGGATCATCTTACACTCCTCATTATTCCATTCATCATACCCTACCCACCTATTCACTCTACCCTTCAAAAATAGGAAACCTACTTTATGATTCTTTATCCCACTTAACTCAAATTCAACACTGGAACCTGCTTTTTACCAAACAAAGGCCTAAAAGAGTTTCCAGGCTGAAATTGAAATAAGCTTTCCAAAGATATCAAGGTACAAGGCCATTTGCTTATGAGTGAATAAACTAATACTTTACCTTCCAAAGTAGAAGATAGAGTATATAAAGGATAAACCTTGCAAAGATTCCATTCAGAACTTAATAGAAAACAATATTCTTCTTGAAATTCATCTGCTAAGCCAAATATCAGATGTGCCAAACACTCCTTAAACCAACCTCCACCCCAACATTCTGTTGGAATATGTAAATCACAACAAAGTATATAAACATAAAACCACATCAAGCACGCAGCGGAATAGGATCAAATACATGTAATTGAAATTAACCGAATATTAAATAAATGCGTACCTCTTTTGTGATTTCTAGCAAGAACAAGAAATCAATTGAACAAGAACTTATAAACCCTAATTAGGGTTTAATGTGGATCAATTAATGTGTAGTCGAATGGGCAATCACACGTTAGCAAAAGTATGCCAACACTTCGTTCTTGTACACACGTATTAGTAGCGTTTCAATGTGAAAAGCTAGGTTCTTAATTCACAAACAAACCAAATACTATGTTTAGAAGATCGCGTAGGAACCCTAGAAGGGTGTAGTTGATCAACTAAACAAGAATGGTTTTGAGCTTAGAAGTCTAGTAGGAACCCTATAAGGGTGTAGTTCGATTTCTAGCTCAAGAGGAGAGAAGAGAAGGAGATTTGGTTTGCAAGTGAACCAAGGGATGAATAAATGAATACATAAGGACATGTATTTATACTATTTCATATCTTGAAGCACAAGACACAAACGCTACACTCTAATGGGTTGGGTTCGGCCGAACATGGGTCAAGGAAACCCATTCTAGGTTTTTCTTGTCCATTAATTCATGTTTAGTCCTTCTCTTTTCCGTTTAACGATCATATAGTCCAATTACCGTTAACTACTAAAGATCGTTACGTGTTTTATTTGTGAAATTAATAATTATTCATAATTCAATATAATAATTATTAATACATTGAAACTCATACGTAATGTGTAGTCTTTGTTATAATCATGACACATGTTCTACATAAGATAATCTTACACATTAAATGTATAAGTCCTATTAGAACATAGATCTCTTACCTTGCAATTAAGAGAATCCTATAATCATATTTCTATGTATTGTTGCTTTGCACACAATAGACAATTCTCCCACTTGTGCATTGAACAATATCATGTAGTATATAAACAACACAACATACGCTTGTTTATGTGATTCAATATGATTTGTGTCATAAGTAGATGTAGGACTATTTTGTCTTATCAGGAAACGCATATGGCTATCCTAAGAACATGAGTGTCTACAATTGGAAAGTAATTATCTTGAAGATAATCTGTGTCACAACTCACCATTTCAGGTCATTTCAGGTCATTTCCTGAACTTTGGAAAAACACTATTCATCAAACACTATTCATCAAAACACTATTCATCAGTTTACTATTCATCATTTTTGGTATCAGTTTGACATTCCGAGAAGCATTCAGAAATTTTACTATTCACTGAACACTATTCATTTCCGGGAAAGATTTCATCATTCACTTGCATTACACGTTTCATCGTAAATTTAGTTTACGGGTATTCAAATTCGCGTAACCGGATTGGTTTAGGTGCGAATTCATTTCATTAGTGCTAAGGACACTGCATACGGACTAGAGATAGTCTGCATATCATCATAACAGCATTTTCATGTTATACCACTCTTAGGATTTTCAAATTTATATATTTGATACATTTAACGTTTTCCTTATAATTATTTATAAATAAACGTTAACACCCGGTTTATAAACACGACAAATATATCTAAATATTCCCACGATGGTCCCGACATATTTTTATATCTATTTTATCATCAAAAAAGTTATAACATTCATTTACCCAGTATTTTGGAAATTTATTTTATTTATAACGTAAGCTTATGAATATTACGACGGTTTTCGTGAAAACTAAACAATAATCACCCGAACACTCAGTAATTGTACCCAACATATTTTTATCATTCTTATGACTTTATTAAGTCCCGGTTAACTTCGTTAATATTTATTTCTAGTAAACCCGGTACCCGATTATAACTAACTACGATTACCTAAATTTAACACTTAAAAACCTATACTTATACTACAAATCATTCACTAACTATCCTAAGTAAATCAAAGTCCATATTATGGCTTATGAACCCTTTGAAAATCAGCCATGAACCCCCCTTTTGACCTCATGCATATATGAAATCTTATTTTACTATAAACCTTACATAAATATCTTTACAAACCCCTAAAACATAACTCATATAATTTCTTGGAATCAAAACACCAAAACCTCATCTCTTCCACTCTAAACCACGACCCAAATCCATAATCAATGATCAAGAGGTTATTTTTCAAAGATCAAAGCATCAAAGTTGTTCATTTCATCATCCTAATCAAGAATCATAACACAAAAACACAAGTAATCCAAGGTTTCTCATCATCTCACCACCTATTATTTCAAAGTGAGTTATTAAATTTATTTTCATATTTTCATCTAATTAACATATGTATCTCATGGTATTCATGCTTAATTTCATGCACAAACTAGCTATACCACTTTATTTTTGTATACTTTTTGATCATACAAACCCTAGAATTGGTTTTAGGTGTTCCTTTGTTAAATTAACTTGACTACTAGTCATTAGGAACCCATGGCACCCTAAGAAGGTGTATGGTAGGATTAGATTAGTTTTGTGAAGTTTGCAAGAGTTTTGGTTGAGGTTGGAACTAGTTTTGAACCTTGGAAATGGATTTCTAACAAGTATATAAACATTCTGTCCCATTTTGGTAAATTCTGGAAAATCAGTAAATACAAAGTAAACTTTGGCAAAATTTTTAGAAAATACTTTCAAAAACGAATCCGTAGGCGAAAGAACGGATTAAAAAGAGTTTATAACGAAGAAGTTATGATTTTTGCAAGTATATTGACGAAAACTATTTTCCGGAAAAATACATGCTGTTGGACGTTTTTCGTCGGACAAAAAGAGGCTTTAGACGTAACCCGGAGGAGCCAAGCTTTCCAAAATATATTACTACATACTAAGACGTAACCGTGGATATAAAGAACAAGTAAAATGGACTTATAATGACAAAGATATTCACGTTTCAATATCGGCAAAAATCCTCTATAATTGGCAGCTTTTAGAAATAATAATATTAACACTACGTA
The DNA here is from genome assembly GCA_030686995.1 of Artemisia argyi. Classification (NCBI taxonomy): domain Eukaryota; kingdom Viridiplantae; phylum Streptophyta; class Magnoliopsida; order Asterales; family Asteraceae; genus Artemisia; species Artemisia argyi. Next base: position 105,862,223 of record CM060709.1, read on the forward strand.
GTACTAAATTCTAGATTTTCTAGAAATATTAACCAAGTACCCAATTTTATAACTAATGAAGTATTAGTTATTACAAGTATATTTTATCACTACAAGGCGTTATTTCAAGGATTTCAACCCGAGGATTTCAACACTAACATGGAAACATACGATATATATATAAGTATATATATTGCAACTAGCTTTATTTTTCTAATTGCCATATTTTTCCTAAGTCTTGGAAATGTATATTTTTGATAACAACAAGTATTTTTCAAAGAGTAGAGTGGTATAGGAAGCATGTGCATGGACATTCATAACATCATTTCATGATCTAAAGTAGATCGTACATCATTCATATTAGGTTGCGGCTAGTGTGCGCGCCTTGTTTTTCAGCTCATTACATGTTCATGGTACCATCATTGCATCATTACTCCAGGTGAGTCATAGCCCCACTTTTACTGGTTTAATTACTTTATAAACTCTTTGGGGGAGGTACATGCTTAAATACTCGTGTTACACTTTTATACGATTTGAATCCCACGGGGGAGAATACATTGCTTCAATTACTTTCGTACAATGCCAAAGTATTACAAATTCCATACATTGCTTAAGTTTCCTTATTATCACGTCAGGACAAGTCCCCTTTATTATTTCATGGACCGTTAATTAAGTTCCAAGCGAGAGTGAGTGAATAGATCTATTGAGGGTGACTCCTCCATCTGTGTTTGGGTTGCTCCAACAGAATTACAGATGCATTTCATGTCTTTATTATTAGAGTGCCTGATAAACACTCATTGGGGCCAAGTATCGTCTAGCTTCGGGGTCATGAGCTTAAGAGACAATGTAGCACTTTTGACATTTATGTCGGTTCACTTTATACTTGTGGCTATTGTACATACAAAAATTACTTATGGAATTACGATACTTTTCCACTACTGTTACTACGGAATTACGATGCCTTTGCATCAGTCTTACTACTGATTTACGATGCTTTTGCATCAGTCTTACTACTCATTACGATGCTTTTGCATCAGCCTTATTACTGAATTACGATGCTTTTGCATCAATCTTATTACTTTTGTTTACACAAACCAAACTTATTACTTTTGGCAGTGGGTTGTAAACACACAGGTTACAAGTCTCTTATGGCGGGACTTGCAACTGAGTGGATTTACGATGCCTTTGCTGGGAAATCTTTATTTCAATACATTACATTCTTTTTCATAAGACTCTATGAACTCACCAACCTCGTGTTGACACTTTAGCATGTATTTTTAGGTTTTAAGCCATGGCACGCTACAGGAGGTTTTGGCAGGGCATGGCATGGTCATAGAAGACTCTGATTATTCATTTGGGGACCGTTTTAAACTATGTTAAGGGCCTATTTCCGCACTACTTTTAACAATGTAAATTCAACATTTTTGGTTAAAAGATTTTATTCTAAACGATTGAAATGAATACCATTTTACACTTGTTTTGTAATACCAATTGAGTTACACCCCAGCTACATGTATGCTTCCGCTGGACCCGATTTTGCGGGTGTGACAATCTGGGCTACTACACAGAAATTAAATCTTGTAGCTCCCACTGAATTAGAGAACATAGCAATAACTCCATATTCAGTAACACGACACAACGCTCCCACTGGATTTGACAACATTGTAAGTGTTTCATAACCAGTGAAAACAATTTGCTTGTTTTTACTTTCCTACACATTTAGAAAAACCCATACGTAATAATTACTCAAGTTCTAAAATGTGTATTCTACTATGTTTATAATGGATTATCCATCAATGATATTAACTTGAAGAATTTGGGCATGCATCTTCTTCCTTAATAGGCCTACCATCCCAATAATGGTATGTAGCACCTTTAAAGCACAACAACAAGATAAAAAATTCTAGCTTGCCTTTTACCAATTTTGCGGTAATCTGTCTAGCTTCTAATAACTCATATTTTCCATTTAACCAAATGCCTTGTTTGTTATAGAAGAATTCATTCACCAAATTAGGGTAATGAAATTTCTTATGGAAAATAGGATGTGCAATACTTTAAAGTATGAAAGATTGCTATGAGTTATATATTAGAATGTAGACAATTCTAATGTTTCTATCATACCTTTCTCAATCATGAAAAGGAATAGGATTGAGTCTTATTCTTTTCTCATGGAAAATAGACTTTGTGTCTTTTTAGTAAATTTTTCTCAATCAAACATTATGTTTGAAAGCAGAATTAGATCAATTAACCAATTTAAGATCAAACCACGTTTACGGCTTTAATTTTGCATTAATACATTAAAAAGAATTAAAAAATTCAATTTTAGTATTTTCAATAATTAAATTTTCAAGAAAATTAAATACCCATGGTTCATAATCATATAACCATTTAATTTTCACTGAAAAACTAGGATCCAAATTGACATAGGTTCATCACATCAGTTGATCAGCTAGTGATGACGGTATTCAATAAGGTACGAGTCGAGCCTCAATTGCTAATATTCAATTTGCAATTCCTAGAATTGATGGGATTTACATATTTGCCAACCGCAGTTGCAATGTAAGCATGTTTTATCCCCATCTTCTTATGCCTTGAGTGATCAGTCCCACTATCAACTCAATTAAGTTAACCAACTTAAGAAACAACAAACTTACATAATTCCATCACATCAGTTAAACTGCTAGTAATGAAATCATGTAATTTTCCCTTCCATTGCAATCTAGCCAGGTTACGCCCTGACGTAGATCCAATTTTAGGTGTTTCCGTTTCATTGGATGGCATATAACTTAAATTTAAGGGTAGTAAATTTGATGTGTGTAATCAAAATATATGTACAAAGATGTCATGCATTCATCTTGTAGCATATGTTTCATGTAAAAAATTTTACACATTAGTTTCTTTACGAGCTTAAATCTCCTAGTTTTGATTGAGGCGTTGAGAAACTTACAACTTTGCCTTAAGTGCTTCGTAGTTATCATGGTTGTTGGGTAAAACTAAATTTTGACTCACATGCGAGCGTTAAGCCAGAATGGAGGCTATCTAAGGCCGCAATTTAATGCGAAGCCAACCTTATACCCAGTTTAATAGTTTGTCAAAATTAGTCTCACCTTCCAACTACTTAATACAGTCGCGATCAATCAATCAAAAGTTCAAGATTTTTGTAAGCTCAAAACAAGATTTCACCATTATTAAGTCCGTTTAATATTTTATTTATAAAATTACCCTTTGCTTATTATCATGTCACATAACATATAAAAATAAATAGTAATTAAAATAAAATAAACAAACAACATAAATAATGGATATGAAAATTAAATCAATTTAAAACACACAATTGATTTACACGATTTTTAATAGGGTCTTCCCTAATTTTATAATTAATTAAATTTTAGTAATCTTTATAGTCATAATATTTACTAAAAAAATGTATCAATTATAATTAAATCGCATAATAAAACATGATTTCTATAAAACCAAATCACCATAATCCAAGACAACACTTGCATGGTTTGTCATGGATGCCCACATTGCACATATTATAACATATAATCATGTCAATTAAGGAACGCAACCAAAATGGCATATCAAAATACCCATTTAAATACACATAAATATTACATGCAACCTAGGGTTTCTACAAGTTTATAACAAGATTCAAAAACCCTAATTTTCTTTTCAAAAGAAAAAAAATTTCGACATATTCAAATAAATAAAATTCTAGTGTTCATGAAAAATTTAAAAAACATAAGAACACCAAGCAAGTAATAATCATAACGATTCAATTTTATGTGTTTCGGTAATTAATTACAACGTATTAGCGGCTCTTGATGCCACTGTTGGAATATGTAAATCATAACAAAGTATATAAACATAAAACCACATCAAGCACGCAGCAGAATAGGATCAAATACATGTAATTGAAATTAATCGAATATTAAATAAATGCGTACCTCTTTTGTGATTTCTAGCAAGAATAAGAAATCAATTGAACAAGAACTTATAAACCCTAATTAGGGTTTAATGTGGATCGACTAATGTGTAGTCGAATGGGAAATCACACGTTAGCAAAAGTATGCCAACACTTCGTTCTTGTACACACGTATTAGTAGCGTTTCAATGTGAAAAGCTAGGTTCTTAATTCACAAACAAACCAAATACTATGTTTAGAAGATCGCGTAGGAACCCTAGAAGGGTGTAGTTGATCAACTAAACAAGAATGATTTTGAGCTTATAAATCTAGTAGGAACCCTATAAGGGTGTAGTTCGATTTCTAGCTCAAGAGGAGAGAAGAGAAGGAGATTTGGTTTGCAAGTGAACCAAGGGATGAATAAATGAATACATAGGGACATGTATTTATACTATTTCATATCTTGAAGCACAAGACACAAACCCTACACCCTAATGGGTTGGGTTCGGCCGAACATGGGTCAAGGAAACCCATTCCAGGTTTTTCTTGTCCATTAATTCATGTTTAGTCCTTCTCTTTTCCCTTTAACAATCATATAGTCCAATTACCGTTAACTATTAACGATCGTTACGTGTTTTATTTGTGAAATTAATAATTATTCATAATTCAATATAATAATTATTAATACATTGAAACTCATATGTAATGTGTGCAATCCCGAAGTCTCGTGTTCGAATCCGTACATATTACATTAATTTTATCCGTTACTTCTAACACATTCCACTTGTGATCTTCTAATCATAGTTCACTTACTCAGCAATCACATTTAATTTGATATCCCACACTTTTTCAGTGTCACTTACATCTTGAGACCATTTCATCTTTAAACTTGACAGTCTCATTTTAATAACATCACACAAACTTTTGAATAAATCTTCCACTGATCTTTTTTCTTCCTTAAAGATCCTGTTATTTCTTTCCTGCCATATCAAGTAGACACTTGCAGCTAGACACAATCTTCTAGCAATACTTCCCACAGAGTTTCCGTTGTAGCATTCTACAAACTTTTCACACACCCCTTCCCAATTTGTATTGGAGATCTGCATCTTAAGTTTGTGCATAACTTTTGCCCAGAATTGACTAGTGTAGGAACAATTGAAAAACAAATGATCATGGGAATCAATATCACAATAGCAGAGTAAACATACCATGAGATCATAATTCCCCCATCTTCTTATCTTATCTTGAGTTGGCAGTTTACTTTGAACAACAAGCTACAATATAAATTCATGTTTAGGAATATTTTGAGAGAACCATATCAATTTGCTCCATCCTACATCTTCCCCACCACCATGTAATTCACTGTATACCCTCCTAATAGCAAATCTCTTCATAGAACCAACATTCATCTTCCATACTAAAGAGTATTTCTTATCAGGATCCAACTCAATTTGTTGAAGTTGTGTAATATTAGGAAACTTGCTATATCATCCATTAGGCCACTATCCTGCTTCTTCCATTACAAAATCTCTCACAGTCATGTTAGCCCTGAATCTGGCATCATAAAGGTCTCTGTATGAAACAAATTTATTCAAAGCACCTATAGGAGCCCATGAGTCAAACCACATAAAGACTTTTGTACCTTCACCAATCTCAAATACAATATGATCTCTGACCTTATTTCTCATTCTTAAAATGTTCCTCCATCCCCAACTATCAAAACCTTCCTCATTAATTTCCCATATTTTCCTTCCCTTTAACTTGTAAGTGTTTATCCATTTGACTCATAAAGAATTTTTGTCCTCTGCCACATTCCATAAATGCTTAACTATCATTGCATTATTCCAAACACCCAGATCTTTTAAGCCCTAACCACCCTGAGCTTTTGATTTACAAACATTCTCCCATGCCACTCTTGCCCTGCCACTAGCTTTATCATTCTGATTCCATAAGAAGCCCTTCAAAAGTCTATTAATATCATCAATGACAGTTATAGGAAGCAAGAATACAGTTGCCCAGTATACCTGAATAGACTCCAAAATAGATGTAACAAGTTCCAATCTTCCAGCATAGGACAAACATTTATTCTTCCAATTCAACACCCTATTCCTAATCTTATCAATCAAACTTTTACACTCCTTTACTCGAATTCTTTTAGTAATCAGAGGTACTCCAAGATATTTCACAGGCAATTACTCAAATTTAAAAGGCACCACACTCAATATTTCTTGCTGCTCATCATGTTTAATGCTTCCAAAAATGATTGTGCTTTTAGAATAGTTAGGAAGTAAACCTGATACTGATCCAAATTCTTCAATTACCTCCTTAATCACCTAAACTGAGTGCTTATCACCATGACAAAACATTAGAAGATCATCTACAAAACATACATGGGTGATCTTAAGCTTTCTGCAACCAAAATGATACTTAAACATGCTACTTTCCTCCACTTTCTTTTTCATGAGAAGATTAAGTATTTCCATAACAAGTGTGAACAAGTGAGGTGACATAGGGTCCCCTTTTCTGAGCCCTCTTCCACCCTTAAAGTAATCACAAATTTCCCCTTTAACACATACTGAAAATGTTGTAGTAGTCACACAATTCATAATCCATTTAACCATTCTGACATGAAATCCAAATCCTTTAAGAATGTCCTCCAAAAAACTCCAATTAACTGTGTCGTAGGCCTTTTGAAAGTCAATTTTCAAAGCAACTCTCTTAGGACCATCCTTTCTACCATATCCTTTGAGTAATTCTTGGGAGATCAATATATTATCTTGGATATGCCTTTGAGGAATAAAAGTACTTTGATTATTGCTAACCAACTTCCCAAGACTTTTCTTCATTCTTTCAGTAATGATTTTACTTATGCACTTATATATGACATTACAACATGCTATACGTCTATAGTCAGACACTTTAGCAGCTGTTTGTAATTTTGGAACCAAAGCAATCAATGTAGAGTTAATCTCAGATAAGATCTTATCAGATCCAAAGAATTCTCTAACAGCTGCACACACATCTTCACCAATAATACCCCATGCTTTTTTTTTTTTTTTTTTTTTTTATAGAAATGTGATGAGAACCCATCTAGACCAGGGGCTTTGTTATCATCAATAAGGAACATAGCTTTTTTAATCTCAGCATCACTTACTTCTCTAATCATGTACTCTGCCTCCTCCTCACTTAATTTGTTGCTAAAATCCAAGTCAGGCAAACTTATAACATCAATACTATTACCCATAAACTTTTGAAAATGATTCACAAACTGAGTAGCAACCCCATCACCTTCATATCTATTCCCCTTTTCATCTTGTACAACATTTATTCTATTTCTATTATTCCTATTCTTCAATGTTCTGTGAAAGAAAGCATTATTCCTGTCACCCAAGCTTAGCCATTTAACTTTAGCTTTTTGATATAACAATTGTTCCTCAATCTTCTTTACAGCCTCATTGTATTTTAATAACAACTCACTCTCCTATGCTCTTAACACTTTATTATCAGTATCTTTATCAATCTTTTCCTGCACACCTTTCAATTCTTCCTTCAACTTAATCACATTACCAAATACATCACCATCCTTCCAAGCTAATCTCATCAGAGGTTTCTTTAACATTTTAAACTTCTGAAAAAGTTTAAACATATGACATCCAGACACCTCATTAACCCAATTATCTTTAATCACCTCAATAAACTCAGCTTTCTCAGTCACAAAATTAGCAAACTTGAAAGCTTTTCTTCTAGGTTGCACTGTATTAGGCATAACCAAAATGGCAGAACTATGATCTGAGATAATATAGGGTAAGAAAAGAGTATGAGCTTGAGCATACTTATTAATAAAATCCTCATTTCCCATAACTCTATCCAACTTCTTGACAACTCCAGTATGATTCCCTGTCTTAGCTTTATAGAGATTTTTGGTCCATGTGAAGAACAACCCTGAACTTGCTACATCCACCATTTCAACCATATTGATGCAATCTTTAAATTCACACATGTCTCTTGTCATACTACACCCTCCAGAAGAGTGTTCATTTGGATAAAGTGTGACATTAGAATCACCTATCATTACCCATGCTGCATCTCCTACAATTCTTTTGTAAAACCCAAGATCCATCCATAATTATCTCCTTTCAATTCCACTATTAGAAGCATAAACAAAAGTACAAAACATTGTTAAACTTTTTTTAATGGCTTCGATTTTACACAAGACAGATTGTTTTGAGTAATGTATCACATTCACATTGATAATATCTCCATTCCATCCCACCATAATTCTACACCCTTTGTCATAATAGCTCATATTATTAACCCATTCACAATTTCTAAACATACTATCTCCAATCTTATACAACTTTTTCCTTTTTAATTGAGTTTCAATGATTGCACATACGTTCAACACCATCAATTAGATTATGAAGGATAATGTGAATCGTGACCTCCATTAATCAGTAATCAAGGTATATAAATACCAATACAAGAATGTTCTAGACCTCGGGCCTTAGCCCATATGAATATTATATGGACTCAAATACATCTAGTAGATATACACGACTAACACTCCCCCGCAGTTGGAGCGGGAGGACACCGGACACTCAAACTGGACCTAAACTCCTGAAACAAAGCATATGGTAAACCTTTGGTAAAAATATCTGCATACTGATAACGTGACGGAACATGTAGCACTTGAACCTGACCAGCAACAACTAAATCCCGTACAAAATGAATATCAATTTCTATATGCTTCGTACGTTGATGCTGAACCGGATTAGAAGATAAGTAAACATCACTAACATGATCACAGTAGACTAGCGTAGCGGAAGACAAAGGTGTGTGCAATTTACGTAAAAGATTCCCCAACCAACAAGTCTCAGCAACAACATTGGCAACACCACGATACTCAGCCTCAGCACTAGAACGGGAAAGCGTCGGTTGACGCTTAGAGGACCATGACAGTAGATTGTTGCCCAGAAAAACACAATAGCCTGAAGTTGATCTCCGAGTAGTAGGGCAGCCAGCCCAATCAGCATCAGAATAAGCAACCAATGAAGAAGTCAAGGAGGAAAACAACTGCAAACCATAGTCTAATGTACCCCGAACATACCTCAATATCCGCTTAAGAGCTGAGAAGTGAGGCTCTCGAGGATCATGCATGAAAAGACAAACTTGTTGCACTGCATAGGAAATATCAGGTCTAGTAAAAGTAAGATATTGCAAAGAACCCGCAAGACTCCGATATAATTTAGGATCAGAAACCCTATCACCATCATCACCCAATTTAGACTCAGTGTCAACAGGAGTTCGAGAAGGGTTACAACCAACCATATGTGCACGTTCCAATATCTCCATAGCATATTTACGCTGTGACAAAAACATCCTAGAAGAGTCACGTGTAACTAAAACACCGAAAAAATAATTAAGAGCACCCAAATCAGTCATAGAGAACTCCTTATGTAAAGAAGCAATGATCCGCTGTAATAAACCATCAGATGAAGCAGTGAGCACAATACCATCCACATAGAGTAACAAAAATGCAGTATCATCACCCTATTTGCAAATAAATAAAGATGAGTCACATCGGCTAGAACTAAACCCAACAGAAGTAATATAAGTAGCAAACCGCTGAAACCATGCCCGGGGTGCTTGCTTAAGACCATACAAAGACCGTTGCAATAAACAGACATAATTAGGATGAATAGTATTACGAAACCCAGGCGGCTGATATATATAAACTGTCTCAGCCAAGTCCCCATGTAAAAACGCATTCTTGACATCTAGCTGATGAATCAGCCAATGTCGAGAAATTGCTAAACTTAGAACTGTCCGAATAGTACCAGGTTTGACAACCGAACTAAATGTCTCATCAACATCAACACCCTCTATCTGATTACTACCATTCGCAACAAGACGAGCCTCGTAGCGACTAAGAGTCCCATCTGCTAAATACTTGTGGCGAAACAACTACATACTGCGAATAATATTCGCATCCAGAGGTTTTGGTACAAGAGTCCAAGTTTTGTTTTTAATAAGTGCATCGTGCTCATCACACATAGCATTTCGCCAATTGGGATCATGAAATGCATCACTATGAGACCTAGGTAAAGGAGAAATCGTAGACACATGACCAGCATAACAGGGATTGGGACGAGTAATCCTGACACGAGCACGTGTGACCATGGGGTGAATCGAACCGGTGGGCTATGGAATTGGAGGATCAGGTGTTTGTGGCGTTTGTGGTGTAGGTGGATCAGGTGTAGCAGGCGTTTGTGGTGTTTGTGGCGTTTGAGGCATTTGTGGAGAGGGACTAAGTGGCTCAACAGGTGCATTAGGTGTAGGAACATTGGGTGTAGTGGTGGGAGATAATCTCAGAATATTAGAAATGACATTAGACGAGTCATCCAAATATTCATAAGATTTACTGACAGTAGGAGTGGTGGTAGTGGATTGATGTAATCAAAGTATATATATAGTATAGTATTATTCAAGAAATCCGCAAGAAATACGGATAACCCGAGGTCGTAGTCCGTGAGAAGGGTGAATGGAATTTCAAATTCCCGATTTGTGAAACGTGTCGTGAAAGTAGGAAAAGTGATTAGAATGAGATTACACTAATGAATATGAAAATAAAGCACAAACAATCACTTAAGCATGTAAATCAAGTAAACAAACTTAAGACGTAACGTAGAATCAAAAACGTAAGCTTAAACGCGAAATAAACGTTAACGCGCGAAATAAAACGTGAATTTGAAGCTACACTAACTCTACGGACTTGAAAATAATTTTCCTAAGTAAAAATGATAAAAGAAAATCTTGAGAAAAAGAAAAATATTTTTTTAACTTTTTATGAATTAAAAACTAATTTAACTAATTAAAAATTAAAAGAAAAAGCAAATTAAGTGAGAAAAATACAAAATAAAATTTTAAAATTATAAAATAACTAAAAACTATTTTTAAATCTTAAAATCTATTTTTTTGGCTTTTTGTATAATTTTTAGGAATTAAACACTATTTAACCTAATTAAAAATTCAAAGAAAATTGAAAATAAATAGGAAAAACGCAAAATGAATTTCTAAAAATCTGAAATAAATGAAAACTAATTTCTAAAATATTTTTGGATTAATTTAGGCTTTTTTTATTTTTATTTTTATGGGATTTTTGGTAATTAAAAAGTATAAAAAATTGATTAAAAACTAAAATTAAATAAGAAAAATAGCAAATGCACTCAGAAAAATATGAAAAATTCAGGGAAATTCTGAAATATTAATCTAATCCTAGGAAAAATTTAAAAGTTGAAAAATAAGCACTGTAAGTGCTGATTAGCTTAAAACAACTTATATTAAGTGCTTATTAATAAGCAAAACTTGACCAAATTGACCCAAACTTTGACCAAATGTATTTTTCACTTAAATGAACTCAAAACCATTGAATTTAGATCAATTGATAGTCAAAAATACAGAAATGACTCAAACAGATTATATAAGCACTTTGATGAATAAGCACAAGCTAGGCAAAATAAGCCAATGGCAAAAGCTAACTGAGAACAACTACTAAAAACACAAAGGAACTTAAATGAACAATAAATCTCATATATCAAGCCCAAAAACTCACTAGCAGGCCTATGCTAAAAAACAGAACTAGTCCAAACCACGCAATTAATTAAGGCCAATAAGCAGTTCAAATAATCAAGAGTAAGGATCTCTAATCCAATTTACTAACCTAAAAACTTCTTAGAAACCTGCTCAAAAGCTGATGCGCAGGGGAACTTTGGTACCAAACAGAGAACTTCAATCCAATATTGCAATAAGCAAATAAGTTCTAAACCAACTTTTTCTTTTTGAAATTATTTTACTTACTGCTAATCTCTACAAAACAACAAACAAAATGTATTTCCAACCAAAATTGAATCCTAGAAGTGACCTCAAAGTTGTGACCAAAATCTGATTTCCAACTAAATTGACTTTTATGATTAGACTCAAACTTTGACTAAAGTGAACTTGTATCTTTCCTAACTGCTGAATTATGTTGTAATTATCTAATATTAAGCTAATTTAAGCTAAATTATATGCAACCACTAGAGTGATTATGCAACTACTTTAACTAACTGCTATGCAAAGTATAAAGCTATTTTGACTTTTTGATGAAACAACCAATTGACTTTAACTTGACTAAGCCTAATATACCCTAAGTGAGATGTACTAACCAAATATACCCTCTGCAATAACAATAAGACCAATAAACCAGGCTATCCCAAACACCCTATAATAGTGACTGTCTATACTACTTATGAAGCAATTTGAGTTTAAACCAATCCAAACTTCCAATTAGTATCAACTATGATTAATAATGCTAAAATGAAGCCAAATCAAAGATCTCAAACACAAATACCACAAAAGCACAGATCCAACATATGACAGATATATGAAACAGATAGTATACCCAAAACCAATCAAACTCAAATCTAAATGAGAAATAAACTATGAATAAGCTGAATATAACTAAGTAAATAAAAATAAGCAACAAATACCCAACTACACTACAACAACTACTACTACTACTACTAATTATGCTATTCAAAATTAAATATAAATGGAACTTACAAAGCCAAATCCCCCTCAGCTAAACAGTGGGGGTTCACTAAGCTAGCCTATCTTTTGACAGGCCAATTGGTCTCCTTATTGGCTGCCTTGACTCCCTGAATAAGCTGGCTTATTTGAAATAAGCTGAGTTTTGACTTTGTTTGACTTTTGGAATTTTAAGAGATAAGCTCACAACAAGCCATCAGAAAGCTTATATGAGCTTATAAACATAGAAAATAAGCTTATTGAAGCTTAAGTTTAGATTTGAAACAATTTTTTTTTATTCTTTTTCTGATTTTTTTTATATTTTTTGGATTTTCAATATAAGATTAAACAGAAACTTAACTACAATATAGAAACAAACCAACAATTGATGATTAAAACTAATTAGAAAGTTAACAATTGAAATTAAACTAAAAGGAAAATGAAGACAATAAGCTGTAAGTAAAAACTCAATTATATTAATACTGAAAATTTTGATTACAAAGCTGAAAATGAAAATTACAATAAAACTAAACACAAAACTATATTAAAACCTACTCAGAAACTACACACTGACTCTGTGATTTGAGAAGGGTATATATAGGAGGCCGAGGAGCTTGGTCTTGGATCCTTCTAGCATGTACAGCTCATCAATCCGCGTCATTTGTGTTTCTTTTGAGAGATATCATCCCTTGGATTAACCTTAGCCTCCAATCTTCAATCCACAGCCCTAGGATCATTGATTACCCAATCATTTGACGCGTTATTTCACACGGATCACTGACATGGGAGGTCTGCCATGTCTGGGTCTTCTAGAATCAATTGTAATTTGTGCATTCTACCCTTAATTGTGGTCAATTTGGTTTTAATTGTGGGTGAATAGTGTTAGGGTTTATGATATCTGGGTAAAATGGGATTTGGGGGGCGGGTAAAATTGTTTTGGGGATTTCATTATGTTATGTTTGACCGGGTCTAAAAGTGGGTTTGACTTCGGGTTAAAAAGGGACATGCCAGGTAATTTTGTTAGGGATGTTGGGCTTTTGGTTGGTTGGGCCTGGATTAGGATTTGTGGATTAGATCTGGTTGTGATATTATAAGTATAAGGATTAGTATTTTTAGATAAGGATTAAATGTGTAAAACTAAAAATCTCAGGGACCACTTCTGTAAATCTTCCAATGTTTCTTCCAAAGGCTTGTATTGTAATTCTTTGATTCATGAAGGACCACTTTTGACTTTTCTTCCAAGGGACTATTTTTGTAATTTCCTGAAAGACGAGGGACTAAAATTGCCAATTTCTCCAAACTTTGATCACAGACCATTTATGCAACTTTATGATTCTCTGAGGACTTCATTTGATATTTTGAGCTTCCTTTTATCATTAAGCTTCCCCGGCTCCGGATTTTGACCTTTTTCCATTCTCGTGCTCGTTTTTGTCGGTTTTAGCTTTGTTTTTGTCCATTTTTCACATATCGGTACCTGCACATACACAAATACAAAAACACACATTCTCTTGGCATATTTAGTTAGTATTTGGTGTATTTGGTCTGATTTAGGGCCTAAAAATGATGTGTGAATAAGCACACATCAAAACTCCCCCAGACGAAGGTATTGCCCTGCCCTCACGCAATGTCATCACCTCACGCTTAAGAGATAAATAATTTCAAAACCTCTCTTTACTAACGTTGTAAAGTAGCAATGATGTTCAAAAGAGATCTCAAAATCATTTATTCCCAAAAACTTTCCGTTTTCCGATTTTCATGAATAACAACTACTACTACTATTTTTGTACTTTTTCATTTTTATATATGTAACGGTTTGTTTGACTTTCATTATCAATTCATATCTGTTGATAATTTTCAGGGTCTACGAGTAGAAACACTTCTCACAGAAAAGAGACTATACAGATAAAAATCATCATCCTTGATTTTTCACAAGCCCCCAAACTAAGCGTAAAATCGAAATCATTGTTTATCCACAAGTTAGATGCTAACACTACCCACAAAAGTTACTTGTGTAATTACCTCTTGTTCCCAATTCCTAAGTTTTGTATCTTAAGATTTTATTTTTGTGAGAAATGAATTTCTTCATATTTTTTGATAGTTTTTAGTCCGATAAGAGCACAAAATTTGAACGCTTAGTAGTTTCCAAACTTTCCCTCGAAAACCCCTGCAAACAGAAATCGGGTCCACATGAAGGTCTCTGATTTAACAAGATTTTGAGGGCCCCCTTTTTATTTACAACCGAAACATGCCATGTTTGAGACCCGAGACAGAAGCTTTTTATTAGGGAAACCCCCGGAGTCGAAGCTTGGCATATTTGCATAATTATAAGCACTTTAATAATATTTGGTCCTTAGTCCTTTATTTCAATTACAACAACGGTTTGTGCTCCGTCAAGATGTAAGAGCTTTATTATGACCTTGGATTTATTTCCGCTGCTTTTTATAGCTTTGGATTCCTGTGCCTTATTATTGGCTTTGGATTATTATTATTGATATTCATAATCATATGCTAAACCCTGAGTCCAACGGCCTTTACTAAGATCACAACATCGGCTGCGAACCGGCAAGATGCAATAGTCTATTTCACCGTAACACTGGCAGTACCCCTATGTGTACCAAACCCCCATATGCAGAGATTTTGTTGGGAACGAGAAAAAACTAAGTATTGCCCAAACCCCATACACTTAATTAATCCTAGAGATCTATTTTTATGGGTGTGCAATCTTGTGGGAAAAAGGAGGCCACAAGTACCTTTTGTGGGCTCTAAAGAGATCCAACTACTCCACGTTTAGCACGAAACTTCTAAATAAACTCTATCATTCCTCAATCTCCGCAAATTTAAAATCCCAAGTAATGAGATCCACGGATGCTTAGCCGATAATCTTTTGATTATATTGGTTAAGGGAGACGAGTTAGGGCGCAACACGCCTGGTCAAGTCGAAACATTTATTTCTACTCTCGCCGGTAGGAAAATCAAAACAAGGTGTCATAACTTTAATATTATATCATATATCATTTTTTTTTTGTTTTTTTTTTTTGCAAAAAGGTGACAAAAATTTTAAATTTTGGTGGAAAAACGAAGTTGCGTAAGTTAACAGCTCAGACGAAGGTGCCAGGTCAAATCAAATCGAAGATTCACCCCCAGACTAAAGTGAAACGTTGTCCTCAATGTTTTAAGGGTACGGGTAGTCTTACATAATATCTAAAGACGTTTATTAAGTATGCCAAGAGATAAACATTAGTCGATAAGATTTTGGATATGTTGAATTTCCAAAAGAGCAGCAAAGAATGAGACTCGAGTGGAGAGAATGACAAAACACAAGCACGAGAGTCCTCAAACGTCGGGGAAATTCATGAACATTCACAAACAACCACGAAACACGAGTTTGGAAAGGGTCGCCCCCCTCACGTCACGTTACTTAAGAAATAAGAAAATAAAGAAAATGAAAAAGGATAAGCATGGGGTGCCTCCCACAAAGCGATTGTTTTTGTTCACCGAGTCACATTAGCTTGACTCGATCCCCGAATTAAGTTGTCCTTGGGGAGAGCAGATGGAAAAAATAATCTCCATCGGGCTTTCATTCAAAATATTTGGATAAACATATGAAAAATGAGAAAGTTGCACCCCGATGAGATAACCGCTAGTATTCTAATAGTGAAAACTATTAGAAACGATACCAGGGTCAAAAATAGTGTCCTCACTCCTGATAGAGTGACGAAGAAGAGAAATCACACCAAATGTGATAAATGGAAAGAACATCATGATTACAATCACGAATAATTCATCATCATAAAAAGGAGACTTTATAATTGTGGAATTATAAATCTAAACATTAAAGCTCATTTGAAAAACTTTCCCGGGTGGGAGGGATGGGATAAAATTTTCATAAAAATTCTCATTTTTAAAAATGCCACCTGGGTTATGATCATTTCCAGGATCAAAACAGAAATTTTCATACTCTGGATAAGAAAGTTCACCAGAAAACTTTTCAAACTCACAATCAATCTTATCAAAACAAAATGAATCATACTCCGGAAGAGAGATAAGAGCAAGAGAAGTGGTACTGCCACTACTCGTCTCTTCCGTATGATCAATATTAAATTGAAAAACTTCATAAATCGGATAAGAATGATCAGGACAAAAAGTGGGATTGCCACTAATCTCCTCAGTCATATTAAATGAAAAACTGTCACAACTCACCATTTCAGGTCATTTACCATTTCAGGTCATTTTCCCAAACTTCGACTTTTTACTATTCATAAATCACTATTCATCAAAACACTATTCATCGTTTTACTATTCATCATTTTCGAGGTCAGTTTGATATTCTGAGAAACTTATGGGAAATTTACTATTCACTGAACACTATTCATTTCCGGAAAAGTTTTCATCATTCACTTGCATTACTCATTTCATCGTAAATTTAGTTTACGGGTATTCAAATTCGCGTAACTGGATTGGTTTAGGTGCGAATTCATTTCATTAGTGCTAAGGACTCTGCATACGGACTGGAGATAGTCTGCATATCATCATAATAGCATTTTCATGTTATACCATTCTTAGGATTTTCAAATTACTATATTCAGTATATTTAACGTTTTTACGTATAAGTATTTATAGTAAACGTTAACACCCGGTTTATACACGACGAATATATCTAAATATTCCCACAATGGTCCCGACATATTTTTATATCCATTTTAACATCATAAAAGTTATAACATTCAGTTACCCAGTATTTTGGAAATTTATTTTATTTATAACGTACGCTTATGAATATAACGACGGTTTTCGTGAAAACTAAACAATAATCACCCGATCACTCAGTAATTGTACCCAACATATTTTTATCATTATTATGACTTTATTTTGTCCCGGTTAACTTCGTGAATATTTATTTCTATTAAACCCGGTACCCGATTTTTACAAATAACACAAACTAGCACCTAAACTACACAAGATTTCTAATTAAATCACAAGTACCCCTACCCCCCCCCCCCCCCCCCTTTGCTCACCATAACCGGCCACATGAACACCCCTTAACCTAATGCTTTAACTTCCTAGTATTATACTAATAAACCTCTAAAATACATACTTAAACTAAAACCATAAATCATTTCATACACTTTTTAGAAAGAAAGAAAACTATCTCATCCTCTTCCTCTCTTACACCCCACGACCAAACCCAAAATACATGATCAAGTGAAGCTTTTACAAAAGTTAAAGCACCAAAGTTGTTCATTATACTTGCCTAATCAAGAATCATACAAGAAATATACAAGAAATCCAAGGTTTCTAATCATTCAATCACCTCATATTTCAAAGTGAGTATACAAATTTATTTTCAAGTTTTCTTCTAATTAACACTTATATCTCATGGTAATCATGCTTAATTTCATGCTCATACTAGTTGTACCACTTTATTTTTGAAGACTTTTGAAACATACAAACCCTAGATTGTGATTTAGGTGTTCCTTTGTTAGATTAACTTGATTTCTAGTCATTAGGAACCCATGGCACCCTAAGAAGGTGTATGGTAGGATTAGATTAGTTTTGTGAAGTTTGCAAGAGTTTTGGTTGAGATTGGAACTAGTTTTGAACCTTTGAAATAGATTTCTAACAAGTTTATAAACATGCTGTCCCATTTTGTTATTTTCTGGAAAATCAGTAAACACCAAGGAAACTTTGGCAAAATTTTTAGAAAATACTTTCAAAAACGAATCCGTAGGCGAAAGAACGGATTAAAAAGAGTTTATAACGAAGAAGTTATGATTTTTGCAAGATTGTTGACGAAAAGTATTTTTCTGGAAAATAGTTGCTGTTGGATGTTTTTCGTCGGACAAAAAGAGACTTTAGACGTAACCCGGAGGAGCCGAGCTTTCCAAAATATATTACTACATACTAAGACGTAACTGTGGATATAAAGAACAAGTAAAACGGACATATAACGACAAAGATATTCACGTTTGAATATCGGCTAAACCCATTTTTATTTTGACAGCTTTTAGTAAAAATTGACACTAAAACTACGTAGTACTTTTAGAAGCTAGAAATAATACCAAGTACCTAATTTTATAACTAGTGAAGTATTAGTTATTACAAGTATATTTTTATCATTTCGAGGCGTTATTTCAAGGATTACAACCCGAGTATTTCAACACTAACATGGAAACATACGATATATATATAAGTATATATATTGCTACTAGCTTATTTTATTTTTCTAATAGCAATATTTTTCCAAATTCTTGGATTATATATTTTTGATAACACAAGTGTTTTTCCAAAGAGTAGAGTGGTATAGGAACATGAGCATGGACATTCATAACATTATTTGGTGATCTAAATTAGATCGTTCATCATTCATATTAGGTTGCGGCAGTTAACCGATCATTGTTGTTCACTTCATTTCATATCAAGTATCATCACTTAAGGTGAGTTTTCATAGCCCCGTTTTCAATTACTTATTTGATTTCAAATCCCACGGGGGAGAATACATTGCATCAATTACTTTCGTACATGCCCAAGTATTACAAATTCCATACATTGCTTAAGTTGCCTATATACCATATCATAACAAGTCCCCTTTCAATATCATGGACCGTTAATTTTAGTACTAAGCGAGAGTGAGTGAATAGATCTATTGAGGCGGGACGAATGCATTTCATGTCTTATCAAGTGAGTGTCTGGTAAACACTCTGTTAGGGCATTACAAAGTCTAGCTTCGGGGTCATGAGCTTAAGAGACAATGTAGCATTTTGACATTTTTGTCGGTTTACTTTATACTTGTGGTTTATGTACATACGATTTAAATTACAAACCTATGATTATTCACCAACATTCGTGTTGACCATTTTCGCAATGTATTTTCAGGTAACTAAGAGCATAAACTTCATGGCATGCATGGAGTCATTTTAGTGAGGACCTAGGATGACGCGTCTCACTTTGACACTTTCATGCACTTATGTATAATTAACGTTTGACATGTCTAAACTTATTTCTGTAAACATTTCATGACTTTTGGGGCCTATGTAATTTACTCTGAATGTTTCAATAAGTCAAACGATGTGTTTTCAAAAACGACACTTTAGGTCATTCAATATTTCCTTGTTATGGTGCTATGACAGTTACACCCTCAGGCATTCCATTCCGCTGCAAGTCAGATAAATTGGGGGTGTGACAGATTGGTACCAGAGCTAAGGTTATAGAGAACTAGGATGTATCATTGACCCTAGACTATAACCACATTATCATAGCATCTCATCATTTCATCATAAGTGCATGTTCATTGTTTTAGGTGATTTCATTATACGAGTTATTTATTTTATTTCACCTTGATTATCACAGAACCATGTCTGCAAACCCAAATGTTTTCATACTGTACACCATCACAGACTTCGATGTCGAAGGCTCTATGTCTTCTACTGCCCGTTCACCACCACCTATTCCTCTTGTACCTGTGTTGCCACTCTTGGCATCAGGTGAGGAAACAGAGCCTTTTGAGGAGGATGAGATGGCTCCTACTCCTCATGTTGCCCCTATTGCACCACCCGAGAGTACCCGTGCACCTACCGACACATCATCCCCTGCTACCACTAGTCCATCAGAACCTATACTTATGTTTCCTAGTAGTAAGATCATTAGAGTTGCTAGGAAGAGTGTTTGCCCTATTACATCTACCTTTAAGGTACCCACTATTCCTATGTTACTTACACCACCACCAGCCATACCTGCTACTGCATGCATATCTACCTCACTATTGCCTCCTAGGAAGCGTGCTAGGTTTACTGCACCAGATTCCCCTACTACAGAGTCAGAATCAGCAGATCCACCACCAGTATACCATGTAGGGGAGTGTTCGAGAGCAGCAGCTGCTAGAGAGCCTACTGTTGCTAGAGAGCCTACAGTTGCTAGTGAGCCTACTGTTGTTAGGGAGCCTGCAGATGTTACATTAGAGGGCCAGCTAGGGGCTCATCAGGATCAGATTGATAGTTTGGACTATAGGGTTGATGAGGATATCACTCCTCGACTAGAGGCGGCTGAGGAGCAGATCGAGGGTTTACTGTTAGGTAGAGTTAGTATCGATGTGTCATATCATGGGCTTGAGGCACGACAGTTGGGACATCAGGAGCTGATTGACCAGCTTAGAGGTGAGCTACCAAGGATTCGGGATAGAGCTCAGACTACACAGGAGGCTCAGGGAGAGCTGACACACCAGTTGGCAGTAGCCCATGAGAGGTTGACAGTGATGGAGCGCAGGGATGTTTCTTCTCAGTTACGAGTTCAGCATCTGGAGGAGATCGTGGTTGCGATGGATCATGAGATTCGCTGTCTGAGGGGAGAGCCTGGACCATCTAGAGCACCTGGAGGAGCATAGACATAGACTAGTATTGTATTAGCTTTTACTATTTCCTAGTCCCGAGGTGTGGGACGTAGTTCAAGAACTTGTAGTCTTTTGTTGTTGTACAAACAAATATATCAAGTGCGACTCTACTATGTTGGAAATGTTGTGCTATATATATATATCGGTCCATGTAGGCCGAAATTTTCATGTATTATATTCATGTGTTGTGATTATATTTATGATGTTTCATGGTTGCTCTTTATGGTTAACGTATTTATACTTGTTGTGGTTGTATCTATACGTGTCGTGGCTGTATTATTACAGGTTGTGGTTGTACTCGTACATGTCATGGTTGTATTTATACTTGTTGTGGTGGTATATATACATGTTGTGGGCGTATATTTTTGTACGATGACTATTTCTATTATAGTTTTCTCATGGTTGTTGTCGATTATTATTTATCAGAAGTATGGTGCCAAAGAAAGCAAAAGGCTACATCAGAAACACCCGCTATGACACAAGCAGCTATCCGCAAGTTGGTCAGGGATAGTATAGCAGAAGCTCTGGAGACTGAGAGAGCTGAAGTTGCTGCTAGGGCTGCTGAGGTTCCACCTACTACTGAAGTGGTTCAACCCACTACTAGGCGTGAATGTACTTGGAAGGATTTCAAGATTAGTGATCCTATCAAGTATAAGGGCACTGAGGGAGCGGTTGCTTTAATCTGCTGGTTTGAGAAGACTGAGAACGTTTTTCTCATGTGTGGTTGTCAGGAGGTTAACAAGGTAAAGTTTGCTACAGGTATGCTGCTGGATGAAGCCATGTCTTGGTGGAATTCGTATGCTCAGCCTATTGGTATGGAGAATGCCTACAAACTCACTTGGGCTGAATTCAAAAAGCTGATGACTAAGAAGTTTTGCCCTCGTACTGAGGTGCAAAAGTTGGAAACAGAATTCTATCAGTTAGTAACTAAAGGAGATGATATTGAGACTTATATCAGGAAGTTTCAGGAGTTGGCTACATTATGTCCAACTATGGTTCCGGACGCTGAGAAAAAGATGGAGAACTTTACTGGGGGATTACCCGAAAGCATCCGTGGGGATGTGATGTCTTTCGACCCACAAACAATGGAAGAGGCCATTCGTATAACTCAGAAACTTATGGTCCAAGTGTTGAAAGGAAAGTCTGCTGCAAACAACAACAATAACCGTTCGAACAACACCAACTACAACAACACACAGAACAACAACAACTATAACAATAACCAAAACCGTAACTACCCCAATAACCAAAACAATAACAACAATAACAACAAGAGGAGGTTTGATAATAACCAAGGTGGAAATGCCATCCAACCAGCACCTAAGAGGCAAGAAGTGGCAAGGGCCTATGCTGCAGGACCTACTGAAGGGAAAGGGTATGCTGGAAAACTACCCAAGTGTGATAAGTGTCAGAAACATCACAATCCAGGACGTTGCCCAGATCTATGTGGCAACTGCAAGAAGGCTGGTCACTACACCAAGGATTGCTGGAATCCAAACTTGGGTGGCAATCAGAAACCACCAGTAACATGTTTTGACTGCGGAGAAATTGGACACTTTAGGAGCAATTGCCCAAAGAAGAATGATCAAAGAGCTGGAAATCAGAGAGGAGTAGCTCGAGGAAGGGCTTATGTTATGGGAGGAGAAGATGCCCGTGAGGACCCGAATGTTGTTACGGGTACGTTCCTGGTTAATAATCGTTATGCATCCATTTTATTTGATTCAGGAGCGGATAGAAGTTTTGTTTCTATTGCATTTGCACCTTTACTTAACATAGAACCAACTACCTTAGACATTCCCTACATTGTTGAATTAGCCGATGGGTCTTTAGTTAACACAAACACCGTTATCCGTGGTTGCACCATCAATTTCCTAAATCACCCATTCAATATAGACCTTATGCCCGTAGAACTTGGAAGTTTTGACATCGTTATCGGTATGGATTGGTTATCTCGACACCGTGCAAGGATCATTTGTGATGAAAAAGTTGTTCATCTTTCGTATGGAGGTGAAACTTTGGTTGTTCGCGGGGAGCGAAGTGGAACTAGACTTAGTATCATATCATGCATTAAAACTGAGAAGTACATAAAGAAGGGTTGTTATGCATTCTTGGCTCACATCACGGAGAAGAAGTTGGATGAGAAACGACTTGAAGATGTGCCTGTTGTTAAGGAATTTCCAGAAGTTTTTCTGGAAGAATTACCAGGACTGCCACCTACACGTCAAGTTGAGTTTCAGATTGAGTTGGTGCCAGGAGCTGCACCAATTGCACGAGCACCATATAGACTTGCACCTTCTGAGATGCAAGAATTGTCTAACCAGTTACAAGAGCTTTTAGACAAAGGATTCATTAGACCGAGTTCCTCGCCTTGGGGAGCACCGGTTTTGTTTGTGAAGAAGAAGGATGGATCTTTCAGAATGTGCATAGACTATCGTGAGCTGAACAAGTTAACGGTGAAGAATCGTTATCCACTACCTAGGATTGATGACTTGTTTGATCAGCTACAAGGTTCTTGTTTTTATTCTAAGAAGCAGAAGCTTTGTAGTGCACCGATTTTGTCACTACCAGAAGGTATTGAGAACTTTGTGGTATATTGCGATGCTTCGCATAAAGGGCTTGGAGCTGTGCTAATGCAAAACGAGAAGGTGATAGCCTATGCATCTAGACAGCTTAAGACACACGAGAAGAATTACACTACCCACGACTTGGAGTTGGGTGCTGTTGTTTTTGCACTCAAGATTTGGAGACACTACCTTTATGGTACTAAATGTGTAATTTTTACCGACCACAAGAGCTTACAGCATATACTTGATCAGAAGGAACTCAACATGAGACAACGTCGTTGGCTAGAATTGTTAAGTGATTACGATTGTGAAATCCGATATCACCCGGGAAAAGTAAATGTCGTAGCAGATGCACTTAGCAGAAAGGAACGACTCAAACCTTTGAGGGTCAGGTCATTAAGAATGACTATTATTTCACCATTACCATCAAAAATCTTAGAAGCTCAGATTGAGGCTCTCAAGGAGGAAAATCGGCCACAGGAGAAACTTTATGGTATGCTAGAAAACAAGAATGGTTTTGTTAAGAGAGCAGATGGAGTGTTATGCTTCAAGGATCGAAGTTGGATACCATTCTATGGTGGAGTACGAGATTTGATTATGCATGAATCACATAAGTCAAAGTACTCTATTCACCTAGGTTCTGACAAGATGTATCAGGATCTCAAAAAGCTGTATTGGTGGCCGAACATGAAAGCAGAAATAGCTACGTACGTCAGCAAATGCCTTACTTGTGCTAAAGTGAGTACCAGAAACCGTCAGGACTACTTCAACAACCAGAAATTCCACAATGGAAGTGGGAACGTATTACAATGGACTTTGTTACTAAACTACCCAAGACTTCAGGAGGTTACGATGCAATTTGGGTAATTGTTGATCGTCTTACTAAATCAGCACATTTCATCCCTATTAGAGAGACTTATTCCATGGAACAGCTTGCCAGACTTTATGTCAAGGAAATAGTCTCGAGACATGGAGCACCAGTTTCTATCATTTCAGACAGGGATAGTCAATTTACATCAAACTTTTGGAGGTCATTACAAGATTCCTTTGGATCCAAGTTAGACATGAGCACTGCTTACCATCCACAGACTGATGGTCAGAGTGAGAGAACTATTCAGACACTGGAGGACATGCTGAGGGCGTGTGTGATTGACTTTGGGAATGGTTGGGCTAACCATTTGCCATTAATCGAGTTCTCTTATAACAACAGTTACCATTCAAGTATTAAAGCAGCACCATTTGAGGCACTTTATGGTCGTAAGTCTCGTTCACCAGTTTGTTGGGCAGAAGTTGGAGAGGTACAATGCACAGGTCCAGAGATGGTACTAGAAACAACAGAAAAGATAATACAGATTCGAGATAGGCTTGAAACAGCTAGAAGTCGACAGAAGAGTTACGCAGATGTTAGACGCAAACCATTGGAATTCCAGGTTGGAGACAAGGTCATGTTGAAGGTCTCGCCTTGGAAGGGCGTGATACGATTTGGAAAACGTGGGAAGTTGAACCCGAGATACATTGGTCCATTTAAGATACTGGAAAGGATTGGTCCAGTAGCTTACAAGCTTGAACTACCATCAGAACTCAGCAACGTACATAATACATTTCATGTCTCAAACCTCAAGAAATGCCTTTCAGATGAGTCTTCAGTTATACCATTAGAAGAGATTTAGCTAGATGACAAGCTTAACTTTGTGGAGGAACCAGTTGAAATCATGGACCGAGAGGTCAAGCAGTTGAAGCAGAGTAGAATTCCGATCGTTAAGGTTCGCTGGAATTCTCGAAGAGGTCCTCAGTTTACTTGGGAACGAGAGGACCAAATGCAACGCAAGTATCCACACCTTTTCACCAAACCTATTACCGAGACCAACACTAGCTGAATTCAGGGACCGAATTCCTATTTGGGTGGGCGGATGTCACAACTCACCATTTTAGGTCATTTACCATTTCAGGTCATTTTGCCAAACTTCGACTTTTTACTATTCATAAATCACTATTCATCAAAACACTATTCATCATTTTCGAGGTCAGTTTGATATTCTGAGAAACTTTTGGGAAATTTACTATTCACTGAACACTATTCATTTCCGGAAAAGTTTTCATCATTCACTTGCATTACTCATTTCATCGTAAATTTAGTTTACGGGTATTCAAATTCGCGTAACCGGATTGGTTTAGGTGCGAATTCATTTCATTAGTGCTAAGGACACTGCATACGGGCTGGAGATAGTCTGCATATTATCATAATAGCATTTTCATGTTATACCACTCTTAGGATTTTCAAATTACTATATTCAGTATATTTAACGTTTTTACGTATAAGTATTTATAGTAAACGTTAACACACGGTTTATACACGACGAATATATCTAAATATTCCCACAATGGTCCCGACATATTTTTATATCCATTTTAACATCATAAAAGTTATAACATTCAGTTACCCAGTATTTTGGAAATTTATTTTATTTATAACGTACGCTTATGAATATAACGACGGTTTTCGTGAAAACTAAACAATAATCACCCGATCACTCAGTAATTGTACCCAACATATTTCCAACATATTTTTATCATTATTATGACTTTATTTTGTCCCGGTTAACTTCGTGAATATTTATTTCTATTAAACCCGGTACCCAATTTTTACAAATAACACAAACTAGCACCTAAACTACACAAGATTTCTAAGTAAATCACAAGTACCCCTACCCCCCCCCCCCCCTTTGCTCACCATAACCGGCCACATGAACACCCCTTAACCTAATGCTTTAACTTCCTAGTATTATACTAATAAACCTCTAAAATACATACTTAAACTAAAACCATAAATCATTTCATACACTTTTTAGAAAGAAAGAAAACTATCTCATCCTCTTCCTCTCTTACACCCCACGACCAAACCCAAAATACATGATCAAGTGAAGTTTTTACAAAAGTTAAAGCACCAAAGTTGTTCATTATACTTGCCTAATCAAGAATCATACAAGAAATATACAAGAAATCCAAGGTTTCTAATCATTCAATCACCTCATATTTCAAAGTGAGTATACAAATTTATTTTCAAGTTTTCTTCTAATTAACACTTATATCTCATGGTAATCATGCTTAATTTCATGCTCATACTAGTTGTACCACTTTATTTTTGAAGACTTTTGAAACATACAAACCCTAGATTGTGATTTAGGTGTTCCTTTGTTAGATTAACTTGATTTCTGGTCATTAGGAACCCATGGCACCCTAAGAAGGTGTATGGTAGGATTAGATTAGTTTTGTGAAGTTTGCAAGAGTTTTGGTTGAGATTGGAACTAGTTTTGAACCTTTGAAATAGATTTCTAACAAGTTTATAAACATGCTGTCCCATTTTGTTATTTTCTGGAAAATCAGTAAACACCAAGGAAACTTTGGCAAAATTTTTAGAAAATACTTTCAAAAACGAATCCGTAGGCGAAAGAACGGATTAAAAAGAATTTATAACGAAGAAGTTATGATTTTTGCAAGATTGTTGACGAAAAGTATTTTTCTGGAAAATAGTTGCTGTTGGACGTTTTTCGTCGGACAAAAAGAGACTTTATACGTAACCCGGAGGAGCCGAGCTTTCCAAAATATATTACTACATACTAAGACGTAACCGTGGATATAAAGAACAAGTAAAACGGACATATAACGACAAAGATATTCACGTTTGAATATCGGCTAAACCCATTTTTATTTTGACAGCTTTTAGTAAAAATTGACACTAAAACTACGTAGTACTTTAGAAGCTAGAAATAATACCAAGTACCTAATTTTATAACTAGTGAAGTATTAGTTATTACAAGTATATTTTTATCATTTCGAGGCGTTATTTCAAGGATTACAACCCGAGTATTTCAACACTAACATGGAAACATACGATATATATATAAGTATATATATTGCTACTAGCTTATTTTATTTTTCTAATAGCAATATTTTTCCAAATTCTTGGATTATATATTTTTGATAACACAAGTGTTTTTCCAAAGAGTAGAGTGGTATAGGAACATGAGCATGGACATTCATAACATTATTTGGTGATCTAAATTAGATCGTTCATCATTCATATTAGGTTGCGGCAGTTAACCGATCATTGTTGTTCACTTCATTTCATATCAAGTATCATCACTTAAGGTGAGTTTTCATAGCCCCGTTTTCAATTACTTATTTGATTTCAAATCCCACGGGGGAGAATACATTGCATCAATTACTTTCGTACATGCCCAAGTATTACAAATTTCATACATTGCTTAAGTTGCCTATATACCATATCATAACAAGTCCCCTTTCAATATCATGGACCGTTAATTTTAGTACTAAGCGAGAGTGAGTGAATAGATCTATTGAGGGTGACGCCTCCATTCGTGTTTGGGTTGCTCCAACGGGACGAATGCATTTCATGTCTTATCAAGTGAGTGTCTGGTAAACACTCTGTTGGGGCATTACAAAGTCTAGCTTCGGGGTCATGAGCTTATGAGACAATGTAGCATTTTGACATTTTTGTCGGTTTACTTTATACTTGTGGTTTATGTACATACGATTTAAATTACAAACCTATGATTATTCACCAACATTCGTGCTGACCGTTTTCGCAATGTATTTTCAGGTAACTAAGAGCATAAACTTCATGGCATGCATGGAGTCATTTTAGTGAGGACCTAGGATGACACGTCTCACTTTGACACTTTCATGCACTTATGTATAATTAACGTTTGACATGTCTAAACTTATTTCTGTAAACATTTCATGACTTTTGGGACCTATGTAATTTACTCTGAATGTTTTAATAAGTCAAACGATGTGTTTTCAAAATGACACTTTAGGTCGTTCAATATTTCCTTGTTATGGTGCTATGACAGTTACACCCTCAGGCATTCCATTCCGCTGCAAGTCAGGTAAATTGGGGGTGTGACAAAAGCACTCATAATCGGGTAAAAATTCCTCGAGCTCGGGCTTCAGAGGATCTTCAATCATAATCTCAATCTTCTTAACTTTATCCGGAGGGATTGACGGTTCATCAATTAACAAACTTTCAAGAAAAAGAGTATCTCCCTCCGAATGAAATTTAGATTCATCAATCTTCGATAAAGGAATCGTATCAACAGCAAGAAATTCGTCGACCTCTTTCCAAAAAGAATCATATTCCTCAATTGGAGGAAAAGATGGGGAAGAGTCGGAGACGATTGGTTTCAAAAAATCATCAAAGGAGTAATCAATAGCATTTATGCTCTTAACAATATATTTCTTATATTTTGAAGCATTGGCGCGAAAAATCATTATATCATCGTCATGTCGCAAAGTCAGAGTATCCTCAAAATGGTCGACTAGGGCTTTTGCGGTCCGAAAAAATGGTCTCCCTAATATAAGAGGAACTCTTGGATCGGCCTCATAATTAACAACAACAAAGTCGGTTGGGAAAGTACATGAATTAACTTGAACAAATACATCTTCAGCAATTCCGATCGGATGAGTAATCGAACGATTAACGAGCTCTAAAGTCATACGTTTCAGTTTAAGTTCTCCCATTCCAAGTTGTTTATAGATTGACAAAGGCGTAAGGTTAATACTCGCACCTGAATCGGCCAGGGCATTGCAAACCTCTTGATCTTTTAACGAACAAGGAGTCAGAAACTTTCCCGAATCTCTAAGCTTCTCAGGAACCTTTTTGAGAAGAATAGCAGAGCATTGAGCATTAATCGGTGTTTCAGCTAACTCAAGCAATTTTTCTTTATTACTTATAAGATTTTTAAATGTTGAAGCAAACTTTGGCATATAAACAAGAGCATCCATGAAACAGATGTCGAAATGCAATTTTTGAAAAATATCAAGAAACTTTTCCATTTGTCTCTTAGATTTCTCACGGAGCTCTTCATCATTAAACCTTGATGGATATGGAAGTTTGGACTTGTATTTAACTCCTTTTTCAAAAACGACTTTTTCATTTTCTTTAGACGTTTGGACAACCAGAGGTTGGACGTTTTCAGTACCTCCGTTATTAGTAGGAGGAACCGGGTCCTTTGTAGCCTTGGTCTCATAGTCCACTACCTTAGGAGGAGGAGAAGAGGTAGTCAGAGCCGTGAGTACATCATATTTAACACCACTGCGAGTCGTGATCGCCTTAATCTCGCCCCTCGGGTTTGCGATCGTGTTGCTTGGAATATTACCCGAACCCGAGGGTCGATCATTTAAAGACTTCTTCAATTCTGTCGTTTGATTAATTAGCATTTTATTCATTTCCTCTTGACTTTTCATAAACTGCTTAAGTAACTCATCCGAGGACGACTGATTTTGATTCACAACGGGGTTTTGAAAAATTTGTCCACGGTTATTGTTTTTGAAACCTTGATTTTGAAAATTTTGATTTCCATGATTGTAATTTCCATGATTAGCATTTTGAAAATTCCCATAATTTCCTTGAAAATTCCCTTGATTCTGGCCTTGATTATAATTTCCCCGATTTTGATGAAAACCTTGATTTTGATTTTGAAAACCATTGTTCATCCGGTTTTGATTTTGATTTTGGTTAAATTGATTGTTTCGGTTTTGCACATTATTATTCACTTGATTGACTTGATTCGGTTGATTGAAACCGGGTGGTCCAAGAAAATTGTTCGAACGGTAGCTAAGAAGATTTCGGTCTCCCTGTGGTTGGTATCCGTTACCGCCCATATTGTAGGTTCCCGAAGTAGCATTCACATTCTCGTGAGTGAAGCCACCGGAGGCTGGGCACTCAAAATACGAATGAGGACCACCACAAGTCTAACAAACATGGTTGACCATATTGACTTGATGGTTTTTGACTTGATTTCGATTCTGAGTCATTTGATGCATTCGTAACACTGTCGTAGACAAATCATCGAGTTTCTTAGTAATGGCGGCTATTTTAGAATTAGACGTAGAAGAAATGTGAGTAGCGGTTGCTCTTGTGACTCATTCCTCTCGGCTGAGGAATCCCAGTAATTGTAATGAGCAGTCATATTCTCAATAAGTTCGTAACAATCATCAGGACGTCGTTTCATAAAAGTTCCACCAGCAGCTGCATTGATTGTGTCCCGATGTCGCAAAGTCAATCCATTGTAAAACGTATCGATTATCGGAACAAGAAGCATATTATGGTTTGGACACCGATCAATAGCAAGCTTATAGCGTTCCCAAGCTTCGAATAAAGATTCGTCGGGAAGCTGACGGAAATCGCTAATATCGTTTCGGAGTTTCGTCACCATCGATGGTGGAAAATATTTCGCCAAGAACTTCGATACCATTTCTTCGAAGGTATGAATCGAGTTCTTGGGGAGACGATCAAACCAAGCAGTGGCATGATGCGTCAAAGAATAGGGGAAGAGAGAAAGACGAAGGGCGTCATCGGAGACCCCATGTTGTTTCATACTTTGGGTGACGGTTAAAAATTTGTCGAGATGCTTGTTGGCATCGTCACCCGGTAAACCGTGAAATTGGCATGAATTTTGGACTTGTTGAATCATATGATGCTTCAGTCCAAAATCCGTAGCCTCGATATTGAGAGGGGCAATCGGACCGCCTCTTCCGTGCATTGTCGGTTGGCACAACTCCTCCACCGTTCGGAGATCGGGAGCTGGTGCATTTTGAATATCACCCACCGGAGGGTGTTGATTGTTGTGGTTATTTTGTTCCATTTCTGCAACGTTTGGGAAACGAACTCTGTGTGTGTGACGAATCAAACTTTCTGGGTTCGAAAGTGGAGAAATAAGATGTTTAGAAGATGAACGGGTGTTCATACACCACAAAAATCACAAATTTGAAAAAAAAAAAATAAAGGAAAATCAAAATGGAAAATGAAAATCTTTTTGTATTTTTTATATTTTGAAAAGCAAAATTCAGAAACTTAAACTTTTGTTCTCTTTTTTTCAAACGTTATGCTAATCGTAACTGTTTCCTTCAAAACTACTCGCGACAGAACGGGAGAGAAGAGTGTTTCTCTCTTCAGCTTGCAATTTAATGTCAAAGCTTTCCGTATTTTCCGCTTATTCGGTTGTAGAATTTAAAGTAATCCGATTAGCAACTAATTTCACGCGTTCTTATATTGGGAAGCTTATTTGGTTTACAACGCCCCCCCTTCCACGGGAGAGTCGAGGCTATAACTTTCTTTTTGGTATTTTTGAAAACACTTTAGGAAAAGTGTTTTTGATTTTTCAATTTTTTTTTTGTTTTTATAGAAAATATATACAAAGGAAGGTTTTCAAAACACAATTTCGAAAACGAAAACCAAAAATTCACTTCAACCTTCCCCGGCAATGGCGCCAAAATTTTGATGTAAGCAAAGTATATATATAGTATAGTATTACTCAATAAATACGGATAACCCGAGGTCGTAGTCCGTGTGAAGGGTGAATGGAATTTCAAATTCCCGATTCGTGAAACATGTCGTGAAAGTGGGAAAAAGTGATTAGAATGAGATTACACTAATGAATATGAAAATAAAGCACAGATAATCACTTAAGCACGTAAATCAAGTAAACAAACTTAATACGTAACGTAGAATCACAAACGTAAGCTTAAACGCGAAATAAACGTTAACGCGCGAAATAAAACGTGAATTTGAAGCTACACTAACTTTACGGACTTGAAAATAATTTTCCTAAGTTAAAAATGATAAAAGAAAATCTTGAGAAAAAGAAAAATATATTTTTGACTTTTTATTTAATTTTTATGAATTAAAAACTAATTTAACTAATTAAAAATTAAAAGAAAATGCACATTAAGTGAGAAAAATACAAAAGAAATTTTTAAAATTATAAAATAACTAAAAACTATTTTTAAAACTGAAAATCTATTTTTTTGGCTTTTTGTGTAATTTTTAGGAATTAAAAACTATTTAAACTAATTAAAAATTCAAAGAAAATTGAAAATAAATAGGAAAAATGCAAAATTTATTTCTAAAAATCTGAAATAAATAAAAACTAATTTCTAAGATATTTTTGGATTATTTTAGGCTTTTTCTGATTTTTATGGGATTTTTGGTAATTAAAAAGTTTAAAAAATTGATTAAAAACTAAAATTAAATAAGAAAAATAGCAAATGAACTCAGAAAAATATGAAAAATTCAGGGAATTCTAAAATATTATTCTAATCCTAGGAAAAATTTAAAAGTTGAAAAATAAGCACTATAAGTGCTGATTAGCTTAAAACAGCTTATATTAAGTGCTTATTAATAAGCAAAACTTGACCAAATTGACCTAAACTTTGACCAAATGTATTTTTCACTTAAATGAACTCAAAACCACTGAATTTAGATCAATTGATACTCAGAAATACAGAAATGACACAAACAGATTGTATAAGCACTTTGATGAATAAGCACAAGCTAGGCAAAATAAGCCAATGGCAAAAGCTAACTGGGAACAACTATTAGAAACACAAAGGAACTTGAATGAACAATAAATCTCAGATATCAAGCCCAAAAACTCACTAGCAGGCCTATGCTAGAAAACAGAACTAGTCCAAACTACACAATTAATTAAGGCCAATAAGCAGTTCAAATAATCAAGAGTAAGGATCTCTAATCCAATTTACTAACCTAAAAACTTCTTAGAAACCTGCTCAAAAGCTGATGAGCAGGGGAAATTTGGTACCAAACAGACAACTTCAATCCAATATTCCAATAAGCAAATAAGTTCCAAACCAACTTTTTCTTTTTGAAATTATTTTACTTACTGCTAATCTCTACAAAACAACAAACAAAATGTATTTCCAACCAAAATTGAATCCTAGAAGTAACCTCAAAGTTGTGACCAAAATCTCATTTCCAACTAAATTGACTTTTATGATTTGACTCAAACTTTGACTAAAGTGAACTTGTATCTTTCCTAACTGCTGAATTATGTTGTAATTATCTAATATTAAGCTAATTTAAGCTGAATTATATGCAACTACTAGAGTGACTATGCAACTACTTTAACTAACTGCTATGCAAAGTATAAGCTATTTTGACTTTCTGATGAAACAACCTACTGACTTTAACTTGACTAAGCCTAATATACCCTAAGTGAGATGTGCTAACCATTTTACCCTCTGCAATAACAATAAGACCAGCAAACCAGGCTATCCCAAACACCCTATAATAGTGACTGTCTATACTACTTGTGAAGCAATTTGAGTTTAAACCAATCCAAACTTCCAATATAGTATCAACTATGATTAATAATGCTAAAATGAAGCCAAATCAAAGATCTTAATCACAAATACCACAGAAGCACAGATCCAACATATGACAGATATATGAAACAGATAGTATACCCAAAACCAATCAAACTCAAATCTAAATGAGAAATAAACTATGCATAAGCTGAATATAACTAAGTAAATAAAAATAAGTAACAAATACCCAACTACACTACTACTACTACTAATTATGCTATTCAAAATGAAATATAAATGGAACTTACAAAGCCAAATCCCCCCAGCTCAACAGAGGGGGTTCACTAAGCTATCCTGTCTTTTTACAGGCCAATTGGTCTCCTTATTGGCTGCCTTGACTCCCTGAATAAGCTGGCTTATTTGAAATAAGCTGAGTTTTGACGTTGTTTGACTTTGGAATTTTAAGAGATAAGCTCACAACAAGCTATCAGAAAGCTTATATGAGCTTATAAACACATAAAATAAGCTTATTGAAGCTTAAGTTTAGATTTGAAACAATTTTTTTATTTTTATTTTTCTGATTTTTTTTTTTTTTTTTTATTTTTTTATTTTCAATATAAGATTAAACAGAAACTTAACTGCAATATAGAAAAAAACCAACAATTGATGATTAAAACTAATTAGAAAGTAAACAATTGAAATTAAACTAAAAGGAAAATGAAGACAATAAGCTGTAAATAAAAACTCAATTATATTAATTCTGAAAATTTTGATTACAAAGCTGTAAATGGAAAATTACAATAAAACTAAACACAAAACTATATTAAAACCTACTCAGAAACTAAACACTGACTCTGGGATTTGAGAAGGGTATATATAGGAGGCTGAGGAGCTTGGTCTTGGATGCTTCTAGCATGTACAGCTCATTAATCCACGTTATTTGTGTTTCCTTTGAGAGATATCATCCCTTGGATTAACCTTAGCCTCCAATCTTCAATCCACAGCCCTAGGATCATTGATTACCCAATCATTTGACGCGGTATTTCACATGGATCACTGACATGGCAGGTCTTCCATGTTAGGGTCTTCTAGAATCAATTGTAATTTGTCCATTCTACCCTTAATTGTGGTCAATTTGGTTTTAATTGTGGGTGAATAGTGTTAGGGTTTATGATATCTGGGTAAAATGGGATTTGGGGGCGGGTACAATTGTTTTGGGGATTTTATTATGTTATGTTTGACCGGGTCTAAAAGTGGGTTTGACTTCGGGTTAAAAAGGGATAGGCCGGGTAATTTTATTAGGGATGTTGGGCTTTTGGTTGGTTGGGCCTGGATTTGGATTTGTGGATTGGATCCGGTTGTGATATTATAAGTATAAGGAGTAGTATTTTTAGATAAGGACTAAATGTGTAAAACTGAAAATCTCAGGGACCACTTCTATAAATCTTCCAATTTTTCTTCCAAGGGCTTGTATTGTAATTCTTTGATTTCTGAAGGACCACTTTTGACTTTTCTTCCAAGGGACTATTTTTGTAATTTCTTGAAAGATGAGGGATTGAAATTGCCAATCTCTCCAAACTTTGATCAGGGACCATTTATGCAACTTTATGATTCTCTGAGAACTTCATTTGATATTTTGAGCTTCCTTTTATCATTAAGCTTCCCCGGCTCCGGCTTTTGACCTTTTTCCATTCTCGTGCTCGTTTTTGTCGGTTTTAGCTTTATTTTTATCTATTTTTCACATATCCGTACCTGCACATACACAAATACAAAAACACACATTCTCTTGGCATATTTGGTTAGTATTTGGTGTATTTGGTCTAATTTTAGGCCTAAAAATGATGTGTGAATAAGCACACATCATGGATGTCTTTATGGAAAACGGGAAAATGGTCTCATCAAAAGTAACATGGCGTGAAAGAATAATTTTATTGGTGTTCAAATCTAGACATCGATAACCATGATGATTAGTAGCATGACCTAAGAAAAGTGAGGGTGTGGCCCGTGCACCAAGTTTGTTATTAGTATCGACATGAGGATAACAAAGACACCCAAAGGTACGCAAAAGACTATAGTCAGGTTTTAATCCAAAAAGGCGAGTAAATGGGACTTCATTGTCAATGGCACGTAAGGGTAATATATTTAAAAGATAAACGGCCATACTAAGAGCCTCAGTCCAATAATTAGGAGGAAGATTCGATTGAAATAACAAAGTATGGATAAGGTTATTGATAGTTCGAAACATCCTTTCTGATTTCCCGTTTTCTTGAGAAGTACGAGGACAAGAAAATCTAAATTGAATTCCATTATCTGAAAATAGCTTATGAAAAGGTTGGTTATCAAATTCTCTACCATGGTCACACTGAAAAGCCTTAATTTCACATTTAAATTGAGTACAAACAAATTTACGAAACAAAGTAAATTTAGACAAAACATCAGATTTATTAACTAAAGGATAAACCTAAACAAACTGAGAATAATGATCCAAAAACAAGAAATAATATTTGAAACCAGAAAGACTCGGAATTGGGGAAGTCCACAAGTCCGAGTGTACAATATCAAATGACGAATGAACCAAACTATTAGAACTAACAAATGGAAGTTTCACGTGTTTGCCAAGCTAACAAGCATGACAAAGAACTGGAAACTTCTCTTTATTACAAGAAATAGAACTACTTGAAAGAACACGACGTAGCACTTCACTTCCTGGATGTCCAAGACGCTGATGCCATGTGTATTGACTCGCTAGAAAAACATGCTGAATTGTAGAAGGTTGAGAGACTGGGTAAAGATCTCCAGTGCTATCATAGCGGAGCAGCATCCGACGCGTTTGAAACTCCTTAACAGAAAAACCAAAAGGGTCAAATTCAACTGTACAATAATTATCACGGATAAATTAACGAACAGAGATCAAATTTTTTACAATGTTAGGAGTAATTAAAACATTATTTAAATGAAGGGGACGTGTAGGAGTAGGCAAACTGCTATGGCCAGAATTAATAACGGGAATAGAATGCCTATCACCAACCGCAACAGAGGGATAAATGCATGAATTAAAAACATCAGTTTAGACAGTTGATATCATCATTAATATGAGAGGACGCACCTATATCCATATTCCAGTTTCTTACTATAGGATCATCAAGTGTTTCAGTAGTAAAAGCATGATGTAAGATGTCTCTTGACCCGACAATGTACCCGTGGGTTGAGAACCCCCTTGCTGTGAACTGAACCCCTTGCCTATTTGTTCCAATGGAAACTGAACCCCCTGCACATAAGGAACCGGACCCCCTTGCTGTTGCGAACCTCCTAGCTGTTGAGCAAACTGACCCCCTGGCCTATGTGAACCGATGGAACCTGACCCCCTTGCTGTTGCGATTGAACTGCCACACCAGGAACCCCCCTGTTAAGGGAAACTGAACCCCCTGTTGAAACCCATGACCTGCCATAGACTAAGAACCGCTGGACAACAGTGAACCCCCTGTTGGAATCCGTAGTGCATGGGCTGGGCTAAACTACCAAACCCAGGTTGTGGATTCACTAAACGTGCAATAGGTTGAGAAGCAGTGGATTTTGAAGTTGTGTTGGAGCATTTGACAAAGTAGTGTTAACGCCATTCAAAGCACCTTGAACCCCTAACTTAGCCAAAAGAGATTGAAGAGTGACCAATTCATTGGAGGACAAATTATTTCCCATAGAAACATGAGTACTAAATAGTCGTTTCGAAGGATTATTGTGAACACCTTCATGAAGAAACTTGCAATGTACCCCAAACCTACAAAAACCTTGAGAAAACAGGAAACAAGGTTTGTTTACCTTTCCATTAGGGTTAATAGATCGCCTCACATTTGAAGTCGAGTTAGCTGATACGCGGGATTGCTCCCTCGCAACAGTTTTTACCTCTCAAGGGATCTTGAGAAGCTTGCAATCCCCGCCAGGTAGTGTACCTGATCGTTGTAGTATAGTATAGTGACAAGTACCGGGGGATTGATCGTTCAACTCAGGAATAGTGTCGCTAGGATTAGAAAGCCTACTAAACTAGGTCTAGAGGTGAGGGATGATTCTTTTTGTATTTTTTTATATTTTATGAAAGCAAGTAAAATCTCGGGTTTTGAAAGAGTGGGCGGAATTAGTTGCTAGTCAACTAACCCAATTAACTATAGATGCAATCAAAATAAAATAAAAAGAAATGAAAATAACTAATGTAATTATGTGGTGGAAAAAATAATGAGAAAAAATGTGTTTACTTAGATTTCATTACTCCCTAGATATCTTTTACCGGTTGATTAGCTTGTTACAATTGAATGGATGACGGGTTATAATCCTTAATACTAGTCGTAGGGCCGTGTACAATATTCCCTAACTCTATAAGCTCCTACTTTACTCCTATGTCGAGCTGACTAAAAGCTCCTAACATGGGATCATTAGAATTCACTTATGCATTAAATACAACCAAAAATCATAGTACACCTCCGATCATGTTTCTTAAGACGTTCAAGAAAGTTACCAATGGAAGTCTGCCAGTTTTCTTAAGCCTAACATCGAAT
The DNA here is from genome assembly GCA_030686995.1 of Artemisia argyi. NCBI lineage: Eukaryota > Viridiplantae > Streptophyta > Magnoliopsida > Asterales > Asteraceae > Artemisia > Artemisia argyi. Next base: position 105,900,296 of record CM060709.1, read on the forward strand.
ACAATCATCCACAACAATTATAAACAAACCATCAACCAATAATCAACATCTAGGTTTCACTACATCTAAGCAAACACAATAGAAACCTAGCCTAGCATGTTAAAAGAAAGACAAGCATAAGATAGAATCAAACAACACATAGACATATTGAATGATAATCGGAAGACTTATCTTTATTCAAACATGGATGAAAGAAGGGTTTGAAACCCCTACAATATGATGAAAATTCGACCTAGGGTTTGTGGTAAAGTTCCTCCTAATGTTCCACACTTTTACAATGAAAAACTGGAAAAATATATATAAAGAATACATCCTGACGGTGTCACGTTGTAGGGTCTGATGTCGTCAACTTGCCACCAATATAAAATTCGTATTGCCTAGATCCAGTCTTGACGCCTTCATGTGTAAATATACTCTGGGCCGTCACATGTGTTTTGACCCTGACGGCCTTGGTGACGCCGTCAGGCCAAATACACTACAAATGTTCTGGGCTGTCACGTGTATGTTCCACTTCCACCTCTTTTGCCACTCTTGACGCCGTCATGTGTTAGATCTTGACGTCATCAGGTACTATTCCCAGCAAGGATTTTGAGACTTTGCTGTTTTCTTCACTTTTATGCTCCAAAAACGTCCAAAATGCTTCCTTTTCCAGATTCCATCTCAAAAGTACCTAAAATGACAAAAGGAACGATTTAGGGCAGTAATTGATAAAATAATCACGAATTCGGGCTTAAATGACCCCTTAAAAGCGGTACACTTTTCACCTCATCAAATACCCTTACACTTGAGATTTGCTTGTTCTCAAGAAAATGCGCTTTTATTCTAATCAAAATACAAGTTAGGGGTCATTTAACAGTAATATAAAAGTAATTACAACAAATAATCGTTCCACTAAAAACCAAAAACAAGCACGGAGGTCATACACTAGCACCTCACAAATAGTGTTTAGATACTCACATATCTCGGGTTTAATAAAGTATATATCACAATAGCCATCATGCCTGCTAGTTACCTGAGATAAACATGCTAAAAAGTCAACACAACAGTTGAGTGAATCTATAGTAGTTTAAATTAGTAATAGTGTGAACACAAGTCAAGTATTTGAAATAAACAAGCCAAGATAGATCGGTCTTGACTAAACTGGTGTCATATTGCTCCTAAGCCTCACGAAACTCAAGCCTTAACATCATATCGAAATAACATAAAGATAAAGATTACCTACACCACAGGGGTGTAGATAACAAAGGGGCCCTCGGTGATGGAAATGTACTCGGTTCCCATGTTACCTCGAATATAGCACACCTCCTGACAAATAATCACTTTGACAGAGATGGGCTGCCGTTCCAATAGATCTATTAGATATATTCACGCTCACTCGCAAGTGATTAAGGTTCTTGATATGAGGGACTTGTAGTACGGATGTCAACTTAGGCAATATCAGATAGTGATAGCATACAGAAAATACTTGTGTTCGATTTATAGCATGTATCTCCCAACGGGGTTTAGAAATAATTAAAAATGTGGGACCATGAACTCACCTGATGGGTATGTGTGAATCACAACGGTGCTCAAAGGTGACGGTGTATTGCTACGACTAGCAATGAAAATCCTCCGACTTGCGACCTATATTGATGTGTCATACATTACTATCGGTGTTTCAGATTCGATACCTGAATGACATGTGATATTTCTCGAGTACGGTGATATCAATTCGGGTGTCTCCAAATATTCCAAATAACTTTATAGTTATTTATAATGTTGATACGAACGGGAAAATCAATAGGTGTTAGTTTATCCGTTAAAATAATAACATTACTAAAAATATTTATTTTAAATAATGTATATTTATTATGTAAGTTATAATATATATGTGTATAAGTATAAATAAAATAATTTAATAAATAATAAAACCTCGTTTGTTAAAGTTACCCGTAACTTTTAAGAAAAAATACACTTTTTACCCCTTGGTCAAAACAATTTCATTTTTAGTCCTTTCTAACCTTTTTACACGTTAAACCTTTACTTTAAAGTATTTATAGTTTCTACCCTCAAATTTCATCATAAATTGACTGTTTTAGCTTTAGTCCGATAGTTTGACAGTTTTGACATTTTTAACCCTTTAACGAAAGTTTTTGCAAAAATAGTCCTTGGTTAAGTTTTTGAAAAACAACCTTTTTGGTACAATGAAAGTAGCATTTTATCATCTTGGTATCTTACAAAATCAGTTGTCAAGTCTCAAAATATACCGAAAATCCTATAAGTTTTTGAACCGAAAATTCCTTAACAAATTCTTATGGGCCCGTTAGCCCAAATCAGGCCCAATCGGTAGTTTTAGTTAATATTTGGGGTGTTTCGAAGGTGATTAGGATTTAGCTTATTTAACGTAGTATTAGATCTCGATTTGTATGCATGTAAGGTTAGTTTAGTTTAGCTTGGTTCGAAGAAGTAGGGTATCGAAAAATATATATACGCTGTACGTGTGAAAACTAATTTGTGAGCCCCTTTCCTAATGGTGTCGAGGCGTATACATATATACTAGTGTCACGTGTGGTTATCAAACTTAAAAGTTTTCAAAGTAATATACAACGTGTGAAAAGCATGACATGCATGAAGTAAGTAAAGTAGAAATTGAAAAGAGATGTGATAACTTCCAACACCAATAAGGTGGTGGAGAGTTCGTGTGATACGAGACAAGAAAAATGAGCAAATGTAGTACCCTCCTCGTATAGTGACCCTTGATCCAAAATAGTTACCCAACTAGTATCCGTGCTCTAATTCTTACTCGTGTGTGCTTAGTGGCCTTCGACAGTAACCAAGAAAAGAAAGAAAGAGTTTGCGATTTGAGATCTTAGTGAGACTTGAAAGTGTGAGGAAAATGTGCATTAAATGTGGGTACTTATAGGAGGAATGAGGTAGTTAGTAAGATACTCATGTGGGTTGGTCCTTGGAAGTGTCATTCGAACAAAGACAAGCATGGTTCAATCTTAGGAGTTGTCAAGTCGATTTGTATGTAGTCTTTAGGGCTATGACGGTTTGTTTGATTTATTTAGTACTAGGTTAAAATGGCTTAGGGAGACATGTGATAGTACTAGGGTGATTAGTTTAAGTTTGAAATGTTTATGTTTGTGGATAATGAAACACTTGATCTTTTGGGTAATGAGGACTTAGAGTGTAAGGTCTTGGTATGTTGGTTAAACTAGCATAATAGGTTCATCATAGGGTGGCTTGGGTGTTGGTCTTTGGTTAGTTACATACGCAAGGAGGAAACAGTGGGGTGGTTTTTACTTATGTCGAGTTATAGGGGAATCCAAGGAAAAGAAAAGTTGTCCAAAGGTGTTGATATGTTTGTGTTTCGTGGACTGTGGTGTCGAGTCAGGGTCCAAAAAGAAACTCATGGCACGAGAACAATATTCTTGGTGGTGTCGAATAGTAAGAAATATGAATACAAAGTGTGAGACACATATATCGTACTCGAGCTGAGCTCATTAGGTTCTTAAGCAAACACAAAGAAACAGCCATTGGGCTTGCAAGCTCCGCCCAAACAGAAACAAGGAAAAAATATAAGTGATCTTGGGCTTGTGGTAGTATTCGGCCCAACAGGTAACAAAGAATGAACAAGTCTTGGGCTTAGGTGATACGCGGCCCAACATAATAAGAAAAAGAAATTTAGTGGTTTTGGGAAAGTCATAGGTCCAAAATGATAACGAGGTGTCGGTGTCGTGAAAAACTTTAAAATATTAACGGTGTTGCTCATACATATATACACTTACTAGCTTCATGACCCGGCCGATGGCCGGGTACGCTTCATGAAATTGTTTTACAAAAAATATTTAATGTGAGATATAAACTAATGTATAACGAAAAAAAGTTTAACAGCATAACTGGGGATTCTTCATATATTGATCTTGTATTATATGTACAAATAATAGTTATTATATGTACAAAATAATAGTTGGAAGTATTATAACAAAATAAATAGTCGGAAGTATTATAACAAATAAGTCTTTATGTTCTATACATGCGGTAGCTCGACAATTTTGTAATATTCAGATGTTAACAAATGGGCGGGTTCGCTTCATAAAATCGTTTGACAAAATTATTTGCACATAAAATAAAATAAGGCATAATTACAAATATGTTAAATAAAATAATTGGAAACAAAAATGTAACGCTCATATTATATGTAAAAAGATAAGTAAGAAAACAAATAAATTGCATGGTGCTTATTCATATATAAAATAAAACTTCTTTCTACACTTTGTTGTGTATTTTATGTATTCGCCATCTTTGTCACAACAAAGAATCTTCAAACCTTTTTTTGTCTTGAATCTTGAAACGGCGACATAATGTTTTATGTTAATCTTTGTCACATATCTACTCACCAAGTTGTGTAAATGGTTAATAAGCCTCACAATATTCAACTTGATTGCGACCAAAGCTTCAAAAAATACACAAGTTAGTAATTATCGGTTTCTATGTGTTTATAAGATCAACTTCCTAAAGACATAGCAATTATATTCATTTGATATGTATAAAATTCAAAATACAATTAAATCATAACATAAGTAATGGTCTCGTCATTATGTGAAATTCAGTTAAACATACGAAGTCAACTGTGTTTATTGAACTCCATGAATTAAGCTTTGTGACTTGAACTTGTATATTGGTTTAAAATAATTGGTACATCATCCAAGTTAGGAATTATAGCTTAATTTAAAGCTGTATTAAAAAAGTACTAATAGTGTGTTTGTCTTCCCCATGGCCTAAAAGCTTCAGTGCCTTGAGCCCGTTTTCTGTTGTTGTCACTGCCACAAACACCAAATGGATATATAACAATGTCAAGCTAATACGTAGTAGAGCTTGTTAGTTATGGAGGCTTGATTAAGATAATATAGAGTATAGGTGGCAGTTTTGAACACATTTATTTAATTACAAGTGCGTAAATGTTGTATGGATTATGTCTAACGGGTGGAAATGGGATTAAGTCAAAATTTCAACTACACATAAAACGATCCATGTGGGTTGAAATTCATTCGAAAAGTATTTATATTCTTGGAATCACAGCATCAGAAAGTTGCCATTTTGACACATTGTGCAAAGTGCCCATGTCACCACCTCTAGGTTAGACAACCATCAGTTAAAAATTTGAGGCGTCACGTACGCCTTTACAATACTCTATGACTAACATGCCCATTTACTGCCTCGTGTTGCTATTTTCTTGATGAAAACTAAACTCGTTTTCCAAGTCATCAAAATCACCCTCATCATCATCATGACCATCAAATATTGGATTCCTAATGAAAGAATGATTTGCATTGATGAAAGTTTGAATTTTAATAGTTATCGTTCATGAAGGCTGAAAAACTATGCTACACTAACCTTTGAGTATTCTTTATCTAGTCTTGTACTCGGGCATGATTGATTACCTTCTCTTCTCTAGTACTCATAACACGGCCTGCATACTGGAACGGACACTTGTTGTAAGCAGCAAATATATCACTAATTTCAGTAATGCCAAATGTGTCACTACATATCTGGCGTATCTTCCAATTCAAATTCAGTAAAAAGTTGGCCTGCATCACAAATCAATAGCATGAGCAATGTGAAAAAGTACAAAACCCATACACATTTTCAATATCATTATTCAGTCATTCAAGAAGGAGAATCATAAATTGCAGAAATTTTTTCCTTCCTATATTCTTTCAGCCAATATGACCTAGAAATAACGTTAATGACAAAAGCTTACGTGATCAGCTAGTGAGAATTTAATAAGCTTAGAATCAACTCACGTGGCCTCGATTTAGATGATAGATGATAGATGATATATTTTTTTATGTTATAACTTTTGAGTAAGTACCGTCAACTATATTATATTTCCAAACAACTCAATACAACTATATAATAATCCATGTGAGATTCTACAACAGCTACACACAAAAGTAAACAAATTAAACAAAACATGCTTCTTAGTGCCACAGACTAAACGCTATGTACATCTCGATTTGTAAACTATGTTTTGACTTCTCAGTTATGATTCAAGATATTTATGCATACCTATTTTTCCAATCTTAAAATAGTAGTATTCTACAATAGGTAAGCTATCCAAAAAAGAGATACATGTCTCAGTTAATTGGCAAAACAATGGTTTTAAACCAATGCCCATATATGCATGCTGATCTATCTAAGGTTCCAGCATTGAAATTACTATTATACCACTGACCCCCCAAAATATCCGTTAAACCGACCCATGTCACAATTTGGCCCAAAATTCATGCTACAACTATGATTTCTTAACAAAATCAATATCAAAACATCAAATTTTGATCGGGTCATCATATCTAACTCCATTAACATCATGCACATTCATTAACAATATAATACAGATTAAAAAAAACACATATAAAGAGAGAAAAAAAAGCCCTTAATATGGTCCATGGATAGTTGTAGCACATTACCTAGAAGAAGCAATGCATTCTAGCTCAGCTACACTTTTAGAAAGTGATCCCTTCATCCACTTCGTTAACATGCTCGAATATGCCTTTGGTTGATCCATAGGAACCCCACAACCCGGATTATGAACCTGTTATCGAACACCCTAGCAGAAAATGGAATTCGGTACACATCTCAATTTGATTTCATATAATATAGAGTAAAATCGAACTTTTACTAAGATCCTGCACATCAAAAGTCCAGTACGTAACGACAATACATAGCCGTAAGAATATAATGTGGGCCAAAGCGATGCCCCAAATGGCTATGCCCAAGCACAATAAAAGAGTCAAAATAAATCTCATATACCTTGGTTCATAGATAGCATTGTCTAGTAGGCGATGTTCTGGTTCGATCATGCTTACTTTTCCCCATTTGTCATCCTATAATTCATTACAGAAATGAGTTTTAAAACCTCTCTCTTGTGCCTATTCTAACCACTCTTCGTAGTTGATCAAACTCTTTAAAACAGTGTGACCATTAGCTCTTTGCATCCAGAAGTTTGACCCACAGCATAAACTGATAAATGAAAACCTGACATGAGAGCTGGGATAAGACCAGAGCAAGGGTTTGATTAATGGTGACAAACATTAAGAAAACTCACATCTAACGACCTGTTAGTCCGTCTAAGTGCATGTGGCCTGTTGGAAGCAACCTGATATAAATATTACCTAACTTTAGAAACTTTTAAACCAACAGTCTGGTCTATAAAATGAAAAATAAGCAGCGCAACTGATGAATATATTTTTTTCATTACTTGGGTGTAGATTCTGCTCAAAAGCTATTTCCCTAACTTGTAGGGCCAATAGGCTGCTAAGTGGCAATGTTCCTTCTTGCAAACAGGGTGCTAAAACAGAGAGAAGAATCGTGAAGGTCAAATTCACACTATCTTTGGTCTTAACTATCATCATTCAGTAAACCCACCAAACGCGGTATCGTGTCTCCAAACAAAGATTTTCATACATCCAGTTTCAATATTGTTTGCTAGATGATTGTGTTCGCCACTGTGAATCCTAAACTACGTTACTTTAAATCATAACAATGTCAGGATATTACATAAATTGTCCATAATCAGAATCATATTGGCCCATAGAAAGAACTACAAACTAATCATCTTTTATCCCTAAACACATTAATTAGATAATCTATTTCAAAACGTGATCCCAAACACCACTTTTAAAGAAGTGCAAATCAATGTTAAGCAAACAAATATCCTGCTAATGCAATAATCAAAACAGTCAATTATCAGATTATTGAAATAATTAGACCTTAGGTTGACGATTATATGGTGTTTGGGATTGTGCACTGAAGTACATCATCTGATTATTGTATGAGCAAATCAATACAGTAATACATTTAGAAAATCATTTGAAAAGAAGCGATTACTTGCGTTATCTAATACAAAACTAAATTCAATAGAAAAAGGTCAAAGCCTAATTTCTAAAAATATAGTTCTGCAAATGCACAATGTGTTCTTAAAACGTGATCCCAAACACCCCCGTTAAATTTCACTATATAATGATCTTATCACAGTATACACACCCAAACGCCCCTAAACTGTGAAGCATTTCTTGGCATACCAAGTAAATCTCTTCATTGGTGGCTAAATTATTAAACTTTATTGTAGAGCAAAGTATAAGCATACTCGGTTATATCATATTATCAATTAATGAGATAAACCTATATCATTGCATAGGAGAAATGAAAACTTACACTTTACTAAAGAGATACATGCTTGCAGTGAAAGGCCTGAAATAAGCACACATGGATAAACCATTAGCAAAGTTATAGAGATCTTATTATTTTCATAGTTGCATAAGTACGCTAATAACTAAAACATCAAGAATTCTTGCATTTTAACATAATGGTCATGCTTACCCAAGCATCCTCAGCTAAGGTCTTCGAAAGTTCATAAAAAACCTAAAAAACATAAAACCTTTTAGTAAGCCGAACAAAGTAAGGTTATAAACTCAAAAATAAGAAAAAATCATCACCCCAAACTTCACATGCCCATAAATCCATGTTTCAGATGCGGTCGTAGAACCTGCTGAGCTAAGTAATTCGCGCGATCAACCATTTCTGTGCAACAAAATAACGTATATCAAAGTTCACTACAACCAAATTAAAAACACCAAATTGAAGGTGAATTCAATTAAAAAAATCTAACCTTTCACAACCGAGGAATGAGCTGATGCAATATCGTAAGGATGTGAAAATACAATCTGGTACTTTTCTGAGGTTGATTTATGAATGGTTGTATTTGTTGAAACTAACTATTACAGTTTCTATATCATGGACATGAGCTCATTATTGATTCTAGATATATATTTTTTGTACCATGGACATGAGCTCATTATGGTGCCATACTTTCATATTACAGTTTGTGTTCACTAATAGTCGAACACGCCTATTTTTTAGTTCTAAATCCTGAGAAATATAACTCACACAGATGATTAGTGGGTTCATCGAGCAGCAAGATGGCATCTTTCCATCTCATATAGACTTGCACACAATACTTTATTGCTTTGGCCTTGTTCTGTCAAATTAAAGGGAAAGAAAAATGAACTTTTTGGTTACATATAATAATTGTAATCAGCTTATTACATAAACATGGATCTATACCTCTAGTTTGCATGCATATTTTGATGTTTCAAAACAATTTAGTGATGAATGTATAGATAACCCATTTGCATACTAGCGCGATAAAGTTTGTTTGATAAAGCAAATATGGAAGTTCAATGACACACTGAAAGTAAAGCCAGCAAGGTAGATAATGTATGCTAATGGACAATTAATTAGTATTGAACTATTGGTGGACACATATGGTTATAGCATGCTATGAGAAGAAAAACATCATCACATAACCAATAGTGCCAGATTCATCTTAACGGTATAAAAACATAAGTTACTCTTTAGGTTGTATTGCTTACAAAATTCCTTCTGCAGATCCAATAGCAATACTCATTCATTGATTTCAATGAAGAAGGCACTCATGAGCTATTAAAAATGCGAGTTGTTAATACTAATATTTTACTAAAACTAGTAAGCATCAAATTAACACTGCAGCTAAGAGAGACAAACAGGTTGCGTGATATGAAAATCATACCTCTAGCTGAGCAGTAACAGAATCCTGCTGATTCACTGGAGCTAGCAGAAAAACACTTGTATCCGACCTATGTCCCATTCTTGCGAACGGATTGTGAGTCATTAACTACATGTACCTATTATACGGTAATCCTCTCACCTAAATCACACACACAATAGAAATCAATAAACACTTCAATAATTAAATAAGACATTAACATTTCACTTAACCTTAACTTCATCTCTTCACATAGAACCACTGTAATTTCAATTAAGTTTTTTTAATCAACCACGAAAATTACATGTTGAACCTAAGACCTTGATAGATCTTTGAGCACTCGTGGATCATTAGTTATGTCTATGTTATCACAAACACACTAAAAGAAAATCTCTATAACTTGTATTCTGAAGCGGAAAATAAACACAAGTATAAACAATGATAACTAAGAATACTTGATCCTCTATGGATCTTTAATAATACTGAAAGTGTTTTCTAAAACGTGTACACAATACATAATTGTGTGTTCCTTTTAAAGCCAAGGAACCCTAAACCATTTCACAAGAAACGTATCTTCTAAAAACTTCAAAAGATATGCATTATCACTTCCTAAATAAACTCATGCATATCCTAACTAAATTACATAATACACGGAATATCTATATCCGCATAAACAAACTATGCTGAAACTAGTCTTCAGCAGTTACACTGCTTCAGCAGGAACCAACTCTTCAGCAGGAACCATCAGCAGTATCTTCAGCAAAATTCTCTATTCAGCAGAATTCCCAACAATCCTCCCCTAATCTTGAATTTGACATGGTTAAGTTCAAGATTCTTGATAGATCTTTAAAGTTACAAACCAAGAGGATTGAAGTCAAACATCATTAGCAAAGAATCTTCATCAGCAGGATCTCTATGATCAACACAAACGTGAAAACTCCATTCTTTGCAGCAACAAATGACCAAATGTACATCAAAACAGATTAGTTTCATACTATTCTCATCACATCCAGGTGTGTTAACTCCTGTGAGAGGTGAATCATTGAAAATAATAGATTTGATGTCTCTTTACCAATAGCCATCACTACTGGAGTAGCCAAATGTTTAAGTTCGAAAAATATGGTACACTGATGACCATATGATTTTTAGCAAATCATCAGCTATAAACGGATTTGAGGTGTCTTTACCTGTAGCTGTTTGCTCAGGACTAGTCAATTATTTTGTTGATTTAATCACCTTGGTAAATTGAATACCAAATATGGTTTTCCACTGCCTTTACCACAAGCCATACACTTATGGGCTAGCCAATTATTGGGAATCCATAAGGAAAAATCCATGGTCAATTGACAACCATCCAACTCTCAGCTGTTAAGCATGGGTGACTTGAGTACCCAATAGGTTTTCGCAAACTATTACAGCTATCAACAGATTTGACATGTCTTTACCAAACCTGTACCCTTTGGACTAGCCAACTTTTTGATGGAATAGTCAACATCAGGTAAGTTGATAACCATAGAAGGTGTGAAAAGAATCAACACCATAACCTGCATATAACATACACAAGACTATACAAATCTGTTAGTTTTTTTTCCTTTTAACTAAGAAAATAATAAGAAATGAAGAAATATATAACAAAATACCATCAAGCAGCTCTGGGAATCCTGATCCTGATCTTAAACAAATGAACCAAAGATTCAGCAAACAATCTAGCATTCCCAACTGGATCAGGAGGAATCTCCAACTTCTGTTGAAGCATTTTCTCCATGAGAGGCACAGTCAGAGGATAATTCTTCTCAAGAAACATGATTACCCTGATTCCAGATGTAGTCTCTAAGACATGAACATAAGGCATAGGATAAAATTTCCAACTTTGTACTTTCCACCTCTGATTGTTCTTCCATACTTCATAACCAGCACCATTTGGAGTACTAGAATCCATGAGCACTTGAAGATCCCCCAATAGGTATAATCTTGCACCTTCAGGAGTATGAGTAGCATAATACTTATTGACCAACTCATTGAGAGTGACTAAGTCCTGATGATCCATAAGATGTAGAATTTCTTGTAGAAATGTGAAGGACAGAGATGCTTTATCAAGCCTATAAATAGTGTTGATCTATCCATTCTTAGATAAATCCCATCTAATCAAAACACTTCTAAAGCCTTCTGGCCAATCATTAGGAGATCCTTCTTTGATAAAAGAAGAATCAGCAGCATTTACATCAACTACTCTATGCACTTGAGGAGGGTGTGAAACCTTTATTCTAGCCATTCTTTTGGCTCTCCTACCAGGAATATATATAGCAGCACGTGGAGAAGAAGGTTCTTCAGTAGTTATCTCCTCAGCAGATACATCTTCTGCAGCATGTGTTTCCACTTATGGAAGATCGGAACATCAGTAGAATCTCGAACAAAAGAATGATCTAGTGTAGCAGATGCAGCTTGAGCATCCATCTCCATTCTTACTTGTTTAGCTCTAGCAGCTGCAAGCTCTACTTCTCTCTCTTTGAGCTCATGAAATCTTGCCATTTCAGCTTGTTGATCATCATGTAACCTCTTTGTAGCCTCTTCATCCAATCTCTCCTCTTCCATTTGTCTTCTTGTTCTTTTTTAGAAGGAAGATCTGCTGCTTTAACTTTGGCTTTGCCTTTATCAATAACAGATGAAACACCAGCAGTTGTTGGATCAGCAAAAGTAGATACACTAGGTAAAGGTGCTTGATCAATAGTAGGAACACCCATATCAAGAGTATGAACAACATCAGCCAAAAAGGATAGAGATACAGCAGGCACATTAGTAGAAACAACTTCATCAATTTTGACTCTCTTAGAATATGGTTCTGCATCAACAGCAAGTAGAGTAGGAACAAGCTTAGGAGTACTCATTCCATCCTTTTCACATCTGGTCTTGATTCTATCATACTGATGAACCAATTGTTCATCTGAAAGAGACCAAACTTGTTTTCGAGTCCAAGCACTATTATAAAGTGCACTGCTTTGACTTTTCACATAATTTCTCATAAAAGTCCTCTGCTGTCCTTGAGTCATTGGTTTATCCCTCTTTGCTTTGGCAATCTTCTCATCTGCTTCTTTCTTCCTTTGTTTCATTATCTCAACTATTCCATAAACCCAATCATCTTTACTGACATCCTTTCCAAGAATATCTGTAGCCAAACCAGGAGTAGAAATCACTTGTTCTCCAATATGCATCCAATCTGCTTCTTCAAAATTTAGAATTGCAGTATCCAATTCTCTTTGCCTTTCAAGAGGCAAAGTAGATATATATTTGTTTGTGGCAGATTGGAACTCTGAGTCATATTTAGCTTGTTCTTCCTTTCACAATTCTGTGCTTTTCTTATGATCTTCCCATTCTTTCAAAAGTCTTTCTTGCTCAAGTCTTTCTTCTTCTGAGATAAGATCAGTAGCACTCACTTCATTAGCTTCAGCTGGATCATCATGAGGAATGACTAACTCCTCTAAAGGATCAGCAGATACATCTTGAAGATCTAAATCAATTAGAGTGTCAGCAGATCCTGTAGAATGAGGAGTTACAAGTGTGTCTTCATGAGAAACTTGTTCAGGAATAGATGGATCAATGCTAGGTGAATTCTCATACTCTTTACCAGCTACAAAGAATAAATCTACTGATGTGTGAACCCCTTCAGTAGTCTTCTCAGCAACAACATCAATGATTGGTTCATTATCGTGAAGAGTATCACCAGCATCTTTCATCTGAATCTCATCATCATTGGACACCTTAGAAGATTCAGCAGTCTTCTTTGCCAAATACTATCTTCTACTTCTTCTGCTGAACTGAATTGGCTTCTTAAGTTTTGAAGATTCAGCAACTTTGGGAGAAGAAGCATGAGTCTGTTGAGCAACTTCAACCAAGATCTCAAGTGAATCTATATTCCTATCCTCATTTACTTCATCAGCATCAATCACAACCTTTCTTTTCTTTTGCTGATCAAGTTGAGTTTCTAACTCATGAACCCTTTCTTTCAATAACTCAATCTCACCACCAAGAGAAGATTTGGTATCTGCAAGCTCTTTTTGAAGATCATCAGTCTTTTTAACATACCTGCAAAGCAAATCATATACAGATGTGAGAGTAATAGGGTCCTCAGCTCCACCAACAGATTGCTTAGTGGTCATGGGAGCTTCATTGAACCTGTCAGGAGAAACTGACATATGTATAACATTGGGAGAGCCTTCATCAATTTGCTCTCTTACAGGACTAGGTGTGGGTAGTCTAGTAATCTCAGGTTCAAGAGGTGTAGGTACTTGGGTACCAAGAGACTGAATTGTCTCCTCAACCTCAGGAACAGGCTCATCAGGAGCAACATGAGAAGGTGATGGAACAGGACTAGGTGACAGAGGTAAAGGGGAAGGTGGAGGCTGGTCAGGAAAAACATGTAATGCTTCAGCAGTTGTAGATGGCTCTCCATCATTTACCACTGATGGATTACCATCAGCAGAAACACCAGAAGATGATGGATTACCATCATCAGCAGCATTTTGAGAGGGTATATCACCAGTAGCATCACCCTCACCTGCATCATCATTGCCATGTGGTAACATAGCAGCTAACAAAGGGTGATGTACCCCATCATAGTTAGTTTGCATAGAGGCAAATAACTTAGAACTAAGACCCTTAATAGGAACATGGACTCTGTCTTGTGTGGTTATGTCTAAAATTATTTGTAGAAACCTAGGGTACATTAAAAACTTGTGCTTTTTCTTCTCAATATTTTCTAGCATATTATCAAAAATAAACTTTGAAAAATTATAAGTTAACCCTTTTGAAAGACAAACAATATGACAACCCAATTGGGTAGAGAATTGATCCCAGCCACCAGACTTGTTGCTGATACATTGGAGCAGTGTATGCACCAAAAACCTCCACTTGGGACAAAATTGATTCTTAAGCCACTTAGTTGTGTCAGTGCTTTGATAACCAGCTTCCCTCAACCCAGCAAGTATCTCTTCAGTGTCGGATTGAAAAACACCATTCTCATCATCCAAACGAAGCTTTGTCCTTATCAATGATTCAGTCATCACATACTCATTTCCATCAATAGTAGCTACAATCTCTGTGTCAGACCTTTTCCTAGCAGATGCCCAAAATTGCTTCACCATAGATTCATATATCACATTTGGAGAATGTGTTAAAGCATAATGAATCTTGGAATGTTGTAGAAACTCCACCATAGAATCATACAATTCATGATCTTTTGTCTTTTTCAGAAAAGCAACCTTGTTATGATCTTTCTTGAATTGAAGTGTTGCCATTTGAAGTATTTGTGAGAAACGATTATGAATTATGCTAAAGAATGATGGGTTTATATCGTTTGATGAGGGAATAAGTTAGTTTTGGGCGAAGATATGCGAAATAGGTTATAAATGGAAGTTGCCCAATCGTGGTCAAGAATATCGGAACAAATCGTTGATCGTATCTGACGTGTAAAGCGGCTTCATCCAATTTCAAAATTAACCCTTCAGCAGAAACGAAAGTCAATCTGCTAATGAACGGTCAATCAGTAGAATCCACTCAACAGTAAAAATATCTTCTGTAAATATCTTGAGTTTTACTGTGCCACCCAACTCGCATTAATTACCATCAAACCTTGACTTCGCCTATTTAATAACCCCCAAATCACACTTTTACAGATATCAATTACCCCCAATTCTTATCAAAACCCTAATTTCTCAATTAATCCCAATTATCCACCAAAATCATGTCTTCTAAACCAGAAATAATCGATCGAACCTCCTCCACTTCCTCCTCATCATCATCAAGTGATGGTTGGAGTGATTACTTTTCACCCGATGCACATCCAAAGAAGAAACCTGATGTGAAACTCCCAAGTCCCTCACCATCAGAGGATCCAACCAACATTCCCTCTGATTTAGATGATTCAGATGCTGAGAGAGAGCTAGAGAGAAGGTGGAATGCATTAGAGAGAGGTGAACCAAGCAATGCTCCCATTCCTGCTGAGAGACAATATGTCTCTCCCTTTATCTTTACTTCTGATGAAGAATCTTCAGAGGATGATGATGAAGATCCATCATTCCTTCCTCCTTCCACACCAGAGAGATCCCAACCAAGGCCAAGGAAGACTAATTCATCTCTTCCAACATCATGGGATGTGATGTTGGGTCTTCCTGCTCCAGGATCTGGTGCTTCATACCATGGACACATGGGAAAGGGCAAGGAGGCAGAGGTGTTGGGTAAAGGGAAAATGAAGGTGGAGTAGAAGATGATGTGATGTTGCCAAGGACCAAAGATGTAAAACTAGGTTCTTGAGCATCTTCTTGCCTTGGACTAAAGATATAAAACTAGGTTCTTGAGCATCTTCGTCGTCATCATCATCATTCCTTCCTTTCCATTTTCACCTACAGCTTCTTCATCGTTATGGTCATGCATATCCACTAGCCTTTTGTAATAGATGATAGGAGCTAGTATAAGTTTGGTAGACATAGTATAGGAATGGTCTTGTATTCCACTTTGAAGTTGATTGTAAGCTGTAAATTGTTTCTTGAATGAATGAACAACTTTTCTCATTTATCACCTCTTTAATTTTACTTTAGTAGAAGCAATGTGTTTCAGCATATATGACTCTTCAGTAGAAACAAACTCTCAGCATACATGACCACATTCCCATTGAAACAGTCTTGGTGAATTTCAACTTAACATCAGCAACTACTTATAAGGGCATTCTGCAAAAATAGACACAAAGTAGGAAACAAACCAAACAAAACTTACAAATACATTAGTTGGTTAGTGTTAGCAAACAAAACTATAAATAATATACAAAGTTACAACTGCAATCCTCCCCTGAGGTATATGCCTCCCCTCAAACTTTGTAGTCAAGGGTTAAGCATAAAAATATGGACAACTAAATGTTGAAACCTAGGTCCATCAAAAGCCTTAGTTAACAAATCTGCCACATTATCATCTGTGTGAATCTTTGCCACTTTAATCAAATGTTTTTCATATGCATCTCTGATAAAGTGGTGCCTGATTTCAATATGCTTAGTTCTATTATGAAAAACTGGATTTTTAACTATGTATATAGTGCTTTGATTATCAATGAAAATTGTGGTATTCATGAAATTAAACACATAATCCAGCAATTCATTCTGAATCCATAGAACCTGTCCACAACAATTAGCAGCAGTAACATACTCTGCTTCAGTGGTAGAGGTAGCAACAATGGTCTGTTTTTTGCATTGCCAAGAAATCAATCTTCTCCCAAGAAATTGGCAACCTCCAGTTGTGGATCTTTTATCCATATTTGCACCAGCATAGTTACTATCACTATATGCTTCCAACCTAAAAGGAGACTCTTTTGGGTACCAAAGACCTAAATTGGGTTGGCCTTTAAGGTACTTGAAGATCTTTTTAACATCATTCAAGTGGGAAGTAAGGGGAGTGACTTGGTGTCTAGAACAAGCACTCACAGCAAATGTAATGTCAGGCCTAGAAGCTGTCAAATACATCAATGAACCAATCATGGATCTGTATAAATGAACATTTACAGAAGGATCTGGTTCAAGATTATTCTTTGGTTTTGGTGCTTCATCGGGTGTAGTGGCAGTTCTGACATTCTCCATATCAAACTTCTTCAACATATCTCTTGCATATTTATCTTGAGTGATAAATATACCATCAGGTTTCTGCTGAACTTGTAAACCTAAAAAGAAAGTAAGCTCCCCCATGGCACTCATCTGAAACTCTCCCTTCATCAAGTCCTCAAACTCCCTGCACCATTCTTCTTTAGTGGAGCCAAAGATGATGTCATCCACATAAACTTGCACTAGAATGATATCCCTGGAGTCTTTCTTAAGAAAGAGTGTTTTGTTAATGGCACGTCTTCTGTAACCATGCTTCAGCAGAAATGCAGAAAGTCTAGCATACCAAGCTCTTGTTGCCTGATGTAGTCCATAGAGAGCTTTTACAACCTTGTAAACATGATGAGGATGATCTAGGTCTTCAAAACCCTTGAGTTGAGTTACATAAACCTCCTCTTCAATCTCACCATACAGAAAAGCACCTTTCACATCCATCTGATACACCATGAAACCCATATAAGATGCATAGGCCAAGAAGATTCTAATTGCTTCAACTCTAGCCACTGGTGCAAAGACTTCATCATAGTCAATGCCTTCCTCTTGCCTGAACCCCTGAGCCACTAATCTTGCTTTGTTTTTCACCACAATACCCCTTGCATCTCTTTTATTCTTCAAAATCCATTTTGTCCCAATTGCAAATTTTCCTTCAGGGAGAGGGACCAGTATCTAAACCTGCTGATTCTTAAATTGTAGCATCTCTTCTTGCATTGCTTCAAGCCAACTTAAATCAGCAAGTGCTTCAGGAACACTGGTTGCCTCCATTTGAGAAAGGAAGCAAGCAAACAAACAATGCTTAAAGTCTGTATGATTGTCCCTTTGTTGATTGTAGACATAGGAAATGAAAGCAACTGCACCATATTTAGTGTTTTCACAGTACTTCTAGTCCTAACAGGTGCTTGAGGATCTCCAATAACCTTTGATAGGGGATGCGCAATATTGATCCTTTTTGTTGTTGTGGGGTTGACATCAATGGTGGTGTCAAGATTGTTCATTGTGGGTCCAAACTCACTGTCATAGGAAGAGGAGTTGAAGATTCCAACTTTGGGTTGGTGATTACCAAGATCAGAAGGACTTGGAAATCTTGTATATGGTTTTCAAAAGTCTGTGGACACACTTGTAGAGATTGGAGATTGTGCAGTAGGACGATCAGCAGATTTGATCACATCAGCAGAAATAGGAGAGCCTTCAGGAGAACTGTCAGCAGAATCCTGGTTTCCACTGACTGCTTGTGCTGATTGTTTGAGTAAAGCCTCAGTCTCTTTTGCAAACTTCTCACCAAGCCTCTCAGCTTCCTGAGTGGCTGCATGTTCTTGCTTCTTGAATCTAGCAAGATCCTCTGCATAGTGTGACTTATCTTCATGCTCATCAACAGAATGATCACTTGCTAATGGGTTAGGAGGAAAAGAAGGTACAACAATGGTTTGTTCATCTTTCTCAGAGTCACTTTCTGAGTCATCATCCAGGGTACCTGTAGGGTTAGTAGGAGACTCTTTTGTACTTGCAGATTGGATAGAAACATGTCTAGTATAGCCCAATTGATCAGTCAAGTAATCCAGGTCAAAATACCAAGTATGACCTTGTCCTTGAACATTAGGCTGATCTTCTAGGTATCTCAGGTTTAGGGTCTCCTCAATCTTCTTAGCATGTAAATTGTAAACCCTATAGGCCACTCTAAGCTGAATAACCTACAATATACCCCTCATCAGCTTTTCCATCAAACTTTCCCAGTGAATCAGTAGTGTTCAAAATGGTCACTTCACAACCAAAAGGTTTAAGGTAATGAATGTCAGGAACTTTCCCAGTGAGAAGTTCATAAGGTGTCTTGCCATGAGGTCTAGTGATGGATACTCTGTTCAAAACATAACAAGCAGTGCTTACTGCTTCAGTCCAGAACATAGTGGGTAACTTAGAGTCTGCAAGCATGGATCTTGTTGCCTCTATTAAGGTCCTACTCTTTCTTTCAGCAACCCCATTTTTTTGTGGGGTCCTTGGAGTGCTGTAGTCCCTTTTTATCCCTTTAGACTTACAAAGTTCTATTAATATAACATTTTTGAACTCTGTCCCATTGTCACACCTAATGCCTTTAACCTTTTTATTTAGCTGGTTTTCAATAAGGGTAATGAATTCTTTTAAAATAGGAGATGTTTCATCTTTAGTTTTCAAAAAGAATACCCAGCAAAACCTGCTATAATCATCAGTGATTACCAGGCAGAAGTACTTATGATCAATACTTCTGATTGGAGTTGGACCAAATAGATCCATGTGCAGCAACTGAAGAGGTTCCGAGATGGTGCTCACAGACGTTATGGCTTTGTATGAGGCTCTGTTTTGCTTTCCTTTGTTGCAGGCAACACAATTATGTTCATTGGTGAAGACTTTTGAAGGAAGTCCTTGAACCAGACCAAGTTTAGAAAGCTTGTTAATGGTCTTGAAATTCACGTGAGCTATCCTCCTATGCGATCTTGTAAATTCATCCAGGGAAACTTTAGCCACCAAACATGTTAGATCACCTTCAGGTTGGACATTATTTAGATTGAATGTGTACAAATTGAAGGTTCTAGGAACTCTTAGCAGAATGGTTGTATCTTCTGGAAGTTTGAAGTCTTTTGAGAGCACAAGACATTCATCCTCAGAGAAGAAGACTTTATTCTTGGTGTCACAAATTTGTGATACTGAGAACAAATTGAAGTGTTGCAGTTCCTTCACATAATATACATTCTCAAAATCCAACAGAGGTGTTCTTATTGTGCCTTTCCCAGTGATTCTACCATCTCCTCCACCAAAAGTCACATTGCCTCCTCCTTCTATAGGTACAAAGTCATGCATCTTATCCTTGTTTCCTGACATGCTCCTAGAACAACCACTATCTACTATGCCTACTTATGTACTCTTCAGGGGATGATCCTACAACAACAACAAAATTATATACAAATGTTAGTATACTTTGGAGACTCAAGCCATTGTTGACTTGAGCCTGCCTTGTGGATCATAAGAGTTAGGCCATGTAGATGTATAAGATCCCCCATTGTTCTTGGGCCTGTATTGAAAATTAGGTCCCTTCTTAGTCCAAGAACAACCTGCTGAGGGCTTCACAGCAGTATCCCGATACCCTCCACCAACATACATAGAGTCAAAATGTCTAGGCCAATAACCATTCTGAAAATAAGAACTGGTTGGTCTTACATATGGTCTAGCAACAGATCTTCTCCAAGTAGAAGTTTTATCAGCAGAATTGTGTTTGCTAGTTTTATGAGTTGCTTGTGGAACAAACAATGGTATATCATTAACATTTTTCCACATTGGTCTAGGTTTCCTTTGACTAGCACATACACCCATTCTTTGCTCATGAAAATTATAATCCTTAATCAAATGAAATTTACTTCCACACACAAAGCATTTCTTCTTTTTAGAATATTTATTCAAAGTGAAAGATGTTCCATAACATGAAAAAGCATTCAAACCACAACCACTAATAGAATTGTTTTTTACAGAATTAAAAACATTGTTTTGCAAAGAATTAAATAACAAGTCTTCAGAGGAAACTGTCTTGGAATCAGCAGTAACTCTAACAGGCTTGTGGGGAGTCTTGGGTGAGGTCTTGGAAAGGTTTGACTTTTCACTTGAATCACAACTGGTATATGTAGTAGACCCTTGGTCAGAGGACTTGTCACTGTCAGAACAAGAGACAAAGTCAGTAGATTTAGAATCAGGGTCTGGCAAGTCACTTGACTTTTTGCCATAAATATGGTGTGATCCATCAAAGTCAACAGTTATGGAAAGGTCAGTGGGCATGTGTTCTCCTCTAATAGGTCCAGCTACAGCATGTAATTTACCTTCTTTTACATAGTTAGCTAATCCTGCTGGTGTAGATTTACCTAGGTCATTCCTAGCTTTTAAACCAACATACTTCTTAAATCCTAAACCTATTCCAGAGTTAACAGCCTGACTACCATAAAGTAAGCTAGCTAAGTTATCACCTGATATTAACCAATTTTTATGTCTAGCTACCTCCTCATCTAGTTTTTCTTTCAACACTAGATTTTCTGAAACTACATAAGCTTTCTCTTTCTCAATACGCCTTAAATCAATCTTAGCACATTCTAATTCACTTTCTAACACCCTTATCTTTTCTTCATAAGCAAGCTGATTCTTTTGAAACCATACTTTTTGTCTTTCTAAAGTTTTTAAAGCCTGTTTATAAGCCTCAACTTCTACATAGCATTCATTATATTTAGGTTTCAATTCATCATATGCTTCATTAAGTTCATTATATCTTACACTACAGCCAAAATCACAGTTATGTACCTCAGAGATGCCCATCAAGGCAACCTGATCATGCTTATCCTCTGTAGTGCAGCTTGCCAACATAGACACCTGCTCAGAACCAGAAGCTTCCTCCTCAGCAGGCTCATGAACCATCCAGTTGACATGTTCATCCACAGTGACAAAAGCTTTGGAAGTTCCAGCTTTAGAAGTTCCTGCTTCCGCTACACTCTGTTGATAGGAACCATATCTAACCTTATCACCAGGCTTTCTATCCTTGCATTCTCTTGAGAAGTGACCCATCTGACCACAAGTGTAGCACTTAACCTTTCTTCTGTCAAATCTTGCTTGATCTCTTCCCTTGAAACCAAACTTTCTCCCAGACTTATTCTCAAACCTTTTGATATTCAGAGAAATCATTGCCAACTGCCATTTCAAGTTCATCTCTTCCATATCCAGTGGATCCAACTGTTCAAAATCCTCATAAGCTAGATGTTGCTGATGTTCATATTCAGCAACAAAAGAGTGAAGTACCTCTTCCATTATATTACTGGATTTTGGTTGAGGAGTTGATTTAGTGATGATGTGGGAAGATGATGCTGAGGAATATGGGCTTGAGGCATGATGCACCTGACTGGATGTGGTGCTAACAAAGGCTGAGTGAGTGGATGTACGAATGGGACTTCTAACATCAGGCTCAAGAGATTTAAGTCTGTTATAGAGGTCATCAAAAGAGAGCATATCCAATCCACCCTTAGCTTTGAGTGCAATGCTTACTTGCAACCAAGATGGTGGCAAAGATCTTAGGAACTTAGCATTGAAGTCCTCATTGTCTGGTCTAACCTTCAGCTGATTTAGTTGACTCAAAATCCTATGGAACCTGTCATAACCTTTGTGAATTCCTTCTTCCTCAGAGATTTGAAACTCTTGAAACTGTTGTTTCAGCATGGATTTCTTCATCCTCCTTGACTCCTCATTCCCACCAAATCTAGCCTTGAATGCCATCCAAATGTTCTTAGCATCTTCCATGAAGTGAAAGTCACCCATGTGGTCATCTGGTATAGCCTGAAGGAGAATAGTTCTGACTTTATTCTCCCTCTGAACAGCTAGAACCTCTTCAGCAGTTTTAGGACCCATGATGGTAACCACCCCATCAGCATCTTTGATGTGTTTCTTTAAGTTGTTACCCTTATGGACAACTTCCCAAAGATTCCAATCAATATTTGTGATCCAGTTTTGCATCTTCATAGACCACAATTCATACTCCTCTGCATTCTTAAGGTATGGGAATTTGGCATTACTGTTTGTGAGAGTGAGTTGTTGGAAAGATGTGGTGTTTTGGTTTTGAGTAGCATCAGATTCATCATCTGTTCCAAGCATTGTTTTTGGTTGTTTTTGATTGAGAGGGTGTAAGATTGATGTTTCTTAGTATCACAGAGACTCTCCCGAGGCTCTGATGCCACTTTTTGAACCTAAGACCTTGATAGATCTTTGAGCACTCGTGGATCGTTAGTTATGTCTATGTAATCACAAACACACTAAAAGAAAATCTCTATAACTTGTATTCTGAAGCGGAAAATAAACACAAGTATAAACAATGATAACTAAGAATACTTGATCCTCCATGGATCTTTTAATAATACTGAAAGTGTTTTCTAAAACGTGTACACAATACATAATTGTGTGTTCCTTTTATAGCCAAGGAACCCTAAACCGTTTCACAAGAAACGTATCTTCTAAAAACTTCAAAAGATATGCATTATCACTTCCAAAATAAACTCATGCATATCCTAACTAAATTACATAATACACGGAATATCTATATCCGCAGAAACAAACTATGCTGAAACTAGTCTTCAGCAGTTACACTGTTTCAGCAGGAACCAACTCTTCAGCAGGAACCATCAACAGTATCTTCAGCAGAATTCTCTATTCAGCAGAATTCCCAACATTACATCAGAGATTGTCATTATAATTAAGATACAAAATATACAATATTTTAATGAAAAGGCACATTCAATCATAATGAAACATATATGTAGCAGCGATAAGGATAAATGATAAATGCATAAAATGAAATGATATTTGTTTTAGTATTGTGAATCACATATGGTGATGAAGATCCTCGATTCAAGTTGACTGGTTTGTGATTTAGGTTTTAGGATTACTGGAAAATGAAATAATATTTGTTTTGTGAATGAAACCTATTAAACGCTATGATAGACGTTTTGATTTTTGAATGAATGATTGATAGAATGATATGCTGACTTTTAGGGAAGTTACTGAGCTACTAAATTTTTGTTAATTTTGAATTTTGGTCAAACGTGCCTTAATTATAGTTAGCATTAAAACATGTCATTATTTTTTTTCAAATGTCTATAAAAAAAATGGCTTGCTCCACTGGTAGGCACACTTGTGTTTAGGAGTAGAGGTCATGCGTTCGAGTCCCATGAATGACCACGCTTTTTAAATTCCGAATTTTATTGCATGTAAAGTGCATCCCATGTAGGCAATCCAGTAGGCAATGACATGGCATTCCCTCGCTTAGGTGTCGCTTCCATGGTAGGCTATTATATAGTGGAGGATATATACATAGTATAATAGTAATTCCATATAATTAATATATATATATATATATATATATATATATATATATATATATATATATATATATATATATATATATATATATATATATATATATATATATATATCGGTGTCATTACAAGATGTCAGGTCGCAAGTGAGAGTTACCGGTGTTAACCTCATTGGGTGGCATCCAAGAGTGATCAATGGTGATACCAAGTGACAAAATATACGGTGACCAAGATGTTTCAGGTGTCAAACAAACGGTGTCTCATATAAAAATTTAAATTAGCCCGCAAAATTGGCTTTGATTATAATAGTCTCGATAATTAGCATTAATAAATGACCTGGGATTTTACGGAGTATTATAGTACCCACCCGTTAGATTGGATTCGTCCCGGAATCCAGAGTTGAATCGGTGCTCGGGGTTGTCTTGTCGAATAGTTGTGGGTATTTTGCACGAATTTGATCCTCGTGCTCCCAAGTGAACTCGGGTCCTCTATTAGAGTTCCATCTGACCTTAACAATGGGAATGCGACTATGCTTAAGTCGTTTGACCTCCTGATCCATAATCTCGATGGGTTCCTCAACAATGTTTAACTTATCGTCGATTTTGATCTCTTTCAACGAAATCACGAGGGTTTCATGCGATAAACACTTTTTCAAATTTGACACGTGGAAGGTGTTTTGTACTCTGCTGAGCTCCTCAGGGATTTCGAGTTTGTATGCCACATGACCGATCCTTTCAATGATTTCGAAGGGTCCAACTTGAAACTTTCCACGTTTTCCAAACCTTATCATCCCTTTCCAAGGTGATACCTATAGCATGACCCTGTCTCCAACTTGAAACTCCATTGGTTTCCTTCTCACATCAGCATAGCTCTTTTGCCAATCCCTGGCGGCTTGCAATCATTGTCTAATCTTTACTATCTTCTCAGTGGTTTCAAGAATCAACTCGAGACCTGAGAGTTGTACATCTCCAATCTCAGCCAAACAAACTGGTGATCGACACTTTCTTCCATAAAGTGCTTCAAACGGTGCGGCCTTGATACTGGCGTGATAACTGTTATTATATGAGAATTCTGCTAATGGTAGGTGCTTATCCCAGCCTTTTCCAAAATCGATCACACATGCCCGAAGCATGTCCTCTAGGGTTTGAATAGTCCTTTCACTTTGATCATCAGTCTGTGGATGGTAAGCGGTACTCATATCTAACTTAGTTCCCAAGGCTTTCTGTAAAGATTGCCAAAAGTTAGATGTGAAACAGCTGTCTCAGTCTGAGATAATAGAAATCGGCACTCCATGCCGTGAAACTATCTCCTTTAAGTATAAATGTGCAAGAGTGTCCATATCATCAGTCTCTTTGATTGGCAAGAAGTGCGCTGACTTCGTGAGACGATCGATAATGACCCAAATAGTGTCAAATCCACTCGATGTCTTGGGTAATTTCATAATGAAGTCCATTGTAAATCTCTTCCATTTCCACATTGGTAGCTCTGGTTGAATCAAAAGACCGGATGGTTTTTGATGCTCATCCTTTACTCTTGAGCTGGTCAAACATTTACTGACATACTCTGCAATGTCAGCCTTCATGTTTGGTGTAACAATTCGCAATTTCAGGTTAACTTTTATTCCCGAAAATTTCACTATTCAGTTTTTACTATTCAGTTTTTACTATTCACTTTTACTATTCACATCCAAAATTTTTATTTCATATTCTCGTAAGTTAAACTATTTTAACGATAATCCGAGAGTTTGACGCTAGTCGGATCATTTCTGCAAAAATCACAAAGCCGTGTCCGAGATTTACTTTTAGGTTTAAACGTCATTCTAGCATCCCGATATGTCCATAAAACATTATAAACAATAGAAATATGATTTTCTCTCATTTTAGGACAATTCCAAAAGTTTTGGAATTTTACGTTTTTCAGTTCAGCGTTTTACGCGAATTACGCGTTTTAGACCCGTGTTTCCAGTTTTTAGCAGGGTTTTAGCACCCAATAGAACCTACCACTCATTTTATATTTTATTATGGAGTATATTGATAAGTTATAGCATATTTATAAGTTTCATATATTTAGGATACCCGGTTTTATGTTTCATGGCCTAAAAACTTACGGTTAGCAATTTACGGGTCCAAAACTAGCTACATAAGTAGGATAATACCAAGTTTTTGCATCTAGTCATCCTATCCACCATATGGCCGACTATAAGGAGGCTTCACCATGCCTTGGTGGCTTATGATAAGCCTTGGACTTTAGGATACATGTATATGTGTTAAACTTGGTCACCAAGTTTTAGGAAAATATCCTAAATACTTGCACCTCCTTAAGACACCTTCCTAGACACCTTCCTAAACTCCTCTTCATGCTATAAATACAAGCTCATTTCCTTCCTTTCTCATCACTAAAAACTCCACACAACAAATCCCTAGCACCATGATCCTTTGATCTTCAAACTATAAGTTACACATAAGAGTTCAAGGTCTTTGTATTCTCTACCTAGTTCTTAAGTTTGTTTGGTGATTCCATGGTTGATTTAGGAGCTACACAAGGTTACTAGGGCTGAAGTTAAATGATTTTCACAAGGGTTAGATCAAGGCTAGCAAGGGTTACAAGAGTTGTGGTAAAGGGTTTGCAAGCATAGGTTTAGTGTCCTAGTTCATACTTGACTTCCTTTCTTAAGAGAAAGCCAAAAAGTTGTAAGAAACCCTTATACACTCCTTGCTTAATTATCATTTTCATGCTCTTTGTGTTCCTTTCATACTATATATGTTCTTGTTATTGTGTTCATGATGTTCAAAAATGGATAAAACGAGTATTGGTATACATATGTTAACTTATGACAAGCAAACAAGCAAACTAGTGATTTTTATGAAAAACCACGACCACAATAGTATAACTTTGATATTTGACACTTACTTACTGTTAAAGAGGACTTAACAAGGAAAACATAGCAATTTGAATCACCCAAAACGAGTACACGAGTCAAAAGTTATGACCATTTGAAGTTAGCGAAACCAAAACGGCAAAACTGCCTAAATAGCATTCTGATCAAATTTTGATTTTGAAAGTCACCCTTCTGGTCCGATTCATCAAAAAGTTAAAACACGAAAGTTGTCCGGAACGACATTTTCGTTCAGGAACAAAGAAGCTCGAGCCCTGAAAACGCTTTCCGAGTGATAATTTTCTTCAAAATCTTATCAGCCCATTTTAGACCAAAGTCACTATATTATAGTTATGATTTACTAAGACCAAGAGGTCTAATGACCTAAAGCCGAGACCACAACCATGGCTAAAGCCAAGGTTGAGTCTTAAGACCATGGTAACAATGACCAAGGTCACGGCAAAGCCACGGCTAAAGACCATGTAACATTTCGAATAAAAAAAAACTTATATATATGTTATCAAATACTACAATAGTAGGGAGCCTCATGTGAGGAGTTCATTAAGTAAGCCGTCGAGACGAGTTGTGGATTTACGAATTAAAGTGTCCTGGCTCCTCGAACGTTTACTCCATGACTTCTGAATTATGTCGGCCCGAACGGTAGTAAGAGATATACAACCTATACATGTTTCATAGACCATTTATATTCAAAGACTTACACTATATACTAAGTACTACATCATGAACATTATGCAAGACATATATAGGCAATTCTTCGTATTCTTAGACGTTACTCCAAACCTAAGTCGCAACGTTCTATTATAGGCTGCTCTTAGAGACTTTCGCGATTCGACTACCACTTTCATTTCTTATTACATAAGCTTAAGGTGAGTCATAGCCCCTACTCTTTTCATACTTGTTTTAACTCTTGGGGGGGATACATGCTCAACTACTTGCTTACTTGTACAAATACTCAAAACATTTATACTTGATTGTTTTATACTTGATTATCTTATACTTGATTGCATTATACTTGATTTCATACATACATGACTGTCTTTTATCTTTGGGAAGTGGCTCCCAGTAAACTTATATCTTTGGGAAGTGGCTCCCAGTAAACCTTTATCTTTGGGAAGTGGCTCCCAGTTTTCTTTGGGAAGTGGCTCCCAGTTGTCTTTGGGAATTGGCTCCCAAGTGAGGTCTTCAGAGATGAAGTAGAGACTCACTACTAATTGCTTAATTGTTTTGATGAACTTATACATGTCTTATTCATACTATATGTTAGCAGTGGGTTGTGAACACACAGGTTGCAAGTCTCTTATGGCGGGATTTGCATCTGAGTGGATTCACAATGCCTTTGCTATGTGAACATTCTTTATAGGCTTTTCAACTGTTTTAAGACAAACTCTATGAACTCACCAACCATTGTGTTGACACTTTAGCATGTTTATCTCAGGTTAGTAAGGCGATAGCTAGTGCGTGGAACTTAGAGTCAAGCTGCATATTCTGAAGACTTACGCTTTTATCATTTACTATTCAAAACATTTTGTATACATTTATGTATCATACTTTGGAATCTCATGTTTGTAACTTTGAATTCATTAATCGAATGGTAACTTTTCAAAACGTCTCATTTAGAGTTCGTTTTCTATAACTTGTACTTTGTATTATGAAGTAGCACCCCTATGACACAGTCTTCCGCTGCGGTATTTTGGGGGTGTTACATTTGGCCACCAATACAACTTCTTAAGATCATGATACATTTTGTCTGATCCAGGATGGATGGAATATTTAGATTTATGAGACTCATGCATGATGAGGTCTCGTATTCCTCCATACAATCATATGGTTTCTTGACAAATCCATTCGTCCTTTCTGGCATGTCGTAAATTTTCTTGTGCGGTCTATTCTCTTCTTTAAGGGCTTCAGCTTGAACTTCAAGTATTTGAGACGGAAGTGGTGATCTGATTGTCATTCCTAACGATCTGGCTCTGAGGGGTTTAAGTCGTTCCTTTCGACTCAAGGCATCTGCTACAACATTTGCCTTCCCAGGGTGATAATGAATTTCACAATCATAATCACTTAATAACTCTAGCCATCGACGTTGCCTCATGTTCAACTCCTTTTGATCTAAAATGTGTTGAAGACTTTTGTGATCGGTGAAGACCTTACACTTGGTTCCGTATAGGTAGTGTCTCCATATCTTAAGAGCGAATACTACCGCTCCTAGTTCTAGATCATGAGTAGTATAGTTTTCCTCGTGAGGTTTAAGTTGTCTAGAAGCATAAGCGATTACTTTAAATCTTTGTATCAATACGGCACCCAAACCTTGGATGGATGCATCGCAATATACCACGAAATCCTCACTTCCTTCTGGTAATGCTAATATCGGTGCTTCACAAAGGTTCTGCTTCAAAACTGAAATTCCGATTCTTGCTCTTCTCCCCAATCAAACTTCTTCTTCTTCTGTGCTAACTCAGTCAAAGGCTTAGAAATCCTTGAAAAGCTTTCAATAAATCTCCGATAGTATCCGACAAGACCTAAAAATTGGCGTATCTTGGTAGGACTCGTAGGTGACGCCCAATTTTTAACAGCTTCGATCTTGGCGGGATCAACATGAATACCCTTACTGTCGATAACATGCCCAAGAAATTGTACTTTCTCGATCCAAAAATCACACTTGGAGAATTTGGCGTATAATTTCTCATCTCTGAGCAGTTTCAATATAGCCTTTAACTGTTCTGCGTGCTCTTCCTTACTACGTGAATAGATAAGGATATCATCGATGAATACAATCACAAACTTATCCAAATAGGGTTTGCACACTCGGTTCATTAAATCCATAAATACAGCGGGTGCATTTGTTTGACCGAATGGCATTACTTGGAATTCGTAGTGGTCGTATCTTGTTCTGAAAGCTGTCTTAGGGATGTCTTCTTCCCTAACTCTCAGTTGGTGATAACCCGATCTCAAATCAATCTTCGAGTAGACACTCGATCCTTGTAGTTGATCAAACAGATCGTCAATCCTTGGCAACATATATCGATTCTTCACCGTAAGTTTGTTCAACTCACGATAATCGATACACATCCTGAAGGTTCCATCCTTCTTTACAAACAACACGGGTACTCCCCATGGTGACGAACTTGGGCAAATAAATCCTTTATCTGACAATTCCTGCAATTGCTCAGATAATTCCTTCATTTCCGACGGTGCTAGCCTATATGGTGCTCCTGCTACGGGTGCTACTCCCAGCACCAAGTCAATTTAAAATTCCACTTGACGTGTTGGCGGAAGGCCAGGCAAGTCCTCAGGAAATACTTCCAGAAAGTCCCTGACTACTGGCACATCCTCAAGTCGCTTCTCCTCTGACTTTTTCTCGGTGACTTGAACCAAAAAAGCTTGACATCCTCGTTCGATGTACTTCACAACTTTGACACAAGAAATGATGCTTAAACGTGTTTTACTTCGCTCACCGCGAACAATAGTTTTGTCTTGAAAAGGGATGTGAACGACTTTCTCATCACAGATGATTTTAGCGCGGTTCTTGGATAGCCA
Source organism: Artemisia argyi (assembly GCA_030686995.1). Lineage (NCBI taxonomy): Eukaryota > Viridiplantae > Streptophyta > Magnoliopsida > Asterales > Asteraceae > Artemisia > Artemisia argyi. The sequence continues at coordinate 105,930,794 of CM060709.1, forward strand.
ATCCATTCATATAACGATGTTGAAACTACCAAGTCTAATAGGCATAAGGTCAATGACAAAATGTGTGTTTAGTAGGCGTAGGGTGCAACCCCGGAGTATGGTGTTAGTGCTCACTAGCTTTCCATCAGCTAGCTCAATTTCATATGAGGTGTCTAGTTTGGTTGGTGATATAAAGTAAAGGTGCAAGAGAATTAGATACGAAACTTTGATCGGCTCTGGAATCAAATAAAACTTTAATGAGGCGGTTGTTTAGAATGAACATACCCGTGACTACGTTCGGATCCTGCTGAGTGTTTCCTTCTCCCAGCACATACGCTCTTCCTCGTGCATTGTTGTCCTTGTTTGGGCACTGACGCCTGTAGTGTCCTTTCTCTCCACAAGCATGTCATACTACAGCCACGGGTTGCAAGTTAGCTCCTGTAGCTTTGCAATCTTGTGTCTTATGACTAGTCCTTGAACATTTTCCACACTTAGCATAGCAGAGTCCAGTGTGGTGCAACTTACACTTGTTGCAGAATGGGGCAGGTCCAACATACTCAGCATTCTTAACTGGTGCGGTGACATAAGCTCTTGCAGCTTCCTGTCGTCGGTTCTGTTGGTTGTGGTGGGTGTTTCTGTCAAGGTGATTGTTACGGTTGGGGTTACGGTTGTTGTTGCTGTTGTTGTTGTTTGTCTTCCGATCATCAAACTTCCTTTTGTGATCATTGTTTCCCTGAGTAGAGTTACGCTTAATCTCCCAGTCTAGCAGTCTTTGGGCAATAGTCATTGCTTCTTCCAACGATTGAGGCTTTGACGAGGTGACATTTCCCTCAATGCTGCTAGGTAGTCCCTCAATGTATCTTTCCAACAACTTTTCCAAATCGGGAACCTTCGAAGGGAAAAGTGTGACAAGCTCCTGAAATCTCCTATCATAAGCCCTGAGATCATTCCCTTTCACGACCAACAGGTGAAACACATCTTCTAGCTTCTTGATCTCTCCTCTTGGGCAGAACTTCTTCAACATCTTTTCCTTAAAGTCAGCCCAGGTGATCTGATAGGCTTCCTCCACACCTATCTTCTGAGCAGTTGCGTTCCACCAAGACAATGCGTCTTCCAACAATGTTCCAGTAGCAAACGAAACTCTGTTTTCTGCGGCCCAACCATTCCTCACAAACACAGTTTCGGTTCGCTCAAACCATCGAGCAAGTTCCGTTACTCATTTAGTACCCTTGAAATGAGATGGCTTACAAGCTATGAAGTCCTTATAGGTAAACTTCTGAGTCGCAGAGGACTCGCTTTCTGCAGTGGGTCGGTTGTTGCTACTTGATCGCGCCATTGTGGCAGCTTGCTCTTCCAGAGCTGCAGCAACGCTGTCGGCAACCAATTTCTTGATAGCAGCTTGAGTCATAGCAGGTGATGCGGTGGTAGTTGCAGTTTTCCTAGGGGCCATGATTCTATAAAATCGCAAATGTATAAGTATAAATCCCAAACATCAATCAATAAGAAGAGAAATAATGTAACCAAGCTCATAATAGTCGAGATCATCAAAAATACATCACAATTACACCATGACTACATACATCAACATAAACCATATCATTCATAAATAATCATCACGACATGTGACAACACACATTGAAATTATAATGAATCTCAATATGGGAGCATAACATAAGATCAAGCAACCAAAACATCATAAATCAATATCAGTACAGTACTGATGAGGCAAAAAATGAACCACTTTTAGGGGGTCATTTAAGCCCGGAATTGACTTTATTTGATCAAATATTGCCCTAAATCGTTCCTTTTGTGATTTTAGGTACTTTGGGAGTGAAATCTGGAAAAAGAAGCAATTCGGACGTTTTTGGAGCATAAAAGTGAAGAAAACGCCAAAGTCTTAATTTTCCTTGCTGGGAACAGTAGATGACGGCGTCAAGAAGGAATCCTTGACGGCGTCAAGAGCAATTTTCCATGACGATCCAGTACAGATTTGACGGCGTCACGAAGTAGGGCGTCAAGAGTAAAAGTCATGACGGCCTGGAAATGCTCAACACATGACGGCGTCAGAAGTAGATCAAGGCAGTCCGAGAAGAGTTTTGGCGGCGAGGTGACGGCGTCACAAGATTGGTCTTGACGCCGTCAGACCCTATTTCCTATATATAGTTTTCTAATTTTCACATTAAAAAGAGAGAAGTTTTGGAGAAACCCTAAGTACGAACTTGGTGCGAATTTTACAGGTTTTTCAAGGGTTCTAAGCCCTTGATACCTTTCATGTGTAATTGAGATACGTGTTCTTTTAATTCAATCAATATGTCTATGTGTTGGTTGTCTATATCTTGTTCTTGTCTTAATTCCATCATGCTAGGCTAGATCTATCTTGTGTTTGCTTGGATCTAATGAAACCTAGATGTTAATTATGTGTTGATTACTTGTTTATACTTGTCTTGGATGAATGATTTATATGTTAGGCTTAAGAAAACTGGCAGATCTCCAATTGGTAACATGCTTGAACGTCTTAGGAAACATGAACCGATGTGCACTAGGTCTTTATTGGTTGTATTTAATGCATGAGCCACTGTTTATAATCCCTATGGTTGTGCTGGGCATGGTATAGGAGGAGATAAGAGCTCATAGAATTGGGGAGTTAAGTGCGGCACCCCATGAATGGTATTAAGGAATACAATCCGTCATCCATGCAACTATAACAAGTAATTAACATGTAAAAGATGTCTAGGGAGTAGTGAAATCTAAGTAAACACATTTTCTCCACTTATTGCTCACAACTTTAGTATAATTTAGTTTATTTTCATTTCTAGTATTTTATTTTGATTGCATCTTTAGTATTGGGTTAGTTGACTAGCAACTAATTCCACCCAAATCCTTCAAACCCGAGATTTTTACTTGCTTTCTAAAAAATATAAAAATACAAAAAATAATCATCCCTCACCTTTAGAACTAGTATTTAGGTTTTCTAATCCTAGCGACATTATTCCTAGCCGAACGATCAATCCCCCGGTACTTGTCACTATACTATACTACAACGATCAGGTACACTGCCTGGTGGGGGTTGTAAGCTTCTCAAGATCCCTTGAGAGGTAAAGCCTGGTGCGATTCCCACGTATCAAGTACAATCATAACCAACACAAAGTTTTAATAATTTGAATTCATTGTTACAAAACAATAAGATACAAAATTATTAATGCCTCACAGGGCAAGTTAAGATGTCTCTGAATGTAATGATATGTCATAGATCTATGAAGCTCCAGGTGCGCCCCCTGATCTCCTCTCTAGCTCTCTAATGATCCTGATCATCTCCAACATCTCTAAATCTCTAGCTCTCTCTCTCTGGCCTAGACCTCCTCAATCGTGACTGACAGAGTATGGATAGTAGCACTAGATGCGGCCAGCTCCTGGGTCTAATGCTCCAGCATCTGTTGTGTGATGATCACATTCTCTCTCAGATCCTCCATCTCGTGTCTCTACCCATCTAGTCTATGGCCAAACTCAGTAATGATAGCCTGTGCCTCCTTGATCTCAGTACCCATCATCTCAAACAGAGTCTCCAGAGCTGTCCTATGCACAACGAGGTTCTCGACCTCCTCCTGCATAATCTCAATCCTCTCCAAGGATATATCCTCTATAACACTCAACAGCTCATCAAGACGATCCTCATGTCTAACCAATCTAGCAGCCAGTAAAGGGATGGTATGGTGTATCGGCTCCCCAGTAACCGGTAACACCGCTGAAGAGCCCTGTCCAAGCTCAGCAGCCCTAGGTGATCCCTCAATAAACCTCCAGCGACGAATGCACTCTAACAAGAACGACCATCGGCGGGCATCAACCAACCTATGAATGCTAGGTGAAGTAGTGGTTTTAGTAGGAACAGATGAAGGTGATGGAATAGGGGATGAAGCATGTCATGGTGTTGTCACGATAGTAGTCTGAGAGTAGAAGACCATAGGTGGTGGCATGGGTGGTAAAACCTCAGAAGAGTGGGGTGTGGTGTAAGTAGGCAGCATGTAAGGATGTAGCTCAGGTAATGGTGATACAGGTGATGGTGACAGAGATGGTGAAGGTGCGGGTGATAACACAGGTGTCAGCACAGGCACAAACACAGGTGGAAGCACAGGTGTGGGTGATGGCACAGATACAGGTATAGGTGGTGGAACAATAGAAGTAGGCAAGATACAGACTCGTTTCCGAGCCGTGCATTTGCGGGTGAAGCTATCATCATGGTATCGAAATAACTCTCCAAAAGGCTCAGGCTTAAAGGGCTCAAGGGTCCTCACTCGCTTGCATCGACGAGTCGGTACAGGCGGGGATGGTGGTGGAATAGATGCAGCAATGTCAGAAGTATCAGAGTCAGAAGACTCGTCATCAGCATCTGAACTGGAATGGTGACTAGCAGTTGGTGTAGGACGATCATCAGCCGCAAGAAACTGATGAGACGTGAGATACTTATCATACAGGTACTGATCATGTGTCATAGGTCCACAGACAGGATAGAAAAGAAGCTGTATAGCAAAAGAGTCAATGGGTGTCGAAGCAACCTCACCTTCCTAGAAGGGCTCAGTCTCTGCAGATGGGTCTCCAGATGGAACAGTAGGTGGAATGACAGGTGATAATGGTACATTGTCATGGGTATCAGGAGAATCATGGGTGTCTCGGGTGTCATGGGTGTCATAGTCAGATAGGTCAATGGTAGGGAAGGTAGATGATGCCGGCATGACGTCATCGTTGTCAGACAAGATAATAACCGGGGGCGACATGGTACTGTAATATCCCAAATTAATAGTAATATAAGTCATTTACTCTACATAATGCTACATGCACAGTGATCATCGTGACATAGTGAACTTAGTGCAATGGGTACTAAAATCAAACCTCAAAACATGACGTTGGCAAGCGCTGGCACGGAGGGCACTTCGGTGATAATTAGTTTGTTTAGAAATCTGGTGTCGTTATAGTCCAATGTTTTAAAAATCATTTGGTTCACTATAACCTTGGCTCTGATGCCAATCTGTAACAGCCCAAAAATTTGGTAAGCAGCGAAAGTCTAATCGGGGTCATTACAGTTTAGTACACAGTCATACTCATAGAAAACATTTCAAAAGATAGTTAATATCATTCCATAAAAACTCAAAGTAGTTAGAGTTACAAACATTTTCCAAATGTTAAATTGTTTCACAAAAGAAATGACGAGTTTGAAAAGAATGATATAGTTATTGAGATAAAAAGGGAGGTCCTGTGTGCCCTTTTGCCAGCTCCGTGCCATCATGCCTGCTAGTTACCTGAGATAAACATGCTAAAAAGTCAACACAACGGTTGAGTGAATCCATAGTAGTTAAAATTAGTAATAGTGTGAACACAAGTCAAGTATTTGAAATAAACAAGCCAAGATAGATCGGTCTTGACTAAACTGGTGTCATATTGCTCCTAAGCCTCATGAAACTCAAACCTTGACATCGTATCGAAATATCATAAAGATAAAGATTACCTACACCACAGGGGTGTAGATAACAAAGGGGCCCTCGATGATGGAAATGTACTCGGTTCCCATGTTACCTCGAATATAGCACACCTCCTGACAAATAATCACTTTGACAGAGATGGTCTACCATTCCAATAGATCTATTAGCTATATTCGCGCTCACTCGCAAGTGATTAAGGTTCGTGATATGAGGGACTTGTAGTACGGGTGTCAACTTAGGCAATATCAGATAGTGATAGCATACAGAAAATACTTGTGTTCGATTTATAGCATGTATCTCCCCACGGGGTTTAGAAATTGTTGGGAATAGACTTTATTATCTCAAGTGTCGGTCATTGAGTTTTGGTATAGGTTGCATTACTTAGTTTTAACATTAGTTATTTTATAAGTTTTGTAAGTTTTATGCTTGGTTTATAGGTTTGGATAAGTCTAAGGGCTAAGTATGTTATATTGTCTAAGTTTAGAGAAGCCCTAATCCTTTCCTATAAATAGCTATGTATAACCTCATTTTGAGGTTGGTTGGTTCACTAGTAATATTATTTGTCTCTTATTTTCATTAGGTGTTCCTTCCATTCTCTCTCTCTAATTACTTTCTCTCTCTAGAATTCTTAAGTGATTGTGTTGTGAAAATGGTGACCTAACAAGTGGTATCATTCGCCAAGGGATAATATAGGTTGATTTAGGTTTGATTTGGTAGTAAAAAACTTAGTTTTGTTGTGTATATGTGGTATAATAGTACTGTTCATCGCCTGAGTTTTTCGAGTTAGGATTGGTCAGTTCTTCGAGTTAGGGGTGTATTTTACTTATCGAGTTAGGTTTCATATTCTTAGCGAGTTAGGGGTTAATTTTAACTTATCGAGTTTGGTTTCATATTCCTATCGAGTTAGGTATTAATTTTAACTTATCGAGTTTGATTTCTTGGCGATTTAGCCTTCATTTCCTAATCGTTTATCGAGTTAGGCGTATTGTGACTTTAACTAAGGGGAAACTCTGCCCAACTCAAGTCTCTTTACTGAGTTAGGAATTCCAAGATCTTACCGAGTTAGACATTTACTTAACTTACCGAGTTAGAAACCTAAGTGAACTTATCGAGTTAGAAACCTAAGTGAACATACCGAGTTTGAAACCTATGTGAACATACCGAGTTTGAAGACTAAGTGAACATACCGAGTTTGAAGATTAGTGGACCATACCGAGTTTGGAACAACATCTTGACATACCGAGTTTGATATCAAATTTTTCAAATCTAATAACAACCTTTATTTATCTTTAACGATCTAAGTTTACCATAATCACGAAAAATGTCTCAACCACCTAATTACTACTTCCCTCATCCTCAGCAACAGCAACATCAGCAGTATCAGCAACAACAATACCATCAGCAACAACCGTATCAACAACCTTCACAATCACACGTTCAACAAAAACCGTTTAATCCACTACATCATTACCTAATGATGCAACAACATCAAATCATTCATCAACAACAACCATATCAAATGCCACAACAAAACACTCAGTTTTCCTCCAAACAACCTCACTGGTTTGACAGAATGTGTGAAGTTATTACAACTCAACAATCCCGACATGAGGCAGGATCACTTGAAACACCTCCAATGCTAACACCTGGGAACTATGTTCAATGGTCAAGTCGATTCTTATGATTTCTTGAACTAAAGAAACCTCATGGGAAATTCTTGAAGCAAGTGATACTTGAAGGACCATTTGAGTGGCCAACAAGATTTGACGTTGGTGATCCAAATGCTGATCCTCCACGTCCCCCTGGTGATAGACCTCTTCCAGAATCTGCACTCACAGAAGAACAGAAATTACATCGTGAAGCTGATGAGTACGCAATGGATTATATACTTCAAGGAATACCTAATCCAATTTATCGAAGTGTCGATGCTCAGAAAACAGCCAAAGCTATGTGGGAACATGTTCATCTCCTTATGGAAGGCACTCAATTGAACAAAGATGATATGGAATCCAAACTCTACATGGAATACACTGACATCACAATTGAACCAGGAGAGTCACTCGAATCCTACTATCATCGTTTCACAAATGTGGTCAACGATCTGGAACGTCACAAAATCACAGTACCAAGGATTGCAGTCAACTCCAAATTCGTTGGTAGTCTTGGCCCGGATTGGCATAAATATGTGACATTTGTTCGTCAAACAAAAAATCTTCATGATGCTCCATATGGTTTGTTGTATGATTTTCTGAAACACCATGAACCTGAAGTGGAAAAAGATAGAGCTCTACGAGGAGGATACACACCAACACCAACACCAAATTCTTTGGCACTCGTAGCTCAATCTCCCTATGCTCCACCACCAATGTCAAACCATGCATATGTTCAAGAGCAGAACTACTTCAGTTATCCACAATCTTCGACCTCGAACCAAATGGTCCCTTATGATTCATCTCCACAGAATGCTTCCACTCAACTTGTTCCATTAAACAACAATGATGCTATGTATTACTCAAACTCCAATGACGATGACGATGATGACTTTAACACGTTGAATCAGGGACTTGCTCTTATTGCTCGTGCTTTTAGCAAATTCTCCAACAAAACAAACAACCGTCAACGTTCATCTTCTAACACAAGGAATCAAGCTGTTGTCAATGATGGAAGGGTGGAAATTCAGAATCGTAACTTTGGTCGATCTGGTTCAGGAAGTTCTTCAGGAAATTTTGGGAATGGTCAGAGGTTTAATAACAATGGAGGATTCAGAAACAACTCAGGCTCTTCTCAGCAAAGGTCTGAACTAGTTGCAACTAGGAACTCCAACTCAGGGAATGCAGTGTGGTGTTATAACTGTAATGAACAAGGTCATATAGCGACTGCATGTCCTAAACCGAGAACTCGGGGTAGTAAGTTTCACAAGCAGGCATTACTCATGGCTCTTCAAGATGAAAAAGATGGACATTTCCCTGAACAGGACAACAACTTTATGGCAAATGTGAACAATGACGATGACATGGAAGATCTAGAAGCCAATGCAGCTGTGATGCTTATGGCCAACATGCAGGAACTTAAGCTTAATGATACAAGTCCAGTGTACGACACTGACGGCTTGTCTCAGGTACATGACCTCAATGCATGCTTTATAAATGATATAGTCTCACCTTCTGCTTATGAATCAGATATGGCGCAAGTTGTTCCATTTGAATCATCTTCATCTTCTCAAACAGATGAACAAATAAACACAGTTGTCATATTTGATGATGACACAGTTGTTTCATTTGATAATCCTATTGAGAATGATAAACATGATCATTTAGAACAACATGAACCATCATTTGATCCAGACCCTGACCTCATATTGGTAGCTAAACAACTGAGTGCACAACTGAATGCTCAACAATTGCAAATCAAAAAATGCAACGAGATAAACAAAGCTTTAAAAGACAAAAATGCGTCACTTGCACGAGATATTGAGTGCTATAAAATTCAGCTTTCAAATCAGGAAGACAAGATTAAACATACAAAAAGTTTTGAAAAGGCTTTTCAAGATTCTCTTAACAAAGAGCAAGATCTTCAACACAAAATGCAAGATTTAATTGAGTCAAACGGAAAGTTGATTTCTAAACTTGAAAGTGAAAAGTGTGAACTAAAAATGCAAGTTCAACGTCTTCAAACAATACTTTCAAAAACAGAAACAGAATTGTCAAGTTGTAAAAAGGAGTTTTGTGAACATAAAATACGAAAAAGGAAGTTTATAAACGACTTACTTGGTGAGATTGTTGATCTTGAAAAACAACTCAAAGAATTTCGTAACATTATTTACAAACACGGGAACTCTGTCACAACAATACAGAAATTTTCTTTAAAACCGAGACCCGATAAAGGATTTGCACTTTGCGATTTCAAATCAATGTTTCTTCACAAAGCATTCAAATAAAATCCTAAGATTTATAGTATAGACCACATGCTTGATAATACGATTGTGCGTGTTGTTGTTTTTGATACTGAGGAAGAAGAAGAACTTGAAGACGAGAGTCGATCAAAAATGAGTTATGTTCAATATTGGACACCATATGACTATTCAAAAGCTCCACCTCTTTCTAAATCTTTTGTGACTCAAAAGGAATTACCTGAGAAATCATGGTTTGTCGAAGAGTCATATGTTTCATCCTCTAATGCGGCCCCTGTCCAAACTGTAGCACAAATAAATGGTCCTTTACCATCATCCGGTGAACTTACACCATTACCAAAAACTTGTCGTGTCTTAAACTATTTCAAAACGTTTATGGAAGACATCGAAATTTTGGAGGAAACAATTGCACGTAATTCTGAAATAAAAATTGAAACTTTTCAATCCGCTTATGAGCGAGAAAAGAGAGATATTTTTCAAAAACAAATGTTGCCAATTGTCAAACACCTCCGTCTCTGTGCTACACGTTGGGATCAGGAACTTCAAAACGAGGTCAAAAACATGATAAATGTTTTCAACTCTACTGAAAATGAGATTTTGGTTCAAGAGCAAAGAAATAGAGTTTTAAAAAATGATGCTGATCGACTCTTGGAACAAGTTCTCAGTGCTGATATTTTGTCTGTTATCATGAATGATCTCTATAAATCTGGTACTTCTATGCTTGTGGATGATCTTTGTGTGGATAATAACTTGTTGAACGTGGAATTAGAGACACTTAAACATGAGAATGACAAGCAGAGAATAAAGAATGATGATGTGACAAAACAGTTTTCAAAAGAAATTTGTCAACTCAAACAAAGGCTTGAATGGTGTCAAGCTCAAAGTCTTAAAACGGAGTTGAAACTTCAAAATCAACATATTTCAAATTCTTGTCAGCTTTGCAAAAACAATGAGTCTTTCAAAAGTTTGTGTCTCAAATACGAGAAAGAAATTGCGGATTTAAAAATTGAAAATGACGCATATCAACAAAACCACGCAGACATCAAATATTGCAATGGTGTACTTGAGTCAAATATTCAGGATAAGAATCACATCATCATCGATTTGAAAGAGAAAATTAAGATACTTGAAAAAGGAAAGATGGTTGACACCACGGTGATAGCACCAGGAATGTATAAATTAGACAAAACTGATAAAGGAAAGGTTGTTCAAAATACTAATGTTGATAACTCCACTTCTACAGGACTAGTCTCCCCTAATAGCGTTAGCAGACTCAAGCGACAAAGTAAAAAGAAGAATAGGCTCTGGCAACGTAAGAGAGGATCACTAGAAGCTCAAGGAGTAGAAGATCAACTTAGGAATTTGAATAAAACTCATGTTGCATCAGATTTAGATTCTAATCTGGCAAATTCTAATCAAAATCTAAATGTAACGAATGATGAACCTTTGAATGTTTTGAATATTAATGCATCTTGTGTGTTTTGTCGTAAAAGTGTATCATCTGGTGAACATACTAAGTGTATAGCTAATTCTCTTCTTAATTGTCATAAGAAACGTAGGACACGCATTCCTTCTAGGCCCACTACTGCCTCTAAGTCTATTTTAGGAAAGCCGCCCTCTACGGTTTCTAATGAAGTAGAAGTTACCCCCAAAAGTGCCGAGAACAAATCTAGGACTCAGCCAACCACTAGTGAATTCACCATTAAGAAAGCACGAACTAGTTGGAATTGGCAACGTTGGTTACAACAAAAACCAGACTTTAAATGGATTCCTAAACTGTTGAATACATGTGCTTCTAACCAACAAGAACCCGCACTTTCAATGGGTTCCACCCTTACTTCTGTTCCATCCGTGTCTTCTTCTTGTGATGCAGGTGGTACAGATTGTTCTCTGGATTGTTGATAGCGGATGCACCCGACATATGACAGGCAATCTCAAACTGTTACAAAACTTTGTCTCAAAGTTCATTGGTACTGTCAGATTCGGGAATGATCATTACGCTTTAATCATGGGATATGGTGACTATGTCAGTGGGAACATTGAAATCAGTCGTGTTTATTATGTGGAAGGCCTAGGACACAACCTTTTCTCTGTTGGTCAATTTTGTGATGGAGATCTAGAAGTAGCATTTCGTGAGAAAACTTGTTTCGTTCGTGACTTACAAGGAAACGATCTGATGTCTGGCTCACGTGGTTCTAATCTCTATACCATATCAATGTCAGATATGATTGCTACATCTCCGATATGTCTTCTCTCCAAAGCTGAATCGACTAAATCTTGGTTATGGCACAAACGTCTTTCGCACTTGAATTTCAAAACTATGACTGACCTTGCTCGTTATAAACTTGTTGATGGATTTCCAAGATTCCGATTTACCAAAGATCACTTATGTTCAGCCTGTGAACAAGGTAAAAGTACTAGGGCTCATTTTCCTTCTAAACCTGAGCATAGTACGAATCATGTTCTACAACTACTTCATATGGATTTGTGTGGACCGATGCGTGTTCAAAGTATCAACGGTAAACGCTACATTCTTGTAATTGTGGATGATTACTCCAGATGGACTTGGGTTTATTTTTTACGAAGTAAAGATCAGGCTCCTTCAATGATCATCACCTTTCTCACTAAAATTCAAGTTCAGTTACGCAACACGGTCCGAATAGTCAGAACTGACAATGGAACTGAATTTAAGAATCAGACACTTCGGTCATATTTTGAGAAAGTGGGAATTGAACATCAAACATCTATTCCTAGAAGCCCAGAACAGAATGGAGTTGTTGAAAGACGCAACAGGACGTTAGTGGAAGCTGCTAGAACTATGTTGATTAATGCTCAATTACCAGATTACTTATGGGCGGAAGCTGTTTCAACTGCATGTTATACACAAAACCGTTGCATGATCACAAAACGCCGTCGCAAAACACCTTATCAAATTGTTCACAAAAGGAAACCAACCATCGACTACTTTCATGTATTTGGAGCACTTTGTTATCCGAAAAATGATCGTGATAATTTAGGTAAACTTAAAGCAAAGGCTGACATCGGAGTGTTCGTTGGATACTGTGAAAATTCCAAAGGTTTTCGGATATGGAATCGTCGTACAAGAGAAATTCAAGAAACCATTCACGCTAATTTTGATGAACTCACACAAATGGCTTCTGAGTAACACAGCTTAGGACCCGAATTCAACCGTCTTCACTCTCCGGAATCTTCGGCTGAACCATTGCCACTCAACCGCAAAGAATTGGAAACCTTGTTTGCTCCACTCTTTGATGATCCAATTGAATACCGTTCTACTGAGGTCTCACCTAATTCCGCTGCTCAACCTGATAATATTCCAGTACCTGAATCACCTCAACAAACTACTACAACTGTTGAGAAAGACGATCCTCCAATTACATCACCATCTACAGGAGAACAAACTGTTTCTAACTCCCGACATTCAGCTGAAGATCCTACACCATAATCAGTTCCACAACCCGCAGAGCATGATCCTGATGCGTTCTTCAACCCGTTTGCACCGACTCCTCCATTTCCTGATATAGCTGAGTCATCTACACGCAATTTGGATCCTGCTAACATGCGAGATACTTATCAACTACACCCTTCAACACACAAATGGACTCGAGACCATCCACTAGTTCATATTATTGGTCATCCAGACGCACCTGTAATGACAAGACAACGACTTCACACTGATGGAGAAACTTGTATCTATGCACTCACAGTTTGTCAAGAGGAACCAAAGAACATCAAAGAAGCAATGACTTATGACAACTGGATTGAATCTATGCAAGAGGAATTTTAGCAGTTCATTCGCTTAGAAGTCTAGGAATTAGTTGAAAGACCTGACGGAGTCTTTGTCATTGGGCTAAAATGGATTTGGAAAAATAAGCTAGATGCAGAAGGAACTGTCATACGTAACAAATCACGCCTGGTAGCGAAAGGATACTCCCAACTAGAAGGACTTGATTTTGCTGAATCCTTTGCTCCAGTGGCTAGACATGAAGCTGTTCGGATCTTTTTGGCCTATGCTGCACACAGGAACATAGTTGTTTACCAAATGGATGTAAAAACAGCATTTCTCAATGGAGACCTCCGTGAAGAAGTGTATGTAAGCCAACCAGAAGGCTTCGTTGATCCTGAGCGTCCTAATCACGTTTACCGACTCAAAAAGGCACTCTACGGACTCAAACAAGCCCCACGGGCGTGGTATGACAAACTTTCTACTTTCTTGCTGACCAATAAATTTTCTAAAGGATCGGTGGATCCAACACTTTTTACAAAAACCTACGGGGAGGACTTACTCGTTGTTCAAATATATGTCGATGACATTATTTTTGCTTCAACGAAAAGAAGTTACTCTAATGATTTTGCAAAACTAATGAAAGATAATTTTGAAATGTCCATGATGGGTGAACTTTCGTTCTTTCTAGGACAACAAGTTCATCAATCACCCCGTGGAATTTTTATAAATCAGTCCAAATATGCTCTTGAAATTTTAAAGAAACATGGGATGATGAGTTGTGATACTTATAATACACCGATGGGCTATACCACAAAACTAGACACTGACTTACATGGGACACCTGTTGACCCTACCAAATACCGAAGTATGATTAGGTCCCTCATGTATCTCACGGCTAGTAGACCTGATATAGTATTTGCTGTCTATATGTGCTCTCGCTATCAGTCCAAACCAACTGAAAAACACCTCAGTGAGGTCAAAAGAATCCTTCGATACATAAAGGGAACCATTAACTTGGGAATCTGGTATCCGAAGGATTCTGGTTTTGAACTAATTGCTTTTTCAGATGTTGACCATGCAGGATGCTTAGACACACGCAAAAGTACATCAGGTGGATTACAATTTCTCGGAGATAAACTTGTGTCGTGGCAATCAAAGAAGCAGGACTGCACATCACTGTCGTCAACAGAATCTGAATATGTAGCTATGTCTGCTTGTTGTGCTCAAGTCATATGGATGAGATAACAACTTAAGGATTATGGATACCTATTCAACAAGATTCCAATCTACTGTGATTCCAAGAGTGCCAATTTATCTCCTGCAACACAGTCCATCATTGCAAATTGAAACACATCGATCTCCGATATCACTTCATCAAAGAGCACGTTGAAAAGGGTACCGTTGAACTTTATTTTGTTGGGACTGAGTACCAATTGGCGGACTTACTTACCAAATCTTTAGCACCATCAAGGTTTGCGAGTCTAGTTCACCAAATTGGTATGCGATGTTTGACTCCAGATGATCTGGAAAAGTTTTCAAAACACAACTGATCGTCAAACATCAAACTATCTTTGTAAATATCTTATTTAAAAACAAAAAAAAAAAAAAAAAAAAAAAAAAAAAAAAAAAAAAAAAAAAAAAATCCCCTTGTTCAAGATATGTCATTCACATACGTTTTTTCTAAAAACAAAAGGCATATCTTGAGGGGGAGACAGAAATTTTTTTTAACTTCTTTATTTTTCTTTATTTTAAATTTTTCCTTATCACTATTTTATCTCAATCTCGACACCTCTTGAACCATTGCTTGTTAAACTTTTCCAAATTACTTCTTATGGTTGGTTCAAGAGGGTGCCACATCCATAACTCTCGTAATATTTTTCTCACTATCTCATTAATAGTTAAGTCATTATAACTTGAGGGACTTAATATGATTTCTTTGTTTCTACTTTGATTGGAAAAACAAGTTGAGGGACCATAAGTGTCAAAACTACAAAGTTTCATATATAACTTGTTTCTTCAAAACCTGCTTCACCTTCTACAATTTTTCCATAAAAACCAAACGCGCCCCATTAATAGTTTTCTCATAAAAATCAAGATTTACAAGACCCCCGTTTCTCAGCGATTGTGAGTTTTATGCATATCATTCTTTTACTCATTACACTTGCTTGAATGGTTCGCCTTGTTTTTTAATCGATTTTTCTAGGGTTTATATGAATTCCGAATTTGGGTGTTTATTGTATGTAGTGATTTAGGTGAATTAATCGTTATGGCCAATTGCGGCATGACCTTAAGGACCTATTACCACCATCAAATTGATAATCTTTGCAACTCTTGTGCGATTATTAGGTGCTTGAGGTTTCATCAGCTCGAATTTTTTATATCTCTAGTTTTTGTGCTTATGTGATTGATTGGTTTGATTAGGAAGTTGCTTTGATTGTTGCTATTCTGATTATCGAGTTTCAATTGATTGAATTAGCCAATATTTAGTGGTATTGTGTCTTAATGTGTTAGACTTTCAAGTTTGATAAATTTCTGTGGCTTATCGAGTATGGGATGCTTATATGCTTAACATGTTTGAAAAGCTCATAGGTTTATCGAGTTAGAATTTTATGGGATATCGAGTTTGAGTATCTTGACTATTATCAAGTTTGATTACATTGGTTGTTATCGAGGTTGAATTATTGTGTGGCTTATCGAGTTTGGATGCAATCAGGTGCCTATCGAGTTTGAGATTATTTTTTAGAAATCTTATCGAGTTTGACATTATTTTGTGGCTTATCGAGTTTGGATGCAATCGGGTGCCTATCGAGTTTGAATAGTTTATGATTATCGAGTTTGGAAATGTTTGAGACTTATCGAGTTTGATGACAAATCTTTTTTTCGAGTTTGGTAAAGTTAAAAGGCTTATCGAGTTAGCAGTTTCTTGTTGTTATCGAGTTTGAACCACTTTCTTTATCGAGTTTGGTAAAGTTAAAACTTATCGAGTTTGAAGTTGTTTTGTTATCGAGTTTGAGCAATCTTTCTTATCGAGTTTGGTTAAGATAAAGGCTTATCGAGTTTGATACAGCCTTATCGAGTTTGAAATAAAATGGTTTTCGAGTTTGGAACAAAAATGGTTTCCGAGTTTGGGATGATTTTTCGAGTTAAGACTAAACTGTTTTTTCGAGTTGAATTATTAATCTCTTACTTATTTCACTCCGAGACAGGAGTTTCGAAATGGAACCATCACGTATGGGTTCTAGTTTTTCCATTTTTATGAAAAGAAATGCTGCCGAAATTTTTCAAAATTTGTCGAATTATGAGATGATCGCGTTTCATGTTTATCTAAGAGTTGTTATTGATTCTTATGAGGATTGTATGTGTCTCTTGGTTTGATTTATCATGTGTTGTATATGTGATGTTGACTTTATCTTAGGCGATTGTTTTTGGACATTATTCTTATGTCTAACGCTAACGAGCTAATCACCACATGGCTTTTGTTGGTTTATGAATCATTTCAGGTCTCGACATGGCAAAGAAATCTACACCTAGACACGAATTAATTCAAGGAGATGAAAGAGTAATCGCTAAGACAAACCATAGGATAGATCTCAATTCAATCACATGTCATGATACGTGTGCAATCATCCTGGAAATACTTAAGAGACACTTCATTTACAACCTCCTCACCATCACCACTGAAGTACCTGAAGTCTACTTAACACAGTTTTGGGAGACTATTGAAATTAGCAAAGATGAAAAGTCATTGGGGGTTCATCTTGATCACAAACTTGTTGTGTTTGATGTACAAACTCTCCGCACTGTTCTCGGTTTGCCTAATGTCAAGAAATTCTCTCATATGCCGTCATTATCATATGTTATCAGACTTCTTCGAGAACTGCAGTATGATGAATCAATAATCCAACTCAAAAACATATCCCACGTTGACAGGAAATACATTCCACAACCCTGGCTCACACTTTACTCAATTCTCACCAACAGTTTAACGGGCAAAGAAACTGGGCATGAACATCCTACTCTTGAAATGATGCAGATTTTCTGGGGGGTCGTCAAACAAGCTCAAATTGACTATGCTCAACTAATTTGGGTGGACATGGTTAATCACGCAAGACAGTTTCTCAAATCGTCTACCTCAAAAATTCCATTCTACAGATTCACAAAGTGTCTCATTGCTCATTTCATGGAGAAAAACCCAGATATTGATCGTAGATCGGAAGATAAGAAACACACCCCCTCTGTGGATCATAAATACTCTAAAACCAGGATTCAGAAGACAAACACTCAAAAACAAGGAATGAGAATTCCCGATAGTCTTATGCCTGATGATGTTCGTGACACTGAGGCATATATTTTGTATGATGAAGCTCAGAAAATTGGTAAAGTGGGTTTAACTGTGACAAAGAAAAGGAAAACCTCTAAAAAGAAAACTTCAATAATCATAACCATTCCCAAATCCAGAACCAAAAAGGTCACAAGAGAGCCTAAGAAGAAAGTGACTACTATTCGTGATGAACCAACGGATGATGAAGGAGACGCTCATCAGGAAACAGAAACTGAAAAACTCGCAAAGACTTCAAGCAAAAAGGCAGATAAGGGAAAAGCTGTTGAAACTCAAGAAGAATCAATCACCTCACCAATGTCTGAATCCGAATAGGATGAACAACTGCAACTAACCTTAAGAAAAAGCAAAGAATCGGAAGCGGAAAGAATCGCAAAAGTTACAAAGAAAGGTGAAGGTTCTGGAACTCAAAAGCCGGTAAGCCCAACTCAAGAATCAGAAAGAGATCAAACATCAGAAGAAACACATTCACAAACCGAATCATCCTCTGAACAAGGTGATGATAACTCTGAACATGAAGCTGAGTCATCAAGTTCTGATCCAAATGAATCTCTCGATAAACCGGCTGAAACTGAAGTTGAAGTTGAAGCTTCAAAAGACAAAGACGATGAGGAATCCGAGAATGAAGAAAGTAGTGAAGAGGAAGATAAATCGGAAAGTGAAGAAGTTAATGATGAAGATGATGAGGAATCGGATGGTGAGAAAAAGGATGAGCTTCTCGAAACTAGTCAAGATACCTCTCTTGACGTTGTAGGAATTGATGAAGGACCATCAAAAGTTCAACCACAACAACAACCTTTATCATAACCTCAAAGTCATCCTCTACAAAGCCCTAACACTACTGTTGTTCACTCAAGCTTGTTGAAATCACTACATGACCAATACGACGCACTTGAAAAGCAAGTTCATGAACAACAACGTGATGTTGAAGCTTTCAAGATCTACAATGTGGATAAAGCAGTTGAGGAACAGGTAAAACTGATATTACCGAGGGAAGTTCAGAAGTATGTTCAGAAGGAACTTCCTTCTACTGTGAGACATTATGTCAACAGGAATCTTGCAGAGATTGTTTCTCACAGGTTTCAAACTACACCAATCACTGTTCAGACTCTACCTCCAAAACCTTCCATTAGTGATCTCAAAGGCAAATTATTGGAAGCAATAGTGAATGATCCAGAGGAAAATGATCTACGCAAGGCACTTATCAAGTCTATCAAGAAAGCTGAAAAGAAAAGCGAATCCTGCAAAAAGACAATTGCTACTAAGCGTAGACATGATGATCCCGACCCTGACGATCAGCCACAACCTGATAAGAGGAAGAAAGTGTCCGGTTCCACCTCCAGATCTCCTACCATAACCGCAACCGCTAACGTTTCTTCTGATCCAAACCCTACACAATCTACCGCGGATCCTCACCCCTCACAACCAACTGATGATGCTGATGTCGATATGGATGAAATCCCTCCATTTATCACCGAAACCATTACGGAACCGCCCAAGGAAGCTCAATTAATTCCAGCTCCTGAGTGGATTAACCCCGATGCTCCTTCTTTTAACTGGTTTGATGAAATGGTTGATGCTCACCCAGATGACACAGAAGCTGAAGAAATGACTGAAGGATCTATTATAAGCTTCACAAAAAGAATTAAAAGGGTGATGCAGACTCAAAGACTTCAGCTTTCTGACTTGGTTAAGATTCGCAAAGCAGGGTTCACAGAGTTCAAAACATGCACACCTACTGAACTTGAGTTCGAATATAACGTGGATGAGGTTGCAAGAGCTCTATCTGAAAACATTACTTGGGAAAAGAGACCATCTTGGGACAAACTCTATCATGGCACGGAACCTCTCGTTGATGAGTTCAAATATCAAGATTTTACTCAACCGTTACCCTTTGTTGGTCCTCCAAGTGATCCTAAGCTTCCTAAGCAATACTTCTTCAACAAAGACCTTCTCTATCTTATTCATGGGAACACGAATCCTAATCACCGTTATGCAACATCTCTCACCAAATTCAGGGCCGCCTCATATCCTCTGGAAACACTAGAAGATCAAATGAGAGGCCTGCATTCCACATCTGTCTCCAAATATAATCATGAAGCTACCTTATGTACGCTTCCCTGGCCAGAGATGCGTAAATGGTTCTACAAATACAAGCTGACATTCCGATCCAATCACAGAGTCTTCTTGAATCATCGCATTCTTGCCATCACAGCAGTCCCAAGTACCGAGAAAAGATATGGATATAACTTTCTTGATAAAATTGAGGTCCGCCGAAGTGATGATCAACTTTATACATTCAGTGAAGCTGACTATCATCGCTTGAACCTCAATGACATTGCTGACATATACTTACTCAAGGTTCAAGGCAAACTTCAAAACTTGTCCGGTAGCCTTCAGTATGACGTCATCAACTCCATTTTGCTCTTCATGCGCCAAACCATTATCAAAGCAAGAGTCGAAGATGCACAACTCGGGGTCGAAAGTTACCAAAAGTCACTCAACTTTACTGCTCCACAGTTATATCCTCCTAACATCCCGCATTTAAGACCTTTCATCTTCAACAAAAAACCTTTTGGAGTGGTTTACCCGCACAACGATGGTTACCGTTTCATGAAATACGAAGAGGTTCATAAGTTCGGGGATCAGACTCTCAGATTTGTCAGAATTCAGCTGAATGAAAAGCTCAAAGAATATGATAGTGGGATCAAAGTGGGATGGAATAAAAGAGATGTGAAAGAAGCACTTAAGTTCTTCGCTAGGATTGATCAAAAGCTGAGGTTCAGGGAGCAGATACGCACTTTGGAGAGCTTAATTGGAGCAAGGGAACCTATTTCGAATATACTCACTTACCGCCGTCCAGACACTCCTCGAATATGATCAGTTTGGTATAACATTAACTTTGATTCATCATAATTTTTTCTTCATCTATAACTTTGGTTTGTGCACACATAACAGTGTACAACCCGTGCTTGCAATTAAAGGACCCTGAGGTACGCTTCAGTGCCTCAATCCTTATATAAGGAGCGAAGGCTTCTTACTTTTGAATAGAATTAATCAAACATTTTCTGATTTTCATAATTCTGCTCAAAAGACAAGTATTTCACCTCAATGAGTATTCACTTGTTGAGGGGGAGCACTTGAAAAATTCATCGTTTGAAAACCAAAAGTTCTTGTTGATATCTCCCCATAAGACTCAAAAAGCATATTTTAATCAAAAGTTTATCAAAAACAACATCTCATATGCTATTTTTGAGGGGGAGAAAAGTGAAAGTGATTAAAATATGAAAGTTAAAAGTTGCTGAAATGTCAAATCTCATGCGAGCTAGACTCAGATTTACCCAGGAATTGACGAAACATAAAAGTTAGTAAATTCAAAAAGACTTTTCCTCGACAAGTAATAACATCAAGTTAGTTACTAGAGCTAGTTGTCACCTAAAAGCTGACAATGGAACTCTTTAACTAGCCACGTAAGCGTGTCTCGAAAAGGATTAGTCTTAGTAGAAAAGTACCGTTTCGAGAAACTTTCTGTGGACTTGACCAGGCCGGGTAATAACTTCAAGCTAGTCTAACTAGTGATGTAAGCGTGTCTCGAATCGGTCTTGTTCACTGAAAGTGGATCAATTCAAAAGTGCTCGCTCCTCCCGCATGTGCAAATTTATTAAATACATATGAGCACATGTGAAGGGGGAGCCCTTCATAAGTAAAATATAAAACTCTCAAAGTGTTAAACAAAATGTTTGATAAACACAAACACTTTGAGAGATTTTCAAAGGTTTCAATGGCAATTATAGGATAGTCATGGAGTTATAAGGTGACTAAGGTTAGGAAATAACCGTCCTATGATCCGCCTAAGCCGAAGGGATCTACCCAAGGACATCACCAATAGTTAGAACTAGAAGTCCTTAGGTATGATACGAAAAAAGGAGTAAAGAATGAAAAAGGAGAAAGAAGGGGTTGAAGAATGAAAAAGAAAAGTAAAGAAAAGGGTGAAAAGAAATAGCCCTCTATATGTTCAACCTTAGGGCAGACACCGGGTTCAATTCATATGCTACTGCCTGTTGCAAAGACAACACCGGTATTGAAGATAAAGCCGTCATGGACCCAGTGACGCAATGCACTAAACCTTCTAGCCACTCAAGTTCTCTTAAAAGAGCTTGTTTCATTCTCACGGGGAACCAGTGTAATCTATCGACTTATCTCTTAGAGATAGTTGATATTGAAGCAGGAGACCCCTCCCTAGTCTCCGTATAGGAAACCTAAGTGAGCACTTATCGAGTCTAGAGCCATGAGATACATCAAAGATCTCTTAGGAACACTTAGTATTTCTGCAACTGGTGTTCTACATCAATGGGCACCAGCTGTAAATTATCGAGTCCTTCGCAGATCTTAGCAATCTGCCGAGAACGTTTATGAGAGGATTACGTAAGTATGTCTCAATGATTGAACGGAAATCCTGCCAGAGTCAACATCAAACAGCCCTAACAGCAGGTCACTTCGGTAACCTCATAAGGGTTACGCTTAGTGTTTGCGGTGGTTCCATTACGGTCTACAGTCGTGGAGTGATCCCCAGCGACTCACCCAGTCATTGAGCTACTTAGTAGGTCTAGTAAGCTCCTTCGGGAGTATCTGATATGGGAACGGCCTGGATAAGGATTAGAAGGAGTCTTCACAATATGCTATTGATGAGCTCTAATTCCTTATCTGTAAGTACCGGTTATTTATTGCTAACTGTTTACTCGCAGGTACCTCACTTCCATGATGGTAGATTCCAACATGCTCATACATACATCTTGAAGTCAAAGAAAGCTCCCCCAAAGATCTTAGCACCACAAAGTTCAAAGAAAGATTCTACGCCAAAATGAAGAATCTTCAAAGTATAAAGACTAAAGATCTAAGTGTATGTAAAGGAACTTTGTGCTTTCATAAGTCTAAGTCCAAAGATGTATGAGCATGTTGGAATGGCGGACAACCACCACAGACACCGAAGGAACGATCGGCAGACAACTTCATAACATGATCACCATCACATCAACAAAGAACGAAGTACAAAGAACGATGAAAGATTTTTCTAACTACTTTTAAGGACGTCGACTACAAAGTCAAAGTTTAGAAGATGACGACGTCAAGCAACCTTTGATGACCGACCCTTAGGGGGAGATTGTTGGGAATAGACTTTATTATCTCAAGTGTCGGTCATTGAGTTTTGGTATAGGTTGCATTACTTAGTTATAACATTAGTTATTTTATAAGTTTTGTAAGTTTTATGCTTGGTTTATAGGTTTGGATAAAGTCTAAGGGCTAAGTATGTTATATTGTCTAAGTTTAGAGAAGCCCTAATCCTTTCCTATAAATAGCTATGTATAACCTCATTTTGAGGTTGGTTGGTTCACTAGTAATATTATTTGTCTCTTATTTTCATTAGGTGTTCCTTCCACTCTCTCTCTCTACTTACTTTCTCTCTCTAGAATTCTTAAGTGATTATGTTGTGAAAATGGTGACCTAACAGAAATAATTAAAAATGTGGGACCATGAACTCACCTGACGGGTGTGTGTGAATCACAACGGTGCTCAAAGGTAACGGTGTATTGCTACGACTAGTAATAAAAATCCTCCGACTTGCGACCTATATTGATGTGTCATACATTACTATCGTTGTTTCAGATTCGATACGTGAATGACATGTGATATGTCTCGAGTACGGTGATATCAATTCGGGTGTCTCCAAATATTCCAAATAACTTTATAGTTATTTATAATGTTGATACGAACGGGAAAATCAATAGATGTTAGTTTATCCGTTAAAATAATAACGTTACTAAAAATATTTATTTTAAATAATGTATATTGATTATGTAAGTTATAATATATATGTGTATAAGTATAAATAAAATAATTTAATAAATAATAAAACCTCATTTGTTAAAGTTACCCTTAACTTTTAAGAAAAATTACACTTTTTACCCCTTGGTCAAAACAATTTCATTTTTAGTCCTTTCTAACCTTTTTACACGTTAAACCTTTACTTTAAAGTATTTACAGTTTCTACCCTCAAGTTTCATCATAAATTGACTGGTTTAGCTTTAGTCTAATAGTTTGATAGTTTTGACATTTTTAACCCTTTAACGAAAGTTTTTGCAAAAATAGTCCTTGGTTAAGTTTTTGAAAAACAACCTTTTTGGTACAACGAAAGTAGCATTTTATCATCTTGGTATCTTACAAAATCAGTTGTCAAGTCTCAAAATATACCAAAAATCCTATAAGTTTTTGAACCAAAAATTCCTTAACAAATTCTTATGGGCTCGTTAGCCCAAATCAGGCCCAATTGGTAGTTTTAGTTAATATTTGGGGTGTTTCGAAGGTGATTAGGATGTAGCTTATTTAACATAGTATTAGATCTCCATTTGTATGCATGTAAGGTTAGTTTAGTTTAGCTTGGTTCTAAGAAGTAGGGTATCGAAAAATATATATACGTTGTACGTGTAAAAACGAATTTGTGAGCCCCTTTCCTAAGGCTGTCGAGGCGTATATATATATATATATATATATATATATATATATATATATATATATATATATATATATATATATATATATATATATATATACTAGTGTCACGTGTGGTTATCAAACTTAAACGTTTTCAAAGTAATATACAACATGTGAAAATCGTGACATGCATGAAGTAAGTAAAGTAGAAATTGAAAAGAGGTGTGATAACTTACAACACCAATAAGGTGGTGGAGAGTTCGTGTGATACGAGACAAGAAAAACGAGCAAATGTAGTACCCTCCTCGTATAGTGACCCTTGATCCAAAATAGTTACCCAACTAGTATCCTTGCTCCAATTCTTACTCGTGTGTGCTTAGTGGCTTTCGGCAGTAACCAAGAAAAGAAAGAAAGAGTTTGCGATTTGAGATCTTAGTGAGACTTGAAAGTGTGAGGAAAATGTGCATTAAATTTGGGTACTTATAGGAGGAATGAGGTAGTTAGTAAGATACTCATGTGGGTTGGTCCTTGGAAGTGTCATTCGAACAAAGACAAGCATGGTTCAATCTTAGGAGTTGTCAAGTCGATTTGTATGTAGTCTTTAGGGCTATGACGGTTTGTTTGATTTATTTAGTACTAGGTTACAATGGCTTAGGGAGACATGTGATAGTAATAGGGTGATTAGTTTAAGTTTGAAATGTTTATGTTTGTGGATAATGAAACACTTGATCTTTTGGGTAATGAGGACTTAGAGTGTAAGGTCTTGGTATGTTGGTTAAACTAGCACAATAGGTTCATCATAGGGTGGCTTGGGTGTTGGTCTTGGTTAGTTACATACGCAAGGAGGAATAAATGGGGTGGTTTTTACTTATGTTAAGTTATAGGGGAATCCAAGGAAAAGAAAAGTTGTCCAAAGGTGTTGATATGTTTGTGTTTTGTGGTCTTCGTGGACTGTGATGTCGAGTCAGGGTCCAATAAGAAACTCATGGCACGAGAACAATATTCTTGGTGGTGTCGAATAGTAAGAAATATGACTACAAAGTGTGAGACACGTATATCGTACTCGAGCTGAGCTCGTTAGGTTCTTAAGCAAACACAAAGAAATAGCCATTGGGCTTGCAAGCTCGGCCCAAACAGAAACAAGGAAAAAAATATAAGTGATCTTGGGCTTGTGGTAGTATTCGGCCTAGCAGGTAACAAAGAATGAACAAGTCTTGGGCTTAGGTGATACACGGCCCAACATAATAAGAAAAAGAAATTTAGTGGGTTTGGGAAATTCATAGGCCCAAAATGATAACGAGGTGTCAATGTCGTGCAAAACTTGAAAATATTAACGGTATTGCTCATACATATATATACTTATATATACATAGTATAATAGTAATTCCATATAACTAATATATATACAATTATATATATATATATATATATATATATATATATATATATATATATATATATATATATATATATATATATATATATATATATATATCGGTGTCATTACAAGATGTCGGGTAGCAAGTGGGAGTTACCGGTGTTAACCTCATTGGGTGGCATCCAAGAGTGACCAATGGTGATACCAAGTGACAAAATATACGGTGACCAAGATGTTTCAGGTGTCAAACAAACGATGTCTCATATAAAAATTTAAATTAGCCCGCAAAATTGGCTTTGATTAGAATAGTTTCGATAATTAGCATTAATAAATGATCTGGGATTTTACGGAGTATTACAGATCAAACCTCCACCACTTGGCGTAAGCACCTAGGATAAACTATTAAAGAGGTCTTTTAGAGGGTTATAACGTTAGGTGTAGGGATATGGAAAACACAGTTTCGTTGGATAAAGGCAATATTTACAGATGGCGAGTTAATCATCTTGGTTAATTACATGTAGAATATGGCGTTGCTAAGCCAAGACTAGACTCGACTTAAGCTAATAAATCAAAAATAACAAAAACTTAAAACAAACATAGAATGAAATGGGATGGCAATCCGTATGTTTTTCTCTTTCTTTTTCTATTTTTTTTTTCTTTTTCTTGATTTTTTGATTTTTCGATTTGCTTTTTTTTTTTTTTTTTTTTTTTTTTTTTTTTTTTTTGGCATACACTCTTACCCTACCATCCAAAATAATACATCATAGGGAATTTGCATTCCCCTTACACTTGAACTTTTACATACTTTACAATAAACTATTCTAATGACTCGAATTAAGATAATCAAAACACTTGGAGTACTTTTTAAGATTAACGCACATATGAGGGTAATATATGATGTCTTCCCCATTACTCCATAACACAAGTACTTTACCCATGAGTCCCAATCGTCCCAAAACAATATGTACAAGATATGAGTCGACTTAGCAACCATGTAATCAATTAAACAATTAACTAAGGGTTTAAACAAATAACAATAATGCACTAAAGATGAGTGCATACAACGAAGGCTAAGGCGATTTGGTTGCACATTTGGAGTGGATTGTAAACAAATTCTTCCTTTAAGTAAGATGCTTAAAGTTAGAAACGAAAAGATAGGCTCGGAGGGGTGTACTAGGGGTTTCGTGTACTAAAAATGAGTACAACGCTAAGGTGTGGGAAAAATTAATTGACTTTGTTAGTCAAGGTAATTGACTTAAATGGTCAAGTAATTATGATACGGGTTTAACTCAAGGGTGATCCTAATGCCTCTTATCATGTAATAAATCCTACTACACGCATGTAGTCTCATTAGCGGTCTCGGGATGTATCACTAACGCAAGTTCTAGAATCTAAATGCTACCGGTACACTCATAAGCACTAATAATGAATGCTTTTCCTATCAAATCTAAAGGCGAACCTCATATATTTGGGTGGAAAAATTTTTTAAGTGGTACGGTTTTGTGCTAGTCATACAACTCCTATCAATGAGACGCTTGTTAAGGCTAAAGTTTCACTCCTAAATGTTGTAAAAAATTTTAAATTTTGCGCTAAAATTGCACTAACAAGTATTTCTCTTAGTTTTATTACACACCTACTATCAAACAAACAAACTCAAGTGCAATTGTATCCTATAAGGTATCATCATTTACCCTCCCCTTACACTTAGGATGAACATTGTCCCCAATGTTCAATTAAAGGATGTAAAAGTAAATAAGGTAAAAGAATGAAAACAAATACTCCCCTGATTCGTTCGGTGTGGATAGTGTGTTAACAAGGTCAGATCTTCTTCCAAGAAAATGAACTTCGAAAGCTTCCCTCCAGAAATATAAATCATCTTCTTGTCATATATAACCTGTTAAACCTGAGAAAACAATCAAGGCAAAACTCGCGTAAAATCGGCGGCAATCTATATATATAAAAAAATCCTAGAAAAAATAGCATATATATCTTAATGTTGCTTTCTAGGAACTAAAGGGATATAATGCTTGTGGAATGAATGTTTGTAGATTTCCTGGAGTTTATAAAACTAAAGAATCAATGAAAACTTTAAGACTCCGGTATAAACAAAACTCGCAAAATTTTTCAGAATTTTAGTACCTGACGCCGTCAGGTTTTAACTCCTGACGCCGTCAGAATGTTCCTGCAAAAATCTCATGTTAAGTTTCCGGAAAATTTCTAGAAAAACTTATGCCTTATTTCCTGGAAAATCCTGCAAAACATCATTATGACTCGATACAAGCATTTTACTCAAACAATTACTAATACACATGTTCATTTAATATTGTTGTGGTTCATGTCCAATTTCGTTCTTATAAACAAATTTGGATTTCCCTTACACTTAGCTTTTGCAAAATACCTTTATATGTAATTAAGACGAAGTTAAAAACAAAATAAAGAATTTTCACAATTTAGTTTGAAACATGATTTACCAACAATAAAAATAAAACATACATACGGAAACAAATAAAATCAAACAAATAAAAATTAAACAAATAAAAACACACAAAACATGGGTTGCCTCCCAAGAAGCGCTTTTCTTTATTAACGAGTCTTGTAGCTAGACTCAAAGTCATGGGCTATTACGTGACCTCGTCATTGGTCACATTCTCAAGGTCATCCTCCAAATTTCTATCGGGATCACTTTCGTAATGTAGGTATTTTGGGTCCTCAAATTCGAAGACATCTTCCTGATATTTGGAACCAAGCTTACTAACATCCTTAAAGAACCCACATGATAAGTCAGAGATGTCTTTACACCCTCTCCAAACATCATCATCACATAAGATAAGTTGGGAACCTAGCTTATCAAGTCCGTCGCAATAATTCCTTCAAAATCTTTCATCTTATACGGCGTTTGGTATGAAACCCTCCTAATTCCGTATGTGAAAGTCATGATTCCGTTCTGGTCGTCAACCATTAAGTTAGCGATTTCACAAAAGGGTGCCCCGAAAACAACTTGTTATAACCTTGGGTCGATATAATCCTCAATATTGTCAAAGATCGTAAAGTCCATTGTGAATGTCATATTTCCTACGAATACTTGAACTTCACGATCTCTACCAACAACATTTTCGCATTTATAAATCACTCCCCATCTGCGAATATTGTTGTAGCGGAACAAGGACATAACATTCATGGGTAGGCATACGTCAATGTAGACATTATAAAAATACTTGTGACCTATCATACAAGCTATTTTGAGGTTATCTGGATCATGTCGCTTTATCTTTCCTGACCTTTCACCCCGTAATCCATTTGTATCACAATCTAATGATGGTCGGTATTCATACACTTCCTCATTACCCTTACGAAAAATTACTTTCCTGACGCCATTGGTAAATAGTGCAGTACTATCGCTCTTATCTAGGATCACCCCTGTTTCTATTACAAATGGTTTCCCGAGGACGAGGTTAGTTAATGTTGGATTAGTGACCGAGTCTATGTCATCGATCACGGTTAGATCAATGTCATAGATGAATCCTCCAATCATAACTGATAACCTTTTCATTATCCTGAAGCTATCGAGTCCTTTACACGTGATTTGTTTAGGGAAGGCTTTGTTGTAAAGGGAGAGAGGGATTATGTTTATAGGGAGGTTAGGATCTATGTAAGTATCGGTTATGAGCTTCTTCCTAGTGGTGCAAGAAATCTTAAAAACTTCAGAGTCGCTTTCCTTAATCCTATCATTACACCCTATAGTAATATCTACAACGTTTTCCTCGAGTTTCTCTATAATAGATTCACCCAAAATCACTAGATTTTCCGTGTGCCCTTTTGATTTTTCTTTCGACTCATCCTATTCGCTTGACTCTTGTGTGATGGAGTCCTCGAATAAGTAGGCAAGGCTCTTGGCCATGTCGTGGTCTTTCTCTGGGGTCTCACCTTCAATTCCATGACCCTCATTCCCAGTTGGTTGTTGGCTCTGGTCGGTTGTAGGAGCAAGTATTGTGGTGATGGCGTTTACAAAGTGGATTGGTGCCGAGGGTTTAACATGGTCCCTAGCTTCCTTCACCTTTGGTGACAGACAATGTTGCAAAAATCGGAAAAATCGGTCGATTAATCGCCGATTCCAAGGTAATCGGCCATAGACCTTGGCGATTTAGGCTAATCGGCTAAAAAAATCGGTCTGGGAAAAAAATTGGCCAAAAATCGGCCGAATCGGTCAAAAATCGGCCGAATTGGTCAAAAATCGGCCGAATCGGCCAAAAATCGGTCGAATCGGCCGAATCGGTCAAATTTAAAAAATAAAAATTTAGGCATTTTACTTAATTTGGGGATCGTTTATTTCACTTATAACGCACAATGGGCCTCATAATCAGAATTGAAGCCTTTTATTGAGGTTTGAAAACATAGAAGGCTTGAATCAGTTAAGATCTCTAGTTTGCTCTCCAGAAATTCCCAAAACATGCAGGAAATGCCAAACCGATTAATCACCGATTAATCACCGCATTGACCGATTACAGGCTGCAGGGTGGTCGACCGCCCGGCTACCGATTCACGATTTTTGCAACATTGGTGACAGATGTTTAAAGAGTTTACCAGGGCTTTTTATTTTCACAGGGGAGATTTGCTGATTCATGATGGTGACAGATTTGACTTCTTCAGCCTGAGTTTATTTACTAGTAGCCTGCTCTTTAGTAGTGGTTAACAGATTACTAATCTTGTTATTCATATCGACTTGTTGTTGTCTAAATCGGGTCTCGAGCGTGGAAAGTTGTAATTCTTGAGAGAGAATGAACTTTCACAATGCATCTTCATAGCTTTGCTTAGGAGTGTTCTGCGGTGGAAAATGTTCGGACCATGCGAGTGGAGGAGAATCATCGAAGGATACGCTCTGAGTTTGGTATCCTCTGAAATTTGGCTTATCCTTCCATGCATCATAGGCCTCGCCAAAGTTTCGAGGATCTCGATTAGTGGCGAGCCCTCTATTCTCCGCTTTACCAGCACTTGAGGAGGTGAATTCCTTAAAAGCATGTTTTGGAAGTTCCATGCAATTATGAGTTTCATGAGGACCATTACACAATTTGCATGAAGAAGTGATTTTGTTCACTTGGCTTGAAGGCTTAGGAGCTTCGTAGGATTTCATGAGAAACCTGACTTGGTCCTCAAGTTCCATGATCCTACGGTCGGGAGTGCTAGAATTGTTCGAAGGCAAAGATATTGCCTTGACCGTTTTGTTCAAATCATGGGGATCATTCCAACTTTCGTTGTCATAGAGAGCAAGATCTTCTATGAGTTACCATGATTCTTCCGCACTTAGATCACGTAGCTTGCCACTGGCCGATTGGTCAATGGTTCGCCTTGTGGAGAGATCGATATGGTCATAGAAGATTTGGACTTGGAGCCAAAGATCTATGCCATGATGAAGGACTTTTTGGAGTAAGACCTTGAAACGAGTCCATGCTTCGTAGAGAGTTTCACCTTGACGTTGTTGGAACATCAAGATGTCATTTCTAAGCTTGGTAGTTCTCCCCGGTGGGAAAAATTGAGCAAGGAAACGAGAAGTGAGATCATCCCACGAGGTGATAGATCCTGCAGGTAAACGTTCAAGCCATTGACTAGCTTGGTCACGTAGAGAGAATTGGAATAAACGTAATCGGGTCGTCTCTCTAGTTGCAACATCAAGGTCTATGGAATCTACGATGTTTAGGAAATCCTTGAGATGTTGATTATGATCTTCGGAACGAAGTCCATGGAATGCACATCCGCTTTGCACTAACCGGATGGTGTCGGATCGCAAGGGAGACACATTGGCTCCTTGAGTGAGCTCAATGGTGTTTCGATAGCCTTGGTGGCTATGACGGAAATACTCTCCTAAAGTTTGGGGGTCTAGGAGGTTGGTTTGCAAGTGGTGGGTTTTGTGGGTGGTTTTGTTGTGGTGGGTTGATGGGTTCAAAGATATTACCACCTTCCATGATGTCGGATGGCAAAGGTTACGAACAATGAAACGAAGAAATAAGATAGACTAAAGAAAACCTAAAAAATAAAAATAAAAATCTTACTAGAAAGGAATCTAGCAAGTAAACCTAATAAAAAGAAATTCTAACCTAGACAATAACTATTCCCCGGGCTGAGGCGCCAAAAACTTGATACGCGGGATTGCACCCTCGCAACAGGTTTTACCTCTCGAGGGATCTTGAGAAGCTTGCAATCCCCGCCACGCAGTGTACCTGATCGTTTTAGTATAGTATAGTGACAAGTACCGGGGGATTGATCGTTCAACTCAGGAATAGTATCGCTAGGATTAGAAAGCCTACTAAACTAGGTCTAGAGGTGATGGATGATTCTTTTTGTATTTTTTTATATTTTATGAAAGCAAGTAAAATCTCAGGTTTTGAAGGAGTGAGTGGAATTAGTTGCTAGTCAACTAACCCAATTAACTACAGATGCAATCAAAATAAAATAAAAAGAAATCAAAATAACTAATGCAATTATGTGGTGGAAACAATAATGAGAAAAGATATGTTTACTTAGATTTCATTACTCCCTAGATATCTTTTACCAGTTGATTAGCTTGTTACAATTGCATGGATGATGGGTTATATTCCTTAATACTAGTCGTAGGGCCATGTACAATATTCCCTAACTCTATAAGCTCCTACTTCACTCCTATGTCGAGCCAACTAAAAGCTCCTAACATGGGATCATTAGAATTCACTTATGCATTAAATACAATCAAAAATCATATAGTACACCTCTGATCATGTTCCTTAAGACATTCAAGCAAGTTACCAATGGAAGTCTACCAGTTTTCTTAAGCCTAACATCGAATACAATCATCCACAACAATTATAAACTAACCATCAACCAATAATCAACATCTAGGTTTCACTACATCTAAGCAAATACAATAAAAACCTTGTCTAGCATGTTAAAAGAAGGACAAGCATAAGATAGAATCAAACAACACATAGACATATTGAATGATTATTGGAAGACTTATCTTTATTCAAATATGGATGAAAGAAGGGTTTGAAACCCCTACAATATGATGAAAATTTGACCTAGGGTTTGTGGTAAAGTTCTTCCTAATGTTCCACACTTTTACAATGAAAAATTTGAAAAATATATATAGAGAATACATCCTGACGGTGTCACGTTGTAGGGTCTGACGCCATCAACTTGCCGCCAATATAAAATTCGTATTGCCTATATCCAGTCTTGACGCCTTCATGTGTAAATATACTCTAGGCCGTCAAATGTGTTTTGACCCTAACGGCCTTGGTGACGCCGTCAGCCAAATACACTACAAATGTTCTGGGCCGTCACGTGTATTTTCCACTTCCACCTCTTTTGCCACTCTTGACTCCGTCATGTGTTAGATCTTGACATCGTCAAGTACTTTTCCCAGCAAGGATTTTGAGACTTTGACATTTTCTTCACTTTTATGCTCCAAAAATATCCAAAATGCTTCCTTTTCCAAATTCCATCTCAAAAGTACCTAAAATGACAAAAGAAACAATTTAGGGCAGTAATTGATCAAATAATCACGAATTCGGGCTTAAATGACCCTTTAAAAGCGGTACACTTTTCGCCTCATCATTAGCCAATAAAAGCATTGGTGATGATGAGGTAGAATCAACTAAAGTATCATGAGCACAAGTCTTTAAATGCATCTCTTCCGTGGTAAGCATTGAACGGACCATTTGAAGATCCAGAAAAACCTCACGATGGGCAATGATAGTAGAGACGCTATCATACTTGGCAGGTAACCCTTCCAAGGCAAATGTAATAAAATCATCATTGCTAATAGGAGATCCCAAACTAGATAAAATAGTAGCCATGTTCTCAATCTACCTAAAATAACCATCAATGCTTAGATCACCAAGTTTTATAGCACGGAGTTCGGCCTTTAATGCAATAGAGCGAGAACGCTTATTGTCATTGAAAATTGAAGCAAGCATGTCCCATGCCTCCTTAGCCATTTGAGGATCATCATTAACGAGATGTTGTTGAAGTGTGGGAGACAAAGTGATGAAAATCCAAGAGAGGACAATGGTGTCAATCTTTAACTATTCGGCATTGGGAGTGGATAGTGAAGCACTTGAGGTTGCATCATCCGAAGACTTGCCCATTAGATGATCCAAGATAGAGTACTCTTTGCAAAGATGCTTAAGAAAATAAGTCCATGAGGAGTAATTCATCTCCTTGACATCCAACTTTACCGGAACAAGGGTGGGAATATTATTGATAGTCATGAGTTTATCCGACAAAAGAATAACTGGGGTTGGTGGAGTGGTGCCTGTCATAGTGAGGATGTGTTACTAGGGTTTTATGTGAGAGTAGGAATGAAATAGTAATGTGGTTTTATGTGAGAGTAAGAATAGAATAGTAACTTGTAACTAGGGCTTGGAACTTAATCGTAATAGGAGCTTCAAAAAGAATAGTAAAGAGAAACCAAAAAATCACATGTCGTCTGGTTATCAAACAAGAACCAATGATCGACTATTAAATCACACCAACAGTATGTCGATTGGCTATCAAAGTGGAGCCAACAATCGACAATAACGAAAAAAAATTATGGTTAGTAAAGGATCGAGTTTGATTAAGGCTGTGATACCATGAAGGATAATGTGAATCGTGACCTCCATTAATCAGTAATCATGGTATATAAATACCAATACAAGAATGTTCTAGACCTCGGGCCTTAGCCCATATGAATATTATATGGACTCAAATACATCTAGTAGATATACACGACTAACAGATTCCTGACTTCCTTTTGTTTATCAGAGGTGCATATACCTCTAATATTCCAACATCCAACTTTAAAATCCATGAAGAAACTAATACAACACCTCCTTATCTCTTCCAACTATAACATCACTTTCCATACACTGAGCAATCCCATTCACATCTCTATATACATCATGTACCTCAACATTATTACCCTCATCATGACTCTTAGGTCCACAAGCATTACTATCTTCATTCTTATCAGGATCTAAAACAGCATACTTGTTTGCAGATCTTTTTATAGCTTCCAATATTTCACCTCTCACATTCCATGCTCTTCCATTACTATTGTTTCCATTAGGACTGTTATTCTTCTCTCCTTGATTACTTGTACTAGCTGTTACTTTAACAGGTGTTTTCTTCTCAATCGATTCTTGCTCTTTGCTAGTACTTTCTTGATTATCTTCCTTACTCTTCTTTTGGTACACAAAATGAGAAACAACTTTGCCCTTATTAACAAATGTTCCTCTCTTCTGAAACTGAGCATTTGGCTTAACATTCTGTGTCCTATTCCTGCTTCCTCCTGCATTACCATTCTTACTCCTTGCCATTTGAAAACCCTCGTTATCTTTTCCAACTGCTTCCTGATTCTTATCATTACTTTGTTCTTTCTCAACCTCAATTACTTCAGGAACCTCCTTGTTATTTTGCTTCACACATTTCTTATCAGTATGTCCAAATATGCAGCACTCTACACACCTAAGAGGCACCCATTCAGTCTCAATCTTAACCACTTTCTTACACAATTCAACCTTCTCCCTATTTCTGTAAACAACTTTAATTAATTCAGGCAAACTCTTATTTGCAGATACTTCCACAAGCACCCTAGCATACCCAATTCTCCCAACTCCAAGCCTGCACATGTCTGCAGTCACACTATCCATAACAATTGGATTTCCAACCTACTAGCCAAAGCACTTATCCCATGAGTGGTCCAAGCCTCTAGAGGTACATTAAACAATTTTATCCAAATGGGTAACACTTCAGGTTCTCTCTTATCCAAGCACATATGTATGTCCCATTTTTGAACAAAGAAAGGTTTATTACTAACCATCCATGGTCCACTGTTAACCACTGCATCCAACCCCTCTTCATTATGAAATTTCATATAATACACCCCATTGCTCACATCAATAACATCCTTAAACCCCATCCTACCCCAAATTCTTCTTAGATTGTATTTTAACTCATTAATGGTCATATGATGTCCCACAAAATAACCACATAAAGTTAACTCCTATTTTTTTACATCCTTCTTTAATCATAATGTCATCAAAAATAACAAATTCTTTCCCATTTTCATCAACTTCAGTAGGAACAGCAAATAATTTCTTACTTAAACCAGTAAGATTACCTGAAGCAACTGATGCATATGATTTGGTATCCTTACTTCCCCCTTTGCATTGCTCCTGTTCAATTGCTTTATTACTATTCTCAGCAGACACCTTACCACTACTCTTATCCAACCTACTTTGATCATCACCTTGCACATTAATACCATCATTCACCACATTAACCTTGTCTTTCATGGCTGACTTCTCAATAACGTTTTCTGTAACACATTCAACATCATCAGCTTGTTCATTAATAACACCATCATCTGTTCCATTCTCACTAGTAACATTTACAACCTCTTCTACCATTTTCTTCTTCCCATTATCATTCTTACAACCATCACTACCATCACTAGCACTCAGATATTCATGAAAGCATTTAAAATAACGATCTTTGTTTTTTTTAGAAAGGCAACATTTTATAAAAAATACGAGCAACAAAAATACAAAACAAGGCATCCAAGCATCCCTTTAATTAAACAAGCAAATTAAAAAAAGGAGGACCCAAAATAAAAAAACTAACTAAGCTAACATGAAATGCCCCACAATGTCCTAACACAAACAATGATAAACCCCGTGATGTATTATGTTTATTGATAAAGTATTTATGATATAACATACCTAGAAATCCTAATGGACCCGAAGCCCACATACCGAACTTGGGCCTCATATTTATCTCTAATACTCCCCCTCAATCCTTATGGACCGAAGACATAAAAACAATTTGTCACAAAATGTATTTCCATTAAGATGTGAAGCATGCATTTGATAATTCAAAGAACTCTTGATATTGGTGGAGCAAGAGATGATCATAGTTGCAGCAGTCAACATTTGGCAGCAAATTTGGAAAGGACCATGACGCCGTGCATAGGGACGTCAATGATTGAGATCGATAATCTCATATACGTGTTGTTATATGTATAGTGTGTATTGCTATTAGAGATAAATAAATACTATGTTGACACATCAATAAAATATAAAGTGTAGAGAACGATACCGTGAACCATTTGATTGTTAGACTCCAAGAACACAAACAAGGAAGATGTTGAGGCCTGTGATGAACACAGTTTCCTTAAGACAGATTCGTCCTCTCCACGGTGCTTGAGAATCATGAACGTCTAACTCTCAGGATACAACAACGATGGATAACTCCGTTAGCACAAACGGGTTATCAAGGCGAACCAAAATCGTGCCTTCCCTCTATTACAAACCGGATACACAAGAAACATGAATGATCACAAAAAAGAGAGGATTAGTGTATTTCTTGGTGTGTTTTCTCGTCGGTATAGAAATGAGAGGAGATGTCTCAATTTAAAGGAGTAGGGATGGAAGGAAAAACGGTCACAATTATTAACAAAATTAATATTACTAATGTCTCATGAATTAAAATAAAACCACAAATTAATTTTATTTTCAATTCACATTAGTACACATGATGACAACATCAATTGTCATTCAACTCTAAATTTTGACCATAAATTTTTCCAACAATCCCCCACATGAATGAAATTGATGACGGGAAACAAAATTCAACGACTCGATGTTGTAATAGAGTTTTGCAGTTGATATTTGCATAGGATAGGTAGGTGTTACCCTTTGAACCTTCCCTCGTGAAATATACTTAGCCTCCTAGCAGCCAGTAGAACTCAATGTCTTTGAACTGTCTGCTGTTTGTGGAGACGACAATATATATCCACACAAATATCTCCTTGACACTTTTTGGTTCTCATAGTTATGTTCGTTATGGTCATGAACATTAGCCTGGTTTTGTGAGAGCTGTTAAGAATTGCGGCCCCCACAATTCCCTTAGAAGCGACCCCACTTCTCTCTCACATAGGTTATTCTCGATTAATCATTAAAAGCCATATGCTTAACCTCCTATTGTCACTGTTATAGGAATGGGCTAGGAAGTTTACCAACTCCCTTAAATAAATGTGGAGTTTATTACTCCCCCACAGTGACCTCAGTTTATACAAGTAGGTTGTCCTATTGAACCCAGATCTTGGGATATCCAGTCAGCTGGGTTAGGTTTTCCTTCATATAAACTTTTCAAGGGCTTTAGTCCCATTCCTTTTCACGACTTGCTAACTAACTTTCACTTTTAGCATTTCATAAGCAGATCCGCAAATGTTATTCTATGACTTCACATTGTCAATAGAGATAACCCATGTTGAGAGCAATCTTCGTATCAACATGATATGTTTGTACAAATTTGAGTTTCGTTCAACTCTAAATATATCATGCTCCAAGTATATTCTTGAGTATTCCAACTAGGCAAGAACTTCATATTTGTTGATGTCCTTTTGAACTCTACCTAGGCCGGAATCCCCCACATGGAATTTATCTCAAGAATTTTGTAGAAAGGTTCTCCCTTTCAATATATTGATCTTGTTTATAAGTTTTTTTTTTTTTTTTCTCACAAGGATATGACATCAAGATCATTAGTAATTTGTCACCTCACAAGTTTCATACTAGTGTATGCACACTTTTTGAATGTCTTAATTAACAGATTCCAAATCTAGCATGCCATACACCAAGGAATCAAGCGTATGATAGAAGATGCATCATTCTGATTACTCATTGCTTCATCTACTAACATTCTTCTTTATAGACAAATCACCACCTTAAAACACACATGTTTTAGGAGGATCTCATAAGTTATACGTGTAAGGCCGACACATATAACGTGTCATTCCAATTCACTTGTGATTATATATATAATCACGTTTAATCTCTTTATCATCATATGATTAGCAAAATTTATTATGTGATTAATTCACATAAAATCTGTGTGTAATCATTTACACAATCAAAATATTAGCGAATGGACAATAGCTCACATCGGATGACAATCACACCATTCAAGTTAGTTACATAAACCAATGTAATGTAATTCTTTGTCATCTAAATGTGTGTTCTTATTTGACATTTCACAATGTCCTACATGGTTATATTTAACACATAGTCATATCTTTTCATAATGACAAACCGTTCGATTATTAGCGATATGAGTTCGAACAAGTCTTAAAAATTATTCATCTTTCTAGAATAACTAGTAGTTTGATTATTTGCAACAATATTCACAATAGAATATTTGCAACATCCAAACATCCAATACTCGGTACAAAATCGAGTAACTTGTTTATTCTCATGTTACAAAATTAGTTGCACAACATCGCACCAAACAACTTTAAATAGGCACCACTTTGCCACAATATTTTGCACCAAATAACACAAACAAGATTGTGTTGAATATCGCACAAAACATCACATAATTATGCATTAAAATAGCCAGAAGCTGTTGTACCAAACAACTGTGTATGCGTCCATACCACCCAAATTTTAGCACAAGAAAAACTAAATCGCTTAAAAAATGTATACTAAAATACAAACTGCAATCAAATGATTCTTCCATTTAATCTCAAACTTTATAGAAATTAAATTTACAATGTTACCTAATCATTGAAAAAGAAATGGTTTTCCATGACTATACACTTTTTCCGTGACTATACATTTGTGACAACAAAGTTGTCTAAAAAGAAATGTTGTACCAAACTACAAGTTGTGATTAAATGCTTTACCCATTTAAGTTCAAGCTTTCCATAAATTCAAGTTTAATGTTGATTCGTTAAAATCAAGTTATATATAGTATAGTATTACTCAAGAGATCCGCAAAGAAATATGGATAACCCGAGGTCGTAGTCCGTGTGAAGGATGAATGGAATTTCAAATTCCCGATTCGTGAAACGTGTCGTGAAAGTGGTAAAAAGTGATTTTGATGGGATTACACTAATGAAAGAGTAAATGAAGAACAAATAATCAACTAAACACGTAATTCAAATAAGGCAACTAGAAACGTAACGAAAAATCGAAAACGTACGCTAAAACGTAAATAAAACGTAAACGTACGAAATAAAACGCAACTTTTAAGCTACACGACTCCTACGGACTTGGTAATAATTTTCAAAAGTTAAAAAATGATAAAAGAAAATTTTGAGAAAAAGAAAAATATTTTTTTGACTTTTTGTTTATTTTTTATGAATTAAAAACAAATTTTACTAGTTAAAAATTAAAAGAAAATGTAAATAAATTGAGAAAAATGCAAAATAAATTTCTAAAATTCTAAAATAACTAAAAATAATTTTCTAATATTTTTTTGGATTTTTCTGGGATTTTTCTGATTTTTTTTTTTTTTTTTGTATTTTTCAGTAATTAAAGAGTAATTAAAAATGATTAAAAATGAAAATTAAATAGGAAAAATAGCAAATTAACTCAGAAAAATATGAAAATTTCAGGAAAAATCTAAAATAATATTTTAAAGCTAGGAAAAATATAAAAAGTGGAAAATAAGCACTGGAAGTGCTGATTAGCTTAAAACTGCTTATACAAAGTGCTTATTTATAAGCATTGTTTGACCAATTGACCTGAAACTTTGACCCAATGATTTTTTAACTCAAATTAGCTTATAAAAACAGTTCTGAAAACCAAAATGACTCAGAAGCACAGGTTGTGGCACAAATAGATCAAATAAGCTCAATTGAAAAGCAATAATCACAAGCAGAATAAGCTATAAGCCAAAACTTAACTTAAAACAGCAACTACAAGAATAAATGAGCTCAGAGAACCAACAAGTCTCAACTTATAATAAAAAATGAACAATTGCAGCCCAAAATTCCAATGACAGAAGCTAGCTCAACCTACCAACTAAATGGGACTAATAAGCTGAGCAAATAAGCCGCATAGTAAAGGCTTATGGGGGCAAATGTTTGTCTAACCAACTGAGTTCACAAAACAACCAAAAGAAAAGGTCTCCAGTCCAGTTTACTAACCTAAAGACAGCCAAGAAATATGGTTGAGAACTGAGGTGCAGGGTACCAAGAGGGTCAGACAGTCAACTTAGAAGCATTTTTCAGATAAGCAAATAATTTCCAAATGAGAATTTTCTTTTTGATTTTACTTCACTTACTGCCAAAGTTTAGAAAACAACAATCCAAAAGTATTTTCAATAAAAAATGAAACCTAGAAATGCTCACAAAGGTCTGTCCAAAAACTGAGTTCAGAATTTGTTTGACTTTTTAATTTGATTGAGACTTTGACCAAAGTGAATTTTGATTTCAAAATTTTAACTGAAATTTGTATGAAAAGCTGTTGTATGAATGAAATGAGCTAGATCTACAACTTATGCAACTACAATGATGAATATACAACCTGTTTATACTAACTGTAATGCAGAAATTGAGTAACAAAAGTGATTTGACTTTATAAGAAGTGACTACTAAATTTTATGATTAGATTTACCTAAATGCACCTAGTATGAGCTATCCTAAACTATAATTAACCCCTGAGATACAACCTAAACCAGCAAACTGCTATAATCCAAACACCCCTTCAATGACTGTTACTACTATAATCACCTCAAATCTGATATTATGCCAACCAAACTCAACCTCGGATAGAGACAATGAATCAACAAGCTTAAAACAACTCACAACTACAGATAATGACTCAAATCCAAACAGATTCACAGATTCAAGAGATGAAGCAATGAAACAGTGAAACTTAAAATTATAATGCAAACAATTATCTGAATGAAATTAAGACTAAGATAAGCTGAATTTTAATGCAAATATCAAAAGAGAAACAGAAATAAGCAATAAGTAATGGATCTATACTAACTGTAACTAGGATTATGCACTTCAAATGGAAATTAAATAGGAACTTACAAAGCCAATACCCCCTGAGCTCAAACAGAGGGGGTTTCACTAAGCTAGCCTGTCTTTAAGACAGGCCTTTGGACACCTTAAGGCTGTTTATATCTTCAAATAAGCTCAGCTTATCAATTAAGCTCAATCAGTTGACCAGTGTTGACTTTTTGTATATTTGAGAAATTTTGAACACAACAAACCACAGTAACTTTTTGAAAGCTTATTTTGATTGATTAAACAGAAAACTAAATTGTTTCTAAGCTTGAATTTAAATTGAGACTATTTTTTTTTTTTTTTTTTTTTTTTTGTAAGATTAAACAGAAACTTAAAAGAGATGATTTGAAACAAACTATAAGCTACTGAATTAAACTAAATAGACAATTAATAAACAAAACTAAATTTGGAATTTAAAATAATAAGTTATAAATGAAAACTGACTTTATATTAATAATAAAAATGCAATACAGTACTTGAAATTGGAGAATTACAATTAAAAGCTTAAACAGAAAAGTAAAATTATATTAAAACCTACACGACCTAATGACTGAAAAGAGGGGCTTTATATAGATGCTGAGGAGAGCTTGGTGAATGCTTCTGGATTGCCATGTCACTGATCCTTGTGATGTTGTGTTTCTTCTGAGTCTCTCTAAGCCGTTAGATAACACTTGGTCCCTAAGCCTTGAATAATAGCCTTTGGATTGAATGATGTGACAACCTCAATCCTGCGTGAGTGCTCTGATTGGTCCACGCGTCCTCCTCTGACGTCCCTGACATGTGCCAGACCTTCTAGAATCAATCAATCATAGGGTAATTATGAGTAACGTGGGTAATTTTGAGGGAAGGGTGAAATTAGGGTTCGGTGAATAGTAACTATTTATGGGTTAGTATGGGATTTGGGGGGAAGGAAATGGATATTGGGGGTGTTATTATTATTTAGGGGTTGACCGGGTTTTAAGAAGTGGGTTTGACCGGGTTTATTTGGTGGACTGGGTAGGGTAGGGAATGGGCTTTTGTTTTGGGCTTGTGGGATTTTAATGGATTTAAGTTTAAGTGTGGATCCGGTTGTATAATATAGTTTAGGACTTAGTAAGTTTGACAAGGACCATTGTTGTACAATTCTGAAACTTAGGGATCATTTCTGTAATTCTTTGAAAGTTTATTCCAAGGGCTATTCTTGACACTTCTGAATTTCTTGAAGGGTTGACTTTGACTTTTCTTCAAAAATATTCTTCAAAGGACCAATTTTGTAAATATATGAAACTTGGAGGACTAATTCTGCCAAATACTCAAACTTTGCTCAGGGACCTTTTATGCAATTTTTTGAATTCATGAGGGCTTCTAATGACATAATGAGCTTTCTTTGATCATTTTGCTTCCTCGTCTTCGGCTTTTGACCTTTTTCCAATCTCGTGCTCGTTTTTGTCGGTTTTGGCATCGTTTTTATTCATTTTTCTCATATCCGTACCTGCACATACACAAATACAAAAACAAACTGTAACAATTCGCATTTTCAGATTAATTACTATTCCCGGCAGGTCACCCAAGCCTGTACTACTCTCGCATGAGCACGCTTAACCGTATGGGCGATTAACCGTTAGACCACAAAACGCGTTTCTAAGACAATTTGAGTTTTCAACTTATTAGAAAAAGTCAACATATTTTTCCCTCCTCCTTTGACCAAAAATCATTCTTTGATTTTATAAGTCATTCCTTGATTTTTAGGCTTGCGGTTTTAGGTCTAAAAGAC
Source organism: Artemisia argyi (assembly GCA_030686995.1). Classification (NCBI taxonomy): domain Eukaryota; kingdom Viridiplantae; phylum Streptophyta; class Magnoliopsida; order Asterales; family Asteraceae; genus Artemisia; species Artemisia argyi. The sequence goes on from CM060709.1 coordinate 105,973,672, forward strand.
ATTTAACACCAACCGACACTAGACTGAGCCCAGCCTAGACATTATAAGTCATTTTAAGTCATTATTATCCTATTAGAAAAGTTACATTTTACTTTTCTCAATTTTACGCAACTTTCGTACGTTTTACGTATTACGCGTTTTAGACCCGTGTTTCCAGTTTTTAGCAGGGTTTTAGCACCCAATAGAACCTACCACTCATTTTATATTTTATTATGGACTATATTGACATGTTTGACCATACTTTCAAGTTTCATATTTTTAGGATACCCGGTTTTACGTTTCGTGGCCAAAAAACTTACGGTTAGCAACTTACGGAGTCAAAACTAGCTCTATATCTAGGATAATATCATCCAAGACCAAGTCATCCCTCCTTATCCATTCCAAACCGCCACTAGGGGGGGGCATTCACACTTGTGGCATCATCTCATGACTTTAGCCATTGGATCATTTTTATTTACAACTTTGTCTCCAAGTTTATGTAGTTTCCTAGCCACCTTCCTAACCTCCTCATTCTTGCTATAAATAGAGAGCTCATTCCTTTCATTCTTCATCAATAAAAACGCCACAACCTTTATACCTAGCACCATGATCCTTTGATCTTCAATATACAAGTTACACTACAAAGTTCAAGGTCTTAGTATTCTCTACCTAGTTCTTAAGTTTGTTTGGTGATTCCATGGTTGAATTAGGAGCTACACAAGGTTACTAGGGCTGAAGTTAAATGGTTTTCACAAGGGTTAGATCAAGGCTAGCAAGGGTTACAAGAGTTATGGTGAAGGGTTTACAAGCATAGGTTTAGTGTCCTAGTTCATATTTGACTTCCTTTCTTTAGAAAGCCAAAAGTTGTAAGCAAACCCTTATACACTTTCTTGCTCAATATCATTTCATGCTTATTATGTTTCTTTCATGCTATATATGTTCTTGTTATTGTGTTCATGATGTTTAAAAATGGATAAAACAAGTATTGGTATACATATGTTAACTTATGACAAGTAAACAAGCAAACTAGTGATTTTTATGGAAAACCACGACCACAATAGTATAACTTTGATATTTGACACTTACTTATTGTTAAAGAGGACTTAACAAGGAAAACATAGCAATTTGAATCACCCAAAACGAGTATACGAGTCAAAAGTTATGACCGTTTGAAGGTAGCAAAACCAAAACGCCGAAACTGCCTAAACCTTACTGCTTGCATTCTGCCAATTTGAAAGTCCCATTTCTGGTCCGATTCATCAAAAAGTTAAAACACGAAAGTTGTCCGGAACGACGTTTTCGTTCAGGAACAAAGAAGCTCGAGACCTGAAAACGCTTTTTGAGTGATAAAATTCTTCAAAATCTTAACAGCCCATTTTAGACCAAAGTAACTATATAATTGTTATATTTAGATGAGACCAAGAGGTCTAATGACCTAAAGCCAAGACCACAACCATGGCTAAAGCCAAGGTTGAGTCTTAAGACCATGGTAACAATGACCAAGGTCACGGCAAAGCCACGGCTAAAGACCATATAACTTTTAAAGATCAAAGCTTATACATATATATATGTTATCAAATACTACAATAGTAGGGAGCCTCATGTGAGGAGTTCATTGAGTAAGCCGTCGAGACGAGTTGTGGATTTACGAGTTAAAGTGTCCTGGCTCCTCGAACGTTTACTCCATGACTTCTGAATTATGTCGGCCCGAACGGTAGTAAGAGATTTACAACCTATACATGTTTCATAAACCATTTATATTCAAAGACTTACACTATATACTAAGTACTACATCATGAACATTATGCAAGACATATATTGGCAAGTCTTCGTATTCTTAGACGTTACTCCAAACCTAAGTCGCAACATTCTATTATAGGCTGCTCTTAGAGACTTTCGCGACTCGACTACCACTTTCATTTCTCATTACATAGACTTAAGGTGAGTCATAGCCCCTACTCTTTTCATACTTGTTTTAACTCTTGGGGGGGGGATTCATGCTCAACTACTTGCTTACTTGTACAAATACTCAAAACATTTATACTTGATTGTGTTATACTTGATTGGCATTATACTTGAATATGTTATACATGATAATTATACTTGATTGCGTTATACATACTTGTTACACTGTACTTGCTTAATTTAAATACAAAATTTGTATTTACGTACATACACAATACTCTATGCTGTCAAAGGAGAGGTATTAATAGTACTAGTATGGGCCTACACCCCCCACCCAAGTCCAAGATTCGAGACGTTGGGTGACATGTACTATTTGGGATGGTGGTTCCCCGCCTATGGGTCCAAAATGACGTGACCATGGGTGAATATAATCCTTAGAAACTATATATTAGCAGTGGGTTGTGAACACACAGGTTACAAGTCTCTTATGGCGGGACTTGTAACTGAGTGGATTCACGATGCCTTTGCTGTGTGATCATTCTTTAAGGCTTTTTCAACTGTTTTAAGACAAACTCTATGAACTCACCAACCATTGTGTTGACACTTTAGCATGTTTATCTCAGGTTAGTAAGGCGATAGCTAGTGCGTGGAACTTAGAGTCAAGCTGCATATTCTGAAGACTTACGCTTTTATCATTTACCATTCAAAACACTTTGTATACATTTATGTATCATACTTTGGAATCTCATGTTTGTAACTTTGAATTCATTAATCGAATGGTAACTTTTCAAAACGTCTCATTTAGAGTTCGTTTTCTATAACTTGTACTTTGTATTATGAAGTAGCACCCTCAGTGACACAGTCTTCCGCTGCGGTATTTTGGGGGTGTTACAGATTGGTATCAGAGCCTTGGTTATAGAGAACTAGGTTGCATTTAGTGCCTAGACTATAACTGCTATATACGTTGGGACCTTCCTCTTTATTTGCCTTTCACACAATACATACACTTATGCTTTTTGGTTAGAGGTCTGCTTAGTTCCACGCTGTTAGATGATGTGACTTTAGTATTATAAGGAGCCCCAGAGATTCGTCAAGTCATTAAAAACATGGAGCTCAGTAATAACTAATTAGTTAACTTAATCTTGTGTTTGATGAGACACAAGATTAGAGTAAAATAATATTATTGCTTAGCTTTAGGGATTTGATGACTGGATTATCTTACCATCTGCCTCAGAAGGCGGATTTTGTGTCGGAAATTCTTAAGTAGGATGTTTTAGAATCTCCTTATTTAAATGGATTGGGACGCCTCTGCATTTAAATAAAGAAATTGTAAATCACCGAACCATAAGTTTATGATACCTTACTTATATAAATTTGGACGCTTCTTTATGTAAGTAATGTGTTATAAATAAGTGGGCTTAATTGTAGCCGATACAACTCCTTAACCAAAATCTTAGACAAATCAGAGTGAACACCACTATATTAGAGATCCCGAATTCTCTTAGACACATCATAAGTAGTTAACATCAACTAAACTTCGGGACGAAGTTTCCTGAAGGGGTAGAGACTGTAACAATTCGCATTTTCAGATTAATTACTATTCCCGGCAGGTCACCCAAGCCTGTACTACTCTCGCATGAGCACGCTTAACCGTATGGGCGATTAACCGTTAGACCACAAAATGCGTTTCTAAGACAATTTGAGTTTTCAACTTATTAGAAAAAGTCAACATATTTTTCCCTCCTCCTTTGACCAAAAATCATTCTTTGATTTTATAAGTCATTCCTTGATTTTTAGGCTTGCGGTTTTAGGTCTAAAAGACATTTAACACCAACCGACACTAGACTGAGCCCAGCCTAGACATTATAAGTCATTTTAAGTCATTATTATCCTATTAGAAAAGTTACATTTTACTTTTCTTAATTTTACGCAACTTTCGTACGTTTTACGTATTACGCGTTTTAGACCCGTGTTTCCAGTTTTTAGCAGGGTTTTAGCACCCAATAGAACCTACCACTCATTTTATATTTTATTATGGACTATATTGACATGTTTGACCATACTTTCAAGTTTCATATTTTTAGGATACCCGGTTTTACGTTTCGTGGCCTAAAAACTTACGGTTAGCAACTTACGGAGTCAAAACTAGCTCTATATCTAGGATAATATCATCCAAGACCAAGTCATCCCTCCTTATCCATTCCAAACCGCCACTAGGGGGGGGCATTCACACTTGTGGCATCATCTCATGACTTTAGCCATTGGATCATTTTTATTTACAACTTTGTCTCCAAGTTTATGTAGTTTCCTAGCCACCTTCCTAACCTCCTCATTCTTGCTATAAATAGAGAGCTCATTCCTTTCATTCTTCATCAATAAAAACGCCACAACCTTTATACCTAGCACCATGATCCTTTGATCTTCAATATACAAGTTACACTACAAAGTTCAAGGTCTTAGTATTCTCTACCTAGTTCTTAAGTTTGTTTGGTGATTCCATGGTTGAATTAGGAGCTACACAAGGTTACTAGGGCTGAAGTTAAATGGTTTTCACAAGGGTTAGATCAAGGCTAGCAAGGGTTACAAGAGTTATGGTGAAGGGTTTACAAGCATAGGTTTAGTGTCCTAGTTCATATTTGACTTCCTTTCTTTAGAAAGCCAAAAGTTGTAAGCAAACCCTTATACACTTTCTTGCTCAATATCATTTCATGCTTATTATGTTTCTTTCATGCTATATATGTTCTTGTTATTGTGTTCATGATGTTTAAAAATGGATAAAACAAGTATTGGTATACATATGTTAACTTATGACAAGTAAACAAGCAAACTAGTGATTTTTATGGAAAACCACGACCACAATAGTATAACTTTGATATTTGACACTTACTTATTGTTAAAGAGGACTTAACAAGGAAAACATAGCAATTTGAATCACCCAAAACGAGTATACGAGTCAAAAGTTATGACCGTTTGAAGGTAGCAAAACCAAAACGCCGAAACTGCCTAAACCTTACTGCTTGCATTCTGCCAATTTGAAAGTCCCATTTCTGGTCCGATTCATCAAAAAGTTAAAACACGAAAGTTGTCCGGAACGACGTTTTCGTTCAGGAACAAAGAAGCTCGAGACCTGAAAACGCTTTTTGAGTGATAAAATTCTTCAAAATCTTAACAGCCCATTTTAGACCAAAGTAACTATATAATTGTTATATTTAGATGAGACCAAGAGGTCTAATGACCTAAAGCCAAGACCACAACCATGGCTAAAGCCAAGGTTGAGTCTTAAGACCATGGTAACAATGACCAAGGTCACGGCAAAGCCACGGCTAAAGACCATATAACTTTTAAAGATCAAAGCTTATACATATATATATGTTATCAAATACTACAATAGTAGGGAGCCTCATGTGAGGAGTTCATTGAGTAAGCCGTCGAGATGAGTTGTGGATTTACGAGTTAAAGTGTCCTGGCTCCTCGAACGTTTACTCCATGACTTCTGAATTATGTCGGCCCGAACGGTAGTAAGAGATTTACAACCTATACATGTTTCATAAACCATTTATATTCAAAGACTTACACTATATACTAAGTACTACATCATGAACATTATGCAAGACATATATTGGCAAGTCTTCGTATTCTTAGACGTTACTCCAAACCTAAGTCGCAACATTCTATTATAGGCTGCTCTTAGAGACTTTCGCGACTCGACTACCACTTTCATTTCTCATTACATAGACTTAAGGTGAGTCATAGCCCCTACTCTTTTCATACTTGTTTTAACTCTTGGGGGGGGATTCATGCTCAACTACTTGCTTACTTGTACAAATACTCAAAACATTTATACTTGATTGTGTTATACTTGATTGGCATTATACTTGAATATGTTATACATGATAATTATACTTGATTGCGTTATACATACTTGTTACACTGTACTTGCTTAATTTAAATACAAAATTTGTATTTACGTACATACACAATACTCTATGCTGTCAAAGGAGAGGTATTAATAGTACTAGTATGGGCCTACACCCCCCACCCAAGTCCAAGATTCGAGACGTTGGGTGACATGTACTATTTGGGATGGTGGTTCCCCGCCTATGGGTCCAAAATGACGTGACCATGGGTGAATATAATCCTGAGAAACTATATGTTAGCAGTGGGTTGTGAACACACAGGTTGCAAGTCTCTTATGGCGGGAGTTGCAACTGAGTGGATTCACGATGCCTTTGCTGTGTGAATATTCTTTTAAGGCTTTTCAACTGTTTTAAGACAAACTCTATGAACTCACCAACCATTGTGTTGACACTTTAGCATGTTATCTCAGGTCTATAAGGCGATAGCTAGTGCGTGGAACTTAGAGTCAAGCTGCATATTCTGAAGACTTACGCTTTTATCATTTACCATTCAAAACACTTGTATACATTTATGTATCATACTTTGGAATCTCATGTTTGTAACTTTGAATTCATTAATCGAATGGTAACTTTTCAAAACGTCTCATTTAGAGTTCGTTTTCTATAACTTGTACTTTGTATTATGAAGTAGCACCCTCAGTGACACAGTCTTCCGCTGCGGTATTTTGGGGGTGTTACACAAACATTCTCTTGGCATATTTGATTAGTATTTGGTCTGATTTTGGGTCTAAAAAGGATGAGTGATTAAGCACTCATCAAATGTCTTAGACACGCACTAAAAAAAATTGGTCCAAAACTCTTTTATCTACTATGAGAACAACACATGTTCTTGCAACCACGTATCATGGACAACAACGTGTCTAAAATAATTTCTGTACAAGAATTAGAAATTCGATTGAACGGCTCACCCATATTTTCTATAGAAATTTTGGGCTAAAATGCATACGTTTACTTTGCGAACAACGCATTTTCCCACAGGTTCACAACTGTGACAACAACTATTTTGGAGTCCAAATAAAACCAAAATGCGCATTCCACAAGAATGAGTTATATCCCAATATCCGATGATGAAATCAATACTAGTTACACAAACCAGTACAACGACAATATTTCATCCAACACGCTTCGAACACTCTATTGTTCTATCAAAACGTAACGATAAACGAACAACAAGATAATATTTTATCTTTAATGTAAAATTTCATAAAAACTACTACTCATCCTTCATGATATCAAAATCATGTTAGCAAGTTCGAAATAGATGTACAGCCAATCATTATATGTAATAGTGTCATTTATTGATTAATAGTCATTAGTATGAATGCAAATGAATGTCAACAAATGAAATATGAACGACGTTTATCAAATGATAACGCTTCAAACACCATAGAAGCAGACCTCATTACTTCATTATTTCTTTTATGTAAACAAAGTACCATATTAACATATACAACATGTTAAATATTCAGTTTTGCAACATAATAATGTTAATGTCTATAAAACAAATCAGTTAAAGACTTAATTATGTGACCACATATACTCCTTCAGTCCTTCTGTTACACGGGTCACGCAATTATGTAAAACTATCAAATATATGCTCATTCTCTTTTTAAACCAGACATAAACATTATTAAAATTATGTATGAAAACTTTATTTTACGATACAATTATTCATAACTTAGTTATTTGAATTAAAAGTAGTTAATTCGTCGATGCAACATAGCAAATACATTATCTTATTTTAGAACCATACAACCACAGTCACGCAATGTGGGATAGTATAAAATCAGAATGAAGTTTCTTAGTTAATATATTTATATTTACATATGGATGATAGAATTCATAGAACTTCATATTTTTTCTACAAATATAAATAGCATTACCGTCCAATTAAACTCCAAACGTTTCATACCTTAATTAGCAATAATAACTACAGAGAGCAATGCAATCAAAAAGCTTTTAAAAATTGACTAAAGACACATAATGTGTCAGTTTTCTTTGAGTACATTATCAAACTAATTTCAAAGCCATGTTGTAGTTTTCCTAAAGAAAAACCAAACCACCTTTTTATCAACATGAATCTGTCTTTAGAAAACATTTCTCATTTAGTTATGTATTTTAATAACTCATAACTGTCATCATTGACGCAACAATTTAATTTCAAAACCAAATAGTTTCATGTTGACTTCTCAATATAACACTATCAAAATCGTGTTCCCTTTAATTTTCTCGCAATTGCCACTAAAACTCTAATAGCAAAATAAACTCTGTCTTAACGTTGTTATATATATAGTGTGTATTGCTATTAGAGATAAATAAATACTATGTTGATCATAACAATAAAATATAAAGTGTAGAGAACGATACCGTGAACCGTTTGATTGTTAGACTCCAAGAACACAAACAAGGAAAATGTTGAGGCCTGTGATGAACACGGTTTCCTTATGACAGATTCGTCCTCTCCACGGTGCTTGAGAATCGTGAACGTCTATCTCTCAGGATACAACAATGACGGATAACTCTGTTAGCACAAATGGGTTATCAAGGTGAACCAAAATCGTGCCTTCCCTCTATTACAAACCGGATACACAAGAAACATGAATGATCACAAAAAAGAGAGGAGTGTAAAAATATGTGACATGTTATTAATGTCTAATTATCCCATTTTGAATTGTAAGTTACAATACTTAATGAAATCAAATAATTTCATTATTATGATATGATGAATGCTATAATGGTACATTAAATCTTGACCGTTTCATTTGTCAGTATTGATGGAGATACTAACTCTTAAGCCCTTATATACACCTAGTCCTCTCCCTACCCAATACACACAAAAAAGTATAATAATTTAGCTATCCATCAAGCTCTCTACAATCAAGTGGGTCAAGGGATAGAAACTAGTTGTGCTAAAGTGTTCTTTGCATCATGTCGATATCTGCTACGGCTTTCGGTATGTTATACTCGTTCATCTTATTTACGTGGTTATTATTGTATTCTAAGATCATTGTGGCATAATAGTTTAATGTGTTCATCATGTATATTTGATGCTAATGTCTACACATATAAAAGCTTACATGTGGTATCAGAGCCAATGTTTTGAATATGATAATAATCTGTATTATAAATGATCTCGTATTGTTAGAGAATTGTGAACCGTAGTTCTATCATGATGTTTGTATCTTCTACTACGTTACGTGATGAATTGTATATCTTAATTGTTTGATTTACGTAATATTAAATGTTAGATTACTTCTTGTTGACAAGATAAATGAAAATTGACGTTACTACTAGAATACATGTTTTGTTCATACATTCATTTGTTCTCTTTTATGTGACTTACTTATTAATGACACCTACGTATAAAGCTTCAAATGTGAAATTTTGAGGTATTCTAGATAATGAACCTTGATGATATATAAGCTTACTAGCTTTTATATTTTTGTATGCATAAAACTGGAATCTTACTTTTATGCCACGTACCGCTTCCGCTCAGTTTATAGATAAATGCGTGTCAATAGAAAATTATTATGGATTTGTTACAAGTTTCTATAACATGCTTATGTTAATAATTAATCACTTGGTAATGTTTTTCTAAAGATTTGACCAATAATTACCTTTCTTGTTAAGAATAGTATAAAAATGGCTAGATTTTATTATTCCTATATAAATATATAATGAAGTTTGGTTGACAGTAAGTTAGCAAACCATCAAATAACAAAATGGTAGTCATTGTTTTCATTGTCCATGAACTTAAATATGACTAGTTGTATTGTTAGAGTTCATGTCCATTTTATGCTTATTATTAAACACATGTTAGCAATATGTTTATTATTTAACGTTATGTTATTGGTTATTGTTACAATTTCTTAATCATTTCTTACATTCGTAATTAATAACTTGATTGGTCCTCATAATGCTTAATAATTATATTAATTGACGTATTAAAAAGTTAGATGTTACAAAATTTTGAAATATTGTTTGTAACACTCACATGTCTTAAATCTAAATTGATTACTCTTTAATGCTATTTATGTATTTATTATATGACATTAAGTGAAATTAATTTGTTAGTCACCAAAGTGATCAAGTTAATTTCGAATTTCAAATTTGTAGTCATATAATTTATGTTGTCTTAAACAATGCTATTATGAATTTATTATTAGTTGATAGAAATTATGAATTTTGCCCAAAGGAAAAATTATTCTTCTATAACTAATAATCTTTAAGATGAAAATTAGTATACTTTTGTCATATGTATATAGTTATCCAAAGATGCTTATATATTTGACGAAGTATATTTTATTTTCTTCCAAAGTTTTAGTGCATTCTATCAATGATGAGGATATATTGTTGTATTACCCAAAGGAAACCAATAATATATATTTCATTTATTTTATCTTGTATGAATTTTAATTAGTGAGCATGTACATTTTGCAGCAATTAACCTTCACTCTCAAGCTTCTTCTGTTACCTTGTTTACCGGTGTGAATTTCTCCAAATGGAGCGAACAAGTCACTTTCCATTTAGGTGCTTTGGATCTTGACTTGGCGCTACTGGAGGATAGGCCTACTGACCTTACTGATAATAGTACAGAGGCTCAAAAATCATACCATAAGGCATGGACAAGGTCCAACAGACTATGCTTGAACTTTATGCGGATGACAATTGCCAACAACATTAAGTCTTCTCTTCCCGACATTGAAAATCAGAATGCTAAAGATTTTCTTAAGCTTGTGGAAGAGAAGTTTCGTTCTGCTAATAAGGCACTAGCAGGGACACTCATGGCTGAACTCACCACCATGAAATTTGATGGTACAAAGAGTATGCAGCAACATGTCCTTGACATTACCAATACCGCAGCAAGACTTAAGACACTGGGTATAAATGTAGATGACTCTTTCTTGGTGCAATTCATTATGAATTCACTTCCTTCTGAATATGGACCGTTTCACATCAATTATAACACATTAAAGGATAAGTGGAATATTGATGGACTGTCTAGTAAGCTTATTCAAGAGGAAGCAAGACTAAAGAAACAAAGAGTTCACTCCGTTAACTTGGTGAATCAAGGAGTTGACAAGAAGCTCAAACCAAAACCCAAGAACTTTAAGAAGAAACAACATGCTACAACCTCAAAGGTTGCTAATGATGAAAATAAGGAACAAAGGGACAACTGCAGGAAAGAGGGACATTTCCAAAAGGATTGTCCTAAGCGTAAGGCTTGGTTCGAAAAGAAAGGTATACATTATGTTTCTGTACACTTTGAATCAAACTTGTCTAAAGTTCCTTCTAATACTTGGTGGTTTGATTCTGGTGCTACTACTCATGTTTCCAATATTATGCAGGGATTCCTTATAATCCAAACCAGAAGCCCAACTAAGAACTTTCTCTTTATGGGGAACCGAATGAAGGCTCCCATTGAAGGCGTATGGACTTATAGACTGAAGTTAGATACCGGGTTTTACTTGGATCTAATAATACTCTCTATGTACCTTCAATTTCTAGAAATTTAATTCTGTTCTGAGACTTGATGTTACTGGGTATACTTTTGGTGGTGGAAATGGTCGTTTTAATTTATATAAGAATAAATCCTTTATCGGTTATGGTATTCTTATTGATAATTTATATAAATTGAAACTTGATGATGTTTTTTCTAAATCTCTGTTTACTGTTGATCATAATGTTGGAATGAAACGTAGTATTGTCGATGAAAATTCTGCTTTCTTGTGGCATAAACGTTTGGGTCATATATCCAAAGAAAGATTACAAAGATTGTTGAAGAACGAGATTCTGCCGAGTCTAGACTTCACTGATTTTGGATTATGTGTGGAATGCATTAAGGGTAAGCAAACCAAACATAGCAAGAAAGGTGCCACAAGAAGCAGTAATCTCCTTGAAATTATACACACTGATATTTGTGGACCATTTGATACTTCATCCTTCACCGGAGAAAAATATTGTATCACCTTTATAGATGATTTTTCACGTTATGGATATGTGTATTTGCTGCACGAAAAAACTCAATCTATAAATGCCCTTGAGGTATTTGTAAACGAGGTTGAGAGGCAACTTGACATAAAAGTGAAAATCATAAGATCTGATAGCGGTGGTGAATATTATGGAAAGTATGATGAATCTGGACAGTGTCCTGGTCCCTTTGCAAAGTTCCTCGAAAGTCAAGACATATGTGCTCAATACACTATGTCGGTACGCCACAACAAAATGGTGTGGCAGAAAGGTGAAACAGAACATTAATGGAGATGGTTAGGAGCATGATAAGTAAATCCTCTTTACCCAAAAGTTTGTGGATGTATGCACTTAGAACCGCAGTGTATCTGTTAAATAGGGTTCCTAGTAAGTCAGTTCCAAAAACTCCTTTTGAGTTATGGACTGGAAGGAAACCTAGTCTGCGACACCTGCATGTTTGGGGTTGTCCAGCAGAAGCACCAGTTTATAATCCACAAGAAAATAAATTGGATTCTCGAACCGTTCCGGTTACTTTATTGGTTACCCAGAGAAGTCCAAAGGGTATAGGTTTTATTGTCCAAACCATAGTTCTAGAATTGTTGAAACAGGCAATGCCAAATTTCTGGAAAATGGTGAAGTTAGTGGGAGTGTTGAAAATCAAGTTGTGGATATTAACGAAATCAGGGATGATGATTCATCACCCATGAATGTTCATAAATCCACAATTGCACCAAATGTTGTTCCTATATTTCAAAATCAAGAACAACATTTGAATAATGAACAAACACCCCATGAAGAAACTAACTTACCAACTCAAACAAGTGAACCCGTTGGAATAGCATTAAACAAACCTGCAAGGGTTAGAAAGTCAGCTATTCCTGATGATTATGTAGTTTACTTGCAAGAGACAAATTTTGATATTGGCATTGATAATGATCCTATAACTTTTCAACAAGCCATGGAAAGTGATAAGTCTGAAATGTGGATTAATGCTATGAAAGAAGAGTTAAAATCAATGGCTCAAAATAAAGTCTGGGATCTCGTAAACTTGCCAGAAGGTTTTAAACTAGTTGGTTGTAAATGGGTCTTTAAGACCAAATGCGACTCTAAAGGCAATGTTGAAAGATATAAAGCTAGACTTATAGCCGAAGGTTATACTCAGAAAGATGGCATTGATTACAACGAGACTCTTTCACCCATCTCAAAGAAGGACTCGTTGAGAATAATATAGGCATTAGTAGCTCATTTTAACTTAGAGCTACATCAAATGGATGTAAAGACCGCCTTTCTGAATGGAAATCTTGAGGAGGAAGTTTATATGAAACAACCTGAAGGGTTTTTCATTGAGGGTAAAGAAAAGATGGTGTGTAAATTGAAGAAATCAATATATGGACTTAAACAAGCTTCAAGGCAATGGTATATTAAGTTCAATGATACCATTAAATCTTTTGGTTTTGAAGAAATCATCATTGATTGATGTATATACCGCAAGATTAGTGGGAGCAAGTTTATATTTTTGGTTCTATATGTTGATGATATTTTGCTTGCGACTAATGATTTTGGTTTATTGCATAAGACTAAAGAATATCTCTCTAAGAATTTTGAAATGAAAATATGGGTGAGGCATCCTATGTGATTGGAATTTCAATATTCCGTGACAGATCTGAAGGTCTATTAGGACTATCTCAAAAGGCCTATATCAATAAGATTCTTGAGAGATTTAATATGAGCAAGTGCTCGGATGGTATAGTCCCTATTCAGAAGGGAGATAAACTTAGTCTTATACAATGTCCAAAGAATGACATGGAATGAAAGGAAATGGAAAACATTCCATATGCTTCTGTTGTGGGTAGTTTAATGTATCTACAAACTTGCACTAGACCCGATATCAGTTTTGCGATCGGGATGCTCAGTAGATATCAAAGTAATCCTGGTATTCATCACTGGAAAGCTGCAAAGAAAGTATTGAGATATCTTCAAGGAACAAAGGATTACATGCTTACTTATAAAAGGTCTAATCACTTAGAAGTGGTTGGATATGCTGATTCTGATTATGTTGGGTGCAAGGATAGTGGAAAGTCAATGTTTGGCTATGTGTTTCAATAGGCTGAAGGAGCTATTTCTTGGAAAAGTGCCAAACAATCTATCATTGCTGCATCTACCATGGAAGCAGAATTTGTAGCTTGTTATGAGGCTACTATTCATGCATTATGGCTGCGGAACTTTATTTCAGGGCTTGGGGTTGTTGACACTATAAGCAAGCTGCTGAAAATTTATTTTGACAATACTGCAACAGTTTTCTTCTCAAAAAATGATAAGTACTTTAAAGGTGCAAAACACATGGATATAAAGTTCTTTATCGTGAAAGAGGAAATTCAGAAACAAAGAGTGTATCTAGAACATATTAGTACAGATCACATGGATATAAAGTTCTTTATTTGCTAGCCTTATGTTGTACCATATAGAAATATCATGTCAAGTGGGAGAATGTAAAAATATGTGACATGTTATTAATGTTTAATTATCCCATTTTGAATTGTAAGTTACAATACTTAATGAAATCAAATAATTTCATTATTATGATATGATGAATGCTATAATGGTACATTAAATCTTGACCGTTTCATTTGTTAGTATTGACGGAGATACTAACTCTTAAGCCCTTATATACACCTAGTCCTCTTACTACCCAATACATACAAAAAAGTAGAATAGTTTAGCTATCCATCAAGCTCTCTACAATCAAGTGGGTCAAGGGAGAGAAACTAGTTGTGCTAAAAGTGTTCTTTGCATCATGTTGATATCTGCTACGGCTTCCGGTATGTTATACTCTTTCATCTTATCTACGTGGTTATTATTGTATTCTAAGATCATTGTGGCATAATAGTTTAATGTGTTCTTCATGTATATTTGATGTTAATGTTTACACATATAAAAACTTACAAGGAGTAGTGTATTTCTTGGTGTGTTTTCGCGTTGGTAAAGAAATGAGAGGAGATGTCTCAATTTAAAGGAGTAGGGATGGAAGGAAAAACAGTCACAATAATTAACAAAAATAATATTACTAATGTCTCATGAATTAAAATAAAACCACAAATTAATTTTATTTTCAATTCACATTAGTATACATGATGACAACATCAATTGTCATTCAACTCTAAAATTTGACCATAATTTTTTCCAACACGTGTTTCTTTCTTTAAAGGGACAATACCCTATACGAAAGACAAGAGTATTTTTAATTTAAATTGTTAGGCACAACAATTATTTTTCTTCGTAGTATCTGTAAAAATGTCCGAAGACAAATCAATTTTACATAATATAAATGTTTGGAGTGCGATTGGTAATTCTCTGGATACGAAGGATACATTATAATGCCTCAAAAAAATTCCGAACTTAAAAATGGCACTCAGTTGTATTGACATTCAAATACAGGAAAAAGAATTCTACCTAAAAAATGAATGAACCAAGTTTTTCAAAATCAGGATTCTACACAGGATCGTTTTTGTGTATGCAAATTTCAAATTGTAAGATCAGATCGGGATCCTAATATCATACTATAATGTAACTTCTTAATAGTTTTTGTAATATTATTCAAATCTACAAATTATTACATATCATAAACAAAAAATTTATAAATTTTTCATGAAAATTGTGGAAAACTAGAAGGGGGGGTTGAATAGTTTTCCCCTCTTTTTTTTATTTTATAAAAACTTGGTTTCAAAATATAGATTCAAATTTATTCAATTGTTTGTTTGAAAAACCTTCAATTAGAGTTTAGTGTGAAAACAACATATAATCAATATGATCGGTTATATATGTACGCTTATGAATTAGTTTTGGAAACTTAGTTTTACGAATGAAGCTTTGGTCGATCTTTATGTGAATACGTTTTTCTTTTGAAATCTTAAAAAGTTTTGTATCAAATTATCGATTAAGTTAAACTTGATATGAGAAGTGTTAATAATATATAAGTCCATTAGACAATATCATACAATTTTGTATCCTATCACAATATTAACTTGTAACTACACCACAATCAATCATCATGACAATATAAGCAAAAATCAACACATATTTGCAAGCATAGATATAACGCGATAAATGCAAGAATGAAAGTAAAAAGATAGGAGAAATAGGATGTAAACCGGAAATGATGATTTATAGTGGTTCGGCTACAAGGACACCTTACTTGCCCTACTCCACTCCCCGAGTCACCTACTCGAGAGTTTTCTTCACTACTCAACAAGCTCCCTTTTGGCGGAGAAAACCTTACACAACTTTTACTTACACCATTTAACGACACTAAGCTAAATGCTGAGTTCTAATAGTAGCTAGAACCAATCTCACACCACAACACACCTTCTTCACAACACTACTACTACACTACTTATCACACCTTCACTACTTCTTCTTTACAACACACCTATTTCTTCACGGCTTCACGACTTCTTCATGGCTTCACGACTTCACGACTTCTTCACTACTTCACAACTTCTTCACACTACTTCTTACTCACTCATAAACTCACTACTAAGTAAGATCATCTTGATCTACTTATTACATATACAAAGCTCACAACTTTACATAAGCACTAACTACATCTTTGGCTTTATGATGGGGAGGATTCTTCTCTTGCACTTTGAGTTATGAGAGATTGGATCACTTAAACAAAGATTAATAATCTTATGATCAAAGGGTTTTAGAAGGATATTTTAGAGAGAATTGGATCTGAAAATCTTTGTGCAAAAGGTGAGAAAAATACTAGGTTTGAGGTGGTATTTATAGGAGAAGATTTCTGACAGAGGAGCGTGCCGGTCCCCTTAATTGTATGGCCGGTCCCCTTAATTATTAAGGGGGCCGCCCATAATTAAGGGGCCCGCCCTACTAAAACGGCCAGAAATCTTTGTCTTTTCTAGTGAAAGTTTATTTGGTGAAAAATTAACTGATTTTGGTTAAAAATTTGAATTCATATATTTGTTATGAATTAAACATTTTCCTTTAATTACCAAAATTGTTTTTCAAAAAATATATAACATGTTTATATCATTTTATAAACTTTGTAATGTTTAAATAAAATCCCTTTGATCATAAAATGTATTAGACATTTGTTTGTACATACCTTAAGTGATTGTTGAGGCAAACTCGAGACGTTGAGATGTCGAGGCTTGTTGACGTAAGAATGCATAGATGAATTGTGATCACAAGTAACTTAAGCACTTTACGTTATATGTTGTAACTTACATCTTTGTCATCATCAAAACATGAAGAGAATGTTTAGATTAAATATCGTAATATTCATGCCAACAATCTCCCCCTTTTTGATGATGACAAACTATGTAAACTATAACTCATAGCAAAATGTATAAGTTACTTGTTTACACTTCTTCTCCCCCTTTTGTCGAAGCAAAAAGGTGGACACTTAGACGAGACTTCAACTACGCTTGAACCCTTGAGAAAGAATGTAAAAGGCGAGCTTGCATCATCGTAAGTGAAGCCTTGATTCTATCAACCTTAATGCTCCCCCTTGGTGTATGCTCCCCCTTGGTGTATACTCCCCCTTGGTGTATGCTCAAAACTAGTTTTGGCTACCAAAGAATCGAGCGATGAAGTAATCCTTCAAAACAAAGTTAGTAGACAAGTGCAAATATATATAATGATGATGATAGGTATATGCATAATACTAATAGGGGAACAATATATGGACGTAATAGATATATGCACTAAAAATATGACACATGTAATTATTGTTTTAAAAACAACAACCTAACTTCCAAAAAAAAATTACCATGACCAAAGCTAAAGACATGATAATGATTGGAACCTAATGCAAAGATTCTACCGACATATTTTGGCAAAAGATACCAAAATATATATTCTAAAAGAGTAAAAAAAAATGATAATGATGCGTTCTTTTAAAGACGTAGACAAATAAAGAAGGATGAGCGTGAATGAAAAGGGAAGGTAATGACAAAAGGTTGACAAATATGGTTTAGATTAATATGACGTTTGACAAGGGTGGATGATTTGGAATCAAGGGATTTTTAGGTGTTTTGTTGGTTGACGACCGAAAATGGATATGTGAATGAGGTGGTGATGGCTTGACAACACTTGAAGCTTGGATATCTTATTTGTGTTCTTCACTTGCTAGGAAGTGGAAAAGATGCATTTCATAAAGAAATTCGCTTGACTTTTAGGGGTGTAGATTTAGGAGCGGAAGAGGTTGATTGAGAGTTTGGATGTTGTTCAAGCGAGGGTTTTGGATGAGAACTAGCGAGAAGATACTCAATCCAAGTGAAGTGTTCCTTCAATGAAATGGTTTGTTTTTGGGGAAAGATGCAACAAAGAGAATTGTTGACATATTTTGCAACTTGTTTCAAGTTGTGGGGTGATGAATGAGTGCTAGAGGGAAGTTATTCCAAGTTGCATTGAGCAAGGTGTAAGGCAAGAAGAGCACTAAGCTCAAAGGCTTCCTTGAGTTCTTCAATGAACTTCAAGTGTTTGGAGAAATGTGATGATGGTGGATTGTGGTTTTAATTAGGGATGGATGGAAGATAGGCTTCATGAGTGGATGGTGTTTTTTTTTTTTTTTTTGTTGAATGAGCATCAAGTGAGAAGCATTGGTGATTAGGTTTGGATTGTTGTTTTGGGATTGTGCATGCTCATCATGAGAAGAAGCATTGGTGGAATCAAGTATGGGTGTTAGGCTTTGTTTGTGAGATGGGTTATTTGTATGAGCATAAGATTTAGGTATTGGTTGATTTGGAACAACATCACTTGAGCTTTGACACGAGTCCATTTTTTCCTCCAAATGGGTTTTACGGAGATCTTAGCAACTCTTGAGAGTTTAGATCTTGGGTTGTTGGTGGATGACATGTTTGGTTGGATGATCATTAAGGATGAAGGAGATGTATTTATAGTGTAGGAAAGATGTGGTTTAGGAAGGTAAATTTTGAGGGCATGGAAATGGTGGATGACTAGAGATTGGTGGTATAAAGGATGATTCGGTTTTTCATTTCACATGGGTGGTTTGAGGATGTACTAAAGAAGGGTTATGAGGTTTGAGTGTAAGGTAGAAGAATATATGTGAGTGAGTGTGTTTTCCCTTCCCATTAAATTCGTGCTCATCCGTACATAGAGTTAAGCATGTAAAGGCATACAATCAAATCTCATAGGAGCAAATAAACATCTAGAAACAACATATATGCGATATGCCATAAATCTAGGAATGAAAGAATCTAATGAGAAGCAAAGTTCATAAAAGTAAACTAGCGTTAGGTATATATAGGAAGAGCAATTTAATTAAGTTGGAGAATGAGTATGAGACTATTACTAGTGGTGCTCAATTCAGGCTAAACACGACCATTTTTACGGGTTACACACACCCAACTTCTCACATAGAAGCAATTCAACCGTTAGGTTAAATTGAATTTCTAGTCAATAGATTCTCCAGTAGTCATTCTCTTTTTAGAAGAAATTGAGTTCCTAAATTTACCTATCGAAGATTGCCAAACATGAAGTTTGCTTGATTCACTAATACTTGGCTTAATGTGACTCAAACATCATGTTTTAATGAAGGTAAATCTAGATGATATATTTTATTCACGATCCTAATAGAGACGTGTTGAATGTTTAGATAAGAGTAAACAAAAAGTTTTAATCTTTTCTTCATGATTTACCGGTTGTTTGGTTTTGATGACATATTACATGATTTAATAACTGTGCTAAACTTAAGAGTGCACCGTAGCATCTCTTGTGAAATGAATCTCATTAAGATTATTTATCTTAAATGAGTTTGTGATTCTCAAATGATATCAAAACTAGACATTAATATATTTTTAAACAAATATTATTTTCTATGATTTTTGCCAATGTTATATATCATACTTTAACAAGTATTAAAAAAAATTATTTGTTTATGGATTATGACAAGTTATTTTTCACTTCTAATAACTTATATTATTTCAAAAAGGAAAGTGTAGTACATTATCTTGTAACACAACCATTCATGCTACAAAGAAAATGAAATACATAGAATATATAGTGTGTATTATTCTTAAATATGTATTTTATCTTGAAGTGACGATTTTAAGTAGTGTGAGCAAAGTTTACATATGTTGTTAGTTTGCTCATGTTTGGTTTTTCGGATATGACACATTTATCCATTGCATTGCAATGTAAATTTCTTGAATATTTCGGACGAAACATCCAAGTCGTCAATCCTACTTCATTGTATATTTTATGAATGTGTTTAAAATGTTATTTTAATATTTGGAACACAATTATTGGACAAGTAGATTAAATATGACATTATCAACACACGTGTGAGTTATGATCCAATGCATACTCTTTTCATCTACAAAGGATGTAACTATTTTCATATCAATCTAGTGTGATTGAGTATGTAGATTCAAGACTATATCTTTTGTTGTAATTTGATATAATCTTGAAGCTAAACAAATAGCAATCCAATTTCTTGTCCACACTCAAAAACACGTCAATTAGATTTGATGAATATATCAACCATAATTTGAATAATGAATTGATATAATATCAAGATCTTTCTTGACCCTCACGGACACTCATTTGAAATAAATAAACATTTTGATAGTGTGTTCCATTAATCCTAAGATCATTTATTAGTGAATGATTGAAAGTTGACTTATTATTTCATGATTGTTATATGTTTTGTTTTTGTGAAAGACTCTTCATTTTTACTTATTATGAACACACTTAGATTTTGAAAATACTTTTTCTTTTATATAACTATTAATGTTTTACAATGATTCAATTTCTCTTATTAAACATCTTAAGGTAAAACAAGTTAATTTGTAGAAAATATTTAAGTGTGTTGTGAAGAATAGATTAAATTGTTTGAAATGTTTAGGTGACTAGATTGAACTCATTTACAAGATGTTTGAGTAACATTAAGCCATCTATACCTATATGCAATGCAAGCATATTATAACAATCCTAACGCAAGAAATCTAGCATAAGATCTAGTTAAGTACAAATCGGCAAACTAGTTATAAACTAATAGGGCACATATGCATAGATATACACATAGCTAAACTTCAAATAGCAACAATCATTTAATATATTCAATTAAGAAAATAAAATCACAAAGAAGTTCACATAACACATAAAACGCTTGTCGTCGTTTTGTGTATTATATACACCAATGTTTACTTAAGTCGAATTTATTTGAAAATAAAATAGTTTCCTCCCCATTCTATAATTTAATTAAGATCAATATTTTGAAAACATAAATACTTAATTTTTCAAAAGTATATCAAATAGGAATGCCCGACTTGAAGGAAAAGGTAAAACAAAAGTTTTACGTTAAAACGAAACACAAATTTTTGACCACCGTATAGTATTTTGACTTTCTTACTTATTTAAGTTTGTAATGGTTACTTGTAAGTATTTTTAAATGAAAGTAGACTCAATTACCTTTAAAACGCCGGGTGGCACGACTTCTACAGAGTTAGGGTTAATTTTATATGATTTTTCAAAGTTTTCAAAAAATTGTCGAACAGACAGGCAGACCCCTTAAATAATTAAGAGGACTGCCCAGTATTTAAGGGGGCCGCCCAGACAATTAAGGGGGCCGCCCATCTGGTACTCAAAATTTAATTTTTTTTGTAAAAAATTGTTTTCTGACTTTTCGAAAAGGTGTGTAACTTTCTGATTTTGATACAGAACATATAACACTTATTTTAAACATAATATTATTTCGAACTAGTATAATTAGTGTATATATTATCAAAACTAATACAAGTTAATCAACAAACACTTTTCATATTCAATCCTCCTTAATAGGTAATTTGATACATGGATCGTACTCAATTTTTAAAACCATTTGTTTTGAAAATTTGAGTAACCTGGCTCTAATACCAATTGTGGAAAACTAGAAGGGGGGGGGGGGGGGTTGAATAGTTTTCCCCTCTTTTTTTATTTTATAAAAACTTGGTTTCAAAATGTTGATTCAAATTTATTCAATTGTTTGTTTGAAAAACCTTCAATTAGAGTTTAGTGTGAAAACAACATACAATCAATATGATCGGTTATATATGTACGCTTATGAATTAGTTTTGGAAACTTAGTTTTATGAATGAAGCTTTGGTCGATCTTTATGTGAATACATTTTCCTTTTGAAATCTTAAAACGTTTTGTATCAAATTATCGATTAAGTTAAACTTGATATGAGAAGTGTTAATAATATATAACTCCATTAGACAATATCATACAATTTTGTATCCTATCACAATATTAACTTGTAACTACACCACAATCAATCATCATGACAATATAAGCAACAATCAACACATATTTGCAAGCATAGATATAACGCGATAAATGCAAGAATGAAAGTAAAAAGATAGGAGAAAGAGGATGCAAACCGGACACGATGATTTATAGTGGTTCGGCTACAAGGACACCTCTCTTGCCCTACTCCACTCCCCGAGTCACCTACTCGAGAGTTTTCTTCACTACTCAACAAGCTCCCTTTTGGCGGAGAAAACCTTACACAACTTTTGCTTACACCATTTAACGACACTAAGATAAATGTCGAGTTCTAATAGTAGCTAGAACCAATCTCACACCACAACACACCTTCTTCACAACACTACTACTACACTACTTATCACACCTTCACTACTTCTTCTTCACAACACACCTATTTCTTCACGGCTTCACGACTTCTTCATGGCTTCACAACTTCACGACTTCTTCACTACTTCACAACTTCTTCACACTACTTCTTACTCACTCATAAACTCACTACTGAGTAAGATCATCTTGATCTACTTATTACATATACAAAGCTCACAACTTTACATAAAGCACTAACTACATCTTTGGCTTTATGATGGGAGGATTCTTCTCTTGCACTTTGAGTTATGAGAGATTGGATCACTTGAAACAAAGATTAATAATCTTATGATAAAAGGGTTTTAGAAGGATGTTTTAGAGAAAATTGGATCTGAAAATCTTTGTACAAAAGGTGAGAAAAATACCAGGTTTGAGGTGGTATTTATAGGAGAAGATTTCTGACAAAGGAGCGTGCCGGTCCCCTTAATTGTATGGCCGGTCCCCTTAATTATTAAGAAGGCCGCCCATAATTAAGGGGGCCGCCCTACTGAAACGGCCAGAAATCTTTGTCTTTTCTGGTGAAAGTTTATTTGGTGAAAAACTAACTGATTTTTGTTAAAAATTTTAATTCATATATTTGTTATAAATTAAACATTTTCCTTTAATTACCAAAATTGTTTTTCAAAAAATATATAACATGTTTATATCATTTTATAAACTTTGTAATGTTTAAATAAAATCCCTTTGATCATAAAATGTATTAGACATTTGTTTGTACATACATTAAGTGATTGTTGAGGCAACTCGAGACGTTGAGATGTCGAGACTTGTTGACGTAAGAATGCATAGATGAATTGTGATCACAAGTAACTTAAGCACTTTACGTTATATGTTGTAACTTACATCTTTGTCATCATCAAAACATGAAGAGAATGTTTAGATTAAATATCGTAATATTCATGCCAAAATGTTATTTTAAATTATGAATATTAAATGTTTAAGAAGATTCACATTTTTTTTTAATTCTATAAAAATATAAGGGTAAAAGCCATATATTAGCAATGTACTTTCACAACTTTTCAAATCTAGGTAACAAACTTATTTCATTACTAATATAGTCATTGAAACCGGCTAATTTGCGACGATCTAGTATATGACCTGCGACGGTGCAAATATTGTTAGTATAAAGGACTAACGGTGAAAATAATAAACGTGCAAATACGGACGAAAAAGTGTAAAAACGGACGAATAAGTATGAAAACCAAGTTTTAAGTTATTTACTAACGACCGTTAGTATAAAGGACTAACTATGAAAAATATTTACTAACGATCGTTAAAAAAATGACGTGTCAGTCATTTTCCATATTCAACAGGTAGCAAGTGACAATATTTACTATATCTTAAAAAATTAGCCGGTTTCAATGACTAGATTAGTAATAAAAAAAAGTTTGTTACCTATATTTGAAAAAATGTGAAAGTACATTGCTAATATATGGCTTTTACCCAAAATATAATCTATAGCTTTTTATTTTTTAGTTTGCGGTTCGAAAAAAGTAAGAGTAGATTCGAATTAGATCTTAAGATCCTACAGTAAAGATCGGGATTGTAAAAAATCTTAAGCTTGCTAAGATCATACGTGAGATCTGGATTTTTTTTGCTTTATAATATCATAAAATTGTAAGATCCTAAGATTATGATCAAGAAATTAACAAGTATGAATTGAAAATTTAGTCTTAGCGCTTGACAAGTCAAAAACACACTTACATTTACTCCCGATCTGTCACTGTATTTGGATTATAAAAGGTTTATATTTTATAATATTGTTCTTATGTAGTAAAATAGAAGGATGTGACTTAATTTGTGGGTAGAACATGTTGGCATATATAGTAGTGAGTGGTGACACGTTATTATATCTATGTAATGCCAACGAAAAAATGACGAGGCACCGGCACCAGCCAAATGTGTTCTAGTGATCACATTGTCATCAATAACAATCAGTTTTAGTTATACATATCTCTTTGAATCGTCTTGCTTGTTTATTTTAATATTGTGCTTAGTTTATATAACATTTTATCTCTTGTTGCCTTGTAATGAAATGAATATACATTAAGGGTGCATTTGGTATTTAACTATATGAATGAGACTATTATTATAAAAGTGATTAAAGGTGTTTGTTTAAGATGAGATGTCCACCACTATTGTAATAAATGATATATATAATCAATACTCCATATATATTAAGGGTGCTTTTGGTATGTTGCAGTGAATGCCAATGGGTCTGAGTTTGATAGTAGTGGTGGGTCTTTCACCTATAAAAGATTCATACTTAGCTCTTTTAATGTATATGGAGTATGAATTATATATATTATTCATTACCATAGTGGTGAGCCCCTAATCTTAAACAAACACCTTTAATTACTTTTATAGTAATAGTCTCATTCATATAGTTAAATAACAAACGCACCCTAAAAGAGCAAGGTATGAATCTTTCATAGATGAAGGACCCACTACTACTATCAAATTCATACCCATTCACAAAACACACTCTAATATTAATGCCCAAGCGCGTTTAAAAATTAAAACATATGAATAAAAAATAACAATGTCCTTTTTGGTCAATGATTTATGGATAAGATAGACACGTACGTTTTGCATCGAATTAGTAAACGAGTGTACCTCAACTATAATACTATAATAATTTTAAAAAATTTACTACGTACTTCTTTGTAGAATTCATGTATATTTCAGGATTTTACGTTATTTGATTTACGGTTTTGTAAAGCATTATCCGCATACTAAACTGTCATAATGCATTTATTAGTATTATTATTTTTTTTACCTAATTTCCAAAACTATCACTTTTTGTCACCGGCAACGTTTATCAAATGGACCCGATCTATATTAATTTCCTTTTTAATTTTTTATGCCATGTGACGTAGAATTTATAAATATTTGCTCATATAAAACATGAGAGTCAACTACTATTGTTTATAGACACATCGAACAACGTTACAAAAATTGAGCTTTCACCAACTCCAGAGGGCATATACCACCCAGGGATGGAATCAAGGTAATCCAGGAAGTCCCGGGACATTTATAAAATTTTGCGATATAGTTTTAATTTTTGTAAAAAGAAACTTGATATTTTTTAAATGCATCTTGTTCAAAAAAATTATGTTCTTTATTTTCTATAATTTTTTATAAATACATTTGGTTAAATTATGTCCTGATTACGTCCCAGTACCATCCATAATTTCTTATAGGAAAAGACCACATATTTTATAACATGTGGCTTTTGAGAGATAGCATGAGTTTTCTTGAATTTAAAATACTATTCTAATTATAATAAGTGCATAGTTTTAACCTGAAATATAAGAGGACCATGTATAATATACAAACAGGGTTCATGTTGGTTTAATTTAACTCCTGTCAATTTCTTAGTTTATAGTTTATTAACTCGTGCCAATTTCCTATTATTCATGCATTTTCTGTTTTGTCACTTTTCACTTTTGGTTTCATCATGTGCGAGAGATATTGTTAGACATAACTTTAATTTAAGCTTGAATTTTAGGCATGCTAAGTTACATTATTATTTTAAACACAAACATTATTGAATGAAACCAGTTTCATTTTTTATTTGTGCACAAGTTTAGGTTGTACACAATTTTTCTATATTTGCTATAAAAAACAACCAAATACCGAGTAATTCATTAACCACATCCTAGTAATTCAACATGTTTTGGAATCACTAATACTCTGATGATTAAAATCCTGTGTTTCGGTTACTAAGCAGAATGGGGATTCTCTTACTGGTAGTGCACATCCTATTAGTATGCGGTTCTACGCAAGTGTTAAGTTTCGGTCGTGTATTCTCTTAGGTTATGTAGTTCGTTTATAAGGTACGTAATATAGTTTAGTGTAAACAATTATGTAAATCTAAATTATATGAAAAATACCTCGTGTAAAATCAACTGGTTGTATATATGAATCTAAATTCATGTCAAGTCAACTACAAACCTTTAAAAAAGTTTACAACATGATTCAAGATCCGAGGTACCAAAATTTGAGACTTTAACCAGACCCTACCCGATGTGATCTATGAAAATCAAGCGAAAATACTCATTTAGGAACGTGTAATTCACTTTGAGGAGAACTTGTTGAATGATATTGTAACAACTTAACCCCCAAAGTTTTATGTAGTGAACTTGCTAACATTTAAGACCCTCCCTTAAAACACCATTTGCACCTTTTATATATTTTCATTTTTTTAATTATTTTATATATATATATATATATATATATATATATATATATATATATATATATATATATATATATATATATATATATATATATATATATATATATATATTCATTTTTCCAAATATTACCCACAAGTATTTGAACATAAAATAGCCAAATCACTCACTGATTAATATAGTAAATTGCTATTTCAGTGAGTGATACAAACAAGTCACTAAATGCATAGTCACTCAGTGAGTTACCTTCAGGATGTTCGGACCGAGTCTAAAAAGAAAGACTCAATCATTCAG
Source organism: Artemisia argyi (assembly GCA_030686995.1). Lineage (NCBI taxonomy): Eukaryota > Viridiplantae > Streptophyta > Magnoliopsida > Asterales > Asteraceae > Artemisia > Artemisia argyi. Next base: position 106,000,592 of record CM060709.1, read on the forward strand.
TGAGGCGGTACTCAGTGAATGATCCCTGAGCCAAAAAGAAGGTGATGGAGTTAGTGAGTGATGACAATAACTCACTAACTCCCTGAAGCTATTTCTACAACATACTGATAAATATAGCTATGAACTTTCTTGGAAATACAAGCTACAAGAAAGACAAAAGTACAAAAGCAAAAGGAATATTCTGAAGCATATTCCAAGTGAATGACAACTCATCCATCACATGGTGTACCTACCACCATCACATGTGAATTGTACTTTTCCTACATATATGTTTAGTTGAAAAGAGATAGATGAGGATTCTACAATGTAATACTTAGTATTAGTTAGGATTCCCCTCTCATTGTATCTCAAGCTTAGCTTGGAACAATGAGAGTTCATTGTCATTCTAAATGGGGATAATATACCGAAATTATCCCCATCAGGAAGCTGATGATGTTATCATGTAGTCTAGTTGGGTTGAGTAATCTTGTAACTCTTTTATTCATTATTATTAATGAAGTTCTAACTTATGTTTATCAAGATTCACTCAATTTCATGGACCAACAAGTGGCATCAGAGCAGGTGGATTTTTCTCTAATCCAGATCCGTTCATGACTGCTGATAACATTTTTTCAATGTCAAAAATAAAGTGTGAACCTTCAAAAACTGCTACTGTAAGTTACAATTTTTGAGGGGGAGAGACACACTGATATTTATCTTTGACAAGAATGACAAACAAACTCATACCCGTTCCTAACACATATCCTTATCCTATCTCAAAACACTCACCACACCACACAAAAATCACACCACAAAAAAAAAAAAAAAAAAAAAAAAAAAAAAATCACCTACAAACACAAAAACCCAGATCCGAATCTAAAAACAACAGACATAACACCACATGCTCATCATAACTTTCTACAACCAAAACCCAGATATCGATTATATCTCAAATCCATCACAGATCCGAAATCAATCAAAATCCCACACCATATCCAAAACACAAATCACAACTCACAAATCAAGATCTATTCATAAATACAAATCTCAAATATTAGTGAACAAATCGTATCATCAATTATAGAGGGAGAAAACCCAGTCGATCTACAAACACATAAGAAAACCATCTTCAAAACCCACTTCAAAACCCACGTTGATAGTGATGGTAAGAATAAAAACGGGTCTAAACAACTAAAGTGGTAAAAGGTTTGATATGAGTTTGTAGTGTGGGATTGTATTTGGATTTGCGGACTGAAGATTTTAGGAGTAAATGGAATTTTGGTTTGTGTTAATAGTGGTTTCGGGGCTGAACTTAAGTCATGAAGTGTGTTGATTTAGATTTGTTTTCGGGCTGAGCTTATCAGGGAGTGTTTCAGTTTGTTATGGTGACAACAAACTGAGATGGTGTGATGAAGAGTTTAGGTTGTAGGCTTCGAGCTGAAAAGTGACTGTGAAATACTACTGATAAATTATTCATTGAGAAGTGATGACTGATAACATTTATCAGGGAGTATGATAATGCTTCAGTTAGTGTTTGAATAAGATTATGATTCAGGGAGTAAATCGACTTTGACATTGTCATTGAAAAATGATGATTACAAGGCGTCTGATAAATTAGATTTATCAGGGAGTTTTGACGATATTGTCCCAGTTTGATTGGAAAGCTTATTAAGCTGGTGTCTTCACGATACTGAAAATAGGGTGTGTTAATTTGAGTGTACGGGTATGGGTCATTGAGTCAATGACTCAGGGTGTATATAATCTCACCTCAGGCTGAGGTTATGCAACGCAAAGGGTAAAAGTGTTTGGGATAAGTGGTATTTGGGGTATAGTGTTGCGGACTGATCCGAAGAGTCCCTGATGAGATATGGTTTATGATGTTGAAACAGGCTCGTGGAAAGTATCAGGGACAACAAAACTCACGAAAATGTGCAGAAAATTTGCTACTATGGTTGCAATTTTTAAGGGGGAGAAGAAGCACATTTATTGCTCACTATATCCACCTCAATTCATTCACCGCGCGAGCTTCAATGTGCGATAATGTTTGTTGCAAAATTAGGAAGTGGGAATGTGAAAAAATGGACTCTGATGCATCAAAAATTGAACCAGGTCCTTTCACTTAGTGAGTGATTAAAATGCATTTAAGGGAATGCCAAAAAGAGTGGACTCTGATGTATCAAAAGTGAACCAGGTCCGTCTTAGCATAAAGTGAACCTTGGGCCACTGAACTTGGTCATTGAACCCCCTGACCTTGAACCCCTGAAACTGCCCTAGTCACTGAAGTGGTTGTCCCTGAACCTGGGCACTAAACCCCAAGGTCACTGAAGACCTCTGAACCCCTGGTCCCTGGACCCTTGGTCCCTGAACCTGGTACATGAACCTGAACCCTTGAACCTCAGGAACTAAACCCAAGTCCCTGAACCTGGTCCATGAACCTGAACCCCTCTCTAACTGAAGTGGGTCACCGAACCTCAGGAACTAAACCCAAGTTCCTGAACCATTGAACCTCAGGAACTAAACCCAAGTCCCTGAACCCTTGGACCTCAGGAACTAAACCCAAGTCCCTGAACTACAAAAAGATGGGTGGACCCTGATGTATCAAAATTGAACCAGGTCCCTTATTTAAACCCAATTTTTTTTAAGGCTATTTGTATATTCAAATAGGGGGAGATTGTTGGGTCAATATTTTACCCAAATATTACCCAGAAGTATTTGAACATAAAATAGCCAAATCACTCACTGATTAATATAGTAAATTGCCATTTCAGTGAGTGATACAAACAAGTCACTAAGTGCATAGTCACTCAGTGAGTTACCTTCAGGATGTTCGGACCGAGTCTAAAAAGAAAGACTCAATCATTCAGTGAGGCGGTACTCAGTGAATGATCCATGAGCCAAAAAGAAGGTGATGGAGTTAGTGAGTGATGACAATAACTCACTAACTCCCTGAAGCTATCTCTACAACATACTGATAAATATAGGCATCAACTTTCTTGGGAATACAAGCTACAAGAAAGACAAAAGTACAAAAGCAAAAGGAATATTCTGAAGCATATTCCAAGTGAATGACAACTCATCCATCACATGGTGTACCTACCACCATCACATGTGAATTGTACTTTTCCTATATATATGTTTAGTTGAAAAGAGATAGATGAGGATTCTACAATGTAATACTTAGTATTAGTTAGGATTCCCCTCTCATTGTATCTCAAGCTTAGCTTGGAACAATGAGAGTTCATTGTCATTCTAAATGGGGATAATATACCGAAATTATCCCCATCAAGAAGCTGATGATGTTATCATGTAGTCTAGTTGGGTTGAGTAATCTTGTAACTCTTTTATTCATTATTATTAATGAAGTTCTAATTTATGTTTATCAAGATTCACTCAATTTCATGGACCAATAATATATATATATATATATATATATATATATATATATATATATATATATATATATATATAACTACAAAACAGAAAGTACGAAACATAAAATACAAAATTCAACAAGTTAAAAGTATTAAACTAAAAAAAAAATACGAAACAAAAACTGATAAATAACAATGTTCTACTGTCAACATGGAAGTTTGCAGGAAATGTTGGATACTCTTTTTTGAGCCAGGAAGGTACCAACAGTAGCACTCGTTAATAAAGGAAATTGATTTGCACACTTTGCGAATTGATTAGGACACTCTATCTGTGCATTAAATATTTATACAATATTAATATTCTTTTTGAATACTTGTATACTAAAATGTGCAAATAAATTTTCGAGTGTGCAAATCATTAAGCTTAATAAAACGTTAATTAAAACACATGAAGGGCTCAAATATTATCGAACTACAGTAGAAATAAAATCACGGGCACCAAAATCTGTCACACTAAAAAGTAAAAACAAAGGTAGTAGGGTTTCTTCTTGTCAAAAGTCCAAACTTTAAGGGAGTAAAATGCAATAATTCCAGAAGAAAATAGTTTATTGGCCTACCAATGTTATTCTTATTCAAAGTCAAAAAAATTGACCCGTCTTTTAAACGTGTATGTGCCGGCAACGAAACTTCCCAAAAACCAAGTATATATAAATCACATTTTCTCCATATCCCTTCATCACAACATATTCAAACATTTACCCAATTCTTAATATTCATTGAAAAACTTGATATACAAAAATGGGAGTTGAAGAATTTTCAAAACCACAAGAAGAAGAACAAGTAGATTTTTTCGACTCGTTACCTGATGCGATAATTCTCGAAATATTCAACAGAGTCGAAGATGCTAAGTCCCTATCCGCTTGCACGCTTCTTTGCAAGCGCTTTGGTGATCTTGTTACGCAAACGCGCAATGTTTCCCTAGAAATAACTCGTCCCACTTCGTTGTCTGAGAAGACGCATGTGAGCAAATCAAAAGGGTTCTTTGGTAGATATATCTTGAATCCAATACATGAATTCCTACATCGTATAGTTTCGAGAAAATCAAAGACGTGTTCGAGTTGCTGTGATGATGACGAAGAAGACAGTACGTTTAAATTGCCTAATGAGTTGCTTAAGAATTTTAAGGAAATTCAATCTTTGTCCGTTAAACTTCCCGGTCATCATGGAGATATCTCGTCCGAAAACGCGCTACGACAATCTAGCCAACCGTAAGTAGTATTTTTATTTGGGTTTTGCTAACAAGTGCACATTGGGCTCAATTTAACGAGTAGTTAATAAACACGAACTTTCCTATTTAATCAAAAAAAATGCATTAAATACTAATTAAATAAACTCAAATTGATTAATATTTATGTTTTGGGCATATCTTAAAGCATATGTTTGTCAACGCTTAAACCATATGATAAACCTTTTTTTTTAACGTACGTATGTAATTATATAAATAATATTAAACTTTTTTTCCAACAACTTTCTTAAACATTTTAGGGTTGTGCAATGTACAATAATCTATATATATTTATGTAACTATGTGGCTTAACTAGCTAGAAACTAAACTTTGTATATTTGTTACAGAAATGGTTCAGGTGCGTTACTCAAATGGAAAGCCGAGTTTGGGAAAGAACTCGAGAGCTGCGTGATATTGGGAGCTACAGGGTTTAAGAAATCGGAACCCAAACTAAAAAAAGAAGGTGACATGCCTATTTCTGGTAACTTGACAAACAAGCAACTTAAAAAACGAGTGGTGTGGACAATATCATGCTTGATTGCTTCTTCAGCAAGGCACCATATGTTGAAGCAAATAATTTCATTAAATCGTATGATACGAGATGTGAAGATAAGTGACGGAAGTAAACAAGGAACGATTAAAATGACCGAGAGGCAAGTTGTCGAGCTAAGGAACGAGATGAGTTCAAATGCGGACATTGTGGAATTGGAAAGAACTAAAGTGCCCGCAGTTACAATAAAAATGTGGTATATGCCAATGTTGGAGTTACCCGAATGTGGCGCGGTGATGAGAGGGGCTACGTTGGCCGTGATTAGGCCAACGGAGGCCGCATCGGGGAAGGATGATGACTTGTCTTTGGCAATGGGTGCGTTTGGAGAAAAATGTATGGAGGAAGCTGTGAGGAAGTTGATTGAGAAGAAAAAGTCTTATACGCTTGAGATGAATTCATTTTGACGCGTGATTATTGTTAACATTTTTAATTATTTAGTTAGGTTGGATTTATTGAAATTTTATTTGTAAATGTATATATTTTTGTTGTAAAGTACACTTTTGTACACAATGTAAACATTTTGTGATTGTGATTTGTGAGTTGATAGATCTTGATTTTTTTAGTTTATATTATCTTTAATTTCTTTAACAAATCCTATTTTTTTTTTTTTTTTTTTTTGAATGACGGTTAGTTGTTAGATATTAGTTGTTGACTCGAATTAGTTGTTAACAACTACCATGTTTGTTTACGATTTCATTATCACTATAAAATATATAATGAATAAGAAACATCCAACATGACAATTATGTAGATAATTTCAACCGATAATAATAATAATAATAATAATAATAATAATAATAATAATAATAAATCTATGGAATACCTATTCTAAAATTATAATATGAAGTTGCAGAGTTTTATGATTTTATTAAGTGAGGTCTTTTGAAGAGTTTGAGTATATAACTTGTTGACTACTCTGTATAAAATGATGCATTATAAGCTTCGTGTAGACATGTTGCAAAACTTTGACGAATCCCTCTTGGCCGACTTTATGTTTTTGGAGGCTCTGGACGAAAATATATAATGAGACCATTTAAAAGCTAATGGTATATAAAAAGTATCGTCATTTCATGAGATATAATGTAAACTAGCTCTCCAACATTAAACATATGAGATATGACCCATTTAAAATAAATTATCACCTAATTACCTTTTTCTTCAATAAACAAGCATATAATTGTCAACCAGACAATGTTAGGGCCCTTAAAAATATTTGGGGCCTTAGGTGGTCGCTCACCTCGCCTACCCTCAAAAACGGCTCTGAAACCTTCTCCGTCAGCATTGTCGACGTATGACGTCATCAATTGAAACGATGAGATTAATCCTTCTGTTTAAGAGGTTACAATTTTAGCCCATTTTCTTATTAATGGGTTAATCGATAACATCTTGATTTTTATAAGTTTTAGTAATAGACTTTTATATTGCTACTTTAGAATATCAGAAAAGTTTTTCCGTTAGCCTTTATTAGAAATAAGGACCTTCAGTGCAAAAAAGTTAACAAAAAGGACTAACGATGCAAAATATTTAACGATGGGGACTAACGATGTAAATGACACATTTTGGGCTGAAATAATAGAATAACCCTTTTAGTTTAGTCACCTTCAAAGTGCAGAAAAATTTATCATAATGACACATGGGTATGTATGTGCCATCATAACGGATTTTATGAGGGAAATTGTTTTACTTTATTAATTAAGCAAGAAAATTAATACAAGGGTTTGAAGAAATCAAGTGCGAGGGTTTTGTGTTCTTCAAGATTAACTGTCGGTGTTCTTGGTGACTTGGAGTAACTTTTGAAGTGTTCAAATTCTAGTAATCATATTCTAATCAAAGAAAGATCATGTAAGATGTTTATTAAGTGTGATGCTTAATTATATGATGAATTTGTAAAGTTTTATGATCATAGATGCTGATACCATGAATCATGGATTGTTTAGAATGTTTTTATTGGAGGTTATAATTCCATGCTTTCTCATTAAGTCACACAATCAATAAATAATTTACAAAAGATAATTATAGAACTAATGTAAGTGGGCTAGGCCTACAAGTACATAACAAATATACTTATGGGCCATGTAAAATATATCAACGAATTTGGCCATGTTAGGGCCTTTAAAAAAATTTGGGGCCTTAGGCGGTCGCTCACCTCGCCTACCCTTAAAGGTGGTTGTGGAACCTTCTCCGTCAGCATTGCCGATGTATAACGTCATCAATTGAAACGATGAGATTAACCCTTCTATTTAAGAGGTAACAGTTTTAGCCTATTTTCTTATTAATGGGTTAATCTGTAACATCTTGATTTTTATAAGTTTTAGTAATATACTTTTATATTTCTATTAGAATATTAGAAAAGTTTTTCCGTTAACTTTTATTAGAAATAAGGACCTTCAGTGCAAAAAAGTTAACAAAAAAGGACTAACGGTGTAAAATATTTAACGACAAGGACTAACGGTGTAAATACACATTTTGGGCAGAAATTACAGAATCATCCTTTTAGTTTAGTCACCTTAAAAGTACATAAAAGTTTATCATAATGAAACATGGGTATGTATATCTTTTTGTTGAAATTTTATTTGTAACTTTATATCTTTTTTTTGTAAAGTATATTTTTGTACACAATGTAAACAATTTGTGAGTTGACAGAATTGCATTCATTTTGATTTTTCTAGTTTATTTTATAGGCAATGATATGTACACATTAAATTTTACTTTGTATACATACAATTAATGAATAAGACAAACAATAACACATGTAATTTTATGTGTGCAAAGTAAAATCCCATATGTACATATCAATTCCCTTATCTTTTCTTTCTTTCAACAACTACCATGTTTGTTTACGATTTCATTATCAATATCACTATAAAATATAGAATGAATAATAAGAGAAAAGTTCATTTGCTTACTATTATATTGATGCTTACCAAAGGAAAAATCTCCACTATCCATCTAGTTTGATATAATGGTGGGGATTAACCTAAAATTTAATATATATATATATATATATATATATATATATATATATATATATATATATATATATATATATATATATATATATATATATATATATATATATATATATATACCTTAGTCCATGTCTTTTCTTTTTCCTTTTCCTTTTTCTTGTCTTTTTGTCTTTCTTATTTATCCAATTTTTTTTCGCTTTTATACGTTTTGTCTGTTTTCGTTCGTTTTCATATGTTTTCGTCCGTTTTCATACGTTTTCTTTCGTTTTCTTTCGTTTTCTTACATTTTCTAATGTTTTCGTCCGTTTGCATACGTTTTCATCCGTTTTCGACCATTTTTCATACGTTTTCGTCCGTTTTCAGATGTGTTTCTACACTTTCATACGTTTTCGTTTGTTTTCATACGTATTCGTCTGTTTTCTATGTTTTCATTCGTTTCTTACGTTTTCGCCCATTTTCATATGTTTTCATCCATTATTCATACGTTTCGTCTATTATTGTCCATTTTCATACTTTTTATTACGCTTTCATACATTTAAGTCCATTTTCATACATATTCGTCCATTTTCTTACGTTTTCGTCTGTTTTTAAATGTTTTCATACGTTTCTGAATATCACAAATGATATTCTATGATATTCAATATATCACAAGTGATCACAACTGATATTCTGAATATCAAAAGTGATATTATGTAATATTCATAATATCACATGTGATATTCTAAACATCACAAGTGATTTTCAACTATAGGCATCACTAATTTAATCACCTAATTTCATTAACATCATCACCAATTTTAAACTACACGCTACCAAATACCAATCATCAATACTAGTATAAACAAAAACAGTTACCGAAAATACAACAAAAACGAATAAATAATCATTTTACACATCACCTAAAACGTTCCATGTGTCAAATATGCAAATCTAATCCAGCCAATTGATGAGACGAAAAGTGTACCGCTTTTAGGGGGTCATTTAAGCCCAAATTCAAGATTATTTGATCAATTATTACCCTAAATCGTTCCTTTTGTCATTTTAGGTACTTTGAAGAAGAAATCTGGAAAAGGAAGCATTTTGGACGTTTTTGGAGCGAAAGTGAAGAAAACGGAAAAGTCTCCAAAATCAAGCTGGAAATAGTACCAGACGACGTCACACTTTTGCAAAAAGGTGGATATTAAGTTTACACGAGACGCGCCAGAATGATTTTTGGGATTAAAGAGTGACGGTGTCACCCTTTGGGACGCTTAGGCCGTCACGTGTAATTTACAAGGTGATGGCCCAGAAATATTATAACGTGATGGCGTCAAGTTTAAACCAGATGGCCATCTAGTGTACGTCTGACGCCGTCACGTGTTGATGGAGGCAGGTCATCACGTGTTAACTAGTCACAACTTGCGCGTGCGGTAGCTATTATTGTTTTGGCCATAACTTTTGCATACGAACTCGGATTTAGGTAATTCAAAATCCCACGTGAAGAGGACGAAGAGATCTACAATTTGGTGAAGAAAGTTTGGTCTTGATGTCGTCAAGGCACGGGCTGACGCCTTCAAGACAGGACGGGCTGAAAAGTGCCTATAGATACAACCTTATAACTTCATTATTTGTACGCCCCTAACCCTAGGTCCAATTTTAGGGTTAGGGTAGGTGTCTTTCTAGCAACTTAGAGGGTTTCAATCACTCCAAAAACATCTTGTATTGGTTTGTTGATTCTATCTTAATTATGTCTTTCATTGTTATTGTTGATTGTTCTCCATTCATCATGTTTGGCTAATTCACCTTGTGTCTACTTATGATTGTGTGAAACTTGTATATAATTGATTAGATCTTATTGATTTCTTTGTTGATGTTTGTGTCTATCTTCATCAATTAAGGTGTGACAACTTCAATAGGTCCAGTTGATTTAGTTTATAATTCTTGGTTCCTATTGTTTCTTGTTTTGATTGAATGAATTCGATATTAGGCTTAAGAAAACTGGCAGACTTCCAATTGGTAACATGCTTGAACGTCTTAAGAAACATGAATCAGATGTGTACTACAATTAATTGGTTGTATTTAATGCATAAGTTACTATTAAGGAGGCCATGTTAGGGGCAAGTAGTAGGCTCGACATAGGAAGAAGTAGAAGCTTATAGAGTTGGATAAGATCGTACACGGCCCCACGAATGGTATTAAGGAATACAACCCGTTAATTAAAACAAGGGTGTGACAATTCAATAGGTATAATTTGATAGCTAGCAAGGAGTAATATATCATATGTAGATATGCTTCACTTCCCTCGTAGAACCCTAGTCTATTTTCCTACACATTAGTTTAAGTAGTTGCCTTTAGGTTAGTTGATTAGCAACTAATTCCGCCCCTTCTTCCAAAACCCGAGATTTTACTTGCTTTCCATAAAATATAAAAATACAAAATGAATCATCCCTCACCTCTAGACCTAGTTAGATTAATTTCAATCCTAACGAACACTATTCTTTGAGTTGAACGATCAATCCCCCGGTACTTGCCACTTTACTATACTACAACGGTCATGTACACTGCTTGGTGGGGATTGCAAGCTTCTCAAGATCCCTTGAGAGGTAAAACCTTTTGCGAGGGCGCAATCCCACACATCAAGTTTTTGGCGCCGTTGCCGGGGAATAGTTATTGTCTAGGTTGAAATTTTTTTTATTAGGTCTACTTGCTAGATTCCTTTCTCGTAAGACTTTTATTTTTTTATAGGTCTTCTTTAGTCTATCTTTTTCTTCGTTCCTTTGTTTGTAACCATTACCATCCGCCTTCATGGAATGTGGTAATCTCTTTGGCCCCATCGACCTACCACAACAAAACCATCCACAAAACCCACCACAACCAAACCAACCTCCTAGACCCCGAACTTTAGGAGAGTACTCCCGTCCTAGCCACCAAGGCTATCGAAACACCATTGAGCACACTCAAGGATCCAATGTGTGTCCCTTGCGATCCAACACCATCCGGTTGGTGCAAAGCGGTGTGCATTCCATGGACTTCGTTCCGAAGATCCTAATCAACATCTAAAGGATTTCCTAAAAATCGTAGATTCCGTAGACCTTGATGTTGAAACTCTAGAGACGACCCGATTGCGTCTCTTCCAATTCTCTCTACGTGACCAAGCTAGTCAATGGCTTGAGCATTTACCCGCGGGATCCATCACCTCTTGGGATGATCTCACCACTCGTTTCCTTGCTCAAATTTTCCCACCGGGGAGAACTACCAAGCTTAGAAATGACATCTTGATGTTCCAACAACGTCAAGGTGAAACTCTCTATGAAGCATGGACTCGTTTCAAGGACTTACTCCAAAAAGTCCCTCATCATGGCATAGATCTTTGGCTCCAAGTCCAAATCATTTATGACCATATCAATCTCTCCACGAGGCAAACCATTGACCAAGCGGCCGGTGGCAAGCTACGTGATCGAAGTGCGGAAGAATCATGAGAATTCATAAAAGATCTTGCTCTCTATGACAAAGAAAGTTGGAATGATCCCTTTGATTTGAACAAAATGGTCAAGGCAATATCTTTGCCTTTAAACAATTCAAGCACTCCCGACCGTAGGATCATGGAACTTGAAGACCAAGTCAAGTTTCTCATGAAATCTTACGAAGCTCCTAAACCTTCAAGCCAAGTGAACAAAATCACCTCTTCGTGCGAATTATGTAGTGGTCCCCACGACACTCATGATTGCGAACTCCCCGAACAAGCTTTTGAGGATTACGCATCCTCGCGTACTGATGGAGCGCGAGACAAGTGGTACACTTTCAAACCTGAGCCAAACCCTTACGGTGATTCATATAACCCCTCTTGGAAAAATCACCCAAACTTTAGGTGGAAACAAAGCCAAAACGCACCCCAAAACAATTCTTCCAATCCACCTAATCGTTATCTATCAAGCGGTCCACCTTCTAACCGTACTTTCAACAACAATCCTTCCAAAAACTATGGTAGTACCAATAATCTTGAAGGATTGATGTCCAAATATATGGCATCTCAAGAAGCTCGTATAGCTAAGTTTGAATCCGAATTCAATCAACAACAAACGAAGATGACCAATAAAATCGACAACTTGTTGAAAGCCCTTAGCAACTAAGTGCTAACTACACCAAATAAGGACACTAGGAACATTAATAGTGGAACCCAGGTTAAGGATCCCTCATCATCCAAGCATGTCCACTTTGTTAATGTCGTCACTATTAATCCAATCGATAAGATAGGGAAGAAGATGATGTAGACAGGGTTGGAATTGGTAGTGAATCCAAAAAGGAGGGTAATGAAGGGAAGGTTGAGGAAGGAGAAAAGGTAGAGGAATACTTTGATAGGTTACCTACCAAGGAAGAACGGGAATACCATAAGGATTTATTCGATGACCCCGAAACACCATACGTCCTTGGTTCACCAATCATCAAAGCGGGTGATCCCTCTAACATCAATATACCATGCAACATTGGGCATGTGCATGTGTGGAAAGCCTACATCGATCTTAGATCTCCCATAAACATTATGACTAGGATCCATTATAATTGGGTAATGAAGAAGCAACTACGACCTAGGATAATTCCCAACACGGGTTGGATGAGTCAAGTAGTGTTCGGAAAGCCGTTTGTTGAGACCTCTAAGAAGAATTATGACCCATAACTAGGGATAGTTAGGTTCAAGGATGAGAACGATGATATAGCTTACCAAATGCCCTACAAGATTGAACAATTCTGTCTTTTATCAAACATAAAAAAGGAACACAAGCAAGCGGTCTTCTATAGGAATGATGAGGATAGACGTAGAGGAGTAGACTATGTTATGAATATAATATTTGGCTTCTACAAGGAATGCTTGCAACTAGGTCCGGAATACAAAACCAAGATCGAAGATGACCAAGAGAATATGAGTAATGACGAGGTCACGTAATACCTCGTGACTTTGAGTCTAGCTACAAGACTCGTAAATAAAGAAAAGCGCTTCTTGGGAGGCAACCCAAGTTTTATTTGTTTGATTGTTTGTTTGTTTGATTTTATTTGTTTCCGTATGCATGCTTTATTTTTATTGTTTGTGGCTCATGTTTCAAAATAAATTGTGAAAATGCTTTACCTTGTTTTTTAACTTCGTCTTAACTTCATATAAAGGTATTTCGCAAAAGATAAGTGTAAGGAAAATCTAAATTTGTTTCTAAGAACGGAATTGGACATGGACCACAACAATATTAAATGAACATGCATATTAGTATTTGTTTGAGTCAAATGCTTGTATCGAGTCATAATGATGTTTTGCAGGATTTCTAGGAATTAAGGCGTGAGTTTTTTCAGAAATTTTTCAGAAACTTAACATAAAATTTATGTCAGAACACTCTGACGGCGTTAGGTGTAAAAATCTGAAAAATTTTGCAAGTTTTGTTTTTCTACCGGAGTCTTAAAGTTTTTGTTAATTCTTTAGTTTTATAAACTCCAGGAAATCTGCAAACATTCATTCCACAAGCATTATATCTTTATTATATATATAGATTGCCGCCGATTTTACGCAAGGTTTGCCTTGATTATTTTTGCAGGTTTAACAGGTTATATTGGACAAGAAGATGATTTATATTTCTGGAGGGAAGCTTTCAACATTCATTTTCTTGGAGGAGGATCTAACCTTGTTACCACATTATCCACACCGAACGAATCAGGGGAGTATTTATTTAATTCTTTTACCTTCATTACTTTTACATCCTTTTCATTGAACATTGGGGACAGTGTTCAACATAAGTGTTAGGGGAGGGTAAATGATGATACCTTAGAGAATGCAATTGCACTTGAGTTTGTTTGTTCAAAAGTAGGTGTGTAATAAAACTAAGAGAAATACTTTTTAGGGCAATTTTAGCGCCAAATTTAAATTTTTTTACAACATTTAGGAGTGAAGCTTTAGCCTTAATGAGTGTCTCATGGATAAGAGTTATATGACTAGCATGAAAAACCGTACCACTCAAAATTTTCCACCCCAAATATGTGAGGTTCGCCCCTATATTTGTTAGGAAAAGATGCTTATGAGTGTACCGGTAGTACTTAGATTCTAGAACTTGCGTTAGTGATGCATCCCGAGACCGCTAGTGAGACTACATTCGTGTAGTAGGATTTACTACATAATAAGAGGCATTAGGATAACCCTTGTGTTTAAACCCGTATCATAATTACTTGACCAATGAAGTCATAATTACATGACTAGTAGAGTCAATTATCTAATTGATTACATGGTTGCTAAGTCGAGTCATATCTTGTACATATCGTTTTGGGACGATTGGGAATCATGGGTAAGGTACTATTGTTATGGAGTAATGGGGAAGAACATCATTTATTACCCCCATATATGCGTTAATATTTAAAAAGTACTCCAAGTGTTTTGATTATCTTAATTTGAGTCATTAGAATAGTTAATTGTAAAGTATGTAAAAGTTCAAGTGTAAGGGGAATGCAAATCCCCTATGATGTATTAATTTGGATGGTAGGGTAAGAGTGTATGCAAAAAAAAAAAAAATAAAAAATAAAAAATCAAGAAAAGGAAAAAAAAAATAGAAAAAGAAAAAGAAAAAACATACGGACTACCATCCCGTTTCCTTTTATGTTTGTTTTATATTTTTGATTAGTTTTTTATTAGCTTAAGTCGAGTCGAGTCTTGGCTTAGCAACGCCACATTGTACATGTAATTGACCAAGATGATTAACTCCCCACCAGTAAAGAATGCCTTTATCCAACAAAACCGTGTTTATCATATCCCTACACCTCACGTTATAACCCTTTAAAAGACCTCTTTGATAGTTTATCCTATGTGCTTACGCCAAGTGGTGGAGGTTTGATTTTTTCCCAAGCCCATGGTAATCTATGTGCTATAATAGGTAGTGAGAGATATTTTCCATTTTCATATTGTGATATATACTTTTATTACACCCAAGAGATGTGAGTATCTAAACACTATTTGTAAGGTGCTAGTGTATAATTTCCGTGCTTGTTTTGGTTGAAGTGGAATGATTAATTGTTGTAATTACTTTTATATTAGTGTTAAATGACCCCTAGCTTGTATTTTGATTAGAATAAAAGCGCATTTGCTTGAGGACAAGCAAATCTCAAGTGTAAGGGTATTTGATGAGACGAAAAGTGTACCGCTTTTAGGGGGTCATTTAAGCCCAATTTTAGTGTACCCTAAATCGTTTCTTTTGTCACTTTAGGTACTTTGGAGAAGAAATCTGGAAAAGGAAGCATTTTGGACATTTTTGGAGTGAAAAGTGAAGAAAACGACAAAGTCTCCAAAATCAAGCTGGAAATAGTACCTGACGGCGTCACACTTTGCATGTGACGGTGTCACGCTTTGGCAAAAAGGTGGGTATGAAGTTTACACGAGACGCGCTAGAATGATTTTTGGGATTAAAGAGTGACGGCATCACCCTTGGGACGCCTAGGCCGTCACGTGTAATTTACAAGGTGATGGCCCAGAAATATTATAACGTGACGGCGTTAAGTTTAAACCAGATGGCCATCTAGTGTACGCCTGACGCCATCACGTGTCAATGGAGGCAGGCCATCACGTGTTAACTAGTCACAACTTGCGCGCGCGGTAGCTGTTACTGTTTTGGCCATAACTTTTGCATATGAACTCAGATTTAGGTGATTCAAAAGCCCATGCGAAGAGGATGAAGAGATATACAATTTGGTGAAGAAAGTTTGGTCTTGATGCCATCAAGGCATGGTCTAACGCTGTCAAAACAGGCCGGGCTGAAAAGTGCCTATAAATACAACCTTATAACTTCATTTTTTGTAAGCCCGCAACCCTAGGTCCGATTTTAGGGTTAGGGTAGGTGTTTTTACAGAAACTTAGAGGGTTTCAATCACTCCAAAAACATATTGTATTGGTTTGTTGATTCTATCTTAATTATGTCTTTTATTGTTATTGTTGATTGTTCTCCATTCATCATGCTTGGCTAATTTACCTTGTGTCTACTTATGATTGTGTGAAACTTGTATATAATTGATTAGATCTTATTGATTTCTTTGTTTATGTTTGTGTCTATCTTCGTCAACTAAGGTGTGACAACTTCAATAGGTCTAGTTGATTTAGTTTATAATTCTTGGTTCCTATTGTTTCTTGTTTTGATTGAATGAAATTCGATATTAGGCTTAAGAAAACTGGCAGACTTCCAATTGATAATATGCTTGACCATCTTAAGAAACATGAATCGGATGTGTACTACGATTAATTGGTTGCATCTAATGCATAAGTAACTACTAAGGAGGCCATGTTAGGGGCTAGTAGTTGGCTCGACAGGAAGAGGTAGAAGCTTATAGAGTTGGGGAAGATCGTACACGGCCCCACGAATGGTATTAAGGAATACAACCCGTCAATTACAACAAGGATGTGACAATTCAATAGGTAGAATTGGATAGCTAGCAAGGAGTAATATATCATAGGTAGATACGCTGCACTTCCCTCGTAGAACCCTAGTCTATTTTCCTACACATTAGTTTAAGTAGTAACGTTTGGTTAGTTGACTAGCAACTAATTCCGCCCCTTCTTTCAAAACCCGAGATTTTAGTTGCTTTCCATAAAATATAAAAATACAAAAAGAATCATCCCTCACCTTTAGACCTAGTTAGATTAATTTCAATCCTAACGAACACTATTCTTTGAGTTGAACGATCAATCCCCCGGTACTTGCCACTTTACTATACTACAACGGTCAGGTACACTGCCTGGTGGGGATTGCAAGCTTCTCAAGATCCCTTGAAAGGTAAAACCTTTTGTGAGGGCGCAATCCCACACATCACTAATATAAATATCATAAATCTTAATCTTGAAACCCTAACACAAGTGTATTACAACATCTCAATCCATTAAAGACAAAATCAACCATACAATTAATAACACCACTATATCCAAACAGAACATTAGTTTAGAATCAAAGATTAAGATTGAAAGATAAGATGAGCTGACGATAATGAAGGCCTGATGACGTTGATCGTAATACCAGATCGATCCATTAAAAATTGAGCTAAGATTGTGCATTTAATTGTATGTGCCTGCAATGAGCCATATAATGCAATTAGAGTCAACGTCATCTAGACCGTACCCAAGCGTCATTTGTGTGCCCAAACGTCATTTGTGTGAACAATCACCATGATATGTTTTCGTCCATTTTTCACAACTGATGTCACTGAATATCACTTGTGATATTCAGAAACGTTTGAAAACGGACGAAAACGTAAGAAAATGGACAAAAACATAAGAAAATGAACGAATACATATGAAAACAGATGAAAATGTATGAAAGCGTAAAAACACGTCTGAAAACAGACGAAAACATATGAAGCATGAATGAAAATGAAAGAAAACGGATGAAAATGTATGAAAACGAACGAAAATGTAAGAAAATACGGAAATGTATGAAAACCGGCGAAAACGGGCGAAAATGTCTGAAAACATCACTTGTGATATTTAGAATATCACTTTTGATATTTTGAATATCACAGAATATCACTTATGATATTGAGAATATTATTTGTGATCACTTGTTATATTCTGAATATCACTTGTGATATTCAGAATATCATTTGTGCTCACTTGAGATATTCTGAATATCACAGAGTATCACTTGAATTATTCAGAATATCACTTATGATATTTAGAAACTTACGAAAACGTTTAAAAATGGCCGAAAACATTTAAAAACGGATGAAAATGTATGAAAACAGACGAATATGTATGAAAATGTATGAAAGCGTATAAACACGAATGAAAATGGACAAAAACGTATGAATAATGGACACAAAAGTAAGAAAACGGATGAAAGCATATGAAAACGGGCGAAAACGGACAAAAACTGATGAAAACAGACGAAAACATATGAAAACAGACGAAAACGTATGAAAGCGAGAAAACACGTGAAGTTAAAAAAAAAACGTGAATTAAAAAAAGGTGAACTAAAAAAACATGAATTAAAACAATTTAAAAAAAAAGACAAAAAATGAATAAATAAGAAAGTAGGTTGACATATTAAATCTTAAGTTAACCCCACTATTAGATCAAACTAGATGGATGGTGGGGATTTGTCCTTTGGTATGCATAGATTTGTGGGTAAGCAAAATAAAGGGACTCAAAAACATCCAACATGACAATTATGCGGATAATTTCACCAGAATTAAAAAAATTACGTAGGAAACTAAAAAAAAAAAAAAAAAAATCGATACAATACCTATTCCACAAATATGGTTAACTGTTGTATGTGTAACACTCCCAAAATTTGAACATCGGAAGACTAATTTGGGTGTTACGTAGAGGATCACAGTCATAATCATAGAAAATGACTAAAAAAGAGACGTTTTGAAATTCATATTATTGAATTTAAAATGCAAGGATGTTCGATAGTTTAATACATCAGAAAATGTGCTTGAAAATGATTGTTTCAATAAAAACAAATAAAAAAAAATAAAAAATAAAATAAAATAAAATAAAAAATTATTGTTACACCACTGATTCAAGGTCAAATGCCCACTCCATGCCTCCAGAGCTAACTTCAGTTACCTGAGATAAACATGCTAAAAAGTCAACAAAATTGTTGAGTGAATCCATAGTGTTTATGTTTGATAAATCAGTTGAACACATTCCAGTATTTCATGAGTAATTCAGTTGTGTGGTTTTTATGCATATTGCCATAAGTCTCATGAACGCAACTTTAACATGTGTGTGTCATAACATGACATAAATACCCTAAAGGGGCCCTTGTGTAGGAGTTTGCCAGTTCTCCTAGTATCTTAAATAGTGTGCATTTGTCTATCAATCTGGCTAGCACCAAGGCTATGTATCCTGCTAGTACAAATGGGTTGTCAAACCAAATAGATCTATTCACATTATTCGCGTTCACTCGCAAGTGACTAAGGTTCATGATAAAAGGGCCTTTCATATGTCAAAGGGGGCACAGTTGGTCTTATGCAATAATCAAATTGGCATACATAGTGAAATACTTGTGTTCCAAAGTATAGCATGTATCTCCCCACATAGTTGTTAAACATGTAAAGAAAGTGGGACTATAGACTCACCTCAGATGAGTATGTATGTAGGCAAGTAAGTATATCAAGTGTAATTGGTGAATGGCTTCAACACGCAACCTGGATAATATGAGGAATCTCAGTACTTCGGAGTGTGAGTGGTTTGTGTTTATGTGTAATGCTTAAAGTTCAAGAACAATGTTACATATAACATTTTCTGTTCTTATGTTGTGTTGTGTTTAACTTATCGGGATGGTCAATGCTGACCGATACTCACAACTTTTAATGTTGAGTGTTCTGGTTGAGTGGTAGGTTATCATATATCCTGATCTTTGTTAAAGTTACTTAATAACCCTTCAGGTTTCGAGAGGTTCACAATTTCAGTCCATGTACTTTGGGAAAATGACATTTTTGGCACATTATATGAAATGTGACTTTTGTGATCAATATTTTCTCAAATATTCATTTTTAGTCCTTATAGTTATCAGAATAACTATTTATGCACAAGGTTGTGGAATTTACAACTTTAGTCCTTATACTTTCAAAAGTTTACACTTTTGGCTTATAAGTTACAGAAATACATTTTAGCACCTTGGGTTTATAATTATTCCATTTCTAACTTCATTTTACCAAAATGACAGTTTTGGTACTCTATTTTCAATATTTACACTTTTGGTCCTTTAACTTTCAAAAGTGACACTTTTACTCCTTGTAAAATGTATATTTACATTTTTAGTACTTATGTCAACCAAATGGTCAATAAATGTCATAAACATTCTAAATATACTGTTTTGACACCATATTTATAGAAATTACAGCTTGGTCCTTGTAGTTTATAAGTTTTGTAAATTTAGTCCTTATTAGTAAAAATGTTCATTTTAAGTCCCTACACATCCAAATTTACACAAATGACCCAAAATCATTTATATTTACTGTTTGTAACCTCAGTTTACAAATTTGGCAGTTTATGCCCATAGTTTCAATAGTTGATAGTCCCTCTAGTTTGAATAATTTCCATTTTTGGTTCAAAACACCTTTTTAGCTTATGAACTCTTCTCTTTTAGGTTTTTATGTTCCCAGAACCTCATAGGAGCTGTGGTGAGCTTATTTGGTAGCTTATACAAGCTTATAGCTTATTTTTATGTTAAGTGGGCTTTAGTGAAATGTTAAGGCCCATTGGTGTTTATGTGGGCCCACTGGGCTTCCAGCTGCTTGGGATGGTTTATGGGCTCATGTTGGATTGTGCCAAAGTGAGGAGGGGGGGGGGGGGGTTGGTGGGCTGAGGAACAGGACACAACAAATTCTCAGTTTGATGGGCTTAAGCCCATTAAGGGGTGTTTGTGTATTCTGTGTCACTCGCGACCCAGCTAAGCTTTTAGCTTGTGAGGTAGGTCAAATGAGCTTGTGAGTGAGTGAGCTTTGTGTAGCTTGTTTGTTTAGGCTATAGAGAAACATGTTAAGTGAAAATACATATATAGTATACTATAAAATTACGATTTCAAGGGCCATTCCAAATGAGATAAATCGTTTGTGAACTTAGTGAAATAGGTTAACTGTTTTTCGTATAGGTGCACATAACCTTAGCAACGTGTGATTTTTATTGTGTAAATGTTATGTTAAGTTCATATAAGGTTCATGATCTCATTTTTAGCTATATAAGGATTCGAGTGGGTATGTTTATTAGGTATTAGCTTAATGAGAACAAACAATAAATAGGTGGTAGCTTTGGTGTGTTATACGAATGAAAAACATGATACATAGCTCAAAAATAAACTAGGTGTTGAAAAGACTCTTACTACACCTTCAAAGGTGGGGTTTTTGTGAACTGTGGAGACGACGTGAGAGCTTGTGGATTTGTGAATCGGCTGTTGGCACACCAAGGACCTAGGAGAAGCTTATGGTTGGCTTGATTGAGGTCGTGATCACCTTGTGCCTTTTATGTTTTTTCTCCGTATCACTGTGAACAAGAGAGTGTTTGTTTGTGATTGTTACGAGTTATACGTGAGTATAACTTTGCATGGGGGGTTTATACTTGGAGATAGGGACACAAGTTGAAGAGACAAAGAGAATATTTGCAGGAGATAATGAGTAGGGGGTAGGATATCTTGATTGGTGCAACTAGTCTATCCAAGTGTTAGGAGTTTTGTTTGTCTCGGTTTAGATGAGGTAGCGAAGCAAAGGACTTCTAGAAAGTCGATTTTATTTCGAGTAGTATGAGAAACGAGTGAGCAAGAGTTGTGTTGATGTCTAGAGGTCCTCATGTGGTCAAATGTTCAAGTGGGGAGTAGTTTTAAGGGTGCGTTTGGTAGCAGAAATGATAAAGGGTCCGTTTGGTATCAATACGTGACCAAAACACAAGTTTGTGATCAAGTAGTGTCTTAGGAAGGTTGTGGTTGATTATTGATAGGGTTATAAGACCCTTAGAGTCTTTTGTGAG
Organism: Artemisia argyi; assembly: GCA_030686995.1. Classification (NCBI taxonomy): domain Eukaryota; kingdom Viridiplantae; phylum Streptophyta; class Magnoliopsida; order Asterales; family Asteraceae; genus Artemisia; species Artemisia argyi. Next base: position 106,022,202 of record CM060709.1, read on the forward strand.
GTTTGTAGGAGTTGTGGTACTCTTGTGAGTCCAAACGCATACATACGTAACCAAAATAATTAAGTATAGGTCGAAATATTCATTGTGAGGTTTTGAGAGCTTAGAGGCGTGGTTAGCACTTAGCATAGGTCATTGAGTCTAAAATAAGTAATAAAGGGTTTCCATTTGGCTTAGGAGGCCTCATACAAGCTTGTGTAAGTTGTGAGAGTTTATGAGTACGTTTGTATATATATCGAGATGCAAGAAATAGTTTAGGGCACGTTTCTAAGTTGTGAGGCTTGTGAGTTGCTTAGAAACATGTAAGAAATCATTTGAAAGTGTTTGGAACTCAAAAGGATCATTAGAAACGCGTTTAGCATGAAATGTCAAAGTTGGGTACGTTAAGAAGTTGTCATGACCTCGATAAGCTTTGCTTATGTTTCACTGTTCATTTATATGTATATTATCCAAGTAAAAGTTGATCTTGATTCTTTTGTGTGTCATCAATGAGGTTGTGCAATTTATTTCATGTGTTTTTTGTATGGATCGCAAATACGAGAGCCAAAGTAAACATATGTTCGCATGTTATCATATAACATATTTGTTATGTGGGTTGGGCTTATGAATAGTGGCACGTTTAGTTTGTATAGTTTGATCCATTTGGTTGTGTAGTTTGATCCGTGTAATTGTTTTCTGATTTCATTAAATGGGCTAGCATGTGTGAGGCCCACTTGAGTGTGAAATAGTTCACATTGGCAATGTGGGGTCCACAGAGAGAAATATGGGTCCTAGCTAGAGGGGGTTGTGCGTGTACCGAGAAGTATAAGTGATCAAAACTGATCTATAGTTGGAGTTTACACGTTCCAGGTTGTTGTGGTATACGTGTGAGCTCATTCTAGATACGTGTGAATCACATAACACATATTGATTCAGAGTTGCATAGTGTAAGTAAAAGTTTTAAGTTTTGCCTTAAAATGGGTGCATGAACAGTAACATACAATTACTTCATGTTTAGTGTTTGTTAATAACTGGGGTTTTTCACATGATATTATAGTATGCATGTTATGTGTAGAATACTAATTAAGTTGGAAACATGTTCAAGTGGTATTGAGTGATGCGTAGAAATGGAAGAAGAGAGGAGAGGAGAGAAAGAGTGGAACCTTGAAAGAAAAAGGAAAAGATTAGATTGAAAATGTATGAAAGGTCCAACCCTCTCCACATGTGGAGAGGGGTATTTATAGTTACAACATAACGCCCACTCCCGGGCTGTGGATCAGGCATACAGTGGGTGAAGACCCGTTCCTTCTTCCACGGTGTTACTTAAACTAAACTATCTAACTAATAAATAAACTAACTACGAGCTAACTTAATGCTATTACAATCATTAGGTGACCGAGACTTTTACAGGAATATTTGTATTCCTAACAATCTCCCCCTAAGCGAGGTCACCTTTGAAATTAAGCTCTTTGGTCTTCAAGCATTCTTTCGTCTCTGTAGCTCGTAGGATCTGATTCTTCACTTTACTTCACACTTTGTACTTCAAGCAACGAACTTGTGATTTTGAATTCCTTTGAGATATGTGATCTTTGAGCTTCCTTTGAGATCATCAGCCAAAGTAAATCTCCAAGCTCATCCATAGTTGTATTGCCTTCATGTGATGTAGTGACAAAGGACCATCATGCTCACACCCTTCTAGATCAGGAGACTTGACTTTAGATTTGTGGATCGGGAGACTTTTTCATCAGAGTTGCGGAAACGTTGTTGGTAGTCTCTCAACATTTTGTTGTAGCAAGTCTCTCATCTTCATTGATTGTGTGGTGGATGTGTGAGCATGAGGTATGGATTGATCCGATTCAGCTGGAAACTGGAGCCATCAACGCCATCTTTATATGTGTCCCTGAAATAAAACAGTTAGCACTAAAGATAGAGAACGAATATGGCTTTGTCATTCGTTCTGCGAGGACAGACTACCCTCCGGTTTTGTGAAAACCGACCTGTGATCAGGTAGAGTCTCTTTTAAAGAGGACTCTCCTTGACAGGAATTTCCAGCTTGTAGTAATGAATTTTGCAAAGAATCCACTTCGGAATCTTCATACTTAGCATGTTCTCATACCGGAACGTCTCAAAGCAGACAGCACGATAGAGTGAATCGGTGAATAAATATTCACGGATTGATGAGAAATTGATTTATAGAAATCACTCGCGTGTCATGTGATAAACATTTTTGAGACACGACGAGAGTTTTATACTTTGAATCACATTTCCATCAAAAATACTTTTGTTTGAAAGATATTACACAATCAATGTGCTCGAAAGATAAGTTGGTGAGCACATTGAGAGGTTTAGGCAAAAGTATCCGTCAATCCATATCCTGGAACAAGTTTGATTCAATTATGAATCGCACCATTGTTGCTTTCCAGTTGTCACTTGATCATCGATCCAAGATGGATCTCACATGTCACCTACCAAGAGCTTGAGTGATGTTCGCTCTAGAAGGATTTCCATCGTCATTGTGAATATTTACATATCACTCGGATGTTCTGGCAATACCACAAGGATAATGCGTAGGACTCTAAATATTTTACCTTATTTTCCACATTGTGTGAAACAATAAGCATATTTGGAAGTGTGTCTTAACGAGATTTATGGATGATCTCTTTGGCTCTAGACTCGATAGTGCGTTTTGATCCGCTCCTGGAGACTGGGGAGGCGTCTCCTGTTTTAGGTATCAACATAGCTCGCAATGAGCGGTCGATACATTGCACAGGGTTCCCCGTGAGAATGAAACAAGCTCTTTTAAGAGAACTTGAGTGGTTGGGAAGTTTTAGTGCAGTGCGTCACTGGGTCCATGACGTCTTGTCTTCAATACCGGTGTTACCTTAGTAACCGCCAGTAGATTATGAATTGAACCCGGTTTCTGCCCTAGGTTGAATATATGGAGGGCTATTTCTTTTCACCCTTTCTCATTTCATTTCTTTTTAATTCTTCAACCCCTTCAGTGCTTACCGAGACTTCATCACTAGAACCTTGTTGGGTTTGTTCCAGTTCTAGCTCTATCTCAGTCCGCACTCTTCCCTTTCTCACTTTGCTCCTTTTTTCAATCATTCCTAAGGACTTCTAATCTATCTATGGATTGTCCCTGGGAAGATCCTTCCGGTTCTGGTGGATCATGGGAATTCATACCTAACCTTAACCAACCTTATAACTCCATGCATAAAGATAAATGGTCGGTCATTGGTATAACTTCCACAAACGCCATTTGCTCCCCCTCAATATGTGCATCGATATTCGAAAGTGTTTAGCACATATGCGGGAGCCTTTTATTGAGTCTTAAAGATCACATGTGATTATCAGATTTCATATTTAAATCACATTCTCTCCCCCGATCAAAAATTTCAAGTCTTTCGAGATTTTTGATCTCAATTGATTTAAATAATTTAGAAAGCTTTTGGGAGAGAAATGCGGTCAATTTTAATATTTTCTGATAAACGGAACTTTTTCTTGCTCCCCCTCAAACTGTGAGGGAGGTTGTTATGTGTCAGATTTGAAGAGTTATCAAAATATTCGAAGTTTTAACGAAAACTCTTTGAAAGTTTACTCATTCTGACACATAACCATCACAAGTCTTTTTGTTGCAAGGTTTTATGTACGAAGTGTGGGGAGTTTTGATGATACATAAAATTTTGAGAAATCACTCTCCCCCTCAATCAATGACGGATGTGAAAGCATAAATATTTTCATAAACTATTAACGTCATTGATTGAGTGAAATTTTATCAAACTTTTGAGTTCAATTTGATTTTCATTCAAAATTTCATGGTACCACCAAGTTTTGCACAAACACTTTCCGGAAAAATCATAGAAGGGAAAGTATTTGGCGATAAAAAGAAGACTTCTCTTCTTTATCAAGAAATAATGCACTGAAACGTACATTAGATCGAGGGTGCATGAATATAAAGTAATTCACGCTCGGATGAACGGCACCCTTTGTTAGGAACAACCGTCTTTTTGGCGACGTGTTTTCCTGAATTTTGAAAACCGGGTTGCTATCTGAAGTAATAGCAAACCATATTTTTGAAGACCGGGTTGTAGCCTGAAATGACTACAAGCCATATTTAAAGAATGTTTTGAGACACGACATGTTTTTGAAAAGAACTTTATTTGAAACCGAAAAACTCTTGCTCAAGCATATGTATGATTCCGTGTCATTGTTGAATGACATTTCTAGAATCGTACATAATATTGATTACACAAGAGACATGTCGTGAGAAGAATATTTTTGAAATTTTTGTAAATTTTTTTTTTTTTTTTTTTTTTTTTTTTTTTTTTTTTTTTTTTTTGATACTATACAAGGATATGTGAAGCAACCCCTTTACTCCTCTTGATCTTCTTGTAGACATTTGAGATCCTCAGGTGTGAGACTCTTCATACCAAGGCGTGGGAGGATGAATTGAAATCGTTCCCTAGAAAGTGCTTTGGTGAAGATATCGGCTAGTTGGAACTCAGTCCTCACAAAGTAAAGTTCCACAATTCCTTTCTCAACTTGTTCCCTGATGAAGTGATGTCGAATGTCAATGTGTTTAGTTCTTGAATGCTGGACATTGTTGCAGCAGAGTGCAATTGCACTTTTGTTGTCACAGTACATAGGAACCTTATTGCAAATAAGCCCATAGTCAGAAAGTTGAGATCGCATCCAGAGGATCTGAGCACAGCATGATGACATGGCAATGTATTCAGCTTCAGTGGAGGAGATGGATGTACTCATTTGTTTCTTTGAAGACCAACTGACTAACTTATTTCCTAAAAACTGCGCGCCCCCAGATGTACTGCGACGAGTGTCTTGACATCCAGCATGATCAGCATCCGAATATGCTGTGAGAGCCATAGAAGTTTCTTTAGGGTACCAAAGGCCCATGTGGATAGTTCCTTTAAGGTATCGAAAGACTCTCTTGACAGCTTCCAAATGTTTCTTGGTGGGTTTGGATTGATACCGGGCACAAATACAAACTGCGAACAGAAGGTCGGGTCTGCTTGCAGTAAGGTACATTAATGAGCCAATCATGCTTCGATACATGGTTTGATCGACCGGAATTCCTACATCATCTTCGTCAAGCTTTGAACGTTCAATCATAGGAGTATCAACTGAATCACTGGAGTCGAATCCAAATTTCTTCAACGTTTCATTGGCGTATTTGGATTGATTGATGAATATGCCATTGGGGTTTTGAGAAATTTGCAGTCCTAGAAAGAATGACATTTGACCCATCATAGAAATTTGGAATTCGGAGCTCATCTCTTGAGAGAAACGATCACATTCTGAGGGATCAGACGAGGCAAAGATGATGTCATCGACGTAGATTTGTACATGTAGAAGGTGTTTGCCTGTTTTTCTGGTAAAGAGGGTAGGATCAACAACGCCTTTGGAAAATTTGTTGGCCAGAAGAAATTTGGACAAGGTGTCGTACCACGCCCTGGGTGCTTGTTTAAGCCCATATAAAGCCTTCTTTAATCGATACACGTGATTAGGGCGTTCTGGATCCACAAAACCTTCGGGTTGAGATACATACACCACCTCTTTCAGATCCCCATTTAAGAATGCGGTCTTGACATCCATTTGATAAACCACCATGTTTTGACTTGCAGCATTAGCGAGAAAGATCCTTATGGCTTCTATTCTAGCAACTGGGGCGAAGGATTCTTCAAAGTCAATACCTTCTTCTTGTCGATATCCTTTTGCCACGAGCCTAGCTTTGTTTTTCAGAACATCTCCATGCTCATCAAGTTTGACCTTGAATATCCATTTGAGAGCAATGATCATAGCACACTCGGGAGGTGGTACTAGTTCCCAGACGTCCAGTCGGTCAAATTCATGAATCTCGTCCACCATAGCAGTGAACCATGAGTGTTTAGACATTGCATCCTTGACGCTTTTTGGTTCAGCTTTAGAGAGAACAGAATTGAAGAAACACCATAATGCGTCAGTTGCAAGTTGCTTGCGGGTTGATACTGGACGTGAGGGGTTCCCAATGATGTTGTCAATAGGATGATCATTGGTCCATTTTCGAAGGTATTCATGGGGTTGAAGATGTGGAACTGAGGTAGCCGTATTAGATTCATCAGAGGATGTTGTTTCATTTGATGGTTCTGGGGCAAAGATATTAACAAATGGCTCATTATCAGGTGGAGCAAGAGGATTAACTTCAGATGAATTATCTACATTTGCCGCTCGATGTGCAAGTGAAGGTTGGACATTGGACGTGCTGACCGATTGACTGATGGCGGGGGCTTCAGAATCCCATGACAATGAAGTGGATGGACCGTTAAGGTAATCTTGATCATTCACCACCCCATCTGGTGGTTGAACCATTGTAGCTTCGGGAGCATTCATCTGTTGAGGCTCAAAGTATTCATCAAACATTGGGTCAAACAATTTCTTCCAATCTTCACTCGTAGGGGGTACAAAAGGAGCAGCAGGAATGGAATTCTGTACAAGCCTGGAACTAATTGGTCCAGGGGACAAAAGGTTAGGTACGGGTCCAGAACTTGATTGTCCAGGAACCGGGTGCTCAGTCAGCTCATCGAAAGTAACGTGGATTGTTTCCATTATATCTCTGGTACGTTTGTTGTAGATTCGGTACCCCTTTCGCTCTGGAGCATAGCCAACGAAGAAACCAATGTCGGCCTTGGCCTTGAGTTTCCCAAGGTCTTCACTGTCATTCGTAGGATAACATAGTGCACCAAACACTCGAAGAAACGAAAGGTCGGGTTTTCTGCCATGGACCAGTTCATAGGGAGTTTTGCAGTGGAGGGGATGTATCAAGGATCGGTTCTGAGTGTAACATGCGGTGGCAATTGCCTCAGCCCAAAGAAATAGAGGAGCTTTGGAAAAGATGAGCATAGTCCTAGCAGCTTCAACTAAGGTGCGATTGCGTCTTTCTACAACTCCATTTTGTTGAGGAGTTCTGGGTATGCTCTTTTGATGACTAATCCCGACACCTTCATAAAATAGAGTAAGTTGTCTGTTCACAAATTCTGTTCCATTATCAGTACGAACGACTCTAACTATTTTGTTGAGACGGACTTGCAACATCTTGATGAGTTTGATGATGGTTTCAGGAGTTTCATCTTTTGATCGTAGAAACTTCACCCATGTGAATCGAGAGTGATCATCAACAATAACCAGCACATATTTCTTTCCATTGATACTTTGAATCCTCATTGGTCCACAAAGATCCATATGAAGGGTATGAAGAACTTCCATGATAGAATTGACGGTTTTGGGTTTATGGGTATGCTTTTTGCTTTTGCCCATTTGACAGGCGGAACACAGATGATCTTTTTCATACTTGAGTCTGGGCAAGCCTCGAACAAGATCCTTTCGCGTAAGTTCATTGATGGTACCGAAGTTCAAATGGTTTAAACGTCGATGCCACAACCATGACTTGTTCTTGGATGCTTTAGAGAGCAGACAAATTGGAGAGGACCGTAGCATATCTTCGATGGAGATTGTGTAAAGATTAGTGCCTCGACTCCCCTTGAGAAGATCAACACCATCTAATTCTCTAACAAAACAGGTGTGCTTTCTGAAGGCGACTTCGAGATCTGAGTCACAGAATTGACCAACAGAAAATAGATTGTGCCCGAGACCTTCCACGTAGTATACTCTGGATATGACACTGTCTCCAAAGACATAATCACCATAACCCATTATAGACCCAAAATGGTCATTCCCAAACCTAACCGTACCAATAAATTTTTCCACGAAATTCTTGAGCCTTGAGCGATCACCAGTCATATGTTTTGAGCAGCCTGAGTCCAAATACCAAAGGACGATTTGTACGACCTGCATTTGAAACCAGACAATCGTGGATAACTGAAAAAGCTGGAGCCCCACACACAATTGGGGTCCATTTGGTTAGAACACACAAATATTGGATTATCATAAGTAACAGGTTTCTCACTGAAGTGTTCACATTTTGATGCACTAGGACTAGAGGTGGTATCTATTGCTTCTATAGGAAATAGTCTACCAGTAGGTCTCCACTTCCTAATAGGCATATCTCTAGAGTTGGTAGTCCTAGTTACTGGGCACATTTTCCTCGGAGTGAATATCCTTCCAGTGGGTCTCCATTGATAACCAACATTAGTGAACACTTTTCCTGTTTTATTCCAGACTTGTTTTGCTCGTTTAACACTAGAAACATTCATATCTGGTGATCGTATAATAGATTTAAGAAAAGGCACAGCACATGTATCATGATTACCATAAAATAAGCATTTGTTACATGTCTTACAAATAGCATCAGAATTCGAATTAGTTACATCATTGTTCACACAAAAGTTTGAAATAACTCGATTCCTTTCACTAAGCAACACTTTATTGTTCCTAGATGACTCTTCTACTTTCTTCACAAGTGAGCTCTTAGCTGGCAAAGTCCTATCATTCTTTGTATTGCTCTTAGGCTGTGACTTGCTAGCATTAGATACACCTTTTACTCCTGTAGAAGCAATAATGGGAACATTAGTCTGATTAGTAGCTACTTGTTTACTGGTGATCAAGATGGAGGATTGAGGCATGATTTGAGGAAAGTCAACTGTGACATGCTTGTTGCCACTGAGAGGGTGCAAGGCAGTTGTTCTATCCGACTTGGTATCATTCTTGGGGCATGATCCTATGGTATATTCTAACAATTCCTGGGCCCTATTAGTGAGAAAGCACGCACCAATAATACCATCATCAAGTGGTTTAGCAATCCTCTCATCTTCAATGGTTTCTCTAAGTATGGCCAGACAATCCTTAAGATTTCTAAGATAGTTATTATGAACTAACTTATTGTTCCTAAGGGGAAGAGAAACATTCACAGCATCGCACGCATATTTATTACAAGCAGGTATCTTGGACATTGCATGATCACATGAAACAACGGGCATTTTACCCTTTACCATGGTCTTTAGATTCTCAATTTCATTTAACAAAGAAGTGACTTTCTCATTGTTTTGGTCACGTGTTGTTTTGATTGACTCAAACAATTCTTTATAACGTTGTTTAGCGTTGGACATTTCAGCACGAAGCCACTCATTTTCATGTTGTAATTCATTGATAATGCCCTGTTTTTGAAAATTTTGAGAATCCATAGACTTCTGGTAATTGGTATTGATCACATCGCTTCTGTTCGATTTTAATTGTGCAATTTGGACCTTCAACTTCCGAATCGTGTTAGAGTGAGCTTGAATTACTTCATCCTTTTTGGCTAATTCAAAACATGTATCAAATTCAGGAACATCCGAAGATATCTTGGCATTTGATATTTTTATACTTTCTTCTAGATGTTGATATTTTAATTGTAGGTTCAAGTTATCAACTTCTAGTTTTGAGAAATTCCTGACCATGTTATCATGATCATCGTTTTGAATTTTTTGAATAAGTTTGTAATTCTCCCCCTCAAGCTCAATCACACGATTTTGGAAGACATTCAGAGTAACTGACATTTCATGAAATTGTCGAGCAGATAGCGCAGAGTCGGTAACAGTATAAAACACATCTTTAGCAATGCAGTTAGCAATCAAATTATCATTCATGATGAGAATGTTTTTCCTGTCAATTTCACTGTGTTTGAGATCAATAGCAAGTTGGTTACCCTCACTTTTCACTTCATCAAAAACCTTTTTCATTTGACTCACATCATCATTAATGGTGTTTTTAAGTCCCTCAAAATGTTCTTTTAGAAGTTTAAAAAATGGCATAACTTCAGTTAGGTAACACTGTTTTGTTTGCTCAAAACCCCTTTCCCCTTCTGTTATCCCTGTAGGTGTAATTCTTATTTTACAGGTTTTCTCAAAGTCATTGAACAATTGACCAAGTACATACAGCCCAATTAGAGTATTACATTGTGTGGGAAGAGTGAGAGGGACAAGATGACTAGGTGTGTTCAGGGGATAGGTAGTTGGGTGAGCAATTCTAAACATAGTGCGTGTGTTGCCTACAACTCTTTCAGCTTGCAATTTCTCAATATCAATATTCCAAAACACTTTTTCAGGACAAATTCTCTTTTGAGGAACAAAAATTGCAGTGTGATTGTCATTGGCATAGTCATAGTGAAACACGAGATTCTTAGCAATGCATTTAGGATCCTTTAACCGTTCAGCAAGTTTTGCCCTAGTTCTATCCTTTGCCTCATTGATGTGGTCATAGGATCGAGTATCGGGAGGTGCATGGTTAGGTTCAAGCATAGTTTTTGCATCATATAATGCAGGTTGTGCACCTAGACCTATTTTAAGGAATCTTGCTTTGGGTTTGGAGGCATCATGTTCACTAAATTCATCACTTAACTTCCTGTGGCTTTCCAACATTTGAGCAGATTGAATGGTTTGGCCCTGTGTGTACAACTTATCTTCCAATTTATTTTTTAACGTTTTTAATTTTGAGAAGTCATTTAGAAGTTTAGTTTCTTTATCCTTGAATTCTTGTTTGATTGTAGTCAAACTTTTTTGAACCTCAAGTTTTTGTTTGACTGTTTGATTCAATTGGCTCTTTAAAGAAACTAGTTCCCTTTTTAATGATTCTTGTTTGGAATTATTTTCAGATATGTAAGTACGCAGTTGCCATTCCATTTTCTGCTCACGTTCATTCAACTCAAACTTAGCACGCTGCTCATAAATGTTTACTTGATCCTTAAGGGTGTTAATTCTAGTGATCAGAGAATCATCAGGGTTGTATATAGAGTGCTCATACATCTCATGGTTACTAAAATCAATAGACGGCATGTCACTCGGTACAACTTGGGTTCCATTGTCATTCACATACATTTCATATGGGATATTATTGGTATTACCCATATTTGTGATGTCTGTGTTGACAATATTCTTGAGTTGTACAGAGCCACATGCCCCCTTTACAGGTGCAGAATCATTCAGATCATGTATAGAAGATGTTGGTACCTCAGAGATAGCAGAAGTGATGGATGAATCAGGATGCTGTGAAGAGGATGCGGCTGCAGACAGATTAGCCATGAAGATTGTTTGAGCAGTTGGTTCATCATCCACGTCTGAGTCAAATGCATCACACTCTTCAACTTGAAAGATATTCGGATCATTAAGAGCCATGTCCTGAACAGGTTGATCATCCACATCAGCGTCAAAGGTGTTCCCATCATTACCAGCCAGAAAGAGCAAAGCTTCTTCATCCAACACAGTCCCATTTTCTTGTGCCTGCATTAGCAGCATCTTGTCTTTGAAGTACTCAGAGTTTTGGGGACGTTTTGGGAGAGTGCAATTCCTAGCAATGTGGCCCAACCCTCCGCAGTTGTAGCATTTTGGTTGCTTAGCTTGTGCTTGAAGAGCATTCCCAACTCTGTACTGCCCATTCTCTCTACCAGCATTTCTTTGGTTGAAGTTCTGTCTTCCCTGCACATTCTGCACCACTACCCGACCATCTTCAATGACTGCCTGATTACGTGGATTAGATGAGATTCTGAGCTGGTTGTTAGTAGATGGGAGTGCAGCCCTGAACTGTTGGACCAGTAAAGACACTTGGTTGGAGAGATTATCAATCATCATGTCAGTGTGAGAATACCCAGAATCAAGTTGAGTATTCAATGCAGATGGTGAGGGAGTTGATGATTGACTGATGGTTGGGGTAGACCTGGAGGATGATTGTGATGGTTGAACTTGATCTTTAGAGGTTTGATTAGGTTGTTGAACATTGGAGACAAAAGCAAGAGATTCATTTGTTGCAGACGGATTGAGCTTTTCTCGCATTACCCGATCATAAGCTGCATGTTTCTCATGTTGCTGGAGATACGCATACAGCTGTTCATGATTGGTGTGCCTGAGACCCTTGTTGAGCTTCACAGCCGTGACAAACCTATCCCATTCCGGTGCCATGTTGTTCACGAATTTTGAATTGAGCTGTATGTTGGGCATTGTCATCTTGATAGCTCTCATGTCATTGACCAGCTTGTGAAATCTGACATAATAGTCAGTGATACTTTCCCCTGGATTCATTTTGAAATGCTCAAATTCATCGTAAAGCTGTGACTCACGATCTTCTTTTGTTAACTCAGACCCTGCAAGAAGCATTTTGACATTATCCCAGACCGCCTTTGCTTCAGTGTTGAAGTTGATCAGTTTGTAGACATCTTTGGGAAGGCCTTGAATGATGATATTAGATGCTCTAATGTCAGCATCATAGCGTTTCTTTTCTTCTTTAGACAGCTCATTGTAAGTGCGAGATCTATTAGGACCAAGCACGGCCGGTGATTGATCAGTTGCTTCTGAAATCGTGTCTCTAGTAGTACCCACTTGAAAGGGTCCCTCATCAATGGATTTCAGAATGTTAACCCCATTATCTTTACCTAGACAGTACAGCCGTATCCTTTGAGCCCATGATTCATAGTCAGTTCTGTCCAACATCGGAGGTCGGGTGTCAGACCCCGCAGCTTGAATGTCATCGGAAGAAGTCGACATCACAAATAAGTTAACCACAACTTAACCACAATAAAAACCAACCGCAACTTAACCACAACTTGACCAAACCGCAGAACACAATCCAACCGCAGTATGAGCTAACCCCAACCAGAGCAAACCGCAGGCCAGAGATACTAACCGCAGAGTACTAATCGCAAGTTATACCAAACCGCAACAAAATCCAGTCGCAATATGAACTAACCGCAACCTACACGAACCGCAGACCAATAATACTAACCACAAGACACTAACCGCAGATTATAACTAACCGCAGGAAAAGTTAACCGCAATGAGTTAACCGCAACACACTTAACCGCAGAGAAACTAACCGCAGTGCTTAGAACCAAACGCAAAATATTTAACCGCAGAACCTAGACGCAATAAGCAAGCTGAGGAAGACTTAACCGCAGAATCTAACCGCAGAGACAAAAGTCCAAAACTGTCACTTTCGTTGCGTTTTGTTTGTATTCCCGAAATAGTAAACGCAGCAATCCAAACGCAGATTTCAGGACTTAATCGCAACCAGGCAATGGAACAGTGGACTTAACCGCAACCTAGAAATTCGCCTAAAAACAATTCCAAGCTTCAAATATCTTGATGATATTGTAACACACTCTACACTACAATGTTCCACAAACACAAATGAACATAAAAGGACATCACAAACATGTATAACCACACAAGAGGGATGAAACCAAGATGTTTTCCAAGAAAGTTGCACCAAACTCACAAAACCACTCAAAACATCATCAAATTCGATTCTACAAGGCCCTAAGATGAAACCTTGGCTCTTGATACCAATTGTAGAATACTAATTAAGTTGGAAACATGTTCAAGTGGTATTGAGTGATGCGTAGAAATGGAAGAAGAGAGGAGAGGAGAGAAAGAGTGGAACCTTGAAAGAAAAAGGAAAAGATTAGATTGAAAATGTATGAAAGGTCCAACCCTCTCCACATGTGGAGAGGGGTATTTATAGTTACAACATAACGCCCACTCCCGGGCTGTGGATCAGGCATACAGTGGGTGAAGACCCGTTCCTTCTTCCACGGTGTTACTTAAACTAAACTATCTAACTAATAAATAAACTAACTACGAGCTAACTTAATGCTATTACAATCATTAGGTGACCGAGACTTTTACAGGAATATTTGTATTCCTAACATTATGTCTACATTACTTGACGTGGTTCCACAAGTGACCTCTCATCCAGTCATCCTCCATCATTTATCAGATCACCAAATAGCCTATTCCTTTATGTGGACCTTCTCTTACATTATTTGCGCCTGCAAATAGTAAGCACATATAAATGTTAAAGGGTGGCATCATAATAATGTAAATCACTACAAAAAAAATTGCAAAGATGATGAGAAGCTGGAAACAACACATGCTCTGGTTCTGCTCCCCCGAGGTCTTTCATGGGAAACAAAATTTTGAACTCTCATGTAAACCATTAAGGTAACATGTAACACCCCAAACCCGATAAGGGTCTAAAGTATAACATTATGGTGTCAATTCAGAACATAAAGCAACCGGAAGACTTAGCTCAATAAATTTCAAATCTTGAGACTAAAAGGACTAATAAAACAATTACAATCAAAATCAACTTCTAAAAGAAATGAAATGATCAAACATAAATCTGAAATAAAATCCATGAATACTAAGGTAGGGTTGGTCCACTAAAAAGCTCCTACCCTCATCACTCAATCCCAGCCTCCTACTTGTAACCTGCCACAGGGAAAAGAAAATGCGGCCAAGCTAACGCTTAGTGAGCAGACATAAACATATGAAAGGTAACTAAACATAAACGAATAAACAAACAATCCAATGAGAACCTGCTGAGATACAATGTAATAAAGAATATGAAGGGTCATATGAAAATGGAAATCAAAGGATAATCCATAAGTGGTAAAAGGGATAGTAATGGAATTTACTCAAGTGTCTAAACATGATACATGAATAGACCAAAACAGCCAATCAAACATTTCATATCACAAATCATATGCTGTCAATTCATAAGCTGTAGAAGGAGGGGAGACCTCTCAAGTACCAAATGGAGTAGCTAGCTCCCAGAAGTGAAATGGGGTGCATGGCACGTACAACCAATCACTAATCATTTCAGAACATAACATTATGCCTAGGATGCATCCATATGCTCCCCTGAAAAACAGATTAGCGCATACGCTAGCTCAAGGCTAGCATACATACTCAGATAATGGCCATAGATACAGAAAAAGGAAACATCGTGGATCAATCACACCTCCACAAAAAGTGTCATGGCATTGGTGCCTCAATGAAATAGCCATGTTACCTCCATGGCTAGTAATAGTACCTTGAGCAATGGGTAAAATCAAATGGATCCAAGCAAATGGTCATAACAAAGGGGTCGTATCAGATGGATCATAACAAAAGAATCATATCAATGGTTCAGACCAAGGGTTCATATCAAAGTAAACGAATCAAAGTCAATGAATATGAATTATGAGAGACGAGTAATCAAACAAACGAACCAACTGATAATGATGTAAATAGAAATGGATATCCATAATATCTGTACCTTAATGCAAATAAACGGAAAGCAAATGATTGAATGAACATTACGGTTTCTTCAATGAATCTACACAGATTAGGGTTCATACAATATTTATTAGCTCATTACTGTTTTAGGGTTTCCATAATGTAATAAATAGGGTTTCGAAAATAAATTTATTATAGTTAAATACAAATTAGGGTTTAATATCGCATTAATTAGGTTTAGGGCTCAAAGTCTAAAATTAGCAAAGACTAGCATGCAACATTCTTGTGCATTTACAGGCGTTTAAGAAAACAGGGACAAACCATAATGAATTTAACTGATCTTAGTATCTTTTTATGCAAAGCTATTTTGTCAAATTAACCGTTTAATAATCCAAAACCCGATTCGTCAATACAAATAATAGTGATTAAATAATATCGACTATATTTTAGTTTAGCTAAATAAATGTTTAAACTTTATAATTACGAGGATGAACATAAGCAACCAGTTTCTTATGGTAGTCTACTATATTCGATTTAGTAACATGTTTTACGATGAAAATAATGTATGTACGAGATGCAGAAAGAAAACAACACAATTTAACTTTAAACAATACATTTTTTATTATGCAATATACTTAAAAGACTAGCTATTAAACAATTCACGCATGCATGGTTTCACACTTCCACCTTCGGAGTTTTAATGTAAAGACCTGTTTCCATAATATAATTGATAATTCACAACAATTTTCATATTTTAGCCTTACTATAATATAGGTATTATTAGACCTTCTTCCCAAATAAATCTAGACGCACACCATGCTTATTTGTTTAACTTGTTCGGTATCGTTGCGTTTCAAGTTATTTGCAAACATGATTAGCCTATTATCCTTACATGATCCAAACTATTTATAACCTTAAAACTTCCGACAAACCATAAACGGTTTATTTTGAGACCCAAAAATAATGTTCGTAAATTAGATTTTGATTGGTGACTTACAGTTATGATTTTATTATATGGTATATCATGTTAACATATCAGGCTTGTAACAAGAACATTAAACGAATTAGGGGATACCTTCTGGTCGGATTGTACGAAAGAAAATACGAGAACTAGTGACGAGTCACAACAAGCCAAGCCCTACGAAGCGAACTAGCACCCTTCAAAATAAACATTCCACGATGAAACCCTTCGAAGTTTATTCGTATTTCTGGTCATCTAAACGATTTTACGATCTTTATATACGCCGGCCTAAGATGTGGTTATAAAACTTAAAGCAATAAAGGTAGTGGGAATAATGTATTAAACTTGTGAGTCAAATTAGAAAACCCATAAAAGTCCATAATGGTATTGATTGATACGTTAATGATCGGTTATGGTGATATAAATATGCCGATATTAAGGGGATTCAATAACTAGAATTCGGGTGTTACATTTTGTTATAAATGTGTGTTACTTGGTCTACATTAGGAAGGTTTTAATATTGTGCAATCATTTATTTTAATTAGATATAACCTTAGGTTAGTTATTAAAATTTTAAATATCATACATAGTATATACTTTAAGGCTTAAATTTAATCATAATAAACTTTACGGTAAAATTTGAAGTTATACGTAAATTTGGTAAACGAATTTTAGGGTTTTACATAACAAGTTTATTAAGAAGTAGCTATTTGCAAAATATTCATAAATTTAAATCCTCGTTTTATATCCTCCTACAATATATCGTAAAACATCATTATAGTAATCGAACACATATAGCCAGAACACCAATGGTTCGTAGTTCAGATCTAAGATAGTTACTATACTAAACTCAAGCAATTAAATTTGAATGCCACACAATTGGACACAGATACGGACACTAATTATCAGCTGAAACCATGAAATCATACACAAATAAAGACAAGAACACACATGACGGAAATCCAGAACATGATAAAAAAATTTCTACATGGTTGAATACCTTAAATAATTGGGGAATACTACAACTGTCCAAAGTGCTCCAGGGGTAAACTGGAAATCACAGATGGCCTAAGGCTTGCAGCACCACAAGTACCACTCAGAATTTCAGAACTTCAGGAATTCAGTTGAAAACTTATCTTTATCAAATAATTTGAATAGGTTTGACCTATTTAATACTTCACATATCAAACTTCATTTTAGTGTATATGCAAAGAAAGCAATAGAGCTAAAATGAATAACTTCTATGCAAGATAGAAACAATACTAAAGCACCAAACAAATTTTGAGAGGTCATTGTAATACAAGTCTAACGAGTATATAGGATTCAACTTAAAATTGTGGGTTGGCCATGGCATACCTTAGTCCACATGACCGCACATCCGCAATCTACTTAAAACTGTGGGTTGGCCATGGCATACCTTAGTCCACATGACCGCACATATGCAATCTGAAATCACAAATTTAATTAATCAAAGACTTCAAAATCATATTTACAGATTATGAAACAAATGTGTATAAAAATAAAGCTACCTTTCCATTATATTTTTTGCCTAAGCAGTACTTCAGGTGCGATGTATGATGGTGTACCAACTATTGACTTCAGTTGTTGAAAGAATAATAGGGCCTGCAAAAATAAAAAATATAAAGTAAACATTTGCAATGAAGAAATGCAACAAATGATATCTTCAGAGATTAACAAAATAAGTACCCCATCCCCTTTAAAGCGCCCAGCATTACAAATTCTATCAAAAAGCTCCCCTCTAGAAGCATATTCCATCACAATCGCTAAATGGGTAGGTGTTAATATAAGCTGCAATAGATTAATAGATCACATTAAGAAGTAATTTGCAGCATTGCAGCCCAAGAAAGATTGGAAATAAAGGTGTCTACCTAACTATGTTCGGATGTCTTCAAAACCTGTGATTGATATTCTCTCTCTGAACATTCTCGTCTATCTGCAAAAAATTTATCACCATAATAAAACAAGTTAAACAACAATAGAAAAACCAATAAACTTCATAATCCCCGTAGAGCAACACAATTTATAAATATATATAATTACACAATATTAGAATATGTAGAAGCTCATACTCCATATCTAGCTGCAATCCTAGAAATGAACCGGCATTGACAAATCACTAATATCCAACTTATAGCAAAACATGACCTCAATCTTGATTTTACCCGATATCCTAATTCATGAGCAACCCCCCTCCCCCTCCCCTCCATACTACTATCAAACAAAGTAGTGCTATTTATAAATTACAATATCAAGGTATATTTCATATTATGTTCTTGAAACGAGTATAATATTCTTTCATCCTCAAATAACAGATAACCAATAACACAAACATCAGATTACTATCTCCCAAATTTCATCAAATTTATAACCTTAATCTTGATTTCATCCCTACTTTCCTAATAAAACATAAGTGGAAATTTAGGGTGTGTTTATTTTTTGAAAAAATGTCTTACTAGCCTCTTACTCTTACTGAGTTAAAGGTGGTCAGACATTTATATTGTTTGTTATTTTCTTTTGAGTCAGACCCGGTCAAACATATAACATCTTACTTAGTAAGAGGTGGGGGACTTGTCTTACTTTTTCTTGACCAATAAGAGATTGAAGAGTTGTTATAATATAACTAGAACGGTACCCACGCAATGCGGCGTTGGGTACCTGTGACAATATTTTGCGTTATTCGGTTACACATTTAGTTGTCTTTATGCTTTATAAGTAGAGATGGTAGAGATGGCTAAGCCAAATAATTTTAGTTTGAACAACCAACCTGCTCCCTAACAAAATTCTTAACCAACTTGCTTCCTAACCAACCTCCTAACCAACCTGCTTGCTAATCAATTAATTTTGAAATCCTTCCATAATAAGCAAGTAAAAGTCTGAATTTTAAGCCTTTCTAATTATAGAATAGTCCCAAATGCATTATATAGTAGAATAGATATATTTGATGATATATTAACTATGTTATATTTATGATAAAAAGTTTTGTTTCATACTTACACAAGCTACTTATTTATGGTATTGCTATGATATAATATATGCTTAGAAAAGATAGTTAAACTTATTCAGACGATTATACAAAAACCAAACAACATTATTTCATTCAGATTCAGACTTTATAGCCACATCTTACTAGTAAGATGTGGTAGTCATATTCAACCCAAAAACATCTTAATGAAACAAACACGCTCTTAGCAAAAGTAAATCAGGTTCAAATGGACCATAACTTGAGCATAATAAAACTAAAAATTTCATATAAACAACAAACTAACCTAAATAAATAATAATCCATACAATAGAAAATAAGATTCATAACCTAAGATTAACCTAAATAAATAATAATCCATAAAATAGAAAATAAGATTGATAACCTAAGAAGAGTCGTAGTCTCCATGTACAGTGGTAACAACGATTGTTTGTTGTCGTCGATGGTGAGGTTGTTTGTGGTGGCAGAGGTGTGGTAGTTATGGCGGCTAGGGTTCTATAGTTGTTTATTGTAGTGAATTTAGATGGAACTTCCGGAGAAGAAGCAACCATTGAAAAATGCTAAGAGGATAAGTGTGTTAGGGTTTTGATTTTTAGGAAAAACTAGGCGGTTAAACTTCACAAAATTTTATTGGTGTTTATGAAACTTTGGTTGTGTTTGTTTTTTAAGAAGAGGCTCTTAACAGCCTCTGAATCTGAACCGTTCAGACACGGTCAGACATTTTGGCCGTTCAGACCGTTTGTTTTTTTTTTCTCGTTCAGATGCGGTCAGAGGTAGTAAGATCTTAATGGTCTAGACTTGAGAGGGTGTCTTAATGCCTCTTGTTCAAAGAAAAATAACCAAAAAAATTTAGTACGAGCAAGCAAATGTGCGGATCAAACATGAGTTTTTTTTCCGTTCAGATACGGTCAGATTCAGACATTTACGCCTCAAATTCAGATTCAGATGTACGATTTACATTCAGATTCAGAGGCTCTTAAAAAACAAACACCACCTTAAATTATCAAAAATTATAATATTGCATTGTACTTATCATAAAAATCATAACCTCGTGGAGTATAAAAATTACAAAATTATTATTAGGGGCGCAAATGAGCCGAGTACTGCAAAGCTCGAACTCGACTCGATTATTAAAACTCAAGATTGAAACTCGACTCGAGCTTGATTATTTTCATAATTAAAGCTCGAACTCGATGAAAATTTGGCATATGAAGTTCGAATCGAATCAAAAATTAATTGAGCTCGGTTTGACTGAAACTCGATGCAATAGTTCATATTAATAGTTAAATAGTTCATATTAAAAGTCTTCTCATAACATTTTAATAAGTTGAGTTGTTCGAAAGTTACTTTAGCTAGGTTCGGCACATACTTGACTCAAGCTCCATTTAAATGAACGCAAGCCAAAAATATATTTGGCTCGAGTTTTACAAAGACGGCTCGAATGATAAAAATTTAATAAATGGTTCCAAAATGGTTACTTGATTGAGACGGCCTTGTAAACGTCATCTCAATTCTCAAAGATAATGAAGTTGGCTAGAGGTCATCTCACATGGATGATGACCTTTGAAGATCATCGGATGTTGCCATATCATTTTGTTATAATTTGGATGGTCCTCTCATCGGGAATAGCGCTATCTAAAGGGAACATCCTCTAAACGAGTAGATCAATCGGGTGAGCAACACAATAGGTAAAATCTTTATACCATATTAATGTTACAATGTCTCTCAAGGACCGGTGGACACAATATTGATCCACATGTATATCCAACATCCGGAAATACTTCTTGATTCATCATGTAAAAGGGTACATCATACTGTATCATGAATCTGGCTCAACTACCTCATTTGGTAAGCATTTAATATTATGATTCATTACACCGAACTACAATGTTTATCTTGAACTTCATAAGTTACTCTTATGCCTGGACTTGGTCATGATCAATCGAAACATATCACAATGGCTAACGATTTGCACACTATGAAAAATTTGCACACTCAAGGTACAAGCAGTTGAAGCAGAATGTTTAATATTGTACAAGTATTTATGTGTAAACATTGGCTTCAACTTCTATGGGTCAACTATATCCACACCTACAAATGAGAGCCTAGTGGCTTTGGTCTATCTACAAGTTAGACTATCAATTATGCATTAACATTTCTACCCGCTTAACAATTTCACATATCTATACAATATGAAACTAGAAACTCATAAAAATACATAGATAGTAATGTGGAATGTGTGAATATATTGAAATACAAAAATGATATGTTTTGTGAGAAATCCGTGAGTAACTACCCACAAATTTCCCACGAATTTTTCAAATCGGTGGGTAATTTGTGGGAAAGTACCAACGAATTTCCCACGAACATAATCATCTACTATGTTTTTGACATACTTACACATTCACATATGTGCACATTCTTATATATAGACATACAAAGGTGAAATGAAGGCTAAATAAACTTACAATTGTACATTCCTTAATAGATATGTAACACCCCCAAAATCATCATGTCAGCGGAAGACTTAAAATGTCAGCGGAAGACTTTTTGGGTGTTACTTTGAGGATCTTTATCACAATCATAGAAAACGACACAAAGTGACGCTTTAAAGTTTAATTCATTCAAAATACCAAATATTTGAGACATCAAGATGTTTCATAATTTAAACAACAAGTTTATTTGAAATATGTCAAAATGTTTATTTAAGCCCATGCCGGGTTACAAGCCCACTCCGTGCCTTCAAGTTCCTTCTTGTTTAGTTACCTGAGATAAACACATGCTAAAAGTGTCAACACAAAGGTTGGTGAGTTCATAGAGTTTATAGTTTAAATCGTTAATTAGAGAATGAGTGATTTCCTTATTAATTCAAAAATAGTTCGTTAGTTTGCCGTTCACCGGGTCAACACCAAAATAGTAGTTTGTTTACCAATTATTAATAGTTTTTCCTGCTATATAGTGAACACAATCTCGGAGTTTGATAAAACAGTGGGCTACAGCATTGTGCGCCCTTAACATCAGTCATTGTAGTGCTATATTATTACCGTTCTTTTGCCCTAAGCTCATGACACTCAACGATTAACAGGCATCAAAATTATCCATAATAATGATGTAAAACAGTGGCCCTTAAGATAGGTATTTACCAGTAACCTATGAAATCAAATAAAGTGCATTTGGTGGCTTTCCTCTAGCGACCAAATGGGGATTGTCAATCCCTAATAGATCTATTCACAATTATTTATGTTCACCCTGCAAGTGATTAAGGCGCATGATCGAGGGACTTTTGGTAATAGGTACTTAGGCAATAGAGATCAAATATAGCATATCGTTGAAAATTCACTTGTAATCATGTCTATAGCAGGTATTTCCTTATGAGATATAAAAGTGTGTAAACCAGTAAAGTTTATATGAAGTACAATCATGTATTTAGTTAATGAATACTTGTAAAAGTAAAAACAGTAGTTAAGCATGTATCTCCCCCAAAACGTTTATAAATCATTGTAAAACAAGTAAAAGTAGGGGCTATGACTCACCTGAGAGTTATGATAGGCATAGATAACGTAAAGTCAGAGGTAGAATGGAAATGACTTCAAAGATAACCTGGATGATATGGAAGTCCGAGATAAGTTCGACTTATCAAGAATCGTGATTTGAATAGTGTTCGATGATAAAATGACTTGTGGCAGAGGTGGCTTGCGTGGCAAAACGCTTAATAGTTTAAGAGCAAAGTTATATACTATATAACTTGTCTTTATGTATAAGTATCTTTTAATGTTTATATATTTCTCGTTATAAATAAATGATATGTATCAAAAGTTGATAAATGATAAATTATAGTAATTGCAAGTTTATGTCAGGTTAAGTGAACCGATGAGTTTTATTGTATGAATAATCATTTCTTAACGTGTGTTCAAGTTAACCGATAATAACGTCAAGTTATATAATTTACGTTATACATTATATATTCAGAAATATATAGTTATTTCATCTTAGTCTCACAATGTAGGTTTTTGATATATATTACTATGATAACGTCATAGCAGTTTACTTTGTCAAAATATAATTAAGTTTCTGAATAAGCCATTAATTTATATGAAATTTATACTTTTAACCCCATGTAGTTTACATATTTATTTAACGGAAAGTTGTAAAATAATATAAGTTAAATACTCATCAAGAGTTTGGATGAAAATGCCAAGTGGTTTAAAGTTGAGGGGTTGAAAATGTAAAAGATTAATTATAGTTTCAATACTTTTAAAAGTTTTAGGAAAGCGTCAAGTTGTTAGGGACTGAATGTGTACAATTTAATGTCAATTACAAACTTACATTTATTTTAAGAAAATAGCATGAGGTTTAATTTAGAAAGTTTGAGTTTGTCAAAACGTGAAGTTGCAAAAATGATAAAAATGGCAAAACTGCCTTTGATGGGTTTCGAACCAAAGGCCTTTCCGTTTGACACACCATCGCCCAACCATCTGAGCTAGGGAGGGATTTGTAAAATAGTTTGTATTCATATGTCTTAATTTTCTAATTTCATGCATGCGCATGGATTTTTGTTGGGTCTCTTCCTCAAATTAACTGTTTTCACTACTATCAATTTTATGAAATCGTTAATGACTTTAAGTCTTTTAGTAAGCCAAGTTTAATGCAAGGCGATCAAAATATATTTCGAATAAGTCTCAACTTGTTTAAGTCTCGTGACCCATTTTCAAACTATTTAAAAAGTTAAGTTTTTGCTTATGCTTTCTTCTTCTACAAAACTGATCTTGAATATCATCTATATATATATATATATATATATATATATATATATATATATAAACTTGAATAAGTTTGAGTGAATAAGTACTTGGTTAGCGGGTTGAGCCAGATAAGCACCAATATTCCAAAAAAAAAGAGTCGAACCTTTAGTATGTGTACGTGTGGTTTCTAGTTGCATTAAGTTAAGCTTCATCATAAGCTGTTGCATGTTTAAAATGAATGTGTAACTGGGTATATATGTTAATTGTTATAGTATATTAGCAGCCTCTTTATCTTGCTAAATCATTTAACCACACAAGACCCTCATGGTGCAATAAGTTGTGTGGGTTTCATTTTATACGTGGCATGTGTGAAACAAAACGAGTTTAAAGGTTTGCCACACAAGTTTAATCACCATCTAGCCAAAGTTAAGCCAAGAAAGAATAAACGAATCGATAGCTTACAGTGGGTGAGTCGAGATAGAGTGTGTGTTGAGGTAAGAAATGAAAAGACTAGGAACTCCTTGTGACCAAGACTTTGTAACTTCAATGCTTCTAGCTCTCTCATCCCTCCTTCTCGTTCAACAGGAAGGACAACTGTAAAATGTTGGTTGTGTTTTCGTATGAGTATATTGTAAACTTGCATGGTTTGCTTCTCCTTATTCTTCTCGACAGGAATCAACAAGAATATCAATTTGCGTATAAGTTTGGTTTAAGGATTGTGAGGGATGTGGAAGAGTGATAGTGTACAGCTTGTTTGAGGGCTCAACCATGAACCATGATTAGTTCCAAGTTTCCACAACCTGGCTTTCTCTTCCAACTTGGCTCGACAGAAACTATGATTTTATGTGATGTGAGTTGTAGTGAGTTAGAAATGTCGATTAGCATGAGCCTTTATATACTCGAACTAGAAGGTGATAAGGAGCAGGGATAGGATGCTTGCATGTATTTGGATTGGAGATTTTTGGAGGTGGCGTGTGAATGTTCATCAAATGAACAAGTGTCGAATGAGTTCAGGAATATTGCAAGATTTGGAGTGTGATTGTATCTTGATTGTTACAAATGTCGAATGTTATGTAGGAGCTTGTGTAGTTTACTTTAGGTCCTATTTGAGGCAGCAAATAAGTGAGGGAGGTCACAAGCTTTGCACATGGTGATCTTAGGTGATACTTGGGGTAGTAACGAGTGAGGGAGGGTGAAGGTGTGAGTTATAGGTTATATTTGAGGGAGGTTTACTTGGGTCAGGTCGTATTTTATATATAACAACCATGAAATGCGTTTTTGGTTTAAAATCTGGCGAGTCTAGACGTAAAACATTATTTCGGACAACTTTCGTGTTTTACACTTTTCCTGGTTCGGACCCAAAAAGCCTTAAAATTAGGATTTATATACGTTACAGAAAGTTGGTGGTTTATTAGAATTTATACGAAGTGGTATTGGAACAAAATTACTATTTGTGTCAAATTGAGATGAAATGTGTGAGGTGCCTTAACTTGATCGATATTCTAGTATCATACTTATATTTGAAGGTTGATAACAATTTTCATTCATGGTTCTTAGAGGTCAAATATTATTAGCGAGTACACATGGGAATTTTTGTAGGCTCGGGATTTATTTAAACTGTATTTGTTAATTATTAAAACGTATACTTATTAAGTATCAATGTTTTAAGTTATGTATGGTATCTAGGTTATTAAGGTTTAGGTGTAAATGTCGTTTCAAGGTAAGGGTGAATAACGTTTTAATTGACAAAGTATATATATATATATATATATATATATATATATATATATATATATATATATATATATATATATATATATATATATAATTGTTATGGGTAAAAATGGTTAATCTATGTTATGGTAACGTGTTAATCGTAGGAAAATTTTACGGGGTGTTATATTACCTACCCGTTAAACTGAATCCCGTCCCGGGATTCCAAGGTAAGGTAGCTGTAAAGGTGAGTGGAAAGGGTGAATAAATAGTCATTCCTAACGATCTAATCCCTGAGCGGTTTTAATTTTTCTTTCGAGCTTAACGTATCTACTACTACATTAGCTTCTTCTTTTTAATTTTTCTTTCCAGTTTAACGTATCTACTACTACACTAGCTTCTTCTTTGATGATAGCAGTTCTCATAGTCATAATTGTTGAGTAGTTCTAACTACTTACGTTGTCTTATGTTCAATTCCTTTTGATTAACTTGACTTAAGAAACAATTCCATTTGAATGAAGATTTTTATTTTAACATGTTTTGAAAATAAACATGGTTCACAATATTTTGTTTCGTGAAAGTTAAAGTTTGGGGGGTAACCTACCCGTTAAACAAAGTGTTTGCTAGTTACAGACTTTTAACAATGTGGGTTTCGGATGAGAACTTGATGAATGTAGAGAAAGTTGCTGAACTTCAGGTTTTGTAAAGAGGAACTTGTTAAATATAGTTTTAAGTGACAATACGGTATTTGGTTCCAAGCTTTTGTAGATGATGAATCTGTTTGTTCCTTAGCAATTCCATATCTTGTATTTCTATTAGAGGAATTTATAGATTTTGATGGATTTTAGGTGAAACAACGTAAGGTTGTGAAAAGGTTCGGAGATCACTATATCACTCATAGTGCCGGAAAAGTAAGAGAGACCATTGTAATCACATACAATGTCGTGAAAAGGTTTCATATATCGCCAGAATGTAAAGTAAGTACATGATTGAAGAAATGTGATCGTGCCGTAATGCCTTAGAATTAGGCATACGCAGAAGAAAATTGTGAGTCTTTGGCCGAAGTTTTAGTGTTTTATGAACTTTAGTGATCCTTGATTTCCTACGCATGCCATTTCAGACACAATTAAGCCCACTTACTTATAATCCGTTATTTACATAGAGAAGCGTCCCAAACGATGTAAATAACGAAGTATAAACTTATGGTTCGGCGGTTTACAATTTCTTTATTTCAATAAAAAGGCGTCCCAATCCATTCAAATAAAGACATTGTAAATCATCCTACTTAAGAATTTCTGACTCAACATTCATACTGATCGACAAGGTAATGCGCAGATTTTTCCGAGAGTACGAAAAGAGTATGTCATATGCATCTATAAAGATGAGAGCGAGATAATTAAGGAGGATTGGTATAGTACTCAAAATAGTTGGTAAGCATATATATATATATATATATATATATATATATATATATATATATATATATATATATATATATATATATATACTAGAGTGTTGTTGTAGCATAAACTATCTAAAAGACACATAATCGTCTAGGGGATGGAAATATGAAGACACGGTATTTGTAATAATCCCGATTAGTAAATATAAGTCATTAGCATAATCATAACATGTTAACATATATAAGAAATCATGTAAAAGTAATGTCTCTACCAGATGTTGAAAAGTGTAGGCACGGAGGGCATAAGGTGGTATTTTGTAAAAGTGGCCATTTTAAATGTGTAGTTATAGTCCAATGTTCAAAACACTTGGTTCTCTATAACTGTAGCTCTGATGCCAATCTGTAACACCCCCAAAATCATCACGTCAGCGGAAGACTTAAAATGTCAGCGGAAGACTTTTTGGGTGTTACTTCGAGGATCTTTATCACAATCATAGAAAACGACACAAAGTAACGCTTTAAAGTTTAATTCATTCAAAATACCAAATATTTGAGACATCAAGATGTTTCATAATTTAAACAACAAGTTTATTTGAAATATGTCAAAATGTTTATTTAAGCCCATGCCGGGTTACAAGCCCACTCCGTGCCTTCAAGTTCCTTCTTGTTTAGTTACCTGAGATAAACACATGCTAAAAGTGTCAACACAAAGGGTGGTGAGTTCATAGAGTTTATAGTTTAAATCGTTAATTAGAGAATGAGTGATTTCCTTATTAATTCAAAAATAGTTCGTTAGTTTGCCCTTCACCGGGTCAACACCAAAATAGTAGTTCGTTTACCAATTATTAATAGTTTTTCCTGCTATATAGTGAACACAATCTCGGAGTTTGATAAAACAGTGGGCTACAGCATTGTGCGCCCTTAACATCAGTCATTGTAGTGCTATATTATTACCGTTCTCTTGCCCTAAGCTCATGACACTCAACGATTAACAGGCATCAAAATTATCCATAATAATGATGTAAAACAGTGGCCCTCAAAATAGGTATTTACCAGTAACCTATGAAATCAAATAAAGTGCATTTGGTGGCTTTCCTCTAGCGACCAAATGGGGATTGTCAATCCCTAATAGATCTATTCACAATTATTTACGTTCACCCTGCAAGTGATTAAGGCGCATGATCGAGGGACTTTTGGTAATAGGTACTTAGGCAATAGAGATCAAATATAGCATATCGTTGAAAATTCACTTGTAATCATGTCTATAGCAGGTATTTCCTTATGAGATATAAAAGTGTGTAAACTAGTAAAGTTTATATGAAGTACAATCATTTATTTAGTTAATGAATACTTGTAAAAGTAAAAACAGTAGTTAAGCATGTATCTCCCCCAAAAACGTTTATAAATCATTGTAAAACAAGTAAAAGTAGGGGCTATGACTCACCTGAGAGTTATGATAGGCATAGATAACATAAAGTCAGAGGTAGAATGGAAATGACTTCAAAGATAACCTAGATGATATGGAAGTCCGAGATAAGTTCGACTTATCGAGAATCGTGATTTGAATAGTGTTCGATGACAAAATGACTTGTGGCAGAGGTGGCTTGCGTGGCAAAACGCTTAATAGTTTAAGAGCAAAGTTATATACTATATAACTTGTCTTTATGTATAAGTATCTTTTAATGTTTATATATTTCTCGTTATAAATAAATGATATGTATCAAAAGTTGATAAATGATAAATTATAGTAATTGCAAGTTTATGTCAGGTTAAGTGAACCGATGAGTTTTATTGTATGAATAATCATTTCTTAACGTGTGTTCAAGTTAACCGATAATAACGTCAAGTTATATAATTTACGTTATACATTATATATTCAGAAATATATAGTTATTTCATCTTAGTCTCACAATGTAGGTTTTTGATATATATTACTATGATAACGTCGTAGCAGTTTACTTTGTCAAAATATAATTAAGTTTCTGAATAAGCCATTAATTTATATGAAATTTATACTTTTAACCCCAAGTAGTTTACATATTTATTTAATGGAAAGTTGTAAAATAATATAAGTTAAATGCTCATCAAGAGTTTGGATGAAAATGCCAAGTGGTTTAAAGTTGAGGGGTTGAAAATGCAAAAGATTAATTATAGTTTCAATACTTTTAAAAGTTTTAGGAAAGCGTCAAGTTGTTAGGGACTGATGTGTACAATTTAATGTCAATTACAAACTTACATTTATTTTAAGAAAATGGCATGAGGTTTAATTTGGAAAGTTTGAGTTTGTCAAAACGTGAAGTTGCAAAAATGATAAAAATGGCAAAACTGCCTTTGATGGGTTTCGAACCAAAGGCCTTTCCGTTTGACACACCATCGCCCAACCATCTGAGCTAGGGAGGGATTTGTAAAATAGTTGGTATTCATATTTCTTAATTTTCCAATTTCGTGCATGCGCATGGATTTTTGTTGGGTCTCTTCCTCAAATTAACTGTTTTCACTACTATCAATTTTATGAAATCGTTAATGACTTTAAGTCTTTAGTAAGCCAAGTTTAATGCACGGCGACCAAAATATATTTCGAATAAGTCTCAACTTGTTTAAGTCTCGTGACCCATTTTCAAACTATTTAAAAAGTTAAGTTTTTGCTTATGCTTTCTTCTTCTACAAAACTGATCTTGTATATATATATATATATATATATATATATATATATATATATATATATATATATATATATATATATATATATATATATATATATATATATATATATATATAACTTGATTAAGTTTGAGTGAATAAGTACTTGGTTAGCGGGTTGAGCCAGATAAGCACCAATATTCCAAAAAAAAAGAGTCGAACCTTTAGTATGTGTACGTGTGGTTTCTAGTTGCATTAAGTTAAGCTTCATCATAAGTTGTTGCATGTTTAAAAGGAATGTGTAATTGGGTATATATGTTAATTGTTATAGTATATTAGCAGCCTCTTTATCTTGCTAAATCATTTAACCACACAAGACCCTCATGGTGCAATAAGTTGTGTGGGTTTCATTTTATACGTGGCATGTGTGAAACAAAACGAGTTTAAAGGTTTGCCACACAAGTTTAATCACCATCTAGCCAAAGTTAAGCCAAGAAAGAATAAACGAATCGATAGCTTACAGTGGGTGAGTCGAGATAGAGTGTGTGTTGAGGTAAGAAATGAAAAGACTAGGAACTCCTTGTGACCAAGACTTTGTAACTTCAATGCTTCTGGCTCTCTCCTCCCTCCTTCTCGTTCAACAGGAAGGACAACAGTAAAGTGTTGGTTGTGTTTTCGTATGAGTATATTGTAAACTTGCATGGTTTGCTTCTCCTTATTCTTCTCGACAGGAATCAACAAGAATATCAATTTGCGTATAAGTTTGGTTTAAGGATTGTGAGGGATGTGGAAGAGTGATAGTGTACAGCTTGTTTGAGGGCTCAACCATGAACCATGATTGGTTCCAAGTTTCCACAACCTGGCTTTCTCTTCCAACTTGGCTCGTCAGAAACTATGATTTTATGTGATGTGAGTTGTAGTGAGTTAGAAATGTCGATTAGCATGAGCCTTTATATACTCGAACTAGAAGGTGATAAGGAGCAGGGATAGGATGCTTGCATGTATTTGGATTGGAGATTTTTGGAGGTGGCGTGTGCATGTTCATCAAATGAACAAGTGTCGAATGAGTTCAGGAA
The DNA here is from genome assembly GCA_030686995.1 of Artemisia argyi. Classification (NCBI taxonomy): domain Eukaryota; kingdom Viridiplantae; phylum Streptophyta; class Magnoliopsida; order Asterales; family Asteraceae; genus Artemisia; species Artemisia argyi. The sequence continues at coordinate 106,052,694 of CM060709.1, forward strand.
TATTGCAAGATTTGGAGTGTGATTGTTACAAATGTCGAATGTTATGTAGGAGCTTGTGTAGTTTACTTTAGGTCTTATTTGAGGCAGCAAATAAGTGAGGGAGGTCACAAACTTTGCACATGGTGATCTTAGGTGATACTTGGGGTAGTAACGAGTGAGTGTAACACCCCCAATTCATGGTTGCAGCGGAATTCGAACTGGGTGTTACTCGACGGCACAATAGTCACAATAATAGAAAACGAACTCCAATTGAGTCGTTTTAAAAGATGTATCATTCAAAATTATATAAATATCAGAGGTTACAAAATGAGGTCCCAATTGGTTCCATGTTTACAATGTATAATAAATGAGTTTTTGAATGATAAGTAAATTTATAGCCCTCTTGAGTATCTGTGTCCTTCCGTGCCATCCTTGATCGTCATGAACCTGAAATACATGCTTGAGAGGTCAACACAAAGGTTGAGTGATATTCATAGAGTTTGTTAAATCGTTTGAACACAATGTGTTGGTAGTTAAATCGTTTGAACACCATAATCGTAGTGTTTGTAGGTAAATCGTTTGAACACAATAATCGTAGTGTGAGCTGTAGACTCACACCAATGTTTGGAAAACAAAACAGGTAGGCTACGTTATTATACGCCCATAAAATGTATTATACACTAAGCTTATGAAACCAAAACGTTAACGTGTACCAATATCGATCGGCAGATTTATCCCGGTAGGTACTTTGCCGTCATACCTAATGTCTCAAATATTAATGCATTTGTTTGAACTAATCAAAACAAATGGGATTCGTCAATCCCAATAGGCCTATTCACAATATTCGCGCTCACTCGCAAGTAACCCTCGCAAGTGATTAAATGGTTCATAATAAGGGATCATGGTTTGGCAAGGATGTTACTTAGTGATAATAAAACATAGTTGAATAGCATACAGTAGAAAGCATTGTGTTCGAGTAGAAAAATAATAGCATGTATTCCCCCCAAAGGTTTGTAAAACATTGAAGTAATGTAAAGTGGGGCTATGAACTCACCTTAAGTAAGATAGCAAGTAATGAATGTAATGGTTGAATCGTGAAGGTTTCTACGAGCAACCTATAATAGAATGTCGCGACTTAGGATCGGAGTAAAGACTATGAAGTAGTGCCTATATATATATCTTGCATTTAGTCCATGATGTGGTATGATGTATATTGTAAGTCTTTGAAAGTAATGATTCATGAGACATGTATGTTTGGTATATCGTTTACTACCGTTCGGGCCGACATAATTCAGAAGTCATGTTAGTAAGCGTTCGAGGAGCCAGGACACTTTAACTCGTAAATCCACAACTCAACTCGACGGCTTACATAATGAACTCCTCACATGAGGCTCCCTACTATTGTAGTAGTTGATGAAATATATAGATATAAGTTTTGATCCGAAAGGTTACATGTCCGATATTTGAATAAACTTAGGAAAGTTTATTTGTACATGAAGATTGTTATTAGGGGTAGCTTCATAAGCCTTAAATGACCATGTTCTCTTGGTAAAATCTCATGGTTTCCTTTTAAGTGAAGTAGATCCAAATTGCTTGTTCAAGTTATCGCCTAACTCATTGTTTCATGTTTACGCCTATGTGAGTTGTTATGGTCATTTCGTCATGGCCTAGCCATGACCTTTGGTCCTTGTTCCAAGGTCATGAGACTCAACCTTGGTTCTAGTCATGTTTGTGGTCTTGATTATAGGTCATAAGACCTCTTGTTCCTTTCAAAATATAACCATAATCTAGTGACTTTCGCCTAAAAATGGGCTGTTTAGAATTTGAAGAATTTTATCACTCGGAAAGCGTTTTTAGGGCTCGAGCTTCTTTGTTCCTGAACGAAAACGTCGTTTCGGACAACTTTCGTGTTTTAACTTTTTGATGAATCGGACCAGAAGTGGGACTTTCAAAACCCAAATTTGATCAGGAAGCTATTTGGCAGTTTTGCCGGAAATCTTTGGTAATTTCAAATCGCCATAACTTTTGACTCGTATACTCGTTTTGGGTGGTTCAAATTGCTATGGTTTCCTTGTTAAGTCCTCTACTGTAATATGTAATGATCCAACATCATATTTTTACCATTTTGATCAGGTCTTACCAAGAAAGTCACTAGTTTACTTGTTTTAGTAACTTGTTGTAACAATCAATAACAATAACTTGTTTTGGTCATTTTTATACATCATGGACATGATAACAAGACAATATATAGCACAAATAATATGTAAATAACATGAACATGATTATTTAACAAGAATCAAGTTAGGGTTTGGCTCACAACTTTTGGCTTTCAAAGATGAAAGGAAGTTAACATGTAAGGATAGGACATTGATAGACTTGCTTCAACCCTTTTCACTTCATGCAATCTTTCTACTCTTGTAATCTTGAAAGATGGATGATGAAGGTTGAGGTGACTTGAGTGGATTTAAACTCAAGAGAAATCACCAAGTATATGAGGTTATGGAAGTGTTCGATGAATGATAACCTATCTAAGGTTTCAACCTTGAAGAATCACTTGAATCATGCATGAAACTTGGAATAAATCAAGCAAAGATGAGAGTGTTTGTGTGTGTGGAAGTGGACGGCAAAAGGAGGGAGGGGAGGGTATTTATATGAGTTTAAGGAGGTTACATATGTTGACTTGTCAACCCTTGGAGGCCAAGGTTAACACATGTTCCCATCCAAGAGTTCTAAGCATAAGATCATGACACCTAGTGTGAATCCCCCCTCCTAGTGGCGGTTCATCACCTTGGGGAACAAGGTGTGTACTTTTGATGATATTATCCAAGATACTTGGTTAGTTTTGACTCCGGGAAATGCCAATCGTAAATGATTAAGCCTCAAAACGTAAAACCGGGTGTCGTAAAATTATGGAACTTGAAAGTATTGATAAACATGTCAATAAGTTCCATAATAAAATATAAAATGAGTGGTAGGTTCCATCGGGTGCTAAAACCCTGCTAAAAACTGGAAACACGGGTCTAAAACGCGTAATTCGCGTAAAACGCTGAATATTGCGTAAAATTGAGAAAAGTAAAATGTTACTTTTCTAATGTTATAAAAATGATTTAAAATGACTTATAATGTCTAGACTGGGCTCAGTCTAGTGTCGGTTGGTATTAAATGTCTTTTAGACATCAAATCGTAAGCCTAAAAATCACGAAATGACTTATAACATCAAGGGATCATTTTTGGTCAATGGAGGAGGGAAAGAATATGTTGACTTTTTCTAATAATTTGAAAACTCAAATCTTCTTAGAAACGCGTTTTGTGGTCTCACGGTTAATTGCCCAAATGGTTAAGCGTGCTCATGCGAGAGTAGTACAGGCATGGGTGACCTGCTGGGAAGTTTTTGGTCATATTTTTCTCAGTCACGATTAATTCTCAAATAAATCATGAGTGTGTAAAATATTTTACTGATGTGGGGTCACCTGACGGGGTTGAATTTCGTTGTGCGTAGAATTTCTGATTGACGTTTTACCCTAAAACGTGTAATTCCGTGTAATTCCTTAATAACTTTCACGAAAATGAGCTTATGAAAGTTAAACTTTTAATTTGCCATGGAAATGATTTATCACTCGATAAAATCAAATAAAAATCAACTTTCGGGAAAGTTTCGGGAAAAAAATGAATAGTAAAAGTGAATAGTGAAATTTTCCGGGAATGGTAATTAACCTGAAATTGTGAATTGTTACAGTCTCTACCCCTTACGGGGAACTTCGTCCCGAAGTTCTATGTGTGTCATATGTTGGAGTGGTGTCGATAAAGATGTGTGGTTACTTATGAGGACCAAAGTCTGGGATTTCCGGTAATGTAATTTGATTTGTCATTTCAGTGTATGGTGTAGGATGAGGCTTCCTTTTATATAGGAAAGGTATGGTAATAGTCGAATATCAAAGGAAATTGATATAGCAGTCGAATATTAATAGGAATCGATATAGTAGTTGAATATCAAATAGAACTTGATATAGTTAAATATCAAAATGGAAATTGATATAGTTGTCAAGTATCAATAGCAATTGATATAACAGTTGAACAACAATAGCAATTTACATAGGAATCCAATAAATGGAAATTGATATAAGAATCGAATCATGGAATAAGCGTTGAACATGTGGTTGGACCAAGTCCTGTTTGAATTGTACGGCTGCCCATGCATATGGCTACATGGCTTCACTATAAGTTTGGTATGACTGCCCATGCATATGGTTACATGGCCCCGTAATGAGTTTGGTACGACTGCGCATGCATATGGTTACATGGCCTCGCAACGAGTTTGTTTGTTATTGCACTATCATTATGAAAACCAAAATGTAAACCTCGTACTAATGGAAATTGGGATAGTCGTTGCAATCATAGCCTTGTAGGTAATCGGTTGTTGTACCTAGTGTTTATGTCATGGTTTGAAGCGATGTCGGTGAAAAGATAGGATTTCTTGTGGCGAATAAAATGTAGGTATCATGCCATACCCGAGCAATGTAATGTAGGTATCAAGCCATACCCGAGCAATGTAATGTAGGTTGACTTCATACTTATGTTATTTCGGATATAATTAAGCCCACTTGTTTATAATTCTTTATTTACATAGAGAGGCATCCCAAACAATGTAACTAAAGGAATATAAACGTATGGTTCGATGATTTATAATTTCTTTATTTAAATGAAAAGGCATCCCAATCCATTCAAATAAGGACATTATAAATCATCCTACTCAAGAATTCCCGACACAACATTCATACTTAGCCGGTGAGTTACAAGGTAGTGTATTACGAGATGATACTGGTGTAGCAAAAGTACAAGATGAATATTCAATCTTGTAAAGCTGATAAAGGTGCTTGTGGTGTAACTAAGGATGATTTGAGCTTTAAAAGTGCATCAAAATCTGTTAATGAGCTTGTGGTTCCAACGGTTGTGAAGATAATGTTATGATATGTTGATGAACAAAAGTGTGTAGTGTATGCTTAACATTAATACTCTTAGGTATCGATGTTGAGTTTGCTTTAAAAATCTTAAGAGATTTTTAAAAGTTTATGACGGAATGGTATCCTAAACAGGATGGTACTTCCACGGGATGAAGAGAAGAATTGATAACTATCCCAAGATAGTCGTTCAGATTATCTCATAAATGAAAATTTTCAAGAATGAATTTAGATCATACAAATAAGGTGTTAAGATCTTGCTGAGTGGTAAGGCACTATCGTGTCTCTAGATTGTTTTAATGTATTCTGGTGGTTTATCGTGTTCATGTAGGAAATCAATCTAAACATAACCCTAGTACAACTATTCTCAGTATTTGAAAATTCTAAGTCGAATATAGTTAGTCAGACTATATTCCACTGTCCCTAGGTTAAATATAGGTGACTAGTCTATATTTAGCCAAGGTTCGATAAAATTTTCAAATACCTAAACTAGGTATACTTTTGATATGTCCGTTGCTTTCGGGAAACTGTCCACTAAACAAAGGCGATGTCAAACCCTTAAGTTGCAAGTCCCGTCCATACAAGACTTGTAACGTATGTTTTCATATTCCATTGCATAGAAGGTAGTAAGGGTAGATACGTATGGAAAGGAAGTTTTAAGTAGTTCTAAAATAGAACATACTTGGCCAGGATCACGAACTTTTAATAATGAAGGTTTCATCAGAAAACCTTAATGAATGTAGAGAAAGTTCAGCTTTTGTCGACGATGGATTAGTTTGTCCTTTAGAAATCTCATATTTCTTGTTTGGAAATCGTTAGATTGTGATGGATTTTTGATATCATAAGAAATGATATTGATGAGGTCGTGAAATAATTCCAGAGACCATTGCACAAATCACAATGTCTCGGAAGTAGGTTAGACCATTGTGCAATTCACAATGTCTGGGAAGTAGGTTAAACCATTAGGTGACTCAAAACATTTGAGAAATGATTAAGACCATTGTATCATACAATGTCTTGGAAAATGAATGAGACCATTGTATCTCACAATGTCTTGGAAAATGAATGAGACCATTGTATCTCACAATGTCTTGAAAAATGAATGAGACCATTGTATCTCACAATGTCTTGAAAAATGAATGAGACCATTGTATCTCACAATGTCTTGAAAAATGAATGAGACCATTGTAACTAGTTACAATGTCTTGGACATATAATGTTGGAGTAGGAACATGATTGGGAGAGTGTGGCTGTGCCGAAATGCCTTAGAATAGGCATACACAGATATGTTTAGTCCATTGTTTAGATAAATGATTGAAAATAAACCGAGTTTATATATCAATATTCTAATATGTTCATGTAGCATAAAATGCCTAGTGTGTATATATCAATATACTTATATGTGTTCATGTAGCATAAAATGCTTAGTGTGTATATATCAATATACTTATATGTGTTCATGTAGCATAAAATGCTTAGTGTGTATATATCAATATACTAATATGTTTGTGAAGCATAACATGCTTACTAAGTCCATAATCGTCTGGAGGATGGAAGACACGGAGAGCGAAAGGCTATAAAATGTTTTTGTTTGTGATTGTAGTTATAGTTTAGGTCTCACTTAGACCCGTTTCTCTATAACCATGGCTCTGGTACCAATCTGTAACACCCCCAATTCATGGTTGCAGCGGAATTCGAACTGGGTGTTACTCGACGGCACAATAGTCACAATAATAGAAAACGAACTCCAATTGAGTCGTTTTAAAAGATGTATCATTCAAAATTATATAAATATCAGAGGTTACAAAATGAGGTCCCAATTGGTTCCATGTTTACAATGTATAATAAATGAGTTTTTGAATGATAAGTAAATTTATAGCCCTCTTGAGTATCCGTGTCCTTCCGTGCCATCCTTGATCGTCATGAACCTGAAATACATGCTTGAGAGGTCAACACAAAGGTTGAGTGATATTCATAGAGTTTGTTAAATCGTTTGAACACAATGTGTTGGTAGTTAAATCGTTTGAACACCATAATCGTAGTGTTTGTAGGTAAATCGTTTGAACACAATAATCGTAGTGTGAGCTGTAGACTCACACCAATGTTTGGAAAACAAAACAGGTAGGCTACGTTATTATACGCCCATAAAATGTATTATACACTAAGCTTATGAAACCAAAACGTTAACGTGTACCAATATCGATCGGCAGATTTATCCCGGTAGGTACTTTGCCGTCATACCTAATGTCTCAAATATTAATGCATTTGTTTGAACTAATCAAAACAAATGGGATTCGTCAATCCCAATAGGCCTATTCACAATATTCGCGCTCACTCGCAAGTAACCCTCGCAAGTGATTAAATGGTTCATAATAAGGGATCATGGTTTGGCAAGGATGTTACTTAGTGATAATAAAACATAGTTGAATAGCATACAGTAGAAAGCATTGTGTTCGAGTAGAAAAATAATAGCATGTATTCCCCCCAAGGGTTTGTAAAACATTGAAGTAATGTAAAGTGGGGCTATGAACTCACCTTAAGTAAGATAGCAAGTAATGAATGTAATGGTTGAATCGTGAAGGTTTCTACGAGCAACCTATAATAGAATGTCGCGACTTAGGATCGGAGTAAAGACTATGAAGTAGTGCCTATATATATATCTTGCATTTAGTCCATGATGTGGTATGATGTATATTGTAAGTCTTTGAAAGTAATGATTCATGAAACATGTATGTTTGGTATATCGTTTACTACCGTTCGGGCCGACATAATTCAGAAGTCATGTTAGTAAGCGTTCGAGGAGCCAGGACACTTTAACTCGTAAATCCACAACTCAACTCGACGGCTTACATAATGAACTCCTCACATGAGGCTCCCTACTATTGTAGTAGTTGATGAAATATATAGATATAAGTTTTGATCCGAAAGGTTACATGTCCGATATTTGAATAAACTTAGGAAAGTTTATTTGTACATGAAGATTGTTATTAGGGGTAGCTTCATAAGCCTTAAATGACCATGTTCTCTTGGTAAAATCTCATGGTTTCCTTTTAAGTGAAGTAGATCCAAATTGCTTGTTCAAGTTATCGCCTAACTCATTGTTTCATGTTTACGCCTATGTGAGTTGTTATGGTCATTTCGTCATGGCCTAGCCATGACCTTTGGTCCTTGTTCCAAGGTCATGAGACTCAACCTTGGTTCTAGTCATGTTTGTGGTCTTGATTATAGGTCATAAGACCTCTTGTTCCTTTCAAAATATAACCATAATCTAGTGACTTTCGCCTAAAAATGGGCTGTTTAGAATTTGAAGAATTTTATCACTCGGAAAGCGTTTTTAGGGCTCGAGCTTCTTTGTTCCTGAACGAAAACGTCGTTTCGGACAACTTTCGTGTTTTAACTTTTTGATGAATCGGACCAGAAGTGGGACTTTCAAAACCCAAATTTGATCAGGAAGCTATTTGGCAGTTTTGCCGGAAATCTTTGGTAATTTCAAATCGCCATAACTTTTGACTCGTATACTCGTTTTGGGTGGTTCAAATTGCTATGGTTTCCTTGTTAAGTCCTCTACTGTAATATGTAATGATCCAACATCATATTTTTACCATTTTGATCAGGTCTTACCAAGAAAGTCACTAGTTTACTTGTTTTAGTAACTTGTTGTAACAATCAATAACAATAACTTGTTTTGGTCATTTTTATACATCATGGACATGATAACAAGACAATATATAGCACAAATAATATGTAAATAACATGAACATGATTATTTAACAAGAATCAAGTTAGGGTTTGGCTCACAACTTTTGGCTTTCAAAGATGAAAGGAAGTTAACATGTAAGGATAGGACATTGATAGACTTGCTTCAACCCTTTTCACTTCATGCAATCTTTCTACTCTTGTAATCTTGAAAGATGGATGATGAAGGTTGAGGTGACTTGAGTGGATTTAAACTCAAGAGAAATCACCAAGTATATGAGGTTATGGAAGTGTTCGATGAATGATAACCTATCTAAGGTTTCAACCTTGAAGAATCACTTGAATCATGCATGAAACTTGGAATAAATCAAGCAAAGATGAGAGTGTTTGTGTGTGTGGAAGTGGACGGCAAAAGGAGGGAGGGGAGGGTATTTATATGAGTTTAAGGAGGTTACATATGTTGACTTGTCAACCCTTGGAGGCCAAGGTTAACACATGTTCCCATCCAAGAGTTCTAAGCATAAGATCATGACACCTAGTGTGAATCCCCCCTCCTAGTGGTGGTTCATCACCTTGGGGAACAAGGTGTGTACTTTTGATGATATTATCCAAGATACTTGGTTAGTTTTGACTCCGGGAAATGCCAATCGTAAATGATTAAGCCTCAAAACGTAAAACCGGGTGTCGTAAAATTATGGAACTTGAAAGTATTGATAAACATGTCAATAAGTTCCATAATAAAATATAAAATGAGTGGTAGGTTCCATCGGGTGCTAAAACCCTGCTAAAAACTGGAAACACGGGTCTAAAACGCGTAATTCGCGTAAAACGCTGAATATTGCGTAAAATTGAGAAAAGTAAAATGTTACTTTTCTAATGTTATAAAAATGATTTAAAATGACTTATAATGTCTAGACTGGGCTCAGTCTAGTGTCGGTTGGTATTAAATGTCTTTTAGACATCAAATCGTAAGCCTAAAAATCACGAAATGACTTATAACATCAAGGGATCATTTTTGGTCAATGGAGGAGGGAAAGAATATGTTGACTTTTTCTAATAATTTGAAAACTCAAATCTTCTTAGAAACGCGTTTTGTGGTCTCACGGTTAATTGCCCAAATGGTTAAGCGTGCTCATGCGAGAGTAGTACAGGCATGGGTGACCTGCTGGGAAGTTTTTGGTCATATTTTTCTCAGTCACGATTAATTCTCAAATAAATCATGAGTGTGTAAAATATTTTACTGATGTGGGGTCACCTGACGGGGTTGAATTTCGTTGTGCGTAGAATTTCTGATTGACGTTTTACCCTAAAACGTGTAATTCCGTGTAATTCCTTAATAACTTTCACGAAAATGAGCTTATGAAAGTTAAACTTTTAATTTGCCATGGAAATGATTTATCACTCGATAAAATCAAATAAAAATCAACTTTCGGGAAAGTTTCGGGAAAAAAATGAATAGTAAAAGTGAATAGTGAAATTTTCCGGGAATGGTAATTAACCTGAAATTGTGAATTGTTACAGTGAGGGAGGGTGAAGGTGTGAGTTATAGGTTATATTTGAGGGAGGTTTACTTGGGTCAGGTCGTATTTTATAGATAACAGCCATGAAATGCGTTTTTGGTTTAAAATCTCGCAAGTCTAGACGTAAAACATTATTTCGGACAACTTTCGTGTTTTACACTTTTCCTGGTTCGGACCCGAAAAGCCTTAAAATTAGGATTTAAATACGTTACACAAAGTTTGTGGTTTATTAGAATTTATACAAAGTGGTATTGGAACAAAATTACTATTTGTGTCAAATTGAGATGAAATGTGTGAGGGCCTTAAATTGATCAATATTCTAGTATCATAATTATATTTGAAGGTTGATAACAATTTTCATTCATGGTTCTTAGAGGTCAAATATTATTAGCGAGTACACATGGGAATTTTTGTAGGCTCGGGATTTATTTAAATTGTATTTGTTAATTATTGAAACGTATACTTATTAAGTATCAATGTTTTAAGTTATGTATGGTATCTAGGTTATTAAGGTTTAGGTGTAAATGTCGTTTCAAGGTAAAGGTGAATAACGTTGTAATTGACAAAGTATATATATATATATATATATATATATATATATATATATAATTGTTATGGGTAAAAATGGTTAATCTATGTTATGGTAACGTGTTAATCGTAGGAAAATTTTACGGGGTGTTATAAGATATGTAATGGTTCATAAAGTACGTGTCTATACAAACACGTTAGACATATATACATATACACTTGTGACACACAAACATATAGCTAAATAAATATGAAGACACATATAATTGCAACTAATAAACCATGCTAAGACATAGATTGTAATATGAGATTTTGTAATTATAAAGAAGCATAAAAACAATATTTGTTGTGGCTAATGAGCAGGTATCTATCCACAAAAATTTCATACAGACTAATTAAACCATGTATTTATTAAATAAGATCGTGTGAAATCCGTGGGTAATTTAGCTACAGATTTGCCACTAAGTTATGACCGTCGCTAATATGTGTTAAATTTGTGACATATTTCCCACAGAAGTCTTGGCAACACAATTAGTGTGAATTTTGTCGCTGATCCATGGGAAATTGGCGACCGATTTACCACTAAAATTTGGTCAACAAATTGATGTGTAAATGTTAGAAATCCATGGGAAATCTTTGACTAATTTCCCATAGAAATTTTGTTTTACAATTTGGTGTACAAATTGTAGGTAATTTGTGAGGAATTTCCCACACATTATTTTCTGTGGGTAAAAGTTTGTGGGAAAAACCGGTCTGTATACAACTATGGCTAAAAGTTTATACTCACTGAAGAAGGTGAGTAACAATTGTTGCTACTACATTCATGACAACCAACGTAATAATCATACTCAAATGATAACCAGCCAAACACAGATATCAAACTATACATTTCAAATGACCATCTTCAAGCTATAATTAAGGCACTAGGTATATACTATATATTGATTATGCACTAGATATCGAAGGATTTGAGGAATAAGAGGGGGAAGTCGACTTTTGTGTAGTAAGAAAAAATAAGTAATTCGTGATCTCAGTTTTGGCTTGATACTATGTAAAAAGGTAATTCTCATTAATTGATTATGAATTATATGCCAAAGTATATATAACCATCACAAATAGACTTAACAGTTAGCTCTAAACAAATCCTAATCTAATACAAACACTAGACCTAATCGTAATAAAAAATAAATCAAAATCCATAAATTAATCCACTAACACTTTCGACTTTGTAAAATTTTACAAGTTCACTGCAAAATGGGTCTTAATTTTAACAAGGCTACTTTGAGAGTCAATCATATACTCTTGTTCTGATCATGCCACGTTTATCTTAAACAACCATATGTAAATCTATCTACCAGAGTCATATATGAGAGTGTACGAAACGTGCAAGATAGAAGTTTTAAACACACGTATCCTAAGAGAGGTAGGTGCAATAGGTGCGAATAACGTGTTATTCGTCTGTCACCTCATCACCCTCCTAATAACACACCAATAACTAAACACCACCACCCCCACCCAAAACAAAAAAACAACAATAACACTTTGTAGGTCCCACAAAAGACCCCACCAAAAATACCTATTCGCTCACAAAACAAAAAGAAAACAAATAACGAAATGTTGATGCAATGGCTGGAACCAATGGCGGACGAACGACGAGTGGAACGGTGCAATTTAGTGCGTCATTCATGCATTATTAAGCGACTAGCGGACGAATGCTCGTCTACACTATGAGACTAAAAATTTAATAAACTAGCAAAGTAAAAGTCTAGACTTTGACTAGACAATTTCTTAGTTGTACGTTGACCGCTTCATGTTTCTTTCAAATGTCCCAATTGTGTCATTAGGAAAACACATCAAAAAAGCAATTCTTCGAAGAAACACACTTCACACTGACCATTATTTCATTAAAGGGCAAATCATCCCAGCTGCAAACAGCATCCCAACTTATCTGCTACAAAAAGAAAATAATTTTACAATTTACATTTTTTACCCTTCTACTTAGAGATGGCAAAAAACTCCAAACCCGGCGGAGAATCTGATACCTGATCCCGATTTGACCGGGTAATCCCCGAGTTGACCGGGTATGGGGATGGGGGCGGGGAATCCCCGATACTAAAAAGCGGGTATGGAGGCGGGTATGGTAATACCCTCGGATCCCCGAACCCGTCCCCGAACCCATCCCCGAATATATTTTTTGTAAATAATACATTATATGTCTATAATTCTATATTATGTTTGGAATCTCATTAATAGAAAATATCCTCTGTGAAATAACCATCCAAAATTTTAGAAGTCAAAGGGCTAATGTATGTCATATAATGTAGGTTTATTTGAGTTATTTAGGTTGTATCATCTATTTGATATCACTGACTAATGAACTTTAAAAGTCTACTACTTAAAAAGTTGCACTCTTTAATATGTTATGAATGCTTTAATTTTATACGGTACCTGAATGAATTTTCCTTGATGTACTCAAAATGTTAATTGTGTAACTGGGAAAAAAATCTTGATTCCCCATTGGGGATCCCCGTTCCCCATCGGGGATGGGGATGGGGATGTAATTGTAACCCCGATGGGGATGGGGACGGGGATGGGGATAGCTATTGAACTTCGGGGATGGGGATGGTATCAATCATTCCCCGCATACCCGGCCCCGTTGCCATCTCTACTTCTACTTTGCATAATTGATCTTTCCTTATACCCTTGCAGCAAGATCCCTAATCATTTTCCCTTCATTTACTATATGAGGTGAGTTATATTAAATACCAAAGTTTTCTTACATAACAAGGGACTCATCCCCACCATCCATCTAAAAAAAATCAATGGTTGAGATTAAAAGCATTTTAATATTTCACCCATTTTTTATAATTTAAATATCTCTTAAACCGTTAATCGTTAAGCAGAAATAAATACACCATCGCGACGAGCATTTAATTATCTTTCTATAGACGGGCACTTTGATATACTTTTGACAAAAAAAATTCATTTTTTTCACTTTTTTTTCGGCTACGAAAAAAAAAGTGAAAAAAACGACAAAATTTTTGTTATCGAAAATATATCAAAGTGCCTATCTATAGAAAGATAACTAAATATAGGTAATTTACCGGGATATGCCTTCCTTGTTGGGTGGGGGCTCGGTACCAAAAAGGTACACGGACTTGAGATGGTTCCGCCAAATACCATTTTTTTTTAGAAAGATAATTAAATGTTCGTCGTAATGGTATATATTTTTTCACTTAACGATTAACGGTTTGAAACATATTAATATTTAATAAAAGGATGAAAGTGTGTTTTTTAAATTGTTGTGATTAATCTCTTCAATTAGATCAAATAAAGATGAAAGGAAAATGGAGGGTGGAGATTAGTCCCTTGGTATGTAAATAAAGTTTTGTCCTTGTTAGGAATTATTTAAGATATAATAGTTTCTGCTAATAGTTCCTGTTGGCAGGTATGTAGTTCCTGCTGATAGTGTTATTCCTGCGGATAACATAGATCCGTATTATTAGAGTTTGTTAGAGGAAGGGATATGCATGAGTTATATTTGGAAAAGATAATGCATATCTTCTTTACACGTTTTCTTGTAGTGGGCTTATTAGGGTTTCTTATAGTATAAAAGAAACTCACAGCCATGAATTATGTACAACTTCAAAAACAATCTTGGAAAAACAAAAGGCTTGGTACCAAAATAATCAGTTGGCATATGAAGAAAAGATTAGGGTTTTAGAAAGAGATTTAGAAAACACTACTAATTCGTTAAAATATTCTGAGAATGAAAATGCTAAGGTGAACTTAGAAAAACAAGACTTAAAGGCTAAATTAGATAGTGAAGTGGCTAGACATAATCAATGGCAAGAATCATCTAAACATCTAGCCAAGTTGAATAATAGTTCTCAGTCTGTTAGGTCAAGGAGAGGGCTGGGGTATGGAGACTATATAGGGTCAGATGAAGTTTATGACCCAAATGAGCCAAGCATTTTTGACCCTACCCCTAAGGAAGCTAATTATCAAATTCCTATTAAGTATGTTAAAGAAGGAGAAATAAGTTCTGTTTCTCTACCAATTACAGGAACATTTAAGCCACCCTCCACACACTTAGACTTTGATGAATCACACATGACATATGACAACAAGTCTAATGACTTACCTGACTCTGGCAGTGAATCTAATGACCTTGTATCTTGTTCTTTCAGTGACAAGACCTCAGAGACCCATACCAATGACTTTTCCAGTTGTGATTCAAGTGACAAGTCTGCCTCACCCAAGTCTGTTGACTTCTCCCCAAGAGTTGCTGCCGATGAATCCAATTCAAAGACAGCTTCTTTTGAAGACATATCTTTTAATTCTGTGAAAAATAATCCATTTTCTGGTTTTGGTTTTGATAAGTTTGTGTGTAACAAGACATGTCATGCTATGAACAAATCTTTTAGAAAGAAAACTTGTTTTGTTTGTGGTAATTCTTATCATCTTATTAAGGATTGTGATTTTCAGGAGAAAAAGAATGGGTGTGTGTGCTGACCAACAGAGATATAGACCAATGTGGAATAATGTTAATAATATTCCCCCATTTGTTCCACAAGCAACACATGTGAAAACTGGTAGAACTAATCCTGCTGGTAAACCAGTTTCTGCTGGTAAGCCAGCTCCTGCTGGTAAGCCAGATTCTGTTGGTAGACAGAGTCCAGCTGGTTGGAAAAGAAATGTTGTTATCACATTAATCAGACCTACAAGCACTTACTTTCAGAATGATTTTAGGCCTGTTTATAATGACCCAATGTATATGGGGGGTGGGGAGATGGGATAATGTTGTTAAGTCCTCAACAGGTTGTTCTTGGAAACAATATAGACCATCTTTGAAGAAGGGATCCAAGAACAATGGTGGATCTCATCAATCTACATGGTTTAACTTTTTGATCCACAAGGCAGGCCCAAGTCAGTTACGACTTATGTCTCCCATTGATATTAATGTTGTTGTATATTTATGTTATTGTAGGATAATCCTCATAAGAATAAAGATTTAGGCATTGTAGATAGTGGATGGTCTAGAACTATGACAGGGAACAAAGAAAGGTTGCATGATTTTGTAGCCATTCATGGAGGCACTGTGACTTTTGGAGGAGGAGATGGCAGGATAACTGGGAAAGGAACCATTAGGACTTCCAAGCTGGACTTTAAAAATGTCTATTATGTGAAAGAGCTTCAAAACTTTAACATGTTCTCTGTTTCACAAATTTGTGACAAGAAGAACAGTGTTCTCTTCACTGAGAGTGATTGTCTTGTGCTTTCAAAAGACTTCAAGTTACCTAATGATAGTCAGATTGTGCTTAAAGTTCCAAGAAGCCACAATCTCTACACATTTAATTTGAATGATGTCCAGCCTGAAGGTGATCTAGCTTGCTTTGTCGTAAAAGTATCCTTGGATGAGTCTACTAAGTGGCATAGAAGGATGGCACATGTGAATTTCAAAACCATCAACAAGCTGGCACAACGTGGATTGGTCCAAGGGCTTCCTTCCAAAGTCTTCACTAATGAGCATAACTGTGTTGCCTGCAACAAACGAAAACAACACAAAGCTTCTTACAAGGCCATTACAGCTGTGAACACAATTTCAGAACCTCTCCAGTTACTTCATATGGATCTTTTTGGTCCTACTTCTATTAGAAGTATTGATCACAAGTACTTTTGCCTAGTCGTTACTAATGACTATAGCAGGTTTTGTTGGGTATTCTTTTTGGGAACTAAGGATGAAACTTTTCATATTCTTAAAGACTTTATTGCCCTTATTGAAAATCAGCTAAACAAAAAGGTTAAAGCTATAAGGTGTGATAACGGGACGGAGTTTAAAAATGCTAAATTAATTGAACTCTGTGGGTCAAAGGGGATTAAAAAGGACTATAGCAATGCCAGGACCCCACAACAAAATGGGGTTGCTAAAAGAAAGAATAGAACCCTCATAGAAGCAGCAAGATCTATGCTTGCTGACTCTAAGTTACCTACCATGTTTTAGACTGAAGCAGTTAGCACTACTTGCTATGTTTTAAACAGGGTATTGATTACTAGACCTCACAACAAAACAACTTATGAACTTTTATCTGGGAAAGTTCCTACCATTAGCTATTTTAAACCTTTTGGATGTCATATGAGTATTTTGAATACCAGTGATCACTTGGGTAAATTTGAAGGGAAAGCTGATAAGGGGTATATTGTTGGTTATTCTGCTCATAGTAAAGCTTATAGGGTCTATAATTTATCTGCTAAAAGGATAGAAGAAACACTTAATCTGAGATTTCTTGAGGATAAACCTAATGTTCAGGGGGCAGGTCATGAGTGGTATTTTGACCTTGACTACTTAACTGATCATCTAGGTTACATTCGTTTCAAAGCTAATCAATCTGCAGGTACACTAGATTCACAAACTAACAATGTAGGTACTTCATATGATGATTCAGTGTCAGAGTGTAATGAACAAGTTATTGTGGTTCCTTCTTTTCCTACTAACCACTTTTCAGAAACTGAGCTCAAAGATTCTTCTAGTATGACTGAAAATGATTCAAGTTATGCAGAAGAACTTGTTAAGCTTCAAAGACAAGAGCATGAAGCAAAGGATGCAGCTAAAAAGGTTGGCTTTGAATTCTCCAAAGACACAGAGGAACTATTGAGACAAGCAGCCATTGAAACCCACAGAAACATGGATGCTACTTGATGAAGATCAAATTATATATAGTTATAATACTCCAAAAGATTTGCAAGAAATACAAATCTCGAGTTCGTTTCCCGTGAAGGAGTGAATGGAATCATGAAATTCGATTCGTGAAATCGTGTCGTGAAAAACAAGGAAAAGTAAAATTGTGATTATGGAACTACAATAATAATAAGAAATCACAAAAAAACAGAAGCTACAAGCTACTAATGCACAATTGTCTAAAATTTAGAAACGGAAAATCAAACGCTAATTTAAAATGTTACGTTCGAATTAAAAAGCGAATATAAATGAAAAATTATCCTAAAAATGTAAAATATATTTCTAAAAATCTTAAACAACAAAAAATAATTTTGAGAAAAAGAAAAATGTTTTTTTGACTTTTTATTTATTTTCTATGAATTAATATCTATTTTTGTAATTTTAAAATGAATTAAAAAATAAGAGAAAATAGGAAAATGATTGTGAAAAATTCAAAATAAAATTTTAAAATTCTAAAATAGCTAAAAAGAATTTTCTAAAATATTTTTGGAAATTTTCAGGATTTTTCTGATTTTTATTTGAATTTTCTTTATTAAAAGGTATTTAAAAATTGATTAAAAACTAAAATAAAATGAGAAAAATAGTAAACAGCTCAGAAAATTATGAAATTTTTACAGAAAATCTAAAATGATAAAAGAAACCTAAGAAAAATTTGAGAAGTGAAAATAAGATGAAAAAGTGCTAATTGAGCTAAAAAACAGTTTGGATAAGTCCTTATTAATAAGCACTTATCACAAGAATGATTGAAACTTTAGCAGGAAGTTCTCAGTACTCAAATAAGCTCACACAAACTCAAATAAGACCACAATTAAGACAGAATCACTCAAATGAAGCAATTAGCAAATTGCAATAAGCTCAAGCAATAAGCAGAGTATTCCAAAATAAGCCAGAGTCTCTAGAACCAAACAATATACTTATGCAAGCTTAAATCTACTCAAGTAACCCAGATAAGTACAAATATAAAGCCAATAAGCAGATTTACAGGCCTAGTTCTTCAATTTGCTTACAAGTTTTAGTCCTCTTATTTGCAGGCTACAATAAGCATACATAATAAGCTCTAATGTACAAACTAGTGGGGGCAAAAGCTTTATCAACCTAGTGAGAGTCTAAAAAGTGCAAAAGCCCTATCACAATCAATCTATTGCTGACCTAATTAGGGCCAAGTTCAGCTGCTTATCATGTACCAAATTCTGAAACAGCTGACTTTTTGTTACTCAATTCTTATTGACTAAATCCAATTTCAGTTCACCAAGTTTAACTCTAGATGTAAAATTAAGCTAAAGAGATACTAGGTTAAGAAATTTATCACTAATAAGATACTATTTCTAAAATGCTACTAACAGATTTTACTATTCAAGCAATGCACTAATTCTAAATATAAGTTTGACTTTTTATGAATAATACTACTGAATTTTAAGCATTATCTATCCTACATATGCCTAAAGTAACTAACAAAACTAATTCTATTCCACAAAAGCAACTAAATCACAGTTAACACTCCTAAGCCAAACACCCCTGCTACAACTGTTTACAATATCAAATGCAAAATAGTACCAAAAAACTCTAATCCAATGGTCACAACAGATCAAACAACAATACGTGAGCTAAATTCAACCACCAAATCAAGCTATGAACAGTTGTTACTCAGTATTTGAGAATCAAATATTTCTTTTCAGGTTCACTATCAAATCTGAGATACAATTACTACCACTCTCAACACTAATCAAACCATATCCAATATCAACTACAGAAGTTATATGAACAGATTTTAACAACCATAAGCATCAATAACCAAAAATTCTCAGATCACACAAGTATGAAGCTCAAATTGAAACAAATAAAGTAATTAAGCACTTAAATGAAACAGTAAGCTCAATTAGCACTAAATCTACCAGAAATTCATCAAATAACAACAATGAAACAGTAAGCTAACAATTGAACAGATCTAGGCTACTACTAGTGAAAATCATAATTATAATAGCAATTGTTGAATGAAACTTACAAAATCATTTCCCCTCATCTCAAACAGAGGGGAATTCACTATGCTATCTTTAGATAGGCCAAAGGCTTCCATTACTCCCTTTGAACTATCAATCAATTCCTTATTCATCACCATCTTATACAGTTGACTTTCGTTGACTGCTTATGAGAATTTTAAACAAGTACTGATTCAAGCTATAGAAATCACTTCACTAAAGATATAAAGCTAAAATGAAGTGTTATAAACTAATAACAAGCTTGATTGCAAGGTGTGAAGAGAATTTCAATATATATATATATATATATATATATATATATATATATATATATATATATATATATATATATATATATATATATATATATTAATTTTTTATATGTTTTTCTGATTTTTTAAAAGTTTTTATAGAGAGTAAAAACAACTAATGTAAAATTTAAGTGTATGAAATCTGAAATGAGCTTCTGAGAAAAGCTAAAAAGTACATTCAAAACAGCTTATGAGATTATTTAAAAGCTAAAAATAAGATGATAAGTGGATTAACAAAACAGAATTAAGAAGAAATGAACTAAAAATTTAATTGATTGAAGGTAAAAATTACAATATAGAAGATGAGATTACAGAAACTTAACAACTACAATTAACCTAACATAATTTCTACAGCATTTCGTTACACTAATTCTACATGCCAAATGAGTAAAAATGAGATCTATTTATAAGTGAGGATAAGGTCTGGGGGTGAAGGGTTTCAGAAGGTCCTGGAAGCTTTGATTTCCACCCTTTGATCATTTGTGTTTCTTCTAATCAATATAAGCCCTTGGATCAATCTCTATGACGTGGTTGAACCAATAGGAGAGCTCCAATTTGCTGATGCTGGCCATCCTCATGCTCTATAATCTCTATCCTTGTCAAACCATCTAGAAGGGGAATCCAAGGAGGAATGATGAGGTGTTATGCCCAATTAATGAATGCCATGTGTCCACGGTATCTGACTCAGCCCAATATTCTCTCTGATACACTCATTGCACGTGGGATATCTTTCTAGAAGGACCAATGATTGGAATATGATGGTTAATTGATTTAACACTGGTCAATTGGATGGTTTAGGAAGTTACGGTTCATGGTTCATTAGTGTTATGAGTTCAGCAGTAATTTTGGAGGGCGGTAAACAAATAAAGAGTAATTTATTATTTGTGTTTGACTGATGGGAAAGTGTGGTTGACCGAAGGGGTATGGGCTTGGGTTATGGGTATTTAGCTTTGATGATTGGTTTTGGGCTTGGCACTTTGGACTTGGATTTTTAGCATTTAAACTTTGGATTTGGACTAGTAATTTCAGCTTTATTATCAAGGACCAAACATGTCAAATCTGAATTTATGAGGACTGAAATTGCCATTTCTGAATTTCGTAATCCAAGGGTTTTAATTGTAAATTTTTGATTTTTTGGAGGATCAGAGTTGTCATTTCTTCATAAATATCATCAAAGACCAGAATTGACAACTTGTTGAAACTTGGAGGACTAAAACTGTCAAGCTCATCAAACTGCATCCAAGGGTCAAATTTGTCATTCTTTGAAACTTGAAGGGCTTCTTTTGACTTTTTGAACCACAACTTTGACTTTTAGACTTCTTTCCACTCTCGTGCTCGTTTTAATCGGATTTCATTTGAGTTTTGTCTTTTTATGAAATATCCGTACCTGCAAATTCACAATCACAAAAACACACTTTCTTTGGCAATTTGAGTTACTTTTTGGATTATTTAGTCTTATTTTGGTAAAGAAAAGGTGAGTGAATAAGCACTCACCAAAATCCCCCTTACTAAAGTATTGTCGTGCCCTCACGCAATGTGATCAATTCTCGCTTTTGGGATAAATAATTTCATAACTCTTCCTACTAACGTTGTAAAGTAGCAAGGAGGTTCAAAAGAAGTTACAAAATCATTTATTCCCGAAAACGCCCCGCTTTCCAAAATTTATTCTTTATTTTACTTATCATTACTATTTTTGGACTTTTCTAACTTTATTCTTGTGATGGTTTGTTGAACTTTCATTATTTTGCAATAATTTTTAGGGTCAAAGAGTAAAAACACTTCTCTTGGAGAAATGACCGTATGGATAAAAATCGTCATCCTTGTTTTTTCACAAGCCCCAAACAAAGCGTACAAACGAGATCCCAGCTTATCTACAAATTAGATGCTAACACTACTCATAAAAGTTACTTGTGGAAACCTCTTACTCCCATTTTCTTAATGTATCTAGATTTTTTTTACTTTTGTTGAGAAATGAATTGCTTCATATTTTCTCGTTTCAATAACTTTTTAGTCCGATAGAGATACCAAGTTTCAACGCTAAGTAGTTTTTCATTTTCTATCATGAACCACTGCTTTAGAAATTCGGTCCACATCAAGGAATTGGGTACATACAATGTCATATATATGTTGTGGAGTACTACACGTGCACCTCATGTGACTAATTCAGAATCATCCACATGCACCTCACGCGCCAACAACTTTTATTGTAGGATGCTAATAATTATAACATGTATGATTTTGTGATTAGATAGATTCAAAGAATGAAAGAAAACTAGAGGGAGATAGAAGTTGGGAGGATTTTCTAGAGAGAGAAAGAGATAAGAGAAAATATGAGAATGTTAGATTAGAATGAAAAGCTCCAACCCTCTCCACATGTGGAGAGGGGTATTTATAGTTTCCTACAAAAAAAGATAAAACGCCCACACCCGGGCTGTGGATCAGGCATACAGTGGGTAAAGACCCGTCCTTCTTCCACGCTGTTACTTAAGCTAAAACTAACTAAATAATAACCTAACTACGAGCTAACTTAATGCTATTACAACATTTAGGTGACCGAGTCTTTCATAGGAATATTTGTATTCCTAATAATCTCCCCCTAAGCGAGGTCACCTTGGAAATTAAGCTCCTTGATCTTCAAGCATTCTTTAGTCTTTGTAGCTCGTAGGTTCTGATTCTTCACTTTTTAGCACACTTTGTACTTCAAGCAATGAACTTGTGATTTGGAGTTCCTTTGGAATGTGTGATCCTTGAACTTCTTTAAGATCATCAGCCACAGTAAATCTCCAAGCTCATCCTTAGTCGTATTGACTTCCGGTGATGTTGTGACTTTGGGACCATCATGCTCACACCCTTCTGGATCAGGAGACATTACATCAGAGTTGCGGATCAGAAGAATTTTCATCAGAGTTGCGGAAACGTTGTTGGTAGTCTCTCAACATTTGTTGTAGTAACTCTCTCATCATTCATGATCATCATTGATAGCGCGTAGGATATGTGAGCATGAGGTATGGATTGACCGGATTCAGCTGGAAATAGGTACCATCAACGCCATATTTATATGTATCCCTGAAATAAAATAGTTAGCAATAAAGATAAAGAACGAATATGGCTTTATCATTCGTTCTGCGAGGACAGACTACCCTCCGGTTTTCTGAAAACCGACCTGTGATCAGGTAGAGTCTCTTTTAAAGAAGACTCTCCTTGACAGGAATTTTCAGCTTGTAGTAATGAATTTTCCAAAGAATCCACTTCGGAATCTTCATACTTAGCATGTTCTCATACCTGAACGTCTCAAAGCAGACAGCACGATAGAGTGAATCGGTGAATAAATATTCACGGATTGATGAGAAATTGATTTATAGAAATCACTCGCGTGTCATATGATAAACATTTTTGAGACACGACGAGAGTTTTAAGCTTTGAATCATATTTCCATCAAAAATACTTTTTGTTTGAAAGGTTATAAGCAATCAATGTGCTCAAAAATTAGTTGTGAGCACATTGAAAGGTTTTTGCAAAAGTATCCGTCAATCCATATCCTGGAACAAGTTTAATTCAATGTTGAATCGCACCATCGTTGCTTTCCAGTTGTCACTTGATCATTGATCCAATATGGATCTCACATGTCACCTACCAAGAGCTTGAAAGATGTTCGCTCTAGAAGGATTTCCATCTTCATTGTGAATATTTTCATATCACTCGGAAGTTCTAGCAATACCACAAGGATAATGCGTAGGACTCTAAATATTTTATCTTATTTTCCACATTGTGTGAAACAATAAGCATATTTGGAATGTGTCCTATCGAGATTTATGGATGATCTCATGGCTCTAGACTCAATAGTGCATTTTGATCTACTCCTGGAGACTAGGGAGGCGTCTCCTGTTTTAGGTATCAACATAGCTCGCAATAAGCGGTCGATACATTGCACAGGGTTCCCCGTGAGAATGAAAACAGGCTATTTTAAGAGAACTTGAGTGGTTGGGAAGTTTAGTGTAGTGCGTCACTGGGTCCATGACGTCTTGTCTTCAATACCAGTGTTACCTTAGTAACCACTAGTAGCATATGAAGTTGAACCCGGTTTCTGCCCTAAAGTTGAATATAAGGATGTAACACCCCCTAATTTGAAATGCGGCAGCGGAATAGAAATTAGGGTGTTACGATGAGGATCGAAGTCATAATGATAGAAAACGGCTCGAAGAGACGTTTTAAAACATAATTTCATTTATAAATATTTGAAATACAATAGGTCCTTATCAGAGTATTATAAAAGCTTGATGTTTTGAACTAAATCAAACATCATTTATTTTACATCATTATTGAAATAAGTAAACATAATTTTGAAGATTTTTGCCGCCCGTTCCATGCTTGCTTCCCCTGCTAAATACCTGAGATACATGCTTAAAAGTCAACAAAATTGTTGAGTGAAATCATAGAGTTTGAATTTAATAATCATTTTGATACACAAGTAAGATTGTATTGGAAAATACAATCAGTTTGAAAACATTGATATTGCAGTTCATATATTGCACTAAGTCTCATGACACGCAAACGTTAACAAATACCGTAAACGGCGGGTGTTTATCAAATCAATGATAAATTTGCCCTCGTGTAATAGGTGATTTGTCAGTTCCTATTTTTACTCAAATATAATTATCGCGACTAATACGACTAACCACATGCATAATGGCATTCCGTCAAGTATTAATGGGACAGGCTGTCAAACCTTAAATAGATCTATTCACTATATTCGCGTTCACCGCAGTGATTAATGGCTCATGAATAAGGGTCTTTTGGCAATAGCTAACTTAGGCATATATCAGTCAGGAAAGCATACAGAAAAATACTTGCAATCTATTTATAACATGTATCCCCCTCACGAAGTTTTGAAAATAATTAAATGTGAGGCTATGACTCACCTTGATTTATACTGAAAACGAAGAAAATAAAGTCGGATGAATTTATGAAAACGGCTTCGAAACACAACCTGATAAATAATATTTTTCTAAGAACTTGACCAAAAACTATTCAGTAATTACAAAGAAATAACGAATATTAGTTATTCGTTATGACGATTAAGTGATGTGCAGTGAAAATATTGTGATATGCATGATATGACAAAATATGATTTTTAAAATTATCCATCGTATTTTTTCCTTTTTAATCGTAAATAATTTCTTAACTTTAAAATATCGTTATATATATTATTATCGTTAAGTTAAATATATATACATAAATAAAAATAAAGTTTAAACATGATATGAAATAAATTGACAAAAATAGAAAATAAATAAGAATGATAAATAAGTTATGTTTAGTCTTTGTCTCCTTTTCCAATTTTACCATTTTTACACTAACGATACTTGCGTTACACCGTTAGTCCTTTTTATATATTTTTTTCAACTATAGTCCTCTACTTTGTCCAATAATCAATACTAACCTTCTAATATTAATTTTTATCACATTTTAACCTTAGATTTCTGTATTTACAGGTTTAGTCCTTGATTTTCAATATTTACACATTTAGTCCTTCTAGGTGTCGTCGCGTTACATTTTTAGTCCAATTTTGCAAAAATGATTATGAAACTTTCCAAAAATTTTCCGAAGCTTATTTATTAAGTAACAAGCTTATTTTAACTGCTTATTCATTTAAAAGCTCATTTTTTTAGCTTATGGGCCTGGATCGATTCAAACTAAGGCCCGTTAAGATTTTTGGAGGCGAGGGCATAGAAAAAGTTTGGGCTTGGCTTTGGACCATTTTTATGATTCTAAAAACATTTCTTATTGGCCCAGTGGGCTTACGGGTTTTAATTTCTTAATGGGCTTGAGTTTAGCCCACTCGACAAACATAAGAATTTTTATATGAAATTTTAGTTTTAAAATTCGGTTTGAGTCACTTCAAAATGGTTCGAGTATGGTGTCAAGATGTGATTATTTTTACAAGTTGTTTATACGAAAATGTTAGTTTTCTAGGTGGTCTATGACGTCGTGAAATAATATGGTACTATTGTTAAACGAAATTTTAAGTTATAGACTCGTTTTGTGACATGGTTGAACCGGTATATATATTTTGAAAACTTGCAAATATTTCTAAGTGTTTTTCATAAATTTAAATCGATAGATGTAGATTAAAACGAATGCATGAAATGATTATAACGTTACAACTAAAGTGAATGGTGTGTGCTACGTGATTCCTAGGCCTTCCAAGATAGAGGCTAGTCATGTTTCGTGTACTAAGATTATATATATACTTGAAATAAACGTGCAAAGCATATACGTTCGAAATGAAATATACAAAGTGCATGATAATATAATAACGTGTGAAATGGATTAGAAATGAACGTAGGGAACTTACAAACACCTTATAGGTGATCAAGAGTCGAGATAGATAGAAAAGAACACAAGAAAATCACGTCAAAGCTATATAGCCCAAACGTTATATATATATATATATATATATATATATATATATATATATATATATATATATATATATATATATATATATATATATATATATATATATATATTCAAACCGATTGTCTTTCTTGCTTCCAATACAATACTATAAGACTTGTAAGCTTTGAGAATGGTTCGAATATTATTTTATCTCTGTGAATAAGTGTGTGAAAGATTAAGAGAGGAATGCATGCAATGTACGTACATATATTACAAATATATATATCGTTTAGTAGAAAAGTTCAAGGAGAATTCTTCATACACTATTGCATGTCAGGATAGCTGAGATACTAGGTAGTTTTATAATGTTTTAGAGTGGTTTGTGAGAGCACAAAATGAGGAGATTGTTGGATGAATCATATGGATGTTGACCATGCCATTTTCCATATATACGATTTACTAAATCGTATAATACTTGAACATACATGATCATCTTTAACATTTGAGTTTATAATCATCTTAGGAATAATATTAGGAACGATTAGAAACAAACTAGATTCAAAACGGTTAAGTTTTGAATATAGTCTAAATCGATTTGGGTTTTCTAGAGTCGAATACTATGCCTCTTAAAAACGTATCAAAACTCAACTTAGGAACGTGAGACTTGACACACTAATTGTTGGCTAGTAGGTTAACGAGATGAGAAAATAAAATATATAGGTCGTGTGTAAGATTTAGGAATAAACGATGCGTTTTGGGAGGTGTTTAGCTATGTCGATCAGATGAAAAATTACTTAATTGGATTTTGGGCTTAGTTGCGTGGGCTTAGGAATAGTGAAATTGGTGTGGGCCGAAGGTAATTAAGGGTCCGGTTTGAGTTAATTAGGTAATTAGGAATTTTAATTATATTTAATAAATATAATTAGGATTAGGATTTAAATTTAGGATTAAATGAAAAGTTTAAGTTTCGTGTAACGTGTCGAGGATTAATTCCGTCATTTCGTGAATTATATTATTTTGTGAAAATCGCCAAAATAATATAATAAGAAAAATTTTAAATTTTTCCGAGAAAATGGGAATTAGAAACGAAAATGAAGGATTATTTATTTATTAATGATTTAATCACAAGAAATTTTTACAGGGTTCTACAAAGGAGGGCTATTTCTTTTCACCCTTTCTCATTTCATTTCTTTTTCATTCTTCAACCCCTTCAGTGCTTACCGAGACTTCATCACTAGAACCTTGTTGGGTTTGTTCCAGTCCTAGCTCTATCTCAGTCCGCACTCTTCCCTTTCTCACTTTTCTCCTTTTTTCAATCATTCCTAAGGACTTCTAATCTATCTATAGATTGTCCCTGGGAAGATCCTTCCAGTTCTGGTGGATCATGGGAACTCATACCTAACCTTAACCATCCTTATAAATCCATGCATAAAGATAAATGGTCGGTCTTTGGTATTACTTCCACAAACGCCTTTGCTCCCCCCTCAATATGTGCATCGATATACGAAAGAGTTTAGCACATATGTGGGAGCCTATTACTGAGTCCAAAAGATCACATTAGATTATCAGATTTCATATTTAAATCACTTTCTCTTCCCCGATCAAAAATTTCAAATCTTTTGAGATTTTGGATCCCAATTTATTTAAATAAGTTAGAAAACGTTTGGGGAGAGAAATGCGGTTAATTTTTAATATTTTCTGATAAAAGGAACCTTTTTCTTGCTCCCCCTCAATCTGTGAGGGAGGTTGTTATGTGTCAGATTTGATGAGTTTACAAAGATTTGAAGTTTCAATGAAAAATCTTTGAAAATGTTCTCATTCTAACACATAACCATCACAAATCGTTATGTTGCAAGGTTTTTGTACAAAGTGTGGAGAGTTTTTGATGATACATAAAATTTTGAGAAATCACTCTCCCCCTCAATCAATGACGGATATTATAACTGAAATATTTTCATAAAATATTAAAGTCATTGATTGAGTGAAAAATTTTATCAAAATTTAGATTCAATTTGATTTTCAATCAGAATCTCATAGTACCACTAAGTTTTGCACAAATACTTTCCAGAAAAATCATAGAAGGGAAAGTATTTGGTGATAAAAAGAAGATTTCTATTTTTTATCAAGAAATAATGCACTGAAGCGTACATTAGATCGAGGGTGCACGGATGTAAAGTAATCCATGCCCGGATGAACTTCACCCGGTAAAAGGAACAACCGTCTTTTTGGCGACGTGTTTTCCCCATTTTGAAAAACGGGTTGTTATCTGAAGTAATAGCAAGCCATAATTTTAAAGTCCGGGTTACAGCCTGAAATGACTGCAAGCCATCTAGGCATGTTTTGAAAACTTTTTGAACTTCTGTTCAAACTTCATTTAAAGACCCGTGTCATTATTGAATGACATTTCTAGGACCGTAAATGTTATCGATGCCAGAAGACATGCCTTAAAAAAACTATTTTTGGTATTTTCTAATTTTCTAATTTTTATAGGTTTTTGTTGATTTAATATATCTATTTACAATTTAGTATAATATATGTACAAATGATACTAATTAGTATAAGAAGATGTTGACTTGAGTACCAAAATGATAGTATCGTTCAGCTCGTTGTACAAATCAGTAGTCAACATCTCTTAAACTTTCACCACCAAAGCTTTCGAGGCTCCTGAATAATCGTCCTAATCGGCAATTGCCATGATATAATCTTTAAACGGGATTTTACAACTCTTGTGACTTAAACCGAGAGATCGATTCTCTCCCGGGATTTTACTAAAGTCAACAAAAGAAACCGAAAGATGTAATATGCGAGTTAGACTTAGAGAGAAATCTTGGATAAGTGACAATTAGCATTAAGTGTCAAGTCGCGACAAGTCAAGTTACAATAGATCCGATCGTAATAAGTCAAGTCGTAAAGATTAACTCACAACGTCAAATTACAATCAGACTAATCGAAACGACTTAAGTCACAACAATTCACCAAACACAAGTAGTTAACAAATCACTAGAATCTCACAACTGAGTTAATCACTAGACACAACCAAATCGTTGAGTTTTAGCCTCCTCAATGTGAAGCTTTGGTAGCTTCCACCCAAACCGAAAATCATCTTCATGAGACCACTTCCCCAAGTAGTTGAAGTGATGCAAAAAGTCTCATTTTGTGACGCTTAAAGACCCAAAGAAAATGATATCAGCGAAGTAACAAGGTGAACCATGGATCAACTCTGCGGTAATCAATCCTGGAATGTATGATGAAGCCCGATCACATGACCCTGTTGTACATCCCCGATGTTCACATTACTTTTCAGTTTAGAGCAGTTTGTCTATTCAGGGGAATAAGATATCAACATCTTCATTTCACTAAATGCTTTCTAGTTATCTTACACATACCAACTCACTCCATATTGTACGCATTTATCCAACAGAAGAAGAAACGATGACACCAAAGTAACAAGTTGAAGCACTGATCATCTCTGCGGATATCACCTCCAGAATATATGATTAAGCCCGATCACGTGAACCTGTTGTATGTCCTTGATGTACACATATCTCTCCCCATGATGGTCGCGATCTTATCGGAATCAGCATAACAATGTGTACATGAAACATTAACCAGAAGCACTTTTACCATAACTCTTATCAGCTCCTATGAAGATGTCAATAAGCAATATCATCTCACGTTCCACATATCCTTCTCATATTTCTTCCCACTGAAAACTGAAGTAATTCACACCACAAGTATCAAGAGACCACTTCCCCCACGTAGTTGGAATAATACACCAAACGCTACGAGTTAAGACACTGATTATCTCTGCGGTTTTGACACTTGTCTTCCCGGCATAACTTCAATTAAGACGAAGTATTAAGTTCATCATGTGTACTCATTATGCATTCAGATGTATGTCTCCTTCCCCTTTGTTGGTTTTGATACCTCAGAATCAGCAGCACATTTACGCACATCTACTTGAAATATTGAGAGAAGAACAACATTAGGTAATATATAACATGTGAGAATCAACTGCTACAAAAACACTCTCTAATTGGGTTATTACTCCCTCCCAATTAGTGAGCCCATTAATTAACATGCTCCCTCCCAAACTGATGACCCGTTTGATATAACCTTGATGCTTGTTGAAGAAGTATCTCTCAATTCTGCCCAAATTGTCTTCAATCTTTTAACATGTCATCCACAACGTTAAATGGATCATAGACTGATAATTTGTAGCTTCTTCATGGGTCTGTTTGGGGAACGTCATGTCGACATTTTCAACTCACTTAGAATGTTTCCAGTTCTTCTATAAAAGCCCCAATGTACACAATTCTCCCTCCATGATGATGACGATCTCAGGAAATCATCATAACTATGTGTACATAAGTATATAAACTAGAAGCAATATACAAATCAATACCCCATGAGTAGATGTCGATGACAATTCTCTTCAACAATTCACTGTAGATCAACCCCTAAGTAAACCTCTTTTCACTTCCACTAGATAATAGTATATGACCATATATGGAGAAAACCTGATATACCAAACTTGAAACTGAAGTAGAGTTCCCCGCTCTTGTGACTTAAGCTTGCACTAATATTGGAAGAACGGTGTAGAGAATTTATGCTCCAATCAAATCTCTAAGTACTCACTACCTAACCAAAGTATGAGACATTACCACCTCTTGCGATTATCCACAACGACATTGGCGTGTGACACTGAGTAATACAACATAACTCATTAAAGTGATAGTTAACCAGCTCTTCAACCATCTACCTCGACTGCTGGTAACTAGATAAACCAAGTCTTCAACTAAAATCTCAAGCACGAGCAAGTTACCGTTGAAAGTCATTCATCCAACCAACCCCGACTTCAAGATAAACTAAGATCACGCCTTTGTGAAAGTCAACTTCAATCTCAAATATGTGATACCCAATCAATTTCGTAGTCACAATTAGTCTTCCTTAGTTAGTGGGACAATAGGTGTTGGAGGAGAGGAGAGTCATTTCACGCATCAATCAACTTGTATTTTATTCACACTTCTCCCCCTCAAATATTGCATATGAGGATGCGATTTTTGATTGAACAAGTGAATAGAAATACATGCAGTTTATTTACACTTCTCTCCCTCAAAAATTGCATAAGAGGTTGATTCACTGTTCACACTTCTCCCCCTCAAAAATTGCATACGAAGTTTGCCATTTTTGAATGAGCAAGTGAATACAAATTCGATCAAAGATGAGTAGATCCACTTGATGACTGAACGAACATGGAGGAAGCATGAACCGTGTTGTTGAGAATGGTCAGAAGCAGGAGCATTTCACTTCTACAGAAGATAAAGCGTACACTTTTCTTTTCTTTGAGGAAACGGGGCCTGAAGTGTTGTCAGCAGACACCATAATGATGACATTGAGGAATGAGGCCTGAACTGAGTTGTTCAAACGTCATTGTCGATGAACAACGAGGCCTGAACTGAAGTATTCAGACGTCATAATCATTTGCATCAAAGTTGAGCTTCATTAACCCCTGATTGATGAGATTTCACTCTTTTCAGCAGCCAAACTCTGAGTCTTTCCTTAACAGGATTGAACGATGTACCTGCACTTAAGTAAAGACTACCTGCACTGACATTGAGAGTTTGTTTGCATTTATATGGTTTAGTGAAATCAACATTTATTCCATTTGGGGTTCCACTATCAACCATGTTTTTGCAATCAGTAAACATCTTTCTCATAGGTATCCATCTAAGACCAACAATCTTAAAAATTTCTACCCGTCAGTATCCACCTAAGGCAAGTTCTAGGAGTGTTTGGTTTCTCATGTAAAGTAGAAGTCTTGTTTAGAGAAGACCTTTGTCCTAAAATAATCTGCCTGCCAGGTTTCTGAATATAACACTTTGATTCTATGGGCTTGTTGTAGTTTCTAGTCTTTGATGGTAGAACCTTATCACAAGTATTCACTTCCTTCGGGAATTTTGTAGCACAAGTATCATGATCTTCCATAAAAGCACCTTTCAAACAAGTTGAGCCCACAAAGTGTTTGGATTCAGAAAAAGATCTAGGCTTCTTAGAGTGATCTGCTACAGGAATCGCCTTAGTCGACACATAAATACTCTTAGAAACAGGAAAATTCCTTGTCTTTTCATTTGTGTTCTTCTTAGTATCCTCTAGGTTGTGATTATGAACACTATTTTTATGTCGAACATGTTCCTTTGTTGTCACAAATGACACATGCTTTGGACTATTCCTAGAGGTACAAATATGATGTGGTTTTGCAACAACACATTCCTTTTCCTTAGGTTTAGACTGTGAAGTGACTGGTTTTGACAAAACTTGTTTCTCATCAACTTGGGAGGCAAACCTCAATTTTGAAAATTTTGGTCGTTCAGATCTAAACGCAGTCGGTCGCCTAACAACACTTTGTTTCCTAAAAGGTTGTGAAGGTGGTTTTCCCAAGATTGATGGTTTTGTAAACTAAGTGTTCACACTGTTTCCTGTAAATTTTCTTAAATCATTTCTTAATGCCACAATTGCAAAACCCTTTTCCCGAAGTTGAGCTTTGAGTTCATCATTTTTAGCAATCAAAGAGGTTGTCTTCTCTACAGTCTTAGTTTTTGTTACTTTGATTGAGTCACATAGGTCTTTACACTGAATTTTCAAAGACTCATTTTTCGTAAGCAATTTAGCCACATTACATTCCAATTAAATATTTTTTGTTTCCATTGCATTAATGTCATGTTTAACTTTGGCTTCATTACTTTTTTCATGTATGTTGATTCGAGTTTTCAAATTATTGATCGTTAAGTTTTTGTTTTGTAGCTGAGCTTTCAAATCATTTATTTCAAAAAATTCAGGGAATTCCGTATTCTTACATGGTTTGTTAATTTGAAGACTTTCTTCCTTTTGTTGAATTGATATTTCAAGTGAAATACAATGTTTCTCAAGTTGTAAAAATCTTTTTGAAAGTTCATCAAGAACATGTTTTTCAACCATATCATTTGACTTAAAGGACTCAGCCGTAAACAAAGAACTTGAAGCATCATCACGTTCAACATCCTAATCAGTTTTTTCAAGTATGTTAGCAGATGTATATTGTAGAACAGTTAAGGGTACCTCAGCACATGACACCTGTTCATTATCAGGTATGATGTCTGCATCCGTATCTTGTGTGCCACGTGTTGCTGAACTGTTGTTTGGGTTAAGCTTCTCTGTCTTTATTCCTCTGCACTTAGTGTCAACTGATCCAACATCTGATGAGTTACCCGAATCAATATTGATATCTCTTAATTGCACCCGACTGTCATTCATCTTGATGTCCCACTTAGATTTGTGCTTTGCTCTTTCCTTAATGTACTCCTTAACCTTTCCCATGTGTTGGAGTAGTGTGTCTCTGAACGTGTCAACCTCAATTTTCGTGTGATCAGCAAAACACTTCATTGTCATCTGACTTTCATAGTCATAAACCATATTGGAATTTGAATCGATGAACACCTGCAGTTGTTTGTTGAGCACACAGAGGGCAGCCATGGATCCAATATTGGAAGGTTCTGCTTGGTCAAGTTATTTTTGTAATTGATCTAAATTAAGAATCATTATGTCTGTGAAAGTCTAAACATCTTGACCAAAGAGAGTAGCAAATTCACGTTCAAATCCCATCTTAAATCCAGTTCCCTCTAAAAGTACCGAAAGGTGTGAATGAAGTTGTCGAAAGCATTCAATGCAGCAACCCTTTGCATCATCAAGTAATTTAGTTGGCTGATGAATGACATTCTCTTGAGGATCCGAGCACGAAGATTCCATTGCAGCATTATCAAGCACAAGTATGTTAATTTGTTGTGAAGGGTTAGAAGTCTTATCTTCATCGATCATATCGTACAATTTGAGTATATCAGGTATGACTGAATCTGAAGAGTTTGACATGATGTGGACGTGCACGGGATTTTACACTTCTATGACTTAAACCGAGAAATAGATTCTTTCGCGAGATTTTACAAAATCAAGAAGAAACCGTGAAACACCAAAACTGGAGATGAACTTGATGATCAGTTGATGGACTTGATGATCAGTTGATGTTGTTTAGTTGTGATCGTGGTTCGGTTGATGCAAGTTTGGCCTCGAAAATTTGGTGAAAATTTGGTGTAAAAACTTAAAACTCAATAACTTCACTCCAAAGGTGATTTGGGCCTCAAAAAATTCGTTTCACGACTTTGTGGTCAAAACTCACACTATTCAGCCTGTTCTGGACGTTTTGATAGCTAATTCGCTGAAAACGGATTTACGGTTCAAAAGTTATGGCCGTTTGAAGTTTTGACGTAAAAAGTCAACTTTGGTCAAACTGCAACTTTAGCAAATTGCTAGAAGAGGTAAACGCTAGTTGGAGGTAATCGCAATCTGAAGGTAAAGGCTATAATGAGCAAACCGCAGGAAGAGGTAATCGCTATCCTTAGCAAAACGCAAACCAGAGTTAACCGCAGGATGAGTTAACCGCATAATGAGCAAACCGCAATAAGGAGCAAACCGCTGGATGAGTTAAACGCTAGTGAAGTAAACACAAAAAACGCAAACCGCAGGAGTTAACCGCAGAGACTTAACTGAAACCCACTAGAGTCCAAAATAGTCACTATCTTTCGTTTTGTCCTTATACCCAATAAAGTAAATGCTAACTAGCAAACCGCAGGAACCAGTAGCTAACCGCAACCAAGAAATAAAACAATAGAGCTAACCGCAGTCAAGAATAATGCCCCAAACACAATCCAAACTTCAAA
Organism: Artemisia argyi; assembly: GCA_030686995.1. Lineage (NCBI taxonomy): Eukaryota > Viridiplantae > Streptophyta > Magnoliopsida > Asterales > Asteraceae > Artemisia > Artemisia argyi. The sequence continues at coordinate 106,087,550 of CM060709.1, forward strand.
AATACATATGATATGGCGAAACCAACTGAGAAATAATGTAGTACTAACACCAATGATCACAAAAGTACGTCCATAACATATCAAATAACCCACGAAAGATCAAACCAAGATGTTTTCAAGAAAACTCTTCTAACTCACAAAAACTACACAAAACCACACCAAATCCGATTCTACAAGGCCCAAAGATGAAACCTTGGCTCTTGATACCAATTGTAGGATGCTAATAATTATAACATGTATGGTTTTGTGATTAGATAGATTCAAAGAATGAAAGAAAACTAGAGAGAGAAAGAAGTTGGAAGGATTTTCTAGAGAGAGAAATAGATGAGAGAAAATATGAGAATGTTAGATTAGAATGAAAAGCTCCAACCCTCTCCACATGTGGAGAGAGGTATTTATAGTTTCCTACAAAAAAAAGATCAAACGCCCACACTCGGGCTGTGGATCAGGCATACAGTGGGTAAAGACCCGTCCTTCTTCCACGGTGTTACTTAAGCTAAAACTAACTAAATATTAACCTAACTACGAGCTAACTTAATGCTATTACAACGTTTAGGTGACCGAGTCTTTTATAGGAATATTTGTATTCCTAACATTTATACACTTAAGCTCTTATTCATTCAAACTTTGACTTTTCACTTTTCACTTTCGTCATTTTTTCTTTTTTCATTTTTTCATTTTTCATACTTTTCTTTTTTCAACATCAATGGAAGCTTATTGGGTAGCTCCAAAACCACACACATATCAAATTTTTACTTTTGATTTTTTCTTTTATAGCTCCTGGTGTACAAGACTAGCACAAGCTTATGTGATTATCATTGGTTAAGGGAACAAGCTAGGGCTCAACACGCCCGGTCAAGTCAAAATATTTATTCCTACTCTCGCCAGATGGAAAGTCAACAAGGTGTCAAAACTTATTCAAAACTTATTATATTTTTGTACAAATTTTTTTTCAAATTTTCTCATTTTTTTGGTGCTTTTTCATGATATTTTTATTGATTTTTCTTCAAAATTTCAACTCTTTCAATTTTTTTCTTCATTTTTTAGGAAACACGGAGTTGCGAGAGTACATGACATGGTGAAAAATGCAAGGTCAAATCGAATAAAAGATTCACCCTCCCCCAGACTAGAATGGAATAGTGTCCTCAATGTTTTACGGGTAAAGGCAATCCTAACAAAATTCTAGGGCCGTTTATTAATTATGCCAAAGAAAACGTTAGTCGATAAGATTTTCGAATATAGGATTTCAAAAAGCACCGATGAATGAGACTCGAGTGAAGAGAAAACAACGAGCACGAGAGTCATCATAAATCGGAGACAATCCTAGCCAAACATTCACAAACAACCACGAAACACAAGACTGGAAGAGGTCACCCCCTCCTCACGTTATTTGTTAGAAATAAGAAATATAAGAAGATGAATTGGATAAGCATGGCTTGCCTCCCACGAAACTCTTTGTTTTTTATTACCGAGTTATGTAGCTTGTCTCGATCCCTGAATTCATTCGTCCTTGGGGAAAGTTTAGAGATCCGGGACTACCATGGGTGGTATGTCCCCTCCGAAGTAATGTTTCAAATGGTGACCATTCACCTTAAAGTTGGGACCATCGGGTTGAGCTAACTCAATGGTGCCATAAGGGAATACTTGGGTAATGGTAAATGGTCCAGACCAACGGGTTTTTAGTTTACCCAAGAAAATCTTTAATCGAGAATTAAAAAGAAGAACTTGATCACCAACGTTGAAAACGCGGTCTTTAATCTTGGCATCATGAATTCTCTTAGTTTTCTCTTTGTAGATTAAAGAATTCTCGTAGGCTTGATCACGAAGCTTAACTAATTCATTCAATTGAACTTTTCGGTGATCACCCGCGGTTTTGAGGTCGAAATTTGCATGTTTTAAGGCCCAGTAGGCCTTGTGCTCAAATTCTAGGGGCAAATGACAAGCCTTCCCGTAAACCAGCTTATAAGGAGTACACCCAATGGTTGTTTTGTAAGCGGTCTGGAAAGCCCATAGTGCATCTTCTAACTTATCAGCCCATGAGGCATGGTGCTCTCTTACGGTCCTTTCTAATATTCGTTTCAAACCACGATTGGTCACCTCAACTTGACCGCTCGTTTGCGGATGATAAGCAGTAGAAATTCGATGTGTGACACCATATTTAAGCATAACTTTAGCAAATTGGTCATTACAGAAATGGGTCCCACGATCACTTATAATAGGACGAGGTGCACCGAATCGAGCAAAGAGACTTTTAAGAAATTTCACAACAACTCGGGCGTCATTAGTGGGGAGCGCTTTCGCTTCAACCCATTTTTACAAGTAATCGACGGCCACGAGTATATACTTCTTTCCTCTAAAAGACGGGAATGGTCCCATGAAATCGATACCCCAGACGTCAAAGATCTCACAAACTTGAATAGCATTTTGAGGCATTTCATCTTTTTGAGAGAGTTTTCCTTGACACTGGCAAGAATCACATGATTTCACCAAATCATGGGCATCCCGGTATATCGTTGGCTAGTAGAAGCCAGAATCAAAAACTTTCTTAGCGGTGAATTTGGCACCATGATGTCCCCCCGTGGGTCCACTATGACATGCCTTAAGAATTTTAGCGGCTTCCTTGCCGTGAACGCACCGCCCGATCACTTGATCCGCACAAACTTTGAACAAGTAGGGGTCGTCCTAGAAATAATGCCTAACATCTTTGAAAAATTTCTTCTTTTGTTGGGACGACATCCCTTTTCTTATGAAGTTCCCTGCATGGTAATTCGCAAAGTCGGCGAACCATGGGGTACTTGGATCACTATTTGACACACTCCCAAGTGTCTCGAGAGGAAATGTTTCAATAATTTCTTTTTTTTTCGAGAGCACTTTGATGGGGTTTTCTAGATGCGAAAGGTGATCAGAAGCAAGGTTCTCAGCTCCCTTTTTATCTCGAATTTTGACATCGAATTCTTGAAGGAGTAAAACCCACCGCATCAATCGTGGCTTAGCATCTTTCTTTGCCATAAGGTATTTCGGAGCAGAATGATCCATATACACTATGCACGTTCTCAAAAGCAAATAAGGTCGAAATTTTTCAAAAGCATAGACAACGGCTAACATCTCTTTCTCAGTAGTCGTATAATGAGATTGAGCATCATTCATTGTCTTACTTTCATAGTGTATCGGTTGAAAGTATTTTGTCTTTCGTTTCCCCAGGACTGCACCAATAGCATAGTCACTCGCATCGCACATCAGCTCAAATGGCAAGTCCCAATCGGGGGCAACTAAAATTGGTGCTTCCGTTAACTTCTTCTTTAAGAAATTAAATGCATCAATACATTCATTTGTGAAGTTAAACGGAGCATCTTTTTATAAAAGGTGGGTCAGAGGCCGGGCTATCTTAGAAAAATCTTGTATAAAACGTCGGTAAAAGCCAGCATGACCAAGGAAACTTCTGATTCCTTTAACGGTGGTAGGATGAGGTAGCTTTGCGATTACATCAACTTTGGCACGATCTACCTCGATCCCAAATTTGGAGATTTTATGGCCGAGGACAATGCCCTCTTTAACCATGAAGTGACACTTCTCCCAATTTAGAACCAAATTGGTGTCTTCACACCATTTTAGCATATTTTCTAAATAGGATAGGCAAGAACCGAAAGAATTTCCATAGACGGAGAAGTCGTCCATGAATACTTCCATGGTTTTTTCAAGTATGTCGGAGAAAATGGCCATCATGCACCTTTGGAACGTGCCCGGAGCATTACATAAGCCAAAGGGCATACGACGATAAGCAAACGTTCCATAAGGGCAAGTAAAAGTGGTCTTTTCTTGATCCTGTGGATCAATGGTAATTTGAAAATACCAGAAAAGCCATCGAGAAAACAATAGAACTCATTTCCCGCTAAACGTTCGAGCATTTGGTCCATAAAAGGTAGCGGGAAATGGTCTTTACGAGTCGCGTCATTTAACTTGCGGTAATCTATACAAACTCTCCATCCGGTCACAAGTCTCGTCGGTAACAACTCATTTTTTCATTTTTCACAACAGTAATACCGCCCTTTTTGGGAACATAATGAACCGGGCTAACCCATGAACTATCCGAGATTGGATAAATCATTCCAGCATCAAGGAGTTTTATGACCTCCTTTTTGATCACTCCATGGATTTGAGGATTAACCCGTCGTTGTTGTTGGACGGATGCCTTATGGTTATCTTCAATCAGAATCTTATGTGTGCAGAACCGAGGGTCAATTCCCTTAATGTCGGAGATTTGCCAAGCAATAGCACTTTTATGCTTCTTAAGCACATCTAAGAGTCGGGTCTTCTCATCATTTTTAAGGTCTTTCGAAAAGATGACAGGCAATTTATTAGTCTCTTCTAAGTACGCGTATTCGAGATGAGGAGGTAAATCCTTGAGCTCGAGCTCTGGAGGATTCTCAATAGACGGCTTTACTTCTTTTACGTCTGCCATTTTTAAGTCCATCTAAGGGGAAGAAGGAATCGGGTCTTCATTTAAAAGTTTTTCAAGTAAAAGAATATCCTCCTCCGGATCAAAATTAGAATTATTAATTTTCGGTGAAATCGAATCATTTGAAAGACAAGCTTTGATTTCTTCCCAAGTAAAATCACTTCCCTCAAACGGAGTGAGGGAAGGGGAAGAATTGGAGACGATTGGTTCTGAAGAAGGAGTGAGATTGCCACTCGAAGCATTATTTGTGAAACCAAGAAGCTCTTGAGAATACTCCTCTGTAGCAGCATCAATAACGGATATATGATTATAATTGGAGGAGTATCTCGCGGTTTGATCGAGATTCAACGTAACAGCTTTATTTCCAACACGTAAGGTAATCTCCTCGTCATAAACATCAATCAAAGCACGGCCAGTCCTTAGGAATCTTCTCCCGAGAATGAGAGGAACTCGTGGATGAGCATCAAAATCGACAACCACAAAATCGACAGGGAAATTGAATTTTCTCACATTGACAAAAATATCCTCGGCTATCCCAATTGGACGGGAAGTAGATCGGTCAGCAAGCTCGAGGGTCATATAAGTCGGTGTCAAGTCGGGAAGAGACAACTTTTTCCAAATCGACAATGGCATGAGGTTAATGATAGCACCTAGATCGGCCAAGGCGAAGCGTTGAACCATACCCGGAAAATTGCATGGAATAAGAAACTTGCCAGGGTCCTCAAGCTTTTCGGGAAGCTTTTTTAGAAGAACCACTGAGCAATTCTCATTCATCTGGGTTTTAGCCATTTCAAACAATTTTTCTTTGTTATTCAAAAGACTTTTTATCATTGAAGCAAATTTTGGCATCAAACGTATAGCATCCGCGAGACTTATATCAAAATGCAATTCTTGAAAGATCTGATAAAACTTTTCCATCTGATTATTAACTTTCTCACGGTGCTTTTGTTCATTTAAGCGTGAAGGATAAGGCAATTTTGTTTTGACGGGAATTTCCTTCTCAGCTTCGTAAACGACTTTTTCATTTCCTTTCGACATTTGGACCACCGAAGGTTGGATGTTTTCGGTTCTTCCATTATTAATAGGAATTCCCGTATTCGTTGTCACCTCGGTTTCACGATCGACTACCTTGGGAGGAAGAGAAGAAGAGGTAGTCAGAGCCGTTGGTCCATCATATGAAACACCACTCCTAGTTGTGATCGCTTTGACATCGCCCCTCGGGTTAATGATCGTGTTGCTTGGAAGAGTTCCCGAGCCCGAGGGTCGATCATTTAAACGCTTGTTAAGTTCAAGAATTTCCTTAGCCATAATCTCTTGATTTTTCATTATTTGCTTAAGAATCTCATCCGAGGGCGACGGATTTTGAACCACATTTTGATTTTGATTGAAATTTTGCCCTTGGTTGTTTTGATTAAAACCCGGATTATGATTCTGATTTCCATAATTCTGATTTCCATGATTAGTATTTTGAAAATTTCCCTGAAAATTCCCTTGATTCGGGGGCTTGATTTTGATTCCCTTGAAAACTCCGATTGTGATTAACCCCTTGGTTTTGATTTTGAAAACCTTGATTTGTTCGATTTTGATTTTGATTGACTTGATGAGTACGGTTTTGCACATTGTTATTATGACTCTGATTTTGGAAACTGGGTGGTCCAAGATAATTGTTTGAACGGTAGCTGAGAAGATTTCGATCTCCTTGAGATGGGTAACCATTACCACCCATGTTTGCAGCATACACATTCTCTTGAGCATAGGCACCGGTTGTCGGACACTCGTAATACGGATGTGGACCACCACAAGTCTCACAATTTTGGTTTACTACATTCACTTGTTGAGTTGGTTTTGCAATAGACATAGCATCAACTTTCTTGTTGAGGGCGGCTAGCATATTCATGATCTCATCATTAGCTTTGCTACTAGCATTCAAAGCTTGAAGTTTGCTTCTAGCCATCCTCACTCGAGCCTTATTCTCAATAATTGTGAAGGCTTTTTGTATGTTACGAAACAACAAATTCCCACCCGTAGCAGAATTGAGTGAGTCTTGATCAGCATGACACAACCATTTATAAAAAGTATCAATCTGATGCAAGGGTGAGAATCCATGGTTCGGACATTTTTCAAGCAAATCTTTAAACCGATCCCAAGCTTCACTAAACGATTCATCGAAAGCTTGTTGGAATCGAAAGATTTGAGTTTGATTAGAGATTTTAGAAGGAGGATAGAAATGATTCACAAACTTGGAAGCCAAATCTGCCCAAGTGTGAATCGAATTCGATGGTTCCTTTTCTAGCCAAGTCTGGGCTACCCTTTTAAGGGAGAAAGGAAAAAATTTCAATTTCACCACATCGTAAGGGACTTGATTGCTCTTAATAGTCTCAGCGATGTCAGTGAAATTTCTTATGTGAACATATGGGTCTTCATGTTCAAACCCGTGAATGGAGATACTTGTGATGATGTTGAGTAACCCGTGATTAATCTCAAATTGATTTGCAGTGATATAGGGAATCACGATGGCTCTCCTCACACCATTGAATGGTGATTGGAGTTGTTCCTCCATCAAACGTAAATCAAAAGCCGGTTGGGGTCCCATCGGGGGAAGTCCCATGTTTTGATCATTTTGGTTCATTTCCTCAACGATTGGGAAATGAACCCGGTGATTGTGACGTATTACCCTTTTAGGATTAGAAAATGGAGAAATAAGACTTTCAGAAGATGATCAGGTGTTCATACACCAAAAATAAATTGAAAAAGAAAAAAAAAATCTTTTTGTATTTTTAGTTGGGAATTATTTTTGGCTTTTTTAATTTATTGAAAAACAAATCACAAACATTTTATTGTCTTTTTGTAACCGTTATGTTATTTTCGTAACCGTTTCCTCTATTTATGCGCAGCTGAGCGGGAGAGAAGAGTGGATCTCTCTTCGGTCTGCAATTTAATATCAAGACCTCCGTATTCCCCGTTTATTTGGTTGTAGTAATAAAGTAATCCGATAACGTATAATTTCTCGGTTTCTTTTGTTGTTTTTCGGGAATGTTTTACAACACTCTCTCAAGAGTAAGGATGTTATTTTATTTTTGTATTTTTGAAAACACTTTAGTAAAAGTGTTTTTGACTTTTTTTACTTTTTATATTTTTATAAGAAAATATTCACAAATATGAGGAAGGTTTTTCAAAACACGATTTTAAAAACGAAATTCAAAATTCACTTCAAATCTTCCCCGGCAGCGGCGGCAAAAATTTAATGAAGATCAAATTATATATCTTTATAATACTCCAAAAGATTTGCAAGAAATACAAATCTCGAGTTCGTTTCCCGTGAATGAGTGAATAGAATCGTGAAATTCAATTCGTGAAATAAGAAATCACAAAAAAAACTGAATGTACAAGCTACTAATGCACAATTGTCTAAAATTTAGAAACGGAAAATCAAACGCTAATTTAAAATGCTACGTTCGAATTAAAAAGTGAATATTAATGAAAAATTATCCTAAAAATGTAAAATAAATTTCTAAAAATCTTAAACAACTAAAAGTAATTTTGAGAAAAAGAAAAATATTTTTTTGACTTTTTATTTATTTTCTATGAATTAATATCTATTTTTGTAATTTTAAAATGAATTAAAAAATAAGAGAAAATAGGAAAATGATTGTGAAAAATTCAAATTAAATTTTGAAAAATCTAAAATAACTAAAAAGACTTTTCTAAAATATTTTTGGAATTTTTCAGGATTTTTCTGATTTTTATTTGAATTTTCTTTATTAAAAAGTATTTAAAAATTGATTAAAAACTAAAATAAAATGAGAAAAGTAGTAAAACAACTCAGAAATTATGAAATTTTTACAGAAAATCTAAAATGATAAAAGAAACCTAAAAAAAATTTGAGAAGTGAAAATAAGCTGAAAAAGTTCTAATTGAGCTAAAAAGCAGTTTGGATAAGTGCTTATTAATAAACACTTATCACGAGAGTGATTGAAACTTTAACAGGAAGTTCTCAGTACTCAAATAAGCTCACACAAACTCAAATAAGACCAGAATTAAGACAGAATCACTCAAATGAAGCAATTAGCAATTTCCAATAAGCTCAAGCAATAACCAGAGTATTCCAAAATTAGCCAGAGTCTCTAGAACCAAACAATATACTTATGCAAGCTTAAATCTGCTCAAGTAACCCAGATAAGTACAGATTTAAAGCCAATAAGCAGATTTACAGGCCTAGTTCTTCAATCAGCTTACAAGTTTCAGTCCTCTTATTTGCATGCTACAATAAGCAGACACAATAAGCTCTAATGTACAAACTAGGGGCAAAAGCTTTATCAACCTACTGAGAGTCTAAAGTGCAAAAGCCCTATCACAATCAACCTATTGCTGACCTAATTAGGGCCAAGTTCAGCTGCTTATCAAGTACCAAATTTTGAAACAATTGACTTTTTGTTACACCCAAGGATAAAAGTTGTATTTTTCCATTTTACACCCAAGCATTTTACTTAAAGGAAGAATTTGTTACACCCCACTTAAATGTACACCCAAATCGCATTAGCCTTCCGTGTATGCGCTCATTTTTAGTGCATTATTGTTATTTGTTAAACCCTAAGTTAACTATCTAATTGATTACATGGTTGCTAAGTCGAGTCATATCTTTGTACATATTGTTTTGGGACTCATGGGTAAGTACTTATTTATGGAGTAATGGGGAAGAACATCATTTATTACCCCCATATGTACGTTAATCTTAAAAGTGCTCCAAGTGTTTTGATTTTCTTAATTCGAGTCGTTAGATTAGTTTAATGTAAAGTATGAAAAAATTCAATTGTAAGGGGAATGTTCATTCCCTATGATGTATTATTTTGGATGGTAGGGTAAGAGTCTATGCAAAAAAAAAAAAAAAAAAAAAAAAAAAAAAAAAAAAAAAAAAAATCAAGAAAAAGAAAAAAATAGAAAAAGGAAAAAAAGAGAAAAAACATACGGACTACCATCCCTTTTTGTTCTATGTTCATTTTATGTTTTTGTTATTTTTCATTTATTAGCTTAAGTCGAGTCTAGTCTTGGCTTAGCAACGCCATATTGTACATGTAATTAACCAAGATTGTTAACTCGCCACCAGTAAGACTTCCTTTATCCAACAAAACCGTGTATTTCATATCCCTACACCTAATGTTACAACCCTTTTAAAAGACCTCTTTGATAGTTTATCCTAGGTGCTTACGCCATGTGGTGGAGGTTTGATCCTTTCCCAAGCCTATGGTAATCTATTTTGCTATGACAGGTAGTGAGAGATATCTTCCGTTTCCATATTGTAATTTACACTTTATTACACCCGAGAGATGTGAGTATCTAAACACTATTTGTGAGGTGCTAGTGTATGACATCCGTGCTTGTCTATTGGTCTTTAGTGGAACGATTATTTGTTGTAATTACTTTTATATTAGTGTTAAATGACCCCTAACTTGTCTTTTGAGTAGAATAAAAGCGCATTTGCTTGAGGACAAGCAAATCTCAAGTGTAAGGGTATATGATGAGGCGAAAAATGATCCGTTTTTAGGGGGTCATTTAAGCCCGAATTCGAATTTATTTGATCAAATATTTCCCTAAATCGTTCCTTTTATGATTTTAGGTACTTTGGGAGTGAAATCTGGAAAAGGAAGCAATTCGGACATTTTTGGAGCATAAAAGTGAAGAAAACGCCAAAGTCTTAATTTTCCATGCTGGGAACAGTAGGTGACGGCGTCAAGAGCAAAATTCCATGATGATCCAGTAGATTTTTGATGGCGTCACGAAGGTAGGGCGTCAAGAGTTAAAGTCATGACGGCCTGGAAATGATTAAGTCTTGACGGCGTCAAATGTAGATCAAGGCAGTCCGAGAATAGTTTTGGCGGCGAGGTGACGGCGTCACAATGTTTGTCTTGACGCCGTCAGACCCCTTTTCTGATATATAGTTTTCTAATTTTCACATTTAAAAAGAGAGAAGTTTTGGAGAAAGCCTAAGTACGAACTTGGTGCGAATTTTACAGGTTTTTCAAGGGTTCCAAGCCCTTGATACCTTACATGTGTAATTGAGATAAGTGTTCTTTTAATTCAATCAATATGTCTATGTGTTGGTTGTCTATATCTTGTTCTTGTCTTAATTCCATCATGCTAGGCTAGATCTATCTAGTGTTTGCTTGGATCTAATGAAACCTAGATGTTAATTATGTGTTGATTACTTGTTTATACTTGTCTTGGATGAATGATTTATATGTTAGGCTTAAGAAAACTGGCAGATCTCCAATTGGTAACATGCTTGAACGTCTTAAGAAACATGAACCGACGCGCACTAGGTCTTTATTGGTTGTATTTAATGCATGAGCCACTGTTTACAATCCCTATAGTTGTGTTGGGCATGGTGTAGGAGGAGATAAGAGCTCATAGAATTGGGGAGTTAAGTATACCACCCCATGAATGGTATTAAGGAATACGATCCGTCATCCATGCAATTATAACAAGCAATTAACGTGTAAAAGATGTCTAGGGAGTAGTGAAATCTAAGTAAAAACATTTTCTCTACTTATTGCTCACAACCTTAGTTTAAATTAGTTTATTTTCATTTTTAGTATTTTATTTTGATTGCATCTTTAGTATTGGGTTAGTTGATTAGCAACTAATTCCGCCCAAATCCTTCAAACCCGAGATTTTTAATTGCTTTCTATAAAATATAAAAACACAAAAATAATCATCTCTCATCTTTAGAACTAGTATTTAGGCTTTCTAATCCTAGCGACACTATTCCTAAGCTGAACGATCAATCCCCCGGTACTTGTCACTATACTATACTACAACGATCAGGTGCACTGCCTGGTGGGGGTTGTAAGCTTCTCGAGATCCCTCGAGAGGTAAAGCCTGTTGCGATTTCAACGCATCAAGTTTTTGGCGCCGCAGCCCGGGGAATAGTTATTGTCTAGGTTAGAATTTCTTTTTATTAGGTCTACTTGCTAGATTCCTTTCTAGTAAGATTTTATTTTTATTTTTTAGGTTCTCTTTAGTCTATCTATTTCTTTGTGCCTTTGTTCGTAACGATCCGACATCATGGACAACGGGAACATCTTTGAACCCGTCATCCCACCACAACAAAACCCACCATTAGAACCCCTTAGGCCCCGAACCTTAGGAGAGCATTCCCGACCTAGCCACCAGGGCTACCGAAACACCATTTAGCTCACCGGAGCCAATGTGACCCCCTTGCGATCCGACACCATCCGGTTGGTGCAAAGCGGATGTGCATTCCATGGACTTCGTTCCGAAGATCCAAACCAACATCTTAAGGACTTCCTCAAAATCGTAGATTCCATAGAACTAGATGTTGCAACTAGAGAGACAACCCGATTACGCCTATTCCAATTCTCTCTACGGGATCAAGCTAGTCAATGGCTTGGGCGTTTACCCGCGGGATCCATCACCACATGGGATGATCTCACCACTCGTTTCCTTGCTCAATTTTTCCCACCGGGGAGAACTACTAAGCGTAGAAATGACATCTTGATGTTCCAACAACGTCAAAATGAATCTCTTTACGAAGCATGGACTTGTTTCAAGGACTTACTCCAAAAAGTCCCTCATCATGGCATATATCTTTGGCTCCAAGTCCAAATCTTTTATGACCATATCGACATCTCCACGAGGCGAGCCATTGACCAATCGGCCGGTGGTAAGCTACGTGATCTAAGTGCGGAACAATCATGGGAACTCATAGAAGATATTGCTCTCTATGACAACGAAGGTTGGAATGATCCCCGTGATTTGAACAAAACGGTCAAGGCAATATCTTTGCCTTCGAACAATTCTAGCACTCCCGACCGTAGGATCATGGAACTTGAGGACCAAGTCAAGTTTCTCATGAAATCTTATGAAGCTCCTAAGCCTTCAAGCCAAGTGATCAAAATCACTTCTTCATGCGAATTATGTAGTGGTCCCCACGACACTCGTGATTGTGTGGAACTCCCCGGAACAGCTTTTGCGGACTACGCATCCACGCGTACCGACGAAGCGGGAGATAAGTGGTACACTTTCAAGCCTGAGACAAACACTTACGGTGATTCATACAACCCCTCATGGAAAAATTACCCAAACCTTATGTGGAAACAAAATCAACCCAATTCCTCCAATCCGCCTAATCGCTACCAACCAAACGGTCCACCTTCCAACCGTACTTTCAACAACAATCCTTCTAACAACTATGGTAGTACCAACAATATTGAAGGATTGATGTCTAAGTTCATGGCATCTCAAGAGACTCGCATAGCTAGGTTTGAAACCGAATTCAACCAACAACAAACAGAGATAACCAACAAGATTGACAACTTGTTGGAAGCCCTCAACAACCAAGCATTAGTCACACCTAGGAAGGACACTAGGGACACCAATAACGGAAGCCAAATTAAGGACCCCTCATCATCCAAACATGTCCACTTTGTCAATGTTGTCACCATTAAGCCGATAGATAAGGAGATTGAAGAGAGTGACAAGGATGAAGTTAGAATAGAAGCCGAGACTAAGGATGAGAGTAGGGGAGTTTAGGCTAAGAAGGAAGAGGAATTAGAGGAGGTAGAACCTATAGAAAAGTACTTTGATAAGCTGCCCACCAAGGAAGAACGGGAATACCATAAGGATTTATTCGATAGTCCCGAGAGACCATATATCCTTGGCACCCCCCTTATCAAAATGGGAGACCCCTCTAACATTAACATCCCATGCAATATCGGGCACATGCATATATGGAAAGCGTACATCGACCCTAGATCCCCCGTGAACATCATGACTAGGACTTATTACAATTGGGTGATGAAGAAGCAACTTGATTTTAGGATGATGCCCGATAAGAATCTGATAAGTAATTGTGCAGGAAGAGTGAAGGGACTGCATGTAATTATAGGGAATCTCACCTATGAGATCGATTTTATGATAGTTGAGGACACTCGTCCAGTGATTGATGCTTGCCTAAGCCAAATAATATTCGGAAAACCATTTGTTGAGGCCACTAGGATGAGTTATGATCCGACTTTAGGGATAGTTAGATTTAAGGAAGAGAATGATGAGGTTGCCTATCAAATGCCCTACAAAATTGAGCAATACCGCCTTCTCTCTAATTTCGAAAAGGAACACAAGCAAGCGGCATATTATAGGAATGAGGAGGATAGACGTAGAGGAGTAGAGTATGTAAAGAACATAATGCTTGGTTTCTACAAAGAATGCTTGCAACTAGGTCCAGAATACAAAACTGGTTTAGAAGACGACCTAGAGAGTGGAACCAATGATGAGTTCACGTGGTAACCCATGACCTTGAGTCTAGCTACAAAACTCGTAAATAAAGAAAAGCGCTTCTTGGGAGGCAACCCATGTTTTGTGTGATTTTATTTTGTTTGTTTGTTATTTGCTTCCGTATGCATGCTTAATTTTTATTGTTGGTAGATCATGTTTCTAAACTAAATAGTGGAAATACTTTACTTTGTTGTTTTGGCCTAGTCTTAACTCCACCTAAAAGTATTTTTGCAAAAGATAAGTGTAAGGGGAAACCCCAAATGTGTTTTTAAGAAACAAACCAATCATGATTCTCCACAATATTAAATGAACATGTATATTCGTATTTGTTAGAGTCAAATGCTTGTATTGAGTCATAATGAAGTTTGCAGGATTTTCCAGGAAGTAGGACCAAGTTTTTCCAGAAATTTTCCGGAAACTTAACATAAGAATTTCTGCATGTCACTTCTGACGACGTCACGAGATAACTCTTGACGGCGTCAAGTGTAAAAATCTGGAAATTTTACCAGTTTTGTTTTTCTAACGGAGTCTTATGGTTTTTATGAATTATTAAGTTTTATAATCTCCAGGAGATCTGCAAACTTCATTCCACAAGCATTATATCTTATCTTGTTTTCTAGGATTTAGTAACTTATATAAGATGCCGCCGATTTTACGCGAGGTTGTCTTGTCTATTTTATCAGGTTTTACAGGTTATGTATGACAAGAAGATGATTTATATTCTGGAAGGGAAGCTTTGATTGTTCATTTTCTTGGAGGAAGATTTAACCTGGTTACCTTATTATCCATACCGAGCGAATCAGGGGAGTATTTGATTTCATTCTCTTTAATTTTTCACTTTTACATTCTTTACTTGAACATTGGGGACAATGTTCATATTAAGTGTAAGGGGAGGGTAAAAAGATGATAACTTACATATGCACTTTCGCTTGAGTTTGTTTTGTTTAATGGTAGATGTGTAATAAAACTATGAAAAATACTTGTTAGTGCAATTTTAGCGCCAAATTTAAAATTTTTTACAACATTTAGGAGTGAAACTTTAGCCATAGCAAGCGTCTCATGGATAGGAGATTGTATGACTAGCACATAACCGTATATTCAGAAAAATTTTCCACCCAAATATCTGAGGTTCGCCTTTAGATTTGATAGGAAAAGCATTTATTATTAGTGCTTATGAGTGTACCGGTAGCATTTAGATTCTAGAACTTGCGTTAGTGATGCATCCCAAGACCGCTAGTGAGACTACATTCGTGTAGTAGGATTTACTACATGATAAGAGGCATTAGGATCACCGTTGTGTTAAACCCGTAGTATAATTACTTGACCATTTAAGTCATATTGCTTGGCTAGTTAAGTCAACTAATTTTTCCCCTCCGAGCCTGTCTTTTCGTTTCTAACTTTAAGCATTTTACTTAAAGGAAGAATTTGTTACACCCCACTTAAATGTACACCCAAATCGCCTTAGCCTTCCGTGTATGCGCTCATTTTTAGTGCATTATTGTTATTTGTTAAACCCTAAGTTAACTATCTAATTGATTACATGGTTGCTAAGTCGAGTCATATCCTTGTACATATTGTTTTGGGACGATTGGGACTCATGGGTAAGTACTTATTTATGGAGTAATGGAGAAGAACATCATTTATTACCCCCATATGTACGTTAATCTTAAAAGTGCTCCAAGTGTTTTGATTTTCTTAATTCGAGTCATTAGATTAGTTTAATGTAAAGTATGTAAAAATTCAAGTGTAAGGGGAATGTTCATTCCCTATGATGTATTATTTTGGATGGTAGGGTAAGAGTGTATGCAAAAAAAAAAATAATAAAAAAAAAAATCGAAAAATCAAGAAAAAGAAAAAAAAAGAGAAAAAGGAAAAAAAGAGAAAAAACATACGGACTACCATCCCTTTTTATTCTATGTTCATTTTATGTTTTTGTTATTTTTCATTTATTAGCTTAAGTCGAGTCTAGTCTTGTCTTAGCAACGCCATATTGTACATGTAATTAACCAAGATTGTTAACTCGCCACCAGTAAAACTTCCTTTATCCAACAAAACCGTGTATTTCATATCCCTACACCTAACGTTACAACCCTTTTAAAAGACCTCTTTGATAGTTTATCCTAGGTGCTTACGCCATGTTGTGGAGGTTTGATCCTTTCCCACGCCTATGGTAATCTATTTTGCTATGACAGGTAGTGAGAGATATCTTCCGTTTCCATATTATAATTTACACTTTATTACACCCGAGAGATGTGAGTATCTAAACACTATTTGTGAGGTGCTAATGTATGACCTCCGTGCTTGTCTATTGGTCTTTAGTGGAATGATTATTTGTTGTAATTACTTTTATATTAGTGTTAAATGACCCGTAACTTGTCTTTTGAGTAGAATAAAAGCGCATTTGCTTGAGGACAAGCAAATCTCAAGTGTAAGGGTATATGATGAGGCGGAAAATGATCCGTTTTTAGGGGGTCATTTAAGCCCGAATTCGAATTTATTTGATCAAATATTGCCCTAAATCATTCCTTTTGTTATTTTAGGTACTTTGGGAGTGAAATCTGGAAAAGGAAGCAATTCGGACGTTTTTGGAGCATAAAAGTGAAGAAAACGCCAAAGTCTTAATTTTCCATGCTGGGAACAGTAGGTGACGGCGTCAAGAGTAACATCCTGACGGCGTCAAGAGCAAAATTCCATGATGATCCAGTAGAGATTTGACGGCGTCACGAAGGTAGGGCATCAAGAGTTAAAGTCATGACGGCCTGGAAATGATTAAGTCTTGACGACGTCAAATGTAGATCAAGGCAGTCCGAGAATAGTTTTGGCGGCGAGGTGACGGCGTCACAATGTTTGTCTTGACGCCGTCAAACCCCTTTTCTTATATATAGTTTTCTAATTTTCACATTTAAAAAGAGAGAAGTTTTGGAGAAACCCTAAGTACGAACTTGGTGCGAATTTTACAGGTTTTTCAAGGGTTCCAAGCCCTTGACACCTTACATGTGTAATTGAGATAAGTGTTCTTTTAATTCAATCAATATGTCTATGTGTTGGTTGTCTATATCTTGTTCTTGTCTTAATTCCATCATGCTAGGCTAGAGCTATCTTGTGTTTGCTTGGATCTAATGAAACCTAGATGTTAGTTATGTGTTGATTACTTGTTTATGCTTGTCTTGGATGAATGATTTATATGTTAGGCTTAAGAAAACTGGCAGATCTCCAATTGGTAACATGCTTGAACGTCTTAAGAAACATGAACCGACGCGCACTAGGTCTTTATTGGTTGTATTTAATGCATGTGCCACTGTTTACAATCCCTATAGTTGTGCTGGGCATGGTGTAGGAGGAGATAAGAGCTCATAGAATTGGGGAGTTAAGTGTGCCACCCCATGAATGGTATTAAGGAATACGATCTGTCATCCATGCAATTATAACAAGTAATTAACGTGTAAAAGATGTCTAGGGAGTAGTGAAATCTAAGTAAACACATTTTCTCCACTTATTGCTCACAACCTTAGTTTAAATTAGTTTACTTTCATTTTTAGTATTTTATTTTGATTGCATCTTTAGTATTGGGTTAGTTGATTAGCAACTAATTCCGCCCAAATCCTTCAAACCCGAGATTTTTAATTGCTTTCTATAAAATATAAAAACACAAAAATAATCATCTCTCATCTTTAGAACTAGTATTTAGGCTTTCTAATCCTAGCGACACTATTCCTAAGCTGAACGATCAATCCCCCGGTACTTGTCACTATACTATACTACAACGATCAGGTACACTGCCTGGTGGGGGTTGTAAGCTTCTCGAGATCCCTCGAAAGGTAAAGCCTGTTGCGATTCCCACGCATCACACCTCATTTGCTAGGATTGCAAGGGCCACCAACTTTGTCCCTTTTTCTGAGTTGAGCAAGGTGCTCAATTGGCTTATTTTACTACTTATTGCTTATTCAGGGAATCCTTTTGGTTTGTATTAGCTTATTTCTACTCTCTCAACTAGTTCAAACCCAATTCCACCCCTGGTCTCAAGTTTAAGCTTATTTCAAAGCTTTTTGCCTTGACAGTTGACCAAAGTCAACTGTCCAAGCTTATTGAGCTCACAATTTTTTAAGATGTAAAAAAGTTGTTTTCATAAAAGTTGTTTGTTTTTAAGTATAAAACAAGTTTCCAAAAGAAAATTCCAGAAAATCAAATATTAATTATAAGTGATAGTTTCTATTTAATTTTATTTATATTTTTAATTTTCCTTTTTAGATTTTTGTTAAGAATTTAGCATTTTTATATTTTTCTTAAATTTCTTTTAGGTTAAAGTATTTTTATTAATTTTATCAGATTTTTATATTATCATTGGGTATTTATTAGATTTAATATTAGTTTTATTAGTAATTAATTAATATTTAAGTTTTAAATAGCAAAATTAGTTTTTATAAAGTAAACCCTAGTTTTTCTATATTTCCTAGCTTTTATAAGTTGTAAAATAATTTTAGGAATTTTCTTGTAATTTTTACTGTTCATCTTCTATTTTTCTTAATTTAAAATAGTTTAAATTAATTAATAATTAGTTTTTAATTAATAGTAATTATTAAAAAAGTAGGAAAATATATTTTAAGTTTGAAAATTAGTTTTATAATATTTTAGATTTTTCCAAATTTATTTTTCTTATTTTTAGTGTAATTTCATAATTAGTTATAATTTAGGTTAATTTAAATAATTAATAAGTAATTAATAAATAGTATTTAATTAATAATAATTAATATAATAGTGTAAAAATTAATTTTAATTTTCCAAAAAGTTTATTTTATTAGGATTGTAAAAATGTGATTTTCATCTTTGTAAGTATTTTATTTTACCAAAACTCGTGTTTTATTTTGTACGTTCACGTAACTTTAAACTGAACGTACGCGTTTTTAGATTTCAATCGTTTCTAAGTATCTAGTCTTCACGTAATCATTCATATAGCTTGTTTAAGCTATTTCTTTGTAGATTCCTTAGTTTAATCAATCTCAAACCCCTTTCCCATCCAGATTCACCCGATCACAAGCCGTTTGAATACAATCCACACCCGTCGGGACATAACGACCCGGGGAAACACTATATTCCGTGGAGCATTGAGCCTAAGGAGTTTGACTACGCTGACCACATCCGTGGTTGACTTTAGTTGACTGCTTCATACTGAATCAATTTTGGCGCCGCTGCCGGGGAGTTTGTGCGCGTTATTCTAAAACGGTTTTCAGATTAGTGAATCGGGATATACATCCATTGTATATTTACCACCCTTATTCATATTATCTTCTTATTTTCATATAAAAACAAAACCGTTCCCAAAAACATGTTAAACTCAGTTTTCAACGAACACAAAAACATTTTCTTTTCTATTTGTACAAAATGTCTTTCCAAAAACCCAAAAATATTCATCTTTATCCTCCTACCCTTTTGATTCTTCATTCCTTACCCTCCCAAACCTTTTGATTCTTTCTATGTCTCATCCACACCTTCTGGTTTGCCAGTGGTGTGGTAGTTCTTATAATGGTGGTAATTGCCCCGGTTGTGGCATGGTAGAGTCAGGAAACGGGTCTGTCTATAACCAAGATCCTTATTCCTACCATGACACGACTGATTCATTCCACCAGCTACCACACCATGATACTCAGCAGTTTTACTGTTGTGAGTATTGTGGTGGTTCACACTACAGTTCTGATTGTCAATCGAGAGACACGCTTGTCTATGAGCAGTTTCCTGATAACAATTATGACTTTAGCACATACAACCCACAGCCACATCAGTTTTACTGTTGTGAGTACTGTGGAGGTCCACACTCTAGCTCGAATTGTCAAACAAAGAATCTATTTCCTTGTAACAATTACGACTATTCGTTTTCAGACCCACCTCCACAGTACCAAATGATCCAAGCAACTCATCATAATACTGAGCAAGACCTTCTACTAAAGGCTCTTGAGATATTAAAAGAACTTAAGGAGG
Organism: Artemisia argyi; assembly: GCA_030686995.1. Lineage (NCBI taxonomy): Eukaryota > Viridiplantae > Streptophyta > Magnoliopsida > Asterales > Asteraceae > Artemisia > Artemisia argyi. The sequence goes on from CM060709.1 coordinate 106,107,270, forward strand.
AGTTGGTTACTACATCGTTTCAAGACTCTCGTGAGAAATATATGGCAGAATTACTTGCTGAAGAACGAGATGCTAGAAACGAATTGAGCATGGAAGAATTGCTAGTCTTAGAACAAGCAGCTATAACACGTGCCAAATTTCATAAAGCTGCTCTTCTAGACTGTGATGATGATAGTGATAATGAAGACACCCTTGATATCCTTCAATTTTATAAGGTTCGTCGGATTCATCATTTGTGATTCCTCCCATTGAAAATCAGGGAGAAAATAATGAGACGGAGAAATTACTAGCAGAAGATCAAACGGAACTCATACAATCCATGAATGCTAGCTCCTCTCCACTCCCTCAGTCTGCTGCTATCACACCCGAGGTTCCCACTCACTCTCTGAGCATGGGGGACAAGCATCTTGACATTGTTCCTAAAAAGGAATCGGACGAATTCATAAAGTCTAGTGTTGAGAACCTTGTCCCAATCCCAAGAGAGTCACAGGGAACTCTTGAGCATATGTGATATTCCTTCCCCTCTTGAGTGTTCAAACGATCATTTTGAGACTTTCTCAGATTTTAATGATGATTGTACATCTCATGGAGACATTGAGTATATTGAGGCATCACTCCCACAGTCTGATGCTGATCCTCTTCTTGAGGAGTTCGCCGATGAACTTACTCACATCAATCCACTTTCATCAGAAAGTGATGATGGTCTCCTTGACTTTGAAGCCGATCTGGGAGAAATTGAAAGTCTCCTATATCATGATCCGTCACTCACTTCTGATCCCAACAGTCCAATAGAGAATGTTAATCTCTTTGTGCCCGAGACATTCAATACTACTCTCACCAATCCTCTATTTGAATTCGAATCTGAATTCACTTTGATTTCTGATAATCCACTCTTTGATATTCAGAATGAGGATTGTGATGAGTCTATTCCGGAACATGAATTCACAAATTCACATCATGTGAATGATTCTCTTCATGAGGAGTTCTCCGGTGAAGTCACTCATCATATCATGACTCCTCCGGAGTTTGATAGCCTTGGAGGAGATGCACTCAATCAAGAGAGTTTGCAAATTCCCACCCACCCTCCCAGGATATTTTTGAGCTTAACCTTTGAAATCCAAATTCAGGCTAATGAGCTTGATCTCGAGGAAGAAGATCAAATCATGATTTTCGTCATGGTTTTCTTCCTTTTCTTCACCTATAAGGTGACTTCTTCTCTTCTTCACTCCTTCGGGAATGAAGATACCATCTTTGATCCCGGCATTTTCATTTACCATTATCTTGAGCCGGGCACTTATCTCATCGGTGTGGAACTTTCACGTGCTTCAAATGTTTGTCCAAGCATTTTGAATGAAAGTCCGATTGAGCTTGTTTCTTCCACATCATGCTTCCCCAAGGACAATTGAATTCGGGTTCGAGTCAAGTAGCGACTCGGTAAACAAAAACAGTAGCATGCTTATAGGGTTTGCACCCTAAGTGTGGGGGAGTCACCCATGCTATGATTACAAAAGTGAAAAACAAAATGGTGTTTTCCATATTTAGATTGTAATGTAGCCCTTTTACGTTCAAAGAGTCGGCATAATAGCCGGGACTTTGAATATTGAGGACAATATTCATTCTAAGTGTGGGGGGTATTTCGCTATTCTAGCGAATTTTATCACATTTTACAATCCAGTACCCCCGTTTTTGGCCCAAAATTTTCAAAAATTTTTCACTAAAGTTTCAAATTTTTTTGTGGTTATCAGTCCGCCATGTCTAACCGACAAAAGGATTGGCTAATCCAGGAGCAAACGGCTCTTGATAAAGATATATCAAATCTGTTTATGGCTTGCAATTTGCCCAAAATCGTATGGTACCTCAACTCGCCATATCCTAAAAAGCGAATGAGTTGGCTAGCCCGCAAGATTATGGCTTGTGGTAAAGGCAGTGGAAAAACCATAATTGGTAATCAGCTCACCAAGATGTTGACTTTGTCCATCAAGAGTTAGCTAGTCCATAAGCAAACGGCTTTTGGTAAAGACTAATCAAATCTGTTGACAGCTGGTGGTTTGCTCAAAATCACATGGTTATCAAGTGGACCATAGTTCTTACTTGAATCGATACATCTGGCTACTCCAGAAGTGATGGCTTTTGGTAAAGAGTTTAAAATCTATTAAGTTTTCAAAACATTTTATTAGCAATATTTTAGTGTGGGGATTGATGAGTGCTTAAACACTCATCATTTTTTGTCAAATCTGAACTGCAAAACATAAAAAAACACTCAGAAATGCATCAAAATACTAAAAATATTTCAAAATTGTGTTTTATATGTTTTAGATGCAAAATGAGTAAAAACAAATGAAAAACGTACAAAGTTTGCAAAATTGGCAGTTTCAGTCCCCCAACTTTCAAAAATTGGCAAAAACAGTCCCTGAGCACTTATTTGGAAAGAAAAGTCACCAAAGGTCCTTTTGAAATCATAAGTTGTCATATTTTGTCCTTTGGTGAAAAATTGGAAAAGTTTTGGAAATTTGCATTTTGGTCCCTGGAGTTTCAGAAAATGACAGAATTGGTCCCTGGTAGGAAATTTTTGGAAGAAAAATCAATTTTGGTCTTGTGGTTACTTATTTCGGCAAGTTTAGTCCTTGGATGGAAAGTTTTGGAAAATTACATGTTTGGTCCCTGGACTTTGGAAAATTGCAAAAATAATCCTTGGAAATTCATGAAAATGGAAAAATACAACTTTTATCCTTGGCTTTATCAAATATGGCAAGTATGGTCCTTATGGTTACTTTGGAAAATTGCATTTCAGGTCCCTTAAAATTTCAGAATTTACACAAATGGTCCTTGTGTTTTTATACTAAACTAAATAGACCCTTAATGTTAATACAAAACAAATCCAAACATAACCCAAAACCAAACCTGGTCCATGTACACCCCTGATCCATCCCCTAGCCCACCAAAAGCCCAACTCCATTTTAATACTTCCCACCCTCGTTGACCCGGTCAAACCTCACAACCCGACCACTGTTCATCCCCTTCCCCACAACCCCCAAAACCTGCTTCTGTGTTCCCCCTCCTCCCAACCTTTCACCAACTCCACCAACCCTTCATAAATGCTTCATACCTTCCCCACCTTCCCCTCATTAATTGCTACACCATCCCCCACTATAACTGCCCAATTGTTATATATATAAAAAAGGCGCGAAAAGCAGTTTGAATGGTGGAGATCAAATTGGAAGCATCCAACGGACCAAAGCAAGTGGGAAAGATTCAGAGAGGGTCATAAACCCTAAAACCACCCTATATAAAGAAAGAGAAGCAGCAGATGAGAAGTAGTAGGGATTTTAGTTATAAAATAGCTTTTAGTGTAATTCAGATTGATAAATTAGTGTAATCTTTATTTTTTAGTTTTACTTCCAATCCTGTACTCTTTTAAATTCAGTTTAATACAATTTTAAGTTTTCTGTAATCACCTTGCAGAATTTACCTTTTTACTTATTAGCTTATCAACTGGTTATCTGTCTTTAGCTTATCAATCTGCTTAATTGGTGCTTAGATTTGCTTATTTCAGTTACTTATTGCTTAGAATGTAAGATGTAGCTTAACTATCTCAGTAGAATTCAGTCTTCATTAATTTGAGTGTCACTGTTTCAACACTAGCTCACATAGCTTATTCAGGTTTGCTTATTGGAAATTGCTTACTATTGAACACCTTCTGTTTAAATAAACATAATACAGCTTATTGAGTCTTTGTCCATCACTTTTGAGATTAAATTACCTTTGTTATTTGAACATTGCTCATCAGCTTTCATTTAAGGGGTGTTTGGCACAGAGGAGTACCCTATGCATTTGTGGTATTTAGTGGCTAATTCTTGCCTATATACATCACTTTAGGTTCTAATAGGATAGTATAAGCATAAAAAAGGGTGTGTAGTTTGGAAAAAGTCAAATCTCACTTCAATCTTACATATTTGCACCTCTGTTAGCAGTTAGGTTACATAATCATGATCATAGGTACATATTTAGCTAATATAACATAGATTAGTTTCATTTTAGCATAACATTGCATAAACAATCATCTAGGAGTCATTTAAATTGAGCAAAGTCAAAGTTTTAAGTTTTCTCAAAAAGTCAAATTGGTAGTTGTCATTTTTTTCTAAAAATGGCAAGAATTAATTAGATTTTTGTACTAAGATTTAGCTCTTGAAATTCTCAGGATTGGTAGTCCCCCACCTTGTCTCTAATATCCCAGTTTCATTTCATTTTTATGATTTTTCTTGTGGTGTCCACACCTGATCAAAGATATTTGCAGGGCAAGCCTCTGCCCTACACACAGACCATCAGGCTCAGACCCCAACTTCCATGCCTTCCCCTGGCCTACATAGTGGGCCCCACAATGAGCTTATTGGCTTTTTGAGAAGCCAATAAGCTCATCTTCAAGTATCTGGGCTTATTTTGAGGTTCTCACCTCATTTGCTAGGGCTGCAAGGGCCACCAACTTTGTCCTTTTTTCTGAGTTGAGCAAGGTGCTCAATTGGCTTATTTTACTACTTATTGCTTATTCAGGGAATCCTTTTGGTTTGTATTAGCTTATTTCTACTCTCTCAACTTGTTCAAACCCAATTCCACCCCTGGTCTCACGTTTAAGCTTATTTCAAAGCTTTTTGCCTTGACAGTTGACCAAAGTCAACTGTCCAAGCTTATTGAGCTCACAATGCTTATTTTTAAGATATAAAAAAGTTGTTTTCATAAAAGTTGTTTGTTTTTAGGTATAAAACAAGTTTCCAAAAGAAAATTACAGAAAATCAAATATTAATTATAAGTGATAGTTTCTATTTAATTTTATTTATATTTTTAATTTTCCTTTTTAGATTTTTGTTAAGAATTTAGCATTTTTATATTTTAATTAAATTTCCTTTAGGTTAAATTATTTTTAGTAATTTTATCAGATTTTTATATTATCATTTTGTATTTATTAGATTTAATATTAGTTTTATTAGTAATTAATTAATATTTAAGTTTTAAATAGCAAAATTAGTTTTTATAAAGTAAACCCTAGTTTTTCTATTTTTCCTAGCTTTTATAAGTTGTAAAATAATTTTAGGAATTTTCTTTTAATTTTTACTGTTCATATTCTATTTTTCTTAATTTAAAATAGTTTAAATTAATAAATAATTAGTTTTTAATTAATAGTAATTATTAAAAAAGTAGGAAAAATATATTTTAAGTTTGAAATTTAGTTTTATAATATTTTAGATATTTCCAAATTTATTTTTTATATTTTTAGTGTAATTTCATGATTAGTTATAATTTAGGTTAATTTAAATAATTAATAAGTAATTTATAAATAGTATTTAATTAATAATAATTAATATAATAGTGTAAAAATTAATTTTAATTTTCCAAAAAGTTTATTTTATTAGGATTGTAAAAATGTGATTTTCATCTTTGTAAGTATTTTATTTTACCAAAACTCGCGTTTTATTTTGTACGTTCACGTAACTTTAAACTGAACGTACGCATTTTTAGATTTCAATCGTTTCTAAGTATCTAGTCTTCACGTAATCATTCATATAGCTTGTTTAAGCTATTTCTTTGTAGATTCCTTAGTGATGACGTATAGTCTATATATGGGCCACGAACCCAAATGATAAACATTACTAAGGCCCAAAACCACCATGCGTGGGCTATTGTAACTTAGGCCGCATCAATAATGGGAACAGGCTCACGTAAGCTCAAACCCATATAAACTATACACGGTATAGATAAGGATCATCTATCTATGGAATAGATATCCTTACCCGGATAAGCACCATGGGTGCGAAACGTAAGGAGCACGAACCCTACAAAGATTCTGCGCCTATATAAGGAATGACATAACTCTCATTCAAGGTACGATTCACAAACCCTAAAACTCTTTACGAGAAGCCTAAATCGATTACTTACTCTCACGCCGGAGTCTAATCGTGGGATACAATCCCACTATAAGCCTAACGGTGTTGTTTATTTTCTTAGTGCGCAGGTTACAAGTACTAAGAAGCGAATTGGTACGAGAGCAAGAGCCCATAATCAGGAACGCCCAACTTTTGTATCAACAAGTGGCGCCATCCGTGGGACCCTACTAAGAACTAAGAACTAGAATGACAAATAATAAGAATTCAAGCCAGCGGACTCCGCAGTCAGAAAAACGTGACCCCCATAGGAAGAATCAACAAGATTCGACCCTTAGGAAGGTTGCTGGGACAACCAGCGCACCTAGTCACCAAGAGGCAGGGACAACCCAACCTCTTCCAGTGATAGAACTACCTGTAAGGACTACCCAAATCACCCCAGTGGTCCCAAGCGTTGAGGAACTCCAGCGCACTCTCTAATACTGAGGCAGACATTCTTGCAGCAACTAAGGACACAACCAATCTAACGTTTGGAAATTTTGTATCCCAAAACTATGAAACCTTAACCGCCCTCATGCAAGAAGAAGCAAGGAGAAGGGCAAGCATGAGCCTACAAGCTCTACTCAATTTTGGCCCTGAACGTGAATCATCACCACTGCGCCACCCACGAGGAAGACGCGTAGAACGTACCACTATCCACGATAGGCTGGGTACGACATCTGATTCACAATACTCAGAAGATAGCGAGAGGCGCACTAATGTTCACTCCAGACTTGGCAGTCGAGGGATACAAGACCGATTAGGACCTCAGCATTCGCCAAGCCAAGGATCCTCCAAACCTGGGAGTAAGAGGATTCAAGACAGACTGGGGAAAAGAAGATCCCCAAGTGAAAGTCCCTCAAGCTCTTCTTCTGAAAGAAGCCGGCGCAAGCGCCGAAAACGAGACTACCCTTCCTCCAGTGACTCCTCGGACAACGAGGATAAAGAAACAGGACACTGGAAGTCAAGAGGAAGACGTCGCGAAGAAGAGAATGAAGATATGTCTCTTCCATGGCGCCGCCAGAAAGTTGAAGCGTTTACACGACGCATCAGCGATTACTCAGACCGCAAACGCAGGCGCATGCCCACTAATGTGAACACATATGATGGAACAGGTGATCCGTATGATCATCTAAAAGTTTTCGAATCAGCCGCCACTATCAAAAACTGGCCACAACCTGTGTGGTGCCACATGTTTAATTCTACGTTAGTTGGGAACGCGCGCACATGGTTTAGCAAACTCCCACGTAGGAGCATCGGTGGGTTCGAGGAATTACGGAAAGCATTCCGTCTCAACTTTACCCAGAGAAAGAAGTGCGCTAAAAACCCTGTTGAGCTAGCAAGAGTGAAACAGCGCCAAGGGGAATCAACCAGCGCTTTTATGGAACGCTTCAAGGATGAGTGCATACAAGTCAAAGCATGTCCCGAAATTCTAAAAATTTTAGGGTTCATGAATGGGATTAATAACCCAGAACTTATCCGAAAGCTAAATGACAAAGTTCCCCAGACTTTCGATGAGCTAACAAAGCACACCAGATCCTTTATACAATGAGAAGCAGCTGCTGCGGATAGCAAAAAGGGTTATTCGAACTATAAGCAGCAAGAGCAGCCTAGGAGACAATCCAACGATCGGAATAACAACCGCAGCAGGAATTATCGCAGCGGAAAAGACAATGACAAGTATACCCCTCTCACAAAAACTCCGAGGGAAATATTTGTAACAGAAGGTGCAAACTTCCTAAAACCGCCACCAATGCGCACCGCAGAGGAAAAGCGCATAGGGAATGGATACTGCGAGTACCATGGTCAAAAAGGCCATACAACTAACGAGTGCGTCCAGCTAAGACAACTAATTAAAAAGTTAGTAAGAGAAGGCAGAATGGACCACCTTGTAAAAAACATCAAAGAGGGAAAAGACAAACAGAGGAACGGGGGTAAGAAAGAACCCCCCAAAGAAAAAGCTGATACCATATACATGATACAGTCATGGCAGCGTAATATAAAGCAATTGATACCAGCAACAACGTCATGTATCCACCGCATGTATATTGACGGAGGAGCATCCGCAGACATCCTGTATGATCATTGTTTCGAAAGACTGCGGCCTGAAATCCAAAGTCAATTGATACCAGCAACAACGTCATTGACTGGATTCACAGGAGAAAAAATCTGGCCAATGGGGCAGTTACGCTTGCTGGTGGTCATAGGAGATGAACAACACTCAACCGCAACATGGATAAATTTCATGGTAATAAAGTCTCCCTCACCATACAATGGTATCATTGGGAGACCTGGAATATCATCCATGCACGCTGTACCATCCACAGCGCACGGAATGCTTAAGTTCCCAGTGGAAGGAGGAGTTGTCACCCTCTATAACACAACAGTACCACCAAGGGAGTGCCACGCGGTAACAACTGAAGTAGAGAATATTCCAAAACAGCGCACAGAAAAAACACAAAACCTAAAGGTCGATATTCATCCCGACTACCCGGACCAACAAGTTTCGATTGGTGGATCTTTATCTGACAAAGGTAAAGCAGCCGTGTGTGCACTCTTGCAAAAGAACCTGGACATCTTCGCATGGGAACCAAAACACATGACAGGAGTGCCACGCTCTACCACAGAGCATAAGCTACAAATCCGACAAGGATATCCCCCAATACGACAGAAGAAGCACGGCCAGGCTCCAGATCGTGCAAAGGCTATCCTAGAAGAAGTACATAAACTCGTAGACGCAGGCATCATGCACGAAGTGTACTACCACGACTGGCTCTCTAACCCAGTTATGGTAAAAAAGAGCGATGGCAGTTGGAGAATGTGCGTGGACTTCACGAACCTCAACAAAGCATGTCCACAGGACTGCTATCCACTGCCAGAAATAGACTAGAAGGTAGAATCCCTGTGCGGATACCCTTTCAAATGCTTCTTAGACGCATACAAAGGGTATCATCAAATTCAGATGGCAGTCGAAGATGAAGAAAAAACAGCTTTCCACACCAGTCATGGAGTGTACTGCTACACAAAAATGCCTTTTGGCTTAAAAAATGCAGGCGCAACATACCAACGACTGGTGGACACAGCTTTCGAGAAACAAGTAGGCCGCAACTTGGAGGTCTACGTTGACGACCTTGTCATCAAAAGCCACACAGAGGATGAATTGGTGCGCGACATCGAGGAAACGTTCAGAACATTGGGACGAATAAACATGAAGTTAAATCCCAAGAAGTGTACCTTTGGCACAACCAAAGGCATGTTCCTTGGATACTTAATAGAACCCGATGGAATCAAGCCTTGTCCAGAAAAAACAAAGGCTGTTATTGATCTCCCCTCACCGCGCACACTTAAAGAAGTCCAGTCATTGAATGGAAAGTTAGCAGGGCTAAACCGTTTCTTATCTAAGTCAGCAGACAAATCCCTTCCTCTCTTTAAAACGCTCACGAAGTGTACTAAAAAGGGAGACTTTCGCTGGACGGAAGAAGCAGAAGAAGCTTTCCAACAACTAAAACACCGTCTGGCATCTCTTCCCAAACTTGTCGCACCGCGACCAGGGGAAGAGCTAATCATGTACTTATCGGCAACTCATGGAGCAGTTAGCGCAGTACTATTGACAGATAGGAATTCCGTCCAGACACCCATATACTTTGTAAGCAAAGCCCTGAAGAAGACAGAGACTAACTACAGCGCTATGGAAAAGCTGGTCTTAGCTCTAGTATTCGCAGCCAAAAGGCTGCGCAGATACTTTCAAGCGCATCCAATAGCTGTAATCACCGATCATCCAATCAAACAAGTTATCTCTAAACCCGACGCATCAGGACGGTTACAAAAATGGAGTGTACTGTTAAGTGAATATAACATCTCGTATAGACCGCGCACTGCAATCAAAGGACAAATCTTAGCCGATTTCATCGTGGAGAAGCTAGATACCAACAGTCCAACATCTGCAACCAAAACAGATCTACAGGAACCCTGGATTCTGTTCACAGATGGGTCTTCATGTGTAGATGGATCAGGCGCAGGCCTTATTCTTACAAATCCAGAAGGTATGGAATTCACCTATGCGCTGCGCTTTGAATTCACGGCCACAAACAATGAGGCAGAATACGAAGCCCTACTAGCCGGACTACGCATCGCAATCCAAATGGGTGTACGAAACCTGGAAGCGAATGTAGATTCTCGGCTAGTCGCTAACCATGTGCTAGGTGAATATGAAGCCAAGGATGAACACATGATCCAATACCTAAAAAAGACCAAGTCCTTAATTAAAAACTTTGACAGGTTCACAATAAAACAGGTGCCCAGAGGAGATAACAGGAAGGCTGATGCGCTCAGCAAGATCGCATCCACAAGCTTATCGCGCACATCTCAAAACAGGTATTGGTAGAAACCCTAAAAAACAAGTCAATCTTGGAAATGGAGATATCCACAGTGATAGAAGAACAAGATCCTACATGGATGACACCTATCATTGAATTCATTAGCAAGGGAACTTTACCACAAGACCATAAGGACGCTCGAAGAGTGCGGCGCACAGCGCAACGATTTGAACTACGAGACAACATACTCTATCGATGCTCTTTCTTACAACCCTGGCTCAGATGTGTTGGACCTCTTCAAGCAGACTACGTACTCCGAGAAATCCACGCTGGATCATGTAGTATGCACTCAGGGCCGCGATCTGTGGTGGCAAGCGCTCTAAGGTCAGGGTATTATTGGCCAACCATGCATCACGACGCACGCGATCTGATAAAGAAATGCAGCAATTGCCAAGTACATAGGCCAATCCCGCGCCGACCACAACAAGAGCTAACACCAATTACCTCACCATGGCCATTTTACAAATGGGGCATTGACATCGCAGGACCCTTTCCAGTAGCAGCAGGAAGAGTAAAGTTCCTCATCGTAGCCATAGACTACTTTACAAAGTGGATTGAAGCAAAGGCGGTGGTGAGCATCACAGGAAACCAAGTCAAATGCTTTGTTTGGGACAACATTGTCTGTCGCTTCGGACTACCGGGAGAGATTATATCAGACAACAGAAAACAATTCTGTGATAACCCATTCAAAGATTGGTGCGCGCAATTGAACATCACGCAACACTTCGCTTCAGTAAAACACCCACAAACCAATGGCCTAGTTGAGCGCGCAAACCGCAGTCTAGGGGAAGGAATAAAAGCGCGCCTTGACAGACACAAAGGAAGGTGGGTGGACGAGCTCTCGCATGTCTTATGGGCGCATCGCACAACAATCAAAACCAGTACTGGCGACACGCCATTCTCCCTCGTCTATGGAACAGAAGCCGTCATACCAGCTGAGATAGGAATGCCAACTATACGAACAACAGAGGTTAACGTCACAACAAATGACGAGGAGTGGCGCATAGACTTGGACTTACTGGAAGAAAGGCGTGAACGCGCAGCTATACGCGAAGCAAAGGCTAAGGCAAAAATGAAGAAGTATTATGATGCAAAGGTCAAACACACCTCATTCAGGCCAGGAGACTTTGTATACCGCGCCAACGATGCGAGCCACGTAGAAGACACAGGCAAGCTCGGACCAAAATGGGAAGGACCTTACGAGGTCACAGATGCACTCGGCAACGGTGCATACAGACTGCGCGAAATGGAAGGTCACGACCTAGCGCGCACTTGGAACATCTGCAATCTTAAAAGATGTTACTTTTAGGCTACGGCCATTACACAGACACCTTTGCATCCTAAGAGGTGCCCAATAAGTGTTTGTTTTTTCTTTTCTTTCCTAGGAATTGTATTTTCAAAAAACTTTCAAGTATCAATAAAATGTTATGGTTTCTAGCTAACTCCATAGCCTATTTCACTTTATTGCGTACATACTTATATATGTCAATATTGTTATCTTATATTTTTGCCTACATTGCGTGCATGCACTAATTAAGACCCACGAAGGCATAAAGGATGAGTAAACCTACTAATTCACTCGTTGAGTAAGAGGGTTGCAAACCCATCAACATTGGATCACGCATCCTTGCTAAGCGCCTTACTTTTGAGACGTCGAGGTAAGTTTTACGTGTGCATCCCACGACGGGTGCGCAAATATTAAGTACACCGTACAAGCTTAGCAAATAACGAGCCAAGACACTTGGTCAAATAATAAAACTTAGCAAACAATGCAAGTATATTTCTTAAAGTCGCGCACTTAACGAGCCAAGACACTTGGTCAAACAATAAAACTTAGCAAACAATGCAAGTATATTTCTTAAGTCACGCACTTAATTAACAAAAAGGTATCTTATTCGACATTTTTACACAAAATTACAAGGAAAGATACATTTCATTATTTAATACATATACAAAAATAGCCTACACGCTATGACAATGCTCAGGGCTATCATCCGGAGCAGCAGAACTCCCCGCCTCCTGAAGCTTTCTCAGAATCAAAGCGTCCTTGGGAGATACGGTAGGAACACTCACGGGAACCCCATCAGACCTGGGGATGTGTGCAGCACCCACGCCACACAACACTGCCTTGCCCTGAATGCCTCTCTTCTGGGCAGCCCTCTGCGCGTGACGCTCTAGAACCTCTTTCAAGGGAATCTCCCTCTCAAGAGCAAACGGGTTGAGGATGTGGAGAGGCTGCGCGAACACAGGAACCTGCAGCTGTGACGCATCGGGCTTCAAGAAGTAATCTGGTTGCGCCTCTGCATCCTCCAAAAGGTGGCGCTCCAAGGTCAACCCCGCCATAATTACCTCTATGGGGTTGTCTTGGTCGCGCTCCAACCTTCCAATGTGCGGCAACTCGAGGACCTTCAACCCCGCCATAGCCTGCATCAACTCATCATATGCAGCCGCATTATAACCAGGGAGCTCTGCCAAGTCCTTGCTCAGAAGCTTGGCCTCATGGAGATCCTCCATAGCCTGCGACTTCCCACGCGCCACCGCACAGTGAACCACCTTCCCAAAGGCGTCCAACACCTCTTGGGACTCCAGAGTACCCATAGCTGCCAGGCGCAGCCCGTGACTAATCAACCACCTACATCAACAAAGACAATTTGTGTTAAGAAAAGGCATAACAACAAAATATTATAAAGAAGAAGACTAAAAAGGAAGTACTTGCGCTCAGCAATGGTCGACATCAAATGAGGGTATAACTCCTCATCATACTCGATGCTCAGGCCGCGCAGCTTGTTCTCCTGAACCTGGATGATCTTCTCCATACTCTCCTTGAACTTGGCGATACTAGCATAGTGCTCCACCTTCTTCTCCTCCAAGAACCTCACGGCCCAAGTCATGTCAGACTTATAATGATGAAGCTGCCCGCGCGCCTGTTCCACCTCAGCCAGTGCGGACAACTTCTCATGGGTGACCTTTTCAGTGTACACCCTGCAGGACTCCACCTCCGCCTACGCTTCCGCCAGCTGCGCACGGAGCCTAGCTATTTCCTCATCCTTCTAGACGAGAGTACTGCTCTCCCCGACATACCTCTTCTTCAACTAAGCCACCAGCTCAACCTGATGCGCAGCAGTCGCAGCCAACTCATCCATCAACTGCTGCGCCTCTACACCCTCATCAACCTTGGCTTTCCCCTCCTTGTTTTCATTCTGCCGAGAGGAAACCACGTCCACAAAAACTCCATCATTCTTAGTGGCATCATCCCTACAATACATGAAGAAGATAGTTAGCACATATTACGACAAGTAATACACAAGAAACAGAATAGAGATGCAGATACTTACAGAAAGGGAGAGGCCTCTGCAGCCTTCTTATCCACGCCAGGAGCGGATGTCTCCTCCTCCGCGGATGACTCCGCATCCCCAATAAGGTAGCGTCGTCTCTTCTTGGTGCCACTGCTCCCAGCCTCCCCTTTGCGCTTAAGATTCTGCGCCACCTCCTCCTTCAGTACCTCCTCAGGCTTTAGGATCTCCACGCTGTCAGATGATTCAGCGCGCGCCTCCTCCTCCTGCGCCATCTCCACATTTGGCGCCATGCTCTGAACTGGCGTCACTTGGAGCGGCGGCGTATTCTCCGGGCCAACATCCGGCAACACTGTCAAATGACCCTCGGTCGCCTCTAGAAGTGGCTGCTCACCCTCCCTCAGAGGGCGCACTCCCACAGTCACCTGCTTTGGTTTCTTCAGCTTAACAATGGCGAACAAATCCATCTTTGCGCACATAAACAAATAACAAAGAAGAAATGATTAGTTATTAAAGGTGCGCATATAAGAAGACTTACATATTTGAAGTAAAAGGGATGAACACCCACCCCGGCCTTCCTCATTTATAAAGGTTGGCACCTCGTCAGCAGCGCCGAAGTAATTGCGACTCAACCCCATGTGCACCAAAAACTCCTCCGGATAAGGGTTAATGGGTATGCGGTTGGCATCAAGAGTCTGCGCATCGGTCAGCCTATAGGAACCGGGTGCGGGGCGCCCATCCCTTGGCAAAGTATCCTGAATATAAAACTCAAAGGGCGATGGAAAAACTACGTCATCAACCCAGAAAAAATGCTCCCTCCAATGTCTAAGGAAGTCTACCTTCTCAGTGTAACACTGAAGCGCCCCCGGGCGCTTCGCGAAAGACACCCATCCATTTGACCACGTTGTGTGGTAGAAGACACGGAACAAGGCTATGGTCGGCTCTATCGCAAGTAAACGGCAGTTTACTTCAAAATTCGACACCTTAGCCGCACCTATACAGTGCAGCTGTGAGATGTGGAGGCGATAGTGGTTGAGCAAATCGCTCAGAAAGATAGATATCGGTACGCGGTAATTCGCGTACTCGAAGAATTTCGTGTATAATCCTATTTTCCCTTCGGGGAAATCGGCTATACACGCGTCAACATCTGGAGCCTCTGGACGCACATCCAGAGGAATGAAGTAGTCAGGTGTAAACTGGGTAACATCATTCTTCGTCATCGCAGAGCGAAAGTCCTCTAACTGGGCAACCATTTTCATTAATTCACTGAGACACGCACAAAAATTACCTAATGAAATGATTACTTTCTTTGCAAAAATACGCTTTTAAAAGAAGTGAGCAAGGGTGAGTGTATGTTTTTACTGTGTGTTTTTGTAACAATGGGGGCGGTGACTATTATATAGGGAGTAAAAAACTCTAGATGATGTCCACGTGGATCCCACTAATAAAAACATGTGGCTAGAACCGAAACGGTACATGCACTTTTTCCCGATTTACGAGGGACACGTGGACACAACCCCCGATTTTCGAGGTATTTCTTTGAAATATCTATGACTAGGTGCATTGCACTCCAAAATGGGTGGCAATATTTCAATGTTCTCCCGCCACGCTTACCGTTGTTAAGATTAGTCTAGCATCCGCGGCTACGAGCCGCGCACACTAGACTGGGGGGACATGATGACGTATAGTCTATATATGGGCCACGAACCCAAATGTTAAACATTACTAAGGCTCAAAACCACCATGCGTGGGCTATTGTAACTTAGGCCGCATCAATAATGGGAACAGGCTCACGTAAGCCCAAACCCATATAAACTATACACGGTATAGATAAGGATCATCTATCTATGGAATAGATATCCTTACCCGGATAAGCACCATGGGTGCGAAACGTAAGGAGCACGAACCCTACAAGGATTCTGCGCCTATATAAGGAATGACATAACTCTCATTCAAGGTACGATTCACAAACCCTAAAACTCTTTACGAGAACCCTAAATCGATTACTTACTCTCACGCCGGAGTCTAATCGTGGGAGACAATCCCACGATAAGCCTAACGGTGTTGTTTATTTTCTTAGTGCGCAGGTTACAAGTACTAAGAAGTGAATTGGTACGAGAGCAAGAGCCCATAATCAGGAACGCCCAACTTTTGTATCAACACTTAGTTTAATCAATCAAAAACCCCTTTCCCGTCAAGATTCACTCGATCACGAGCCGTTTGAATACAATCCACACCTCATCGGGACATAACGACCCGGGGAAACACTATATTCCGCGGAGCATTGAGCCTAAGGAGTTTGACTACGCTGACCACATCCGTGGTTGACTTTAGTTTGACTGCTTCAGACTGAATCAGCAATGCACTAATTCTAAATCTAAGTTTGAATTTTTATGAATAATACTACTGAATTTTAAGCATTATCTATCCAACATATGCCTAAAGTAACTAACAAAACTAATTCTATTCCACAAAAGCAACTAAATCACAGTTAACACTCCTAAGCCAAACACCCCTGCTACAACTGTTTACACTATCAAATGCAAAATAGTACAAAAAAAACTCTAATCCAATGGTCACAACAGATCAAACAACAATATGT
Source organism: Artemisia argyi (assembly GCA_030686995.1). NCBI lineage: Eukaryota > Viridiplantae > Streptophyta > Magnoliopsida > Asterales > Asteraceae > Artemisia > Artemisia argyi. Next base: position 106,123,453 of record CM060709.1, read on the forward strand.
GAGCTAAATTCAACCACCAAATCAAGCTATGAACAGCTGTTACTCAGTATTTGAGAATCAAATATTTCTTTTCAGGTTCACTATCAAATCTGAGATACAATTACTACTAGTCTCAACACTAATCAAACCATATCCAATTTCAACTACAGAAGTTATATGAACAGATTTTACCAACCATAAGCATCACTAACCAAAAATTCTCAGATCACACAAGTATGAAGCTCAAATTGAAACAAATAAAGTAATTAAGCACTTAAATGAAACAGTAAGCTCAATTAGCACTAAATCTACCAGAAATTCATCAAATAGCAACAATGAAACAGTAAGCGAACAATTGAACAGATCTAGGCTACTACTAGTGAAAATCATAATTATAATAGCAATTGTTGAATGAAACTTACAAAATCATTTCCCCTCATCTCAAACAGAGGGGAATTCACTATGCTAGCCTATCTTTAGATAGGCCAAAGGCTTCCATTACTCCCTTTGAACTATCAATCAATTCCTTATTCATCACCATCTTATACAGTTGACGTTCGTTGACTGCTTATGAGAATTTTGAACAAGTATTGATTCAAGCTGTAGAAATCACTTCACTAAAGCTATAAAGCTAAAATTAAGTTTTTTTTTTTTTTTTTGAAAATTAAAATTAAGTGTTATAAACTAATAACAAGCTTGATTGCAAGCTGTGAAGAGAATTTCAAAACATATATATATATATATATATATATATATATATATATATATATATATATATATATATATATATATATATATATTTTATTTTTTATATGTTTTTCTGATTTTTTTTTTTTAAGTTTTTATAGAGAGTAAAAACAACTAATGTAAAATTTAAGTGTATGAAATCTGAAATGAGCTTCTGAGAGAAGCTAAAAAGTACATTCAAAACAGCTTATGAGATTATTGAAAAGCTAAAAATAAGATGATAAGTGGATTAACAAAACATAATTAAGAAGAAATGAACTAAAAATTTAATTGATTGAAGGTAAAAATTACAATATAGAAGATGAGATTACAGAAACTTAACAACTACAATTAACCTAACATAATTTCTACAGCATTTCGTTACACTAATTCTACATGCCAAATGAGTAAAAATGAACTCTATTTATAAGTGAGGGTAAGGTCTAGGGGTGAAGGGTTTTAGAAGGTCCTGGAAGCTTGGATTTCCACCCTTTGATCATTTGTGTTTCTTCTAATCAATATAAGCCCTTGGATCAATCTCTTGTACGTGGTTGAACTCATTGGAGAGCTCCAATTTGCTGATGCTGGCAATGCTCATGCTCTATACTCTCTGTCCTTGTTAGACCATCTAGAAGGGGAATCTAAAGAGGAATGATGAGGTGTTATGCCCAATTGATGAATGCCATGTGTCCACGCTATCTGACTCAACCCAATATTCTCTCTGATACACTCATTGCACGTTGGATATCTTTCTAGAAGGACCAATGATTGGAATATAATGGTTAATTGATTTAACACTAGTCAATTGGATGGTTTAGGAAGCTAGGGTTCATGGTTCATTGGTGTTCTGAGTTCAGGAGTAATTTGGGGGGCGGTAAACAAATAAAAAGTAATTTATTATTTGTGTTTGACTGATGGGTAAGTGTGGTTGACCGAAGGGGTATGGGCTTGGGTTACGGGTATTTAGCTTTGATGATTGGTTTTGGGCTTGGCACTTTGGACTTGGATTTTTAGCATTTAAACTTTGGATTTGGACTAGTAATTTCAGCTTTATTATCAAGGACCAAACATGTCAAATCTGAATTTATGAGGACTGAAATTTCCATTTCTGAATTTTGTAATCCAAGGGTTTTAATTGTAAATTTATGATTTTTTAGAGGATCAGAGTTGTCATTTCTTCATAAATATCTTCAAAGGACCAGAATTGACAACTTGTTAAAACTTAGAGGACTAAAACTATCAATCTAATCAAACTTCATCCAAGGGTCAAATTCATCATTCTTTGAAACTTGAAGGGCTTCTTTTGACTTTCTGAACCACAACTTTGACTTTTAGACTTCTTTCCACTCTCGTGCTCGTTTTTACCGGATTTTGTTTGAGTTTTGTCTTTTTATGAAATATCCGTACCTGCACATTCACAATCTTAAAAACACACTTTCTTTGGCAATTTGAGTTAGTTTTCGGATTATTTAGTCTTATTTTGGTAAAGAAAAGGTGAGTGAATAAGCACTCACCACTGCTGGTAGTGGTTCTGATTCTGCTGGTAGTATTCTAGTTCCTGCTGATGTCGATTTTGCTGATGCTACCCATTCTGCTGGTAGTGTTCCTACTGATGGTGGTTCTGTTCCCCCTGTTCATTCTTCTACCCCATCTGTTGACTCATTGGGGTTCAATGAATCTCCTATAATATATCCTAGTACATCTGATATTGGCAATTTACAATCTTCAATTTCTGAGTTGGATGGTATTCATCATCAATAAAGAACAGGCATCTTCAGTTCCTCCTCATATGATGATGACTTTGGACCTACAATCAATAACCCCCCAACCTCAGTTGATGTTAGTCCTCATGTTACTAAAAGGATCAACATTGTTCATCTACAGTCATTGATTATTGGTGATCCCACTTCAACTATTCAGACAAGAAATAAAGTGAAGAAGACGTTTGGTGAAACTGCCTCTGTTAGTTACATTCAGGATCAACAAAAGAACAATCATATAGACTGTCTCCACTGTAACTTTGCTTGTTTACTGTCTCAAGTTGAACCAACTAGTGTAGCTCAAGCCCTTGCAGATTCAGATTGGGTTGCTGCTATGCAAGAGGAAATGCAACAATTTCTGAATCAGAATGTATGGAAGTTGGTGCCATTGCCTGATGGCAAGTTTGCAATTAGAACTAAATGGATCCTAAAGTGCAAAAGGGATGCAAGGGGAATTGTGGTAAGAAATAAAGCAAGATTGGTAGCTCAAGGTCACAGGCAAGAAGAAGGTGTTGATTATGATGAAGTATTTGCTCCAGTGGCAAGAGTTGAAGCAATTAGACTCTTCTTAGCCTTTGTGTCACACCCCCAAAATCAGGACCAGCGGAAGCATACATGTAGCTGGGGTGTAACTCAATTGGTATTACAACACAAGTTCAAAAATGGTTTTCACTTGAATCATTTAGTATAAGATAGCTTAATCAAAAAAAAATGTTGAATTTACATTTTTAATAGTAGTGCGGAAGTAGGCCCGTAAAATAGTTTTAAATGGTCCCCAAGTGAATATCAGAGTCTTCTATGACCATGCCATGCCTTGCCAAAACCTCTTGTAGCGTGCCATTGCTTAATACCTGAAAATACATGCTAAAGAGTGTCAACACGAGGTTGGTGAGTTCATAAGTTTGTATAAAAACAATAGTGTTGTGAGTACAATAGAGAGTTTTGTGACCATTGTGTAACTCACAATGTCATAAAAATAAAGTTTACCTTCCAGTAAAATCAGGATTGTGGACCATGAGTAGAGTGTGTGATCATTACAACAGATATAATATCACATAGAAAAATAGTCTATTACGCTAGCGCTAAGTTCATACAACCGAAGCTACGACAGTGTGCATGCTCAAGAAGCATGTTAAATATAAAGGCCCGGCAAGTGTTTATCCCGTTACACTTGTAATTCGACATGTTATACGCTCGCGTTTGCCTATCCGGTCAAACCGAACGGGGGAGTCACCACCAATAGATCTATTTATAACATTCGCGCTTCCCAGCAGGAATTGACGGTTCATGAGTTTGGGCATAGTGGGATTCAAGGGCTTAGGCTAATCCGCGTAATAGTGTAAATAAAGCATAAGTTTCAGTGTGGTCCATAAAAGTGTTTGCATAAAAGCAATAGTTCACAAAATGTGTTGCATAAGAGCAAAAGTTCATAAAGTGTGTTGCATAAAAGCAAAAGTTCATAAAGTGTGTTGCATAAAAGCAAAAGTTCATAAAGTGTGTTGCATAAAAGCAATAGTTCATAAAGTGTGTTGCATAAAAGCAAAAGTTCATAAAGTGTGTTGCATAAAAGCAAAAGTTCATAAAGTGTGTTGCATAAAAGCAAGAGTTCATAAAGTGTGTTGCATGTTTATAAAACGCTTGTGTATGCGAGAAAATAATCAAGTATGCAACCGATATACACATAGGTGCCTTTGAATAATCAATCAAGTCTTCAAAGAAACGGTAGTGTTTAAGTAAACAATTGCGCATTCAAGCATTGAGTTTAGTCAAAACGAGCATGTATTCTCCCCCAAAACAGTTATAAAAACAGGTAAAAGTAGGGGGGTATGAACTCACCTGGTGCGATAGCTACGATGACAAAAGTGGATACACTGAAATGAGGCACGATCTCTAATCGCAACCTAATATGAATGATAGTTTCTCATGTAAGAAACGAAATGATGCTACACATGCAAGTACGTATGTTATCGATACCACTCGTTAGTTTTGAAAATAGTGTTTATCGTCAAAATTACATTTTTGACGTCTCGTTAAGTTAATAACCACTTTTCACGTAGTTGTGTTGAAAAGGTACTCCACGATCCTCGTTTGGTGTTTTATCGGTAAATATAAGGTTTTTGCCGCAAAAATAACGTTTTCATTACTTGAAAATATGACCAAAATAGCCTCGCAAAACTAGTCGCGAAATATTGTACGTTAAGTGTTAATGGTCAAGCTCGGCGTTTTTGAAAACCTTGTAACAATATCAAGAAGTCGCGTCATTTAACTTTTGGCGATACAGGTCTCGATCGATGAGAAAATCGACTCTCATTGTTGTTACTTGAAAGTATTATGTTCAACACTTAGAAAATTTCATTGTAGCAAAAGCTGTCAAAATATATATAGTTTATCGGGTATATAGATGAGGTCGTAGTTTATTCGTTACGAGTCCAATGATCAAACGGCCAATTGATTTGAAAAGCTAGCTGAGAGATCTTGATTTCATAAAACTACGGCTCGGACTCAAACTGATCCGATCATAAAGAAAAACAGCCGTGAAAGTGGTGTCTCGCAAAGACAGTTTACGTCGAAACTCTATTAGTGTACAAAGCTGATGGAAATATATATATATCGTCGGATTTCAAACTCTTGTATCTTTTTCGTTATAAGCCCGTTTTCTATGTTCTTTATATCCCCGCGAAGGTATTCAAGTATACTTTAGGTTTTTTAAGGTCTCGGCTAGTCAAGATATCATTTAATCTTAGTTTTCCTAGCTAGAAAAATCGGGACAGATTCAATATTTCAGAAAATATAGTTTTCGTTGTAAATCTTGAAAATAGCATATCTTTTTCGTCGTAACTCGGATTTTATCCCCGTTTTCGGCCATAGTTTCGTCTCGGAATGTATTTTCTAACTATTTGGTCCAAAGTTGCACCCTAGACCCTGAGTTTCCCACGTTTTACAGAAATGGACAGCAGCTTTGAAAGTTTGTCAAAATTAACTTTTCTAGTTCAAAGGTTGTTCAAAGCTTAACCAAACTATCTCAAATCAACTCCACAAGTACCCAATCCTACCATACACCTTCTTAGGGTGTCATGGGTTCCTAGTCTTCACCAAAAATGGTGGATCTCATGAGATTGTTAATAAAACTTATAGATCTATGTTTATAAAAACAAAATGAGTAATAAGTGGTATGGATCTTACATACTTGCATGTTTTACCAATATTTCTTGAAAATACATAAAAATATAAAGTAAATGAAAGTATTAAAAGATCAAAAGTGTTTTTGAAGCTTACTTGAAGATTTGAGGTGATTTGATGAGAAATTGATTAATAATCTTGGGTTTTTACCACAAAACCCCAACTAGATCTTGATTAGGACTTGATTAAACACTTGATTCTTGAAAAACTATGGATTCTCCTTGTTCTTGATGGTGGATCGATTTGTGTATATGTGTAGGAGGTGATTATATTTTTTTTTTTTACTAAAAAAAATAAGTGACTAGTTTATGTATATATATAGTCATATTGGTCAAAGTGGTCAAAAGTGTCCAATGTATTGGTCCTTGTGGTTGCCGTATTTTTAGGAAAAGGAGGGGGGCAAGGATTTGTTCTTAGCCACCCTCATTAATTAGTCTTGTCTCAACACATGTTTTGTTAAATTTTAGTTGTGTATTGGGTGTTATTGGGTACCGAGTTATCGTGAAATAAATGTTAACAAGGTAAAATAAAATACGACGAAGTTGTAAAAGTTGTAAAATATTATTCCAGATGATAATCGGGTGTTAAAATAATTATCGTATTGAGATAACGCAAACCGACGGAGTTATAAGCTCCGACCGTAAAATATAATAATTGTTTAGAAAACACCGGGTAAAATAATAATATAATTTTTATATTATTATTATGAGTATGTAAATATGTTAGGATCATAGTCGGGAGTATTGAGTATACGTTAGTAGTAACACTGAGTGGTATCGTTAATTACAAATTAAGCATACGTAAATTGAAATAATGCATATCCGTGTAGGTTCTCAAATGATGATGATAATGTGTAGACTATTCTAGTCTATATGAAGTGTCATTAATGAATGATGCATGAATTCGCAGCTAAACCTAACTGGTTACGCGAATTTGAAGACTCGTAAACTCAGTTTACAAAATGACGAACGATGATCATGAATAGTGATTTCCCTTCGGGAATGAATAGTGTCACATGAATAGTAAAATTTTTGAACGCTTCTCGGAATCACAAACTGACTCCAAAAACGATGAATAGTAAAATGATGAATAGTGACCGGTGAATAGTAAATGATGAATAGTAACCGATGAATAGTGAATAGGAGAAATGTCCCGAAAATGCGGGTTGTTACAGTCTCACCCCCTTAAAAGGAACTTCGTCCCGAAGTTCAGTTTGTGTTGGTCTCTGAAGTTGTATTGGTGAAAAGATGATGATTCTTATCGTGTGAGCTATTGAGCTCTAACAAGGTTCAAGTCTGACGGCCACCAGGCCTACTCTGTCAGAAATGTTGAATGGTCCAGTGTATATCGGGTTCATGAATGCTTACTGGACTAGAGAGTTAGGCTTTTCCAAATTTCAATCCGTCAATGAATGTTGGCACTTTGGCCATAGAGTGCTTCAAATGGTGTAGTCTCTATACTCGTGTGGTAACTAAGGTTGCAACTGAATTTGATTTATGGCAAATGGTTAGTCCAACCATTTCTAATGTCAATCACACCCGATTTGGGCATATCTCCCTATGTTTGAATCATTCTCAAATTCTGACCATTGGTCTACAGATGATAGGTGGTGTGGTTCCAAAGAGATCTTAATGAAATCATTAGGAGTTGAGGTGAATCAAATTCCTTTATTAGAAATAATTGAAATGGATATCTTGAATCTTGTTTTGGAAAGACTTACAAGGTTAAGTCCGTCAAAGGGGTGTTGTTGGAAATAATAGATTAGGATAAGGTTGTGATCCTCCGCAGGATGTCATGGATTGAGTTTTTCTCCACCTACGATGCTTAGTCTCCATTACTAAGATTTTCCCCAAGTTATAAATCACAAACCCCTAAAGGTATAAGAGATGTAATATAGTGATTGATTTTCAAAGTTTGTTTTGGAGATTGGGTGTTTTGTTCATAAACCTTCCCTGAGTAAATAAATTTACAACTTCAAGCAACCGGCTTTCCAAGTAACCTTTTTTTTTTTTTTTCTCGATGTTTCAAAATTTAGTAGTTATGCAAGATAGGACTATTTTCAATATAAAGTGGATAGTATGGTTTACCAAAGATTGTTGTTTAAAATTTCCTAACATTCAATAGTTTTTTGAAAGGTTAACCAAAAGGAATTTGCTTGTCAAAATAAGTGCCTCAGAGAAGTATTTCTTACAAGATATATGTTTTGTATAATGGTAGTTTGGAGAAAAATCCATTTAGAAGTAAAAGTATTAAGAGGATAAAATAGTCGGGTAGGTATGTCTGCACAATGCATGGATGTCTAACATGTTTGAATAATGTCTATTGGTGAGGACATGTTCAATTGAAGGTTCTATAGTCTTGGTTAGCAGGTTGGATGTATCGAAACTAATCTTGTAATTTAGTCAAGCCAATACTTTCCTTATGGTGGAATTGTGGCAATCAGGCCAGTGATAGTGGTTCGAATGGTTTTGTGGTATCCTGAGATTTCTGTTGAGTTTTGAATGGTTTCAATGTACCGAGGGATCCTCCTTATAGATGGTAAGGAAAGTCTTTCCTAGGGAGATCATTGATAACATCCACTTATCAATATAGGGAGTAGTGAGTAATGAGTGACATCGGAGTATATAGAGTGTTAGCTAATTCCTTATATATGGGGATGGGGAAAGGAAATGATAATGAGGGTGAGAAGGGGAAAGATTGTGACAACTGCGACAAAATGAGATTGTGATAAAAGAAAATACTGTGATATAAATGTATCGTGCATAGACGTAAATGTCTATGAGATGAAATGACTAGTTTGCGTACTTCCAATCGGTGGTTAACGAGATGGTGAAAAGTATGAATGTTCTAATGAAACATTTGGGAATTGAGTAGAGAATTCAATCCAGACAGAATTTTATTATAACCATTCTCAGTATTGCAAAATTCATTTCTGAGTCAGACATAGGTGGTCAGCCTATATCTCACTATCCCGGGTTGAATATAAATGACCAGTCTATATTCCACCGAGGTTCCATGAATTTTGAAATACTCAGCTCAGTTATACTAAGACTATGTCCTTCCCAAATACCAAGACGTTCTGAAAGACAAAAGCAAGTGACCAAACTCGAGGTCAAATTATGAAGCTATGCAAGGAAAAGCATAACGTGGTGACATATACGATACATGAGCATGCTTATATGAAAGACAATTATAGTAATCAACTATAATAAGTGAATATAATACATCAGATAATGAGACACGAATCTCATCACCTAAGTCAGCAACTAACCACAAATGAGGCTTCAGCTTGGCAGGCAGGCACGTGACGGTCATAGGGTTAAGTTTTCGTAAAAGTAGCTATAGTCTAGGTTTTAAAAACACTTAGTTCTCTATAGCCAAAGCTCTGATACCAATCTGTCACACCCCCAAAATCAGGACCAGCGGAAGCATACATGTAGCTGGGGTGTAACTCAATTGGTATTACAACACAGGTTCAAAAATGGTTTTCACTTGAATCATTTAGTATAAGATAGCTTAATCAAAAAAAAATGTTGAATTTACATTTTTAATAGTAGTGCGGAAGTAGGCCCGTAAAATAGTTTTAAATGGTCCCCAAGTGAATATCAGAGTCTTCTATGACCATGCCATGCCTTGCCAAAACCTCTTGTAGCGTGCCATTGCTTAATACCTGAAAATACATGCTAAAGAGTGTCAACACGAGGTTGGTGAGTTCATAAGTTTGTATAAAAACAATAGTGTTGTGAGTACAATAGAGAGTTTTGTGACCATTGTGTAACTCACAATGTCATAAAAATAAAGTTTACCTTCCAGTAAAATCAGGATTGTGGACCATGAGTAGAGTGTGTGATCATTACAACAGATATAATATCACATAGAAAAATAGTCTATTACGCTAGCGCTAAGTTCATACAACCGAAGCTACGACAGTGTGCATGCTCAAGAAGCATGTTAAATATAAAGGCCCGGCAAGTGTTTATCCCGTTACACTTGTAATTCGACATGTTATACGCTCGCGTTTGCCTATCCGGTCAAACCGAACGGGGGAGTCACCACCAATAGATCTATTTATAACATTCGCGCTTCCCAGCAGGAATTGACGGTTCATGAGTTTGGGCATAGTGGGATTCAAGGGCTTAGGCTAATCCGCGTAATAGTGTAAATAAAGCATAAGTTTCAGTGTGGTCCATAAAAGTGTTTGCATAAAAGCAATAGTTCACAAAATGTGTTGCATAAGAGCAAAAGTTCATAAAGTGTGTTGCATAAAAGCAAAAGTTCATAAAGTGTGTTGCATAAAAGCAAAAGTTCATAAAGTGTGTTGCATAAAAGCAAAAGTTCATAAAGTGTGTTGCATAAAAGCAATAGTTCATAAAGTGTGTTGCATAAAAGCAAAAGTTCATAAAGTGTGTTGCATAAAAGCAAAAGTTCATAAAGTGTGTTGCATAAAAGCAAGAGTTCATAAAGTGTGTTGCATGTTTATAAAACGCTTGTGTATGCGAGAAAATAATCAAGTATGCAACCGATATACACATAGGTGCCTTTGAATAATCAATCAAGTCTTCAAAGAAACGGTAGTGTTTAAGTAAACAATTGCGCATTCAAGCATTGAGTTTAGTCAAAACGAGCATGTATTCTCCCCCAAAACAGTTATAAAAACAGGTAAAAGTAGGGGGTATGAACTCACCTGGTGCGATAGCTACGATGACAAAAGTGGATACACTGAAATGAGGCACGATCTCTAATCGCAACCTAATATGAATGATAGTTTCTCATGTAAGAAACGAAATGATGCTACACATGCAAGTACGTATGTTATCGATACCACTCGTTAGTTTTGAAAATAGTGTTTATCGTCAAAATTACATTTTTGACGTCTCGTTAAGTTAATAACCACTTTTCACGTAGTTGTGTTGAAAAGGTACTCCACGATCCTCGTTTGGTGTTTTATCGGTAAATATAAGGTTTTTGCCGCAAAAATAACGTTTTCATTACTTGAAAATATGACCAAAATAGCCTCGCAAAACTAGTCGCGAAATATTGTACGTTAAGTGTTAATGGTCAAGCTCGGCGTTTTTGAAAACCTTGTAACAATATCAAGAAGTCGCGTCATTTAACTTTTGGCGATACAGGTCTCGATCGATGAGAAAATCGACTCTCATTGTTGTTACTTGAAAGTATTATGTTCAACACTTAGAAAATTTCATTGTAGCAAAAGCTGTCAAAATATATATAGTTTATCGGGTATATAGATGAGGTCGTAGTTTATTCGTTACGAGTCCAATGATCAAACGGCCAATTGATTTGAAAAGCTAGCTGAGAGATCTTGATTTCATAAAACTACGGCTCGGACTCAAACTGATCCGATCATAAAGAAAAACAGCCGTGAAAGTGGTGTCTCGCAAAGACAGTTTACTTCAAAACTCTATTAGTGTACAAAGCTGATGGAAATATATATATATCGTCGGATTTCAAACTCTTGTATCTTTTTCGTTATAAGCCCGTTTTCTATGTTCTTTATATCCCCGCGAAGGTATTCAAGTATACTTTAGGTTTTTTAAGGTCTCGGCTAGTCAAGATATCATTTAATCTCAGTTTTCCTAGCTAGAAAAATCGGGACAGATTCAATATTTCAGAAAATATAGTTTTCGTTGTAAATCTTGAAAATAGCATATCTTTTTCGTCGTAACTCGGATTTTATCCCCGTTTTCGGCCATAGTTTCGTCTCGGAATGTATTTTCTAACTATTTGGTCCAAAGTTGCACCCTAGACCCTGAGTTTCCCACGTTTTACAGAAATGGACAGCAGCTTTGAAAGTTTGTCAAAATTAACTTTTCTAGTTCAAAGGTTGTTCAAAGCTTAACCAAACTATCTCAAATCAACTCCACAAGTACCCAATCCTACCATACACCTTCTTAGGGTGTCATGGGTTCCTAGTCTTCACCAAAAATGGTGGATCTCATGAGATTGTTAATAAAACTTATAGATCTATGTTTATAAAAACAAAATGAGTAATAAGTGGTATGGATCTTACATACTTGCATGTTTTACCAATATTTCTTGAAAATACATAAAAATATAAAGTAAATGAAAGTATTAAAAGATTAAAAGTGTTTTTGAAGCTTACTTGAAGATTTGAGGTGATTTGATGAGAAATTGATTAATAATCTTGGGTTTTTACCACAAAACCCCAACTAGATCTTGATTAGGACTTGATTAAACACTTGATTCTTGAAAAACTATGGATTCTCCTTGTTCTTGATGGTGGATCGATTTGTGTATATGTGTAGGAGGTGATTATATTTTTTTTTTTACTAAAAAAAATAAGTGACTAGTTTATGTATATATATAGTCATATTGGTCAAAGTGGTCAAAAGTGTCCAATGTATTGGTCCTTGTGGTTGCCGTATTTTTAGGAAAAGGAGGGGGGCAAGGATTTGTTCTTAGCCACCCTCATTAATTAGTCTTGTCTCAACACATGTTTTGTTAAATTTTAGTTGTGTATTGGGTGTTATTGGGTACCGAGTTATCGTGAAATAAATGTTAACAAGGTAAAATAAAATACGACGAAGTTGTAAAAGTTGTAAAATATTATTCCAGATGATAATCGGGTGTTAAAATAATTATCGTATTGAGATAACGCAAACCGACGGAGTTATAAGCTCCGACCGTAAAATATAATAATTGTTTAGAAAACACCGGGTAAAATAATAATATAATTTTTATATTATTATTATGAGTATGTAAATATGTTAGGATCATAGTCGGGAGTATTGAGTATACGTTAGTAGTAACACTGAGTGGTATCGTTAATTACAAATTAAGCATACGTAAATTGAAATAATGCATATCCGTGTAGGTTCTCAAATGATGATGATAATGTGTAGACTATTCTAGTCTATATGAAGTGTCATTAATGAATGATGCATGAATTCGCAGCTAAACCTAACTGGTTACGCGAATTTGAAGACTCGTAAACTCAGTTTACGAAATGACGAACGATGATCATGAATAGTGATTTCCCTTCTGGAATGAATAGTGTCACATGAATAGTAAAATTTTTGAACGCTTCTCGGAATCACAAACTGACTCCAAAAATGATGAATAGTAAAATGATGAATAGTGACTGGTGAATAGTAAATGATGAATAGTAACCGATGAATAGTGAATAGGAGAAATGTCCCGAAAATGCGGGTTGTTACACTTTGCCTCATATATGGGATTTTTTGGTTTATCAAATGGATGTAAAGAGTGCATTTCTTTATGGTGAGATTCAAGAAGAAGTATATGTGAATCAACCCAAGGGTTTTGTGGACCTACAAAATCCTGATTTGGTTTACAAGGTGGTTAAAGCACTCTATGGTCTTCATCAAGCACCAAGAGCATGGTATGCTAGGTTGTCTTCATTTCTGCTGAAGCATGGTTATAGAGGAGGTGCTATAGACAAGACACTTTTCATCAAGAAAAACTCAAGAGATATCATTCTAGTCCAAGTTTATGTAGATGATATTATCTTTGGTTCCACTAAGGAGGCTTGGTGTAGGGAGTTTGAAGAACTGATTAAGAGTGAGTTTGAGATGAGTGCTATGGGTGAGCTTACATTTTTCTTAGGCCTACAGATCAAGTAGTAGCCTCATGAAATTTTTATCATCCAGGAAAAGTATTTGCAAGACATACTTAAGAAGTTTGATATGGAATCTATAAGAACTGCAACTACTCCTTATGAAGCTCCAAAACCAAAATCCAATAATGAACCAGATGATGCTGTTAAGGTTCATCTCTACAGATCAATGATTTGTTCACTTATGTATTTGACAGCTTCAAGACCAGATATTATGTTTGCAGTCAGTGCTTGTTCAAGACATCAAGTTACACCATTGACTTTCCACTTGAATGCAGTCAAGAAAATCTTTAAGTATCTAAAAGGCCAGCCAAAGTTGGGTCTTTGGTACCCTATAGATTCTCCATTTGTGTTGGAAGCATACAGTGATAGTGATTATGCTAGTACTAATCTTGATAGAAAATCTACCACTGGTGGGTGTCAGTTTCTGGGTAGGAGATTGATCTCTTAGCAATGCAAGAAGCAGACCATTGTGGCTACATCTTCCACTGAAGCAGAGTATGTTGCTGCTACTAGTTGTTGTGGTCAGGTACTCTGGATACAGAATCAACTACTAGACTATGGGTTCAATTTTATGAACACAAAAATCTTTATTGATAACCAAAGTACCATTTGCATTGTTAAAAACCCAGTTTTTCATCAAAGAACAAAGCATATAGAAATTAGGCACCATTTTATAAGAGATGCTAATGAAAAACATCTTATTCAAGTGCTTAAAATCCATACAGATGAAGATGTGGCTGATTTATTAACCAAAGCTTTTGAAGGCCCTAGGTTTCAATACTTAGTAGTCCATATTGGGCTGGTTAATCCCTGATTGTTCTGTTTGAGGGGAGGAATAAGCCTAAGGGGAGGCTTATTATTTAATGGGAGGCTTAGTGTTGTACATCTTTGTAACATATTTGTATAAATTTGTATATTCTGTATTCTTTGTCCACTAACATTTTTGCAGATATTGAAGTCAAACACTCTCAATTAGGATCACAAGCTCATAAAAACAAGGAACAAATCATTTTATTCATTATAAAAGAGTTGCATTCTGAGATGTAACATTACATAACAAAGTTCCATTACATCAAAAGGATCAAAAGATAACAAACAAACACCTAAACCAACTACTCCATGGGCCTCTTGCCTTTTCCCTTGATGTTAGGCATGCTTTTGTGGACTCCCCTCTCATTGATTTCATTCCACACATGCTTATTGGGAAGTCGTAGCACTTGTTTGGCTGGTATTGGGCGTGGCAAAGTGTTCTCAGTCACTGCGATCCTCCTCATTGATGTTACAACCTTTTCAAAAGCCTTCTCAAGTTCCCTTGGTAACGTCATTGCTAGTGGAAGTGGCTCTTTATCATCTGGATGAAAGCTTGGAGCATAAATTGGCAATTCTGAGGAGCTTGAGTCGAAAACATAGGGTGGAGGAGTAGGAAGGTCATCAGAAGAAATTGGCTCTTCAACCTTCTTCTTTGATTTCTTGGTCGCAGAGGTTGAGGCATTGGGTGGAAAGTAGTTGTTCCATCCTGATGATGAATCGGAGGAGATGACGATGATGTTAGGCTTAGAGTTCATTGTGTTACTGCTGATGGAGGGTTTGAAGGTTAATTGAGGATTTGAAGGTTGTTTGATATGTTTGGATTGTGATTCGAATCCCCTTTTATAGGCCTAGTCAAACATAATGTTTCCACTAGAGTAATTAATGCAAGTGACTTTTTAGTTGGTGGAGGAGTAAATATTGAAGATATTTTACTGAAGAGGGTTGACGATAAGAAGATATTTTACAAGAGGAGTTGTTCGGTCAAAAGTTAATTTCATTCTTACTAGTTGACTGTCATTCCTGCTAATGGGTTGTTGTTTCTGCTGGTAGCGTTGGTTTATTGACCATTGTCAAATGTATTTTGGGATTCTGTTGATTGACCAAGTGTTCCTGCTGTTTGACTTGTGGTTGCTGCTGGTAGTGCAGAATTGGGTATTTTATTTTGGATAAAATTGAATTCAAAATTGGTCAACAATTCTTTCCGAGATACTTGCCAATTAAGTTGATAAGTTGGGTAACCACTTTAAATAACCTAATGTGTATATCCCACGCCCAAAATATCCAATTCCCTCTTGTCAATCACTCAAACCCATTTCATAACTCCTCGTTTTAACAAATCGTTCTCTAAAATCTTCAATAACGGCTCTTAAATTCAAAGGCGATCACAATAAAGTTGCATTCTTGGGAAAAGCTAAAGGAAGTGAGTTGTTTGATCCAATGGTGGATTTCTTGAACAGGTCTAAACTCAAATATGCTCTGACACATTGCCCTGCCATTGTTTATGAATCGTTAGTCAGGCAATTCTAGGCCATAGTTGAAGAAAGATCTCTTGAGGGTCAACCTAAAGAGATTGTGGCCACTATTGATGGTGAGGAATGTGTGATAACAGAGTCCTCTTTAAAGACTCAGCTTCAATTGGATGATGAAGGTGGAGTGTTTGATACTAACAGGGAGCAGATTTTTGAGGGTTTGGCTAATCTTGGCTACCAACCTGATGGCAATTTTATCTAGTATAAGAACAAATTTTGTCCTAAATGGAGGTTTCTAGTACACACTCTCCTTCAGTGCATTAGCCCCAAGTCAGGAGGGTGGGATCAATTCTCAAGCTCTCTTGCCTGTGGTATTATCTGTCTTTCTCATGGTAGAGTTTATAACTTTTCTAGGTATATTTTTGAGGAAATGCTTAAGAATATTAAGGATACCAAATATAAATATCTTATGTATCCTAGGTTCTTACAAATGATATTAGGCATTGAGACCAATGACCATACACCTAGACCCATAGGGAAACTAACTGCCAAATTGTTTGCCACTATGAGAACCAATTTTGATGGGGAACATAAACCCTTATTGCCTGCTATGTTGCCAATTGGCAATGAGGATACTGGTGCAGCTGATGCTACTGGTGGTAATATTCCACCTACCCGTGATGCTTCTGGTGCCAATGCACCAGTTACTGCTGATGTTGGAACTTTAGATGTTGCTGATGCAAGTGCATCAGTTGCTGCTGATGACCAGCCACCGCCCTCTCCTAGACCTACATCACCTAGACCTCCCACACCACCATCACCTAGGATTATTGCTCCTCATGAGCAACCTCGTGTTTTTGTTGAATCAGTTAAATATCCTGATGCACATGTCAATACACCTGTTGAACTAGAGGCTACTTCTTTTGACAAAACCCCTGACTTACCCAAGTATAGACGGCTACCTACACCTAGTCCTCCTAGACATTCTTTTGATGATGATGCCAACATAGGTGTAGGTTTTTATGCTTCTCCAACCAGGACCAATGAAGCTCCTCCTACCACAGGTGAACCTGTTGGTGGAGCTGAGGATCTTGTTACTCTCACCTCCATCTCTGCTTTGGTTAACAAGTGTTTGCTTAAGATTGAGGAATTGGATGCAGATCTCAAAGATACAAAACAGACTCTTGGAATTGTTGTTCTAACATTGATCAAAAGAGTCAAGAAATTGGAGGATCAATTAAAGACCAAGAAGAGAAAGGGTGTGGTCTCTTACTCTGAAGAAGATAAGGATGTACACAAGGAACATATTGACTTGGATGGTCTTCACATGTTGGCTAGTGCTTCATTGGTTAGTGCAAGCACTGAGGCTGTTGATTTTGACATGGATGCACATGTTCAACCTGCTACCAAGGATGATGTTGCTGCTGATAGCATCCATGTTTGTGTTGATCATCCTACTACTGAGGTTCCTCCTAATTTTACCACTAGTCATGGTAATCTTGCTGTTGGAATTCCTTCTGGTGGTATTTCTGCCATTCCCACCATTCATGATGACTCTATTCTTGTTCCTTCTGATGATGTTACTACTGATTAACCTAATGATGATGTTAATGTATCCTCTGACTCATACCTATGATCCTGCTAATATTCCAAACATTTCTTCTGATAAGGGTAAATCACCCATGGTAGAGGAGGATCTTGGTTCTGATCAAGCAAAGGTTGAACAAGAATGGCTTCTCAAACGTTTGGCAATTGAAAAGGAGGATGCAGAATTAGTACTGAAGATACAAGCAGAGTTGAATGCAGACTTTGCAAGGTTCAATCCATCAGTTACCTCAACCTTACCTCCTAAGAGACAAAGAGAGCTAGATGTGCATCTTTAAACTTCACTGATGATCATTGGGATAACATTCTCACTCAGGTTACTACAAATCCATCTCTTGCTCAAACAATTTTAGGAGATGCTTTTGATGGAGATGACTTTGTTGAACGGATGGTTGAATTGGCTAAACAAAGAAAGAAAGTTGATGCTGAGAGGAAGGCACAAGAGAAGAGGGATAAGTCTATGACTCAGGCACAACAAAGGAACAACAAGAGAACTTTTGTCAAGAATATGAGTTCTGCTGTTTATGGTACTGGGTGGTCTATGGCTTATGTCAAGAACTTACCAGATGATGAACTCACTAAGCAGTATGAGAGGATCAAGTCAAACCTTGAGAAAGCTGGGATTAAGGTCTTTAAGGAGACTTTAAAGAGGCCTCAACCTGCTTTGGAAGAACCTGCTTCTAAAAGATTGAAGTCTATTGATCCTGCTGATTCCTACAATGATGCTGCTGATGTTGTTGCTCTAAAACCTGTTGTGTAATCTACTAAGGAACAACAATCTCCTTCTACTGAACCAAAGGATGGATCTGTTTCTGCTGATGATCCTTCTTATCCTCCAAAGGGTACCTCTGTTTCTCATGAGGATCCACCTAAGGAGTCATCAGTTCCTGTTGAGGAGCCTCCAAAATCTCAAGACACAATACCTCAGGATTCTACACCTATGGACACACCAAAGGAACCATTTGTTCTTGCTGAGGATACATCACCCATTCCCACTGATGCAACACAGACCATTCCTGCTGCTGCTCTTCAAGCCATTCCCATTATTGATGTTCCATCCTCTCCACCAACTCCTGGTTACTTCTGATGCAACACAAGAAATTCCCATTCCTGATGTGGCTACTTCTACTGTATCTTCTCCTTCTTCTACTCTTGGAAAAAGGAAGAAGAGCATAGCCAAGAAGAG
This sequence comes from Artemisia argyi, assembly GCA_030686995.1. Classification (NCBI taxonomy): domain Eukaryota; kingdom Viridiplantae; phylum Streptophyta; class Magnoliopsida; order Asterales; family Asteraceae; genus Artemisia; species Artemisia argyi. The sequence goes on from CM060709.1 coordinate 106,141,789, forward strand.
AGTTTCTAGACATCTTGATCTACAGGCTGAGGATAGCACATTCATCAAGGTTGCTGAGGATAAGGATTCTGCTAATGAGGAACCTATTTTCTGGTATTCTCTGGATAGATGGGAATTGACTTCCACTGGTCTGGGGCAAGTAAATACTATTCATAGAAGGGATGGGTCTTACAAGCACTTTAGATTTCTTAATGGGATTTTACATCTAGTGGATAGACAGAATCTCATCAAGTTATATGGGTTGGTGACTAATTACTTTAAAACTCATAAACCTGAGGGTGGTGGTCTGTTATTGCTGGGTGATCTACATGTGCTCTTTGATTTTGTTTAACAAGATGGGAAGGGTTTTAGTGTTTGGGAAGGAAAAATTACTGGCAGATTTGTCATTGGCAGTTCTTTCCTCTCTCTAATGTCCATGTGGTGGAGACTCATTCTAGCACCTATGTGTATATGTTTTCAGATGTTCAATATCCCCTCTTTGTGAGAGTTATGGAGCAAATGCTTAAACATCAGTTGGAGATTCCTACTGATCTTGTGGGAAAAGATATGACCAATGCAGAGCAGTTGATTAGGCTGATAAAGAAGAGACTTATTGATGCCAAAGATACCTCTCATTGATCATGGTATTCTGTAATATTTTTGTTGTATATTTTTTTTCCTTTTATTAAAAAAAAATCCTTGTCTACTAACTTGTATATTTGAGTATAATGTCCATAGGATTTGAGTGTTGGTTAATTACCACACCACAAATGGTAATCAACTCACCATGTCTAACAGACAAGAAAGAGTTGACTCACCAAGAGGGTACGGCTCTGGTGTGATCATCAAATCCGTTGACAGCTGTAATAGTTTGCTAAAAACTATATGGTACTCTACTTACCCATGTTTAATTATTGAGAGTTGAAATGGTTTTCAGTTCACCATGGATGTTACCCTTTTGGGATCCAAAGAATTGGCTACCCCACAAGTATATGGCTTCTGGTAAAGGCAGTGGAAAACCATATTTGGTAATCAATTCACCAAGGTGATTTATTCAACCAAAGAATTGGCTAGTCCTTAGCAAACGGCTACACGTAAAGACATATTAAATCCGTTTATGATTGTGATGGTTTGCCAAAAATCATTAGGGTAAATCAACACAGCAATGATTCATGTTCTAAGTGTTGAACTAGTTACTAGTTCACCAAGGTGATGCCATGATTCCACCAAAGGACTAGCTAGCCCAAGAGTGAATAGCTACTTGGTAAAGGCTTATCAAACCTATTCATGTTGCTGCTGGTTCATGTTGCTGTTGGATCCTTGGTCTTATAGATGATTACTTGTTGCTGCTGATTCATTCAAGTTGTTGCTGATTACCTTATATTGCTGCAGAAGTTCAAGTCTCAATCCTCATGCTCTGGGAGTTAAAGATCTATCTAGAAATTTGAAGTTAATTCAGTCAAATTCAAGTTTAGGGGAGGATTGTTAAGAATTATTTAAGATATAATAGTTTCTGTTGATAGTTCCTGCTGATAGTTCCTACTGGCATGTATGTAGTTCCTGCTGGTATGGTTCCTGCTGGTAGTGTTATTCCTGTGGATAACATAAATCTGTATTATTAGAGTTTGTTAGAGGAAGGGCTATGTGTGAGTTATATTAGGAAAAGATCATGCATATTTTCTTCACACGTTTTCTTGTAATGGGCTTATTAGGGTTTCTTATAGTATAAAAAAAACTCACGGCCATGAATTATGTACAACTTCAGAAACAATCTTTAGTGATTAATATAGATCCATAGAGGATCAAAGTGTTTATTAGTAATTCGTCTTCTTTAACTCTTGTGTTTACTTTCCGCATAAACATAAGTTTATTAAGAGATTCTCCTATAGTTTACTTGTGATTACATAAGTATTCTATCCATTACCAAAGGCTCAAAGATCTATATAGGAGCTGATCTAACAGTCCTCAAATGATCTTAATTTTTACTATATATATTATGGAGTGATACTGTCTTTAATGTTCTCGAGCTAAGAGACAACCAAAATTATTGTTTATTCGAATATTTAAAAAAAAAAAAAAAAAAAAAAAAAAAAAAAAAAAAAACATGAACTTCTTAATATTTACGACTTTTTTAGATAACAAACTTTATTTGCCAAATATCTAACAGATACCTATCGGTTTCTTGAATAAAAAAATACTGGCAAAAAGGCATCTCGATAACGAACAAAACAAGCTCAATATTGATATACTTTTGACTTACGTACGGTTATATATATATATATATATATATATATATATATATATATATATATATATATATATATATATATATATATATATATATATATATGGGGCCATTCATGTGAGAAATCTAATTTTTGTGAGAACGCGAGAACTAATCCTAGCCACTCATTTTATCCTCCTTAAACTTTGATTTAATGGCTATTATTAGCTAACTATTTTTTTTTTTAAATTTCAAAAAAATTTCGAAAAAATTTCAAAAAATTTTCAAAAAATTTTTGAAAATTTTTTTGAAAAAATTTCGAAATTTTTTTTTCACATGTGACGAAATTTTTTTTTCACATGTGACGGAATTTTTTTTCACATGTGACGAAAAAAAATTTTACATGCGACGAAATTTTTTTGTCACATGTGACAGAATTTTTTTTTTTTCGCACGTGACAAAAAAAAATCGTGAAAAAGTTCAATTTTTTTTTTTCACATGTGACGAATTTTTTTTTTACACGTGACAAAAAATATTTCGTGAAAATTTCCAAATTTTTTTTCACATGTGACGAAATTTTTTTTCCACATGACAGAATTTTTTTTTCGAATGTGACGGAAAAAAAATTTACATGCGACGAAATTTTTTTTTCACATGTGACGATTTTTTTTTCACACGTGACAAAAAAAATTTCGTGAAAATTTCCAAATTTTTTTTTCACATGTGACGAAAAAAGATTTCGAAAAATAATTTTCAAAAAAAAAATTTTACGAAAAAAAATTTTTTCGAAAAAAAATTTTTTCGAAAAAAAGATTTTGGAAAAAAAAAATTCGAAAAATTTTTTTTCGAAAAAAAAATTTTAAAAAAAAAATTATAAAAAAAAAATTCGAAAGAAAAAATTTCGAAAGAAAAAATTTCGAAAAAAAAAATTTCGAAAATTTTTTTTTTTTCGAAATTTTTTTGAAAATTTTTCAAAATTTTTTAAGAAATTTTCAAAACGTTGATTAACTAATATTAGCCCTTAGATTAAAGTTAAAGGAGGATAAAATGAGTTGCTAGGATTGCTTCTCGCGTTCTCACAAAATTTATGCTTCTCATTTGAAGGCTTCACTATATATATATATATATATATATATATATATATATATATATATATATATATATATATATATATATATATATATATATAAAATTTGTAAATAAAAGAGCTTTCAAAATGCACCTTAACCTATCAAATAACTTTAAAATTATCCTAAATTTTTTTAAAACTATAACCGTCAAAATTAGCCCCGCCGTAACACACTGGTGCCGACTTAGCATTCATTCCAAAAAGGATGTCGTACGACAACTACAAATATAGCTTCAGACAACATTTGTTCTAAACAAATACAACACGTGTCGGCAAAAAAATACGACAATCTTACAACAAGAAGCCCCACCCAAACATTATTCGTAAATAATTATCGCAAAAATTCGTCGAAAATTCCTGATGCAACGCAGCGGGTACCTTCCCACTTGTTAAAATAAAAGTATGTCATAATAGCTAAAAAGTATTCCCAAGTTAAAATAATATATTGTCATCACACATAATAAGAATCATTCGTTTTTTGTGTTTGACATGTCAAATCCTATGCAAAACTCGTGTTCCAACAGATGTATATTTTTTTTAACTTAAACGGTACTTTTCTGTAAAGGAAAAACTGAAAAACTATTTTACTTGTTTGAATTATGGTTTTTGATTATACAAACTCTTTTGTGTTAAAAGGAAAACACGTAGTAACATTTATAAGTCGTGACCATTTGGGCAAGTTATTCAAGTCATCCACTTCTCGAGTAAATCATAACACATGTAGTTGGCTCGTATGTCATATCAATTCATTGGATGATTCAATGTAAATCTGACTCATTGACAACTTCATACAAAAATTTATACAATCACCCACACGAAACATGCCCTTTAAGATCTACTCAAGTGCTTAGAAATCACCCAAAAGAGGGACCCAAGCCCCAGCAGCCCTTCTATATAGTGATTTAACATAGATTCTAAATCTTGAAACCAAGCCAGTTCTAGAGCAACTCTATGATAATGAAACCATGTTGGATCGTAAGGGGAATGCATAGAAAACGAATGGTAAACTGGTAAGTTATGTTGTGATTTTAATTCACAAATGCTATTTAATCTTATCAACTTGAGACTAATAAGTCGTATCAAGAGATTCAAGACAATGTGTTGGAAAATACAAGACAATGAATCAGTCAAATTCAGAGGCTATGTAATATATCACAAATACATAAAGCAAATTTTACGCAAGGCAAAAAAATAATAATAAAAAAAAAAAAAAAAAAAAAAAAATTGCCAGAGTGAAGCAAGCAAATAGTTAAGCTGAAATCTTATGACGAGTTTACGAACCGTTGAGCAGCGGTTAAAGATAGCTCCTCAAAAACCTGAAAAAGAAACCGTTTCCAGTGAGAGTTTGTTATTTTTTTAAAGTTAAAGTAATGAGGTTGAGAATATGAGGTGGGTACATACAAGTTTTTTATAAACATGTTGGAAAGCCTTGACGAACTCTTCTGCATCAGCATTGCCAACCTGTAACATAAGCCATAAGGTGAAATGGTGAGATTAACCCTTTTGTTTTAAGAAGAGACCATTTCAACCCATTTCCTTTTGATAGGTCAATTTGGAGTGACCTTTATCTAAAACGTGCCAAATCAATATATTAGCTAAAGGTGGAACGAATGGTTAACCGGGATGAAAGATGCACAAAGTCTATTTTCAACAACCTAACATGTTTAATTCAAAATTTTAAATTATTACTCTAAAAGCAATAATTTTGTAATCAATTGCAACACATTAGTGATATAAATTCACATTACTCAAAAAGATAGGACAAAAAGATGTCTCGATCACCCAAACATAATCAGGTTTTACAAAACACTAAAAAGGTGTACATTTAGGGGGTGTTTAGCACTGAAAATTTAACAAAATAAGAAGTGACATGATAGTTTAATTGGATAAAACAACAACTTCATGACTAATCTTTCTGCTAACCTTAAGAACTAAGTTTTCTTAGATGCAGAACCATGAAACTTGAGCATAGAAATGATAGAATGTTCGCGAAAAATGGGTAAGACCCAATACAAAACTTCTATTAACAAGTAAACCTCCAAAGTATTTTCTCATCAAATAGAAACACAGTTTTGCCTTGAGTCATGGTGGTACATCAAGGGGACTTAGAATGCACTATAGACATCAAGCCTCAGAACTACTGGCGTGAGATAGATCGATAGATTTCATGCCTGGCTCGAATAATATAAACTTAAACATGCAAGTATTACACCTTTAACATTAACACTGTTCCCATATAACTTTGTTCATTGACAATACTAGAGCATGCTTCTTTTTTCTTTTTCTTATTCTTTTCTCTTTTGAATGGCTATACCATGCTAAAGAATGTAAATAAACCAAAGGCCCAGTCGAATCAGTTTCTGCATGAAATAAAAAAATAAAAAAGATTCCAAGAATGCTGAAAATTTCATATTTACCCTAATCATACTTTAAAATATTTAAAGACAACATCAGAGCATTCTTGGCATCTTTTTTATTTCTCCCCAACTATAACTTGAAAATTTCATATTTACCCAAATCATGCTTTAAAAGCATGGTACAAAATGCATTCAAAGGTTGTATTTTGGGTATATATGAAATTAATGCTGAAAATAGGGGGAGATATGAAATTCTCCCATTAATTTATGGATGAATCACATATGAAGAAGCTAAAAAACAGGAGTATCCAAATTAGGTACAGAAACATTCTTCAACTTGAAACCTTCTAGGATACTTGTTGCCAATGATTTTCTTGGATAATAACCCCCAAAGAAAAACTTGTAAAATTCTTGTCAGGATACTAAAACTTCAACCAGCATCCTAAGAAACACTATTTATATATAGAAAAAGTGTGCTTTAAGGATAAACTTGCTATAAGGACCATAGTTCTGAACTCTTGATGACCATTTACAGAAATATTAATTTACAATAAGTATATTATTGTCCTATACAAAGTTCCAAACAAAATCACTTATTCAATGTTGTAAAACTCACTAGACGGCACTCAAGCATTCGGCTACCTTGTAGCGAGTAATCGGCCTAGGCTCGGGGAGTACTCAGGTTAGAATTTTTTATATATATAAATTTTGAGATTATGTATGCCATAAACATGATACTTCAAAGCTCAAATATAAATATTAGATAGATGTGTCATTCTAGTCTTGTTCAATGATTTGAACTATCGACATACTCAACTATGTGCTCACTTGATCCAAAGATTCTTTAGAAGACAAAATTCAGGATGCTCCTTTTTCTATCTGACCACGAAACTGCCATAATTGAGCAACCATTCAATTTCCATTTGTCTTCGTATCTTTTCAACAAATTTTGCATTATTTGAACCTCTTCTCTTAGATAAGTATTTCCCAAACTCATATCGAGGTTGAGCGAGAGGACAAAATTGACCAACCGTAGCTAATAAAATTTTGAAGCTATTCTTTTTTAACACATAAACGGAATCGCACATTCATACAATATATTTTTTCACTTTAATTTTTTTATTTCTTTTTGAATAACATAGAAAACATCCCCATGTTTGCTCTTCTCCTTATTCAAAACATTATTAGAACTTGTACATCTATCCATCGGACCAAAAGAGTAAATTGGACATACATGTCTCCAAAAGAATCTTCCATTGCATTTGTAATGTCAATGGTTTCAATACTAACAATCTTTACCTCCACTCTCAAAGCTTCATCATCATTTTGCTACCCTTCTTTTTGTTTTTGGTACCACTAATAGCATTTGGACACTTAATTTGATCTTTTGTTGCTTTTTTACATGAAGCAATATTTTGCATTATGTTCGCAATGTGATATTTCTTTCCCTTAATTTCTCCACACAACTTTTCTACATAGATCACATTTCACTTTATCACTTTGTTATAAAAATAAATTACAAATTGGATAAAGTGAAATATGCTTTATACGGATTAGTGTGTGTCCGCACGAAATAATAGGGGAATATCACATTGCATGCATAGTGGGAAATGTTGTTTCACGCAAAAAAGTAACAAAGAGTGTCGAAATGCTATTAATGATACCAAATGCAAAAATAATAGTAGACATGATGATGTTGAAGCTTTAAGCGGAGGAATGGAAGACTTTTTGGACATGGAGCCACTCTGTTCTTTTGGTTCCGTAGATAAATTTACAGCTTCCAAAGATGTTTTGAATAAGGAAAGAACAAAGAAGGTGATGTTTCCAATGGTATTCTAAAAATAGAAAATTGAATTGCGTAGAAGAATATATTTGTAGGTCGGCTTATGATTAGTGTAGTCAAAGGCCCTCGCTTGGTTTGACTAGTCCCATGGCCAGGTCGTAGCAATCATCTTGCCTTATCATGCCAGTCCCCCCCCCCCCCCCCCTTTTTTTTTCGATGGTGCCTTTTGCTAGCTTAGATGTAGATGTTACATATGTCCCATCTATACTTTTTATTTTCGGACACAAAATTGACCCTCACGTGCAACGATTATTTGATGTAAGATTTGGTTTCTGATCCACTATGAATATACAGTATAGAAGCCCTCTTATCTCTCATCTATGACGTCGTATCAACACCATACATTGTTGTGTGAATACTCTAACAAGAAGACTTCTCAAATTTGGTTAACATACTTTATTGACTATGAAACTTTTCTAGTCGCCTCTCTACTTGCCCCTGGGCAAGGCACGTTGCCTTGAGTTCTCCTTCTCCTTCTATTGCCTCTCGAATGTAGATGTAGATGTCACATATGGTCCATCTATACTTTTTATTTTCGGACACAAAATCGCCCCTCGCGTGAAACGATTATTTGATGTAAGATTTGGTTTCCGATCCACTATGAATATACAGTATAGAAGCCCTCTTATCTCTCCTCTATGACACTGTATCAACGCCATACATCGTTGTGTGAATACTCTAACAAGAAGACTTCTCAAATTTGGTTAACATACTTTATTGACTATGAAACTTTTTTAATCACCTCTCTACTTGGCCTAGGCAAGGCACGTTGCCTTGAGTTCTCTTTCTCCTTCTATTGCCTCTCAAATGTGCGAATTCGTTTCATGTGTTTGGAAATGATAGCTTTAAAATGTTATTGGAGGCGATTGGTGAATTTCGACCTAGAGCTCAAGCTTCAACTAGATATGAGTTGGGAGACACTTTTCTAAACAAAAAGGTTGAAACAAAGAAATAGTGGTTGAAAGGATACGACGACGAATGGAAATTTAACGGATGCTCATGTATGACAAATGCATGGTCGGAATAAAAATAAAATAAAATAAAAAAGACCATCAATTTTTATGTGAACAAAGTTAGGTAGAATTTGTCTTCTAGAGAATCTTTAGAGCATTCGCATTCGTCACTCACCACCTGCGTTAAAGAGGTTAACGCACGTTAACCTTGCGTTAGCGTTGCGTCTTGCATTAAATAGAGCGTTAACGAGGGGTGTTAAAGGTTTAACGTGGAGTTAAGCCACGATTGCATATAAAAAAAATATAAAAAATTTCATTTTCAGCCCTCCAACGGCTATATATGTATCCCTTTACATTTAAAAAAAATTACAAAAACAGCCCTTGTACTTTCCAAACGGCTATATCTCATTTTAACTTAAAAAAAAAACAAAATCATTTACCCACTACTATAAATACTAACTAAACACATAGTTTTTTTTTTTTTTTTTTTTTTGTTTTTCTCTCTCACATACACATCTAATCTTTAGTCTTTATACTTCCTCTATAAGGGGAAAAAAAACATCTTCATTCACAATGGATCCAAATCAAAGTGACGAATTAGCTTGGAGCTAGTCAGACATTGATGACGAACAAGATATCGAGTTTATGATTGCCACGTACGAGTATCAGCAACGCTTAGAAGAAGCAACAGCTCGTCCTAAGGTGGCTCGTACACACATATTCTGTGAACGTGAGCTTGCCGAAGAACGTTTGCTTAACGACTATTTCATTGACGGCTGTAAGTATAACAACCGGAAGTTTCGTAGAAGGTTTCGTATGAGCCGGAAACTATTTCTAGATATTGTCAAAGGTATTGAATCTTACGAATCCGATCCTCTTCCAGATCATTTTAAATACTTTACTGTAGGACCCGACGCTACGGGTCGGATGAGTCTTAGTGTGCTTCCATACGCCAATTGGCATACGGCAGCTCACCCGATGCATTTGACGAGTATTTGCAACTGGGTGAGTACTTCACGACTATGTCTTGATAATTTTAACATGTGTGTTATGGATTTGTTTATGCCTGAGTTTCTAAGAAAACCAACATGGTCCAACATTCAAAATATTTACGAATAGCATGAGCGTGAACATGGTTTTCCTGGAATGCTTGGTAGCATTGATTCATGCATTGGGCGTGGAAAAATTGTCCGGTGGCTTGGCAGGGGCAATTTGGTAGGGGTGATAAAAGATACCCAACAATAATGCTTGAAGTTGTTGCTTCACAAGATTTGTGGATTTGGCATGCATTTTTTGGTATGGCAGGGCAAATAATGATATTAATGTCTTAGATAACTCTAATTTGTTCGACGACCTTCTTGCTAACGAATCCCCAAGGGCACCCTATATGGTAAATGGAAGAAGGTATGAACATGGGTATTACTTAGCTAACGAAATTTACCCACAATGGGCAACTTTCGTCAAATCTTTCTCGACGAGAAACATAGTTATTTCAAAAAGAAGCAAGAAAGTGCACGCAAGGATATCGAACGTGCTTTTGGTGTGCTCCAAGGACGTTTGGGGTATACTACAACAACCGGCCCGTGCACTTGAAATTGTCAAGATACAACGAATCATGTATACCTGCATAATTTTGCATAACATGATTTTGAAAGATCAAAAGTTTAGACTCCGTGAGTATGGCGAAATGTGGGTGGATACGACACCACATTTGAGGCAAGAAAGGTGGGTGGGCAGATCAATACCCAGCGTCGCAAGGCAAGGGAAATGCGCGACACATAAATGCATACTAACTTCAACGAGACCTTGTGGACCATGTTTGGCAGAAACGTCTTCAACGCCAGCAGCACATGAAGAAGAAGATGAATAAGTAGTTGTAATTCGTATGCTTTAAATTTACTATGTCTCGGTTCTTTTTAATCGTTGTTATTGTTATTTTAAGTTTTTTTTATATTTCGTATTGTAATGTTTAAGATTTAATGTTATGTGGTTTATTAAGATTTACGTAGCGTTTGGCATGTCGTAATCAAAGGTGGAATGGAAAGGATTATTACGATGGAATGAGAAAATGTTGTTTATTTATATTTATGTAATGTAATAATCCATTACAAGGAATGACTCATTACACCAAAAGCATTCCTTAGGGGCCCTCTACTTTTATTTCATTACATCCCGTAATGGAATCAAAATTACATAAAACTCCACCATTAACTAACCATATTAATGAAACTTCTCATCAATAATGGGCATTTTAGTCTTTTTATTATGATTCCATTACGTCTTATAAAACAAACCAAACATGATAAATAATGGTAATGACTCATTACACTACACTACTTATTCCATTACATCGGTCATTCCATTCATTTAACATTTCATTTCGTCCTACCAAAGGAACCCTTAATGTTATGTGGTTTATTAAATGAAATATTAGTTTTAGTTTAGGGGCTGAATTTGAAAATAGTTGAGTTAAAGCTGAGTTATGGTTGTGGGTGTTTTTTTTGTGAGTTAAGGTGAAAGTGTTAAAGATGATGTAGCGCTGACGTAGCACCGTGTTAAAACTCAACCCAGGTTATGAATGGGAGTGCCCTTAGATCAAGCTGACACAAGTGAGCACATATTAAAGTATATAGATTGTTGCATAGAAAAAGTTAGTCCTGAAAAGGTTGTTCAGTTGTAAGCGTCAATGCATATATTAATATGAGAGCATCAAATTTGTTTCAAGCGAAGAAACAATCTTTTGGGCATAATGTTCCATACACACTGTTATTCTTATGCTTAAAATGTAATAAGTTTATCGTGCTTGTTTCTTATTTTATTATTTATTCTTAGCCGTGTTTATTTTATTGTTGCATTTACATTTTATTCCTATTGGGTACGGTACCAAAAAAAAAAAAAAAAAAAAAAAAAAAAAAAAAAAAAATCTTGATCAAGAAAAAAAACTAATGGGGTTTATTTATGGCCACCACAAAACATTGGCTATGATGAGGCATTTACAAAGAAAAGGGTCATTGCGAGATTGGGAGTTACAAGATTTGCTTCGTTCTCACTTTATTAAGTTTGGCCGAAAAGAAGTCTTAACTAGCATATATTTGCTAGTAATATATGAGAGAAATGTAAGATCTTCAAAACAATTAGAGAAATCCGATTAACGGTGCAAAGTCTCTCATTTTCGGCCGGTGTGACATTATGTCTAAAAGTTTTTGCACCGTTAGTCAAAGTTCTCCAATGGGCGATGCGGATTGGAAGCCTTCCATTGATTTTATATAGATTGAACTTATAAAGGCGAAACAAGAAATCCTTGATGCTTTGAGCAACAAGAAAAAAGACACAAGGGAAATGGACAAAAAAAGTCGAGGATGAACAAAAGCAAAATAAAAAGGCGAAACAAGAAATCATCGGTTTTATAGAGGTAACTTAACAGAAAAATCTTGTTTTTGGTCGATTTGATGGAGGAAAAAAAAAGTCATAAAGTACTTCTAACGCACGATGCAAGTAAGGCTCAAAATTGCATTGTTAAGGATGATATAGATGAAGTTGAGTTAGGACTATCGTAGGAGATGGTTAGTGAAGTCATGGGTGTCGATGAACTATTAAGACCTCCGACAAGTGCTAGATCAAGATAACTTTATGAGGAAGAATTCAAGTCAAAGAGTGAGGAGGAAGTACATGAGGAGGTTGAAAATAAGTTGAATGGTGTTTAATAAGTGAACAATACAAACACGACAAGGATGAAACACCAATCTAATATTCATGTTTGAACTTTGAAGTATATGAACCTTAAACTATTTGATCAAGTATTGAAAGTATTATGTTTGTGTCGGATATAATTGAGACTTAAATTTTAAAGAATCCAATCCGAGTACTCCCACCCTAGACCAATTACTCCCTACAAGGTAGCCGACTGCTCAAGCACAGCCTAGCGAGTTCTACAACATTGATACCAGGCTCGTAGATCGTTGCATCAGGTAACAAAATTTGACTCGTTTCCCACCAGCAGAAGCGCCATGCAGTATTGCTACACGTAATGGCGGTATTGAACAGCCACAGTGGCTTAACGACATAGTCAAAACAAGTGACTGCAAATCCTATTTTCGGTTTGACTAAGATATACATTTTAACTTAGCCATAATAGATGCATAAAACAAATGGTGCAGTTATAGCCAGTGTTGTAAAAATCGGCCATGGCGGCCGATATGGCGGCGCCATGGCGCTTGGCGGTGGTCCACCGCCACGATATTTCCCATATCGGTCTAACTTGGCGTTTCGGTCAAAATCGGTCAAAATCGGAGCTTGGCGGTCAAAATCGGTCAAAAATCGGCCTTGGCGGCGGTCGGTCAACGCCGGTCAGCGCCGGTCAACGCCAGATCTGGGTTTTTTTTTTCAGATTCACGCCGGTCAACGCCGTTTAACTTCAGATCTAGGGTTTTTTTTTCATATTTACTTCAGATCTAGCCTAGATCTAGGGTTTTTTTTTCATATTCCTTTATAATTTATGTTGTATTTCAAAAATATACATAAATTTCTTTATAATTTATGGTCTCCGATATATCACTGATATATCGCCGCCATATCGGTCTTGGCGCTTGGCGGTGGTCGACCGCCGAGGTACCGCCGAGCGATATTTACAACACTGGTTATAGCAATGCAAAACTAATTAATGCCAGAAAAAAAACATTGCATATAATGCATGACACCCTACATCATGTATTACATAAAACTGCCAAAGAAACAGAAACTGTACCTTCTTTGCAGCAGAAATTTTTAGTTTCCCCCAAAATGCATCTGTTGAAAAAGAAACAAAGATAACCAGTAATATATCTAGAAAACAATGCGTTAACAAAACTACTTCTGCCACTAGAATCTAGATCTGTATAATTCAATCTGCCAAAGACAATTCTCTATGGGTTCTCTAAATAAGGTTGCAATTAACTGTATACGAAGATTAGATAATCAAACTTTACAAAATTAGTGACGGGTAGCTAAGTAGAAACATCTCCCTAAGGGTGTTCAAATCATATAGAAAATCAAGTTTTGACAAAAGAGATAGTAAAAAGAGTTCAATCCATAGGATGAATCTCTACAATGACATTTAATTTCCGATGTTATATAAAAACCCGACAAGGCTATGTCTAATATCAAAATTAAATATTGTAGATAGTAAAATAGAAATCCAATTACCTCGTCCATCTATGCCTCCAATAACGTTTTCCTTTGAACCCCCTTCAATTTGTGAATTTATCCGCTCTCTTACCTATTGGTTTGCAAAATTGTCAAACAAAGAGATCAATAAAACTAATTAAGGTTATAGAAGAGATGAATGATAAAAGAAGAATACCGTGCGTGATGCTTGGGTTGTTAATTGTCTTTGCACTTCAGACTCAGCCTACAAAAAAGAATAGCACCACATCAGATAGAAGCATGCATCGCAGACTTTATGTTGAATAATGTACTCGATGGGGAAAAATTTATCTCACAACTGACACTTCATTGAGTTCTTAACAAGATCCTAGAGCTCTGATTGTCAATGGCATCATCGAAATACAATTAAATTAGGTGCTCATTCCAGAATAATAGATAAACGCTACCATATGGTATGCATCAACTAGAAACATTGCGGGCACAACCTTAATTAAGACGAATTTTACATAAGGAGGGAGCACTTTTAGTCATATGATAAAAGCATGGTGGATGAAGGCATGAAGCTACTAATTATGTCGCTATGTTGGGACCACAAATATCACGACATAAATACATATAAAGTCTAATTCAGGTGCCAATATCCACATAATGATGCATAGGATATATATGGAAGCTACAAAAAAATGCAATTCATGGGGGTGAGTTCAAGTGCAGCGTGACTAGATGGTTCATGATTTGATATAACATCTAGATGCTCGTCTCTACAAATTAAGGTATGTTTAGAGAAGGAATGTTCAATATTGAACGCTACAAAAACTAATCCAAAGTGAAAAAGTAAACTAGGGAGGTTGCACATTTACTCAGTGATTCACGACTAATTTCATGTATCCTGTTTAGTCAAAGTTTATCACCAAAAAAAAAAAAAAAAAAAAACTCCCAGTGATTAAAAACCTGAATATCATCGTGTGTTGGTCTATGCCTATTGTAAAATCACCACAACATAACAATAAGGGCAATAACAATGTGAAAATATTTTAGTAAGAACTAATTTGCATTTAGCACAGCAATTAATAAAAATTCCAATTAACTCAAGATAATTAATTATACACAGGGTTTCATCCAATTATAATTTATAAATTAATTAATAATTGAAAGGTTGTTAGATGTGGAATAACAAACAATTAGGGTAGAGAGATATTAAAAATTACATTATAATCGCGAGTGCGAACAACGGGAAAGAGATGAACAACACGTTGGAATTCAAGCTCATCCATTCTCAGTTGGTTATTGGATGTTTGTTTGGTTGTTTATTCTTCAATGAGTAAATTACATAGATGGTCCTTTAAACGGACGAAAACGGATAAAAACGGACGAAAACGTATAAAAAGGACGAAAACATGTAAAAACGGATAAAAACATATGGAAACTTTAAATTATAAACAACCGTTATTATTAAGGATAAACGATGCAATGATATTTAACTAAAAGGGCTAACGTGTAAATTATAACGAAACTATTTAACACCAGGTAAACTAATGGACCGGTGGTGTTATTTGTTTACCAACTTAGATACTACCAGTGCAACTTCAAACATCGAAGGACGAAAGTTGTTATTTTTTACAAACCACAAGGACCATCCATGTAATTTACTCTTCTTCAATCGAGTGTTTCGGATTGCTAACGTGTTTTTTTCTTTTTTCTTTTTTTTTTAACTAGTAGTTTGAAAAAAAATTTAAAAAAAAACTGTATATCAAAATAATAAATGTAGGACCTTAGATTTATCTTTATCACCTAATATTATGATGTTAGAGAGAGATAGAAGAGCTAGAGAGAAAAAGTAGAGAGAGAGGTGGAGAGCACTATGTGTGAAATAAACCTTGAATAGCATGAACTCCCACCCTTCCTAACAAGCTTAGGAGGGTATTTATAGTCTTTACATTAGGCCACCATGAGCTTTCTCTTGGGCCTTCTTTTGGGCCAAGCCATTAAGGCTTTTACATAACCTTAATAAACTAGCATTTCACTAACTATTACATGAATATATTTAATTAACTATTTGGCTCAATAATGATCGTCATTTTTAATCCTAACAATCTCCCCCTAAGGGACGATCATTGAGATCTCTCTTTGAATACATAAATGATCAACACTTCTAATGCTAACAACATTTAAATTACAATTATATCGCCTGATAGTTCATCTTAACGAAACATATCATCCAATTAATGTGATGAGCACCTAATTAAGTTAAGAGTAAAATACATCGTTGGTCCCTAAACTTGGCAAAAAAAACATCATGATGGGACAAAAGTTGGGTTTTACGTCGCCGGGAGTCTAAACCTCATGGTTTTTGTGTCAATGAGGTATCTTAACTTGTTTTCCCTCGGTCAATGTCCCGTTATCTGTTGTCAAAACCCGTTTATTCCTATGGAATGATTATTTTGCCCATATATAAAGTCATCCATCACCCTTTACTTCATTTCTTCCAAACAAAAAAACCCGTCTAAAAAAAACTCCAATTTTCGAAAAATTCAATTTGAAACCCCAAATTTAAAATCCACTAAAAATAGAAACAATTAAACCCACAAACCGTATCAACAAGCAACATTCAAAAAGTATAAGTTTTTGTTGGGTAAACTTGTGACAAGATGTGTGAATTTTTTGACAGAAGTTGCGAAGGTTGTCTTTGTGCTTATTAAGCTTTTAATTCAGGTAATCATTTTCTTTCCCACACATATGTATTTTGCAGTGCGATCTTTTATTATTACTTGAGTCTTGTGTTATAGTATCCCTTTCATTAAGTCCTTGGTATTTCCGAATTTTAACATGATAACAGTGAGTACTTATTATTTGCGGAATATGTTAAAGACTAGTTGAATTATGTAGGGTTTTTTTTCCTTTTTTTTCTTTTTTCTTAACGCCAGTTGAATCATTTTCCACTCTCCGAGTACCACACTCGAGAGTTCACAATCACTATGTCAACACACTCTCTTTTAGCGGAATAAGAAGATGAGACTTTGGGGACCAAAATTATAAATAAGCTAAACTTAATTAGATAAACATGTTTATCCAGGAGATTTCAAGAAAGTTATAGTGTTTGTGTTTGCTGATGTTGGTTCCAGGAAAAGAGAGAGAGATGGAGAAAAGCTACTTTGGTTCTTATGTGTTTTAATCAAGATTAAAGTGTAAAATCAAACTCTAAGAAGCTATAATATACTAAATCATCACAAGAATTTCAAGAAGGGTCAAGAGGAAGACTTGCGATAATTTCAAGTAGGAATTATAGTTGGTGTAATGGCCATACGATATACAATGTTTACAATAAGATCCTTAATTGGGATTCCTAACCGGTTTTTTGGTTAATAGGTGGTTGATTGCGATACTGAGAAAGTTATGGATTAAAAGGTGGTTAATTGCGATACTAAGAAGGTTGTGGATTAAAAGGTGGTTGATTGCGATACTGAGAAAGTTCGGATCATTTTTTTGTTTTGTTAGTGACGACGGTGATAGTTAGGGTTTAGATTTAGGGTTTTGGTGAAAATGTATTAGAGTAAACTAAAGACCAGTAGTAACAAATAATGGATGGGTTGATGTTTTAGTAATGGGCTGAATTCAAGCTCATAACATAACCCAAACATTAAAAAAAAAAAAAATACATACGCTTTTTAGCATAACAAGTAGCTACCGGATAAAGTTTGAACACGTAGCAAAACTTAAAAACTATCAATAACGACGACAATAATACACAATTCCGTCAAAACAAGTTTGAAGGATGTAGGATATTAATATTCGTACCTACCTTGATATATTTAAAAACAAAAGTAAGAAAATATCTAACACGTTTAATTAAACTGAATCTTGTATGTCACATTACTATATTATATCCCAACAAGTTAAGTATATACATGCCACGTTGGGCTTGTACTTATATTAAAACCCAACAAGTGAAGTATATATGTGCGAAATTGTATTTTCAAGTGATACTTGATGTAAAAAGTAACCGCATAAGATTTTTTTATACATTACGAATAACAGTTAAAATGAGAATCCACTATTGCGGTTTTTAAAAGATAAGAATCTACAACCGCGCGACTTTGCGGCTTTTAAAGTTTTTTTTTTCAAATTATATCTTTTGGTATATATTTAATATAGAATATATATATATATATATATATATATAACAAGATTACATGATAGGTTGAAACATATATATAAAATGTTATGTATTAATATGTAATTATAAATCTATATAATTGTAAAGTTAAATGTGATAAAGAACTTTAAAAATTTTCGATAATAAATTGATAGAAAAATAAATTTATGTGACTTAAAAACACAGACAATACTTAACAAATAAAATATGTTTGAAATAACTATTGTATAAACAAATATGTTAAATCATACAAAAAAAGATTCAATAGAGACATCGATAGAGAACGAGCATAGGATGGGAACCCGAGGAGAAAATAAGGAATAAGTATCCTCATTTGTTTCAAGGATAGATTCCGGGGACGGAATCCCGTAAGGGGGGAAGGATTGTTACACCCGAACCCAATGAGGTATTATTATATTATATAAGTTTTATATTCTAAATTACCACTGTTATAAGTAATACTATAATATGTTTGCATTTGATATTCATACGGATTTAGGGGCCTAAACCTAAATTTATAAAAATGCAAATTTGTGTAAGGATGAAAATGTGGTAATCAGACTGTCTTCTTATCTGAAACACATTATACATATGCAATCATACAAATTGGAAAGAAATAAATCAAACAAAATCACAAACTACAAACACATGATCATTAATCATGAAACTAAATAGGACTTGAAAAGAGAAAGATGAGTTCACTTCCTTAGCAAAGGTCATTAATACAACAACAAAGCAAAAACTACGAACGTCTCTAGTTCAGGACCGACCAATTCCAAGAGCGCGTACACCTGCAAAAATAGAACAAATTTCATTTATCCGCTTTCGAGTAAAGCAAAAAAAATTGGGAGTTGAGAAATTCAATAAACCAAGAGGTGTGCTTTATGAAAATGTCTTTGCATTTTTATTATATTTGCTAACAAAAGATAAAACGATTCCAAACAAGACTGGTTCGATATGATAAATAATATAAAATGATACCAAGCCAATTGGAACAATAATTTAAGTTACCAAGCATTTGATTGCATATAATCACCAAAAATATCCTGAGAGACGAGAAGAAAAGTTCTCAATTTAATAGAGTGACAAAGTGATTGAGTTGTTTGTATTCTAAGATGTATGTAACTTTGTAGTATTAAAAAATTGATGATTCTGCGTTCAGTATGTCATAATAGGCAAATCGTTAGAATGTCAAACATCAACCCTATGGATGTAACGAGCAGAGTCGAGCATGAACTGGCTAAATCTCGAGCTCTGATCCTTATTTATAAAGCTGGAGTTTGGTTTGCGAGGAATTATCATGGCTTGGGCTTGGCTCGGGCTCGGGCTCGACTTGTTTATAAAGTAGCAGGGCTTGCTCAAGCTCTCCTCACGCCTAAGGCGAACATGTAAAACGAGCATTTTTTCTTTTTTCTTTATCTTTTTCCTTTTTAATACTTATTATTTTATATTATTGGGATAGGTTGTTAATAAATGGTAAAAAAAATATAGATCGGTTTGGTTTGTAGGCGGAGGAAAAAGAGAAAATAATATTTTAATAAGAGATTGGGTTGCGGTAGATTGTTGATAAAAATAGTCTTATTAATAATTTTAATAAGCCAATAATTCTCCAAATAAGTCGAAAAATCGAGGTTAACGAAATATAAGCTGAAATGAAATAAATTAATAAGCACAAAGAAATGTAATTAAAAAATAAGATTAAGAAGTTACACTCTATCTCCGCTTTAACATCCGCAGCAGATTGGTCTGCTCGCTTCCCTAGTTCTAAAACCCTTGTCCCCAACTCATGAATTTTGTCGTCTTGTGATAGTATATGATCTTCCAAAGTTTTCAGTTCTATTCCTAAACTGTCAACAGTTTCATCATTAGATCTGTAACTTCCTATCATACTTTGGACGTTAGTGATTGCTCTCTCAATTTTATCAGCCTCTGAATTAAACTCATAACCCAACTCAGCAGCAGTGGCCAACACATACTTAAGCTGCTCATTTTGACTCTTTTCCTCCAACATGTTTACAATGTAGGTAAAGGTTATAAGGATGTTTTTGTTTTATAAGGATATTTTGGTTTTAAGAATAAGGTATGTAGGTTTAAATGTTTCAAGGATAAGGTGTAGCGGATCAGCCCAAGCCCGATGGGCTTTTAGATTTTTATTAAAAAAAACATATATTCTTTATTTTTGATCTTTTCAAGTTGGCTCAATAATCTAAAAAAATTAAATAATTCAATCTTTAAGGAATTAAAGGTCCGTTTGGTTTATATTTGGTTTTAGGATTATAATTTGAATTTGGTTTATGATTTGAATTTGGGATGGGTTTTGTAAAAAAGTAGAAAAGATAAATTATTTGTTTATAATTTATTAACAACATGGATATTATCGAAAGGTAATTTTATAATAAAAAAATAAAATATATAAAAAAAGATGAATTAATTGGGCCCACAAAATACAAAAAAAAATTGCAAAGAATAAGTAATCCTAGACATTTATATGTGATTGTGAAAACCCTCATATATGGGCATAGTTTCTAATTTCAATACCCATATATGGTTACCAAAAGACATATTTGTAGAAACTATAAGGGGGGTTAAATAGTTTCACCGTTTTGAATTACGTTTTAAAAGCTTTTAGTCCTTTTATGTTCTTTTTGTAAAACCTTTAGATTCAATAGTTATATGATATCTATGAACACAATAATAACGAGCAAAATAAGTAAAGTAAAGACAAGAGATATAGGAAGAACACAACCACACGAAGACGCCGGGATTTATAGTGGTCCGGCACGAAGCTCACTCTTCGACCTACTCCACTAGCCGAGTACTACACTCGAGAGTTCACAATCACTATGTCAACACACTCCCTTCTGGCAGAATAAGAAGATGAGACTTTGGGGACTGACGAGGCGAAAAGTGAACCACTTTTAAGGGGTCACTTAAGCCAAAATTCAAGATTATTCGATCAATTATTACCCTAAATCGTTCCTTTTGTCATTTTAGGTACTTTTGGAGAGAAATCTAGAAAAGGAAGCATTTTGGACGTTTTTGGAGCATAAAAATGAAGAAAACGGTAAAGTCTTAATTTTCCTTGCTGGGAACAGTACCTGACGGCGTCACAACTCTCTACATGATGGCGTCAAGAGCTACAAAAGAGGTGGAAGTGGAAAATACACGTGACGGTCCAGAGTGTTTTCAAGCATAGGACCTGACGGCGTCACCAAAGCCGTCAGGGTCCATTTGTACATGACGGCCCAGAGGAAATTTACACATGAAGGCGTCAAAATCAAATCCAGGCAATACGATTTCTATTATGGCGGCGAGTTGACGGCGTCACCACTTTACACATGACGCCTTCACCTTGTAAAATCTATATATAGTTTTCCAAATTTCATTCATTAGTGTGCAACTTTGAGGGAAAAACTCTAGGTCGAATTTTCCAGCTTTTTCAAGGATTTCAACCCTTTGAATCTTTCATTTTCAATTAGAGATAAGTACTCTTTCAATTCATTCAATATGTCTATGTATTGTTTGAATATATCTTACGCTTGTCTTCAATTTAACATGCTAGACTATATTTCTTTTGTGTTTGCTTAGATGTAGTGAAACCTAGATGTTGATTATGGGTTGATTGTTTGTTTATAGTTGTTACGGATGATTGTATTCGATGTTAGGCTTAAGAAAACTGGCAGACTTCCATTGGTAACTTGCTTGAACGTCTTAAGAAACATGATCGGAGGTGTACTACAATTTTTGGTTGTATTTAATGCGTAGGAGAATTCTAATGATCCCATGTTAGGAGCTTCTAACGGCTCGACATAGGAGTGAAGTAGGATCCTATAGAGTTAGAGAATATTGTACACGGCCCTACGACTAGTATTAAAGAATATGACCCGTCATCCATGCAATTGTAACAAGCTATCAACCTATAAAAGATATCTCGGGAGTAATGAAACCTAAGTAAACACAACTTTCCCCATCATTGTTTACACCACATTAGTATAGTTAGCTTAATTTTTCATTTCTGTTATTTTATTTTGATTGCATCTTAGTTAATTGGGTTAGTTGGCTAGCAACTAATTCCGCCGACTCTTCCAAAACCTGAGATTTTACTTGCTTTTATAAATATAAAAATACAAAAAGAATCATCCATCACCTCTAGACCTAGTTTATTAGGCTTTCTAATCCTAGCGACACTATTCCTGAGTTGAACGATCAATCCCTCGGTACTTGTCACTATACTATACTACAACGATCAGGTACACTGCCTGGTGGGGGTTGTAAGCTTCTCGAGATCCCTTGAGAGGTAAAACATGGTGTGATTCCCACGTATCAAGTTTTTGGCGCCGCAGCCCGGGGAATAGTTATTGTCTAGGTTAGAATTTCTTTTTATTAGGTCTACTTGCTAGATTCCTTTCTAGTAAGATTTTTATTTTATTTTTTATAGGTTTCTTTAGTCTATCTTTTTGTTTGTGCCTTTGTTAGTAAATTAAGTCCATTGACTATTTCGTTTGCCATTATGGAGAACGCGAATCCACCATACTACCAACCACAAAATTCACCCACTCCAAATGAAATCTTAATGTTTAAACAACATGAAGTTGAACCTATCTATGATGCATGGGCTCGTTTTAAATATTTACTCCGAAAAGTCCCTCATCATAATTTCGATCTGTGGTCCCAAATTGAAATATTTTACCATCGTGTCGACCACTATACCAAAATGGACATTGACCATACCGCAGATGGGGACCTTTGGGGATTAAGTGTTGACGAAGCATGGGAAGCCATAGAGAATTGTGCCATACTTGCCAAAAAAATGGACAACCCAACAAACTTTGTTACAGATCAATTGATCGCAAGTTTGAGGGAACAAGCAAGAAGTTAATTTGGGGATAATAAGCCTATAGATGAGATACCTAGGTGCACGGAGTGGTTTGATTTCACCATAATACAAGATGAACACATAGGTAATCTAGATACAATGGAGGACGAGGTGAATAACATAATCCCACTCAATGCTCCACAAGTCCTACCATCATTTGATGCGTACACACCTCCCTTGACTTACCCGGAAGAAGTAGAAGAGACTATAGGAGCCCCAATAGAGGTTGAACCTTTGAACCAAACACAACTAGAGGATATAGGTTTGAATACTTGTAATGATAACCTTACTCTTAGTTCTAGGGAAGTTCCTAGTTTTGATGAACCGGAGCCTCAACCAAAACCGTTACCTAATCTTCCATCCTTGGATGAAAATTTAGGAATTGAAATAGGTTCCGATCCACCCATCAAACCATATAGTCCGGGTAGTCTGAAGACAAAGGTAGTGGACTATAATCCTCGTAGAGAGGAAGCCAATATAGGAGTGGAAAATAACCTTACATGCTTACATCACCCATTTATGATTGATCACAAGAAACATTATGGGTTTAAACCAGGTTTATTAGGTCAAGATGGATTCCCAACTAGGAGTCTCTCAAAGTTGATAGAAGATGATCCCTTTTTAGGAGAAAACTTCAACTCACCCATTGACCAAAGTGAACTAGGTAAGGTTATGATGATTGGAGCACACCCCTTTGAGCATATAATTCATCCACCACTCTTTTCTCACGTGGCATACTTCCACCCTAAGGGTGGGTATCGCTACTTCCGCCCGCACTTAATCCAAAGTGTAGGAAAAACCTCTCCTATTTCCGTTAAATAAGGGTAGAGTCAGACTCGTGACTCGAAAAAAAAATAAGCGCTTATTGGGAGGCAACCCAAGCTTTATTTATTTGTTTGTTTGTTTGTTTGTTTGTTTCCGTATGCATGCTTTATTTTTATTGTTAGTAGATCATGTTTCAAACTAAAATTGTGAAAATGCTTTATTTTGTTAAACGTCTTAACTTCATATAAAGGTACTTTGCAAAAGCTAAGTGTAAGGGGAAACCCCAAATTTGTTTTTAAGAACGAAATTGATCTTGATTCACCACAATATTAAATGAACATGTGTATTAGTACTTGTTAGAGTCAAATGCTTGTATCGAGTCATAATGATGTTTTGCAGGATTTTCCAGGAAGTAGGACATAAGTTTTTCCATAAATTTTCGGAAAACTTAACGTAAAGATTTCTGCAGGTCACTTCTGACGGCGTCAGGAATTAATACTTGACGGTGTCACGTGTAAATTCTGGAAATTTTGCGAGTTTTGTTTTTCTAACGGAGTCTTAAAGTTTTTGTTAATTCTTTAGTTTTATAAACTCCAGGAAATCTGCAAACATTCATTCCACAAGCATTATATCTTAATTTGCTTTCTAGGACTTGTTAGTATATATAGATTGCCGCCGATTTTATGCGAGGTTGCCTTGTTTGTTTTCTCAGGTTTAACAGGTTATATATGACAAGAAGATGATTTATTTTTCTGGAAGGGAAGCTTTGAACGTTCATTTTCTTGGAGGAAGATCTAACCTTGTTAACACACTATCCACACCGAACGAATCAGGGGAGTATTTGTTTTCATTCTTTTACCTATTTTACTTTTACATTCTTTAATTAAACATTGGGGACAATGTTCATCCTAAGTGTAAGGGGAGGGTAAATGATGATACCTTATAGGATACAATTACACTTGAGTTTGTTTGTTTGATGGTAGGTGTGTAATAAAACTAAGAGAAATACTTGTTAGTGTAATTTTAGCGCCAAATTTAAAATATTTTACAACATTTAAGAGTGAAACTTTAGCCTTAGCAAGCGTCTCATGGATAGGAGTTGTATGACTAGCACAAAACCGTACCATTCAAAAAAAATTTCCACCCAAATATGTGAGGTTTGCCTTTAGATTTGATAGGAAAAGCATTCATTATTAGTGCTTATGAGTGTACCGGTAGCATTTAGATTCTAGAACTTGCGTTAGTGATGCATCCCGAGACCGCTAGTGAGACTACATTCGTGTGGTAGGATTTACTACATGATAAGAGGCATTAGGATCACCCTTGTGTTAAACCCGTATCATAATTACTTGACCATTTAAGTCATATTACATGACTAGTAAAGTCAATTAATTTTCCCCACACCTTAGCGTTGTACTCATTTTTAGTACACGATGCCCCTAGTACAACCCTCCGAGCCTATCTTTTCGTTTCTAACGTTAAGCATCTTACTTAAAGGAATAATTTGTTACAACCTGTGGAAAACTAGAAGGGGGTTGAATAGTTTTACCGGTTTTTCGTTTAATTATCTTTTGAAACTTTCCGTTTAATCAAAGATATGAACACAAAGACAATATATAACATGCAAGTATAAGGAAAGAAACGATCAAACCACAACACGAGTATTTATCGTGGTTCGGCTACAAGGACTCTTTTTCCTTGCCCTGTCCACGCCCCGAGTATCCAACTCGAGAGTTTCTTGCACTAGTCAACAAGCTCCTTTCACCGGCGGAGAAAACCTTACACGTCGCTTACACGATTACCTACACTAAGCTAGATGTCGAGTTCTTTTACAAGTGTACAACCACTCCCGTTAGTTCTTTTACAAGGGTACAACAACTCCCGTCACACTATGTATTTTAAGGCCTAAAATACTAACCGATCACAACTGAAAACACACAATAAAATGAAGTGTAAACTACACAAAGTGTACACGATGCTAAGCTAACAAGTCTTGCAACGTTGTGTTGAATACTTGTAACTTTATATGAACTTGTAAACTTCTTTGCTACAAAAGAAACTTCACATCAAAATGAAATGTTAAAGGAGTTAGATGAATGATATGAATGTATGTGTGTAAAATGTAATGAGAAGTGATAAAGCCAAAATTCTAACAAATTGTTTGGTATTTATAGCAAGACCTTCAGTAGGTCTGGCGGATACGGCGGAACCCTCAGATCGGTTCCGCCCGTGTACCTCCAAGGTTCCGCCAGGCTGACAGAAGGTTTTGCAAAAAATCTTTCCAAACCAACCAAAGTCACATCATCTAGTCAAACACTTACTTGTGTAAGAAAACTTATGGTGAGTCAAACACACAAACTTACCATAAATGTATGATGTGATGCTAACATTTACAATATTGAGAAATATGTAAATGTAATGTTTTTCTATTTTAAGAAATATAAAAAGTGTTGTGTTTTATATGAAATGTAAATGTAGCAAATGTCTAATTATGCAAGTCTTTAAACTAAAATTATGTTTTACTAGAAACTAAAGTTTATACTTTGTCGTTAACAAAACCTAGCAAAGATCATAAAATATAAATAACGTTTTTAGGCGATATTTGTATTAACACAACCCACCCAAATGTGCAACCAAATCGCCTTAGCCTTCCTTGTATGCACTCATCTTTAGTGCATTATTGTTACATGTTTAAACCCTTAGTTAATTATCTAGTTGATTACATGGTTGCTAAGTCGAGTCATATCTTGTACATATTGTTTTGGGACGATTGGGACTCATGGGTAAAGTACTTGTGTTATGGAGTAATGGGGAAGAACACCAAATTATTACCCCCATATGTGCGTTAATCTTAAAAGTACGCCAAGTGTTTTGATTATCTTAATTCGAGTCATTAGATTAGTTTATTGTAAAGTATGTAAAAATTCAAGTGTAAGGGGAATGCACATTCCCTATGATGTATTATTTTGGATGGTAGGGTAAGAGTGTATGCAAAAAAAAAAAAAAAAAAAAAAAAAAAAAAAAAAAAAAATCGAAAAATCAGGAAAAAAGGAAAAAATATATAGAAAAAACATATGGACTACCATCCCGTTTCATTCTATGTTTGTTTTATGTTTTTGTTATTTTTGATTCATTATCTTAAGTCGAGTCGAGTCTTGGCTTAGCAACGCCATATTGTACATGTAATTAACCAAGATTATTAACTCGCCACCAGTAAATATTGCATTGATCCAACAAAACCGTGTTTTCCATATCCCTACACCTAACGTTATAACCATTTGAAAGACCTCTTTGATAGTTTATCCTAGGTGCTTACGTCAAGTGGTGGAGGTTTGATCCTTTCCCAAGCCTATGGTAATCTATTTTTCTATGACAGGTAGTGAGAGATGTTTTCCATTTCCATATTGTGATGTATACTTTACCGAGAGATGTGAGTATCTAAACACTATTTGTGAGGTGCTAGTGTATGAACTCCGTGCTTGTCTTTGGTCTTTAGTGGAACGATTATTTGTTTTAATTACTTTTATATTAGTGTTAAATGACCCCTAACTTGTATTTTGATTAGAATAAAAGCGCATTTGCTTAAGGACAAGCAAATCTCAAGTGTAAGGGTATTTGATGAGGCAAAAGGTGAACCACTTTTAAGGGGTCATTTAAGCCCGAATTCGAGATTATTCAATCAATTATTGCCCTAAATCGTTCCTTTTGTCATTTTAGGTTCTTTTGGAGAGAAATCTGGAAAAGGAAGCATTTTGGACGTTTTTTGAGCATAAAAGTGAAGAAAACGGCAAAGTCTTAATTTTTCTTGCTGGGAACAGTACCTGACGGCGTCACAACTCTCTACATGATGGCGTCAAGAGCTACAAAAGTGGTGGAAGTGGAAAATACACGTGACGGTCCAGAGTGTTTTCAAGCATAGGACCTGACGGCGTCACCAAGGCCGTCAGGGTCCATTTGTACATGACGGCCCAGAGGAAATTTACACATGACGGCGTCAAAATCAGTTCTAGGCAATACGATTTCTATTATGGTGGCGAGTTGAAGGCGTCACCACTTTACACCTGACGCCGTCACCCTGTAAAATCTATATATAGTTTTCCAAATTTCATTCATTAGTGTGCAACTTTGAGGGAAAACCCTAGGTCAAATTTTCCAGCTTTTTCAAGGGTTTCAACCCTTTGAATCTTTCATGTTCAATTAGAGATAAGTACTCTTTCAATTCATTCAATATGTCTATGTGTTGTTTGAATATATCTTACGCTTGTCTTCAATTTAACATGCTAGGCTAGATTTCTTTTGTGTTTGCTTAGATGTAGTGAAACCTAGATGTTGATTATGGGTTGATTGTTTGTTTATAGTTGTTACGGATGATTGTATTCGATGTTAGGCTCAAGAAAACTGGCAGATTTTCATTGGTAACTTGCTTGAACGTCTTAAGAAACATGATTGGAGGAGTACTACGATTTTTGGTTGTATTTAATGCGTAGGAGAATTCTAATGATCCCATGTTAGGAGCTTCTAACGGCTCGACATATGAGTGAAGTAGGATCCTATAGAGTTAGGGAATATTGTACACGGCCCAACGACTAGTATTAAGGAATATGACCCATCATCCATGCAATCGTAACAAGCTATCAACCTGTAAAAGATATCTATTGAGTAATGAAACCTAAGTAAACACAACTTCCCCATCATTGTTTACACCACATTAGTATAATTAGCTTAAATTTTCATTTATGTTATTTTATTTTGATTGCATCTTAGTTAATTGGGTTAGTTGGCTAGCAACTAATTCCGCCCACTCTTCCAAAACCTGAGATTTTACTTGCTTTTATAAAATATAAAAATATAAAAAGAATCATCCCTCACCTCTAGACCTAGTTTATTAGGCTTTCTAATCCTAGCGACACTATTCCTGAGTTGAACGATCAATCCCTCGGTACTTGTCACTATACTATACTACAACGATCAGGTACACTGTCTGGTGGGGGTTGTAAGCTTCTCGAGATCCCTTAAAAGGTAAAACCTGGTGTGATTCCCACATATCAAGGACCAAAATTGTAAATAAGCTAAACTTAACTAAATAAACATGTTTATCAAGGAGATTTCGAGAAAGTTATAGTGTTTGTGTTTGGTGATGTTGGTTCTAGGAAAAGAGAAAGAGACGGAGAAAAGCTACTTTGGTTCTTATGTGTTTTAATCAAGATTGAAGTGTAAAATCAAGCTCTAAGAAGCTATAATTTATTAAATCATCACAAGAATTTCAAAAAGGGTCAAGAGGAAGACTTACAATAATTTCAAGTAGGAATTATAGTTGGTGTAATGGCCATACGCTATACAATGTTTACAATAAGGTCCTTAACTGGGATTCCTAACCGGTTTTTTGATTAATAGGTGGTTGATTGCGATACTGGGCAAGTTGTGGGTTAAAAGATGGTTAATTGCGATACTAAGATGGTTGTGAATTAAAAGGTGGTTGATTGCGATACTGAGAAGGTTCAGATTTTTTTTTTTTTTTTTTTTTTTGTTAGTGACGGCGGTGATAGTTAGGGTTTAGATTTAGGGTTTTGGTCAAACTGTATTAGAGTAAACTAAAGACCAGTAGTAACAAATAATGGATGGGCTGATGTTTTAATAGTGGGCTAAATTCAAGCTCAACATAACCCAAACATTAAAAAAAAAATACATAAGCTTTTTTGCATAACAAGTAACTACCGGATAAAGTTTGACACGTAACAAAACTTAAAAACTATCAATAATGATGATAATTATAAACAATCCCGTCAAAACAATTTTGAAGGATGTAGGATATTGATATTCATACATGCCTTGATATATTTAAAAATAAAAGTAAGAAAATATCTAAAACGTTTAATTAAACTGAATCTTGTATGTCACATTAGGCTTATACATACTATATTATATCCCAAAAAGTTAAGTATATATGTGCCACGTTGGGCTTGTACTTATTTTAAAACCCAATAAGTGAAGTATCTATGTGCGAAATTGTATTTTTCAAGTGATACTCGATGTAAAATGTACCCGCATAAGATTTTTTATACATTACAAATAACAGTTAAAATGAGAATCCACCATTGCAGTTTTTAAAAAATAAGAATCTACAACCGCGCGGTTTTGCGGCTTTTAAAGTTTTTTTTTTTTTTTTTTTTAAATTATATCTTTTGGTATATATTTATTATAGAATAAATATGTAATAAGATTACATGATAGGTTGAAACATATATATATATATATATATATATGTGTGTGTGTGTGTGTGTGTGTGTGTGTGTGTGTGTGTGTGTGTGTGTGTGTATATATATATATATATATATATATATATATATATATATATATAATTTTGCGTATTAGTATGAAATTATAAATCTATATAATCGTAAAGTTAAATGAGATACAAAAATATGTTAAATCAAACAAAAAAAGATTC
Organism: Artemisia argyi; assembly: GCA_030686995.1. Taxonomy (NCBI): domain Eukaryota; kingdom Viridiplantae; phylum Streptophyta; class Magnoliopsida; order Asterales; family Asteraceae; genus Artemisia; species Artemisia argyi. The sequence goes on from CM060709.1 coordinate 106,171,658, forward strand.
AATGGACACATCGAAAGGGAATGAGCATAAGATGTAACCTGGAGAGAAAATGAGGAATAAGTATCCTCATTTTTTCAAGGATAGATTCCGGGGACGGAATCCCGTAAGGGGGGAAGGATTGTTACACCCGAACCCAATGAGGTATTATTATTTTATATAATTTTTATATTCTAAAGTACTACTGTTATAAGTAATAGTATAATATGTTTGCATTTGATATTCATAAGGATTTGGGGGCCTAAACCTGAATTTATGAAAATGCAAATTTGTGTAAGGATGAAATTGGGATAATCAGACTGTCTTCTTATATGAAACACATTGGACATATGCAATCATGCAAATTGGAAAGAAATAAATCAAACAAAATCACAAACTACAAACACAGGATCATTAATCATGAAACTAAATAGCACTTGAAAAAAGAAAGACGAGTTCACTTCCTTAGCATAGGTTATTAATACAAAAAGAAAGCAATAAACTATGAATGTCTCTGGTTCAGGACGGCCCAATTCCAAGAGCGTTTACACCTGCAAAAATAGAACAAAGGTCATTGATTTGCTTTCGAGTAAAGCAAAAAAAATTTGGAGTTGAGAAATTCAATAAACCAAGAGGTGTGCTTTATGAAAATGTCTTTGCATTTTTATTGCATTTGCTAACAAAACATAATATGATTCCAAACAATACTGGTTCGGTATAATAAAGAATTTAAAATGATACCAAGCCAATTGGAACAATAATTTAAGTTACCAAGCATTTGATTGCATATAATACCAAAAACATCCTGAGAGACGAGAAGAAAAGTTCCCAATTTAATAGAATGACAATGTTTAGGGTTGTTTGTATTCTAAGACTATCTTTATTAACAATCTATCACAACCTAATCTCTTACTAAAATAGTATTTTCTCTTTCCTCCACCTACAGAACTAATACATACAACCAATCTTTATCTTTTTACCATTTATCAACAACCCAACCTAACCAATTCATACAACCAATGATAAGTATTAAAAAAAAAACAAATAGCCATTAAAACATTGACATGTGGCAGATTGTGGGTTGGAAAAGTCAAACAATCAACCCTATGGATGTAACAAGCCGAGTCGAGCATAAGCTGGCTAAAGCTCGAGCTCTGATCCTTATTTATAAAGCTCGAGCTTGGTTTGCGAGGTATTTTCAAGGCTTGAGCTTGGCTCGGGCTTGACTTTTTATAAAGTAGCAAGGGCTGCTCAAGCTCTCCTCACGCCTAAGGCGAACATTTAAAACGGGCATTTTTCTTTTTTCTTTCTCTTTTTCCTTTTTAATACTTATTATTTTATATTATTAGGATGGGTTGTTGATAAATGGTAAAAAAAAAATATAGATCGGTTTGGTTTGTAGGCAGAGGAAAAAGAGAAAATAACATTTTAATAAAAGATTGGGTTGCGATAGATTATTGATAAACATAGTCTTATAAATAATTTTTATAAGCCCATAATTCTCCAAATAAGCCGAAAAATCGAGGATAACGAAATATAAGCTGAAATGAAATAAATTAAAAAGCACAAAGAAATGTAATTAAAAAATAAGATTAAGAAGTTACACCCTATCTTCGCTTTAACATCCACAGCAGATTGGTCTGCTCGCTTCCCTAGTTCTTTAACCCTTGTCCGCAACTCGCGAATTATGTCATCTTGTGATAGTATATGATCTTCCAAAGTTTTCAGTTCCATTCCTAAATTGTCAATAGTTTCAGCATTAGATCTGTAACTTCCTATCATACTTTGGACGTTAGTAATTACTCTCTTAATTTAATCAGCCTCTGAATTAAACTCATAACCCAACTCAGCAATAGTGGCCAACACATTCATAAGCTGCTCATTTTGACTCTTTTCCTCCAACATGTTTATAAAGTAGGTAAATGTTATAAGGATGTTTTTGTTTTATAAGGATGTTTTGGTTTTAAGGATAAGGTATGTAGGTTTAAATGTTTCAAGGATAAGGTGTAACGAATCAGCCCAAGCCCGGTGGGCTTTTAGATTTTTATTAAAAAAAACATACATTCTTTATTTTTGGTCTTTTCAAGTTGGCTCAGTAATCTAAAAAAATAAATAAATAATTCAATCTTTAAGGAATTAAAGGCCTGTTTGGTTTATAGTTGGTTTTAGGATTATAATTTGAATTTGGGATGGGTTTTGTAAAAAAAATAGAAAAAGATAAATTATTTGTTTATAATTTATTAAGAACATGGATATTATCAAAAGGTAATTTTATAATAAAAAAAATAAAATAAATGAAGAAAGATGAATTAATTGGGCCTACAAAATACGAAAAAAACTGCAAAGAATAAGCAATCCTGGACATTTAGATGTGATTGTGGAAACCCTCATATATGGGCATAGATTCTAATTTCAATACCCATATATGGTTACCAAACGACATATTTGTAGAAACTAGAGGGGGAGGGGGGTTGAATAGTTTCACCGTTTAGAATTATGTTTTAAAAACTTTTAGTCCTTTTATGTTCTTTCTGTAAAACCGTTAGATTCAATAGTTATATGATATGTATGAACACAATAATAACGAGCAAAGTTAGTAAAGTAAAGACAAGAGATATATGAAGGACACAACCACACGAAGACGCCGAGATTTATAGTGGTTCGGCATGAAGCTCACTCTTCGCCCTACTTCACTCCCCGAGTACCACACTCGAGAGTTGACAATCACTACATCAACACACTCCCTTCTGGCAGAATAAGAAGATGATACTTTGGGGGACCAAAATTGTAAATAAGCTAAACTTAATTAGATGAACATGTTTATCCATGAGATTTCGAGAAAGTTATAGTGTTTGTGTTTGCTGATGTTGGTTCCAGGAAAAGAGAAAGAGATGGAGAAAAGCTACTTAAAAGGCTGTGGATTAAAAGTTGCTTGATTGCGATTCTCAAAAGGTTGTGTATTTAAGTGTGGTTGATTATGATACTGAGAAGGTTGTGGATTAAAAGGTGGTTAATTACGATAATAAGGAAGTTGTGGATTTAAAGGTGGTTGATTGTGATACTCAGATGGCTGGGCCATTTTTTGTTTGTTTGTTAGTGACGGCGGTTTTGCGGCGGTGATAGTTAGGGTTTGGATTTAAGGTTTTGGTGAAAATGTATGAGAGTAACTAAAGACTAGTAGTAACAAATAATTGATGGGTTAATTTTAGTAGTGGGCTGAATTCATGCCCATAACATAACCCAAACATTTAAAAAAATAATAAAAAAAAAAAAAAAAAAAAAAAAAAAAAAAAAACGCATACGCTTTTTAGCATAACAAGTAACTACCGGATAAAGTTTGACACTCAACCAAACCTTAAAGCTATCCATAACGACGACAATTATAGGATATTGATATTTGTACCTACCTTAATATATTTAAAAACAAAAGTAAGAAAATATCTAAAATGTTTAATTAAACTGAATCTTGTATGTCACGTTGGGCTTCTACTTACTATATTATAGCCAAAAAAGTTAAGTATATATGTGCCACGTTGGGCTTGTACTTATATTAAAACCCAACAAGTGACGTATATATTTGTGGAATTGTATGTTTCAAGTGATACTTGATGTAAAACGTACCCGCATAAGTTTTTTTATACATTGCGAATAACAGTTAAAATGAGAATCCGCTATTGCAGTTTTTAAAAAATGAGAATCTACAACTGTGCGGTTTTGCGGGTTTGCGGTTTTTAAAGTTTTTTTTTCAAATTATATTTTTTTAGTATATATTTATTATAGAATGAATATATCATAAGATTATATGATGGGTTGAAACATATATACAAAATGTTATGTATCAATATGAAATTATAAATATACATAGTAGTAAAAGTCAAATGAGATAAAGAATTTTGAAAAACTTTGATGATAAATTGATAAAAAGATAAAATTATATGACTTAAAATCTCAGACAATGCGTAAAATATTGCACTCTTAGTGATCGAAACCCTATTTACCAACTAGCTCACCATCGATCGGGTAACTGACCGTTAGTGTTTGTTATAGGTAAAGTTGCAAAATATAAATTTAAAACTTGATAACAATAAATTACCTAAAAGAAAAAAGACACATAAGAGATTATCATCAACATGAAGACGTTTTAGTCTTTGCTATATTAACACTCTTATTTTTAGCTTTGTAGACCACTCATTTATGAGGAAATCACTCATATCCAAATGAGTGTTATTATTTGGGTCTTATGGAACACCAAGATTGTCAATACCGAGGCTATCGATATCAAGGCCATCAATTTTCCCTTCATCATATGCAAAGTTAACTTCGACCCCTTTTCCTTTGTTCTTTTCGGATCGTTGGTAGAGTTCCACCAAATGTTTGGGTGTGCGGCATGCACGGGCCCAATGATTAGTACCGCCACAACGATAACATACACTTTCTATGGCATCTTTTGTTTTTTCACCTTTATCAATTTTAATCATCTTACCTTTATCTTGCCACTATTTGTGACCATTTGTATTTCCGAACTGAAAACCATGATAATTACCTCGGCCAAAACCCTGCCTTGGCCACGTCCGCGACCACGACCGCGTCCTCATCCCTCAGATCCACGACAGCAAGCTCTATTTACCATATTTGCTTCCGAAAGTGGAGCGGATCTAGCTGGACGTGACTCATTGGTTTTCATCAATAATTCATTGTTTTGTTCCGTGACAAGTAAACACGAGATCAAATCACAATACTTTTTAAAGAAGCTCACAAACATTTCCACCACATGTCCTATTGCAGAGTGCATGGACATTGTCCGACCTTTCCTGGTTTTGAACCAAGCTCGACGCATACAACAAGGCACTCTGCAATCTGCATCTTCTGGAAAAAGGAAGCAAGGAAAATTTTTATGTACTCGCCATATTCTTTAGACAATATTAACATCCTATACTCACTTTTAAATGAGTGACACGATATGTGCGTTATTTCATCCACTGGAAATTTGGTCGTGATGTGATAAAATCAAATCAAGTTATATATAGTATAGTATTACTCAAAGAAATCCGCAAGAAATACGGATAACCCGAGGTCGTAGTCCGTGTGAAGGGTGAATGGAATTTTGAATTCCCGGTTCGTGAAATGTGTCGTGAAAGTGGGAAAAAGTGATTTCAAAGAGATTATACTAATGAATATGAAAATGAAGCACAATTAACCAATTAAGCACGTAATTCAAGTAATCAAACTTAAAACGTAACGTAAAATCAACAACGAAAGCTTAAACGCAAAATAAACGTTAACGCACGAAATAAAACATGAAATTTTAAGCTATACTACTCCTACGGCCTTGAAAATAATCTTCCTAATTTAAAAATGATAAAAGAAAATTTTGAGAAAAAGAAAAACATTTTTTTTTTGACTTTTTATTTAATTTTTATGAATTAAAAACTAATTTAACTAATTGAAAATTAAAAGAAAATGCAATTTAAGTGAGAAAAATGCAAAATAAATTTTGAAAATTATAAAATAACTAAAAAGTAATTTTAAAACTGAAAATCTATTTTTTTTTTGCTTTTTGTGTAATTTTTAGGAATTAAAAACTATTTAAAACTAATTAAAAAGTAATAAAAATGCAAATAAAATTGAGATTAAATGGGAAAAATGCAAAATAAATTTCTAAAAATCTAAAATATATGAAAACTAATTTCTAAATTTTTTTTGGGTTTTTTTAGGCTTTTTCTGATTTTTTTTGGAATTTTTGGTAATTAAAAAGTATTAAAAATTGATTAAAAACTAAATTTAAATGAGAAAAATAGCAAATGAACTCAGAAAAAACAGAAATACCAACTACAACCTCTGAAACAACAGAAATACCAGCCAACCTCTCTGATCCAAACACCCTCTAATGTGTCTGTTTCAACTATTATAGAAGCAAATCAGTGTTTTATCAATCCAATCCACTAAATCAGTGTAAACTAAGATCAATATTGCATAAATGAATCAATCACAGAGATCTCAAACACAAAGTTACACAGATACACAGATCCAATAGATAAGCAGACAATGAAATAGTGTACTCAAATTAAACCAAACTACTATGAATAATGATGAAACAAAGCTACTAGTAAACTAATCAAGATGCAACTATTAATTAGAAACAGAAACAAGTAATAGACAGATCTATACTACTGATACTCTACTGATGCAAATTTAAGTAAAAATAAATGAACACTTACAAACCAAATCCCCTTCAGCTCAACAGAGGGGGTTCACTAAGCTTGCCTGTCTTTTGATAGGCCAATTGGACACCTTATTGGCTGCCTTAAACTCCACAATAAGCTGAGCTTATTTATATAAGCTGAGATTTGACTTTGTTTGACTTTTGGAAAATTTGAACAAAACAGATCTAAGTAATACTCACAGTAGGCTATTGAAGAGCTTATATGAGCTTACAAACAGGATAAGACTTATTGAAGCTTAAATTGAGAATTGAAACAACAATTTTTTTTATTTTTTCTGATTTTTTTATTTTTTTTATTTTTATTTTCAGTATAAGATGAAATAGAAACTTAAAACAGAAATTAATATAAACTTAACAAGTACTGAATTAAACAGAAAGGAATAATAAACTTAAACTAAAATAAGAATAAAGACAATAAGCTGAAAATGTAAAAAGCTGAATTATATTAAAATGAGAATTTGAGTACAAAGCTTAAATTGAAATTACAATAAAACAGTGAATTTAAACTTAAAACTATATTAAGACCTACTCATAAACTACACACTGACTTTGTGATTTGAGAAGGGTATATATAGGAGGCTGAGGGGCTTGGTCTTGGATCCTTCTAGCATGTACAACTCATCAACCTACGTTATTTGTGTTTCTTTTGAGAGATATCATCCCTTGGATTAACCTTAGCCTCCAATCTTCAATCCACAGCCCTTGGATCAATCATGCTCCAATCATTTGGTACTCACTCTCAAACGGATTGCCACTTTGGCATTCCCTGACATGTCAAAGTGTTTCTAGAAGCCATTAATTGTACGATAGTGCCCTTACTCTTTGTCAAATAGAATTTTACAATGGTGAATAGTGTTAGGGTTCTTGGCGTTCTGGGTAAAAAGGGGTAAAGGGGGGCGGGTAATTTAATTTGGGTGTTTAATATTAAAGGTTTGACCGGGTTTTTGTCTTGGGTTTGACCAGGGTAAAAGGGTGGACCGTGTGTAGTTTTAGGGGTTTTGGGCTTTTGTTTATGATAGGCTTGTGGGAATTGGACTACGGATTATTTATTTTTGTGGATCCGGTTGTAGTAGTAGTATTATACAAGGACCAAATTTGTAATTATGCAAATAATAGGGACCAATTCTGTAAATCTCCAAAAGTAATATCCAAGGGTATTTATTGACTTTCTCTGAATCATGGAGGATTATGTTTGACTTTTCTTCAAAATTTCATCAAAGGACTAGTTTTGTCAACTTGTGGAAGTACAAAGACTAAAGTTGTCAAATTCATCAAACTTTGACCAGGGACTAATCTTGCAACTTTCTGAATCTCTGAGAACTTCTATTGATATTATGAGCTTTCTTTGATCACTAAGCTTCCCCGGCTCCGGCGTTTGACCTTTTTCCATTCTCGTGCTCGTTTTTGTCGGTTTTGGCTTTGTTTTTGTCCATTTTTCACATATCCGTACCTGTACTTATACAAATACAAAAACACATTCTCTTGGCATATTTGGTTAGTATTTGGTGTATTTGGTCTGATTTAAGGCCTAAAAATGATGTGTGACTAAGCACACATTAGGTCGTTATGTTATTGTTATGTGATGTACTCGACAATATGTTTTTGTTATTTGACAATATGTTGTTGTTATTTAAATATTTGAGATTATGTGATGTTATGAGAGTGATATGATATTTGCTAATGATGTTCTTGTTATTTTAATTTTATCTGACATCTTGTTTTTTCTTTCTCTGTGTTATAATAGGATAGATTCGGATAGTGACGATGACAATAATGATTTAAATGAACATTGGATGGAGGATGAGAAAACATGGTTAGTATTTTTGCTGTTTAGTTGTTAAAGAGATAATAATAGGTCATAATGTATTAAATAAAAAGAAACTTGCTTGCCTTACTTCTTGCCGCATGAGTAATATTTTAATCCAAGAAATAAATGGTCATCCTAGGCATTGTATGATGATTTTAGGTTACACCTTGATGTATTTAAGGATTTGTGTTCAGACCTTAAAGAACATTACATTTTAAAGGCATCACGTAATGTATCGATTGAGGAGTCGCTTGGTATTTTTTGATGATATTAGCACATGGATGTGGAAATAGATTAGCTCAAGAAACTTTTAATCATTCTGTAGAAACTATTCATAGGCATTTTCACAAAGTTCTTAAAGCGGTGCTTAAACTTAGCAGAGACATTATCAGGCCAAATGCAAATTATAACGAAGAAGTACCACCACAAATTTTAAACAATTCCCGTTATTATCCAATGTTCAAGATATGTTTTATGTTTAACTTTATATTCGAACAATATACTTGATTTATGTGATTGATTAATGAGAAAATGTTTTATTTTCTACAGAATTGTATTGGAGCTATCGATGGGACACATGAATTTTGTCGTCTTGTGATAGTATATGATCTTCCAAAGTTTTCAGTTCTATTCCTAAACTGTCAACAGTTTCATCATTAGATCTGTAATTTCCTATCATACTTTGGACGTTAGTGATTGCTCTCTCAATTTTATCAGCCTCTGAATTAAACTCATAACCCAACTCAGCAGCAGTGGCCAATGCAATCTTAAAATAAGAAACGTTCTAATAAAATGGTCAATGCACTTTTTATACACCAAAACCATAAAGGCCTGCAGTTTACATCCAAAACTCAACTACTGTATAACAAAGGGCAGAAGCCATATAATCTTTAACATCTTCACTTTTGGTGTCTGGAATACAAAACTTCATTGTTTATCAACCCAACTATCATATGCATGTATTTATGCACTTATATATAATACAATAGGCCTGTATATTTCACAACTATTAGAGCCATCTAACACTTCAACTGTCATCAACCCAACTGTCATATCAACACACACAAATTAGAAATCTCATATGTCGTAGATTATTTATCATTTAACACTTCTTTATACACCACATTTGAGGTGTAGACCCCATCTTGACGGAACTATTTGGTAGGCCTCACCAATACCTTCGTAGTCTCACGTGATATCCCTCTCGACAATGCCACATAAAGCTGCCCATGTGAGAATACAAAGTCCGAAAGATATACACCCATGTTAGGATTTGTTTGACCCTGAGCTTTATTTATTGTCATAGCGAAGCTAAGCTGGACAGGAAATTGTTTTCTCTTCAGTTTGAACGGGAACATGTCTCCTTCAGATGGGCATAAAGGAATTCTTGGCAAAAAGACTCGCTTTCCAGCATGTTGACCTACGGCTATTTCAGCGTCAATGACATTTGGTTGGAAACCTTTGCATATCAATCTTGTGCCATTACATAATCCATTTTATGGGTCAATATTCCATAGTAGAATTATCGGGCATCCAATCTTTAGTCATAAATAATGCGGGGGTAATCCACTTACATTAAGGGAGTTCAAGAATTCCTGTGGATAAAAATTGTTGTTGTCATCTTTAGCTTCATAAGAACTATAATAAATTTTCTCCTCCCCATGAAATCTACCAATGAGTTGATCATTAATCTCATCAACATTCTCGTTTTTAGTTGACAAAATCACTCTAGAAGTAATATACTCAGAAGAATGTGTGTTGGTTTCCAAAGAACGAAATATTGCATTGATCAAATCATCTCTCGAGTTACCGTCATTAGTATATGGAATGGCCATGTCATTGGGTATCCGTATATAAATATTAGAAAACATTTTCTAAAATAGACAAATATCAGCAAAGACATATTGCATGTCGTATTTATAAATAAATGGACATCAAGACATACCGATCAAAATCAAGGATTGCGTTTTGAGACTATCGTGCTAATAACATGTTACGAAATAATGATAATCGACAAGAAGTATAAGCTAGAAGAGTTGAGAGATTGTAGAATGTATTTTCATTGATGATCACAAACTACAAATGAACCTCTATTTATAGGGTTCTTACAATCAAAGTATTTAGTACAACCATTATTGAGGGAATGCAAAAGATCAGAGGTTAAGGTATATGGATAGCCACACACATAATTATTCATAACACAATTCAAATTATGTGATATTATTTTGGTTTAGGACGTGGACCCGAAACATGATAATACCAATGTTAACCATACATCTAAAAGGCAGTTTCCCAAAAACCTGTTTGGGATACTAGTACCCATATCACATTTGTTGAGTTGTGTCTTGAGGAAATTAGAAATGGGAATAGACCTGGAAGGCAATTTAATAAGATTGGATGGACGAACTTGGAAAATAACCTAAAAGCTTGAACAAGAAAGGTATTTAAGAAACAACAACTCAAAAACGATTTGGATAAGATGAAAAATATTGGATGTTATATGAACGTTTAACGAGAATTGAATCCAGGCTTGGGTGGGATCCCATGAGAAAGACTGTTGATATAATGCCTGATTGGTGGGATGAAAAAATAGAGGTACTATTATAGTGATTTATAGTAACAATGCTTTTGTTAATTGATACTTTTGTTTGGCTGTTAGTATATGATTACTGTACTTTTAAAAGAAAAACTATTAACCATATTCTATTTGTTCGCTTTATAGGCCAATCCATAACTTGCAAAATTCAAGGACAAAAATTTAGAGATATATCACATGTATTATGAGCAATTACTTTGTGATTCTGTTGCCGTTGTGGATAGGACTCGACTACAACCTACTGAGTTCTAAAACAATGATAATCCTAATATCCAAGAACAGGTGGGAAGGGAATGGGGATAGAGACGACTTCAATTTAGGTGATGGTGTTGAAATATCATTTATAGAAAGTAGTTCAACAAATAAGAACAAGAAAGAGAACAATTCTAATACGTAAAAAAGGGGGAAATTACAGGAGTTTCATCTTCTTTTTAATCAAAACTGGATACCGTATTGCAAGCATTATCATCAAGAAGCTTACAAACATTTACACCACATGTCCCTTCTATTGTAGAGTGCATGGACATTATCCGACCTTTCCTGGTTTTGAACCAAGCTCGACGCATACAATAAGGCACTCTGCATCTTCTGGAAAAAGGAAGCAAGGAAATTATGTACTCGCCATCTTCTTTGGACAATATTAACTTCCTATACTCACTTTTAAATGAGTGACACGATATGTGTGTTATTTCATCCACTGGAAATTTGGTCGTTATGTTATTGTTATGTGATGTACTCGACAATATGTTTTTGTTATTTGACAATATGTTGTTGTTATTTAAGTATTTGAGATTATGTGATGTTATGAGAATGAATATGATATTTGCAAATGATGTTCTTGTTATTTTAATTTTATCTGATGATGAGTGCGCAAACACTCATCATTTTTATCATATTTAAACTGCCAAAACGCACAAAAACAATCGAAAAGTAATCAAAATACTTAAATTATCCCAGGGATTGTGTTTTATGTGTTTTAAATGCAAAACGAGCAAAAACAAACGAAAAATGATCAAAGTTTGCAATATTGGCAGTTTTAGTCCCCCAAGTTTCAAAAGTTTTCAGAAATAGTCCCTATGCATTCATTTTGAAATAAAAGTCAACCCAAGTCCTTGAAAAATCAAAATTTATCAAAAACGGACTTTGGGTGATAAATTTGGAAAAGTTACATTTTGGTCCCTGGAGTTTGGGAATTTGCAAATTCAGTCCCTGGGAATTTTGAAAATAAAAAAATTTGCAAAAATTGGATTGTGGAATACTTAACTTGGCAACAATGGTCCTTGATATAACTTTTGGAAAATGGCAAATTCAGCCCTTGTGTTTTGTCAAATTTCAAATATTGTCCTTATGTTACTACCTTATACAAACCGGACCCTTAAAGTTATCACAACCCAAAACCACTCCAAGCCCCTCAGCCCACCAAACCAGCCCTTATAACTCCCAAGCCCAAAGCTACTTCAGCCCACCACTTCCTTAATAAAAAAAATCCCACAACCGTTTTAAATAAAAAAAGGGTCAACATTTGTTTGACCGACCCTTCTCCCCCAACTTGGCTGCAACACCCACCAAACACACAACCCCCCCCCCTCCTCTTTTCAGCCAAACCCACTCCTTGTCTCCTCCACTAGTACTACATCCCAAATATCATTAATTGCTCACAAAACTCCACAAGAAACTGCCAAATTACGTGTACCCAATTTCCCGCCAAATTGAAATTCAAAGGCTAGGATTGAAAGACAGTCATCCAATGGTCCAAAGTGGAAGTGGGATTCATTGAGGGACCCCTGCTAACCCTAATGGGTCACTACAAAAGGAGAGGAAAGCAGCAGAGCATAGAGAGTAGTTTTATCTTAGTTTTTATGTCATTTTTTTAATGTAATCCCCTGTTGTAGTTGTAAAACTTAGTTTTAAAGTGAAATCTCAAGTTTTCAGTGTATTTAAGAATCATATCAATGATCAATTTCAGTATTCTATTTGGAAATCAGTTTATGCTTGTTTGAACTTTCAAAAAATCTCATTTTAGTTAAATGATGTTCATAGTTGTTATCATGGACTAAGTAGCTCATGTAGGCTCCTATATAGCTTATATTAGCTATTAGAAACCATTAAAAGTCATATTTGTAGTGTACAAATCAAAAATAAAAAAAAAATCAAGAAAATAGCAAATAAATAAAAATTAGCTATGGAGACTGATTGAAGCAAGGAGTATGATTGATGGTGGATTGCTTTGGTTTAGAACCTCATGGGAGGTATTAGGGTAGGATTTGAGTTCTTTGGTCACTTGTTTCTGCTTGGGTGCAATCTTGTAAGTTTAACTCTCAAATTTTAGCCCTACTGTACCATTGCTCATAATTACTTATCTCAGTGTTTTTTTATGTTTATTTAGTGATATTTTGTAATAGTGTTGTTTGATATAGCTTGTTTGTTCTTTGGATTTGTTTGCTACTAACTCATTACCTTAACTGTCAAAATTAGGCTAGTAGTAATCTCAGGGGTTTGTTGTTCTTATTGATGTTTTTCTGTTCATTCATACTTAGTATATCATATTATGGTCTCTGGAATGACTTTCATGGTTTAAATTAGGCATTTGAGCCATAAATATTGCATAGCAGTTAGTTAAAGGAGTGTTTGGTTGAGTCTGTTTGGATGAGTTCAAATGAGTTTCTGTTGCTAAGTCTAGTCTAAACATGACACAATAGGTTGTAATAGCTCAGTCAAACCCACAAACATTTAGGTCATTCCTCAGAAAGTCAAAATTCCATTTTAATCTCCATAATTGTTAACTGTGTAGGATTTAGGTTGTGATTTTCATTATATCATTGCATAGTTAGGTAACATAGATTATTTCAGTTCCCTAGTAGCTTATTATAACATATCAAGTCATTAGGATCAATCATAAATTCATATAAGTCAAAGAGCTAGGTTTCTTTAAAAAGTCAAAAGTTGAGTCAGTTATTTTGCTCAAAGTTTGGAACTCTTTTAATTGCTTAATACAAGGATTTAGGACTTGAGATTTTACAAGCTCAATCTCTACCAGCTTGTTGATTTTTAAGAATTTTCTTGGAATTTATGGAATTTGTTTAGTGGGTCCCACCAAGCCTCAAAGTGAGTTGCAGGGCAAGATACTTGCCCTGTCTCAGCAGTTCAGGCTCACACCACCCACTTTGGTGGTCCATTGTGGTTGACTTAGTGGGTCCCACACCCCATAAGCTGGTTCCCCCAACCCCCTCCTACCAGGGTTGACTAATTGACTCTTTGTTTGACCCCTAGGCTTGTGGACCCCACATAATTTGGCCCCCAATATCTGTCCCAAAATTGCATCAGTTGGTAATAAGCAAAGTGCTTATTTGATTATTGTGGCTTATTGAAGCCTAATCCTTGTGCCATATTTGCTTGTCATTGTTCCTTATACTCAGAGAAACCATAAGTTTTCATTGTGGACCCCACACTTTCCCATTTGAGCTTAAAATCATCCACAGTCAACAAAAGTCAACTGTGGGACTAATAAACACTTCAAGTGCTTATTTATTGGGTTGTATTAAAAGTGTTTTTGTTAAAAGTTCTTATTTTTAGTTTATAATCAGTTTAGAAAAAGAAAAAACCAAAAAAACTAACTTTAATATTAGTGATAGCTTCTATTTAATAGGATTTATCAATTTATTTTTCTTTTTAATTAATTTCTGAGTAATATATCACTTTTATATTTTTAGAAATTCTATTTTAGGTTAAAATAATTTTACAAATTTTTCCAGATTTTTATTTTGTCTTAGTGGTATTTCTAATTAATTTTAGTTTAATTTAGTTTTAATTAATATTAATCAATTAAATAGCATAATTAGTTTTTATAAAGTATAACATAGTTTTTATAATTTTTCTAGCTTTTATTTTAGTTAAAACATTTTTATAAATTTTTCTAGAATTTTTACTGTTCATTTTCTATTTTTTATAATATAATTAGTTTAATTAGAAATTAATAAGTAATTAGGTTAATAATTAGTAAATTAGTTCAAAAATACATAAAATTAACTTTTTATAATTTTTTAGGATTCCTGTAATGGTTAATTAGATTCGTAAAATTTTTCTTAATTTTCTAAGCCTTTTTAGTATTTTTAATAATTCTAATTAATTTAATTAGTAATAAATAGATAAATAGTAATTAATTAATAATAAATAATTAAATAGTGTAAAAATAGTATTTAATTTTCTTAAAATTTTCTTTAATTAATAGGATTGTAAAAATACCAAATTTACACTTTTAACCCTTCCAGTCCACCAGTTGTACTTTTTGTTTTGTTCGTCTGTATACGTTTTTTTATTAAAACGTACGTTTTTAGGTTTTAGCTCAAATCTTTGTAATCTTAATTGTCGTAATCACTCACGTAGCTTTCCTAAGCTATATTTGTTAATAATTTCCAAATAATTCTGATCATAACCCTTTTCTGTGAATAATCACCCGATCACGAATACGCTAAAGTTACAATTCACACTTCAACGGGACTTACCGACCTGGTGATACCTTATATTACCCGGAGCATTGACCTAGGGAGTTTGACTTTGTTGACCATTGATTTGGTCAATTTAAGGTTGACTGTTTAGTCTCAATCAATTTTTGGCGCCGCTGCCGGGGAAGTGTGCTCGTTTCTATAGCGTTATTTGAGATTAGTGTTATCTCACCTCACTCACTGTACAAATAACACCACTTGTGTATATTTTCAAAATAAAAATACAAAAAAGTCATTAACACTTTTCCTAAAGTGTTAAAACACCAAAAAAAAAAAAAAAAAAATTAAACAACAAAACAGATCGTAACGTTTTATGATTCGGTTTTCTTTTAAGGTGATTCTTAAAGAGAAACGATTTTGGTAAACGAAACGATACCAAAAATATTTTCCAAAAGTTTTTAAACCCATACACAAAACACAAAAACATTCGTCTCTTTCTTGTTAATAATAATTCTACATAAAAATAAACCGTCGAAAACCAAGACAGAACACCTGCCAACTGGAGGTGTGAACAAATAAGTTCCCAAACCAAAAAGATTAAAACTTGCCTTTGTATCCTTGTGAGTGGTGTACCTTTTCTAAAGAAGCCACTCACTTGTGATTATTGGTTTAAGTTCACTGTGGTTTTGTCTCGACTTTGTTTTGATTGATTTTTATCCTTAGTGCATGCGCACTCGTTCTTCTAGGTCTACTAGCCCATTACGTGAGCTTGTACGAAAACCTAGAAGACCTCGTAGACGTTCAGCACCAACAATCGGATCTGAGATCCGTACTGTTGCCACACCCACTATCACCATGGTGGAAGACCGTCCCATGTGTGAACTTCTCCAAGCACCCATCGAGGGTTACGGAGATGCCATTGTCGTTCCAGCCATCGTGGCTGATAATTTTGAGCTCAAAACTGGGTTACTCAATCTTGTAACCTCGAGTCAATTTTACGGTTTTGAGAGGGACGATCCTCATGCTCACATTCGATGGTTCAATAAAATCACATCAACCATCAAGTACAAAAATGTCCCGTGTGAAGCAATAAAACTTCTTCTCTTCCCATTCTCCTTGGAGGGACAAGCCCAGATTTGGCTTGAAAAACAACCTCCACGATCTATCGAGACTTGGGAAGATCTTGTCAAAAAGTTTGTGAATGAATTCTTCCCACCTTCCAAGACCACGAGTCTTAAGAACGAAATCACCAAGTTCACTCAAAAATATGATGAATCTTTTGGTGAAGCGTGGGATCGTTTCAAAGAATTACTTCGCAAGTGTCCACATCATGGCTTCTCTGAGTTGATGCAACTCGATACGTTTTACAATGGCGTGAGCCAAGCTGATCAGGATTCTCTCAATGCCTCCGCGGGAGGTAATTTTTTGAGTAGAACCACAAAAGAAGCTTTGCAAATCATAGAAAACAAGTCCAAGGTCCGCTCTACACGAAGCAAACCGATTGTTTCTCAAATCAATGCGGGACCTTCTACTTCATCTTCTGTGGGTCAATCTAGCACGGATGCTAAGATTGACAAGCTCACTGAAGCGATCCAAGCTTTGGTTCTCGCCCAAACAAAGAAAGTCTCATTTCCACAACATCCTCCACCTGCTGAGGTTAAAAAAGTGGAAGTCTGTGTAACTTGTGGTGGGCCGCATGCCTACTACAATTGCACAGCTACTAATGGTACCCCATATGAAGCTCATGCTGTAGCTGGGTCCCAAAATCAAGGAGGAAATCAATATCGCCCTCCTATGGACCCTAGCTATCGTCCTCAACATCATTATCCTGGACCTCCTGGTTTTAATCAAAACCAAAATGTCCAAAACCGTGGCCAAAATCAAAATAGAGCGAACCAAGGTTATCAAAACCAAGGTAACTTCAATCAGGGTCATGGTTTTCAAAATCAAAACCAAGGGTTCCAAAATCAAGGTTTCCAACAACAAAATCAAGGAAACTTTAATCGGAACCAAGGTCAGGGTAATTTCAATCCGGGATATTTTCATGGGAACAACAACCCTAATCAGGGTAATTTTCAAAATCAAGGTCCCAATCCGAACAATCGAGCTCCAAATATTCCTCATCCGAATCAAGCCATTGTTCCAACCGGGCCTTCATCTGATGAGTTTTTGAAACAATTCATGAAGTCCCAAGAAGAGTTGAACAAGTTGCTGGTCAGCCAGATTTCTGACATCAAGAAGTCTTTAAATGATCGACCCTCGGGCTTAGGTACTACTTTACCGAGCAACACGATCGCTAACCCGAGGGGCGATGCTAAGGCGATCACAACACGAAGTGGTGCTTCATATGATGAACCCGCGATTCCTACTACCTCTTCTTCCTCTCCTCCTAAGGTAGTGAATCGTGAACCTGAGGTGACAAAGGACAAGGTGCAAAATCCTAGCTCACGAAGTACAGCACACGTCCAACCTCAGGTTATTCTTGAAACCAGATGTAAGCCTGGAGTTGTATTTGAACCACCAGAAACTCCAGTGGACAACCCTAAATCCAAAACTTCTATTCCCTATCCATCACGTCTCAGTGAACAAAAGCTCCGCGAAAAAGCTAATCACCAAATGGATAAATTTTTCCAAATCTTCCAAGATTTGCATTTTGATATCAGCTTCGCGGATGCTATTCTCTTGATGCCCAAGTTTGCATCGACAATCAAAAATCTGTTGAGTAATAAAGAAAAATTATTTGAGATGGCAAGAACTCCTCTGAATGAGAACTGCTCTGCGGTTCTTTTGAAAAAGCTTCCTGAAAAGCTTGGAGATCCCGGGAAATTCCTCATTCCTTGTACTTTCCCGGGTATGGTTGATTGCTTCGCCCTGGCCGATCTAGGTGCTAGCATCAACCTGATGCCATATTCTGTGTGGAAGAAACTCTCTCTCCCCGAACTTACCCCCACGTGCATGACTTTAGAGCTTGCCGATCGTTCGATTTCTCGTCCCATTGGCATTGCCGAGGACGTATTCGTTAAAGTGGGGAAGTTCCATTTTCCGGCAGATTTTGTGATTGTTGACTTTGATGCCGATTCAAGGGTCCCTCTCATTCTTGGGCGGGGATTCCTTAGAACTGGGCGAGCTCTTATCGATGTATTTGAGCATGAGATCACATTACGTGTTGGAACGGAAGCCAAAACCTTCAACCTAAATCAAACTTCGAGATACTCCTCCAATTATGATTGTGAGTCGGTGAATCAAATTGATATCATCGATGTTGCTGCTGAGGACTATGCTCAAGAGATTTTAGGTTTCATTGATGATTCTTCGAGTGAAAACCTCACTCAGTCTTCTCACCCCATCATTGCCAATTCTTCTCCTTCCCTCACTCCGTTTGAGGGAAGTGACTTCATCTTAGAAGAAATGGAGGCGTTTCTCAAAAGTGACTCGATTCCCGATGGAGTCGATAACCAAGAGATCGACCTCGAGAGGGATATTCTCATGCTTGAAAAATTGTTAAATGAAGATCCCTCTCCTCTTCCTGTTCTACCACAACAACTTCATAAAGAGGAGGTCAAAAATGTTGAGAAAACTGATGACTTCCCTGAGGTTGAACTTAAGGACTTGCCGCCTCATCTTGAATATGCATTTCTGGAGGGTGACGATAAATTACCCGTCATAATTGCCAAAGACTTAAGTGATGAGGAAAAGGCTGCTCTTATAAAGGTTTTGAAGTCTCATAAACAAGCAATTGCTTGGCGTCTCTCCGACATCAAGGGCATTGACCCTGAATTCTGTACTCATAAAATTTTAATGAAGGACGACTTCAAACCTGCAGTCCAACAACAAAGAAGGGTGAATCCAAAAATTCACGAGGTTATCAAACAAGAGGTTTTAAAAATTCTTGATGCCGGATTGATTTACCCTATCTCGGACAGTCCTTGGGTCAGCCCAGTTCATTGCGTTCCAAAAAAGGGTGGCATTACTGTTGTCACAAACGAGGAAAATGAGTTAATTCCAACTCGTTTGGTTATGGGTTGGCGCGTCTGCATTGATTATCGTAAATTGAATGACGCCACCCGTAAGGATCATTTTCCTCTGCCCTTTATGGATCAGATGCTCGAGAGATTAGCGGGGAATGAGTACTATTGCTTCCTCGATGGTTTCTCGGGTTACTTTCAGATTCCCATTGACCCGCAAGACCAAGAAAAGACCACGTTCACGTGCCCCTAAGGAACTTTCGCATATAAACGTATGCCATTTGGCTTATGTAATGCTCCGGGCACGTTTCAAAGATGTATGATGGCCATTTTTTCCGACATGATCGGAAAAACTATGGAGGTCTTCATGGACGATTTTTCGGTCATTGGGGATTCATTTCAGTCATGCCTCTCCCATTTAGACAACATGCTAAAACGTTGTGAAGACACAAAGTTATGTCTAAATTGGGAGAAGAGTCACTTTATGGTCAAAGAGGGCATTGTCCTCGGCCATAAAATTTCAAAAAACGGGATTGAGGTTGACAGAGCCAAAGTGGACGTCATTGCAAAATTGCCTCATCCCACTACTGTGAAAGGTGTTAGGAGCTTTTTGGGTCACGCCGGTTTCTATCGTAGGTTTATTCAAGATTTTTCTAAAATCGCCCGGCCTATGACCCATCTCCTCGAAAAGGATGCTCCTTTTATCTTCTCCCCCGAGTGCATCGAAGCCTTTGAAACATTAAAGAAAAGGCTTACCGAGGCACCTATTCTTGTTGCCCCGATTGGGACTTGCCCTTTGAACTTATGTGTGATGCTAGCGATTATGCTATAGGGGCAGTCTTGGGGCAACGCAGGTCTAAACACTTTCAGCCTATACACTATGCAAGCAAAACGGTGACTGAGGCTCAAAGTCATTACACCACCACTGAAAAAGAATTATTAGCTGTGGTGTATGCCTTTGAGAAATTCCGGTCATATTTGATCTTGACAAAAAGCATAGTGTATACGGATCACTCGGCTTTGAAGTACCTTTTTGCAAAACAAGATGCAAAGCCGAGACTTCTTCGTTAGGTTCTCCTCCTTCAGGAATTTGATATCATTATTCGTGATAAAAAAGGAGCTGAGAACCTAGCTGCTGATCATCTCTCCCGTCTTGAAAACCCTTACCAAAATACTTTCGAGAAAAAGGAAATAAATGAAACATTTCCTCTCGAAACCCTCGATGCGGTTTTATTTCGTGGAGACTCGATTACCCCATGGTTTCCCGACTTTGCAAACTATCTTGCGGGTAACTTCATTGTGAAAGGGATGTCGTCCCAACAAAAAAATAAATTTTTCAAAGATGTCAAACATTACTTTTGGGACGACCCCTACTTGTTCAAGATATGCGCGGATCAAGTCATCCGGCGGTGTGTGTATGGTCAGGAAGCCGCTGAAATTTTAAAGGCTTGCCATGCTGGTCCCACGGGGGGCCACCACAATCCCAACTACACCGCCAAAAAGGTGTTTGATTCCGGCTTTTATTGGCCCTCGATCTACAAGGATGCCCAAGATTTGGTCAAGTCCTGTGACGCTTGTCAACGTCACGGGAATATTTCACAAAAGAATGAAATGCCTCAGAATGCAATTCAAGTTTGTGAAATCTTTGATATCTGGGGCATCGACTTTATGGGGCCATTTCCATCCTCTCACGGAAACAAATACATACTCGTGGCAGTTGACTACTTGTCAAAATGGGTTGAAGCAAAAGCTTTACCCACAAATGATGCCCGAGTAGTTGTTAAATTTTTAAAAGCTCTTTTTGCCCGATTCGGAACTCCACGTGCTATTATTAGTGATCGTGGTACGCACTTCTGTAATGACAAATTTGACAAAGTCATGCAAAAGTACGGTGTAACTCACCGTCTTTCCACTGCGTACCACCCTCAAACGAGTGGACAAGTCGAAGTTTCCAATCGGGGCATTAAAAGAATCTTGGAAAGAACCGTAGGTGAAAATCGTGCATTATCGTCGGACAAATTAGATGATGCACTTTGGGCTTTCCGTACGGCTTACAAAACACCCATTGGGTGTATGCCTTATAAACTTGTGTACGGGAAAGCGTGCCATCTTCCGATCGAGCTTGAGCATAAAGCCTATTGGGCCCTCAAGCATGCCAATTTCGACCTCAAAACGGCGGGTGATCATAGAAAAGTTCAACTCAATGAATTAAACGAACTTCGTGATCAAGCTTACGAGAACTCTTTGATCTATAAACAAAAGATAAAGAAGATTCATGACTCAAAAATCAAAAACCGCGTTTTCAACGTTGGTGATCGAGTCCTTCTTTTCAATTCTAGACTCAAGATCTTCTTGGGAAAGCTCAAAACCCGATGGACTGGTCCATTCACTATCGCAAAAGTTTATCCTTATGGCACCGTCGAATTATCTCAAAGTGACGGTCCAAATTTCAAAGTGAATGGACATCGGTTAAAGCACTACTTTGGAGAGGACGTACCATCCATGGTCGTCCCGGATCTCCAAACTTTCCCCAAGGACAATTAAATTCGGGGATCGAGTCAAGCTAGCGACTCGGTGAACAAAAATTAGCAACATATATGGGTCTTCACCCGTATTTCTGACTTCTTTCTACTTTCTACCACCCTAGTGTGGGGGAATGGCCAACCCCCCGCTATTTGAAAAATGTACATATGTATATAAGTTCAAAAAAAAAAAAAAATGTGTGATTGTATGTACAGATAAATAAAGTGAAAAATACAAAACAAAATTCCACAGTTAGCTTCGAATATTATCTTTTTACGTTCATAGTTTCGGCATAATAGCCGGGACTGTGAATATTGAGGACAATATTCATTTCTAAGTGTGGGGGGGGGGGGGGGGGGAAATTCTAGCGAATTTTATCGCAAAATACTTCTAAGTACCCCCATTTTGGCCCAAATTTTTCAAAAATTTTTCACTTTATTTCAAAATTTTTGTGGTAATCAGTCCGCCTTGTCTAAGCGACAAAAGGGATTGGCTAATCCAGGAGCAAACGGCTCTTGGTAAAGATAAATCAAATCCGTTGACGGCTTGCAATTTGCCCAAAATTGTATGGTTCCTCAACTCCCCGAAAACAAATGAGTTGGCTAGCCCGCAAGATTATGGCTTGTGGTAAAGGCCGTGGAAAATCCATAATTGGTAATCAGCTCACCAAGATGTTGACTAGGTCCATCAAGATGCTGGCTAGTCCAGGAGCAAACGGCTCTTGGTAAAGACTTAACAAATCCGTTGAAAGCTGGTGGTTTGCTCAAAATCACACGGTTATCAGGTGTGCCACAGTTCTTACACCTGGCTACTCCAGAAGTGATGGCTTTTGGTAAAGAGTTTAAAATCCATCAAGTTTTCCAAAAATATTGCTAGGGACTAGCAATAGTTTAGTGTGGGGGAGTGATGAGTGCGCAAACACTCATCATTTTTATCATATTTAAACTGCCAAAACGCACAAAAACAATCAAAAAGTAATCAAAATACTTAAATTATCCCAGGGATTGTGTTTTTATGTGTTTTAAATGCAAAACGAGCAAAAACAAACGAAAAATGATCAAAGTTTGCAATATTGGCAGTTTTAGTCCCCCAAGTTTCAAAAGTTTTCAGAAATAGTCCCTATGCATTCATTTTGAAATAAAAGACAACCCAAGTCCTTGAAAAATCAAAATTTATCAAAAACGGACTTTGGGTGATAAATTTGGAAAAGTTACATTTTGGTCCCTGGAGTTTGGGAATTTGCAAATTCAGTCCCTGGGAATTTTGAAAATAAAAAAATTTGCAAAAATTGGATTGTGGAATACTTAACTTGGCAACAATGGTCCTTGATATAACTTTTGGAAAATGGCAAATTCAGCCCTTGTGTTTTGTCAAATTTCAAATATTGTCCTTATGTTACTACCTTATACAAACCAGACCCTTAAAATTATCACAACCCAAAACCACTCCAAGCCCCTCAGCCCACCAAACCAGCCCTTATAACTCCCAAGCCCAAAGCTACTTCAGCCCACCACTTCCTTAATAAAAAAAATCCCACAACCGTTTTAAATAAAAAAAGGGTCAACATTTGTTTGACCGACCCTTCTCCCCCAACTTGGCTGCAACACCCACCAAACACACAACCCCCCCCCCTCCTCTTTTCAGCCAAACCCACTCCTTGTCTCCTCCACTAGTACTACATCCCAAATATCATTAATTGCTCACAAAACTCCACAAGAAACTGCCAAATTACGTGTACCCAATTTCCCGCCAAATTGAAATTCAAAGGCTAGGATTGAAAGACAGTCATCCAATGGTCCAAAGTGGAAGTGGGATTCACTGAGGGACCCCTGCTAACCCTAATGGGTCACTACAAAAGGAGAGGAAAGCAGCAGAGCATAGAGAGTAGTTTTATCTTAGTTTTTATGTCATTTTTTTAATGTAATCCCCTGTTGTAGTTGTAAAACTTAGTTTTAAAGTGAAATCTCAAGTTTTCAGTGTATTTAAGAATCATATCAATGATCAATTTCAGTATTCTATTTGGAAATCAGTTTATGCTTGTTTGAACTTTCAAAAAATCTCATTTTAGTTAAATGATGTTCATAGTTGTTATCATGGACTAAGTAGCTCATGTAGGCTCCTATATAGCTTATATTAGCTATTAGAAACCATTAAAAGTCATATTTGTAGTGTACAAATCAAAAAAAAAAAAAAAAAAATCAAGAAAATAGCAAATAAATAAAAATTAGCTATGGAGACTGATTGAAGCAAGGAGTATGATTGATGGTGGATTGCTTTGGTTTAGAACCTCATGGGAGGTATTAGGGTAGGATTTGAGTTCTTTGATCACTTGTTTCTGCTTGGGTGCAATCTTGTAAGTTTAACTCTCAAATTTTAGCCCTACTGTACCATTGCTCATAATTACTTATCTCAGTGCTTTTTTATGTTTATTTAGTGATATTTTGTAATAGTGTTGTTTGATATAGCTTGTTTGTTCTTTGGATTTGTTTGCTACTAAACTCATTACCTTAACTGTCAAAATTTGGCTAGTAGTAATCTCAGGGGTTTGTTGTTCTTATTGATATTTTTCTGTTCATTCATACTTAGTATATCATATTATGGTCTCTGGAATGACTTTCATGGTTTAAATTAGGCATTTGAGCCATAAATATTGCATAGCAGTTAGTTAAAGGAGTGTTTGGTTGAGTCTGTTTGGATGAGTTCAAATGAGTTTCTGTTGCTAAGTCTAGTCTAAACATGACACAATAGGTTGTAATAGCTCAGTCAAACCCACAAACATTTAGGTCATTCCTCAGAAAGTCAAAATTCCATTTTAATCTCCATAATTGTTAACTGTGTAGGATTTAGGTTATGATTTTCATTATATCATTGCATAGTTAGGTAACATAGATTATTTCAGTTCCCTAGTAGCTTATTATAACATATCAAGTCATTAGGATCAATCATAAATTCATATAAGTCAAAGAGCTAGGTTTCTTTAAAAAGTCAAAAGCTGAGTCAGTTATTTTGCTCAAAGTTTGGAACTCTTTAAATTGCTTAATACAAGGATTTAGGACTTGAGATTTTACAAGCTCAATCTCTACCAGCTTGTTGATTTTTAAGAATTTTCTTGGAATTTATGGAATTTGTTTAGTGGGTCCCACCAAGCCTCAAAGTGAGTTGCAGGGCAAGATACTTGCCCTGTCTCAGCAGTTCAGGCTCACACCACCCACTTTGGTGGTCCATTGTGGTTGACTTAGTGGGTCCCACACCCCATAAGCTGGTTCCCCCAACCCCCCTCCTACCAGGGTTGACTAATTGACTCTTTGTTTGACCCCTAGGCTTGTGGACCCCACATAATTTGGCCCCCAATATCTGTCCCAAAACTGCATCAGTTGGTAATAAGCAAAGTGCTTATTTGATTATTGTGGCTTATTGAAGCCTAATCCTTGTGCCATATTTGCTTGTCATTGTTCCTTATACTCAGAGAAACCATAAGTTTTCATTGTGGACCCCACACTTTCCCATTTGAGCTTAAAATCATCCACAGTCAACAAAAGTCAACTGTGGGACTAATAAGCACTTCAAGTGCTTATTTCTTGGGTTGTATTAAAAGTGTTTTTGTTAAAAGTTCTTATTTTTAGTTTATAATCAGTTTAGAAAAAGAAAAAACCAAAAAAACCAACTTTAATATTAGTGATAGCTTCTATTTAATAGGATTTATCAATTTATTTTTCTTTTTAATTAATTTCTAAGTAATATATCACTTTTATATTTTTAGAAATTCTATTTTAGGTTAAAATAATTTTACAAATTTTTCCAGATTTTTATTTTGTCTTCTAGTGGTATTTCTAATTAATTTTAGTTTAATTTAGTTTTAATTAATATTAATCAATTAAATAGCATAATTAGTTTTTATAAAGTATAACATAGCTTTTATAATTTTTCTAGCTTTTATTTTAGTTAAAACATTTTTATAAATTTTTCTAGAATTTTTACTGTTCATTTTCTATTTTTTATAATATAATTAGTTTAATTAGAAATTAATAAGTAATTAGGTTAATAATTAGTAAACTAGTTCAAAAATACATAAAATTAACTTTTTATAATTTTTTAGGATTCCTGTAATGGTTAATTAGATTTTTAAAAAATTTCTTAATTTTCTAAGCCTTTTTAGTATTTTTAATAATTCTAATTAATTTAATTAGTAATAAATAGATAAATAGTAATTAATTAATAATAAATAATTAAATAGTGTAAAAATAGTATTTAATTTTCTTAAAATTTTCTTTAATTAATAGGATTGTAAAAATACCAAATTTACACTTTTAACCCTTCCAGTCCACCACTTGTACTTTTTGTTTTGTTCGTCTGTATACGTTTTTTTTATTAAAACGTACGTTTTTAGGTTTTAGCTCAAATCTTTGTAATCTTAATTCTCGTAATCACTCACGTAGCTTTCCTAAGCTATATTTGTTAATAATTTCCAAATAATTCTGATCATAACCCTTTTCTGTGAATAATCACCCGATCACGAATACGCTAAAGTTTCAATTCACACTTCAACGGGACTTAACGACCTGGTGATACCTTATATTACCCGGAGCATTGACCTAGGGAGTTTGACTTTGTTGACCATTGATTTGGTCAATTTAAGGTTGATTGTTTAGTCTCAATCATCTGACATCTTGTTTTTTCTTTCTCTGTGTTATAATAGGATGGATTCCAAATAGTGACGATGACAATAATGATTTAAATGAAGATTAGATGGAGGATGAAAACACATGGTTAGTATTTTTGTTGTTTAGTTGTTAAAGAGATAATAATAGGTTATAATGCATTAAATGAAAAGAAACTTGCTTGCCGTACTTCTTGTCACACGAGTAATATTTTAATTCAAGAAATACTAAATGGTCATCCTAGGCATTGTATGACGATTTTAGGTTACACCTCGATGTATTTAAGGATTTGTGTTCAGACCTTAAAGAACATTACAGTTTAAAAGCATCACGTAATGTATCGATTGAGGAGTCGCTTGGTATTTTTTTGATGATATTAGCACATGGATGTGGAAATAGATTAGCTCAAGAAACTTTTAATCATTCTGTAGAAACTATTCATAGGCATTTTCACAAAGTTCTTAAAGCGGTGCTTAAACTTAGCGGATACGTTATCAGGCCAAATGCAAATTATAACGAAGAAGTATCACCACAATTCTTGTTATTATCCAATGTTCAAGGTATGTTTTATGTTTAACTTTATATTCGAACAATATACTTGATTTATGTGATTGATTAACGAGAAAAATGTTTTATTTTCTATAGAATTGTATTGGAGCAATCGATGGGACACATGTGAGGGCATCGGTTCGAGCGCATGAGCAAGCAAAATATATTGGTAAAAAATGATATGACCTAAAATATTATGGCGGCTTATGATTTTAACATGTGTTTAACATTCGCATGGGCGGGATGGGAAAGGACCGCACATCACACAAGAATTTTTTTTTTAAGCATTACATAGGCCACAAGTAAACTTCCCACGTCCAACTGGTGGTAAGTTTATTTATATATTTTTAGTTATAATATTGGTGTATTACATATACTGCACATGACATAATATATTTTAGGGATAATTCCAGAAATACCCCAGTTGCCTTTGTGCTATTTACATCCTAGACCTACACATTTCTGCTTCCAAAACTAGACCGGGAAACTGGCCAACTTGAACTACCCAACCATGTGTCCGACATTATTTTACCAAAGTAGACAAGTTTCCCTATGGCTCATCACCTCATAAAAACGTCACATTTGTCACTTACTTGTTTGAGTTGCCCAATTGTACATGGCAACTTGGTCTAGTTTCGGAAGCAGAAAAGTTTAGATCTCGGATGTAAATAGCACAAAGACAACTTGGGTATTTCTAGAATTATCTTATATTTTATTATTCGTTACAGATAAATATTATGTTATTAATCATGCTGGGTACCCAAATACTAAAGGGTATCTTGCTCCATATAAAGGAATTGGTATTCATTATCATATACCTGATTTTCGTCGGGGCCAAAGTTCAACCCGACGTGCTCCAAAAGGAAAAAAAGAGACGTTTAACTACTATCACTCGCTGTTAAGAAATGTGATTGAACGAACGTTTGGAGTATGGAAAGCAAGATGGGCAATATTAAAAGATATGCATGTAAATTGTTCTTATGAAACACAAGTCAGCATTGCAATAGCGTCGATGGCAATCCATAATTGTATAAGGATGAAAGGTCAAATATATCAAGCATTTAACACGGCAAAATAAGAAACATAGAATCTGAGTCAAGATTCTGATAACGTGGTATCTAATAACATTAACCAAACACAAGATGATACAAGTTCAAGTCGTAGTAAATGATTTATATATGAGCATGGTAAGAGATATGATTGCAAAAGATCAAATGAGAACTATAAGTAAAGCTTTATTATGTATTGTTGCCATTAGTTTGATTTTCTATCATGTATGCATTGTTGGTTTTGTTGTTATCTTTTATGATTTTAAGATTGCATCTTTAGCTTAAAATAAGTTTATTTTGTATTATATATTATTTACGTAAATGTATAATTGTTTAGACTTTAGAGACCTAATTATAATCAGCTATAACAAAATGTTCCGGCGATTATATGCATGTTCTTGTGTGTGATGATAATGCAAAGTGTCTATGAAATTATATACTTCTCTTTACTGTTACATAAAAATTGAACATAAAATATTGTTCACCTTTATAAAACCTTATTTTGTATGTCAAAATTATGAAATACAACAAATAGAATGTCTATTTTAATCATTTTACCTATTAACAAATAAATAATCAAATTTGCCAAACACTATTGCGGTTTCAAACAACATAATCAAAATTGAAACATTATTTTTCATAATCGATGATTATCTAATTATCTAGCTTCAAAACATATAATCTATTTCAATAACCAATCCCAAACGCCGCATTATTTTACTTTTCTTTTCTATTCTTTGCATTTTCCATTCCTTTAAAACTCAGGGTGTGTCTGCATTATTTTACTTTTCCTTTCTATTCTTTGCATTTTCCATTCCTTTAAAACTCAGGGTGTGTCTGGTTTATGGTGGGTTATCAATCCCTTACCACTCAATTTACTCTATAATGGTTCATTACCCATTACCAAACAATCATTATACTCCCTCCGTCCCAAATTATATGTATTAACCAATAAAAATTCATTGTCACCCACTTAGAAGCATTTTAATTGGTTGAAATTGAAAGTGGACATTAATTTTAGGACAACAAGAAGTAACAAAGTGAACTTATATTTTAAGACGAAGGAAGTATTACTTAGACAATATTTCACCGTTCGTCCCTAAAGTCTACACATTTCGCGCATTTCGTCCCTAAACTTTTTTTTGGCGTTTTCGTCCCTGATCTCTGCAAAAATCGCACGGTTGGTCCCTGGAACCCGTTTTGGCTGACGGACATTGCTTTGCAACGTTAGTTGACCAGTCAACTGGTTTTTTTTGTCATTTCACATTTCACATTTTACTAATTGAATGGCTTGGTCCCTGAATATAAAACGGCTATTACAACCCTATTGGGTCACTTGTTACTGTGCAAACCCGATCATCTTCCAGCAGTTACTCTGCAACCCGATCATTGTCACACACAAACAATTTCATACACACCGTGATTCTTGCAATGGCCAACAAAGATTGGAGCAAAGTTACGTTGACTGAAGACATGAAAGATTATCTTTATGAAACGTATAAGGATAGCTGGAAGCCAGGAGATGAGGTGTCGGATGAAATGTTAGACACCTTATGGAACTATGCTATGGTGGAAGGTTAGCACATTGTTCCATTGTTCTTGTTTATAATTAAATTTAGACTTAATGATTTTAGTTGACCTTTTTTTTATCGTCTCTTATTTTGACAGTTCTCAAAAAAGGACCCAGTGAGGAATTTTCAACCATTCAAGCTGTGGTGGGTCAGACCTCAAAACCCATGGAGGGAAAGCAAGCAGAGGCGAATAAAGGTATGCATTTTGGTATTAATTTAAAATTGCAAACAATGAGCATGTGTTTCAACTATTTTGATGTTGATTTACATTTTTTTGTTGCCCTACTGAATGCCCTTTAGGTTAGTTTATGATTTGCCTAACTGAAACTGCGATTTGACTTTAGCAATTAAAGGACCTTACCCATATTGACTTTAGCAAGTCAAACATGCATGACTCAAAGTGCAAATGGTGTTTGACTTTAGCAATTAAAGTCATTTGTATTTGACCTAATGAGTGCCCATTGTCTTATGTAGCCCTTTAGGGGTGTTTGAATATCTGAAAAGTTTGGTAGAAATAGAGTTAGCATATTGGTTGGATATATGTATTACATCTAATCTTTGTTAACCTATTAACTTGCAGATGTTTATAAGGAAAAGGTTGATGAAAGCATGATTCAAAAGCTTGAGAAGAAGATACAAATCCTTGAGAAAAGGATGGAACCAATTGAGGCGGTTTACTTTTATAGAAGAGATTGGCCTGAAAGGAAGGTACAATGGGGAATTGTGAGTGAAAAATCCAGTGAAGAAGTGGTTGAACACCTTGAAAGGAAGACAAAGTGGCTTGAAAATAGGATGCTAAACCTTGAGTATGAGTGCTACTCGAAGGCAATGAAGGATGTTCTAAGTGAGGAGGAAGTTTCTAGTGAAGAGGATGTTGCAAATGAGGTGTTTAGTGTGTCAAGTAAAGAGGATGAAGCTGCTCCAATAAGATCCAGACCTTTCACTACAAAGAGATCCACAGCTCTGAAACGTCAAGCTACTTTAACTTCAATTGCTGAAGATGTTCCAAAGATATCCAGACCTTCCACTACTCCCACAAGAGGCAGAGCTTCCACTTCAACTGTTGCACCTGCTCCCAAAAGACCCAGAGGCAGACCTCCTTCATCTTAAAAAAGAGGTGGTCAAAAGAAAACAGCTCCATCATAAGCTCCTCCATTAGAAGCTCCATCAACTTCAGCTCCAAGAGGTAGAGCTTCCACTTCAATTGTTGCACCTGCTCCCAAAAGACCCAGAGGCAGACGTCCTTCATCTTCAAAAACAGGTGGTCAAAAGAAAACAGCTCCATCACAAGCTCCTCCATTAGAATCTCCATCAACTTCAGCTCCAACAAGCAAGAGGCCACCACCTATCACTGGAGTCATGATTGGTTTAAGAGCTCTAGATGCTCCAGATGTTGAATGGTTTTGAAGTTGACTTGATGTATGGGTTGTTCTAATTATATGTTTATATACAATTACTTTTGCTACTATATTGTACATTCAATTATAGTTGGAAATGCTCCAACTTTTTTGACATTCAGTTATATTTGGAAATGCTCCAACTGTTTGGTTGTAAAAAGTAACATACGTATCTACTATTAGTAAATACGCAGGTTTTCCATGTTTACATCATTTGACTTTTGTTTGTTGGACGTAGTAAGTATTATAACTCTAGTTATATAAGAGTTTGTAATTTGATTGTTGATTGTAAGTTTACTTATAAAAGTCAATTAAAGGCATGAGAAGTACCTTTTGATGTTTTATGGATTGTTTGGAAATGCAATTACACATTGAAACAACTTAGTTTGAAAATCCAATTGAATTAGTCAACACTTAGTAAATAAGTGATTTTCATTAAGCATAACAACAAAGGTACAAAAGAAATTATGTCAAATAATTTGGGTTAATATTGTTGGGAAAAAACTTTGTACTGTTGGGTGTATTTACTACTGGTACGCTAAAAGTTACTACGGCTGGGTTACCGTTGGTACTGTTTGGGAATAATCGTTTGTCATTAATTTATTCTAACCGTTGAGATATTTTTTGTCTATTGGTTCGCTTATAGGTTTCACCACATTCGATCATTCACAATCTTTCTTTAATTTATAACATTTCTACAAGAGAAAAAAAAATTTATTCAGTCGATTT
Source organism: Artemisia argyi (assembly GCA_030686995.1). Taxonomy (NCBI): domain Eukaryota; kingdom Viridiplantae; phylum Streptophyta; class Magnoliopsida; order Asterales; family Asteraceae; genus Artemisia; species Artemisia argyi. The sequence continues at coordinate 106,203,143 of CM060709.1, forward strand.
TCCCAAAACCCTAACACTGTGTTCCAGAGATATAAAATGGAAAGAAGAGAAATGAAGAGGTTAAAAGCGAGAGAAAAGAAGAGAAGAGGAAAAAATATTGATTTTTTGTTTGTGTTCCCAAGTTAGAGAGAAAAGAAGAGAGATTCAATAAAATCATGCACAAAAATCATCTTCTCTCCAAATCATCCCAATTTGGGAAGAAGATTAGGAGAGAAGTTTTGGCACAATTTTCTCTCCTCTTCTCTTCTCTTCTCTCCAAAAAAAACTCGGGAACATAAATATTTTGTCATTTCCTCTCCCCCTCTCTTCTTTTCTCTCCAAATAAAAACTCGGGAACAGAGTGTAAGTGATATCTATATCATCTCAATTGGCTTTACCAAACACACATACTCTTCTAAACGACCATAACCCAGAACCCTAATCAAAATTTTATCAATCTTAATGACGATTTTGGGAAATTGTAAGACGCATAACATGGTTGCCTACTTACAGAAACCAGAGGGAAGTGAAGGGTTTCACCAGATTGTGAATTTTTTCAATAGAAGTTACATAAGGTATGCTATTACACATAATCCTACTATGTATGTTACTCAAATCAATCAGTTTTGGCACACTGCCAGGGTCAAAACACTTGCTAATGGAGAAAAAGAGATAAATGCTACAGTTGATGGCATATTCATGGCTATTACTGAGTCATCTGTTAGGAGGCATCTGAAACTAGCAGATGATGGTGGTATTAGTTCATTGCCAAATACTGAAATTTTTCAAAATCTTTCCCATATGGGGTATGGGTTAACTTTTGATAACTTAACTTTTCAAAAACCACAATTTCCCCCTCACTGGAGATTTCTCATTCATACCATCGTACATTGTCTAAGTCCAAAGAAAACTTGTTGGGAACAATTTAGTAGCAACATAGCAACTGCTATTGTTTGCTTGGCCACAAAAAGGAAGTTTAACTTTTCAAAATTGACTTTTGATGGTATGGTGAAAAATGTGAAAAGCAAATACAAATTTTTAATGTATCCAAGATTTAGTCAAATTTTTTTGAACAAACACAAGAACCTGCTTCTACCTCACAAAAACATTCTTAAAACTCCTACCCTTAGGCAAAAGGTTTTTAGTAATATGAGGACGATTTGTATTGGTTATAATGGGAGATAAGCTGTAAAGCCGTAAAATCCGTAATCCTAATTTTATGTATAATTTGAACTTTTTCTAAGTAACGATACAAGTAATTATTAACGCGAATATAATGTAACGAAATTAACATTAAGTCCATAAAATTTGAACGAGACGTCATATTAGAAATCTTTGAACATATTTGAGCCCCAAAATAATTTGTGACCTAAATACGAGGTAACTAAAAATGTTTCATAGACATTTCTTTTGGGCCGTTTCCTTTTGTTACGCCAACTAAAACCAATTCTAGCTCAACCCATGATCCATTTCACTTAGCCCATGTTACTCCTTAGGCCTTGTGGCCCAATCGACCCATACAAAAAAAGGGGGAACCGGTGTATTTTATTCCACACACAAACACATATACGTTTCATAAAATAAACCCTAACCCTATTTTTCTCTACAAAGTTGCGGCATATTATTTTTCCTGGTCTTTCCTTTGCATTCGATCATCAAGAAGGATTCTGATATGTGTCTAAATACACATATATTTTACATTGTTAAAACCACAAAAATGACCAAAAGCACAAAAATAAACCATATAATGTTACAAATATATTTGAAATGTGTTTTTGGGTATTTCAGATGCAAAAGGATTGAAAATAAATGAAAAACGAACAAAGTTTGATAAAATGACAGTTTCAATCCTTGAACTTCCAAAGATTGTCAGAAATGGTCCCTGGATAAAATATTTTGAAGAAAAGTCAATAATAGTCCCCCAGGAATCATGAAATGACAAATTTTACCTTTGGAATTCAAGTTTGCATAATTGGCAAAACTAGTCCCTAAAGTTTCAAAAATGACAATTTTGGTCCTTGGGTTTTCAAAATTGGAAATATCAATTGAGGTCCTTGTACTATTCATCTATGGCAAATATGGTCCCTAAGTGAACATTTTGGAAAAATTACATATTTGGTCCCTGAAGTTTCATTTTTGGCAAGACTAGTCCTTGGAAATCAAATTTGGAAAACATCATTTATGGTCCTCTGGTAAATGGAACTTGGCAATTATGGCCCCTTGATAACTTTGAACATTTGGCAGAGCAGGTCCTCAATTTTCATAAATGACACAAATGGTCCTTGTATTTTTCCTAGTTACTACACACCATTTGGACCCTTTTATTTATACAAACCAAAACAAATCCAAACCCAAAACCAACACATGATCCACCAACACCACCCTGGCCCAATCCAATAACCCAAAACCCCACCCACGTTTATTAATAAAATGTGAGTCAACCAAATAGTCAACCCACATCCTTTCTTCTTCCCCTTGCCGCCAAATCCAAACAAACACAACTTGCCATCTCCCAACATCTTTGTCTCCCCCCATTCCCCATAACCTACACCAGCCACCCTACCTACACCCCAAAATCAAGAATCCCATGTGATACTTCTCTTCCCCCCCCCCCCCTCCAGGTTGGTAGTTTGGCGCCAAAATTACTCTCAATGGCTAGGATCATTTGTAGCCATCCAAGGGCTCAAAACAGAAGTGGGAAAGCACTTGTGGGTCACATAAGCCCAAAAGGATCATTAGGGTTTTAGTTCAATTCTTAGTAATGTTTTTAGTATTCAATCCCTTGTACTTCCTTTTTAATTTAATGAAAACTTAAGATTTCTTTACTATTTTCAAACTGCTTATTTATTTTTACTCATATTTACTGCTTATTGGTGCTCATTCTTGTGTAATTGTGCTTGTTTATGCCTTTATTTATTTATTAAGCCTGTTTGATAGTCTTGGTAGTTATAGTTTATGATTCACTTAGTTCATTGTTAGATTAAGCTCGTTATATGCTCAGTACTATTAGCTTATTGATCACTGTTTGATTAGCCTTAGAATCTACTTTTTAAGTGACCATTAGTCTCAGTTAAGAGTCTTTTGTTCAAAGATTTTGGGCTTAAAGCATCAATTCAGTAAGAAGTCCAAATTTCTGCATATAAAAGGGGTGTTTGGTTTAGTGCATTTCCATGTATCCAGGCTTATTCTTGTTGCCACAATTGGTTTATACAATTTGCATTATACATGGTTAGGCTAGTTAATACAGAATATACCACTACCTTTTGCTCAAAAGTCAAATTTCACTTGTGATCCCACTTGAGAGTTCACTATTAGATGTTCATGTTCCTTAATCATGCCATTAGGTGCATAAGTAGTTTCTATAGCATAATTTAGTTTCAAATTAGCTTAGAACCTCATCATCAATCAGTTAGAGTAGATCCAAACTCATTTAAGTCAAACAAGTAGTATTAGCAAAAAAGTCAAAGTTCCATGTCTGATAAAATTGGACAGATTTCAAAGGAATCTCCAGGGTTCTTTAGTGAATGGAAATGAATATAGTTTGTTGATTTGAAGTTTTTGTCAGCTTGTGAATTCATAACAAAAAGAATTTTGGAATTTGAAGAAGATTTGCTCAATCAAAATTGAGTTGGAAATTGCATGTTTGACTGTATTGCTCCCCTGCATCTCAGATTTTGCCAAAATTCAAGTGCACCTAGATTGTTCATTTGTAGGAGTTAGACTTTGTAGTTTGTTGATTTAGGAAGCCCCCTAGGTAGGTTACATAGGACTGCTTTTAGTTTCCCCTCTAGTGCTTATTTGACAGCTTATTTTTGTCCCTTTTTTTGACTGCTGCTACTGTTTGTCTCAGTTTATGCTGAGCTTGTTGATTTTGTTGATTTCTCTTGATCTTGTTGTTTGTTGTTGTCTATACTGTTGTTTTTATTATGTTTGTCCGAGCCTTGTACTTATTCAAGCTTATTTGAGCTTGTTGTTGTCTGCTGCTGCTACTCTCGTGTTCTTATTCTTGATTTCATAATCTGAGCTTGTCAACTTGATTCCATATTCTTGTTTGTTGTTGTTATTGTATCTTGTTGATTTACATTGCCTTAGTTTGTAAAAGTTTATGCATGCCTTGGTTTGTCCCTATGAGCTTATTTGGTTGATTGCTTATTTCAATATCTCAATTGGTACTTTTGTTGCCTACCCTTTTTCCCAAGCCCACAATAAACTCAATCCTTGAGCTTATTACCTGTTCTTGGACTTTTTGAAAAGCCCTCCTAGCAGGATTGGGAGTTCCACTTTTACTTTGGACTTCCAGATCCTCACGTGGTCCCCACAAGGGGCTGCAATAAGCTGCAGGCCTGTTTGGTTCTGAGAGGCAAAATGGATTTGCTTATTTGATCTTAGTGGCTTATTCAGTGCTAATTTCTTGTTGATTTAGCCTCATTCAAGTTCACCTAAGTTATTTACAGCTTAATCTATAGCTTGTGGGTCCCCTGGTAGCTTATTCAAGCTTTTTTCAAGCTTGTTTGACCAAAAGTCAAACTGTTAAGCATTTGAGTACCCAAAGTGCTTATTTTTAAGCTCTGAAAGTTTTGTTTTTATAAAAGTTGTTTGTTTTAAGTGTTAAAATAGCTTAGAAAAAGAAAATCCAGAAAAATCCAAAATAAAATTAATTGATAGTTTCTATTTAATTTAATTTATATTTTTAATTTTCCTTTTTAGCTTTTTCTTAAGTAACATGCATTTTTATATTTTTCTTAATTTCCTTTTATCTCAAATTATTTTCAGTAATTTTTTCAGATTTTTATATGGTCATTTAGTATTTATTAGATTTAATATTAGTTTTAGTAATAATTAATTAATAATTAAGTATTAAATAGCATAATTAGTTTTTATCAAGTGGTACCTATTTTTTATATTTTTCCTAGCTTTTATATGTTATAAAGTAATTTTAGAAAATTTTCTAGAATTTCTACTATTCACTTTCGAATTTTCTTAATTAATTTAGTTAAATTAGATATTAATTAATAAATAAGTAAATAATTAGTAAAATAGTCTAAATATAATTTTTATAAACTTTTTATAATTTTTTAGGATTCCTGCAATGGTTAATTAGATTTACAAAATTTTTCTTAATTTTCTAAGTCTTTTTAGTATTTTTAATAATTTTGTTTAGTTTAAATAGGTAATTAAATATAATTAGTAATTAATTAATATAAAAATCACAAAAAGACAAAAAGACATATTTTTAATTTTAAAATTTGTTTTTAGTTATTTTATAATTTTAGAAATTTAATTTTCACTTTTCTAGTATTATAATAATATTATATAGTATTTAAGTTATTTAAATATTAATAATTAGTATTAAATAGTATTTAATTAATATTAAATAAGTAATTAGTGTAAAAATTTATTTTCTTTTTCTAAAAATTTTCTTTGATCCTTAGGTTTGTAAAAAAGTTATTTTTACCCCCTGAGGGTTTTCAGATTTCAGTTTTCACTTTTTATTTTGTACGTTTACGTTATTTTAAATGTAAGCGTACGCGTTTTTAGATTTTAAACGTTTCTAAGTATCTAGTTTTCACGTAATCACTCACATAGCTTATTTAAGCTATTTCTGCTTATATTCCTTAGTTTAATTAACCACAAACCCTTTCTGTCTAAATTCACCCGATCACAAACCCCGTTTGATTACCATCACACCTCGTCGGGACATAACGACCCGGAGAAACCCCTATACTTCCACGGAGATTGACTCTTAGGCAGTTTGACTTAGTTGACCATTCCTTGGTCAATATAAGTTGACTGTTTAGGGCCAATCAGATTCCAAGGTCAAGGTTCGAGTGTTCCTTCACTAGTGAGTATTGATTTGTACGCGTTAGGGTGCAGGATCTGGTACTCGGTTTCTTTTTGGTTCTTTCCATTCGGTTCCATATTCTGTTGAGGGCTAGGTATATACTCCATCTCATTCTTTTGATTCATCATGTTCCTTTAATGTCTAAACTTGTTATATTAATAAGAATGGATCGATGGTACACATATAGATGTTATATGTATGATATATATACATGAAATCATGATAAGAGACCTATATAAAATCATGAATGTTGAAACATATATGTCGATTGTTGTTTGGTTTTTGTCCCATTCGAATCAGTTGTTATTCAAGCCCTACATCTGATCTTGAAACCCTAAATATGACCATTAGTGTAACATTAATTGTGGTACTAAAAGGGAAACCTAAAACTGACATTAAAGGTTAGGGTTGTGTCGTTTTCTGTCTCAACTATTGCTGTCCAGAAATTTGGGTCAATTGAACGGGGTGAATCTTGATGATGTCAACGTGTTTTTAAGTGAATTTTGAGTCTAAACATGAGTACTACTTGTCTACTTTTTGGAAATATAAATTTTATGGTGATTGGAGGTCGGGAGGTAAGCTTTTTGATTTCTACAAGATTAAGTGTCAAAACTGTATTTGAGATGTCTGAAAATCAGTAGGCGTTTTTTATTCTTAGTTTCCAAACCATAAAGAGTTAGAAGGTCTCCTTTTAAAGGGGTTAAATATAGGTTATTTGTGACTTTGTGGAATTTTTGTGGATTTTTCTGAAGTGTCGAAATAGGTTTGTTAAAGGCAAACTTTCTGTGTCTTTCTGTAGTTAATTTTTTAGGTAGGTTTGGGAAAACGATTTTTGAAAAATTACTTTTCCTTTGAAATAAAATCTAGAAAAATTACACAAGGTACTTAAGATATATGGTAACCCAGGATAATTTTGTGGAAGCTCCAAAAAAATATTTAAGTATGATAAGAAAATTTGGGAATGTGCAACCTGTTTATGTGTTAAATGCTCAAATTAACTAAAGGAGTAAAATATGTGTTTTAAACTTAATTGTCCTCAATATCCTTTAACCTAACTATATGTAATCATGATTATGAAATTTAAAGATGTAGTTAAGATACTTAAATGCATTTCATAACCTAATTCGATATAAAATATGATTGGTATATGAATGGAAGTTAAACCTACGTATTGAACCCTAAATTTCTAAATTTAGTGAGAAAAACCTAAAAATGCATTAATAGCCATAATTAGTAAGTAAGCTAAATTATGATCACTTGTAAACCCTAAATATGATAAATGTAACCTTAAGAAACCAAATCAGGAAACTTGCTAATTATAGGAAGTTACTAAATTCGGAAACCTGCTATTTTTTGAAACTTACTAAATAAGAAAACTTTCTAAATATTGAAACTTACGAATTTGGGAAACCTGTCAAAAATAGAAAGTTACTTAATTTGGATAAAACTACTAAAAGTGGAAAGTTCTATTTTTGGAAAGTCTATTTTGGGAAGTCTATTTTGGAAAGTTAAGTAAGCAACCCTAAATTGATAATCAATAACCTAAACTTCTCTTTTGGTATATGTGATAACGTCAAATTTACCCATGATTTAAGTGTTAATTTCCCCTTATTTGCTCATCTTTTCTATTCATATGTAGGATCTATACTCTTATTTGTTTATATTCTGGTTTCAGGGTAAAGATGAGCAAAAGAATGAAGAAACACGGAAATGGAAGGACTTAAGTGAAAATACATGAAAAATGTGGATTCTGCACTAACTACGGCGTAGAGGTTCATCTACCTATGCCGTAGCAATGATTTATGAAGACTACGGCGTAGCTCACTCCATGACTACGGTGTAGAGATTTGCTAAAGGGCACTACGGAGTAGCAACTCTCCACCTACGGCGTAGACCCTAATTTGAGGCAGTAAAGAACTCACGAGGCCAAAGAGAAAGTTACGTCGTAGTAACCCTAGCAACTACGCCGTAGAAGCATCGAATAAAGAAACTACGCCCGTAGCACTTGATCAAGCTATGGCATAGTCCAGATTTACAAAGGCTACGGCGTAGCAACTCAATCAGCTACACCGTAGCAAAGTCGGGCCTATAAATACAAGCCCTAATTCCGAGTTTATTCATTCACTTTTCACCATACAGAAGTTGGGAGAAACTCAGGGAGCAGGAGGAACGAAGTTCTAGCCACATAGAAGTCATTTCCAAGGGAGGATTCACACACCAATCATAAGTTTATCGTTTCCTTTGTCTTGTATTCGATTCATGTTTACATTTGTATTAATCAAACATTGTTTTACTTCAACTATGAACATGAGTGGCTAAACACCTCTTGGTGTTAGCCTAGTTATGAAATTGTTATTGTTATGATTTAGTTTTCTTCACATCTATTGTCTATTGTTTGTATACTTTCATGGCGAGTCTTGGGACACTCTATTTCTGGTAGTGTTGAGCATTAGTAGTTCCTTGGAGGCTTGGGAAATTAACCCTAGGAACCAGGCCGATAGGGATGTGACTTGGTGATAGCAATATTACCATACATGTGCGAATTAACCCTAGGACCACCTACCGATGCGATACGCTTGAAGGAGTTAGAGGGGGTGTAAGATCTGACCATGCCGCATCTTGCTGGATTTTTCAATGTCAGTAGAGGTTCTTAATGACTCTTACATCTTCGTAGGTTCACGCCGCCCGATGAACCTTCGGCTTTACAATAGTCGGGGATAGGACAAGGTGTAGGATAGATTCAGGTGATTTAACCCTTTGATCCTGAATGAATATAAACCCCAGACGATATGATAGGATGCACTTATAGAAAACTAATTATAATAATAACAAGAGTAGTAATTAGGTTAGCACTATCTCTCTTTATTGATTCTCTTTTATTTATTTACTTGTTTTGTTCTTTACATTTCTAGTTATTAATTTTTCATATCATAAAACCCCTTTTATACGTGACACTAAACTTAGATAATTTCCGCACTCTTAGCTCTTGGGACGACCTCGACTTTACCATCTAGCTATACCTCACACGACCGGGTATACAGTACACTACCCGATAGTGCATTAGGTAGACCTTAGGTAAATGAGACACTTTATAAATATTAAAACATGGTCGGTAAAACCTGCATCAATATGAAACCCTAAAACCTAATGTGTAATCATTTGATATCAAGTAAACCCTAATATGATTCAGAATATAACCCGTTGTGACATTGAATGAACATTTAAGTAATATGTAAACATTTATTTATGTAGATCTTGTAAAGAAGGAGTAATTTCCATTTCTGTTTGATCCTTTCTTTTATCTGCCTTATCATCCGGTTAAGGTACAGATATTCTGCCTTTTTAGTAAAGGTCATCCTTCTCTCTTTTGTTTATTGCTTTGATTATGATCCCTTCAGTTAAGTCATTGCTATGTTCCTTTTGTATGATTCCTATTTGTTGATCCTTGTGATTTGATATGAGTTGATATTCGTTTGCATGCTATAGTTTCTTTCCTTATAACATTTCCTATTTCTATGCCCATTATATGTTTTGCCTATATGTGTTAGAATTATTAGCCAGTCATGGGGAGTCCATGGCCTTGCCACTGATGCACTAGTGGTATTGAAACTATCTGTGGAGGTGGGTTTTAGTCCACAGCGTTCTCTTTAAGCTAGCTACTTGGCCATTATTTATTATTGTATGTGTTACTTAGCCTAGAGCTTTGTGCATGTATATCTGTTTTGCAGGGGGGGGCGTATGGATGCATCCTAGGTACTTAGTTTTGTATTATTTGGTGAATGTTTTGGTGTGTGTGCAATACACCCCTTTCACATAGTACATTTGGAGATGATCACTCCTATATGTGCATTAGTATTTGTTGGGCATTTTTGTTAGTTCTACTTTATATGATCCTTATCTTGTCTTCTCTATTTGTTATTAACTTATGTTTTCCTTACTTCATTTTGCTTACACTTATGATTCGTTTCATTTCCCTTGATTTGTTTGATATTCATTATCCGTTTTTTCCCTTGTTCATATTCTATTATATGTTTCCATATTCTTTGATTTGTATCTCAGCAGGTTTTCTTGGACTTACGTCGTATTCACCTTCGTTTCCGTTGTTTATTAGTTTTCATTTGTTTATATCTGTTCACTGGGCTTTTTAAGCTCAGCCGTATTTCTTTTCCTGCGGCAGGTTTTAGAAGGAAGTTGGGTTGGGTGGAGAGTGCTTAGGAGCTCTTAGTGGACTACATTGTTGATAGCTCCCCAAGGATTAGAGATAGACTGAGTTTTTCTTTTGATTCTTAGTTTCTAATTAGTTTAGAAGTTGTAATGTTTAGAATTAGTCCCTTATTCTTTTCTTAATACTGCTTGTAACCTTTGTATTAGCAATGTGTTTCCGTTTACTTGCGTTCTGATTTGACTCCAAAATGTTACACTCTAGCCCATTTCAGGTTGGGGTGTTACAATTTTGGTATCAGAACCAGGTTTGATCAGCGGATTCAAAACTCGTAGAGCTTAGGCTATGACCTGTGAGTGTTAGGCCCTCTAAGTTTTGCACCATAAGAGTTAGGGAACAACCGTTGAGAACTTGCTTTAGGATTGCTACTCTGAAACTTAAGTTATGACCGGTGAGGATTGGGTAGACTATAGGGCATTTGTTAAGTATCCTTGCTTCCGCATTCACTCTGATTCGTGCTTTGCTCTTAGTTAAGCTCTTTTAAGATTTCCCCTTCCGGAGAGTTGAAACTTATAAGTCTGCAAAACATGTTATTAGTGATCATGTAAGTTTAGAATGCGTTGAGAATTCTGCAGTAGTGTTTGACATTACACGAGCTTTGTTTTCTTTTGATTCAAACCTCTGATTCAATTGTTAACCCTTTAGATACCTCTCTGGGCATTCTGAGAATTCATATGACCATAATGTGTTTGACACATTCTGGAGTCTGATAGTTCAAAAGATTCAAAAAGTAAAGAAGTTGCGCCAAAAACTCAAGGATAGTAAAGGTAACAGAAAATCAACCATTGTGGAGTCTGATAGTTTAGAAGATTTGGAGGATCTTTCAAAATCGGGGAGGAGCCCTGATGACGTTGATGAGGATCCAAACATAGCATTGGTACAAGAGGGTGCAGAGAGTCAGGGGAGGTTTGAAGATCAAATGGGATTTGATATCCCTTTTAAAGACGCTGGTGCAGATACTGTTAAAGATATTGTTGAACATATTGGTACTGGTGGAGGATCTGTTTGTACTGCTAGTACTCCGAATATTGATGAAACAGCTGCACAGACATTAGTCCATATCAGAGATAATCCTGTTAATGATCTACTCGAGAATTTTAAAAGTAAACAGATTGCAAAGAAAGCAGAAGCTAGAAAGAAGAAACCCCAAACCGAAGCATAAATGATGAGCTATATGAAGAAATTTCTGATGCATCAAGATCATTGGACTGCAAGTCAACTGAAAGGCAAATCCTATGAATAGATTGTAAATCTACGCACAATTGCTCCTAAGAAGGTTAAAGACTTTATTCCAATGGATTCAGAAGAAGAAAGTAGAAGATTTAAGAGAGGTGGTTTACATTTAGAATCAAAGTCTTCAAAGAAGCAAAAAGCATATGTTGTAGAGCAAGAGCAACAAGATTTGACTGAAGAACAGCTTCAACATATGATGAATATTGTTCCATATGACGGTATGAATGCAGAAGCTTTACATACCAAATATCCAATCATAGACTGGGAGATCTACACTGATGAATTTGGAAAATACTGGAAGATAATAAGATGTGGAAATCGTTCTGAGGTATACAAACACTTTCAAGATATGATGAAAGCATTTGACAGAGAAGATTTGGTCAAGCTATGGAGTTTAGTCGCTGAAAGGTTCAAGTTAACAGAGATAGCTGATGACAAGGAAAAAATGCTATGGGTGTAATTGAAGAGGCTTTTGAACCAGATAAAGATGATAAATTATGGAAGTTTAATGCAGATGAAGCATCATTGAAATGGATATTGTATGATACATGTGGAGTTCACCATGTGTCTACAAAAGGTGGAACTGACATATAAATGCTGGTGGAGAAAGAATACCCATTGCCTACACATCCAGTGTGATGTTATCTGTAAAGTTGACTATGGAAGAAGAGACTCAGATGGCAAAAGAGCTGCTAAGGAAAATCTTCATACAGTCTGAAAGTTATGTTTAGAAATGATCAAACATTTAGTTGTAAAAAGTAACATATTTATGTCTTGTTAGCTTTCATTTTAAATGATTTGAATTATCTTTGTGCAAATTAGTAAGTATTTTAACTTTAGTAATATTACATTTTGCTCTAATGAGTTTGACAAGTAAGTTGACTTCTGAATGTCAATTAAAGCCATGACCAATATTGGGTATATCATTTCATGGTTCATTTTGTAGAACATATAATTAGTTAACACATAGACAATAACTTATTTTCATTAAGCATAATAGGTGAGTACAAAAGACATTAACTGAAGCAACCCATAACAACCACACCCAAGACATAGAAACCTTAAACTAAACATAAAAACACCCATTATTTACCAAATCCTTCTTGTCACCAGCATACACCCTTTTCCTCTTCAGAGGCCTTCCATTGGCTTCCACCTGTTCATCAACAACAACTTTAGGAGTAACAAGATCAACAGCAACAATTTCATGTTTAACTCTTGGCACATTAACTGCACCATTAGTTTGACAAGTGTGTTGTTTAAGGTTTCATTCCAATCTGCCCATGCCTTGATTGGACAAACCTTTTGCTGTGTAATCTTGTTTTCTAGCATGTCAACTTCTTCCCTTAAGTTTTTTTAATGGCATTCAGCAGATTATTGAACTTGTGGCATTCATGAATCCTGTTCAACCATAGCTCAGTGAAGTTGAGTGGATCGACACTGCCCTCATCAGACCATTTAGGGAGATGCTCAACAACATCTTCGATATATGCCAGCATTGATGCCCATTTTGTTCTTGATTGTTCCATTTGGGAGTTGTGGGTTGCAATGAACAGACTACTTTTCTTTTCAGCCATTTGGAATTATTGGATGCAAATTGTGGATGCAACTGGAAAGGGCAATGGGCCATGTTCTATAGGTACAAATGAGAGTTGTTAGTGGCATGGTGGTTTGGCGGGAAAAATGACTAAAGGACTAACATAGAATGTGAATTTCGAGGACTAACGGTAAAACAAGGTCAATAATTCAGGGACTAAACACACACTTTGTGAGATAGGAATAATTGGCGGGAAAATTAAAAAGCCTGGCAAATGAGCATTATTTGAACCCTTTTATCTCGTTTTAGGTCCCTGATTTGGGAAAACATTTTGCATGCATCGTCCCTATTTAAAGAATCGCGTTATAGGCCCTCAGAAACACCTACTTAAAAGACACTATAAATTGGCAAGAAGGTTGTTGTTGACACGAAAAACGACAACAACATGAGTAACTTACCCCATGCTTCATCAGATCAACAGAATGATGAAATTTCTGGCCAACAACCTGTTAGGATCATACCAGGTCCTGCGGGTGTCTATCAAAGGGCAAAGCTACGTAAAATAGAGGAAACTCGGGAAGGTGGAGAGGTGTCTATAATTTCCACACAGGTGTATATGAGGAAAGTTGTTGAAGACGTGGGCGAGGATGAGGATTTTACACGTGGGTCATGTCTTAGCGCCGTTGACTATGTAAATGCTAATGGGGGGGGGGGGTTGTGATTGGATGTTTAGGTGATATCAGAAGCTTTATCAATAAGGGGAAAGTTGAACAAGTTGTTGCAATAATAAAGTCGTGTACACTAAATGCGCTTGGAGATCTTACAGTTACTGTCAAAGATCTCTCAGGTGAAATATCTGGTACAATACATAATAAAATAATTAATGAGGGGGATTATAGAAAGGATATTAATGTAGGAGCTGCTTTGATTCTTCGTAATGTTTCAGTGTTTTCACCTAAATCAGGCCATTATCTTAACATTACAAGGAAAAACTTAGTTAAGGTATTCAAAAAGGATACGCTTCCTGGTTGTAGTGGAATTTTAGAGGAAGAAGAAATAAAGAAATTGATGGAAGAAGAAGAAAAGGCTGAATTTGAGTTGCAGTTAGGTGGAAATGTTATTGATGATGAAATTTAGCAGAGTTTAGATGAAGAAGCATTAAACCTTGCATTAGAATAAGAAGAAGCTTTTGCAAAGGCTGACCAAGAGAGGCTGCAACAAGAAGAAGAGGAGTATAACCTGCTTTGGGGCTTGCATGTGTAACAAAACAAAAAATGGAGATATGTTTGTTTAGTTTGAGTATCTTGTGTCTTTTATCTCAGATTAATGAAATCAAATCACTTTTATCATTTCCTTCATTTGTGTATAATAACTGTTAGGACTAATATGACAATATATTGCATCAACTTTAATGTGACCATACATTAAAGAAGGTACTGTTGCAAAAAAATTGGAACTAGTAGAATTAAAGAAGGTACTGCTACAATCAAGGAGTAAAGAAGTCACTGCTTCTCAACAAGTTCAAACAAGATCACCTACACAATCTATCAATGCAGAAGTACTCAGCACAAGATAATTCAGTGGATCGATAATACAATGTCACATTTGTAATATGTTATCTCATTTCCTTACATGTCTATGTGTGCCTTTCAAACAAAAATACAAAGTGTATCTACCAAGTAATTTGACTTTCAACCATCCGTTCAACAAGCATTGAATGTGCCATTCAATAACTTTGACTAATTAAAGTCAAACAACTTACCTACTATAAAAAGCAAGGTAGAATAACAATTGAGCATACACTTGGTAATATTAAACACATAACACTCAAACAGTAACATACCCCGATCAAACCCTAAATTCCAAAAAAAAAAGTAGCAAATCAACAAAAGGAGCTCCCCTATCCGTACAGGTATTTATACGGGAATTGTTATTTATCATTTGATACATCTTTTGCTCCATTTAATTGTTGTTTATCATGTTTAACATATTTTACCTTGTTTTAAGTGACAAGATTTGGGGGTTTTGTTTGCTTGTATGTGTTTACTAAGATTAGAAAGACCATAATGTAGTTTGATGCCTATATTTGAACACTAAGATTAGAAAGACCATAATGAGCTTATTTTATCATTTGATAAAACTTTTCACTCCTCACCTTCCTTTGTGATACATGCCTTGTGCCTACTTGAACGAAATGTATTGTGCTTTTAATGTTGTTTGATACCTACCTTTGAACACTAACAATACCAATTATGTTAATGTGACCCAGTACCAATTATATTAATGTGACTAGTTATGTTTTTTTTGATTATTTTTGGTGCCTGTTTGGGATTACAATGAGGGGACCTAAATCCTATAACACTACTATGAGAGGACCAAAGTGAGTACCCTGCAGCCCGGTTTAGGATATACATGAGAGGGCGAGAGTGAGTACCTTGAACCCAAGTTTGTGATAACGATGAGAGGACAGAGTGATTACATTGAAGCCCTGTTTGGGATATACATGAGAGGACCAGAGTGAGTACATTGCAGCTAAGTTTGTGATATACATGAGAGGACCAGAGTGAGTACCTTGCAGCTAAATATCATTTGGGATATACATGAGAGGACCACTACATTGGTATACCTTCAAAAGCTTTTTATTAGATATATCTTAACGTTTTTATCAATCAATTTGACATACAATTTCTTATTTGCAGAAACCATACCTATTAGCTCATCTTCCAGCAGTTCTAGTTTAAGTTCTGGTGGTTATACAATCCCACCCGAATTGCTTGACTGGTTAATGGAACAACAACAATCTAATTCTGCTACAACCTCTGAGTATTCAATTGCCGATTCTACAAGCTCTAATTCGATAATAGAAGTTGAACCTCTCCAAGTTATTCTACCTTCTCAGCCTCCCCCAGCTGACATTGCTGTCCTAGCTCTGCCTGTCCCTGTTGAGCAGCCTATCCCAGCAAAGAAACATAAATGTGACAAAGATAATGGTGAAAGCAGCAAAGGCAAAGGCAAAGGGAAGGCAAAGGCAACAGATAAAGCCAAAGGGAAAGGCAAGGGCAATGGGAAAGGCAAGGCAAAATGAAGATGATGTATCATGTCCAACTTAAGCTTTTGAAAAACTTGTTCACTTTTGATGATGGTTATAAATATTTCTTAACTTATTTTGAATGGTGCTAATGTAGTAGACTTATTTGGGTTATGTGATGTATTTGACTTAATTACTTTAATGACTTAATGGTTAATGCTTTTCATGTTTCTAGCTTACAAATTTTGCAAATCATGACTTCCTTATGATAAAGGTTGAGATCAGATACAATTAGAGTAATTTGTGGTTGACTTGAACAGCCCTTGATATGGAGTTGACAATCAAACATTAAATCAAACATTCACAATCAACCATAAACAATGACTAGTAATTAAACTTCATATTTTTCATTGATAGAGGTAAAAAGTAGCAACCATTCTGTACATCAGACTAAAAACCAGATTACAAACATACTAAAACCTTACAAACACCATAATCATTAAAAACTTATTTCCATTTCACCCCAACTTGTTCGAACCAGAACTCTCTTCCCTGCTTGCATCCCTTTCCCTCCTTTCATTCCTTTCTTTCAATTGTTCAAAGAAAATTTCAAGAGCCGTAATCTTGCTTGCCAAATTAAACATATCCTGCGGCTCGATAACCTGGGTGACTCGCTCCTCTACCACGTTGTCCAAAAGCACAGTTCGCTCCTCCTCCACCATGTTTTGCTGCTGCTCCACCACGTTATGCTGCTGCTCCACCATGTTATTCTGCTGTTCCACCACGTTATGTTGCTGCTCCACCACGTTTTGCTGCTGCACCACCTCATTTTGATCATCCCCCACCTCCTCTTGGTCCTCCTCCTCCTCCTCCTCCTCTATATCTTCTTCCTCATTCAATCCCAAAACCTCAGCCCAGTAAAATTCCTGTCTCTGCATCCACCTGAGTATTTGTGTCCTGATCCAGGGGTTAACCTGCCTATAATTCCCAAATTCTAATACGGGATCATACCCGAATTGATTAAACACTGCGTCCCACAACAAGGTGTTGTTTAAGACAAACTCGTATTTATCAGCTTCACTTGCTAAACATCCATTTGCATCTGGGGCTGCCATTTTTAAATGTGGTTCTTTTCAAAGGGATTTCTGTGTTGGTGTGTGATCTAGGGTATACAAACGAGGTTATAAATAGGTTGAAGAGTAGTTGAACGGTTCCCAAGAAGATAGGCGGGGAAAAAGTGGGAGAAGGGCCAAATGCGCCAATACAAAAATGTGAAATGACAAAAAAACCAGTTGACTGGTCAATTAACGTTGCAAAGCAACATCCGTCAGCCAAAACTGGTTCCAGGGACCAACCGTGCGATTTCTGCAGAGTTGAGGGACGAAAACGCCAAAAAAAAGATTAAGGACGAAACGCGTGAAATGTGCATACTTTAGAGACGAACGGTGAAATATTGTCTATTACTTAGCTCAAAACCAAACATCTTTAATCATTACTTTTCCCATTCTCCACCCCTTTACCCCTAACCAAGCACCCCCTCAATAAGAGTCTTAGACAAACAGCCCCTTGGTAAAACGAAAATTGAGGGAAGGGTACGGAAGATTTCGAAAAGAAAGTGAAAATCTCATCATCAGAAGATAATATGGAGGTCGTTGATGATAACCAAATCGCTTCTCTGCTTCGTCAATTTCTCCAAGTTCAGAACCGGAGAGCCCAAGCGTATGCTAATCTCAAAAAGTAACCTTTCTTTCTTTCTTTCTTTCTTACTTTCTGCATTTTTATTTATTTCTTCTAGGGTTTACTTACAATTTGCCAAATATAATATTACCCTAATTGTATTTTTAGATTGCAATAATTGGAAACTTTTTATTTTATGACTAACCTATTAAAACAGGTCGAATTATTTGTCTCTCTTTACCCCTGAGAGAGCTATACAGTGCTTGATTTAGTAAATCTTTTGGATGATATCGAATGTAGTCGTTTCAAATAGAGCCTGGTATTCAGGCATACCTATATGGGAATGACGGTATTGAGCTAGGGAAAACCACTTAGACTAGGAAGTAGGATTATTTAAGACGACACATCTCAAATAACCAGTGTTGGATTGTTTTATAGCGGGAAAAGGTACTCAACTTGCCAAAATCGTTAGGAACTCCCTCATCCTCCCTGAGTTTGACATCTTTTTGTGGGAGTACAGTGGTTGGTTTAAGTTAACGGTGCAGATTTTGACGCTAGTAACAGTGTGGGTTCAGGGGAGTGTGTGGTTGTTAAAGTTAGAGGTTATTAAGTATTATGTGGTATAGGAACGGGCTGTCTGGGTGGCTTGTGACCCCAGAGAGCATCTACGGTTAAAGGATTAATAATTGTACCTACGATAGTAGTTGATTGCCTAAAGTTCCTCATTAAATAAAGACTTCGAGACAACGCCCTCTGGAACTGCTCTCTCACTGCAAATAAGTCTCATGCCAAAGCAATGCTCTTTTCCCCTGATGGATCAGGGATCAGCATATGCTCGGGTGTTCCACCGTGTCCATCGCGTGAAACTGTTACCAACAAATGCTGGAAACTCCAACTTGGTGACTTTGTTTAGACGCTGGTAATCGGTGCTCATCATGAACTGATTTCATTGGTAGCGATTCCCCTCTGCTTCTTGGTTACCGCAGTCTTTGGTGTCCTACATTGACAACACCTGTATGGTGGACTGAATCGTTGATCGGTATACCAGTTCCATTAATCACCTAACCTAATGTACGGGGAGAAAAATAATCCCCATGTGGCCACGGAGGTTCACCTGCGCTGACTCCGGGCTATCCAAAAGTGTAGTCGCCGTGGGATTAGTCGGCTCGCAATGTCGAGTCGGAAACCCATGTTACCAAAAAAAAAAAAAAAAGAAAAAAAACCTAATGAGCTAGTAAAAACTGTCTCATGCTGACCTTTTGATATACTAGTTTGTAGATCTGACAATGTCTTATTGGCGCCATTAAGTGTTTACCTTATCTCCTCACACATCTTCATCACTCTCTCACTCGCTATTCTCCTAATCGTGCACCACACACATAAGATAGTAGCTTTGATTCTACTGGTAAGCTAAGAACCCAAATATTAGCATAAATTAGAAACCAGCCAGAGACTAGCTCTATTCTGTATACTCTCATGAAACGTAACAGGATGCCTGAATTATTACATGCAGGTTGGCCTTATCCCACTAACAAAAAGGCACACTCCACTTGCTAGAAAACAAGAATAACATTCTAGCCTCCTTGACTAGTAATAATAAGACAATTGCAAACTAAGAAAGTAGGAAATGAAACAAAAAGGCTCATTGAAAAATGCATGTGGGTGTTAAAACCTTATTATGGATGTTTCTGGAATAGGGTGAAAACAATGCATATTTTCATACTACATTCTTGTAACGTATTATTACAGTACTTTTTCATCTACAGTAAATATTATACAGGCATCTGCTAATATTATGGACCAAATGTTTATTTTACTAAATTCTTTTCTTATATAAAGTCTGTATAGTAACTTATATGCTTTTCTATAATATATAAAACTTCACAGGAGGCACCATCCCTGCGTTATACCAAAAAATACTTGCAAAACATTGTAATTGGAAAAATACTTTAAGAATTAAAATTTAAATGCTTCTGTCTTGGAATACAAAGCTATTTTGTAGATTGGAGATCTTAAGAAATCTAAAGGTCAATACAGTGGTTTTTTAAAATTTATCCAATTAAAAAATCACGTTGAATAATAAGTATGAATGGTTCATTTGAGTTATAAGATCATGGCCATGTATAGGTTGTTGTGTTCCTAGTTCAGTCAATCCACCCAACCAATGACAGCTTGGTTTCTGCTCTATTTTTCCTCTTTTTCCATAGTCTAAATCTTTTAGTTTAATGTCCTGTAGTTTCTAATATGCAATTATTGGCAGGGGCTTTACTGAATTGGGAGACTCTGCTTACCAACAACTATGCAACGAGATCACAGTACAATTTAATGACTGTTCCAAGCAGGTGAGTAACATAGCTTCCTAAGATACTTGGTGCTCTCTCTGAAGTTTTAGATGATATTAAGTTGATGAAAGTTTTTTCATAAGTGCAGGTTCTTGCATTGGAATCAATATTTCTCAGTCCCAGTTATTGCCGAAATGACTTGGCGGCTTTGCTGAGATCTGTTCAAGTGCAAGAAAAGCAAAAGCTGCATCTGGTACTTTCAATCACATGACTTTAGTTTGCATATGACTAGTCAGTAACTCCGTCCTGAATTAGTTAATTTACGTATGTATTTCACATACGAAGGTCTTCTGGTTCAACCGGTTGATATCCTTATTTAGTTGGTAATGCGATAATAATGAATTAATCTGACGCATAGAAGCATTAGCTGTGCTTTTTTCTTATTTTCTTTCATCCACCCCAATATAGTCTGCTTCTGATTTTTTATTTTGTCCCTCAAATGGGGTCTTATTCCTAATCTAGAATAACATTTAATTGCTGTTTCTAAATGCGCATCTACTTTTAAGAGTTTAACATGTATTCAAGCACATAAGAGGGAGTTACTTTCTCATTATTATCACCAAAGGTAGTTGTACTAAACTAATTCTTTGATTGCAATTTCTTATGTATTCTCTGGCATCTCACCCCCTTGCCAAAAAAATAAATAAAAAATAAACATTTATTTAAAACTTAATTGGAATTGAACACTCAGTTTAAAATTTTGTTTTCACCCCTCCATGGTACTACCTTTGCAAAACGCTGGAAATGAATACATCCATCCTGTATTGAGTAACGAGTAGCAAAGAGACGAAAATACTGTGAATCATCGCAGCACATATTGTTATCTTTGCTTATTCAGTGAAATAGACTGTTATGAGTAACAGATTTTATTACATTAATTATGGAGCTGAGTAAAAATGACATTTTTGTGTGTTTGAAAGGGTAAACCGTAAACATGGTATTATTGTAATTATTTGATATTTAAAGTTTAAACCTACTATCAGGGCGGACCTAAAAAATTACTAAGAGAGGCCAACTTCATGTCTACCCTTTACGTGTTTGTTATACCATTTTTATTCACTAACAGTAAAAGATAAACTAAATCGGCTACTGATAGGTAAATGATTGAAAGCTTCAAACTCTAGTACCATAGTCTCCCTGTTACCTGTTGTCAACGATACTAAAGATGCATTATATTTTTTATTTCCTTATAGAATTTAACAAACAAACTAGGTTAGATCTCGGGGATAGTTAAAACACAGGTAAACCCTTATTTGTAAATGAATTACAGGTTTATGGTATTAAAATCATGTTTGTGCCCCCAAACAGATTAATGGTCTATTCATAAAAAAGAAGAAAATATCTTATGTTAAGAAAGCCAAGTTATGGCCCCCAAAAAGATTAACTGTGAAATAAATTGCACCTTAAACACGCATAAGTCGAAAATATATGTGCGAGGATAGAATGTGATGGTCAGGAATGAAACTTATTATGACCTTCAGTTGCAAAGTTAACCACCGATGGTCGGACCATTTTATTTGTCCCACACTATAAAATTTATCTCCAATATATTCTTACAGCTAGAAAAACTTTTGCGCTGCCCTCCTGTGCCACTGCCTCTTCCCCTCAAAAGATCTGTACAGATCATTTGAACTCAAAAGATCTGTATGGTTAGAAGTGTGATATGAAGTTGTTGCATTTAGTTATAAAAACTCTTCCTGTTTCAATCACTCTTATACAACAAACCTCAGGTTAGCCTAGTATCCGCTAGCTTTAGTGGTCATTCAGTGATTTGGATCTATGGTACCGTAGAGTATAAAGGGTGCAACTTAAAAGTAGTTCTGTGGCAGAGGTGGGCAATCAGTTTGGGTGCTAAGTATTAGTGTATTACAAGGATAGAAACTTTTCTCAATACTTAGGGTGCCTCAAGGGAATTTGATGTATAAGAATAAAAGTTGCATATCAGGAAATAGCAACAATACACGGACCATGGTTTCACCAATTTAACAGTTCTATATTTGCAAAGTTTCTGCTTTACTCTTTTATTTTACGGTTTTATCCAAATTAAGAGGGATCTGCCTTTTCACAAAAATTCCAGATGCCCTGATACCCATTGTCTTGGTAGTGATTCTGATTTTTTAATATCACAACCACTTTTAAAGTGCACATCCAAACACTGCTGCGACATAATGTCTCATTCAGGAGAACAAAGTCGAACAGTCCTGCAAAAGAATTTTGTTTGATTCATTCTCAAGTAGTAGGGTGTTAAAAAATTAGCACTCCTGCCTCCTTGAATGATAAGAGTGGGCTTTTTGTACAAAGCCCGTGGAAATGGACTTGAAAAATACCTGTTCTCAGGAGGAGCTGCTTTTCATTTAGATGTTGCCCCATGCTTTTACAAAACCCATAACTCTCACTTAAACGAGAGTGGCAAAATCATGACTTCTACTTTGGTTGCCATTACCACTATTTGAACTAGTGATCGTATGAACCATACTCCACTAAAATGTTTAGTGCTTTTTTTAGGTCTTGTTTTTTTTTTTTTTTTTTTTTTTTTAAGGTCTTTTTTTGTTTTCAGTAAACTTATTTTTAAGGACAGTGGTATACCTATGGTCTTGTTGGTCCATGTTAGAGGTGGCAAACGGGGCAGGTTGGCGAACAGTTCAAGGTGTGGCTCAAATTGACCAACACAAGCATTCTTATCCATTTCTTTGCATGTTATGAATCGTTAATGTGCTCGAAATGATTACGAGACCTATGGTTTTACAGTTATTTATTTATTTCTTTGTACAGCGAGGTTTCTATTCATTTAAGTGCTGTTTGTATCATAAATAAATCCTTTAGTATAACCCATTTGGCTCATTAGAAATCTGACATAACCCATAATAATCCATTTATAGGTTAATGATTGCCACCTATGGTCAATAGGTTCATGAAAAGGGGTCATAAAAATAAGCCCAACAAGTGCTAGTTTCTAAAATGCAATCTAACTATTTCTTTTTTTGTAAATGAACGTGGTGAAATAGACTGCAACCATTCAGGTTCTGAAGAAAGCTGGTCGTCCATCAGAGCGTCTGGTCAGCCATGAAAACTGCAAGTTTAAAAATCATCATCAGCATGAATGTGTGCATGTTCACGAGATAACAGAAGCTGCTGGAACAGAAGAAGCAGAAGCAGATGCAGAATACGATAATGCTATGAAGGAAGCCATTCAGGGGGTGCAGGATGCAGTCACCACCATAAACGAGCATCTGGAAGAAGTCAGGTATGAGATTGCTGCCCTTGAAGCAGATTGATTTCGATGTATTTAACCAGCTGTAAGAACTATATGTCTGTTCTGAATAGTCCTTGAATTACTTTTTAATTGATTTTTTTTTCCTTCCAACACTCTGGTGAACTCTTTTCATAAAGATCTGTACATATAAACTGTATTTAATGCTCTATCTACTGTCTGAAAGGACATGCATGTTTAATTACTGAAACTCGTCCGCAATTTTTTTATTTATTTATTGACGCTGGCTAGATGGGGTACAATAGCACTTAAGCTAGTTGGATTACCAATACTGCATTAAAGGGAAGAAAAAAGAATTTGACATCCAGAAATGTCTCCTAAATACTTAATTCTTTAGTTCCCAGAGCTTGACTAAATTCTCAATTGCCACCATATCAAACTCTTCATCCTGTTTTTTGCGCATGATTTCACTCAACACCACAATTTTTTCCCTCATGCTCTCACCACCCTCCACTGCCACCTTCCTCAAGACCTCTGCAATCTCCTCTGTTCAGCTAAAGGTTTGGTCAGGAAATGAAGGGCCACGGATAATGGTACTGTCGGTCCACTCAAGAACTCAACACTAAGTATGTTGAAAGACGAAGCAGCCAGGGGTGCCCACGGCTGAATGAAATCATAAACTAGTTGGTGAGGTTGGATGTTTTTCAGTATGGTAATGAAATTCAGACAGGATTGCTCAAAAGCATCTATAAGTGTTTTATTGAGGTGGGTTGGGAGGCTATTGGCGGTATGGTAGTGAGGAGGGAGATCAGGTGAACGTGGAAGATTTAGTTCCACAAGTTCAATGGATTGCGAGTATTTTTGCGGAAGATTCTTTTTGATGCAATGTAGGTTGATTGGGGTAGAACACAAGTAAATATGCAAGTTGTGGATTGTGTGTCTTTTAGCTAACTCGAGGAACGAATTTATGTGACTGATTATATGCTAACCATGGCAGCATTATGACTCTAAATCCATTACTTTCATTTCTCGAACCCATTGATCAACTTTGGGCTTCCGAGTTTCAATATTCTCTAGTGACATATATAGGGTAAGGTACCGGATCCCTTAGAAAGGGAAACAAATTTAAAAAGTATAAAAAGTAACCAGCAAGCGACACGTGTTCCCAACATATTTTATTTAAAATATCCGTTTAGGGCAAAATCGTAATTTTACTCGTTTTTTACTTTTCCACCTCAATTTTCAAACGCAAATATCTTTCAAACGATAAAACTTTTACGAAAAACCGATTTCACCATAATTTTTAAAATTTAATCCTCTTTAAATTGGTATAAATCTTGTTAAATATTTCAAACTTTTTTTTTTTTTTTACATATCAAATGGTTAGTGATTTTCTTGATTTTTTTGTCATTTTCGGCCCTATTTTTTACCATCATAAATGTCGAATCGTTAAAAACTTAAAACACGAAAGTTTTTTATTTTGATTCACTCTTTACACAGGTTTTTGAATCACTCAAATCCGATGTCATACGAGTAAGATATCACACGTTAAAGATGGTGTTTAACTCATATCTGTTGCACACAATGTGTTTGATGAAATGTCTAGCTTAGAATTTTAGTGTTAAAATTGCGTTAAATGCATTAATTTTTGTTTCTCAATGCATTATTAATCATTTTATTAATGTAAGACTCAAAAAGTAAACTTTTTTAATCATTATATTTTTAAAATATACGTTTAGTTCATCAGTTAGGTAATTAGGTTTATCAGTTAGGTTATTAGGTTCATCAGTTAGGTTATTAGGTTCATCAGTTAGTTATTTTATTAATGTAAGATTCAAAAAGTTTTGTTTTTTTAACTGATGAACCTTATTAACTGATTTAATAAGTTCACCAGTTAATAAGGTTCATCAGTTAATAAGTTCATCAGTTAAGATAGTTCAACCAGTTAATAAGGCTGATGAACCTTATTAACTGATTTAATAAGTTCATCAGTTAATAAGGATCTTTAACTGATGAACCTTATTAACTGATTTAATAAGTTCATCAGTTAATAAGGTTCATCAGTTAATAAGTTCATCAGTTAATATAGTTCAACCAGTTAATAAGGCTGATGAACCTTATTAACTGATGAACCTTATTAACTGATTTAATAAGTTCATCAGTTAATAAGGCTCTTTAACACGCGATATGTCTTTTTTAAAAATCAGTTAATAAGGTTCATCAGTTAATAAGTTCAACCAAAGTAACTGATGAACGAAATGTCTTTTTTAAAAATCAGTTAATAAGGTTCATCAGTTAATATGGTTCATCAGTTAAAAAAAACAACAAAAAATCAAGAAAAAACAAAACTTTTTGAATCTTACATTAATAAAATAACTAAAGGTGCATTGTTGTACAAAAATTAGTGCATTTAACTCGATTTTAAGACTAAAAATCTAAGCTAAACATTTCATCAAACACGTTGTGTGCAACAAATATGACTAAAACGTCATCTTTAACATACGATATCTCACTCATATCATATTAGATTTGAGTGATTCAAATTTCTGGGTAAAGAATGGCCAAGAAGCAACAACTTTCGTGTTTTAAGTTTTGCAAAATTCGGCCTTTAAATTAGACAAAATTAGAGCCGAAAATGCTAAAATTTTCAAGAAAATCATGACCCAATGAATATGTAAAAAAAAAAGTTTCGAAAAAATTAAAAAGATTTATACCAAATTAAAGATGATTAAATTTTAAAAATTATGGTGAAATCGGTTTTTGTAAAAATTTGTCGTTTGAAAGTTATTTGCATTTGAAATTTAAGGTGGAATTAAAAAAATGAGCCAAATGACCAAAATGTCCTTTAACAAAAAATATTAAAAAAAAGGGAGGGAGTAGGTGAGGGACACATGACACTAGCTTAGTGGCTAGAAACACTTTTTAGCCTTTTTAATTTTTGATCTTTTGTAGGGGATCGCAACTCTATAGGGTAATGCTATTGATTGTTCAATTTAGTAAGAAATCAGATCTTTCACAATGCATTGCGTCCTCCCAAAAAATCTAATATCAAAGACTACACACGTTTTTTTTTTGTAGTGTATGGTATGTTAAAAAATTAATTAAGAAAGTGTGTACTCTTAAAATAATTATTATAATATTTAATTGTCTTTTTTTTTTCCATTTATAAAACAAAGAAAAAGACTCTTGAAAGAAGACTTTCTTAAACGTACTCATCTCCTTCATCCTAGGCATTATTGCCGACTCCTTCATTGCCAACAGTAATGACCAAATAGCTTATGTCCTAATGGTATCACTTGTTATGGAGAAGTTCCCAAACTAATTGGTTGTAGGTTCAAAGTCCTGCTTATAACACGTGAGATAGTTTATCGTTGTATATTGTGAATAGTTAGTTGCAGTTCTAAAAAAAAAAAAGAAAAAGAAAAAAGTTTGTAAGCCATGATTCTGATGTCACCACTCAGAAATTTTACTTGTTTTCTTGATGATTTTGCCGTCCACAAAAAAAAAAGTGTAATATTTGTGTTCATTCACAACCAGTAAGAACCCAATATCATAACAACTAAAGGAACACTTAAAAAAAAAAAAAAAAAAAAAAAAAAAAAACGGCAAATTCATACGAATGTATCCTATATTCCTATGTTTGTATTGATCACTCTAATTAATTGAAAATGCTGAAAATTCCTTGAAGGAAGTCAATTGAACCAATATTAATGATCTAGTTTACCTAATCGAAATGTTATACTAGTTTTCTTTTGTTTGTTTTCTGTTCCTTCGAGCGATGACGAATCAGACATTGATAAAAAAGAATGAATAAGATTATTAAATTAGAACAAAGAAAAACTTGGATAAATTTATAAAAATAAATATTACTCTTTCCGTCTCAAAATAATTGTCCTTTAAAATAAATACATATTTTAAGAAAAGCATAATTACTATTGATTTATTTTTATTAATTTTGTAGAATGACAATTTTACGTTACTAATTAATAAATATATTATTTTAAAGTTTGTAACATTAATTTTAATCAAAGATAATATGATAATTTTTTTTTTTGTCTCATCCTCTTTTAATTAGCTTGTTAATTGAGGTGGGATGCCATGTTTTGTATTCTTGTTTTTTTCTTTTGATCTCTAATAATATATTGCCTTTCTAAAAAAATATATATATGATAAACTTTATCAAACTTGTATTAGTTATAATGCGTACGCGCAGGGTTTTTCATAAAATTTTCAATAATGTATTTTTATTTATTAAAAAACAAATAGCTTAATTTTTGTTTTCTGTTTTCATTATGATTCTCAATCTTGATTTATATATATGTACAAAGCTTAACTACTGCATGTTATGTTCGTGTATCAATAATTTAAATCAATTTATTTTTTAATAGTATGTTGAAATGTTAATGGTTGTGTTAATGAGAAACTATGAACAATAGGCTAGTTCGTAAAACAATTGCTACACAGCCACCATCAAAATTCACATTTGATGTTTTCCTTTATTATATAAAAGATTAGCTTTTTGTCAAAAATGCGCCGGTTTTAAATGGAAGAATGCAATCCCCATTTGTAGTAGCCCCTTCTATATAAAGAAAAGAAATATAATTAGACAAATGCGAAGATCAATGAATAAGTGGGTGTGCGAGCATCATGATTAATTATCTTTTCATAAGAATATCTGACGGGTCTAATTATCTTTTCTTGTAGGATAAAATACACAAAAAAACTACTTGGGAATTTAAGGTGTAGTGGTAACCTGGAAAAAGCATCATCATAGGTGCCTATTTATCATGGTGTGCCTCCTGAATTCTCTTATTCATGACAACTGCAAGTAACGATGTATAAAATGCAACATGTGCTACATTTTCATGCTCCCCTTTTCTATCTGTAAGGTTTGATCAATCTAAAATTACCCATTCTCAGCAACTATAATGGTCATCATCAAAAATCCTATTAAGGGAGCGTTTAGATAAGCTTATTTTATGTGCTTAATAGCTTATTATGTTTCCAAATAGCTTTTAAGAACTTTGGCCGGGTTTGAATAATCTTAATCGCATGAGCTTATTACTTTTTAAAGATGCAAATAAGCTATTAAGCATAAGCTCCTCACATGAATATTTTTTAAAATGTATTAAGTTTTTAAGCTTAAGCTTAGCCAACCAGCTTAAGCTTAAACTTTTTGAAAATGTATGAATGTGAATAGTAAACAAATATGCTTTTGTTATGTTGTTGAACAACAAAACCCGATCAGCACGAGTACAACCGGTATCGTTAACTTTTCTACTTAAGTTTTATTAAATATAGAGTAGAGAATGTACTAGTACATAAGGGAAGTCTGCTATGAAACACTGAGCCAAGAGATCCTTCTCTGGTGCTCTAAGTTGTCTACGACAAATCACGCAATTGACAACCCTCTGATCAAGTTTAAGTTAAATTTAGATTAACTCTTGGTGGGATCATACCATAGTTCGATCATACAAATGTGCAATAATCATGAAGTTAGTAACATAATTTAGTGTTTAAATGTAAATATTAGATTAATAAAGATCATTTTTTAGCTTTAAATACCTATACCTTGATGAATACTTCAAAGATAAACTATCAAATATGAACAAACTATTTAGCACCTGATAACATATTACGATAGTTCTCGGGCCAAATCCAGACTTGCTAAAACCATGTGCCCAACCTGCACATCGGAAGAATGTGTAAATATGCAATATTTGTTTACTAACGATATATACAAATGGAAAAAATGAAAAAATAACACTTTCATTATCATGGACCTCAGTATCACCCCATATCACTTGCATTATACATATGTGGCTTTAGAAAAGAGGCATTAGAGAGTTAGTTACCATTGATAATGTTTTTCCTTCCATTCTAGAGTTTATAGGCACAACCTAATAACATGTTAACCTGATACTAAAAAAAAGGTTGGTAATACAGTATTAAAAAAAAAAAAAAAAAAAAAAAAAAGGTTTTACCATGATTATAATTTAGGAGTTCATCACCATTATTATGAACTTTTAGGGAGGTGGGTGCAAAGACAAACAATCGACAATGCCATTGCTAACCTTAAAACAAATTTATTTCTACATTATTGAAAAGGTACAATAAAATGCATCAGAGACATTTCACTTTGATGCTTTGTGATAACATGTAAAGAGTGACCACCACTTTATGAAAGAATTGCATACTATATTGAACATTTCAACTTTTTTAGTAGTAGTTGTAATAGTATCTTGAAATTTTAGTAATTTATCAATGTACTTATGCTAGCAATTAGGGTAAAAAGTTAGTTGAGTTGTCTAATTATAATAGGCATTATGCAGTTGGAGTCTTTTCCTAAACATAACTTGTAAGTTAGAAAAGACTCAAACTCACAATCTACATGTCGTAAAACTTGAGTAGTATTATCAGGCGACCACTTGGTAGAAGCACAATGGTTGATCTAAAAGTGACAAAAGAGTCCAATTATTTAGCAGGGATCATGATTACCGAAAGCTACTATCGAATCCACCTTTACCCCACCAAATCCTCTTCAACAAAGACCCTCATCCAAAGAGAAACATCAAACATTAACACTAAAGCTCAAATATGCTACTTTTTGTTGATTTTGAGCCACTTTTGTTTAAAGTATGTGTTTGCTGATTTTATTGTATATACTTTTCTACTGGCCAAAATACCAAAATCTTATTAATAAAACGGAACACAAAGCAACTTTAGGCAGCATATTCTGTTTACATATGAAAGATACCAAGAAAGTAAGCTAGAGAATTATTCCATGAAGACTGCCTTTCTTTGACTTGAAAAAATTCCAAATATAAGAGAGCATACATAGTGTTGTCCACTTTTATCAAGGATACCACCAGCACAAGAAACATAACTGACACCACCAAAAATCATGCTTCCAGCAGTCACGAGATCTGGAAAGGGAGGCAAAACGGGTAGTCCCAGACTCCTGACTCCTGGCCAATCCCCTACACCCATAAACCATTTTGAGGCACAAACAAAAAGCTACACTAATAAACTAACCAATCAAATTTGTTGACTGTACCAAGAATGCCGCTGAACTTTCTTGCATTATTAGTAAATCTACTGGAGGACCACATGGTAATCAATTAGGATATTATTGCATTTAATTAACTGCATTATCCACAATAATCATTTTGTTCCATAGTTTATATTGGTTGTGTTTCTTTGGTGTCTAATTGCATATTTTACGGCATAAGCAAATCCTAACACTAATTCCTTAACTGCTTATTTGCTTTTCCCTATAAGAAGAAAAAGTAGGAATCCCAAACACCCACGTAATCATTTAACGACGAATAAGCTATTTTCATAATTTGACAAACACTCAAACATAAGCAACAACTTATATAAAACTATCCTATACTCAGAACATAAGCAAAACATGTATCTACTTCTACTTATCAAAACAAACAACCCAAAAAAAACATTAACCAAAATTCAAAATCTTACTAAACCCTTCAATAAAAAAACATAACTTCATAATTTATAGCTATAATCAATTCAGAAGGTTGTCTCTATTCATCCTATATGAAATTTTAATAATAATTGTGTAATTAGAGTATGTATTAAAGGAAAGAGAGTTATACATACCCGTATCGTTTGGTAAGTTAAATCGTTTCTTTGATGAGTTTTTAAAGCTTGATTTAGCGTCTATGGAGGTCGGCTGATGGAGGATTGTGGTTGTGTTTCTTATGTACATCATAATAGAGAGCGTGTGTTTTGAAATATTTACAATTTGGTCCAAAAATATTAACTATTAAATCTCAAGTCCGTTATTTATTTATTTATTTATTTATTTTTTATAAACATGAAGATACAAAAACGAATTTCTAAACTTTTTTCCAAATAAAGAAATATTTAAGCTTTTTTAACTAAATATAATTTAAAAAAATAACAATAATAAATAAGGAATGAATTGATTTTTTTAAAATGCAAAATTCTCACTTGGGGTTTTGTTTTATTATATAAAAGATATCTATTTGATTACTTGTAGACAATTAAATCAGGATATCTTAAAAGGAAAACGTAACTATAAATTTGGGATAAAGGGAGTACCAAACTACTTACTATTTCACTACCAACCAATTGGACCGGGTAGAGCTATGAACCGGTCTTTTAACTTAAATCTTAGGATCGACCGGGGTTAATTAGAACCGGGCAATTATCATCACCCCTGTGATGAACATAAAAACACAAAACATGGGAACCAATGTGAAAACCTTAACAAAAAAAATCTTAACTCAACTCAAACACAACAACCTCTCCAAAGCAGTTTCCACTTTGTTTCAATCTCCATATCCCGTTGACTTTTCATTATACGCTTCACTTTTCAGTCTTTGTGCTTCAAAACGCGCCATTGTCGAAACCCGTAAACTCGAATCCCATTTACTCACTTTTAACCCAACCCCACCTGTTTTCTTACTCAACAGAGCCATTGAAGCTTATGGGAAATGCGGCTGTTTGGATGATGCTCGTGAACTGTTTGATGAAATGCCTCAAGCTGATGGTGGCACATGGAATGCTTTGATTTCCGCGTATTCGAGTAACGGCTTTGCGGATGAGGGGTTAAGGGTTTTTGTGGAAATGAAGAGGGATGGGTTTTTGTGGAATGAGGTTAGTTTTGCGAGTGTTTTGGGGTGTTGTGGTTTGCTTTTGGATGTTGGTTTGGGGAAAGCGGTGCATGGAGCTGGTTTGAAGTATGGGTTTTGTGGGAATGTGATTATTGCGAGCTCGATTGTTGATGTTTACGGGAAATGTGGGTTGTTGGGTGATGCGAGGAGGATGTTTTATGAGATATGTAAGCCGAATGAGGTTTCGTGGAATGTGATTATTAGGAGGCATTATGATATGGGTGAAGAGAGGGAGGCGGTGGTTTTGTTTTTTGAAATGGTTAATGCGAATGATGTTGTGCCGTTAAGCTTTACAGTTTCGAGTGCCATTTGTGCTTGCTCAAGGATTTTTGGTATCAGTGAGGGGATACAAATTCATGCTTTTGCTATTAAAACAAGTCTTGTAGACTCTTTGGTAGTATCAGGATCTCTTATTGATATGTACGTGAAACAAGGAGATTTACAGAGTGCTCGTTACGTTTTTGACCAGCCAAACGCTAAGGATTTAGTTAACTGGACTTCAATTGTGACAGGATATGCATCAAATGGTAGAACTGAAGAAGCAAGAAAGCTCTTTAATGAGATGCCAGAAAGAAACATCATTTCATATAATGCCATGCTGGCAGGCTACACACAGTATCACAAATGGGGCGACGCCTTAGAAGTTATCTATCTAATATCCAAAACGAATGTCAACATTGATCATGTTACTATTGGGTTAATTTTGACAACATGCGCTGGTCTTTTTGATATTGAATTGGGGAAACAGATTCATGCTTATATCTACAGACATCATTTTAACTCTAATTTATTTGTTGGTAATGGCCTTCTTAACATGTATGGGAAATGTGGAGACTTGAAAAGCTGCAGAGCTTGGTTTTCTCAAATGAGCCACTTGCGGGATGCAGTTTCTTGGAATTCAATACTAACGAGTCATGCTCGTCATAAAAGGAGTGAGGAGGTGATGACGGTGATTTGGAAGATGCTAGAAGAGACACCGCCACATAAGCACACTCTTGCAACTATTTTAGCTGCTTGTGCAAATATATTTGCACTTGATTCAAGTAAACAGATACATGGATTTTTAATCAGAAATGGTTATGATATGGATATAGTTATGAATGGAGCCTTGATTGATGCCTACTCCAAATGTCGTTGTCTCGTGTATGCACTTGCGGTTTTCAAAGCAACTGCTTCGAAGGATTTGATACTTTATAATTCTATGATATTGGGAAGTTGTCACAATTCAAGGGGTGATGTTGCTATTGATCTTTTTGAGATGCTGAACAATGAAGGGTTAAAACCAGATAATACCACTTTTCAAGGAGTTTTGCTTGCTTGTATATGTGAGGGTCGTGTTGAACTGGGTAGGCAGTATTTTGATGCAATGACTAGTGAGTTCTGTGTTATACCACGTCTGGAGCATTATGAATTGATAATTGAACTTTATAGTAGGTATGGCTTCATGGGTGAACTCAAGAACTTTGTTAAGCAAATGCCATTCGACCCAACTGCATCCATGTTAATTAGGATTTTTGATGCCTGCCATGAATACAAACGTGAGCAGTTTGGAAAATGGGCGGCTGAGAGGCTTAATGATCTGAACCCATCTGTCCCTTTTAGATTTGAACTTGCGGATAATAAAAGAATAGACACGTAATATTGAGCAGGTTACACATTACCTCATTGTTTTCAATTCTTTAACATTCTTAAGCTGCTAGCTAATCTGAGAATGTATTGTATAGGGGCAAAGAAACTACTGTACGGTTACACATTACCTCATTGTTTTCAATTCTTTAACATTCTTAAGCTGCTAGCTAATCTGAGAATGTATTGTATATTGCTAACTGAATTTTGTATATCTTTGAATTGCCGCTGTCTGTTACTTGTTCCAATTTCTCTTTTCTGTAAATGATCTAGCAATTGTTATTCTACTAAAGATGAATCTGTTGGTTGTTGCAATGACACATTGTTCAATTTTTGTTTTATGGATCTCTCTGAACAATATTGACTGTGTTTGTAGGCTTGTCTATCAAACGTATTTGAAATGATTTTCTTATGTCATCTTACATTTCGAAAGGTGAACGAACCAAAATATATGTGTTTTACCATCAGGTTGCTTCTATCTTTCTTGCATTATCAAAAATCTTTTAACAATTTAGAAAAAAATCAAACTGAGTATGCACATGCTATGCAATGAAGAAAGGCAATATATATAGTTGTTTTATACAATACATGAGAAGGCAAGAATCAACTCAACTAAGGCTTTCGATTCCTTTTCAAAAAAAAAAAAAAAAAAAAAAAAAAAAAAAAAAACATTTGAACCATCAAGCAAACAGCTAAATTGCAAAAGCAATCAGCAATCGGATTTGACAAAAATGGAACATCGCGTAAGTACATGATGAATCTCCCCCACAGGCTTGTGACTGATTACAAAACAAAGATTAAACATTATAGAACCAAAGGGCAATACACTTTGATCATCTTGCGCAAATTTAAACATTGCCACCAAAAGCAAGAGCTTGGTCTAAAGAAGGTACTCCAAAAACATAAGGATCCGTAACTTAAAACAGTAATAAAGATGTTTAAACATACATAACATCCTCATAAAAATTCAAAGCCCTCGCGACGCAAGCAAACATAAAAAACAGAGATTCAGTCTTTGGTCCAGTTCATATGTATCTCACAAAATTCAGCAACTGATTTCTTCAAAAGAGAATCGAACCTTTCCTGGTACTCTGCACTTTTCGTACTTCCACCTTGTGAATGGATACCTTAATTCAATGCATCGTCCAATCTACACATTCTCATACCTTTGATTGTTCCATCTTCGTACTTATGCACAACTGTTTGGATATGTATTAACAAGAGAGGCGAAGTACGTGTTGTGTACATTAGATTAGCTTATTGAAAGTGAAGAAAGTACCTTCTTCCTTTGTAAAGGTGATCATTTCTCCAAGTGGATGACGAGGTAATGCTGTTAACAGTGAATTCAAGTCACTGAAAAATTCAAGTGGAAGAAGACGACAACAAAAAATGAATATTTGTCTGGCCTTCATCTTCTTGTTGAAGTAGCTTAGTACACGTAAACTGGGAAAAAATATTTGAATTTTAAAAGTTAAGTGGTATTTGATATGTAGTCAGGAATCATTTACGCAGTAAAGGATGATTAATACTTCTATCAAAAGAGTACACATAATTCTTACCTTAACAACATCGCTCCATTCTTCAGAATCAAATTTTGAAAAGTCTGACCTTAAAGAAAGAGACCGAGGACGACAACAGGTAAGAACAGCATCCACAACACCTTCATAAATGGATGATTCTCCTATCGCTAGTTCTAGCTCACAATGCTCCAGTTCAAAAGGTGGTGACTGAATCGCCTTTAGTTTCTCAACATCTATTAGACCCTACAAGACAATTGTTACAGCAGAACTGAGTTGGGAATATTTTATATCATTGCTTGTGAATAAGCACATACATAAAAGTCAAAGAAACGAACTTGGTTAAAGAAGTCACGAATACCCAACTTCAAAACTTTAAATTTAACATTCTTGCCCAAAAATCGCCTCAGCTTCTCGAACCATATGGCATCAGCCCCATTCTCAGCGGTGGGGTAACATTCAAAAACTGGTTTTGGCTCGAGTGAATCCCTTACTAAAGGACAACATCCATTTAAAGTACCATTATACTCAAAGAAAGCCAAATTGGGGGCACTGATATCAATTTCGTCCAAATCACATAGCGAATTGACCACAAGTGTCTGCAAGGAATGACTGGACAGCTTCAAGTTGTTGCATTGACGTGGAAGATTCAAAAACAAATTTTTGATGTAGGGAGATATAGATGACAAGTCAGCACAGGAATTTGGGGTCAGGGCGGGATACCCATCATAAATCAATGTTATTAGCTTTTCGCATAAAGCCAAGTTCATAGATGGTGCTCCTCTTCTTTCCCAGTCAACTAAATAAACATCACATAGGCTGGGAGCTTCAGTATCTATTCTCTCTACTTCACACTTAAAGTAAATCCAGAGTTTTTGAAGATTTTGAAGCCCATGAGCATAAAATATTTTGAAACCATAGCAATGTAAAACATTAAATTCCTCGAGAACAGGTGAACCAGCAGTAAGATACATGATGACTTTTTCATCTATACGGACACATTCAAGATGCAAGAGCTTCAGAGACTTGAACTTCACAGAACTAGCCGTCAAGAATGAAGGCAACACACAGCTACATAGTTTCAAAGATGTCAACGATGAGGCAGATAAGAGTGTGCTAGGCAAATGGTACACTGGAAGAGGCCTCGAAACACCTATAGGCAGAAATGGCCAGTCGTCCATAATACAAATCACCAACACCTTTACACCTTGCTTAAGGATTAATCTAACACATTTGTCAATAATTTCCACTTCCTTAGGCTCTTGAAGCACTGTCATGAGGTTGAATGTGTGTGCGCTGACATTTTGCTCACAAAATCTGGAAGTAGTATAGTCAACATACTTAAAAAACTTGTCTTTAACATATGTGCTATACGAGCATGTTTCTAAAGGGACTCCAGTTGCACGTAAGGCCCATAGGATATCATCAATGATGAAATTCAAAATCGGGAAAGAAGCTGTTAGGGAAAAACACTTTTTAGATAAAGCACTCATTCGAACACGATGCACAGGAGAATCTAAAAGTGAAAGTATGTGGTCAACAATAAATTCGGGAAGCTGTGAGATCCAGTCCGTGGTATCTATGATTGTTATTATTTTCTCCTCCTCCATGACCCTCTTAATCACAAACTCTGACTATAAAATATGCCTACAAAAAACATGCAATAACTAAAATCAAATTGCTGTTTATGTTACCTACAACTAGTTAACAGGAGAACTTTGATATTATGGTAAATCACTCACTCCGCCAGCCAAGCTTTGCACATATAGCTTCCTATGGTCATGCCGGGTCTCGGCTAATTTAGAGACCTAATCTAATATCCTAAAATGCTTTTGGAATGAAAATCTTAAATTTCATATTCATAATCTAAGTAAGCAATATATACTTAAAACTTGAGGAAATATATGATTCAGAATTACATAAACAAAAAAGTATAATATATAAACAAAAGAGCAAAATCATCCATGATCTTTTCAAGAGAGCCATACTAGCTTTAAAATATTTACCTTAATTTCATCAACTACTGTGTTTGAAGGAAACAGAATATTCAAGTTGCATCAAAACTCTTTGCAGCATTAAAACTCTCCAATGCATCTAGAAGCAATACCTTTTGATTCCATTAAAAATAGGTAAGGCCTACACATATCCCTTGGACTCCTTAAGCTGTTGTCTACAGTAACATTTAGGAATTTGAAAAGGCTTTTCTGAATTTATTTGCATAAACAGTCCCTGTATACTTATACTTTTGCTATTTTCAAAACAAATTTTGTACAGTATAGAACAAGGTTAAACGAGTAAACTTATCATCCCAATTCCCAACCATATCAAAACAGAAATTTGTAATAGATAAAGGCTCTATCAACTTATCTTATGCTGTAGTTAAAACAAAACACCCTTTAGCAAATTTGTACCTAAATCATATCAATAGCATAAATTTGTCCTCCAGATCATAATATTGTATTTTTCACTGAAAAATCTAAAAGACATATCCCGGTACTTGATGTTCTTGTTTTAGCATGAAAAAATAAATAAATAAATAAATAAAATAAATAAATAAAAAATCAGGTGATAATTGCATCCACTTTAAAGTTGCTATACCCGGTTGGGCCGATCATTAAGGAACCAAGAAGATTAAACATTTATAGATACTGTTTAAGTTTTATACACATTTCAAGACCCAGTTATTTTACCATCACGAGGCGTAACTTCGAGTTGTCAAGACCCAACCCGTTTGACCCAGATACGCTGTGGTCCATTTTCTAACTACCCATTTTGCCACCTTTTTTAGCAGTTTGCACCAAAGTCATCCTAATATTTTGCTGCATATACAATAACATTCCTGGAAGCAAAAATGACAAGTCACCATAGCATACACTTTTACATGCTAACAATCTTAACATTCTGCAAAATTCTCAGTAGTGTGTATGTTTCGTTACAATTTGCAGAATTTAAGCATTTCTTCTTCCACATGATGAGTTTTGAATTGTGAGGCAATGAAGAGGTGGACTAAAGTCAACCGTTTGTGACTACTTCATCAAACCTGCAACCACCATCTGATTCTCACTTCCTAGGCGCACGAACCCGAGAGAAAGTGTGTCTATATTGTAGGCTGAAAAATGAAAGAAACAGGTTAAGATGACATTTATTGTATTAAGATAGGAACCGGACAAAAGATATTTCCTATGAGTTTGAATAAGAGAGTGGTAAAAGTAGTAAACA
The DNA here is from genome assembly GCA_030686995.1 of Artemisia argyi. NCBI lineage: Eukaryota > Viridiplantae > Streptophyta > Magnoliopsida > Asterales > Asteraceae > Artemisia > Artemisia argyi. Next base: position 106,241,239 of record CM060709.1, read on the forward strand.
AAAGAAAGGATTGCAAGTATTACCTTCGTCACATGAAAACTAACAAAAAATAAATAAATAAAAAAATAAAAAAATTGGGGATATCCTTAAAACATGCAGAATTTCTAAACGTACTTCTTTGCACGTTTCATTGACATAAATTGTTCATGCCATGGTCACATGGAACGGGGATCGCTCCGGTACAGGATCGCGGATCGCTAGGCACCTAAAATTCGGTTCCAAGGGGGGTAGGTTCATTTGGGATCGCTTCGGTATGATGTACCAAGTAATGTGGTACGATGTACCCATGTAGCCAATAATCAATATAATCCAAACATTCATAATACAATACTTATCATATTCTCATAATTCAATCAAAGAAGCTTATTTGAAAAGTTTTATATAACCCTAACTTAAAAAAGCATAATTAAGATCCAAAAGACAATAAAAGTATGAAAAACTAGATTTTAAACTTAGTCCAGCCTTTGTCACTTTCCTTTCCCTTTCTCAGCAACATCTTCATACAAATTTTCCCATTGCATATCGTCCAAACGTACAATTTGAGCTTTCCAAGTTTGAGCTCTCTGGGTTAATATCCCACTTTTTGTAGGGTCTTTGTTTGTAAATCCGGAAAATCATGAAACTAGACCGATGTCTCAATGAACATACACTAACTTGTCTGCCTGTTTCAACAGGTTTCTTTTCAACCTATGAATACGTACTCCAATTCCTCCAATTCCTTTATGCAGAAGAGCTACTAATTGGTTGTGAAAGTACTTTTTTTTCCAACTCTACTAATTGGTTGCGAAAGTACTTTTTTTTTGCCACCTCTACTAATTCAGAGTTTCTGAAACATAAGTCGCCCACCAATCGATGGCATCCATCGTTATTGCATCCACATGAGCTTCATGTGAAATGTGGCAACTTGTTTTCTTAACAAATTCTTTTCAACATCATTTTCAGCTATTCTTTTAAATGCGTTCACCACATTACGCACTACTTCTGTATCTTGATTTTGGTGCTTTTCTATGGATTCCACCAGGTTCTAATGCAAACCCCAAACAATGTAGAGGAATTGTCGTTTCAAATGACTCCCTACAGTTTCCTGAATGCAAGTATACTTTCCACATCATTCCAAATGTTATCACTTCCTTATTGTTTCAGCAACACTTTACGCCACACTTCTAGTGTTTTCATTGCCCTGTTTTACCCAATCCCTCCATGAATTGAGGGCAATAGTCGTTTCTAATGACTCCCTACAGTCGGCTAATCTTCTCAACAAAATGTAATAGGAAGCAAAGCGTGTCTTGGCTACTTTTAATAACTCTAACTTAGAGTTTTCTCTGAACATTGCCAAGGCATGAGTGTGGTTTAGAAATACTTCACTATATTTTTTCCATTCTTATACGTGTCTATCAACCAATATAACTCTTTCAAAAGGTCTTTAAAGATTAAATTTAGTGTGTGAACACAACAAGGTGACCAAAAAATGTGTTTATATACCTTTTCCATTTCGTCTCCAGCGGCTTAGCAATTTGCTGCATTGTCGGTCACGACTAAAAGAACATTCGTTGGCCCGACATAATCGCACTAAGCAAAAAAGTCTGAAATTTCAACTCCCGTTTTCTCTACCCCAAAAAAGTCTTTAGCATACATGACATGGCTCCACGGCTGTTTACAGCAAGATCATTAATTAATGGATTATGGTTCACGTTTGACCACCCATCACATACAATAGAAACACCTTGTGAATACCAAGTATCTTTAATGGGTGTAAGATCCTTTTCAACATCTCTAACACACTCGTCAAGCAACACAGTGGGGGTTTGTAACCATCTGGTGCTTTGTTAATTGCGCTCACCATCTCCTGAAAATGAGGATTTAGTAACACATTGAAAGGAATCCCATTCGCACACAAGCCCCTCATGATTTTTAAATCAACAATGCTCCTTTCCATAATGCCAAAAGATTCCTCAATCGGCTTTTTATAACAACTTGGTTTCTTTAAAATTACAGAAGTTTTTAAGGATTTTGAAACACCTGCATTTTCTTTCACCTTGTTAAACACTTTCTGATACTTCTCACGGTTCTGTAAAAGAGCAGCACATATCTTTATATCAGCCTTCTTCCCAAGACCAAGAAGATGAATGTGTATTCGTTTATAGGAGCTTGTAAATCGCTGTTTACAATAATTACAAATCCACACCTTGGCATCACCCGCATTTAACTGTTAGCGATACCAACCACAGTTAGTTCTTGCAACAATGGCTTGTTATCCTTTTCCTCTTTATGTTCAATAAGATCAACAAATTTTTGACTCTCACTAGGGCTGAGCATACTAGACCGCGGACCGGTCCGTCTGGTCCTTGGTCTACCCTTTAATCATTTTCAGTCCTCGTTCCGGTTCGGTTAGGTCCGGTTTTACAAAACCCATTAATATGCTTTGTTTGGCCTGACCGATCGATGAACCAGACCGACCGAACACATTTCGGTCCGGTCCTCGGTTCGTGTTTTGTGCCAAATCGGTTTTCGGTCCGGTCCGGTTTTTAGACCGTGCTCAGCCCTAACTCTCACTAGGGGTAGCATCATCAATCCTTGTTTTACCAAACACCAACTTTGATTAGCACAAAGTTGTAAAAATGGTGTTTGTTAAAAATAAGGATTGATGATGCTACCCTAGTGTGAATCAAGAATTCGTTGATCTTATTGATGATGATAGTAATAATGCAAGTGAACAACGTAAATAGGAAAAGGATACCAAGCCATTGTTGCAAGAAGTAACTTTACAAGCTCCTAAACACGAATACACATTCATCTTCTTGGTCAGCCAGTTGGGAAGAAGGCTGATATAAAGAGATGTGCTGCTCTTTTACAGGACCATGAGAAGTATCACAAAGTGTTTAACAAGGTGAACGAGGCTGAAAATGTAGGTGTTTCAAAATCCTCAAAAACTTATGTAATTTTAAAGAAACCAAGTTGTTCTAAAAAGCCGATTGAGGAGTCTTTTGGCATTATGGAAAGGAGCATGGTTGATTTAAAAATCATGAGGGGGTTGTGTGCGAATGGGATTCCTTTGAATGTGTTGCGAAATCCTCATTTTCGGGAGATGGTGAGTGCAATTAACAAAGCACCAGATGGTTACAAACCCCCTTCTAGTGAGAAAGCAAGAACTGTGTTTCTTGACGAGTGTCTTAGAGATGTTGAAAAGGATCTTACACCCATTAAAGATACTTGGTATTCTCAAGGCGTTTCTATTGTATGTGATGGGTGGTCGAACGTGAAGCATAATCCATTAATTAATGCTGAAGACTTTTCTGGGGTGGAGAAAACGGGAGTTGAAATTGCAGACTTTTTTGAAACTGGCCAATGAATGTTCTTTCAGTCGTGACCGACAATGCAGCAAATTGCAAAGCCGCTGGAGAGGAAATGGAGAAGGTATATAAACACATTTTCTGGTCACCTTGTGTTCATACACTAAATTTAATCTTTAAAGACCTTTCGAAAGAGCTAGTTGACAGAAACGTACAAAAATGGAAAAAATATAGTGAAGTATTTTCTAAACCACACTCATGCCTTGCCAATGTTTAGAGAAAACTCTAAGTTAGAGTTATTAAAAGTAGCCAAGACATGTTGTGCTTCCTATTACATTTTGTTGAGAAGATTAGCCGACTGTAGGGAATCATTAGCAACAACCATTGCCCTCAATTGAGTCAATTCATGGAGGGATTGGGTAAAACAGGGCAATGAAGACACTAGAAGTTTGGGACAAAGTGTTGCTGAAACAATAAGGAGTGATAAATTTGGGATGATGTGGAAAGTATACTTGCATTCATGAAACCGATATTTTTGTTGATAAATTTTTTTGATGGAGAGGGTCCTAAAATGGGAGAAATTTATGAAAAATGGATAATATGTTGGGTGAAATTAAGGACATAATGGTTGACAATGCATATAGTTATCATTATGATGATGTTATTGTCTTGGCTAGATGGGAGAAGATGACAATTCCTCTACATTGTTTGGGGTTTGCATTATCTCCTCGGTTTTATGATGCCCATTATCTTTCACAACTAGCACCTGGTGGAATCCGTAGAAAAGCACCAAATCTAAGATACAGAAGTAGTACGTAACGTGGTGAACACGTTTAAAAGAATAGTTGAAAATGATGTTGAAAAGAATTTGTTAAGAAAACAATTTGCCACATTTCACATGAAGAACGGCTGTTTAATTTACCATAAGCTCATGTGGATGTGACAATGATGGATGCCATCGATTGGTGGTCGACTTATGGTTCAGAAACTCCTGAATTAGCAGAGTTGGCAAAAAAAAGTACTTTCACAACCAATTAGTAGCTCTTCTGCAGAAAGGAATTGGAGTACGTATTCATACATTCATAGCGTGAAAAGAAACCGGTTGAATAACAAACGGGAAGACAAGTTAGTGTTTGTTCATTCAAACATCTCTCTAGTTTCACGATTTTCTGAGAGTTACAAACAAGGACCCTACAAAAAGTGGGATATTAACCCAGAGAGCTCAAACTTGGAATGCTCAATTGTACGTTTGGACGATATGCAATGGGAAAATTTGTATAAAGATGTTGCTGATAAAGGGGAAGGAAAGAGACAAAGGCTGGACTAAGTTTAAAATCTAGTTTTTCATATTTTTATTGTCTTTTGGATCTTGATTATGCTTTTTTAAGTTATGTTGCTGATAAAACTTTTCAAATAAGCTTCTTTGAATGAATTGTGAGAATATGATAAGTATTATATTATGAATGTTTGGATTATATGGATTATTGGCTACATGGGTACATCGTACCACATTACTTGGTACATCGTACCAAAGCGATCTCAAATGAAACCGAATTTTAGGTGCCTAGCGAACCACGATCCTGATCCGCGATCCCCGTTCCATGTGACTATGATCCTAAAACTCTAGCATATTTACAGAACATGCTGGAATCATGGAAACAGTTATTTGCACATACAAGACAGAGACTGAGGTAGAAATTTCATTAGCCGATTTGGATTATGTTTTTATAGATAATGGGTCAAACAGTTAAAGAGGAATAAAATCTAAAAAACACTTTATTTAAAGCATTGGATTAATTTTTTTATGATAAACGTTTATGATCTCTTCTCTAGAATTAATGATGATAATTTTTTATTTTTTATTATTATTATTTTTTTATATATTTATCTTTTTAAATTAAAAGAAATCAGGTTTTTTAAACCTCATTACAGATTAATCATTTTGACCCAACCCATTTTCGCATCATCACACCTAACTCACCCCACCTGAACCTTTTGCCACCCTAGAATGTCACTCTATAAAACGACGTCTGCAACCCCGCGAATCCCTTAATATCAATCATTGTGCACCATGATAATTTAACAAGGCCAAAGTGATGATTTTAGTTAAATTTCACAATTTCATCCTCTCTAAGTCGGTCAATATACAAAAAGTAACAAGTTGACTTCGTATAAGGTCTAACATTATGCTACTTGGTTTATAATGGTGTAATATTGTTTTATTAACCGTATACTCTGTAAAAAATGACATCTACTCTTATAAACTTTTAGAGCTGTTTTGCATTTAACTTCATTTATGCCAATTTGTTACCCATGCTGTACTTAAGAGGCAGGTTCAGAAAACTTACCAGATTCTCCAGGTAGTTTTGCTCAACCTCCAACAACTTGTCAACAGCAACACCAATTTATCGATAGACTAGGAGGCTCACACTGCTTTCTCCCTCTGAAAGTTTATTAAATGACACAGAAATTAAGAAAGATAGCAAATGATTGGAACAATTAGACATGGTAATTACAACTCATTTACTTATAAAAGGGTCAATTGTAGTCATATTTATATCTATCGAGTAAAAAAGGGTAAAATAAAGATACAAAAATAACTAAAAAGAGAACAGGTTAAATTGGTTGATTGGGTCCAAAGTAGACCAAAAATGTAGTTTAAACGTATACAGCCTCTTATATCGTGTTTATTTAAGAGAATAAATAGATAATTATTCTGATCATATATTTCTTGTAATCATATAAAACACGTTGCTTATTTATAATTTCAAAAGTGTTTTGTTCAACCTCCCCCCATGATTTCAAATTCTTAATCAAATCAAATGTTTGACCGGTTACCCAATTTTACCACCTCTATAAACTGTAAGGTCTCCATAATACAGTAAAAAAAATGGTAACCAAGCATGATGGTAAAGTTATAAACTGCATACTCCCGTTGTATTCATTACTGATGCACTATATATCACCTTAAATTCCACCCTCAGTTAGATTAAAGAGCCTTAAGGAGTAGTAAACATACCCACAGAAGCAGTGGATCAATGACAGTCATAATGCACTTGAAGCCCTAATTGCTTCAAACCCAACTTTTTAGAGTCAAGAATTCATGTACACTTGCATTATTACCAATAACCTTTGCAGGAGCAGAGTCCATTTTTAAAATGATGGAAGCGGCTTGAATCCCTCAAGATTATCTCCTGGTCAATAATCTTAGATATATATGTGATGGCAATGTGACAGTCACCACAAACACGCAAATTTTTCGTGATCCTAATGGGCACACCAGGAGCTGTAGTTAAAATGCCATATGCAAGTGCCAACTTCTCACTATGTTCAACAAGAAGATCACCTTTCTCCTCATCATCTACATCATGCAGAGCAAAACTCGTATCGGGAACATAACCAAGAGCTTTGATTTGATGTATCAAATCACCAAGAAGATTATATATCTCTTGTGAAAGTGGGTGAGTTTTATCCCCGACATAAAATGTTGCAGTGCCCGTTTTTCCCTGAACCCAACTACAGCCAGGCCTTTTCCTGATTCCTGTATCTTTCATTGAATACCGAACCCTATCTACATCTTTCCAACGCTTAGCATTAGCATATATATTGGAAAGAAGTGTATATGTACCATCATTCTCACACCCTAGTTCTAACAACTTACTGGAAGCATATTCCCCTAGTTCTACATTCGTATGAACCCTACACGAACCAAGTAAGGCCACCCACACTACCGGGCTAGGTTCCATTGGCATCTCCTCAATGAGCTTCATAGCTTTCTGCAACTGGCCAGCACGGCCAAAAAGGTCAACCATGCAAGCATAATGCTCGACCCCAGGAACAATCCCAAATTCCCGCGTCATGGTGTCAAAATACTCCAACCCCTCATTAACCAAACCAGAGTGGCTACAAGCATAGAGCACAACAACAAATGTCACACCGTCAATTGGAAGACCTGCCTTTCTCATCCCATTAAATACCTCAAGAGCCTCTGCACCACGACCATGCATTCCGTACCCGGTCAATAGAGACGTCCAGGAGACAACATTTCTTTGTTTCATGTTATCGAATACAACGCGAGCCACATCAACATCACCAGATTTAACATACATGTCAATGAGACAATTATCAACGAATAACACATCAGATTTTTCATATCTGTTGCGAAGTACATAAGCATGAATTTGTCTACCAACTCTTAAAGCAGCAAGACGAGCACAGGCCATTAGAGCACATGATATTGTAAAAGCATTCGGCTTCGTAGGATTGCTACTTTTAAGCATATCTGAAAATAGTTCTAATGCATCATTAGCCTCACCGTGCTGAGAATACCCACCGATCATGGCTGTCCAAGTGACTACATTTCTATCTAAAGGGGAGACAGAATCGAAACATTTACGAGCAATATCACCTGCCTTACACTTGGCATACATGTCGATCAGAGAATTGATCACCATTTGTTCTTCTCCAGGGTCATTCTTGTTAATATTTAGAATTTCTTTAATGGCGTAACAATGAATCTCTTTCCCTTGAAGCAATGACCCCGCACATGCACAGCCGGATAATAGTGAAACAAGGGTGACGACATTAGGTTCGGAACCAGAAACTATCATTTGCCTGAAAACATCAAGTGCTTCATTTCCAAGCCCTCTTTGAGCATAACCAGCAATGACAGCACTCCATGTTACCACATTCAGTTCAACCTTTTCGCCTCGCATCTTCTCAAACAAACCAAGAGCATCGTCAAATCTACCTATTTGTGAGTACCCTGTAACCATTGCATTCCAAGAAACAACATCCTTAACTTCCATAAGATCAAAAACCTTACGAGCATCATCCATCAACCCACATTTAGCATACATATCCACAAGCGCGTTACCCACAAACAAATCCTCAAGTAAACAGGTTTTCAACGCGTACCCATGAACCTCCTTCCCTTGCATAGACGCACGAACAGAAGCAAATGCTGGAAGAATGTTTACAAGACTAACAGCATCAGCACAAACCTGATTTTCTCCTTCTCCACACCCCGTCATCCTATAAAACATCTCAAGCGCCTTTTTGACCTCACCACTCTGCATATAAGCCGCAACAATTGAATTCCAAGAAACAACGTCCCAGAACCCTCCACCCAACATTTGATCAAACACTTGACGCGCACTGGCCATCTCCCCACAACGAGCATACATAGCAACCAAAGCATTCCCAACAAACACATTCCTGTGATACCCAACAACACAAACAACCCCATGCAAACAAACCCCTTTACGAAAAGAACCCGTCTCACCACACGCCTTAAGCACAAAAGGAAAAGTATACGCGTCAGCAGCCCAACCAAGGGAGTGCATGGTTTGGTACAAATGTAAGGCATTTTGGGGTTTTCGGATACGGATGTAGTGACGAATAAGTGAGTTCCAGTAGAAGACTGAAGATGGGGAGGGAGGGAGGCGCGTGAGGAGGGCAAGCGCGTGTGATGGGGCATTGTGTGAGATGTACATGTTTATAAGATGGTTTTGTTGTTGCGAAAGGAGGCCATTGACAGTTAGTTGCTGGTGGTGAAGTTTGAGTTTGATTAGCGAGCTGTTGTTGCTGCATTTTTGGACAAGTGTTGTCGCAGTGATCAACGGTTGCTTCTTCATTTACACTTAAACTATCACTCTTGTTGAATCATTTACGCATAATTAGATACGACGGAATGACGTACATTTTAGGAAATCAAGTATGGACATATCATCAAACACCTCATATGCGTCTTTATAAAAACCACATTACCAACATAAATGAATTGTAATACCTTGATCAAAAGTCCAATATATATTCGAGCTTATTACTGGATGCTCCGTGATTACTGGATGTTGGGGAATGGGGACTCCTTGGTGATTATGGTGCCTATGCAAAACCTTAGCAGACTGTTTTTTTTACGTCACTCTAATTTTAAGATAGTGTAAATTGCAAAAGCGTCCTTGTGGTTTGCTCAAATTGCAGATTCCGTACTCGAAAGTCGAAAGTGCAGACGGCCTCCCCGTGAGGAAGTATTGAGTTCAGTTTCGTCACTGGCACAAAGAGTGAAAAGACAAAAATACCCCTGTCTTCCTCCTTTAATTTTACTTCAAATTTTCTATTTTTTACATAAATTTGTTCATTACATTTCCGGTTCATAAGCAAAGATAAAACACGATAGAACTAAACACATAAATTTTGCAAACTTAAAATGATCGTCAACAACAACAATCAAAACCCAAATTAACCGTACATAAACCCCAACAAAGAACAAAACCCCAAAACATTCTCTTTTCTAACTTCCACATTACCCAAAATGAAAGGATTAGTGTGCAAAGAACATCTTGCACAACTCGTACTCATAGAAATGTCAATGCCTCACACCGGTGCATAGTTAACGGAACACGTAAGTTGGTAATGAGAAAAAAGTGGCACGATGAAATAGAACTAAAGAGGAAATGAGACGATGAGTATTCTTATCCGAGATAAATATATTTAAGTATAACCACAATCCCTAAAGGGATGTGGTAATTGGCAGGGAGGGGGGAGTTTGACTGCATGTCAAACTTATATTACTTAATTGATAATTATTATGGACTTTTAGTGCAATTAAGAAAGTCTTTGTATCATTATCTATACTTCTATATTTATATTTATACTACTATATAATGCATCTAACTCCAAGCCTAACTCCTAACCAAAAATTAAGATAAGGAGCTGCAATCATGAGGTGACATGTGTCACTTCTCAACTAACTACAAGCTTAACTCCTAACCAAAATTAAGATGAGGAACTCCAATCATGAGGTGACATGTGTCACTTCCCAAAAAAGCCACTAACGTTACATAAATTTGCAAAAAAGCCACCGAGAGCCATTTTCCGTTAGTTTCCTCGTTAACTGCCTAGTCATCAAGGGTAGTTTCATCTTTTTATCCCTTTCCCGCCAATAACTTCAATTGGCAGTATTTTGTTTTACAAATTTAGTCCTTTAGAACCATACTTTATATACGTGGCTCAATTTCTTCCAAGCAGAACATTAATTTCACAAGTAAAGATCTTGAGAATGGTTAAGCTTTGGCAAAATCGTGCACGCAGTACCCCGATACCTGATTTAGGAATCCTTTATAGTAAGAATACTCTGTTCCATTTTAATGTTTTCCATTTAAACTTGTTATTGTTGTCGGAAGTAATTGATGTTTTATGTGTTCCACAGATTTGAATGAAAAGGTGTTTTCTTTGCAAATCCATCACAATGGTGAATTTACCTCAAAACCAGGAAGAAGGTATCTCTTTGGAGATAGAGATTGGTTTGACGGAATTCACTCTGACGTTTTCTCCATGGAATTATTGGGCGAAATGTTAGAGGATTTAGGTTACTCGGATAGTACCCTTATGTTTACTCACTTTAGGATACCTGGGGAGTCACTGGATGATGGTTTGCTGCCACTAAAGTCTGACGAAGATGTGAAGACACTTGTGGAGTATGTTCCTATATTTACACAATTGGAGTTGTATATTGAAACCGGTGTTTCAATTGTTGAGTGTGAGATGATGGATCGAATGATGACTAAGGGCAAGGGTGTGGTGATAGAAGAAATAGTGGATGATGATATGAATGAGGCTGCTGGAAAGGGTGTTGATGGTGAGATTGGAAACAGTGGGAAATTACTATTGTTAGAGTGGCATAAAGAGTGGCATAAGACAAGACAACCTGAGAAGGCTGGACCTGTTTTTGATACTGATTCTGACAGTGACTTCCCACCAACATTTTGTGCCGAAAAAATGATTGCAGATCATACAAAAAGGATGAGTGATGAGTTTCAATTCAGAAGGTTATTGGTAGAGATTGACCAAGACTTTACTGTGGAGGATTCAAGTGAGGAGTCTACAGGTTTGCTCGATTTTTATGATCTCGATTTTGATGATGCGTATTATGATGACACAAGTGATGAAGAGGTTGCTCAAGAATGGCATGATGATCCATACCATTTAGTTGATGTACCTGAACTTGAAGAGATGCATGCGATTGAAGAGTCTCAAGAGCCTGAAGAGCCTCAAGAGATTAGTGACATGTTTGCTGAAATAGATCAAGCATTGGATGAACTTGATGACGTTGTTGCAGCTGGAGAAGGAACAGAGGTGTATGCTTTTTATGTTGAACCAATTAGTTTCAGTTTGCTTCCACTTGTAGTTGTTGATAGTGTTGATGGTGATGATGGTGAACAAAGAGTTCGTGATGAGGATGTGATTCTAGATGAGCAGTGTGATGAAGTAGTTGGAGATGGTGAACAAAGAGTTTGTGATGTGGTTGTGATACCAGATGATCAGTGTGCTGTAGTAGTTGGAAATGGTGAACAAAGAGTTTGTGATGTGGCTATGATACCAGATGATCAGTGAGCTGTAGTAGTTTGAAATGAGGGATGTATATCAGTTGTTGAAGGAGATGTGATTAAGGACAAAGTGGTTGCTAAACAAGGAGATGAGCCACTTCAAGTGCTTGAAAAAAATGGAGTTGGGCAAGATGGAGTGCTTGCAGAGGACAAGTTTGAAGACCAAGGAAGATCAATCAAGAGGCGAAGACTGATGGCTGACAAGAAACCCAAGGATGATGCTGACAAGGAACCCAAGGATGATGCTAAATAATGGTTATGCTTTTATGTTTAGCTCAATAATTTGTAGAAGATTATAACAATATTTAATTTCTTAAAGTTTATCTATCGGTTATGTAATCTTAACTAGGGTCAATGGTTGCATAACATTTTATCGAATCTAATGGAAGCAAAAAAACTAGGCAATTTTGGGATGTGTATGTTGGTAACCCAAACGTTTAGCATTTATTACCCAAACACGCCTAAAACACATTTTCACATGTAATTAACACGCCTATTTATATGCTATAACATAAGTAACCTCCTCATTCATCCACTAAACAAACACAGTAAAACATAAACAAAGGAACAAAAGAATGTCTCAATAATTTGATAGGGAGACACAGCGTGATGTCATGTATACGAAAGATCTATTTAAGGCATATCAAGAGTTGCTTGATATTGTTATTCAAAGGAACAAGTACATGGCTGAAATGGAACTTGTGCGTCCCTCGGTGCAGATGTTCAAGTGCTTGGAGTACTTTAAGAAGCTTCAAAAGTCCGACGTTGAAGCTCATGCTTTTCAACAAGCACGCATTTGTCAAGGGACTTTAGAGTTTCTTTCAATGTTTTTTATCAACCATGTTACGTTCCTTTGAATTTTAATGTTATATTATCAATTATGTTATCTGTTTGTCGATTTATTATGTTATTTTGCTTTGTTACTTAAGTTATGATGCTATGTTACAAGGTCAAAACAAAGATTGTAAACATTGATTCTCATTTACAAAAGTCAAACTTGATTGTCAATTTGGGTAATTTTTGGTATTTTTGTGCCTGCACTTTCATTTGAATAAGGTTACACGGATAGTCAATGGTTACACGGATTTGTAATGAGGATGCTACTCAACATGGGTCAAAATAGTTAAGTCAACCTGATGCGTGGGAATTGCACCACGCTTTACCTCTCGAGGGATCTCGAGAAGCTTACAACCCCCGCCAGGCAGTGTACATGATCGTTGTAGTATAGTATAGTGACAAGTACCGGAGGATTGATCGTTCAACTCAGGAATAGTGTCGCTAGGATTAGAAAGCCTAAAAACTAGGTCTAGAGGTGAGGGATGATTCTTTTTTGTATTTTTTATGTTTTATAAAAGCAAATAAAATATCGGTTTTTGAAGGAGTGGGCGGAATTAGTTGCTAGTCAACTAACCCAATGACTAAAGATGCAATCAAAATAAAATAATAAAAATGAAAATAAACTAAATTAAACTAGTGGTGTGAGCAATATATGGGAGAATTGTTTTTACTTAGATTTCACTACTCCCTATATATCTTTTACAGGTTAATTACTTGTTACAGTTGCGTGGATGACGGGTTATATTCCTTAATACCAATCATGGGGTGGCGTACTTACTTCCCCAATTCTATAAGCTCCTACTTCACTCCTATGTCGAGCCGGCTAAGAAGCTCTTAACATGGGATCACTAGAATTCGCTCATGCATTAAATACAACCATAAAAACATAGTACACATCGGTTCATGTTTCTTAAGACGTTCAAGCAAGTTACACAATGGAGATCTGCCAGTTTTCTTAAGCCTAACATTGAAATCATTCATCCATTACAACTATAAACAAGCAATCAACATATAATCAACATCTAGGTTTCATTACATCTAAGCAAACACACAAAAGATCTAGCCTAGCATGTTAAAATCAAGACAAGCATAAGATATATTCAAACAACACATAGACATATTAAATGAATTGAAAGAAAACTTATCTTAATTGAACATGAAGGGTTTCAAGGGGTGAAAACCCTTGAAAATACTGTTACAAACGACCTAGGGTTTAACAGGTTCGGCCCTAGAATTCTCCACACAAGTTCCTCTTTTAAGGAATGAAAAATAGAAAAGTATATATAGATTTTGTGAGGTGACGGCGTCAAGAGGAAAAATCTGACGTCGTCATCTCGCCACCAATAAAGTTCTCGGACTGCCTAGATCTATATCTGACACCGTCATGTGTAATCTTTCTCCAGGCCGTCACCAAAATTACTCTTGACGCCCTACTTTTGACGCCGTCACATTTTCTCTGGACCGTCATCCATTTTGCTCCTGACGCCGTCATAAAATTCTTCTTGACGCCGTCAGGTACTGTTCCCAGCAAGGAAAATTATGTCTTTGTCGTTTTCTTCACTTTTATGCTCCAAAAACGTCCAAAATGCTTCCTTTTCCAGAATTCACTCCCAAAGTACCTAAAATCACAAAAGGAACGATTTAGGGCAATATTTTATCAAATAAATTCCAATTCCGGCTTAAATGACCCCCTAAAAATGGTTCATTTTTCGCCTCATCACAACCTAATAACTGCAGAAATAAACACTCCTTTGTACAGACCTTCCAAACTGGTTCAAGCATATAGAAATTGATTGCCATTTTGTGAGAGACAAGATTAGAGGTGGTCAAATTCTACCCACTTTCATACCAACCAAGTCACAATTGGCTGATATTCTCACAAAGGGCCTAAGCAAACCTCTGTACTACAATTGTTTATCCAAATTGGCTCTGTGTAACCCTTTACACACTGCCAATTTGCGCGGGGGATAATGGGACGCTACTCAACATGGGTCAAAACAGTCAAGTCAAGCTAATAACTACAGAACCAAACACTCCATTGTAGCTAAGTAGTTCTAGAAGGCTCAGTTAGTTATTAGTTAGTTAGTTTTAGTTTCCCGCCAATATTGTACAAACCAGACTTTACCATTCACCAAAAGATCAGATCGGTTACATGAACAACTACCAACAAAAGACAAACATTAAACAAAGAAACTAGCTTAAGTGCCACAAAATGGCCAGACATCATCCTCATACCAAACACCCTCAAACAGCGATGGAACACATTGGGTTCAAACGGAACCATCACATTTCCGGCATCATCCACAGGTGGAGGCGTCAGATGGCACTGGTACGCCTGGTACTCCTGGTTCTCCGGCGGAGCAAAGGTGGTATCACAATAACCCGAAGTGGTGGTGGAGTTCATGGGTTTTTTTTTCCTTTTGTTGTTTTGTCGAGTACCACCTCCAACGGAATGTGTTTTTGTGTGTTTCACATATCTTTTACCTTATTTAAGCCCCAAAAACACCCGAAAAGACCATATATTATTATGAATACCCTTGGAATGTGTTTTTGTGTGTTTCAGGTACAAAAGGATTGAAAACAAGGCAAACGAGAGCAAAACGGAGCATGGATGGGATTACGGAGCTGAATGAAGCATTACCGGATCGACTCGACACGTTTTTGAAGAAAAAGTCAAAAAGTCAAAGCCGAAGTCAATCCCGGGATGTGACATGGGAGGAAACATGGAAAACCAACCCTAAACCCACAAATACCCTTTTTACCCTTTAAACCCCAGAACTTAAATGTAATATCGTTTTCAAAACCGTTTTTTCCAAAAACATTTCAAACCAAAATTTCATTTTCAATAAATCACAAAAATATTTTGATAAGACTTTTTATTTTACTTTATTATTATTAGTATATTATTGTTACAAGTATATTATTATTATTATTATTATTATTATTATTATTATTATTATTATTATTATTATTATTATTATTATTAGTATTCTTAGTACTATTATGTATATAATCATTAAAATTATTATTATTATATTTTTTATTACAATAATAATTATTATTATTATTATATTATATTTAAAAAAAAAAAGCCCTACAAAATCTATTTTTATTACAAAATCTGTTTTTTACAAATTACAAATAATTTATTTTTACTAACACTAAATCCTAATTACTAAATAAATACTAAAACTTAACTAAAAACCAAAATCCAAACCCGGTTACAAACTAAACCTACAACACCCTTTCAGCCCACAACATCCCAACCCACTCCACCACTTCCACCAGGCCCACTCTAGTTACTACAACCCAACAAACAAACACAACCCAGTAACAAGTAAATCCAAACCCTACCTTACCCGTTTCTTTGACTTTGCCAGTCAAAGTCACCCAAACCCCCAATTTCCCTCCAAAACACAACCCCCCTCATCCCTGTCACTTTCCCACTCCAGCTCACCTCCACAACCTGCCAAGGCTAACTCACATGATGTCAAATCAAACTCTTATGCCAAGTCATCAATCCCAAACACCCCTTTCTCATCTACGGCTTAAATTTGAGATTAGGCTCCAAGTTTCATCCAAGGGCTGTGATGAGATTGAGAAAACACAAGGTGGTCCAAGCTCATTTCCCTCTCACAAGAAAAGCACACTTACATGAAGACAAGGAAGAGGACAGAAGCCAAAACCCTATCAAACCTGTATAAATTAGAGTATTCCCACACTTAGAATTTTGTCCAATTTTTCAAGCATTAGAGAAATTTTGACCATTTTATTGTCTTATTTAAATTATGCTTTGTAACCTTTCCAAACTTTCAGTATTGTAATCTTAGTTTCAGTTTAATCTAAAATTCAGTTTATCCATTTATTTTCAAGCTTTCTTTAAGTTTCAAGTTTAAATGTTTCTGCTTATTTCAATGCTTTACCAATGCTTGTTTAAGTTTAGTTCAAGTCTATTTTGCAATTGTCCATTAAACTTTTATCTTAAAATTTGGTTTTCAGTTTTAAAAAATCCAATAACACCCTTGTAAAGGGGTGTTTGACACAACCTCTTCTTTTACCTAAAAACTAGTTTTGACCCATGCTAAAACTTAGATTAGTTCTATTTGATTGTTTCTAGTAGTTTTCAAACCATATTTTCCATTTTCAACTAAGTCTTAAAGGATTTCACTTTGTTTTAAAGAACTTTAACTGTTTTTTTTATAGTATTAGTATAGATTCTAGATTAGGCTTTATTGTTGTTGTTTATTGTTTCTCTTTAGTCCATTTAGGTTAGTATAAGTTAGTAAAGCTGTTGGTTGAATTTCCTAGCCACAGCTCACCATTTGAACCATTACCATTTCTGCTACAGTTCCCAATTTGCCCATTTTCACCCTCCTACAGCCACTTTGACATGCATTTTTCATTTCTTTGTTTTTTAGTGTTTTACCCTGAAAATTTGCATAATTACTCTCTGATAGCTTGTTTATGTTAGTATATTTTTATATTATTTTTTAGAATTTTTTTTACAACTTAAATTAGTGCCCAAAAAGCCCCATTAGGCCTATTTCTGCCCTGTATAACTGATTGCTCTAAGACCTTCTATGACAGATGTTCCATAAGCTTCATAAAAGCTGACCCAGGGCTGAAATTAGGTATATTTAATATTTTCTAGCTTAGCTTCCATTGTGTTAGCTTATTTGTGGTTTAGGAGCTTATTTAGAGTGCTTATAGGGGCCTGCAAGTAGGATCTTTGAACTGATTTTGCCTTGGCCTGCCTTCTTTAGTTATACTTATTTTAGTGCTTATTAAGCTCCCCTTATTGCTTAAGCTTGTTCTCCTTAGCTTTTTAGGTTTCCGTTTAATTCCCTTAGCTTAATCTTCCCATAGTTAGCATATAGCAGCCTTTTTTGTAGCTTTTTAAGTTCTTAGAATGTCCCTTTATACAACTTAGTGAAGTATTGCAACTTTGTCCATCCAAACTGCTTAATTACTTATTTTCATAAAAAGTTCCAGTTTACACAAATGCTTATTTCCATGTTTTTAATGAGTTTGTTTAAAAAAAAATTGAAAAAAAATAAATTTTCAAAACGAGGGTCACAGGGCTCGAACCTGTGACCTCTCTAAGAAGCAACAGACACAAACAAAACTCCCTTCCATCTGTGCTAGACCTATTAGTTGTTATTGTTTGATTTATTTAGTATTTAATAGTACTTTGTGTTTTGCTTGATTAATTTTAGCTTTCTGTATTGCTTATTTAAATTTTATAATTTTAATAGCTTTATTTTAGTGTAATAAATTTTACAAAAAAATTTTAGATTTATTCAAATAGTTTTACCATTTATTAAGCAATTAATTTGTTTTATTAGTTTTTAATTCATTATAAAACCAAAAAAAAAATTTTCTTTTTTCCAAAATTTTCTTTTATCTTTCAGAATGTACAAAAGTAATTTTCACCCCCTAGGATTAGCGTAGCTTAAAATTTACGTTTTATTTTGCGCACTTACGTTTTTCTTAATTAACTTTTACGTTTTTAATCTTAGATTGCGTTTTAGGATTCCCTAGCTCCCGATTATTGTTCCCGTAGACTATTAGGTAGATTTTAAGTTTTATTTAGCATTCCTTGTTTACGTTTGAGTTTTCGTTACGTTTATTTTATTTTCCTTCGTTATTCGTTAATTTACCGTAGTTGTAAATTCCTAAACCAAATCCCATCAATCAAGCACTTTAATTCCAAACCCTAATCGATATCCTCAATTCACGTCTCGTCGGGAAATAACCTTACCCGATACTATTCAAAATATCGAATTCGTGTGATTTACGCGTTATCCTTTTTAACGAAAGGTTGATTTGTGATTCTTACGTCTCATTATCTTCGAGGTAATCTTGTCCAGTATTCTTGATCCTCTCTCCCTTTTGGTTGGTTAACGATGACCAATCATGAATGCCTATCATCTCTTCTGATAGCTTATACACGTAAACGACTTCTCCTACATCTTTCAGAATCTTAAAAGGAACTATGAATCTTGGACCTAACTTTCCTTGAGTTGAGATCCATGAAGAATCCATACATGCTATAGAACCTATCAACCAATCATAGCCACCCATTTATATTTTCCACATTTTTTTCAAAACAACATATCTTGTAAACGGTAAATCTTCAAGCTACAAAAAAAATACCATCGCGACGAGAATTAAATCATCTTTCTATAGATATGCATTGTTATATACTTTCGACGAACTTTTTTTTTTAATTTCCGCCCAGAAAGAATCATATATGATTCGTAAAAATCATATATGATTCGTAAAATTCATATATGATTCGTAAAAATCATATATAATTCGATTCTTACGAATCATATATGATTTGTTAAAATCGAATCATATATGATTCTTACGAATCATATATGATTTTTTTGGGCGAAAAAAAAAGTTCATCGAAAAAAAATTCGGCGAAAGTATATAACAATGCATGTCTATAGAAAGATAATTTAATTCTCGTCGCGATGGTATTTTTTTTGTAGCTTAACGATTTACGGTTTGCGAAATATTTAAATTTTAAAAAAAAAGGTGGAAGTTTATTTTTTATTTTGATAAAAAAAAATGAATGGCTAAGATTGCTTGATGAGTTATATGGTAAAAGTTGGATCTATAAAGAACTTTTGGCAACTTTCCTTTATTCTTAAATTGTAACACGCCGGAGAGACTTTTAACATAACATAGTCTCCAACTTCGAATTCAATTGGTTTTCTTCTATTATCAACATAGATTTTTCATCGATCTTGTGCCGCCTTAAGTCTTTCACAAATTGTTTCAATCTTCTCAGTAGTTTCTAAATTTTTAATTCTAATTATTTTAGAAGTTGTTGAAAAAAAGACGATATTTCTTTATTTACTAAATTTTTAATTTTAATTTTTTTAGAAGTTGTTTAAGAAAAAGACAAGTGGTCTTATCAGAGCAGGAAGTCTAAAAAGCAACAGAATTAAGCATGAGAAGAAGATTCCTTTCTATCCATATGGGTTTTATGTTCTAGATCTTTATTACTATGCGTATTTTCCTAGTTTTATGTTCATGTGATATGATTTTGATCTTTTAATGTTTTGGATCGTTTAAGATATGATTTTCAAGTTTTATCATGGTTATGGATATTTGTGATGATTTGAATATGATTTGTTGATAATTTGATTGCATCTAAACACACCCTGTATGCCTGAATCATATTTTGATTAGCCGAACCCACCCCACCCCACCCCATGTGTTTACTTGTTTGCACATATTTTGATTAGTCACTAGTGAATGGTTGATTATTTTAGTCACGATATGTTCTTTCTTAAAAAAATTATTACAAACAATATTTGATCATACTTTACTATAGAGATTATTAACTCAACCCAACTCACCCTATGTTATAAAGTTCACTTAATACACATATTATGTTGTTTCATACAAAACTTATATTATACTACTTTCGTTTTATAAAATTTTTACATTATATTTTATAGAATTCCCATATAGGGACGACAACTATTATTAGACACCACAACTTATATTATACTACTTTCATTTTATAAAATTCATATATTATGTTTAATAATTGGAACAATTAGGTGGATCTGATATCTTGTTACAATTTATTTTTACTTAAGAAAATGATTATAAACCATGACTACTTGGTTCAACAGATTAACTGTTATTGTTATAAGCCTGGGGAGGAGCCGGAGCTTCCAGAGCCACCAGAGCTGCTGGGGCCGCCGGAGCAGCTAGGGCCGCTTGAGCCAGAGGAGGACACTGCAGATAATAAAATTAGAAGTTAATTTTGTTATTTTGCTAACCAAAATTGGTAATAGATTAAAAAAATAATAAAACTAACACTAACACATTGTTGTTGATGAATTTGCAATTCAGTTAAACGTCCACGATATAATTTACATTATTCACATGTATAAGACATATATTTTAAAGGATGAAATATAAATGCTTGAAAGAATAACTTAATACTATAGGAACTGAAGAAACTCTTTTGTGAGTTACCGAGTTTATATAGAATCAACTTTCTCTCTAGTTACTATAATAAATTTGCACCTTATTTCTAAAACTTTCACCAATAACCCTTCAATTCTATTTTTTCATACTTTGTTTTATAAACTTTCAAAGTTAGTAACTCTTTCATTGCCTATTTTATATTTTATCACAATTTACGTTTCTCGCCAATGTAACTTATGCAATTTTATATATACGTCTCAAATTTCAATAACAATATACCGTGGCACTTAGCGATTATTCCATTTTCTTCTTATGTATTGGACATCCACAAACATGAAAGTGATTATACAAGTTTAATGTGATCATAAACAATTAAATGTATTGTTTTGTAAAATTTCAACTTATAACTAAAAAAAGACTATATTTTAAGATTAGTATAAATAAAATGCATATTGTTTAAAATTTTACAAAACAATACATTTAATTGTAAGATTAGTAGTTTTATAATTCAATGGTATATTTAAAGTTTCATATATACAAGAGTATAATATGTCATCCTCTTGATTAGCTGGGTCAACATGGAGAGCAGTCATGACTACAATTTTAGATAACTATGCAAGTATCTTCTACGCTTATTGACTTGTACCTAGTGTTGTACATTGCTTTAGATTTCAAGGTATGAGCTTTTTTTTCTTTCTCAAATTTATTATCAGCTAGAGGCCTATAATATATTTTAAGGTAGGTGGATCCTTCTACCTCTAGAATTCTACTTAATTGATGAGCATTCAACTTCTTAAAGCATTTTTTATGTTAACTCCAAAATTTTTCTGGGCATCTCTAACTACATATTTTATAAAATTTTCAAGTTTGAAGAAAAGGAAAAGTATATTTCAATTACGTTTCTTTTCCAAAAATTTGTCTCTTTAACCATATCCTTCTACATTTAACTTTAATTTCAAAACTCTTTAATACTAAATTAGTTTATTTTCAACTAATAACTTTATCTCTACATTACTTAATGCATATGATAGTATAATTCTATGTTTGTGAGGAATAATTGTGAATCTCAAAAGAAGACTCGTGAGGGCTTCCAACTTCACTTGTTTGGTCCAAAAGACGAAAGTCTTCTAATTTTCACTTCTAAATTTTACCACAATAAGCAATTCAACTTATTTATTCTTTTTACCGTTACTTGATTAGTACAAGTCCTCCTCTTATTCCTTTCTTTATTCTTGTTAATAAATTATGATAAGGAGTTCTATAGGGCTTGATTAACACTTCTTCTTGAAAAATTAACACATAAGGATCAAACTCTTCTTTTTCTTCCTTCCCTTTTTCTCTCCTGGAATCGACTCCACAAACACCATCTTTAATAATCTCGAATCTAATCCTAAAATGGAAAATTATCAATTTAACTTTGGCCAATTTGCAGGTTTAGTCCTCCAAGTCTCATTTGTCTTATATTGACCACATAACTTTCAATAACTTAACACTTTTATACTTCTAACTTATAACATAACCACTTTCATATAAATACATTCAAAATAATATAATACTATTACTTATATAATATAATAATACCTTTATAGGATCCGAGTGTAACAATTCTCCCACCCTTAAACATGATTCTGTCCTCGAAATCTATTCTCAGAATAATTGAGAATACTTGTTTCTTATTTTCTACTCGGGTTTCCATCTTTTAACTTCTTTTCGTATTTTATTATGGAACAAGTCGACCATGCATGAAATTATTTTTTTATAGGTTAGAATTTAATTAGAAATAGATGTAAATGACATATATTGAATATATATCTTGATAATCTAGTGTGTAAGATGTGTTAAACGCCAAATATATACAGTAGTTTTTGTAGTTATGTTTTTGGTTTTAATGTCATTGCACAATGACATTATATAAGATTTCACAATTTATAGTCTCAAAATCTTTTGTTGATTAACGTAATATGTTGGAGTTGTATGTTGAAATATTTTCCAAATGTTAATTAAGACTATGTCTCAAATATCTTATATTGTTTTTATATACAGAGTTTTTTTTAATGGGTTAGTTGTATTGAAACAGAGACATAACAAAGAAGATAGAAACAACGAAATTCGTGTTGTCGTAATGCTACAGACGAACTTTGATTCGACAATAGGCTATATTGTAATTAACACTATACGTAAAACTACATTTGTAAAACCTAGTAAACATTTGAAAGACATATATGTGATGTATATTTGTTGACATATGGGTTCAAAAATTATATATTGTCGATAATCAAATGCATCGCATAACTTAAAATAAATATTCACATGTTACAATAAAAACAAACTCACCATCATGAAGCGAAATAAATGATATACATGACAATTGGTAAGCTCTTGTGTATTTCAACAAACCAACATCAAATCATTGGAAGCCTTTATTAAGTGCCTAATGCAATCCATTATTAAGTGCCTACTTATCGAAACTGATAGCTAGAACATAAAACTTAAATAAAAATATAGATGATGAAACAACCACGCTTCTTCAGTCATAATCTACCTTTTTTTTTAATTTATTTATTTATTTATTTTTTGCTGCAGTTGTTGTTGTTGTTGTTCTTCATTATCATCATCTTCATCGGAAACCGCCTGTAGATGATGCGGTCCAACGCGAACAGCGGGGTTGCGTAAAATATAACCAAAATTATACATAGTCAAAAATGAACAAAAAATGCCATAATGTAGACAATTTTAGTAGATCGAGTTACTTACAAGGTTGTAGGTCGCCTCGTGGGTGATAACGACATACACGTTACCACGACGAAAACCCAAGCCACGTCCAACCTTCGACACTTTTTACACTGACCATGTCTATTATCAAGTCTGTTCACCATGCTTGGTTTTGAGTTAGTTTTTAGTGTGTCGTGTGTGTGTGTGTGTAGAGCAGTACTTATATAGGGAAAAAAGAGTGGAATAATGGTTTGGTTTATTTATTTTTCATCGATAACTGTTATTATAGGAGCATTTGTCATGAGTGTTATGGGCACAATTATCCCACCCTTAAAAAGGATTCCGTCCTTGGAATCTATTCTCGGAATAACTGCGGATACTTGTTAATTATTATTACCCCGAGTTATCATCTTATACATGTTCCCTTCTTACGCGTCCATTTGACTTCTACTAACGGTGTATATATATATATATATATATATATATATATATATATATATATATATATATATATATATATATATATATATATATATATATATATATATATATATATATATATATATATATAGGGTCTGGATATAGAGAAAAGTATAATTGGATAGAAAAGTGAGAAAAAAGTATAAGTTAGAATTTTATAACAATAAAAAATTTATGGTAAAAAAAATATTAACAAAAGAGGTGTAAACCTCTTTAGTTTGTGTTAATAAAGAAAGAAAAAAAATAATAAAACCTAAGATAAAAGTTACAACTATAACAAATTTATGTTTTTAATTTAAAAGAAACAACATTTTACTCTCAAGTCTCATGTGACTACATTCCCATTCATTTTTCTCTTTCCTACTAATATATTTGAATTTTCTTCTTTCCAATATCACATTTTCTTTGTCATCTCTTTCTCCATATTTTTCGGTACATCGAAAAACTTATTTTCAAATTTAGAGAGTTGTTTTCATATTTTCTGAACCTATAACCACTTCATCAACGCGATCACTCGAGATCCCAAAGGTGATGTTTGTTTTATAAATAAAGCTTCGTTATCAAAATGTATTGGGCTGACCCGTGTTATAGTTGTTGAAGAAAATGTACCTAGGGGTCGAAGACCGAATCAAAGAACTGGAAAAGCTTGGTGTAAAGGTTGTCCCGAATTTCAATGCAACTCAACTGGGGACTACCATGGCGTCGTATTTCGTCAACTATGGGAAGGCGGGTGACCGTTGGCATGGTCGTTTGCTTTAGAAGAAGTTGTTTGACATTCTTATCTTCATGTTTCCCTTTAGTGGAGATTCTTTCGGTGGTCAAGAACCATGTGATTATGAGTAAGTCATATTTTTAAAACGTACAATGTTAAACTTTTTATAACTTAACACTTTTATACTTCTAACTTATATAACTTAACAATTTTCATATAAATATATTCTAAAATAATATAAAACCATTACTTATATAATATAATAATACATTTATGGGATCCGGGTATAATAATTCTCCCACCCTTTAATAGGATTCCGTCCTCGGAATCTATTCTCAGAATAACTGAGGATGCTTGTTCCTCATTTTCTCCTCGGGTTCTCATCTTATACTTGTTCCCTTCTTGTGCGTCCATTGGACTTTTACTATATATATATATATATATATATATATATATATATATATATATATATATATATATATATATATATATAAATATATAATTGGGTTCTAATAAGATCAATGTTAAAATTATAAAAATAAGATCCACCTAAGAACCAATAATATTAGAGCAAGTAGCATTTAAGTTTTTAATTAAAGCAAAATTATTAACTAAATGAAAAAGGACATTAAAGGTATTTTACAACTCTTATTTTTCAATAACCCTACACCTAAATAAACTCATATTCCTCCAATCCTCCCCCACTCACAATATATTAGCCACTTGTTTTTGCTCTTTGACATTCAGTTTCCTATCCACTAAATCCGGCTGATCACCACTAAAGACGCCATCGTATCTAGTCATCGCCGTCAACGGTGACCATGGTGGTTTCGTATACAGTCATCGCCTTCAACGGTGACCGTCATATCTAGAATCATGAGCGACTAAAGTAGATCTGTGACCATGGTGGTTTCTGATCCGGTTTATGATGACTGGTACACCAGTCACATCGCCGGGATCTCTCCCCCTTCCCATCTTATTTTCCGGCGACTAAAACAGCCTTCGTCGCTAACATGCTCGTGACTGCAGATATGAATCACCGGAAACCATGGTTTGTGTTTTGATAAGAATCGCCTTAAACCAACTCTCGTCGTTTACAGTTGTGTTTTGATATGAATCGCCAAAAATCAGCATGATTTTGCCGATGTACCGGAATCTTCTTATGTACCAGATTTGGTACACAATATATCCGGTTGGTTTTTCAGTTGGGGTTTTCATCAGTTAAGATTTGATTTATTGTTTCATTCGATGTACCAGTTTTAAGATTTGATGTACAAGTATATCAGTTTTTGGTGTACAAGTATACATTTTTTGGTGTATTATTGTTTCATTCGATGTACTAGTTTTAAGTTTCAATCGAATGTACCAGGGGTATCACTTTTTGGTGTATTAGTGTTGTTATGAATGTATCTAGTTGTTAACTTTTTGTTTAAAAATGCACTAGTTCTTATTATGGATGTATTAAACTTGTTGTAATGGATGGATCAATTTGTAATGTTTAACAAGCGTGTATCTTAAATGATGTGGATAATCGAGACTTGTGTACCATTGTGTATAAAATAAGACTCACCATGATTTTGGTTAATCAGCGTGTAACAATTTAGTATTTTGTATAAATTAAATGGTGTAATTTGTGTTATATCAAAACAATTTTTTAATGTGAACCAGTATCTGAATTAAAAAGAAATGGTTGACCAAATTTTAACTTCAATTCTCCAAAATACCCTTCAAACACTATTTATTTTCTATATTGCCATTAATTAATTATTAATCTCATCAAAGATCAATTAATAGATCCAATGGTCTACATTGGTTCTTACTTTTATAACTTTAACAATGATCTTACATTAACCTTCCCCTATATATATATATATATATATATATATATATATATATATATATATATATATATATATATATATATATAGGGTCCGGATCTAGGTAAAGTATAATTAGATAGAAAAGTGAGAAGAAAAAAAGTTATATGGTAGAATTTAATAACAATCGAAAGTTTAGGGTAAAAAAATGTTAACAAAAAAGGGGTAGCCCTCTTTAGTTTGTATTAATAAGGGAAAAAAATTACAAGTTACAACTACAACAAATTTACGTTTGCAATTTAAAAAAAACAACATTATACTCTTCAAGTCCCATGTGACTACAGTCTCATTTATTTTCTCTTTCATACTAATATATTTGAATCTCCTCTTCCCAATATCTCTATTTCTCTCATCTCTTTCTTCATATTTTTCGGTACATCAAAAAATTTCTTTTCACATTTAGAGGGTTGTTTTCATATTTTTTCCGGTAGAACAAAATCATCCGGTAGTCTACCACACCACCTTACTTGTTAAAAAAAAAATACCGCCACCGTACTTTTATAAAGATGAATGTTGTTTTGTCCAAAAGTATCTTTTTCACCATTCAGATAATTTTAAAAGAATCTTTTCTTCTTTTGCTTTTTCCACCAATGCTTCAACATTGCAGTTTGAGAAGTTTTCAAAACTCAACCTGAAAGTTTTAAAAGATTCTTCTTCTGTTGCTGTTGCAGGTAAACTTTTTTGTTTCTTTTTAACTATGCATTTTTTTTTTTGCTTTTGCATTTTGTTATTCATAGTTCCATGTAATGTTTCGATTTTGTTCTTATAATATGATACTTATATGTCAAGCATAAGTCACGATCAAAAGTGTGTCACATTACCAAAACAATCAAAATTTGTTGTTATTGGGAGAAGGAGACATTTCTTATGCGGCATTTATGGCAGGAGCCTTTGGGGCCTATAACCACTTCATCACCGCGACCACTCGAGAGCCCAAAGGCGATATTTGGTTTATAACTAAAGTTTTGTTATCAAAATGTATTTGGCTGACCTGTGTTATAAAACAGAGTTGTTAAAGAAAATGTACCCAGTGGTCGAAGATCGCATCAAGGAACTAGAAAAGCTTGGTGTAAAGGTTGTCCCAAATATCGATGCAACTCAACTGGAGACCACCATGGCGCCGTACCTCATCAACTATGGGAAAGCGGGTGACTGTTGGCATGGTCGTGACTTCAGAAGAAGTTGTTTGACATTTTTATCTTCATGTTTCCATTTGGTGGAGATTCTTTCGTTGGTCAAGAACCATGGGATTCTGAGTAAGCCACTTTTTTTTTTTTTTTTTTTAAAAAAAAACATATTGTGTTAAACATTCTATAACTTAACACTTTTATACTTTTAACTTATAAGTTAGCCATTTTCATATAAATACATTCTAAAATAATATAATACTATTACTTATAACAAATAAAAATAAATTGGCAAAACTATTCAACCCCCCTTCTAGTTTTCCACAATTGGTACCAGAGCCATGTCAGTCAATACTTTAAAGTAAATGGTATTTTAAAACTTGAATCGACCAATGGATTTCGAGAAATATCAAGAAAGGAAATCTATGCAAAGACCACCACTTTTTGAAATAGATTGTTTTATATATTGGAAAAAAAGATTAGAAACGTATGTGAAATCAAAAGACATTGATCTTTGGTATGTTATTACCGATGGTGACTTTAAACCTATTGAAAAGGATCCAATAACTAAAAAGGATCATGTTGTTCCTTGTGAGCAACAAAGTGACAATCTTGATGCAGGTTTTACTGACCAGGTTTTAATATTTATAAAGTCTCATTTCTACTATAGGTCTACCTTATGCACTAACGAACAGAGAATCCGGTCGTGTGTAGGCTAGTAATGGTAACTCCGAGGTCATCCCAAGAGCTATGTGTGCGGATTATATCTAAGTCTAATGTCACTAATTAATAAAAAGAGAATAGATTGATTGATTGATTAAACTAAATGAAATGGAAAACAAAAGCAATTAATGTAAAGGTTGTGAGCAGTAGGAGAGAAATAATATAATAATATCTTTATGAGATCCGAGAAGTTAAATGAGAAACAGAGAACAACTGCGCAACATAGAAGCTCATTCATCTTTAAAAAATGACTTATATATGGCAAAATTTTGGCGATGATAATTAAATATGTCATTTGTATCTCTAAAATTTGTAATTTTTAATTTTTTCCATGTTTTTGTAATTTCATTTTTTTTCAATAAAAAACGTATTTTATTTCAATTAAAACCTAAAAATATAAAGTTAAAAATTTATTATTATTATTTTATTATTCAAATCGTCACTTTTTCAAAAATATACTTATAAAGTAAATATTTTATTAAATATATAGTTTTACATAAAACTTTTAAATAATTAAATTAAGTATAAAAGAAATAATATTATTATATGTTAGGTTGGGTTGTTGATAAATGGTAAGAAAATATAGATTGATTGTATGTATTAATTGTGTAGGTGGAGGGAAGAAAAAATAATACTCCATATTAAAATAAGAAATTCGGTCATAATAGATTCTTGATAAAAATAGTTAAACAATACACAAAATTAGGGCTTAGCATCGGTCTAAAACCGACCTGACCCCGACAAAACCGAAAATCAAAAATCGTGAAAAACCTAAACCGAAACCGAACCGAACCGAATATGGTCGATTCAGTTCGGTTTTGTGTCGGCTCCGTCGGTTCGGTTCGGTTTAGGTGTGTTATGGGTGTTTTTGTCGGTTTTAGGTCAAACCAAACCGAACCAAAAATAGTGAAAAACATAAACTGAAACTGAACCGAAAAGCTATCGGGTCGGATCGGTTTTTGTTGGTTAGGTTCGGTTTTGAACCTTCCATGATTAGCCCTACACAAAATCTATGTAATGTTTTGATGGTGCAAAGAAATACCCCCAAAACAGCTTTAAACCCCAACTACCATAGCATTCCATTCCGTTGAGAAAGAAAGCAGTTGGAGTTCCGGCAGGCAATGATTCAGTTCCCCTCCTCCGCCTCATTTCCAATTTATCATCGCCCTCCTCCTCCTCCTCCTCCTCGTTTTCGAGTTATTTGCGCCGCGAGTAATAGTACTAAACCTGATTACTATAAAGTGCTTAAAGTCGCTCAAAATGCTTCTTTGCACGAAATTAAGTCCTCTTATCGCGCACTTGCTCGTAAGGTAAATTAATCCTTACTCTTTTATTGCCTGTATAATATTTATTTATTCTTTATCAATTAGCTATATACATAACTCGGTTTCGGTTGTTAGTTGACAGATGTTGTAAGTTTATCAACATTCGCTGTTGCCAGTCGTTGATTTCGTTCGGATAGTACATATGTATAGTTAACCTTTGGACTGGAATTTGATTTTGACGAGTTTATTAAATCTTGCTTATGTAACCAGAATGAAGATTTTAGTTCCGGTGATTTCGGTTTTATTTCTTGCAAGAGATTGGATATGCCTTTGTTAGTGTATGTTATCCTAGACACACACTCCCGCTTAGCTTTCACTAAATTAGTTTTAGATGTCATGACCGTTGTTTAACATTGTTCCCCTCCATATATCCGACCTGCTTGTTAACGTCCCACATATGTAATGGTCCATAGATGTACGAGGAAACAACAACACTATTTAAAACAACATATTGGGAGCACCTCCGACCTGATGTTATATCAAATCCCATCCAACTCCTAGCACATCGTAGCTAGTTTGCTTTTTTCCTTCATGTCATCATGT
Source organism: Artemisia argyi (assembly GCA_030686995.1). Taxonomy (NCBI): domain Eukaryota; kingdom Viridiplantae; phylum Streptophyta; class Magnoliopsida; order Asterales; family Asteraceae; genus Artemisia; species Artemisia argyi. The sequence goes on from CM060709.1 coordinate 106,271,211, forward strand.
GAAGGCTTTTGGGATAACTTAATGGAAGCTACGATTCTGTTACAAAGATATGGGTATCTTCGACCACCTTCCAGTGGCCTTCAAACTTTGTTGTTTCCGTTAATTTATCTTCTTCACTCAAGGAATCCACATTATTTCCAATTTTCTGGTTACTGTCAAATTGTCAATATCCAGTCATTTGCAACGCCACTGGGTACAAGGTAGTCAAAGGCTCTCACTTTTTGGGTCGACTAGTCTCTCAGGCCAGGTCCTAGCAGCCATCTCACCTTATCATACTCAGGCCAGGTCACTTCACTGGGGCTCTCGCCAATATTAACGAGGCCGTCGCCTTTTTCAGTAGGGCCCTCGCCTTTGTCGGCGTAACACTCTTGCTACGAGGCATGATGTGGTCTGATGTCACACGCTGGTTAAACTTTTAGTTTTATTTGAGACACAAAATTGTCCCTCGTGTTACATAGTCATTTGATGTAAGATTGGGGTTTTGGTTCCACTTTGAATAGGAAGTATAGAAGCCCTCTCATCTATGACGCCGTATCAGCACCATACATTATTGTGTGAATACTCTTATTGCTACAAGAAATCCTCTAGAATTTGTTTAAGCTTATTTATCTTGTATATTTAGCTATTTAACTATACAAAGTGAAGCTTTGAAGGTACACATGCTTGTTATTTATATAATATCAAGTTTTAATGATCCATCGTTTATATGTTAGATATTATCGTATGCACTATTTGCAAAAGTTCACTCGGGCCCTCGCCTTTTGTCGCCTCTCGACTGAGTCCCTAGGCAAGGAACATCGACTTAAGGTCGCTTCCACCCTGGTAGGAAATAGTAACAAACCTGATTGCTTTTAAGTTTCTTAAGGTTGGTAAAACTTCTTCTTTGGATAGATTAAGTCCTCCTATTGAGCACTCACACTTAAGGTTGCTACAATTCCCTTTATTATTTCCCTTATTTACTATCCAATAAATTTTATCTACATAATCACATGTAATTAAAGCAAATTACAATAAAAGATAGTCTATATGTATCCAAGGTAAAGGCTACATGCTTATTATCTAATAGTAACTCAGTGAAGCATTAACTCAGTTTGATTGCTAGATAAGAGATGTAAGTTAGTCTTTGAATGCGTTTCGATAGGTGAGGATAGCCTGACTTTGCTGATATATTCTTTATAGTAAAATGGATTAGAATATTAATTCAAGAACGATAATTCACATGTATCATATAGTTTTTTTTTGAATAATAGCTTTGGTGTCTGTTTACATAAATTGTTGGATAGCTCATGTGCGTTCTTCTGACTGGAATATGATTTTGCGGGGTTTGTTATACTTGTTGTAAATCTTGCTTATGTTTACAAAATAAAGATATTTTTAGTTGGTATCTTCTACAGTTCAAGCAGTCCTTGTTATAGATTGGGTTGGGAACAAGGGACTACAAAGCTTTTGTTCCAATGTGAACAACTATACTCTAGTTAAGGCATCCACATAAGCCCTTTTTCTCCAGGATTGATATATTTGATGATTGACTAGCGGACTAATGAATGCAACTACCTGCACCTTCCATGCTCATTAGTTGATGGTCGTGAATTTTAGATCATTTGTGTAAAATTCAACTAGTCATAGTTTGAGGTGTGGTTGAACAATGGCAAATGCAAATACAAAGCAACTTTATTTGTTCAACATTGTATGAACATGTCATACATATATCAGAAAACGAGCTGCCAAACATATATCCAAGCTGCTCGTGAACGAAAAAGGCTAATTGTTTTGATCTTACATAAGTAATAGTGTGTAGATGTTTGAGGAAGCAAGTAAACGGACTAACCTACACATGGAAGGTAGTCTGTTTTCATGCAAAAGCTCTTGGGATTGATCAGTGCACCCCACAATCCTCTGACAAAGACGTCAGTATCCTCTAAAGACCCTTGTGATAAGCTTTAAGATAAAAATTCTAATGCATGCCTCGTGACCCATATAGACCATATAGGAATTCTTATTTATGTATGCTTGTTTTTAAGAGCCATTAAAATATCAATCTGTTAAGAGACTTAGCATGGAATAGGTTCTAATATAACATTGAAGGGCTCCATACAGATATAAGGTACACATCGAAGGACATTGTTAGCCAATAGTACCTGATTACTGGAGACTTGTTAACCTAGTCATGACCCAAATTTTATCAAAGCTTGTAAGAAATTCATTAAGTTGGATCAGTATGATCTATCCGAAAAATACTTATCTTTTTGCTTATACCCAACTTCTTGTAGCATCAGGAATGAATAATACATTGGGGTAAAATAACTACAAATCATTTCTCTGGCCTTTCCATTGGTTATCAAAAGATCTTCATAGCTGGAATCTGTATGATTTGGATGATATGACTTGCAGTTACTGAAAAATAATTGCAATTGTATTCCTTGAGAAGGGAAAGCCTTTCTTTAGTATGTTGTCTTGCCAAAGCTTATTGCCTGATATCCAAAGTTATTCAACCCAATAAAGTGAAATTAAGTGATGGTACAGCGATGTCAATGTACACCTACCCTGGGAGGTCAGTCAAGATAAGTAAACCACTCAAGATTAGCCAATGAGATCCCCATAGCTCCTTTAAAATTTGATCTGAGCTTAATAGTGAGGAAAATCAAATCTTGACTGGTCTCTGACCAAAAAAAAAAAAAAAAAAAAAAAAAAAAAAAAAAAAATTGAAGCCATGTTCAGAGTTATCTTTTTGAGTGACGTGCTCATAGGTCATTCTCACGATTGCCAGTGAAATGTTCCTTGTCGTCATATGTTGTCTCTTTTACTATGTAAATGCATGACTTAGGACTTTGTGACATTCCTTGATCTATTTTGTGTACTGAGATGAATCTGTGCTTTTCTTGTTACAGTTTCATCCAGATATGAACAAGGATGATGGGGCAGAAGAGAAATTTAAAGAAATTAGTGCTGCCTATGAGGTATACTACGCTTTTTTTAATGTTCTGTATGTATATAAAATCACCCATAGTTATACTCTTTACTATTATTTTTATTATATTTTTATGTGTAGGTCTTGTCTGATGAAGAGAAAAGATCATTATATGATCGTTTCGGGGAGGAAGGGTTACGAGGGGAACATGATGGATCAGGTGCTGGTTCCTACGAGGTAACATTGTGCCACATTACATTATAACAATATACATAAAATTATACATGGACACATGATGAACATTGTTCTGTGTTCCAACTATTTTGGTAATTTCTGTCTGTTAGGTGGACCCATTTGATGTGTTTGGCACCTTCTTTGGGAATTCCAGTGGTTTTTTTGGCGGTATGAATGAATCAGAAGGAAATAGTTTCACTTTCAGAAGCAAGAGCAGCGATACTCTGAACATTCGGTAATCATCCACCTACAAGGTTACTATTTCTGCTGTTTAGCCAAGAATAGCACCATTCTTAAGTAGTTAAGAGAATGTGTTTAGGAGAAACCTGTCCTGCCGTTTAGTGTTTTTTGGGCACGGTCTTAAACAAAATACCATGTAAAGACAAGTTTAATTCAAGCTTTTCAGAGTTAGTTATAATGTCACTGATCTCTAGTTTCTTTCTCTGCTTTATTTGTGAATTATTGTCATGTTGCTTGTGGAACTGCTGGCCTATTTATTAACTCTTTTCTTACTGTAATGTAGGCATGATATATATTTGAGCTTTGAAGAGTCGATTTTTGGAGCAAAACGAGAAATTGAAGTTTCCAGTTATGAGACATGTGATCATTGTGGTGGAACAGGTGCTAAGTCAAACAATTGTATAATATCATGTAACCATTGTGGAGGTTTAGGGGCTGTGGTAGAAAGTCAGAAAACACCCTTTGGGGTAATGTCTCAGGTATTTTCATTACTGTCCGGTACCAAGGTTTATATGGTATTTTCATTCTACACGCAATAGCGCTCTTGCTGCTGAAACATTCACACTCTGGTTGGTATTTTCTTTAACAATGCAACAAACTTTTGGAAGATGAGCATTCTGATAATCATACGATCTGATAATAGGAGATATTTTATATTATTAGTATGTGATTTAGTTGATAGGATTAGTTTACTTATAAGATATTCCTATTATTATTCTTATCTATATTCTGTTATAAAGCATTTATATTCCCAACCTTTTCATCTTTAAAAATCCATCCAAACCTATCTCGTGTCACCATCTTTTTTCCACACAATAATAGTCTGAGATATCACCTTCTTCACTATTAGTTACACCAGCTCCTCCTTTACACCACCATAGCTGGAAATCGTCAATAAATGTCAAAAGCCGCAAAAAAAGAAGAAAGAAACGCAAAAAAGTATTTGTCACGGCAGCTTTGCCCAGCCATCATAGCATCATTTGTGTAAGTAGATAAGTTTCCTTATTAAGGGATAGACTTGGAGAGTATGTTGTGTGTCCTAAAGTATTTGGATTAGGATGTATTGGCTTTACTGTTGTAATTTTGTTATGCTTGATATTATTAGTGAATTAATGATTAGGGGAGCCATAAGTTGGCGAGAGATATGGTCGACCTCTTGAAAGTTGATCAACCTTTAGTTTACTAGTTATTTATCGTCTTAATCCATTTGAATTAGAAAATTATTTATGATGGATAGTTATTTTCTTTCTTGGAATGATTCTAGTATTTAATAAGGGATAATTTAGAACTGATCGAGAATTCGTACATAAAGTGCGTAATCAGTATGACTTTTAACGTCAAAGATAAATGGGTCATCATGTCACTACGCTAAACCTCTCTTGCTTGTTTGAGTTGATGATAATGATGTTCGTTTGAGGGAAGATTGAACACTTTGATATTGATGGCTTAGTGTACTTTTGTAAATACAAACCATCTCTATGATCTACAACCATGTTAAACAAATTTTAATACAAATTGTAAGAGTCAAGTTTCGACTTTCGAGGCATATAACAATAGTAAGGAGTGGGTGATTGAGCTTAGGATAATGCTGAAAAATAATTGGTTGAAGAAATTATGTTGGTTATGTGCTCCAACTATTCTTTAATGAGTGCTACCTTCCTGAACAAAGTTCTAAAATTATCATTTTTCGTACCATATCAAATTTTGAGTTCGTATTTCTGAATTTTTGTTTTGGTATATAAATCCAGGTATCTACTTGCTCAAAGTGTGGTGGTGATGGTAAGACCATAACAGAATACTGTCGGTATTGTGGAGGTGAAGGTAAGGTCAAGTCTCCTAGAAGTATCAAAGTGGACATCCCACCTGGTGTGAGTGATGAAACTACTATGCGAATAGAGGGAGAGGGTAACGTTGACAATAAAAGGTGTGCTTCTAGCTTAAGTGTTTCATGTTTCTAAATAGCTAGCAGTTGTTACCGTCTGATTCATATTTACTATTGGAGCTTAGACATATTAACTTCGTCTTGCTCATGACTGTCATTATGGCACCTACCCTTCTACATAGTAAGAGGGATGATCATCATGATCTAGTACCAGTCTCACATCAGAGGACCCCATTGTTCTTTGAACTCCTTTTAGAGGCTAACTACAGGACCCAGCTAGAGAACATAAGGAAACTGAACTGTAAATGTAATAAATGAACACTAAACTGTTTATATTAGAGAGATAAGTCAACTCTCCTAGATAAGGGTTTACATTCTAGAGATAAACGAAGTTCTCTAGCGAAGCTCAATGGAAAATACCAGATCAGTGTCTTATATCAAGCATAATGAAACAATTAATATAATTTATGAATAATTTTTTGAATTGGTTCATTTGGATATCCTGATTCTTCATCAATTTCTTGTAATTCCAGTCAAAATGTTTGCCACCACAGTAGAGGCAGCACAAGCCAGATATATAGTGAATATGACGGCTTAAGAACGAAAATAGCTTTATTCAGAACTTGTGATAAGGAGCGATACTGAGTCATTATTCTATTTTCTTGTAGATACAACCATCTCTATTATGTTAACCAACTGCATGCCTAAAGCTGCCAATTTAGGTTCATTATGTTTGTCTTTTCATCTCTCTCTTTGTTTCACCACAACCAGTATTAATTTTGTGTGTTTTGTTTTGGTTAGTAATACATAACGGTTAGATAGTATATTCTCTAACTTGTAACTATAGGGGTACACTCATTTCTACCTTTTCAGTAGTTGCTATATTGGTTATTCAAAAGGTATGAATTATCATCTATGGTGCTGGTTTGATTGTGTGTGGAATTTAAAGTCAATGTATTTGTTTTTTTCCTTTTAAAAAAGAGATCTCGATAAGATTGAAATTCATAAGTGAATAGTAAAACAATTCTTACATTCATAATCATCGTCATTATGGCTAAGCTTTTTCAAGAATCAAGATTGAACAACATACTTCCTAAACCACACTGAGGTAAAACAATGTATGACACAACAAAAAAGTTTAGTCAGTAAAAACATAAATGAAAGATAAAATTTTGCTAGTATCTTTTCCAAAAAATGTAAACTGAAGAAGAACCAGGAGTGGCGACTTAGCACAGTAGAACATGTGATATGTACAATAGATAAGGATATGGACGATAGATTGCTTGGATAACTACAATACTAACTGGCCTCTTGCATCGTGGGAACTTCTTGTTTGTACAATTGAATATATCCACATATTTTGCCTGCTAAGTATCACTCCCCTGCAATTAATACTTCTTTTGCTAGGTCATTCAGATAAAAAGTTGGTGATACTATTGATCTTCAATGCAGGAATAGAGTTGGTGATTTGTATTTACTCATTCATGTTCGCCAAAAACATGGAATACGAAGGGAGGGTCTTCATCTTTACTCAGATATTAAGATAGATTATTCACAGGCAATATTAGGTACTGTCATTCAGGTAAAGACTGATCTGTGACCAATTGAATGATATATCTGCATGATTTTACGTGGAGCAACTTTCCACATATTTTTTTAATGCTAACTTGTTATATTTTACATCAACCACGTTTAAGGGACATGTGCGTAACCATATGTAATCTCAATGCTATCATTATTCTATTTGAAATTTTCAATGCTACGAAAGGTATACCTTGATAAGAACAGAAAATAACCCATTAAGATCCTACGATAAAGATAATCAAGATATGAATTTGGAGTCATCAACTTATATGTCTTCTCAGTACGTTCTTTTCAAATTACTTGGGGCACCTTTAGTGATTTGTTTGGGGAAAATGATAGTCCATTTACACAATGGTAGGTTATGCTAAATATTTATGATCTATTTTCTATATTATCTGCACAACATGCTCAAACTTAGTGCTCGCAGCCTTGGGTTAGTGTAAAATGTAGATGAATGGATGCAACTTTTTCTTCTACCACCTTGTCTAATCATACTGCTTGACTCTAAAACGTTTTCCAATTTAGGTTGAAACAGTTGATGGTCTAAAAGACCTTCATGTTCCTCCTGGAACTCAGCCTGGGGAAACCATAAAACTTACAAAGATGGGAGTTCCGGATATTAATAAGCCATATGTCAGAGGGCATCATCACTTCACTGTGAATGTTCAGATCCCAAAATATATCAGGTAAGCTGTCCCTACAGCGTGTTTGTAACTATAGCTACCTAATTGATTATCTTGAAACCTCATAGATTTCTTTGTGATACAAAGTTAGCTGCGTGCAGTTCTCTGCTATATCCATGATTAATTGATAACCTTTGCTCCGGATTTTGGTGATTGCTATTTTATGGATTTAGCCTCAAATATATAATGAGTCAATTGCTTAAGAATCTTGAAATAATCCACATCTTTTGACTTCTGTTTGTCAAATGAAATGCTTTCCCTCTTTACCATGAATTACATTAGCTCTTTCTACAAAAACTGGCAACTCCAATTTATATACATGGACTGTATGAGTAAAAGAAATGATGCAAAGGTAAAATAAGCTCTTTTTCCCAAATTAAGGATGCATGAACGTTGAGCACATGTTTTCAATATCTTCGCGTAGCATGTGGTACTTCTGTAGTTCCATGCTTCAGTATTGGTGTCAATGTTATGAATGTTGAACATATGTTATATGGCAAAAAGTTATGATCATTTGTCTACGAGTTTACTTTTTTCTCTATTATAGTTCTTAATATACTGACCATGTAGCACCATGTTCTTGTCATATTAGTAACGAAGAGCGCCTACTGGTTCAAAAGTTGGTGGCGATACGACATAATACAGTTAACGGTATACTGTATTTGTTTTTATATACAACATCGTGTTCAATGTTATATGTATGACTGAAAAGAATAGAAAAACTAAACACTGAAAGGGATATCTTATAATCATCTTATTCATTGTTTCTGTTGTATTTCACCAGTTGGACAGGACAATATATTTGATAAACATAATAGAGATGTACCTTCAAGCTACACCAGCAAAAAACATGCTACATCTATATGGAACTCAATCTGGGGCATATTAGGGTACGCTCTCATCTGCTATTAAATTCTGTCAGCTGATGTTTTTAACTTCATCTTCTTTCACACATTTGCCACATTCCCTTTCAATATAGTATATTCTTGCATGGCATCTAATATCATCAGGAAAACAGTGAATACATAAGGTACATTGGCGGGCAATGCAATAGGATAAAGAAAACCTTAACTAGACCTAGATCCATACATGTTACTACAAAACAACACAAAAAACCCTACAATTCCAATAATCAGTAGTTGGAGGTTTATAGGATTATCCACGCTTTCTATTAAACCAAGTGACAGTAAACTTCAGCGTGTTACATATGGTTCTTCGATTTGCGTGGCTGCATCATTGCAACTTATATGTTAGGCTTGGATGAATCGCCAAACTCTTATGTCAGAAAACAAACCAATGTCAACTTGCAAGTAGTTCAGTCCAGCTACTGGAAAACCACATCTAGCGTCTGTCTGATATATCAAATAGTATTTTAAAGAAGGTAAATACAATTCCGTATTGTAGAAATAGGATGTTGTCAACCTGCATGCATACCTCCATTATTCCAAAAACACTATGACTGAGCTTCCTTAAGCTCCCTTAATCTGTAAACCACCATTCTACTGACTCTATTTTGGGGATAATATGAACTTGCGAACCACACCCGCTGAACGAGCCAATATTCAGTTTCATAATGTTGTCAAAAATATACCTCAATTAAAAATGGGAAATAATCCCTCTCTAGTATCCGGCTACCTAAATATATAGGAAGTATTCAGACACTATAGATCCTTTTATGGCAGTTTTACTTATTTATCTGGAAGCACTAAAAATTACACATTACAATATTAGTGAATAATATCAGAAAATGCAACTTTAGTGAACAGTAATTGTCTAATTCACAATATTAACTAAGATAATGTATGTGTACAAAAGGAATTACTCTCTTTGAGGGATGGCGATAATAATTCACCAATTGGCTGCTGTCAATCTGTTATGAAGATTCACTTTACTCTCTTGAAGACATATTCATTCCATGCTATAGTAATCATTGATAATAATAAGCATTGCCTGTAGATTTAAATTGATAAAGCTGTACATCCTATTAAAATTCATAAAGATATAGAACATGAATCTATCTCAACAGAACTAGTCTTCCCTATCCCCTTAGTGCTGGTAGCATGCTTTTCCACCCAGTTGTCAAATAAACCTTACTTGCAATGCCGCATGGGCTAATGCCAATGATTATTTTTCCCACTCAAAAGACACCTTGTTCGCAAGGTGTTGATCCCGCTCATACGGCGTTGCATCCTGGTTTATTATAAATTAGCAGGAAAAAGCTGCTACCAGGGGACATTTGTTGTTGGATAGGCACATTAACATTTCAAATTTTATGCTTTTTGATAATAGTTATTATAGCCCGCATCTTGTAATGGATCTTGTAAACTAACTTTATCTTTGATGGAGAATTGTTAGATAATAGACAAAAATACACCGTTGGTCCCTAAACTTGCCAAAAAGCATCGCCTGGGCCCGAAATTTGAGAAAATCGTCGCCGTGAGTCCAAACCTTGGGTTTTTGAGGCCGATTGAGTCCTTTGACCCGTAATGCTCAGGTCAATGTCCGTTTTGAGTTATATCATCAAGGGTGTAATAGACCAAACACATTTTTACTTAAATCTAACCCAACCCAACAAAACCTATTCGTATACAAGCTGAAGAAGATGACGAAGTGTTGTTCAGAATTCACACAAACGAGTTATTCGAAAAGCACTTTGGTTCCCTTTTCTTCTTAACCGTTGGTTGACCCATACATACTGATGTCTCACTATACTCCCCTGAGCTCAACATCATCTTCCCAACTCATTTGTATTCTGTCACTAGTCATAGATGAAGAAGCAATTAAACTAAACATTTCTGTAGCATTCTACACTTTTGACAATGCATCGGCAACTCCATTCTCCATCCCTTTTTTATATACTATTTCATAATCAAATCCATAAGCTATGGAAGCCACTTCATCTATGGAGTAGTAGTAATTCTTTGATCCAATATATACTTGAGGCTAAAGTGATCTAATCTAGCAAATAACCCCTCCATTTCTCCAATGCAAGATCACTCCTAAAAATTCTTTTTCGTAGGTACATTAACTGGTGTTAGCAATAAGCTGACCCTCTTGACCCAACACTGCTCCTATTCCCACCTAGAAGCATCGGTTTCAATCACAAATTCCTTGTCAAAATTATAAAGGGCTAGCACAGGAGCACTAATCATGACTTGTTTCAAGTTTTCAAAGGCCACTTGTGCATCTCTTCATTCTACTTGAACCCATTCTTTTTCAACAGCTGAGTTAAAGGTCTACTTACACTTGCATAACCTTGAATAAATCTTTTATAGTATCCCAGTGAGACCCCAAAACCCCCTCAATATTATTAGGAACTTGCAATTCTCCATTGACTTCATTTTAGCAGAAATTATATGACGTAAGTACTCCACATGAGTTGTCCCAAACACACATTTACTCAGCTTAGCATACAACTTGTGTAACGTCATTGTGTTATTTGGCGCCATTTCTTGATTTGAACAATATGCATGATCAGTGATGAATTTCCCACTTCCAATTTGACTTCAGTTGAACAAGATCTCAAGTAATGATGACAAACGAGGCGTATTTGAGATTTGGAAATGGAACGAGTTAGATGACCTATTTTCGATTGGGTTGTGATCGGAAGTTGGCCGGAATTTTAACTGACCACCGGAGAACCAAGTGAATTGACCGGAGAATAACGGATTTGACCTGAGCTAACTGATTTAACAAAATTTCCCAAGATTTGCCCAAGATAAGTGCTGTGATACCAATTGATATGAACTTGTAGAAATCAAAGACTCCAACAAGAACTAACAACTAATTAGGAATTACAAGAACTGAATTGTAACTCGAAAAGTAGTTGAATGATTTGTTATTATTGAATAATTGGAGTTATTACAAGTAGGGATGACTGATTAGCATATCGAACCGAATCCCGAAACCGAACCAGAACCGTACCGGTACCGTATCGAAACGGTACCGAGTCCCGATATACGGTACGGTACCGGGACTACTAAATAAGGCCAAAAAAAATGTGTACATTTCGGGTTCGGGACGGGACTTATTCGGGAAATCCCGATTGGGTACCGGAATTAGAATAGTCCATGTTTTTTAATGAATTGTATCCAAACACCCATTTGTTCCATGCTCTCTTTTTATGTTGCATCTGCTCTTGCTCTCTTTTTGTGGATTTAGATTATGCTTTTGAGGTCCTAAAGTATGTGTTTTGAACTTGAGATTACAATTGGTTTTTAAAGTAAAGGATCTTATTCTATGTTGCATCGGCTCTCGTTTCTAAAGTTATGCCTGATCATTTTCAAGTGTTTTTTTTTTTTTTTTTTTTTTTTTTTTTTTTTTTTAATTACACTTTTTGAAAAGTATTATGTGTTATCAGTGTGATCATTTTTGTTTCCGATAAAGACATGATTGTTTTATTCATTCAAACATATGATAGAGTGATACTGTGTTGACTATGTTAATGAAGAACTGATAATGGTTGTTTATGAGTAAATTCTTTGTACAATACAAGTTTTAAATATCATTCAAGTTTTGAAGTTTACTATTTTTGTGATGAACACGAAAGACTTGTTACATTGCAAGAACCAAGTCACAGTAGTTGTGAATTTTTGGCTCTTCCTCAACATGGTTTAACAAAAAACGGGAATAACCCGATACGTACCGATCCCGGTACTAGGTACCGGAATCCCGTTCGGTATGGTACCGGTACACACCTTTCATGCCCGGGAAAAAACGGGACCATCAATTCGGTACGGGTTCGGGACGGGATTGGTACCGAGCTCATCCCTAATTACAAGAATTGAGTAGAAGATTACAATTGGTTAGCTGAATAATGAAGTAGAATTTTGAGCGGGAAAATCTGTTGGAAGTGGTTAACTGCCTTTTGTTCTTCTCACGTGCCATCCACATGCTAACTGTTGACTTTCAGTTTGACCTTTATTATGACTCATAACATCATAGTTTATAGGACATTTGGGTATTAGTATGCTTATTTGCAATGTTGTTACATGTCTAATGTTCTTACTCCACCTAAGGGCGTTCTACTAGCAGTTTGGCTTTACTGGATTCCCTTTGTGTAGATGTAGGGCAGTTCCACACGAGGCTTATAACAAAACAAAAACTAGATTGTCAAGGTTATTACATGGATGGAGTTGAAATTATATTTCTGCTGAGGGTCTGGCAGTGATATACTTTCCAGACCAAAAATAGCCAGAAAAATACATTACTTTTGTAATTCAGTCTGCTATTGGTATGTTGAAATCATGAGTAATGGGAAAAGCGAATTTGATAGGGTGTCTGAATCCATGTCCTTGTCTTTACTGAAGTTTATTGCCAGAATTCATTATTAAGCGTAGCTTCTGTACAGCATATTTGTTCCAACATACTTGATGCTCACATTTACGTAATAGCTCTAATATATTTACTCCTTACCATTACAGTGCTCTGCTATCAGGATCATAGAACATTTAAATCTAAAAAAGTGAAGATCATTGCTGCAAATCTTAAATTTGAAAAACTTAGTTTGGATTTTAAAGTTTTTGTTTTTTGGTTGAATACATCAGCATCATAATCGGTCACAATTTCATAGTTATGTTTCTGTAACAGGCGCGGACAATCTGGGGATCGATTTGCTTCAACAAGCTTGTGCAAGCCGGTGCACTGGAAACATCATTCGCCAAGTTCTCCAACAATGGTTCTTACCACTATTGTTATTGTTTTAACTTGTATATTCAACTCTGCATGTAAGTCAAAATTTTCTTCATTGCTGAAACGAAGACAACAGTAGCCAACCTTAGAAGCAAGAGACACAGTCACGAAACTTAGGAAATCAAATAGCACGTGTTCATTATTATTTTTATGAAATCTTTAGCACTCCTTTCTATCATGATACACAACAGAATCCCTAATCTTTATCTTTAACCTTCTTATACAACTCGCAAACAATAAAATAATAGCTTACATAAGTATGAAAAATCTTTTAAATCTACAAGCAAGTATATAGTAACCCCAATAGAACCAAAATCCTAGAGCTTTGTATAACCATCCCATTAGATTTCTTTTTCTTTCCGTCGTCAGATTCATCATCGCTATCATCATCAGTAAGATCTTTAGGGTGGTCAAAGTTAGCGGGGACTATTGTATCCGGCACTGTATCATCACCAGACTCTTGGCTAACTGGACCAGGGGATTCTGGTGTTGGAGGTCTCAAACTTGGTGGCAACCCTTGTCCTTGTGTCACATTGATACTGAACTTCTGGCCATTCTCACATTGCTCTCCATCATAAAAACTTGAGAAGAAATAGGTAGGTCCAACCTTGAGAAGTGGGACGGCTGCAGAAACGGGGTGGACGGCTGCAGCAGATGGGTCAGGTGAGGCGTAATTGATGGTGTCGTTTTCTAGAGCGCTGCTGTCGTCACAGAGGGTGTAGATGGTGGAATTGTATGTTTGTACAACTGTATGATTATTATCTGTGTTGAAAACTGTATACAGATAAAAAAAAATTAATAAATAATAATAATTACTAAAAGGACATTTGTGAACAAATCAGCAAGTCTCAATTATAAGAAAGACAATAATAGAATGTACAATCACTATTGCTTGTAGTAAATACAATGTAGTACTTTGCTGTTTATAGCTGTCAATTATGAAACCTGACACAATAACCACTCACACATGTCATGTGCTGACTTTTAGGCCAAACAAAATGGCTAATGATTTTTGCACTTCATTTTTTATTTATGTAAATTGTGTTTTAAGTAGTTTGTATATTTGTATATTTATCATATGCTTCTTTTAAAAATTGTACATCCAATGTGCGAATCAAAAATAAAAGTATATCAATCAACACTCAAACAAAATAGGTGCTATTATCAATACCCGTTATCTCACATTTTACAACATCTACCCTCTTTTATTCCATTGTATTGTATTTATAGAACCAAAACAATTTTTTAAAAACATTTTTTTATGGTTTTTTGTTTCATATATTTTATTTTTATTACTTTTAACTTGTCAAACTTTATATTTTATATTTCGTATTTTTTTTCGTTAGTTTTTCTCAATTTATTAATAAAATAAGACATTTTTAATGGTTTCTTACTTCGTATTCTTTTTATGTTTTATTACTTTTGATTTATCAAATTTTATATTTTTGTTATGTTTGTTTTATTTCACAATTTTATAACAAAAATTAAATTATAAAAATAAAATAAAAGTAAAAAGAAAAGTAAGTTGAGGGGTGGTAGTGGTACTTTAGGAGGGTACCAATATCTCACTCCAAAGTCTCTTCATGATGACTTCCTTCCGTAGAAGTATAAGACTCTCACTAACTATATCTATACAGCTGTTTTATAATAATAATAATAATAATGATATTTACACGGGTTATGAAATAGTATCATGATTTAGATACTTAAAAGAAACTATATTGTATCATTTTGTTAGTTAAACATGTTTTTGGATTGTAACTATGGAGATGGATGTATTCGGTAGGGTATTAACAAAAACATATGTATTTAGATCGTATTTCATATTTTGTCACATTTGGCGTGTGGTGCGCAAATTTGTAGCGCATAACTATTTCTTTTCATCGTTAATTCAGTCAAATATCAAATTTTAAAACCACCTCATCCTCCGGCGCGCTGCACATCATCGACAAGCGCATCCAGTTTAATTAATCTTGTCCATTTGGTTGCCGACATGTGTATCCGACATTCTCCATGTAGGATTTGGCGCTCGCTACCTCATCAAAGCGCGCCAAATTGGACAAAACCGAAAAAGGGTTTGAATTGGATAGAAAATGGTAAATCAAAGGTGATAGTATTTGTAATATTTTTACATATGACCTACTGATTTTAAAAGTCATTATTAAAGAAATATCAAATTCGACTTCGTGAATGCCAGATATTTGAATTGAATTTTTGTTGTATAAATGCTGTAAGACGTGACTTGTGAAAGGGTTAAAAGAAGATAGTTGTTGACAAGATTACGATAGAATTGTCTGCAAGCAAATGTATCTTATGTGATACAATTTTTTTTTCCCCCTAAAATAATGTGTTTATTACCCACATCTTGAAATTTTGTTGTTTTCTTTTCTAATAATAAGTTTTATTTTCTTCTCAAAAGCAGTTAATTTAAGAGCAATGCTAGATCAACAAAAACTTAACAAAATTATATCTACATAATGATTTATCAACTAAATGTAGAAGTTAGAAAGTAAAAAAGAGATTATGATGTAATATAGTTAGACAACTACATTTTACAAGTAGTTGTGTAGATATATAGTTTTATAAAGTTTTTGTAGATATAGCGTTGCTCTTAATTTAAACACATTTTTACGCTAGAAAACATGTCACGAAATTTCCACTAATATTGCAAAGAAAAATAAACAATGATCTTTGCCTTTTTGGTTACCACAATATGTGGCTTACATTAAAATAGCAATAATGAAAGGGGCATGTGCAGTTGTGCAAACTATAAACTAACGTAACTCATCATTGATCATATAATGCACTTTTTTTAACATGATAAAATAATTTAACATCGGATCTAGTTTCTGAAACCCTTGTATGGAATGAACATGAATCCATTTTTGTTTCATTTGATAGCATGACACGTATAGTATACTAGTACTTTTTCTATAATTAACTAACAACCCCAAGTCACAATTAAATTTAACTCCTCCAACTAGTAAAAAAAGAGATAGATCATGTTGAAGTTCAAAGGGTTGGTTAAACATTTTTTATCTTTTATATGGTTTTAACTTTTAAAAGCATATTAAGATAGACTCATACGCAAGTTTCCAGTGATACCCTTATCTAGAAATGTACCTTTGCATCATATTCACACATTTATTATTATTCATGATCATAGAGATATAAAATATATTCCCATAAATACAAAAATAAACAAAAAAAAAACAGAAAATTTGATGATCAAGATCAAGATCAAGAGAAAGAGAAAGAGAAAGAGAAAGAGAAAACATACTTAGGAAATCACCAAGAGAGAAAGTTTTGGAAGAAGCCCATTTTTGATAATCAACAGTTGGTTTCTCAAGCTTGTCAAACCAACCAAGATCACCTCCAACAGTGTAGTTTTTGTAACCAGCAACACCTCCTAAAGTTGTCATCATAAAAACCATCACTATCAACATTTTCTTGTTCCACTGCTCCATCACACAAACTCACTATCTTTGATGATACTATATAAACAAGTGAAGTGAGAGTGCAATCTACTTTAAGAGTATGTAGCTTTCTTTGGCTATACACAACCAGCTGCTTTTTGTTGATTCTATATATACTACTATATATGCTAATAATGTAACTAAAGATATATGAGAGAGAGAGAGAGAGAGAGAGAGAGTAACTTCTAATCGTTTATCATTTATTTTTCAGAGAATATATATCTTCTACTTTTTATTTATTCATGTCGGTTTAGTTATATCTTTTTATGGTATTTGCGGGTCAGTTTATAACATAGTCGATGAGAGAGCACCACCTACGTTATAGGGTGCTTTTTCGCTCTATGTCATATACTCATATATACGTTCTCGCTGCATGTAACTTCAATTAGCTCACATACATGTTTTGTTTATCGACATCTTCTTGCTTCTTCGTTATTATTCGATCACTAAACAAATTTAGGGGCTGTTTGATAAATCAGAATGATTGAGCGCTGAATGATTCTAATCACTGAATGATTCTAAAGCTCTGAATATGAAAATATAGTGTTTGACAAATTTTTAATATAAATAAACTGAATGGCAAAAATAAATATTTAAACCTTTCTTATTACTTAATTCATTACAAATATTAATTACTAAATTACATTAATTGTAGATGGCTTTCTTTTATAAAAATTTATTATGATTTTTTTTAACCTGAGTTTCCGAATCGACATTGCGAGCCGACTAATCTTAGGACGATTATTCTTTTAGATAGTCCGGAGTCGGCGCATGGGAACCTCCGTAGCCAAAAGGGAGATTAATTATGATTATTATAGTTTCATAGTTTGTATAGTTAGAAGTTTAATTTCGTTTCATTTTACAATCATCTAAAGGGTAGGGATCCAATAAGAAGAATAATTAAAATGAGAAGGGTAAGAAGTAATTCTAGCCACACATTTTTATATGGGAGGAAAAATTTGAATGAAGATGCATCCATTTTTGTAGGTGCATCTAGAATGTGTGGTTGTGGTTACTTCTTATCCTTCTTATTTTAATTATTCTTCCTATTTGATCCTAACTCATCATCTAAAACGTGTGCTTAACTTTTATAAATTAATGGTACCTATTAAAAAATTAACATGTATAGCTTGGAATCAAACAAAATGTGGCAATGAAAAAAATGTGATCGGTGGAAAATATATAAAGGTCATTATAAAATACATAAGTCATATTTATTGTAAAAAAAAGCCACACTACCATGACACTTTTGTAGCCCTTTTTGTCGCTGAATCATGAAGGGAGAATCTTGTGCTGCTTCATTCATAGCCATGTGGAATGATCCAGTGACAAACAATAACATGTCAAACAACATTTGATCTCTGATCGAATAAGTGATTTCTCTGAATGATCCCATTAAGGGGCTATCAAACACACCCTTATACTCTTTCCGTTTTAAGATATGGGTAAAATCTAAATATAGTAATGTACTCACAATTCTAACTTATTATACATAATTAACTAACAAAATTACCATTATGCTCTGAAAAGGCTTACACGTTAGTCCCTTTGGTTAAATAATCTTGCAGCGTATATCTTTTTGTCCAACGGCCGTTTGTTTTTAAGGCTATATTTTGTAGCGTCTATCTTTTTGTCCAACGGTCGTTTGTTTTTGCATTTTTTTCATTCGATTTACACGTTTTTCGTCTGTTTTGTACGTTTTCATCCGTTTTACACGTTTTTGTTCGTTTTTACACGTATTCATCCGTTTTCGTTTGTTTTTACATGTATTTGCACGTTTTCGTCCGTTTTTACACATTTTTGCATGTTTCGTCCGTTTTTACACGTTTTTGTCTTTTTTACACGATTTCGTTTGTTTTTTACATGATTTCGTCTGTTTATATACGGTTTTACACATTTCATCCGTTTTTACACATTTTCTTTCATTTTTGCATGTTTTCATTCATTTTTACACGTTTTCATCTGTTTTTGCACGTTTTCATCCGGTTTTGCATGTTTTCGTTCATTTTAACATGTTCTTGTTCGTTGTTGCACGTATTCATCCATTTTTACACGTTTTTGTCCGTTCTGAACGTGCAAAAACGAACGAAAATATGTAAAAATGGATGAAAAATATAAAAACGGATAAAAATATGTAAAAACGGACGAAAATGTGTAAAAACGGATGAAAACGTATAAAAACTGTGGAAAACTAGAAGGGGGGTTGAATAGTTTACCGCTTTTTCGATTCTTATTTAGCTTAAATATCCTTTTAGAAACCTTACGTTTGCTTAAAGATATAAACACAACTTTATATGTTTGATTCTTTGAAAAGCTTTTCATGTGAATAACAATTCTAACTTTACTTGTTTCATACTTTGAAAAGCTTTACTTGTGATGATCCTAACTTTGCTTGTTTTAGTTCTTTGAAAAGCTTTACATTTGTTTCAAGATATAAGTACAACTTTACTTGTTTTAATTCTTTTGGAAAGCTTTATATGTGATTAGCAATTGTAACTAAAAGACAACATGTAATAAGCAAAGATAAAGAAAGAAACGATCAAACCACAACACGATTGTTTATCGTGGTTCAGCTACAAGGACTCTTTTTCCTTGCCCTACATCCACGCCCCGAGTTTCCAAATCGAGAGTTATAAGCACTAATCAACAAGCTCCTTTCACCGGCGGAGAAAACCTTTACAACGTCGCTTACACTTTTACCGACACTAAGCTAGATGTCGAGTTCTTTTACAAGGGTACAACCACTCCCATTCGTCGCTTACACTTTTACCGACACAAAGCTAGATGTCGAGTTCTTTACCAAGGGTACAACCACTCCCGTTAGTTCTTTTACTAGGGTACAACAACTCCCAACACTCTTTGTATTTTGAGGCCTAAAATACTAACATATAACTTCTACATACATGACACACATGAAGTATAAACTACCAAAGCTTATACATGACCAAGCTATCAAGACTTGCAACTTTAAAGTTGAAGCTTGTAACTTCTTGAATGATCTTGTGAAGTTCCTTGCTACATAAGAGAATCACAAATCAAAAGGTTGCTGAGTTAGTTGAGAGAGTATGTGAATATATGTCCTAAAAGAGTTGACCAAAAATCAAGTTATGGCTTGGTATTTATAGCACACCATACTGCATGCTTGGCGGATCAGGCGGAACCCTCAGATGGGTTCCGCCCGTGTACCCCCAGGGTACCGCCGGGTCTGCAGTAGGTTTTTGCAATAACTCTTCGAACCAAACAAGGTCTTGTCTCATAACTTCTAGCAACCAAACAATGTCACATCACTTAAATCAAGTCAAACACAAAACTTGTAAGCAACCTTAAAGCAAGTCAAACACATTTCTTTCCATAAATGCATGATGACAAAACTTGACATAAATGTGATGTGACTATTTCTATTTTAAGAAATAAAACCAATGTTTAGTTTAAAAGGAAATGTAAACATTAGTTAAACAAGACTTAAACACTTAAAGTGATAATTTACTTTTAGCTAAAGTTCATACTTTGTTATTAACAAAACTTAGCAAAGATCGTAAAATATAAATAACGTTTTTAGGCGATATTTGTATTAACAATCTCCCCCTTTTTGTTGATGACAAAACATAAACTTTATTTAAAAGTAAGCCATAAGATTTAGTGTTAAGTCTTATAAAGTTAGTATTAAAACTTGTTTTTGCAAAGAGTTAGCGAAGCGGAAATATCAAAAGTTGAACAAGTTTAATATAAATTCTCCCCCTTTTTGTCGAAACAAAAAGTAGAGAAGCGAAGCGGAATAATTGCCATGCTCCCCCTTGGTCGATACCCCCCCTAAATGGAGTGCCAAGAGAGAAGACATGGATTTTGAACCTACAAAAGAAAAGTTAGTTTCCGCACAAGATAAGTCATGAAAGCATGTTATGTTTAAAACACAACTAAAAGTTGCGAAGCGGAATAAAGCAAGACTCATGCTCCCCCTTGAATGCTACTCCCCTAAATGGAGTTTCAAGGAAGGAAGACATGGATAATGAACCTACAAAAAGAGAGGTTAGTTTCTAAGTCACAAGATTTATGTATAGTACCATAGCAAGGTATAGTTCACATATCATACCTCGATAGTCACCAAACAATTTAAACCTTGTTGTAGAATGAATTTCATTAAATTGTAAAATTTTGACTCTTAGAGAGTCAAAGACACGAAATTAAGATGACAACATCCTACTTTTAAAAACAAAGAAACACTAAAACTAAACTAAGACCATAAAATGCGACAAGGAAATCATCATTTTCCTTAATGAGAAACATTTTCCGAAAACAAGGATGGGGTTGTTTAAGGATGAAAATGTAGGTTGAGGGTTGTAGCGGCTTTTATTTTGAGAGGTGAGGTGGTGTCGTGGTTTTGGTTTGTTGGTTAAAATGGGGGATATTTTTCCAAGAGAAACGGTTTTGTTTCATTTTGGAGACTCTAAGGTTGAGGTGGGTGAGACAAGGATTGTAGATGATCCAAAATGTGGTTTAGAATAAACCTCATTTCTTCGGATAACTCACGAAGTTCCGTTCGACATCTTTCACTAATGTGAGCGGTTCTCTCGCAATGTCCGCAATCATGGCGGGGGAATGATGGTGGTGGATGGATGATTTGATTTGTTGGTGGTGGATGGTTTGAACTTGAAGGAGCAAATGTGGATGGTTGAGAGGTGTGTTTGCTTCCTTCACTTGTTGAGTCTAATGCCGTATGAAATTCCATAACATGGTTGATTTGAGAGTCAACCATTCGTTTGAAGGCATTTAGGTGGGCTAAATGAGTACTTATTTCCTCATTCATGTTTGGAGGTTTTTCCCATATGGATGTTTCTATTTTCTTATAAGAAAAAAGTAGAGTTTCAAAATTTTGGGAATTTTGTTGTTGTGGTGGTTGTTGTTGTGGTTGTGGTTGTTGATTTTGAACAAAATGGCGGAAGCTTGGTTCGCCGGAAGGATTGCCATGAAGGTCTTTGTAAATTGGGTGAAACACAAATGATTGTTGGTGGGTATGACCTTAATCATTTGGAAAAATGGAGGGTCTAGCATAACGGTAAGCCAACCGTTCTACCGTAGATGGGTAATGGGGTTCATCATTAAGTTGCTCACTAGGTTGTTGTTGGGTTTCCATTTGAGCAACGGTATCAAAAAGTGAGAAAGATGGTGGACTTGATGATAGATCATCAAAAGTTTCCAAATTGAGTGTTGGTGATGTTGGTGGTGTATGGAAAAGTTCCATTGGTGTAGGTGTTGGTGATTGAGGTGAAGGAGTTTTTGATTTAAAAGCTTGTTGAGAAGATGAAGTTGACTCACTCGAAGTTTTTGAGTTCCAAAGTGGTGGAGAAGGTGGTGGAGTAGCAAGATTAAGTAAATCTTGAATGGTGATCACATTGGTATTACAATGTGTTGAGGGTGTAGTTGAGGTAGTAAGGTTAAGAAAATCTTGGATAGGTGATGAGATATTAAGTGAAGCATCACTTGATAATGATGAGCTTGACTTTGTGGTTTTGTTGAAGCAACAAGGTTTCACACTAATCCTAGTGGTTTTAGCACATGATTTTGATGACTCGGATGAGGTGTTGGATTTGGTCATTTCAAAGGTTTTGGTTTTGATGTTTGAGGGAAGAAGTCTTGATTGGTGATGGTATGATTTGAATTGTTGTGGAGCTTTCAATTTTATAGGATGAGAAAGGTGTTGAAATAGTGTTTGGATTTGATGTTTTACTATTCAAAAATTGAGGTGTCAAATGATTTTCATGACCAAGTCACATCATTTGAGGTCAATCCAATGAATAGGATGGAGTGAAAGACCAACTTAAGCACTCAATGCTTTGTGATCATGGGAAGTGGTTTGGTTGAAAATGTATCAAAGGTTTGAAGGATCCTGATGAGTGTGTAAATACTCATCATTTTTATCGTATCTGAACTGCCAAAACATCCAAAAACACCCAAATACGCATCAAAATACACAATTTATCCCAAAAGTGTGTTTTATATGTTTTAGATGCAAAATGTTTAAAAACAAATGAAAAACGAACAAAGTTTGCACAATTGGCAGATTCAGTCCCTCAAGTTTCAAATATTGACAAAACTAGTCCCTGGAAATTTAAAATGATATAAAACTCAACCCAAGGCATGGAAAAATCAAAAATTATGAAAAAATGATCATTGGGTAAAAAGTTTGAGAAAATTACACATTTGGTCCCTCAAAATCCAAAATTGGCATAAAAGGTCCCTGGAGTTTCAGAAAATGACAAAATTGGTCCCTGGTGGATTATTTTGGATAGAAAAGTCATTTATGGTCCTTGGAAAGTAAAAGTTATCAAAATGGGTCCCTGGGTGAAAGTTTTGTGGAAATTACATGTTTGGTCCCTTAAGTTTGGTAAATTGACGTAAATGGTCCCCGAGAATTTTGAAAAGTACAAAATGGCAAAAATGAGTTTTGGATATCTAAACTAGACAAGATTGGTCCTTATAATACATTTTGGGAATTACCATTTCAGCCCTCACTTTTCATAAAATTTCAAAAATGGTCCTTGTGAATTTAAGTTATAAACCAAACGGACCTAGTTTGTTATTTTGACCCATCACCAAACCAATCCCCACCCTTTAGTCCAAATCCACCCCTGATCCATGAACTTCCTTGGCCCAATACACCTCCTCAGCCCACCAAACAAAAAATAACACACACCCCGTAATACTACTCCCTCCTTGACTTCGGTCAAACCCAGCTCCACCTCACCCTCCACCTCACCTTATCCCTGCAACACCACAGCTCCCCCCATCATCACCCTAGCCCTTAACCCTCTTACACACTCCACCACTCCCCCTTGCACTCCAAACCAAGCAGAAAACTCCAAGACTGCCCACTGGCTTCAATAATTCAAAGAAAACTCCAAAAACCATTTTTCCCGCCAAAAAGAATTGAATGGCTGGGATCAAAATTCAACATCCAATGGTTCTAGTTTTTGGTGGGATATGCTCAGTGGGTCCCACATAGCTGAAAAGATCAATAAAGAGAGCAAGAAGGAGCAGTTGAGAAGGGGAATCAGTTTAGTTTTAGTTTTTAAGTAATCAAACTTAGTCTAGTTGTAGCCTTTGTTTTAAAAGAGCTTGTATCTTGTTATTTTAATGTAATTTGAACTCTATTCAATCTCAATTCCAAGTTTTATTGATAGTTTCAGTTTTCACCATTTTTAGTGAAAATCTCATATTGCTTTAATATTGTTGGAAGTTGCTCAATTCTGTTTCTTTGGACTTAATTTGGTTTATTATTCAGCTTGTATAAGTTTCAAAAGCATTTTAACTTGTTTTTTTGTTTGAAATCTCAAAAATACCAAAAAAATTAGATAAATACATGAGAATTAAAAAAGTAGTGTTCAAGTTGACTGGAGCATGGAGCATGATCACATGTTAATGGTTCTGGTTTAGTTACCTTGTGGGAGGTATTAGGTTATGGTTTGATCCATTGGTGATTTGTTTCTCACTCAAATACCACTTGTAAGCAATTTCTCAATTTTTACCATTTCACTGTTCATAAGCTTAATATTGCTCAACTATGTATTATTATTGCTTATTCAGTGTCATATTGTGAGTTTATAGTTTAAAATTCCAGGCTTGTTTGTTAGATTTCATTGGAACTAAAAATTACAACTTAATTGCCAAACTATGCCTATTGCAGTATCTTAGGTGTTTGTGGTGGTGACTCATGTTTCTAGGCTTATTTTAAGTTTCTTAATCACAACTAGTACTTAGAAATCAGTTTTATAATTTAAATCACTCTTTTGATTTGGAAATCACCACTGCAGTTCATATAGAGGGGTGTTTGGCACAGGGGAATTCCCTGTGCATTTGTGGGGTTTAGTTATTAAATGTTGTTTAGAAATACCATATTAGGTCCTCATAGGCTGTATGTAACATAAAAACAGGTTGTTGTTTGAACAAAAAGTCAAAATCATTGTTAAACCCCTTGATTTAACCCACTGTGGAACTGTTGGGTCCATAATCACCCATTTCAGTGTAAAACTTGTTTAAATAGCTTAATATAGTTTCATTATAGCTTAATATATCATTCTCATTCAGTAAATTAGGATCTAGGTTCACCAAAGTCAACAAGTAGTGTAATCAAGAAAGTCAAAATTCATGCTTTTTAGATTTTACCCAAAATGGAGTGAATTTTCTTGAATTGTGTATTGAGTTTTAGACCCTGAGTTTTTTAGGATTCACAACCCCCCACCTCATATACAAAGTCCCAACTCTCCTTCATTTTTAGGAATTTTCTTGTGGGCCCCACAACCTTCAAAAGAGGGCTGCAGGGCAATCTGTGGTTCTGTGCAGCTGCACATCAGTCCACCACCACCACTTGGTGGTGGTTTTGTGGCCATTCCATTGGACCCCACACCCTAGAATTTGGTTCTCCCAACCCCCCTCCTACCAGGCCTTCTCATTTGACCATTTGGTTGACCTCAGAACTAGTGGACCCCACCTGAAATTGCTTGCCAAGTTTGTCCCCAAATCTGTGTTAATTTCATTTTCCTTAAGTGCTTAATTTGTGCTTATCAGCTTATTGGTGTTCACTCCTGGTTGTTTCTGGCTTATTTGAGTGTATTAAACTTATTTGTACCTGATTTATTCAAAGTGGGACCCACACAAGCTCATTTGAGCTCAAATGCCCAAACAGTCAACAAAAGTCAACCTGTTAAGCTAAAGGGGGTGTTCTCAGCTTATTTTTAAGTTGTAAAAATATTGTTTTCACAAAAAGTTTTTATTTTTAGGTATAAAACTAGTTTGTAAAAGAAAAAATCCAAAAAAGTCAATTTAAAATTAAGTGATAGTTTCTATTTAATGTAATTTAATTTTAATTTTCATTTTTAATTTTTTATTAAGTACTTGTCATTCTTATATTTTTATTAATTATATCTTATATTAAAGTATTTATAATAATTGTTTCAGATTTTTATTTTGTCATTAAGTATTTATTAGATTTAATCTTAGTTTTATTTATAATTAATTATTAATTAGTTTTAAATAGCATAATTAGTTTTTATTAAGCAAAACCTAGTTTTTATATTTTTTATAGCTTTTATATGTTATAAAATAATTTTAGAAATTTTATTAGAATTTTTACTGTTCATTTAGTATTTTTCTTAATTTAAAATAGTTTAATTAGTTAATTAGTAATTAATTAGTAATTAATTAATATAAAAACCACAAAAAGACAAAAACACTTATTTTTAATTTTAAAACTTATTTTTAGTTATTTTATAATTTTAGAAATTTTATTTTTATTTTTCTAGTATTTAATTAGTATTAAATTATATTTAAGTATTTTAAATATTAGTAATTAGTAATAATTAGTATTTAATTAATATTAAATAATTAATTAGGGTTAAAATTTATTTTAATTTTCTAAAAATTTTTCTTTTACATTTAAGTTTGTAAAAAAGTCATTTTCACCCCCTGGGTGTTTTCAGATTTCCGTTTTCACTTTTTATTTCGTACGTTTACGTTTTATTTAAACGTGAACGTATGCGTTTTAAGTTTTAAACGTTTATAGTTTTTCTGACTTTCCAGTCTTGTTAATATAGTGTATTTAAGCTATTATCTTTCATATTCCAGTAGTGTAATAATCACAACTCACTTTTACCCATTTCCGTCCAAATTCACCCGATCACATAATCGTTTTAATACCATCCACACCTCGTCGGGACATAACGACCCGGGGAAACCCTATACTTCCACGGAGATTGATTCTAGGCTGTTTGACTATTATAGTTGACCATTCACAAGTGGTTGATCAATAATCGTCTGACAGTTTGGAGCCAATCAGATCCTTTAAAAGGGTTCCTTTGGTTAGTTATGTTTTGAATTTGAATTTTGGCGGGAAGTGTCTTACTAATTGTTTTAGTGAGTGAGGTTTGTTCCAATATGGTTGTTGTTGTAAATGAAAGATGTTTCTCACTTAGGATAATGATTTGACACTTTACAAGTTATAAACTTAAGAAAAAATAGCAAAAAATTTTCTGCAGGTGACTGGCGGATCCCTCAGAAGACACTGGCGGAACCCATTTGAGGGTACCGCCTGGTCCGTTGGGCCATTTCTGGAATTCCCAGAAAACACACTGGCGGACCCCAATTTTGGGAACCGCCAGATCCGCCAGGGCTGAAAAAGTTCACAGTCCGCGTTTTTGACCCACGAGACGATTTTCAAAATTTTTGAAAACTCCTAAAATCAAAAAGATAAGGTATTACTGGTTAGGCAATGCAAAAATTAGATATGTAAACATACCAATCATGGGACTTTGACCTTGAGGTCGAGGATTACACTATACTTAGTAAGAATTCCCATAAGCAAAAAAAAAGAAAATGACAAACACCTTAAACATTGTCATTATGCATAAAATTTCATACAAACATAATCCAACCAACATAATAAACCACGAAAGTGAAAAACACATAATTCACATAGTTTTAACACAAAGACGCTTCTAAAGCACTCATAAGCCAAACGCTCCTTAATCTTCTCACAACCGGTCAATCTTCTTTTTGAGCTTGTTTAGGTACCTTCCAAAACACTTGAACATTCCTTTGGTTTGCTTGAATTCTTCGGAAGCATTGTCAATGATGGGGAGAGCTTGAAGGTATTCTAAAGGAGGTAACTTAAAGTTTGGTAGTTTATCATCGTTGCTCATGCCGGAAGATGAAGAAGATGGAGTAGGTGATCGAGTACGTTTGCCCTTATTTTTGAAAACTCGTTTATCACTTAGGGGAACGAAGGTGTGAGGAACTAGAAAATAGTCAAGGCGTATTCCATCTTCGTTAGGAGAAATGGGTGAGATTCCTCTAAAGAGGCGAGTAAGAAGCATACCATAGGGAAGAACGGTTGTTCCAACTAAGGATATGTCGGCCATCCTTTTGGCTAGGTAGTAGGCTAAGTTGAAGGATTGACCGGTTGAAATGCTATAGAGCATATATCAAAGACATGTGTTGATGTGATCTCTATTTCCTATGGTACTTATGACGTTAGCCCTAAGAATTTCTTCCCATTTCTTAAATTGCGGTTTAAGCTCATTGAGCTCCATACCAAAAGGATCCTTATCTATAGTATTCCCCGAACGGTTCACCCTAGTGGTAGAGGTTCTAACAAAGAGGTGTTCCTTAATAGTTTCCTTACTAGCAAGAGGTGTATCGTATGGATAAAAACGATCAATAGTATCAAGACTTGAAATGGGCCACTTATCTGTGTAGAGGCAAGTTCCCTCATTTGGTACACCAAGAATTATAGCTAAGTCTTTTAAATCTATATCATGTGATATTTGATTGGTTGTGAAGTTTAATGAGATCCTACCACCGGCACATGAGAAAAGGTTTACGGTTGCATAAAATTCCAAGATGAACCTAGGACAAATGGGCTCATCTATATCAAGGAGACAATCAAAGTGAATTGCGGCAAAGTTTTGGCGAATAGAAGTTCCTTCTAGAAAGGATGGATCAATGGTTCTACCTTCGTGAACATAGCGTTTTTCTAATGCCTTAAAGGTTTCTACTTGAACCGGGTTGAGACCTTTGGTCATATGGTGTTTGGGCATGTATTTAAGGGTTTCTTTGTGATCGGATTTGTTTGCGGGAGGCATGTTGATTCCTAGAAAACATAAAATTGTATGTTAATGACTTTTAACAACGAGGATGTTCTAATATATTCTTATATGCAAGACAATGTGAAGACATGGTTATCTTGACTCATTTTGATTCCCAAATCATTTTGTTATGCAAATTTTGTTGTAAAAACAAAAGATAACCAACACTCTCCTAATTGAATGTGTCTTCGATTGAATGTACCCGAAAATACATATTAGTTATGTATCCCCTTTAGCATTCAAGAGATAGTATGCAAGTAATGTTTAAATGATGTTTTTCATTTGTTTTAACAATGTGGTGATGAATCATGTTGCAATTAGAAAAATAATGCTCTTGGTGTGTTTGGTAAATCAAGGTAACAATGAAAAGATACATTTCTTAACTTAATGAAATACATAATTGACTAGCCACCAAGTTTTTCATGAATCATGAAGTTTTATGCAAAAGCCCTAAGATTCTAGTTAATGATTGTAAGCAAAAATGTTATGATTAAATTAAAAATGTAATTTTGATTAGAATACTTACAAAGTTAGTTGGATTGGAAGAGATTGGATTAGAAGCCCTAAAATTCGTGAGGATATGTGTTTTAGAGAGGGTGATGCTGTTTGTTAGTTTTTGTTAAGACTTAATAGGGTGTTTGGCTTTGAAATAAAGAGTTTAAAACATTCTGAGGTTTGGCGGACCAGGCGGAACCAAAAAATGGGTTCCGCCCATACAGTTTGAAGGTTCCGTGGGTTCTGCAGGGAAAAACTCAAAAGAAATTGTTTTGATTTTTTGTGGTTTTATCCTAATGTTCAAAACTATGGTTTTAGGTCTTATGAGTCCTTGACTAAGCCTAGGGATGATGAATGCTTTTCATTCAAGAGATTTTGATAACGTGATGATGAAATAGTTAACGTAGAAGACTTTCTTAGTTAAGACGTTCCTCAATGAACAATCTTACCAAGGCGATGATGATGGATCACAATATGTCAATAAAGAACATAATGGATTGAATTGTTGCTGAAGTCGATGCTTCCTTTGTTGAAGGTATAGCAATGTTGATAAGATGAATTCCGTTGTTGATGCGAGTTTGCTTGTTCAAGCGGAGCTTGTTGATGTGCTTCTCCATTCGATACTAATTTGAGAGTCATACGCGTTTTGGAGAATCATTGGGTAAGTAAGCATAAAAGTACAAGTACCACTTGAGCTTTTCTTATCAACTTATTACCGACATAATTCCATTTGTTAAACACTATGGTTTCTATTCCCGTTCTTTTGGGAGACCATAATTTGAGTTGTGTAGTACTTAATTATGTATCCAAATAGGTTCAACTAGAGAGTTGTTTTAGGATCTTCTTTAACACGAGCACATAGACAAAAGCTAAACATAATGTTGGATCTAATTGTTATGAGAACAAGTAGTCTTTCAAACATTTCTCTACATTTAGTTTTACCTACGGATTTACTAATCTCATTCTCGATAAGTCATCAATAACTTAACCATTGAGAACAAGAGAGCAACTAGGAATGTCTTTAAGTTAAAATCCCTTGCTTTTGTGGCTTGCTTTTATTATCAAAAGGTCTTTCAAAAATTCACACTATACTCACTTGATTACTTTGAAATATCAATTTCGTTTCATTAGTTGTTTTATTCTAAATTAAAAAAAATTGTTTTTGTTGAACTTGTTTAGACACAACTATGACCTCTAAATCAAGTTTTATAGCTAATGTCAATTTTGCTTGATTCAATGTTTAACTCAAGGTGAGAAGATGTTGTTTTGTACTTTTACTCCATGCTTGTCTTG
The DNA here is from genome assembly GCA_030686995.1 of Artemisia argyi. Taxonomy (NCBI): domain Eukaryota; kingdom Viridiplantae; phylum Streptophyta; class Magnoliopsida; order Asterales; family Asteraceae; genus Artemisia; species Artemisia argyi. The sequence continues at coordinate 106,301,333 of CM060709.1, forward strand.
CCATCATTGGACTTTCGACTAAGTTATCATCTACCAAAGATGATATCATAGAAGGAGGAGATCACTCGTTAAATGTCATATTCAACGACTCCTCGACTCTTTGGGTTTTCTTACTTAGGACACTATGAACTCTATTTATTTTTAAAAAGTCCAAGAGGTACAACATCATTAGACTATGTGTTACATTTGATGTGTAAATCCTAGATGTTGAAAACTTATTTTCTTTCACTCATCCTAATATATGCTAATGTGATTTATTTCACCTTGTGTGTTTTATGTGAGATTATCATAAAGGAGTGATTGAAGAAAAACACAATTTAAGACTCAAAGTATGGTGTTTGAGAATGTTATTTAACAAAGGTTTGTTTTACAAGCATCACAAAAGTGTTAGACATTTTAACACTTAGGAAATTCTTAGTTAGCTCACTTGTAAGCAAGAGTTGAGTGAGACTCACTCAAGAGTTTCTCGTGTTTATCTCTTGATGGTTAAAGAACTAAAGCACCTTATATCTCCTACTAGTACTAAAGACGAATTTCCTTGTTGCATAGAATCTAATCCTAGTTATTACTAAATAGCAAGTAAACACTTTTAGAGTATTACTAATATCACATATTCTAACACATAATGCTTAGAAGCAAGAGACTATTAAAGTCAAGTTTAAGTAATGTGTACCTTTTAAATTGCATAGAGATGCTATCAAGAGGAAAAACACAACGCGTAGAGTCTTGGTTTGACGACACGCTTAGAAACTCAATTACTCATGTATCCAAGAAGGTTAGACAATCATATAAAAGCATAGAGCATGATAATCTTAATTCTTCTATCATGAGTTTCTATTAGAGATAGAATTATCTCTAAGTCTTTAGACAAATTTTACTTGCTTTTGTTTTATTAGTTAATGGTGCTTTTGAGTTAAGTCCTAATCCGGTTTTATCTTTAAACAACCTTTGACTCCTCAACAATCTTTCAAAAGATTTTGAGCTTTCATCAAATTTAACAAATAATTTTTCCTTTCTCATTTTGCATTTAAATCTCATGTTTGTAATCTAGACATAATTTACATTCTAGATTAATTTCAACATTACTCACAATTCTTGACATTTTATCTTCTAACAAGATTTCCTTTTCAAAGATTTTCTTAAAATATTTTGAAGACTCTTTCTTGAAGATAGTTTTTAGGTCCATGTTGCATAAACGTTTTAGACTCATTTTCTAGTTTAGAAAACTCTAGGATAAATTTGTCAAAGCAAAAGTGTTTGGTTTCAAAGTGTACCTTGCTTGATGTTTTATCTAGTTTAGAATCACAAACCGGATGATTGGCTTCATCTTCATACGTGTTATTCCATGAATCACAAGTAAGTCCATTACGAGCATGACATGAGTAATCATCTTCACTTGTACCTTCATTAAAAACATTTAAACTAGTAGCACATGTATTAACTTCTACTAAGTGTCAATCAATTAGTTTTTCTAACACTTCTAATTCATATGTAAGATCACATTGATCATCTTTGACTTGACATATTCTTTGATGAAAGTTTAACATATTTTTCCAAATATCATTAGCCATTTGACAAAAATACATTCTTTCATATTTGGTACTAAAGCTTTATAAATCATTGTTTTAGCTTTAGTATTTTTATCAAGTTTAAGATAGTTATCTTGGTTTTCTAAAACTTGTTTTCTTTGGTTTGAGATCACCAAAAGAATTAGTATGCCAAAGATCTTGATCAATTGATTTCACATATTTTTCAAAATTACTTTTCCACTCAAGTAAGTTTTCTTTTTCAAATAGCGGTGGGTTTTGAATAGGTTGCCCTTCTTTGAGATTTTCAAAATCCATGGATCGATCCAAGTTTTAAAATACATTTTATTTTAAAGATCTTGAGTAACGTAGCTCCTGATGCCAATTGTGGAAAACTAGAAGGGGGGTTGAATAGTTTATCGCTTTTTCGATTCTTATTTAGCTTAAATATCCTTTTAGAAACCTTACGTTTGCTTAAAGATATAAAAACAACTTTATATGTTTGATTCTTTGAAAAGCTTTTCATGTGAATAACAATTCTAACTTTACTTGTTTCATACTTTGAAAAGCTTTACTTGTGATGATCCTAACTTTGCTTGTTTTAGTTCTTTGAAAAGCTTTACATTTGTTTCAAGATATAAGTACAACTTTACTTGTTTTAATTCTTTTGGAAAGCTTTATATGTGATTAGCAATTGTAACTAAAAGACAATATGTAATAAGCAAAGATAAAGAAAGAAACGATCAAACCACAACACGATTGTTTATCGTGGTTCGGCTACAAGGACTCTTTTTCCTTGCCCTACATCCACGCCCCGAGTTTCCAACTCGAGAGTTATAAGCACTAATCAACAAGCTCCTTTCACCGGCGGAGAAAACCTTTACAACGTCGCTTACACTTTTACCGACACTAAGCTAGATGTCGAGTTCTTTTACAAGGGTACAACCACTCCCATTCGTCGCTTACACTTTTACCGACACAAAGCTAGATGTCGAGTTCTTTACCAAGGGTACAACCACTCCCGTTAGTTCTTTTACTAGGGTCCAACAACTCCCAACACTCTTTGTATTTTGAGGCCTAAAATACTAACCTATAACTTCTACATACATGACACACATGAAGTATAAACTACCAAAGCTTATACATGACCAAGCTATCAAGACTTGCAACTTTAAAGTTGAAGCTTGTAACTTCTTGAATGATCTTGTGAAGTTCCTTGCTACATAAGAGAATCACAAATCAAAAGGTTACTGAGTTAGTTGAGAGAGTATGTGAATATATGTCCTAAAAGAGTTGACCAAAAATCAAGTTATGGCTTGGTATTTATAGCACACCATACTGCATGCTTGGCGGATCAGGCGGAACCCTCAGATGGGTTCCGCCCGTGTACCCCCAGGGTACCGCCGGGTCTGCAGTAGGTTTTTGCAATAACTCTTCAAACCAAACAAGGTCTTGTCTCATAACTTCTAGCAACCAAACAATGTCACATCACTTAAATTAAGTCAAACACAAAACTTGTAAGCAACCTCAAAGCAAGTCAAACACATTTCTTTCCATAAATGCATGATGACAAAACTTGCCATAAATGTGATGTGACTATTTCTATTTTAAGAAATAAAACCAATGTTTAGTTTAAAAGGAAATGTAAACATTAGTTAAACAAGACTTAAACACTTAAAGTGATAATTTACTTTTAGCTAAAGTTCATACTTTGTTATTAACAAAACTTAGCAAAGATCGTAAAATATAAATAACGTTTTTAGGCGATATTTGTATTAACAAAAACAAACGAAATCGTGTAAAAAGGGACGAAGTCGTGCAAAAAAGAACGAAAACGTGCCAAAAAATGGACGAAAACGTGCTAAAACGTTTTAAAACGGATGAAAACGTGCAAAAACGTGTAAAAAGGGACGAAAACGTGCAAAAAGAACAAAAATGTGTAAAACGGACGAAAATGTGCAAAGACAGACGAAAACGTGTAAAACGGACGAAAAAATGGAAAACAAACGGCCATTCAACAAAAGGATAGACACTACAAAAAGATAACCCTAAAAACAAACGGCCGTTGGACAAAAGGATAGACGCTGCAAGATTATTTAACCTAAGGGACTAACGTGTCAGATTTTTTAAAGTATAATAGTAATTTTGTTAGTTGATTATGTATAATGAGTTAGAATTGTGAGTACATTAAGTATTTTTAAATTTTACCTTAAAATTATTGTCTTCAAACAAAAAAACATAATTAAGAAAAGTGATATCACTACACTATTAAACCAATCAAATATCAATATTACTAAACTTTTTTTCAATTAGTTAAAAAAATAAAAATAAAAAATAAACTATTATTTTGAGACAAAAAAAAAAGTAAAAAACATTAATTTTGAGACGGAAGGAGTCGACATCTAGTCTTTGGCCGTCACCTACACTTAATTTATCTTGATTGCGCCTAGAGGTGAGATTAATATAGAACTCATGTTTGCCATAGAACTAATGAACCAATTATAGCCATTCATATTTTTTTATCTAAATTAATAAAAAAATCATTTTCCACCTTTTTTTAAACAACATATTTTGCAAACGGTAAATCTTCAAGCTACAAAAAATAATCCGTCGCGACGAAAATTAAATTATCTCTCTATAGATATACATTGTTATATACTTGCGACGAACTTTTTTTTTCAACGAACTTTTTTTTTTTTTTTTCAAAATTTTCGCCCAGAAAAATCACATATGATTTCTAAAAATCACATATGATTTGATTTTTACAAATCACCTATGATTCTTACGAATCACATGTGTTTTTACAAATTATATGTGATTCGTAAAAATCACATATGATTTGATTTTAACGAATCACATATGATTTTTACAAATCACATGTGATTTTTCTGGGCGGAATTTTTTTTTAAAATAAAGTTCGTTGAAAAAAAATTCGTCGAAAGAATATAACAGTGCATATCTATAGAAAGATAATTTAATTATCATCACGATGGTATGATTTTTTTTATGTAACGATTAACGGTTTGCGAGATATCTAATTTTTAAAAAAAATATGAAAGCTTATTATTTTTTATTTGATAAAAAGATGAAGGACTAAAATTAATTTATTATTTCTATGGCAAATATTAGTTCTATATTGAGCTTTTGACATCACGGCTAATGACAAAATTTTACTACTAGAAGCCCTCATGCTATTGTTGACTTTCTAAGGAAAATAATTTTTGTGCAACAGTGCATGTTACCCAGATACGATAACCACCACTAAACATTATCAAGTGTAATTGACATTTATAATACTATTAGTATGTTTTAAAAGTTCTAATTATATATACAAATTTTTAGAACTGAAAAATATGTAAAATATCATTACTGAAAGTGAGATGATATGTACACATATAATTTTACTACATACACACTATGTTGTTATCTCGGTCAAAAATCTCGTATCGTTCAAGGCACGATATTTGAAATATCGGTTTTCGCGATGAGATATCGGTGAGATATCGGTTTTTATATTTCTAGGAATATTATATTTTATATATATTTCTAGGAATATCAGGGCCGGCCCTGGCTATGGGCAGCGCGGGCGACGGCCCAGGGCATCAAGCAACTAGGGGGCATCAAATATTTTAGTGTCTGACTTCTGAATTGGTTTACATGATGAAGATGATGTTGTGATGATCAAACAAACTAGAAACATGTTGGACTAGTTTAAAAACGTTTTTGCCTGAAAAAGAAAAGATTACGGTCACCGGAAAACATGAGTTATCAGAAAAGATAGAAGAGGAAGATGATGACTCTTTTGATCACGTGAGATATTGAGTGAAGACTAAAAATGGGACTACTATTTTGTCAAGTAGTGGGTTCTAGGGAAAGTAACATAATACTGTAGTAATTATTTCTTTTTCCTTTTTTGTTTTCTTTAATTTCAACCTTTTACCACATTTTAGTACAGTATTACCGTTTTATATTATGGCAAGATTTACAATTGTAGTTAATATTACATAATATGTGAAACAGATTGCATTTTTTTTTTAAATCTTTAGTTGAATAAAAAAGAAGATAAAGTAATTTAAAAAAGTAGAGTATATAATGTCCTATCAATAAGTGGAAAAGCTAAAATAAACAAAGAAATAAAAATATACAAATGCTGTTATAATTAAGTTAATATTATGCGTACCCTAGAACTAATCTTATAAATAGCGTAAGGCGTGGCGCGGCGGCATGACCTAACCTCACGCTTTATAAGTTATGGCAAAGCCATAACGTTCTATAAGACGTGACTGAAAGCGCATAAAATATGAAAATATTTATAAATTTTTATATTATATCATATTTCATATATACCGAGTTTATAAAAAGTCTTATTCATAAGGAATTAAGTCAAAGAATAATCCTTGCATGTAATCTTCTTTATTTCTTTCAAAAAAATACCTCTTCATCGGAGTTAATTCAGAAAAAATGTCACGCTTCGTGCCTTATCGCGGTTTGTCACCCCTCATCTCACGCTGCACCTAGAGCCAACGTCTTGGTCTATTGCATAACGTTATATCAAACCTCGCGCCTTATCGACGCCATAACGCGCCGTTTAGAACCCTAACTAGAACTATCCCAAGTAAAATAATGTCCAAAATCTATTAAGTTGACGTGCGGGCTTTATTTAAAAGAAAAACCAAAGATAGTGTCTCCTTTATTTAAACAGGGGCATTTTTATAACTTCCCGCCCAGGACAGCAAAAAAGTCAGGACCGGCCCTGAGAAATATTATATTTTATATATCTAGTAATCAATTAAGCATAAATTGACTAAATGAAGAAAAGAAGCATTTAATTACCTGTTGTTACTCTGGTTGATTTAGGAAGAAGAAAAAACCCACAAAAGAATTAAGAATGTCGCATGTTTTATGTTATCTGATTATTCTGATGTCGCATGTTTCAATTAGGTGATTTAGGGTATAAAGTTGGGTGGGTTATAGTTTAATTAAATTGGGCTAATAGTCAGTTGGGTTGTTGGGCTGAAAAAAAAAACCCAGAAAAAGTCAAAAAGTCAATATCTCGCCGATACCAAAATATCGGCCAATATCGCCGATATTATCGGATCCGATATTTTGGGGCGATATTTTGATCCGATATATTTTTTAGGGGCGATACACGATATATCGACGATATATCGCCGATATATCGCGATATTAACTACATAGCATACACATAAAATTTGCTTGTATGATCCTAATGGTCCCACACTCCTTCCACTATATTTTATGTGTATAAAGTAAATACATATGTGTACATATCACCTCCCTTACTGAGATACGGTGACAATTAAATATAATTAGATGATTATCCATACATAGTGACGGTTTATAATAACATTAATTTGTGTGTGTAATTTTTTTTATTTACATATGAGCATTAAGTAAGTGAAAGTGAAAAAAAGTTGGTCGTTTAAATTATAATTAAGTACTTAAATTTTTAATATATTGCATTTCTTTTTATATGTGCGGGAATTTAGTTTAACAACATTATTATTATTATTACTCCCTCTGTCCAAAACTTATTGTCCCCCGACAAAAACACACAGTTTAATAAAAGTACATTTATTACAACTTTATCCTTCTTACTTTTTGATAGAATGACAATTTTGCCCTTAGGTAATTAATTAAAGTCTTCTTTAAAATGTGTAATAATAATTTTAAATAAAGGTAATATAGTAAACTTGGTTAAACTTTCCTATTTATTTTTAGTAGTGGACAATTAAATTGGGACATCCCAAAAAAGAAACGTGGACAATAAAATTAGGACGCAGGGAGTATTATTTTAAAGTTTTTAAGTTTTAAGCAATAGTGTTTCTCTTTATATATAGTATAGATGTTTACGATTCCTTTTGAGTTTATGAAATTGAATTATAATAATATAAGAAAATGAAAATTTCTAGTTTTAATGCTTGAGCCCACTAGAGAGATTTTCGAAAAACTTATGAGCCTAGTAGAGAGAGATTTTGTGGATAAAATGTTAAGGATTCGAGTGTTCCACTAAGCTAGAAGAGTTGTCAGAGCTAATCATTATAGGATGGACAATGACTGGTAAAAAAAACACCCCGAGTCAAGATGTTCCCACTAGTTCACACCTTTTGTGAATCTTCTTAAAAATAGTTTATAACTCTTGCCATGAACTTGGCATTAATCAAGTAACGAACGAGATGTTAAATTTGAAATTCAAAAAACTATATATAAATTAGATCAGGTAAATAATCCCTATCATTAGAAAATCATTAGGCATAATATTACAAGGATATAATATTTTTTTTTCTAACTAATGTGTTTGACAAATCTGAGCTTGGAACTACTACAGATACTTTTATTTTCTCTAAGAGACGCAATTTCCTTTTCTATTGCCAACGTAGCTTAGAGAAAAAACATTAAATTATACTCAATCTCAACCATTGAAAAGATCCCAATATTAAATCCAAACCATTGAAAATAAAGAATTCCCTATTTGTATGTAGCTATGACCATCGGCTGATAAGGTTTTTAGGATAGATACAAGCTATAACTAGAAGTCCTTACTTTTAGGGTATCACTTGTCACTATCCTCCCAACAAACTATGACTATTCTTCTGCCTTTTTGAGTTTCAAACATGGCGCCATTTTCACTTATTGAGTCTATATAAAGAGGGCAACATAGCCTCATTGTTGTCACTCTCAAAATCATTAGTCACTATCATTCTCAAAAGAAGGTATACTAGATATCATGGCACACTCTAATCTCTTCCTATTCAATCTTCCTAACAACTTTTCCAGTGCAACCACCATTGAACAAAAAAACGCAAACGTGAAGAGAATCTTAAGAACTGGAAATGGGAGGATGTAATTGTCATTGATGACAATGATGTGCCAAACGACCTTGTGGAACCAGTGAACAATGCTGTGCCAAACGACCTTGTGGAACCAGTGAACAATGCTGAAGTGAAAGAGGAACATGTCGTTCTCCCAAATCAACATGTAACACGCATATTACTTCTATCCTTATAGTTTATACTTAATTATCATATTCACTCATAATTTTACATGTAGGCTATTGTTGATGATGAAGTCCCACTCGCACCGATGAAGCGTAGTAAATATCACCATATCAAAATCAGTTCCAGGAAGCGGTTGTATCGTGTGTTTGATGAAGAGGAAGATGAAGATGAGGCTGAGAAAAAAAACACGTTGGAGTTTGATGATGAAGTTGCTGACGAAGATGAGGTTGATGATGAAAATGAAGCTGATGACGAAGATGATTCGAACTAGGATCGTCTTCGACTATGTTTGTTTTGTTTCGAATCTTATTATTATTATTATCTTATTGGGGTTTAGCCAGTAAGATGTTTTAGGATGTTTTTCCCTTTCATGTGCTTCTCCCAATTTCTTATTGGTAGAATGAATAAAATTTTAATGAATGTTTCAGGATGTTTGATCTATTCTTTGAAGCTTCATCTATATTTGTTTGTATTGTATGCATGAAGATAATACCAGATTTTATGTTTGAAACAAGTCAATATGGACTAATCGAGAAAACGGCATATCTTAAACGGGTCATAAAAAATCTATATCATTGTTAATGTTGGGCTGTTGGCTGTTGTTTCTGACACTCAAGTATTATGTGTCATGAAAACCTTTCAATACTTGGCATGGTATCTCTAAGTGTGGATGATAATGTCATGAAAACCTTTCAATGTTTGTTTGTATTGTATGCATGAATATAATACCAGCTTTTAGGAGTCAATATGGACTAATTGATAATGGCATTGGGTAGTTAAAGTTGGCATTGGGTACCTTTAGTAGTGTTAGTTATGTTGCAGTTAATGATCATATTCTGGGCTTAATTGAGTTACTAAATATATTGATAAGTTGTACTTAAAATTGCGTGTGGGGTTTGCCTAATAATATGAACAATATAACTTGCACAAATATTAAACTCACAAGCATTAATTTAGCACTTTAGTTGATGACATCCACCCGAAACACCAAGGAAAGCGATTAATATTGGGATCTTTACATGAGATTTTGTGGTAAACGTGTCTGTATAAATTCTAATGAAACTAAGAGATCTATCACCATAATCCTTGAATCAATATTTTCTAACCAATAGATGAGATGTCTAGCTATACAATGGATAGAACTGGACAGCGGTAATCATCAACATATATCTTCTTCTCTTTTCTTAATTTCTGTTATCTTATGAAACTTAACTAGCGGTGTACTTATGAAACAGCCAGACACATAATTTATGAAAAAAGATAGGTTAGACTAGAAGGGACACATGTGCCCGTGACTAAAGAGGTCTTGGACCTCAAGTACAACCAGTGACTTTACATAAAGCAGCCATATATGGTTCCAAAAATTGCTACTATGTTTTTTCAACATCACGTTGAAGAAACACAATTCATATGTTTTTTAATGAGCATGTGAAGATAAGTACTAAATTGGTTACATAGAACTAGATAAGTACGAAAATGATGTTAATATCCACTTTTAACTAACCTTATTGATAAGTATATAGACTTATTCAACCAACCTAACAAACTCTCACCATATTTTTTAGAATAAGTATAGAGACTTATTCAACCCACCTAACAAACTCTCACCATTTTTTTGCTACTTATAACATCTAATTCTTGCCGCCATTTTTCAATGATATAAACATCAAATATGTCGCCAACTTTAGTGGATAAACACTTTTCATACTTTAGTGATAAACACTTTTGACTGAGCAATTAATAACCTGTTTCCTTTTCATACTTATCCAGGTTTGTAACAAAGAAACGTGCTTAATTTGCATAGTAGCAGTTCGACATTCGTGACAGGAATTGCTAACATATTAGAGTATAACATTGTTTTACATTTGTGACAGGAATTGAAGAACCAGTTGTTAACAACTATAGGATCACCATTTCTTTAACAGGTTATGCTCTAATTGTGTAGCACATTTTTTTTAAAAGTTTATGATGCATGTTTGATTGTTTCATTATGGCCACACTAAGATATGGTACCTTGATAATTCTTGACAACAGTTTACATGGTACTTACTTGACTTATTATTTCATGTTTACCAAAAAATGATAATAGGAAATGAATGAGATTGAACTTTTAGTTAACAGATTGAACTTATAGTTTACCAAAAAAGTCTCAACCCACATTTCACAAACAACTGTATGGTTATTTATATTAGGAAATATCACTCCAACTCTACACATAAAAAATGACTGAATGAATTGGGTTCTTAGTTCTATAGTTTAAGCCTATGTATCATTACTTTTTAAATATATATTAGCGCCAATTGGAACGAGTTCTAAACCAAAGGAGTATTGTGAGGAAACGTTTATTACCCGTGATGGTTGGCCACGTTATAAAAGATCGAATAACGGAAGGAAAGCAAAAGTTGGTCTACATGATACTATGCTTGATAATCGTTTTGTTGTTCCTCATAACATTGATTTGATTGTCAAATATGACTGTCATATAAATGTTGAATGGTGTAACCAGGGAAGCTTGGTTAAGTACCTATTTAATTATCTTAACAAAGGTCCTGATCGTGCTACAATTGTTATAGAAGGTCAAAGAAACCACAGCAACGACAACAACAATAGTAGAACACCATACCAGTCGATTATACGTCATGCGGATGAGATTGAGCAATACCTTAACTGTCGTTACATTTCTGCCTGTGAAGCATGCTGGAAATTGTTTGGTTTTGAAATGCATTACCGATCGATCGCTGTCGAAAGGCTTCCTTTCCATGAAGAAGGACAAAATAGAGTTTACTTTAGGGATGATGAAGATGTTGAAAATGTTCTTGAAAGGGCTACCAATGCAATGTCCAAGTTTACAGGATGGATGAGAGAAAATGTGATATATCCAGAAGGCCGACATTTATTATATGCTGACTATCCCACCGAATTTACATGGCATGCCACAGAAAAAGAATGGAGGCCACGTAAGAGTGGAATGACTATTGGTCGTATTTATTATGTTCATCCGTCAATGGGTGAGATTTACTATCTACGAATGTTGTTGAACCATGTCCCCGGTGCCACAAGCCATGCATTTCTTCGAACGGTTGATAGAATTCTCTACCCAACATACATGTTGGCATGCAAAGCATTGAACTTACTGGGAGATGATATTGAATGGGTCCGATCAATAAGAGAATCGTCTCAATGGAAGTTAGGGGATCAACTACGAGAGCTTTTTGTAACTATATTGTTGTTTTGTACTGTTTCAGATTATGCAAAATTATTTAGAGAAACATTTCCATATATATCAGAGGACATTACTCGCAAGCACCGTAGGTTGTTGAACAATCAACAAGTCGTGTTTACAGATCGAGAGATTCAAAATTACACGCTACTTGAGCTAGAGACGATCTTAAATGGTAACAACAGGTCCTTGCTTGATTTCCCGCAACTCCCTCAGATTGACTACTCATTAATGAATATCGGAAGGAATAGACTTATTGCTGCTGAACGGATGTACAACATGAACGAAGAATTGGCTCGGTTTACCACTTTGTATGATGGATTGAATTCAGAACAAAGGTTCGTGTATGATAATATCATGCTAGCTGTTAACGAAAATAATGGCGGATTATTTTTTGTGTACGGGAGTGGAGGTACAGGGAAAACTTACTTGTGGAGAACAATTATCGCGTGGATACGTTCCATGGGAAAATTGTTTTGTCTGTCGCTTCATCTGGCATTGCATTGTTGTTACTTCCCGGTGGTCGAACTGCACATTCAAGGTTTCGTATACCTCTGGAACTTGACAACGAATCATGTTGTGGGATTGATGTCGTGTCAGATCTAGCATGTTTGATCCGAGAATCATCTCTTATCATCTGGGATGAGGCACCTTTACAGCATCGACATGCGTTTGAAGCCGTTGATCGAACCTTCCGGGATATATGCAAGCATGATAACCCCAATGCTGAGAATCAAGTATTTGGTGGAAAGGTTGTGGTCCTTGGTGGCGACTTTAGGCAAATTTTACCGGTTATCCCGAATGCACCACGGGCTGTGGTGGTCGGTTCAGCTGTAAACAAGTCATCAGCAATATGGGATAACTGTAGGGTATTTGTTCTGACTACCAACATGCGACTATCTGATCCGTCACTTGATGTTGCACATATAGATGAGATGAGGCATTTTAATAATTGGCTTCTGTCCATGGGAGATGGCACGCTTCCTTCCGTTGCAATTGATAATGAAGATGAGGCTACATGGATAGAAATTCCGGATGACCTTCTCATTCCCGTATGTGACAACCCTATCGAGTCTATTGTATCAAATACATTTCTGGATCTCCCAAACAGAATCCATGACATGCATTACCTAAAAGAACGATGTATCCTATGCCCAAAAAATGATGTCGTCGATTCGATTAACTCTCATGTACTCGAAAGTATATCAGGTGAGATGCAAATTCTTCATAGTGCCGATATCATTTGTTCAACAACCAAAAACCTGGAGGAAATGCAAACAATGTACCCGACTGAATTTCTTAACACTTTGAAGTTCTCCGGTGTCCCAAACCACAATCTCGAGTTAAAGGTCGGTGCACCCGTCATATTGTTACGTAACACAGGATTGCAACGAGGTTTGTGCAACGGCACACGTTTAATCATTACCCAAATTACCCGTGAGGTTCTTGAGGCTCAAATAATCACAGGGAGTCATATTGGCCAGAAAGTATTTATTGGTAGGATTGATATGACACCTACTGATTCATCGTGGCCTTTCCGATTTATAAGAAGGCAGTTTCCTATTAAAGTATGTTTTGCCATGACAATAAACAAGAGTCAAGGTCAAACGTTTAATCACGTATGTACGTACCTAGAAAAACCAGTCTTTACTCACAAACAACTTTATGTTGTTTCATCTCGTGTAACATCGCGTGCTGGTCTTCGTTTTTATATTGATAACAAAGGATATTGTGCTGATAATCTGACACAAAATATTGTTTACAAGGAGGTGTTTTATAATTTACCTATATGTATGTTAAATTGTGTGAACATTTACATAGTTTATGCTCTTTGCCTACTGACGATATTGTGTATCTTTGCAGTTACCCTCGAACAACCATGAACAACCGTTATCAATATGTTGGTGACTTGTGTCCGAATGTCACTAAGAAATGGACTATTAATGTTATGATTGCACGTGCCTGGACAGCTTACAATCCAACAACTAACCGCATTCTTTCTCTTGATCTCATTCTACTGGATGAACGTGTAAGTGAATGTTACAAATTTTAAATTCTATTCATTTGTATGCGCAAAACGTGGGATACAATAAAACCATCTTTAAAAAGAGCACCAGTGTTTTGCAATACCTTCTCAATAGATATGTTGGTCTTTTTAAAAACCAAGTCTATTACATTTTAGAAAAGTGTCAATTAGCAGTTTGCATAACATAGTAAATGACTGCAGTAGTTTCTTGCATAACATTCTTAGATAGTAAATGGTAACAACAACACTTTCTTTTTGCTACTTGGATACAAAACACCAGTTTTTTTGCGATCAATAGATATGTTGTTCATTTACTATCTAAAGTGTCAATTAGCTATATCATTTACTACCTCAATATGAACTGTATAACCTCAATATAAGTGTTTTGTTTGACTTTTGATTATCTATATGTAGTATAGATAATCAAAAGTCACATGTATATATTCAGCTCCCACAAAAGTAATGGGTACAAGCCTACAACAATAACAAACTCATCAAAAAACCATGCCACGCACCACCTTTTATTATAGCCGATTATTTGATCTTCATTTATTAGAAAGAAGATGATCATTCCCTCATTTGATAAGGTGATCCCTTTGAGCGGTGCTAAACAATGCGACATTTGTATCATAAAAATATGTAAAATATCATGTCAAGTAGTTAGAAATATGTATTGGTTATTATTATATTTTTGTTTTGTAAATATTCAGCTCCCACAAAAGTCACAGGTATATATTTTTGTTATTATTTTTGTTCATTCTACTAGATGAACTTGTATCATTTTAAAACCCAAGTTTTGTTATGCAAGAAAGTACTTTAGGTCTGCTAATTGACACTTTCTAAAATGTAATAGTTTTTTATTAGTTAAAATTCATTCGGGTCGTTAACATAAACTTGATCAATATTTTTTAGAATGAAGCAATTATAACATAAACTTGAACTGTATTTGTTTAGATAGGCCCAATTTCAATATTGTTACTTGTGAATGTTACAAATTTGTAATTCTATTATGTAGTCCGCTTAAAACTCTTGCACCTTTAATGTTGATTTCTTTCTTTTCAACTTCAGCGTTCTTCAATTCATGCAAAGATTCCCTTTAAGCTTATTAACAAATACAAAGATCGTGTAAAAGAAGGTTGTGTGTATAAGATCCACAATTTCGCTGTGCTTGATTATGAAAGAATCATCTACAGGCCTTTGGATCGCAATTGTTATGTGGAATTTTGTTTCACGACTACCACCGACCCTTCACGGATTCAACCGGACCTGTTCGATAGATATGTGTTTGCATTTATGCCATTCGGAAGCCTCACTAATCGTTATGGTAATCAAATATATTTGACAGGTGGGAATATTAATATTTTCATTTTTAGTTATTATTTATTTCTTGATGCTGTAAGTCTGAACTTTTTGCCTTTGTAGATGTCATAGGAGTTCTTCGAGAATGGGGTCCTCTACAAGACAAAGTTGGAAAGAACCAAGGTTGTAACCCACAACTCCGCAAAATCGTCATTGCTGATTTGAGGTATTTTTTCTTATAATTGTGAGTAAAGCATATTACGATCATGTTGACATATACATATATATACGTAGCATGAATCATGAGAGTGTAAAGCTTGGGGTCTAAACACATTATACGATCTTACGTGATGCGTAATTATTGAAACTCAAATTGTGAAGTATTATTAGTAAGGTTTTGAACATGCATATGATATGTATTGTAAGTCTTAAGATCTGTTAGTAAAACTTAAAGAAATAAAACATGTATGAACCTGATATATACATGAGCTAACAAAGATAAGAAATGCATGCATCTAGACATTAATAAGTCGTTCAAAAAATAAATAATTAAATCATAATGGTAAGCTATATATTGATAATTGTTGGCTGTTAAAATTTTATGTATAATAAATGGAATTGCACATGAAATCATAAAATCTTCACATGTGAAACATCTTATTTTTGGACTATAACCTATTGATAACACATTAAACGAGCTAAGATTAAAAATAAGATATCATGCATGTATGTCGTATTTTTGTTGAGGTCAAAAGAAGGTACTCAAATGAAATGTTTATTAGTCACATGAAATAAATAATGGTTTTGTGGTATTAGTCAAAAGAGGGTACTCAAAACGAGCTAAGTAATAAAGAAGGAACATAAAGTAGGGCCTTTGTATGTTTTAAATTACGAAAATAAAACAATGACACACTTGAGTTTCTTGGAATTTCGTTTGATTATAGTGCAAAGGTATGCTTCAACTGTATTGAACATGTTGAAAGATACCAAATTTAGGCTGTTAGTAATTTGGCTTTTCTGATTGCAATCATGTCTCATCCTTTTGAGCTTTTGAAAACTAATACAGTGATGTGAAACTCAACATTTCGTTGTGGGGGAAGATGGCTTTGATGTACGAAGATAGCTTAATCAATTCTATGAAAGATACCAATATTGTGGTCGTCTTGATGTGTTGCAAAGTCGGACCATATGGAGGTTTACATTTTCAATATACATATATACTATTCGGTTGCTACTGTATAAATATACTTATATTCTAACATATACTCAAATTGTAACATATTAGGTGCACCGCAACTGACGACGACTGTGTCAACACAATTCCATATTAACCTTCCGATTGCTGAGGCTGTTGCATATGCAAAAAGGTGATGTTTAACGCATATGCATTGGGTTATTTTGATAATTTTTTTTCATACTACTTATCACTTTTAAGTTGTTGTTTTATAGGCCTATTCATCCGGTCATATTTACATCTCCGTATCTTAAGACTGAGGAGTTGAAAGTAACACCTATGCCGGAAATTTATAAGCGCCTAACTGATGGCGTTGATGTGGTAATTTACTTAATGCTATTCATATGGATCATGTCTATGGTTTATGCTCTTAATACTCCTAATAATTTTGAGATGTTGTTATTAGGGAACAAGGTTCATTGTATATGGAATGGTGATCGGTATCGACCTGAATCATGACTGGAAGTATATACAATGTACCAAGTGCTTTAAGAAGGTAAAAGAAGATGGAGATCGGTATTATTGTGATGCATGCAAAAAAATTGTCGCGAACCCACGTCAAACGTAAGTTATATATTTCCGGTTTAAAGGCACCATTTTTTATTACTAACATTTTTTTATAGGTACAAGTTAGTCATAACAATTCAAGATGACAACGAAGAAATGAACTGCGTACTTTTTAACACTGATGCCACTTTGCTTCTAGGCCATACTGTTGACGAGTTGATTACCAAAAGTATAAAGGAGGTGAGTTACTTATTAGTTTACACATTCAACTAATACGTATTTATCAAATTGAAACTTAATAAACATCGTTTTAATTTAGGGTGCCGGAAACCCTGAATGGATAGTGGATTACTTTATTGATAGCCTCATTGCTAAGTGGGTTGTTCTTGGAATCAAGATTGATAGTTATAATCTTGCGCCTACATATGTACGTAGGTATACAGTTACAAAGTATTATGGTGATGATCTTAATGCATTGAATAAATATTCCGGGAGTTCTTCAAGTTCAACAAAAACTATGGTTTACTTGGATGAAAATATACCGTCTTCGCTAAATGATTTTAACATGGATGATTATGTTATTGATGATAACAACATGGGATCAACTACAACTGATGATGAAGAAAAACTTATGGATGAGCTTATGTGGGGCCAGGTTTGTGAAACTAAAGATTCGCTACATGTTGAAGTTCAAAATGTGGTTGCACGTGATATTAGTGTGAACACAATTGTAAGTTCCTCCTTTAGTGCAGAAGACGACATACAGACTGAGATCAACACTTCTGATGATGTTGAAGTTGAGGATACTAATGTCGAGGACAATCAAGTTGATGAGACTGGAGTTGGTGAGGATGTGGTTAGTGAGCCTCAACCAGACAAGATTGATGTTGATGATGCTTGAGTTGATCGCTTTTAGTCTTTTATATGCATGCTAAAACTTATATTTTCAATTTTGAACTTCATGTTTACATTGATGAATGATAATGGTCTTAGGTTGGCTACTTTGAACTTCAATCATGCATGTTCTACTTTGAACTTTCACTTATATGTTTACTTTGTTAAATTAAAATGATTTTTTATAAGTCTGTTGATAGATCATATATGTTATTTAAAGATTTAGTACAAGGTTGTCATAAAAAACACTAAATGATTTTTTACGTGAGACCCGTGCAACGCACGGGTATTACACTAGTTAAATTTATCATAGAGGTTTGATTGAAATTATGTGTGTTGTCCTTCTATGATTGTCTCAATAATTAACTTATTAAATATACACGATGATTTTGTTGGTTGTCCTAACGTATGATATTAAATTGTAATGATAGTTACAATGGTAATATTAGTGGCCGAAGCTAATTATATACATGCTCAATCAAGTCTATTATTAAAGCTATCAATAAACACTTTATAGCGCCCGGGTTTAAATCTCTGGCCACATAAGGCCTGGTAAAACTTATTAGGCCATAGTGATACATAGTACTATTGCTCCCCAACTGTCACTATACTTGAGCGTAGCTGTTAATCTCTCAAAATGCACTTCTACTAGCTACTACATGCCCCATCGTCTATCTTCATATACCTACATGAAACATGAACTGAGAACGGTAAGACTTTGTGACTTAGTGAGTAACGAAATAATTATGAAATAATACTTGCAAATTCTAAAATAAGCATAATAGTCTGTAACATGATTAAATGACATGACTTACAGTCGTCTTACTGCTTTTACATGGCATAAAAATAAGTTTGATTCTGAATTTCATATTTATAACATGATATCTAAGCACGTGCTTCTTAACTAGACGATTACATATTCGCCTTACTGTGATTTAGAACTTCCCTAACCATCGAGTACTCTCCTTGAGGTTGTAACTTGATATTGTGCTTATTCATGCTTGGGTCATTCAAAAAAGATGCTTAAACATGTAACTTAACATGCTAATTCTAATCATGGGTCATCCACAAAGGATATACATACTATGCTAAGAATGAGTCATTCACAAAGGATGCTACTAAAGGAGTTATACATCATGAACATCTTAGGCACACTACGTGACTTTTGATGCGTTTCTTGGAGACTCTAAACTTGTCAACCATGCTTTTTGTGAGCATACTATTCCTGGTTTATTTCGACTATCTCTGAAACCTTGCACAAGTTCTATCATTGTGGAAAACTAGAAGGGGGGGTTGAATAGTTTACCGTTTTAAAATTTAGTTTGCTTAGAAAACTTTTTGTGGTATTGACTAATGCAAACAATAAACGAATAAGTAAAGTGCAAGTAAGTAAAGAAACTATCAAACCACAACACGGATGTTTATAGTGGTTCGATATACAAGGACTCTTTTTCCTTGCCCTACTCCACTCCCCGAGTATCCGACTCGAGAGTATCCTTCACTAATCAACAAGCTCCTTTAACCAGCAGAGAAAACCATAAACGTCGCTTACACAAGATTACGGACACAAAGCTAGATGTCGAGTTCTTTTACAAGGGTACAACTACTCCCGACACTCTTTGTATTTTGAGGACTAAAATACTAACCGATCACTACAGAGGGTTTATGATTGTTTGGTACAACCAATGATGTATGAATAACAACAATTCACACAATAACAAATGAACAAGCCTTGCAATGTTTTGTTGAAACTTGTAATGCTTGGATCTTCTTCCTACAAAGAAGTTCACTAAAATGGAATATAAATGAGTTAGAAATAAATGAGGGAAAGTATGATGTAGTTTATGCTAGTGAGTGATAAGAAAACATCAATGCGTGGCTTGCTATTTATAGGCAAAACTGCCTGAGCAAGCCACGGATGGGACGAGACCAAAACATGGTTCCATCCGTGTATCCCAATAGTTCCGCCATAACCTGCAATAAAATCTTGATCAAATCTAACCAAAATATTTCCATATCTTTCCAAAGATTTTATGAGTGAAGATCTAAGCAAAACATATATGAAATCTTACAATGATCTTCACAATCTTACAAAGATATCAAAGTGATGCATGCTATGATGTAATCGTACATTTTGAATTTTAGAATTAAACCTTAATATGAAAATGTATATTGTAAAATGTATATGTAGCTAAAGTGATGTTTGAGAAAAGACTTGTGACATTATTAGTAAAAGACTTTACCATATTTATGTTTTGCTAAAAATAAAGTCTACAATTGTCGTTAACAAAATTTAGCAAAGATCATAAAATATAAATAACGTTTTTAGGCGATATTTGTATTAACAATCTCTCCCTTTTTGTTGAGGACAAAACATAAAATTTATTTTTAAGCAATGAGATAAATAGAGTTTAAGTCTTTTAAAAATATGATGAGAGTTATATTAAATACCAAACTTTTCTTACATACCAAGGGACTCATCCCTACCATCCATCTAAAAAGAAATCAATGGTTGAGATTAAAAGTATTTTAATATTTCACCCATTTTTATAATTTAAATATCTCTTAAGCCTTTAATCGTTAAGCGAAAATAATTACACCATCGCGACGAGCATTTAATTATCTTTCTATAGACGGGCACTTTGATATACTTTCGACAAAAAAAAAATTCGTTTTTTTCACGTTTTTTTTTCGTGGCTGAAAAAATCTTATATGATATATCATATATGATATGTAATATCATATATGATTTTTTCGGCCAAAAAAAAAAATAAAAAAATAAAAAAATAAAAAAAAAACATGAAAAAAATGAAAAAAAAAATTGTTGAAAATATATCAAAGTGCCTATCTATAGAAAGATAATTAAATGCTCGTCGTAACGGTATATTTTTTTTTTCGCTTAACGATTAACGGTTTGAAAGATATTAATATTTGAAAAAAAATGATGAAAGTGAGTTTTTTAAATTGTTAGGATTAATCTCATCCATTAGATTAAATAAAGATGGAGGGAAAATGGAGGGTGGAGATTAGTCCCTTGGTATGTAAAAAAAAGTTTGGTCCTCAAATGATCTTATATCTAAAAATATAGATTAAACATGTTTTTATGCAATAAGTTGATTTATTAAGTTGTATAAAAAGTCAATTTTGAGTATATGCAAGTTTAATATTTTCTCCCTCTTTTTGTCGAAACAAAAAGAAGAGATGCAAAGAGAAATATGATGCTAGCCCGAGCTTGATTAGCTTGCCCTTGGTTAATACTCCCCCTTGTTGGGGTGCCAAGTATATGGATTTTCAAGGCTACAAAACAAAGAGTTTGTGAAACATGGTCTAAACATGGTCTAAACCGACAATATTAAGCAGAATACAATCAATCACATAACAAGTTAAATAATGCAACCAACACACAACATATAATAGAACACCATTCATTCAAGTAAAATTGATTTTGACCAAAGTCAAAATGATGGTACAAGAAATGAATAAAAATTCCTATATCAAAAGTTAAAAGATGAAAAATAACATGAAAGTAAAAAATACTACAACTATAAAAAGAAAATAAAGATCCTAATTTAAAGTCACAAGTTATTGGTTCCTCATAATAAAATCTATTATTGTAGAGGATAAGTAAGAGCGTTAAGACGCTCGAGGATATGTTGAAGGATGAATCTTATTTCATCTTGGAGTTGGTGAACCATGATTTTGATTCGTTCATTTATCCTCGCCGTTCTCTCACAATGAGAACAATCATGGCAGGGAAAGTTTGGTGGTAGGGAAGGTACATTTGTTGGTGGTGGTGGTAGTGGAACATTGGTTGATTGTTGGTTGGAGTTTTGTGGAGCTACAATGGAGGAGAGCAAAGTGGTTTGTAGTTGCATAGCTTCATGAAGGCGGGAGTCCACAATGTTTGAAAAGGCATAGAGGTTATCGAGTTGATCATTGATTTTTTCTTTAGTTTGTGGAGGATCAATCCACCTAGACTCTTCAATGTCCCTAAGAGTAGTGGAAAGTGGTGGAGGTTGATGAGGTGGGTGGAGCATGATCACCATAATGTGGTCCATGGATGTCATTATAGATTGGATGAATGAGTAAAGGTTGAGGTTGAGGTGGTTGAGATGGTTGACAATCAAAATGCCCGAGGTGGTTGATTGGCTATTCTTTCAACGGAGGCAAATGATGGTAATGGTGGTGGATTTGTTGCTCTCTGAGGTAGGTCTTCTAAAGTTTCCAAAAACGGATGTGGTGAAGTTGGTGGAGTTGTAAATAGTTCTATTGGTTCTAGTGATAACGCTCAAAGTTAACATGTTTTTATAAGCGTTATTAGTGTTTTTGTGTATGTTATTTGGTTGTTTTTATATGCTTTTGCCACTAAATCGTATCAAAGTATGTTTTTGTAGCATATGTAGCCAAATGCAGGAAAAATGGAGAAAAAGTGAAGAAAATGAAGTATACGCGATTACACGAAGATTCCCGAGCTCAAAAGTCCAATCTGTGAAGTAATTCATATGAGAACCTAAGTTTTGTCATCTCAAAGTTCTAAGTTCAGAAGTTAATCAAGTTTGGATAGTGCATAAAGAACTACACAAGGAATAGTCAAAGTCCAAAACAGCCAGGATCTACCATCCGATCGGTTGGAGTCTATCCGATCGGATTGCCATTATGACCATTTCCATCCGATCGGTATCAACCCGCAACCGATCGGATGGCCACTTCTGCATGTTTTTGCCAACTTTTGTGCACGAATCTTGGTCTTTTGTCCCATGGTTCTAGGCCCTTCTTAGTGTCTTACTGTCCAAGTTCAAGCATTTAAGTCCCTATTCATTACTAAGAGTGTTGGACAAGCCTATAAGGACCTCAAAAGTGCATAATTCAAGACACCATTGAAGATACCATTTACTCTCATTACTACACACAATTATTATCATCTTCTAGCTCTCTAAGGAGGAAAATTCGTGCAGAAAGAACCAGGAACTTTGGAGGACCAAGGAAGCAACATTTGGAGTTCGAAAATCTCAAGAAATCATCACCAACACTTAGGTTATCAATACCTTGTCATTTGTTATCAATTTCAAAGCATTTTAAGACTTATAACCATGGATTCTAATGTTAAATATTCTGAGTTTATTTGCATGTTTGGTATGAGTGGCTAGTAATCTTTTTACACTTGTTTTGATGATGTTTTATACTTAGTGATAGTTATGATTATGATAACATGTTTTAATTCAATTTCAAGTCAATCCTAAGAACCAATTGTACTTTAAGTTTCATCGTGACATTTGTTTAGCCAAGGTTAACTAATTGATAATAGTTTCAAAGGTCGAAAGATTTGTTATTACTCAACTAGTTATAATCATTTGTCTATGAATGATTGTTTTTCACCATAATTATTCTTGACTAAACAAAAAAACAAGAAGTATGATTGTAATGAGAATGCTTTTATAACATCAAATCGGATTGTTTGTAAACCTTTAGTTGGACGAAAGTTTAAAAGTTTATAAACAATTGTGACCTTTTTGTCTATGAAGAGGTTACCTTTTGTATTGATCATTTCCTAAGAGTATTTGATTTGTAATAAAAGTTTGACTTGTGTTTAAGATATCCACCATACCTTATGAACCTTGGATAGATCTTGAATTAATTGGTTTACACCTAAAGCTTGTTTTTATGAACTAAAATCTTGACGAAGGTTTAACTTGTAGAAACAATAGATTAGATCACCATCTAATTATCTCAACCAACATGTTATCAAAAGTTATCACAATCATGTGTGTCATTAAGTAGAAAACTAGTCTAAACAAGTGTAGTTTTTAAATTATTGAATTTGCTTATTATCTTATTTGCGTACATTAGAGATTTACTTTTAGACTTATATTTTGATTCACTGACAAATCCCTGCGAACGATCCCGACTTACCATCATATCTTGCTATAACGGACGAGTACACTTGCTCGTATGTGTTGTTTCTAGATTTGGTAACTCATCCTTATAAATTTAAAACTTGTACTAACAAATAGCACATCAAGTTTTTGGCGCCGTTGCCGGGGATTTTGATCGTGTTTCTTTAAGTTTTAAAAGTCTGTTTCTTTTCGTGTTCGTTTTCTAAAAAAAAAAAAATAATCCGTAGCATCCATCCGATCGGATTGACTTCCAGCCGATCGGTTTCCCATATTTTTAATTTTACCGTAGCGTCCATCCGATCGGTTTGGTTTCTAACCGATTCGGATAGATTTTTCTGTTTCAATTTTTTTTTCTTGTTCTTTTGTTTAGGTAATTGACTCAATTCTCTTGATAATTGTATGAACACTCGTTCTACTACTAAAAAGCTTAGTACACCTTTATCCGATCCCGAAAGTTTGTTTCGTAAGAAGAGATCCTCAACTATTCTTAATTGGTTTGACAATCTTTCTGAAGAACATCTGATTTCTAATCTTTTTGAACCAATACCCATGGCTGACGATCAACCCATGTGAGCCGCCAATAGAACCGTAGCACCCACTCCTGGAGCTGCTATTGTTGTCGCCGACCTTGGTGAAAACTTTACCGTTAAAGGTCACCATCTTTCTATGATCAAAGACCGTCAATTCGATGGCCGTTCGCGGGCCGATCCGCATAAACACATTGCCGAATTCATTGAAATTTGTGGCATGTTTCGTTATGGAGATACTAATGTTGATGCTATCAAGCTCAAACTTTTTCCATCATCACTCGCCGGAGATGCCAAAGTATGGTATAACGAATTAACCCCAGGAACTATTAATACTTGGGAGGAGATGAGGCAAGCTTTTGTAAGCCGATTCTTTCCACCTGCCATGTATGATAGACTAATGGGAGAAATCCGTGCTTTTTCACAAAATCCTAATGAATCTCTTGTTAAAGCTTGGCTTCGCATGAAAGATTTGCTTCGAAGTTGTCATGGTCATAATTTAGGACGAGGAACAATAATCCAAATCTTTTATCATGGTCTTGATGAAGCATCTCAAGCAATCCTTGATGCCGGAGGAATTTTCCTTTACAAAACACCTAACGAGGCATATCAACTTCTTGAAGATCGAGTACTTCTTAAACTCGATTTGTCAAAAGATTCCAAAACCAAACCCATACGGAAAACCGTTGCTTTTGCCGAAAGTTTAGATAATTCAAAACTCATGGACAAAATAGAAGCCTTGTCTTCTAAAATGGACTCGCAATACAAAGATATAAAAGGAGAAATGAAAGAAATGCGAGATGGCTGTAATAATTGTGGAGGAAATCACGCATCATCCGAGTGTGATGACCAACCTATGAATAGACCCAACGAAGGGGAAGCCAATTATGTCCAAGGAGGATATCGTGGAGGAGGTTTTCGTGGTAATTATTATGGAAGAAGTTCTGGAAATTGGCAAGATCGCCAACAAAGGGATAATAACCGTGATTTTCAACCTCGAACAGACAATCTAAACCCAACAAATTCAGATAAAAAGGAAGAATCTGATTTCGCAAAAATGATGCGAGAATTCGTAAATGCTCAAAGAACCACAAATGAGTTTGTAAAAACTCAATTTTTTAATCTCAAAACCAAAGTTGAGCAAGGTCAGAAAAATCATCAAGCTTCTATCCAGGATCTTGAACAAAAATTAGGTAGACTTTCTGATCAATTTTCTTCTCGAATTCCTGGTACATTACCAAGTAACACCCAATCCAATCCAAAACCATTTGGATCAAACGATAAGAATTACCGTCCTCCATAAAACAGAAATGAGCATATCAATGTTGTATTCACTCGAAGTGGTCTCTCATATGATCCACCACCCATTCCTACCGATAACACTCTTATTCAAGATGAGGAGGAAGAATCTGAAGAAGAAGCAGTTGAAGAAGAACCAACCTAAAAACCAACCTTTCCACCAATAAAGCCTTATACACCGAAAATACCATATCCACAAGCCCTAAGAAAAGAGAAAAGAGAGGAGCGAAATAAGAAGTTTTTAGAGATGATCAAAGAAGTTAGAATTAATGTACCCCTCGTTGATGTTCTAGCTGGAATGCCCAATTATGGGAAATTTTTGAAAGAACTTCTTAATAATCGAAACAAGTTAGAACAAATTTCCGCTACCTTTCTTAATGAAGAATGCTCTGCTATAATTCAAAACAAAATTCCACCAAA
Source organism: Artemisia argyi (assembly GCA_030686995.1). Classification (NCBI taxonomy): domain Eukaryota; kingdom Viridiplantae; phylum Streptophyta; class Magnoliopsida; order Asterales; family Asteraceae; genus Artemisia; species Artemisia argyi. Next base: position 106,327,198 of record CM060709.1, read on the forward strand.
ACTTGGAGATCCCGGAAGTTTTCTTATACCATGTACATTAGGAAACAACATTACATGTGATACTTTAGCCGATTTAGGTGCAAGTATCAATTTGATGCCCTATTCGTTGTATTCTAAACTTTCCATCAATACATTGAAACCTACTAAGATGAGTATAAGATTAGCCAACCATACATACCAATATCCTGTTGGGGTTGCTGAAAATATGCTTGTTCAAGTTGGTAAATTTGTTTTTCCTGTGGATTTTGTCATCTTAGAAATGGAAGAAGATAGTCGAGTACCCTTAATCTTAGGAAGACCTTTCTTAAATACTGCTGATGCAATGATTAAAGTTAAAGGCAAAGAACTCAATCTTGGAGTAGGAGAAGATCGAATCACATTCTTAATCGATAAAGCAATGAAATATCCAAATTCCAGTGATGACACATGCTATAACATCGATGTAATTGATGAAGTCACTGAAGAAGAATTGGATGCATTACTTGACGATTCGAAACCATTCATGACTACTTCAGAAAAGATTAGTGAAACAGATTCTGATAAAGAATTTGAGGAATTCATGGAAATTAAATTAGAAGAAGAGGAAGAAGAGAAATTTGAAGATATCACTGAGAAAGATCAATTGAAAATCAAATCATCTCTAGAAGAACCACCCACTGATTTGAAACTCAAAACCCTTCCCAATAATCTCGAATATGCTTACTTAGAAGAAAATTCACTTCTTCCAGTAGTCATATCGTCGTTGCTCGAAACAAATCAAAAATAAAGACTCGTTTCTATTCTTAAGAAGCATAAACGCGCTTTTGCGTGGAAAACTTCTGATATTCCAGGAATTAGTCCAGATTTTTGCAAACACAAAATCAATTGTGAAGAAGGTACTAAACCCGTTGTAGAAAGACAACATCGACTCAACCCAAATATGAAAGAAGTTGTTAAGAAGGAAATCATCAAACTTCTTGACGCATGAATTATTTATCCTATCGAGGATAGCCCGTGGGTGAGTCCTGTTCATTGTGTTCCAAAGAAAGGAGGAATGACTGTAGTGACAAAGGAAAGGAATGAATTAGTTCCTACTAGAACTATCACTGGATGGCGAGTATGTATTGATTATAGAAAACTAAACAAAGCCACCAGGAAAGATCATTTTCCTTTACCCTTCATGGATCAGATGCTCGAAAGATTAGCAGGAAACAAATACTTTTGCTTCCTTGATGGTTTTTCGGGATATTTCCAAATTCCTATCGATCCAGCCGATCAAGAGAAAACCACATTCACATGTCCTTTTGGAACCTACGCTTACCGGCGTATGCCTTTTGGTCTATGTAATGCACCTGCAACTTTTCAAAGGTGTATGATCGCAATATTTCAAGACATGCTTGAAACATCTATGGAAGTTTTCATGGATGACTTTTCAGTTTTTGGTGATTCTTTTGAAACTTGTCTTTCCAATCTCGATAAAATGCTTGAGAGATGTGAAGCTGCACATCTAGTTCTTAATTGGGAAAAATGTCATTTCATGGTAACTGAAGGAATTGTGTTAGGACACAAAATATCAAGTTCAGGGATGGAAGTAGACAAACCTAAAATAGATGTTATCACCAAATTACCACCACCAACTAACGTTAAAGCCGTTAGAAGTTTTCTAGGACATGCCGGTTTTTACCGCAGATTTATCAAAGATTTTTCAAAAATATCACGTCCTATGACTAAACTTTTAGAAAAGGATTCTGTATTTGATTTCAATGTTGACTGCATTAAAGCTTTCGAAACATTGAAAAGTCAATTGACTAGTGCCCCAATTATGGTTGCACCTAATTGGTCACTACCATTTGAAATCATGTGTGATGCAAGCGATTTCGCTGTTGGAGCTGTTTTAGGACAACGTGAAGGAAAACATTTTCGTCCTATATACTTTGCTAATAAAACACTCAACAATGCTCAACAAAACTATACGGTCACGGAGAAAGAATTATTAGCCGTAGTTTTTGCATTCGAAAAATTCAGATCTTATCTCGTGCTTTCAAAAACGATAGTTTTTACCGATCATTCCGCACTCAAATATCTGTTTAACAAACAAGATGCAAAACCGCGTCTTATCAGATGGATTTTATTACTGCAAGAATTTGATATCGAAATAAAAGATAAGAAAGGAGCAGAAAATCTTGCAGCAGATCATTTATCACGTCTCGAGAATCCGAATTTGGAAGAATTAAAAGAAAATGAAATTAATGATTATTTTCCAGAAGAAACTCTCATGACGATAGATAAAGATGATGATGAGGAAATACCATGGTTTGCAGATTACGCAAATTATCTTGCAGGAGATATTCTTAAAAAAGGGATGAGTCACTACCAACGTAGTAAGTTCTTTTCAGAACTAAAACACTATTATTGGGAGAAACCTTACCTTTTTAAGATGTGCAAGGATGGAATGATACGAAGATGTGTTTCGGGTACCGAAACAAGAAAAATTCTTGATGAATGTCATCATGGCCCAACTGGGGGACATTATGGTCCTTCCACTACAGCTAGAAAAGTTTTTGATGCTGGATTCTATTGGCCTATAATTTTCAAAGAAGCGTATACTCTTGTTCAAAACTGTGATGCGTGCCAAAAATCCGGTAACCTTTCTCGAAGAGACGAAATGCCTCAAAAGAGCATTCAAGTCTTTGAAATATTCGACAGTTGGGGAATTGATTTTATGGGACCCTTCCCTAAATCACACAAATACGAATATATCCTCGTTGCAATCGATTATGTTTCCAAATGGGTTTAAGCTGAAGCTCTTCCTACTAACGATGCACAAGTTGTTGTCAACTTTCTCAAAAAGCTTTTTGCTCGCTATGGAATTCCTAAAGCTTTAATAAGTGATAGAGGATCCCATTTCTGTAATAAACAAATGGAGAAAGTTATGAAACGATATGGAGTTCATCATCGTTTTGCTATAGCTTATCATCCACAAACTAGTGGTCAAGTCAAAAATACCAATAGAGCTATAAAAAGAATACTTGAAAAAATGGTTAAAGACAATCCTTCCGTTTGGTCAAGGAAATTAGACGACGCTCTATGGGCATTTCGTACGGCATATAAGACACCAATTGGTATGACACCATACAGACTCTTGTATGGGAAGACATGTCATCTACCATTCGAACTTGAACACCGTGCTTACTGGGCGTTAAGAAGCTGTAATCCTGATTTAAAAATAGCTGGAGAAAAGAGATTTTTGCAATTACATGAACTTGATGAGTTAAGAATTCAAGCTTATGAAAACTCCAAGCTATATAAAGCAAGAACTAAAGCATACCACGATAGAAAGCTGAGAATTCGAAAACAATTCAAAGCTGGAGATAAAGTTCTGCTTTTCAATATGAAATACAAGTTTAAAGCTCCGAAACTCAAGCCAAAATGGTTTGGACCATATGTAGTGAAACATGGATTTCCATCAGGTTATGTTGAACTTTATGACAAACATGGTGGAAGTTTCATTGTAAATGGGCACCGAATTAACCTCTATTATGATAAGGAGCAATTAAACGTGATTTCTAATGAAGAAATTTCATCCGAATTTGAATATGAAGCTATCACATTCATGGCTCCACACAAGGAAATGGTTCCTTGGGCACACGGTAATGGTTTTATCTATGATGCTCTTCCTAGAGCATGGGAAAATGTTAAATTGGAAAACATAGATGAAACAGGAGAGGGAATTGTGATAGGAAATGTGTTGTATATCCCTAAAAGGAAACATAACACTAAAACTTCATAATCTATTTCGAAGTTTGAGTCTGGCTGAGGACTCGTTAATAAAACAAGCGCTTCTCGGGAGGCAACCCGTGTGTTTATTTTTATTTTATTTTTCAGTGTTTATACCCCAAAGCTTTACCATTTGGTCAAACTTAAGTGTGGGGGTGTGCCACTAATTTGAATAAAACTGCAATGCTTTTTGTTTGTTTGTTTTTGTTTCTAATAATGCAGGTGTTGATTGCAAGAAACAGAAGATTGGATAGAAACAAAACACCGGATATCATGGTTTATTCTCTCATTTTCCCTACTTTCATACTTTTTCGTTTATCACATTGAGGACAATGTTTAACTTAAGTGTGGGGGGGGGGGGGTGAGTAGGTAAAATAAGAAATTAAGTCTAATATCGATTTAATTTTTAAATTTTGTTTGTCCTTATAATCTAGTTGTTTTCACACTTTTAGGAATAATATATTAGAATAACTGGATCAATCCACTAGTGAAATCTGTAATTTTGAAAAATTTGAGATGTGTCCCGATTAATATTGCAATCCATTTCTGGGATCGATAACATTTGCTAGCACATATTATAACCCTTTCCACTAAACTGTGAGGATTTGAGCCTATTTCATATCTAGCATACATCTTTTATGCTTGAATCTTTTGTTATGAGTGTGCCGGTGATTTTATTTATTCTAGAACTTGTACTTGTAAATCATTACAAGACCGTTGTGAGATTACATTTTTGTAATATAAGTATACATACGTGATAAGAGGCAACCTTAGGATTTTAACCAAATAGCCTTCATTATTGACATTAAGCTAGTCAAATTGACTAGTTAATTTCCAATTTTTAACCCTTTTGTTAGTGTTCATTTTTAGCGCTAGATACACTTAGTTACACCCTTTGAGCCATCCTTTTCATTTTTGATAAATCCAGAAAAATACAAAAAGATTTTACACTTTAAACCTTAGCCTAACCCTTGTCAAAGTCTAAATGATGGGTTGCTAGTTGCTTGGTTGTTGGATAATTTATGATGATTATTAGTGAGCCACACTTCACCAATTATGTGTGTGCCATTCCGACAAAGACGGAGACTGCAGCTTCTTATTTGTATTGTTGTGGTGATGCGTATGCGAAGTGTGGGGGAATTCTAGAGTTAAAAAAAGAAAAAAGAAAAAAAAAAGAAGTCATCGCAACTATAAGGTGACAATTATAGCAAATGTGCTATATATGTGAATAAAGGAAATTTTGTGATATGTTGTTAGCCAATGTGCTACGTATGAAGAATATTGTTATGGCGAATCGATGTATCGATATTTGAAGAAGAGGAAGATTGTAACTATAATCATTTACGGGTTCGTAGTTTGTTCGGTGACTAGCAACAATGAGACTTAGACTTGATTTTATTTTCTTTTAAAACCAATTTCATAAATATTACCATGCTTATCCCTACCCTTACCAAATTACTTTATCTATATGGATATTGTAATTGCTTTGTGAGAATATCAAGTGCAAGAATATTATAGTGACCATCCGGTTTTTGAGTAATCAAGAACTCGCGCCAGTAATCTATTGTGTTTTTGTATGAGATATTTGAACATAAGCCTGGTACAACCCGAAGCCTTACATTACAACCCGAATAAAAGACCTCTTTGATATGTAGACTTGGTGCTTACACCATTGCGGTGTAGTTTTGTTTCTTGTACAAGTCTATGGTAATAATTAGATCATGACTGAGCAATGAGTGTGATTTCTCTTATATATACTCCACTTCTTAAATAAATGAGTGATTGAGTGAATTATACTTCGTTCCTTTTTCGTGAGGTGTTTAGAAATGTTAATCGAGCAAGAAAATCATTGGGTATTGTCAAACATCTCGATTTTTCACCATTCAAGCTTAAAAATGATGAATCTTATCTTGTACTTGTACTTGGTGGATTTGCATCACATTTTTCTAATCATTTTTGGTTACCATGTGGATATTTAGTTTTCTTCTAGATTTGCTTGAGGACAAGCAAAGTTTAAGTGTGGGGGATTTGATAACGCTTAAAGTTAACATGTTTTTATAAGCGTTATTAGTGTTTTTGTGTATGTTATTTGGTTGTTTTTATATGCTTTTGCCACTAAATCGTATCAAAGTATGTTTTTGTAGCATATGTAGCCAAATGCAGGAAAAATGGAGAAAAAGTGAAGAAAATGAAGTATACGCGATTACACGAAGATTCCCGAGCTCAAAAGTCCAATCTGTGAAGTAATTCATATGAGAACCTAAGTTTTGTCATCTCAAAGTTCTAAGTTCAGAAGTTAATCAAGTTTGGATAGTGCATAAAGAACTACACAAGGAATAGTCAAAGTCCAAAACAGCCAGGATCTACCATCCGATCGGTTGGAGTCTATCCGATCGGATTGCCATTATGACCATTTCCATCCGATCGGTATCAACCCGCAACCGATCGGATGGCCACTTCTGCATGTTTTTGCCAACTTTTGTGCACGAATCTTGGTCTTTTGTCCCATGGTTCTAGGCCCTTCTTAGTGTCTTACTGTCCAAGTTCAAGCATTTAAGTCCCTATTCATTACTAAGAGTGTTGGACAAGCCTATAAGGACCTCAAAAGTGCATAATTCAAGACACCATTGAAGATACCATTTACTCTCATTACTACACACAATTATTATCATCTTCTAGCTCTCTAAGGAGGAAAATTCGTGCAGAAAGAACCAGGAACTTTGGGGGACCAAGGAAGCAACATTTGGAGTTCGAAAATCTCAAGAAATCATCACCAACACTTAGGTTATCAATACCTTGTCATTTGTTATCAATTTCAAAACATTGTAAGACTTATAACCATGGATTCTAATGTTAAATATTCTGAGTTTATTTGCATGTTTGCTATGAGTGGCTAGTAATCTTTTTACACTTGTTTTGATGATGTTTTATACTTAGTGATAGTTATGATTGTGATAACATGTTTTAATTCAATTTCAAGTCAATCCTAATAACCAATTGTACTTTAAGTTTCATTGTGACATTTGTTTAGCCAAGGTTAACTAATTGATAATAGTTTCAAAGGTCGAAAGATTTGTTATTACTCAACTAGTTATAATCATTTGTCTATGAATGATTGTTTTTCACCATAATTATTCTTGACTAAACAGAGAAACAAGAAGTATGATTGTAATGAGAATGCTTTTATAACATCAAATCGGATTGTTTGTAAACCTTTAGTTGGACAAAAGTTTAAAAGTTTATAAACAATTGTGACCTTTTTGTCTATGAAGAGGTTACCTTTTGTATTGACCATTTCCTAAGAGTATTTGATTTGTAATAAAAGTTTGTCTTGTGTTTAAGATATCCACCATACCTTATGAACCTTGGATAGATCTTGAATTAATTGGTTTACACCTAAAGCTTGTTTTTATGAACTAAAATCTTGATGAAGGTTTAACTTGTAGAAACAATAGATTAGATCACCATCTAATTATCTCAACCAACATGTTATCAAAAGTTATCACAATCATGTGTGTCATTAAGTAGAAAACTAGTCTAAACAAGTGTAGTTTTTAAATTATTGAATTTGCTTATTATCTTATTTGCGTACATTAGAGATTTACTTTTAGACTTATATTTTGATTCACTGACAAATCCCTGCAAACGATCCCGACTTACCATCATATCTTGCTATAACGGACGAGTACACTTGCTCGTATGTGTTGTTTCTAGATTTGGTAACTCATCCTTATAAATTTAAAACTTGCACTAACAAATAACACATCATCTAGTTTTGGTGATTTTGGTGGTGATGGGGATTTTGGTGATTGAGATGGTGCCGGAGGTGGTGTGGTAGCTACTTGAGTTTTTGTTGGTGGTGGAGTGGTTACAATGGTTTGTGGTCTTGGTGATGGTGTAGGAGTGGTAAGAGTTAAGAAATTTTCATCTCGGATTGGAGATGGGATGGTTAGGGGTGATGAATCTGATGATGATGAGCCTAGGTTGACAAAACAACAAGGTTTTACACTTATCCTTGAGGTTCTTCTAGGTGGTTTGTTTGGAGGAGATGAGTTGGAGGTTTTAGTCATGTTGACTTTGGTTAAGAAATTGCTAAGATGAAGGAAAAGGCTGTGATGAAGGTGTGAAGATGATGATCCATTTAGTCCTAATTTATAGAGGTCAAATTTCATGGATAAATGTGTGTTGATTTGATGTGATTCCATACAAAAATTGAGGATTCTAATGATATGGAAGTATTAAAGATCATGTCTAGAGGTGGCAAAACGGGCGGGCCGGGCGGGTACGGGCAACGGGCCAAACGGGCGCGGGCCAAACCTGCTACTTCTAAAATTCGGGTCAAACGGGCGCGGACCAAACGGGCAAAAAAAGACATAAAAAGACTAAAAGTTTCTACAAACAAAAGAATCTCCTCGAGCCAAACACCTCATATTGATTAAATAATTAGTTAACGAGAAACAAACTTTAAAGTCGAACATCAAATTGCCGAAATAAACCAAATATTAAAGTTGAATACATATGAATACATAGAAAAATAAATTAAACAAAGTCTCCAAAGTTTAAATTTTCGAATGCCGAAATAAACAACAAATTGGTCTGGAAGTTGCAAGAACAACATATTGGTCTTTTCACTATTCCAGTTGGCTGAATGGTAACAATCAATTTGACTCTTTAAAAATTTCCAACACCTGCAGGTAGAAATGAATGAAAATAGATCAGTGGGTGTCATTAGTGTCAGTGAAGAAAATCAAAAGATCTATCAGAAGGGACGGAACTTAATTGACAAGTTTTCTTGGACTTTCATACTTCAGGATTATGTGGTGAACAGACAGATACACGAAAGGTTGTTATTGTTCATGAAGAGGATCAATATATTCCCCATTGCTATTATAAATAAAGTTGCAACAATGTTTTACTATTAGGTTTGCATAGTTCAGAAGTATGCAAGAAGAATGGCTTAATTTAATTGTATATTTGGATGTAACAAAATGTCTGAACCTTCGTTTATGTTTTCTTTGTATTTGTTACATCCTTTCAAATTTCCGTAATATAAAATCTTGATATACAAGATATGGATGAATTACATTGGTTTTCTAGTTTTTGAATAAAGAATGTATAAGAGGTTAGGTATTAAATTTAATAAATCTTCTATAAAAACTATACAAACACCATCCATATATAACCCTAATATCCATAGGCAACACTTATTGGGTGATCATCAATTCATCCTACCATGGTTGAGCTGCACTCTCTACCAGATGACATTACAGTATTCCACATACTACCATGGCTGAGCTGCACTCTCTACCAGATGACATGACATTACATTATTCCACATGTATAAGAGGTTACGTATCAAATGTAAATTGATTTTCTTCACTTAACACATAGTTTTATTCTTAAATATACTTTGGGTGACTGTCAAACCACATCGACCTGTTTCTGAGGTATTCACATTCGCTCTCCCTTACACACATACTAACACTTCTGTATCAACATAAAAAAATTATTGGTTTTTCTTGGTTCAACTTATATTTTGAAGACATTGTGTGATCTTCATTTGCCTATAGCCCTATAATACTAGAACGAAACTAAAAGGGAGATGACCAGCTTATCCAAAACAGGTTACATTTGAGGTTAAACAAAACTTGGGCATGACTATGACAGTAGTAGTATATTACCTTAAAAAACATTAATTATCATTTTAATCTTCAAGATTTTCTAATAGTCCTTCCACTTCTTCCTCGTCATCTAATACATTAAAAGAGATAAAGTCTCATTATTTGATTCAATACTTATATTATATCATATATAATCATAGAAATAACGCATAACAACTAACAAGAGAATGAAATAATGTACCTTTTAAATCAAGCCAATCACGAGTACACAACAGCGCCTCAGCATTTGATGGAGACAATGAGCTTCGATATTTACTCAAGATTCGACCCCCGATACTAAATGATGATTCAGAAGCCACTGTTGTTATTGGGACACTCAATAAATCACGAGCCATGAAAGCTAATCGTGGGTACCTTGCTTGATTTTCTTTCCAGAATTGCAAAACATCAATATTTGTTTTTCTAGAAATTTCAGGCTCCTCTAAATACAATGTCAATTCTGATTTGTTACTTGTTTCAACTCTTCGAAACCGACTACGGAAAGACTCAAAGCCACCTAACTCGTCTAACTCGTCCACTGTCTCACCATCATCGACATTTTCATTATTAGCTCCCAATGAATCATTGCGTGTCTCAAAATTGAACTCGTACTCCTTATACAGCTCATACAAACAGTCCATTATATCTTCCACTTTTTCGTCACATACTTCGGCTGCCATTTCAAGTTTCGAGAAACAATACTCAATAATTTTAACCTTATACCGAGGATCCATGATAATAGCAAAGGACAACACTTACAATACTCATCCCAGTACTTGTCAAATTTCGTCTTCATTTCTTCTCCCATTTTACTTATAATGGGATCTGAATTGTGTATTGCTTGTTCAATATTCGACTGAATCTTGTATACTTTCAAAAAGTATAAATTTGAGGTAGGATAAGAGTTTCCCGAAAACAATGTTGTGATATCATAGAAAGGTTTTAGAAACTTGGTGATTTCCTTAATTCTTATCCATTCATCTTCTGAAGGAAAACTTTCATAATTTTGATCAATTAAATCCAAACGTGCATAAGCATTTTGATAAGCTAATGCACAATCAAGCATCGTGTATGTCGAATTCCATCTCGTTGCCACATCTTGACAAACAAGTCTCCCACATTTCAACTGTAAATGTTTAATGCATTCTGAAAAACACTTCTTTCTTGCACTACTTCCCCGAACATACTTCACTGAATCTCGAACTTTCTCAATTGATCCTTCAATCACCTTTAACCCGGCTTGTACAATAAGATTTAGTACATGTGCTCCACAACGCACGTGTAAAAACTTACCATCACAAACTAACACATTATTCATACGTAGATGACTTTTTACCGTTTCTACTAAACCATCATTATATTTGGCGTTATCTAGTGTGACAGTGAACACCTTCTTATCAATTCCCCAATTTGCCAAAAATCTAATCAAAACCGATGCTAAAATTTTACCTGTATGAGGAGGTGGAACAAATCTAAAGTTTAAGACTTTCTTTCTTAAGACCCAATCTTCATCAACATAATGCGCCGTCAACGTCATGTATCCATCGCTTGTTATTGAACTCCACAAATCAGACGTGAAACAAACCCTACTGCTTACCTTTTCTAACTTCATTTTTAGATTCAACTTTTCCCTCCTATATATAGCTAAGACATCTTCCTTTGCTGTATTTCTTGTAATAGGATTCACATCTTGATGTAAAAATTTATGCAATTGTCTTGTTGCTTCATGTTCAACATACCTAAATGGATAGTTATGTTTAATGATAGCAATTGCCATTTTCTCTCTATACATGTCCTGATCCAAAGGGGCACGTTTTCTTGGTCATCCATCTTCTTCAAATTCAAAACAACTACGCATGTGTCGGCCCAAATTTGATGTTCTTGAACTTGGGTTGGCACTATACACATTGCCACAATTTTTGCAACATGCCGTTCTATCAGCAGGAGTCAAGCCTTCAATCTTATCAAAACACTTCCATACCAAAGAACGGTAACTTTTGGAAGTCGTTGAAGAAGAAGCCTCATCTCCATTCTCTCCTTCCATACTTTGTTGTCCCGACATATTCGGAATTTTCCTTTAACCTAAAAATAATAAAACAGAATGCAAAGTGATAAGTTAACACAATAAATAACAGCATACAATCTCAATATTAAATTACAGTATTAACAATACTTTCAGATATGAAAGATACAACGAGGCATGGCCCAAAAACAACACAGGGCAAAGCTAACCCTCACAAAAACAATACACCAGAATCGAGTTACATGAATAAATGAAGGATGCAGCACCCAAGACTAATTTCAGATCAAAACACCAGTAATTATTTCCAGCCATATTTATTAGCTTGGTTTATTTAGATCAAAGCGTAACTTTATTCCAAAACTCAATTTTGTACTCCACTGTTTTCACTAGTTGTCCTTTATGTTACGACTTACGAGTTTTAATATTGCTTAGCCCTATTGTATTTATATCGGGCTTAGGCCATATATCTTTTACTGTATTATTTTGTAGTTAAACAATCTATATTCGTTATCAATTTCTATGAGAAAATCACTAGCAGAATACATGCGCTAAGCAGCGAGTTAGTAAGGAGAACACAGTAGTTAGTGGCACCGATGAAGGATGAGTCGACATCTTAAAACTTGCCCAATATACGTGATAGGCAAGTTGGAATTCGAAAAAAATACTTGTTCAATACATACTAAATGTACAACAAATAACAACATACTACATAGTACATACTAATTGAAACAACAAAACAACTCAACAGGCTGTTCTTAAACACCCTAAAATCAACAGTGAAAAATGAAAATAGAATCTTAAACACCCTAAAATCAACAGTGAAAATAGTCCCAAACACCCCTAAAATCAGTAGTGAAAATAGTCCCAAACACCCCTAAAAAATCTTACACTAAACCTAAAATCTTACACTAATTAACATATGAAAGCATAAAAATAAATTAATAAATTGAGATTTGAGAATAATTATGAATACTTGAAGTGTAGAGAAAGTTGTTTAAGGAATTGAAGAAGCGAACATCGTCATCCACTCATCCAGTACTTAGACAGTTAGGGCAAACAAATACCCATTTGATTTCTACACCGACCATTTTGCCCGTTTTTTTGTTATATCACCCTTAGGCCGACCATATAGCCCAAAAGAAATAAAAAGGCCAACCCATTCCGTCCATTTATTTTAAAAAACAGGCCCATATAGCCCGAATTTTGACTTTTGGACTTTATTTGCCACCTCTAATCATGTATGATCATCTTAAGTTAAACCAGTGAAGTTATGTTGAGTGATACAAGAAGATATGGTAACTATACTTTTTGTCCTGCTATGTTTTATAATCACAGTGAACTGGTTGATTGAGATAATTGTGTGTCTTAAACCTATGAACCTCACCAACATTATGTTTTCGTTTTTAAGCATCATTTTCAGGTGAGCATTCTAAGGCTAAGGTAGAAGGGAGCGATTAGACGAGACTTTAGTTGCATTGAGAATGATTTACCTTTATGTTTTATTGGAGATACCTTTGGAGTTTCGTTTTGGTTATTTTTCTTTTGGGGTATTGTTACGACACTTTGTGTCTGTACTTTGCTTTATTTATGTACATGTAGAAATTCTTTATTTAGACACCATGTATTGTGATGATATCCATGAAGTTACGCTCGCGTTTCCACCTTGGCGAGGTGTGACAGATTGGTATCAGGGCCTTGGTTATAGAGAATTAGGTGGTTGAACCTAGACTATAACCTAGGAGTCCCTCATATAGATGCATTTAGGGTCTATATATAAGTATGGTAACTTATATGATTATTTTCCCTAAATTCATGATTTGTTTTTGTCGATTTATTTTATCTCTATTTTGTCCCCTATACGTAATATTGTATATGTCGATTTTAGTATGTTATTTCCCTCGTGTAAGAAATTTCGTTGGGCTATCATTTTGCTACTGGGTGCAAGAGAAGTGGTAAGGTGAAGCGGACTAACCGCAAAATCCGCGTTTCCGCTAGCATGTATCCATGTTCGGGCAAGGAGAGGTTGTAACCACTGTGACTGCTAGAGATGGAGCCGTTACAAAGTACCCTGGGAAGTGTCCTCACTTCTCATATGAGGGAGAGGTGGTTCAGTCTAAACCTCGTGATTTTTATGCACGTGTCGACCATGAGAAATTAGAAGAAAGAAATAGGAAAGGGTAGTTGGGTAAAGATGAAGGGGAGTTAGGATGGAATGATGTGGACTCAGATCTGTAGTCCGCAGTGAGTAGTAAGTTTAACCGATCTGAGTGGGGAGGCAAGTGCGAGAGTGGAGTTTGAGCCATTATGTGACGTCTTTTGTTTTGTCTCATGCTTTGGAATTCCTATATTGTCTTTTGCCGTTTGGAGCCATGTTGGAGCACGATTACTCTTGGATATTGGATCGACCTTATCCAAGTGATTTTGATTATAGGGTTTAGGTGATCGTTGGAATTGTCCCATGTGAGATGATTGTTTGCATGAAGTGTGGTCATATGAGGAAGTACACTTGTGAAAGGGGGCATAAATAATTATGGTGGCCAACATAATTATACATGCGTCACAACACAAGTGGACTTGCAAGTATAATAGCATGGATTGTGTTGTGTATTAGGTGCTATGTGGTATATGTGCGTTATCATTGAGATGTGTGGTTTTGGAAGTAAGTATGCGTGTGGAATAGGCCTTATAACTATGGTCGTGAACATAATTATAAGGGTATCACACACGTAGACTTGTGACTATGATTACATTGACTGATGTTTGTTGTTATATGTTGCGATAGATGTTATGTGATATCATGTTGATGATGGTTGTATGGTTAGAGAAGTATTCTCTTAACCGTTTGGGCAGTCGTTATATGTTGGGGTATGTAGGTTGTAAGATTCCATCCTACCTATCATATGCTAATACCTTGATTATCGGTTGGTACTAATGTTTTGGTATTTAAGTTGATTCGTTTGCTAGACTCTCCGATTGCATACCTAATTCTCTGGTTGGCATCCCTATTCGTACCATGATGGTAAAGATGCCATATCCTTCCTATTCGACGTCATGATAGGTGTTGGTCAATCGGATTTGTTTCTGTTGGATACTGGTTCGTTTCTTTGGTTATTCCTTGCATTCATTTCTCGAATGAATATTACATTATTCTTCGAGTATTGATGTTGCGGATATTTAATCCCTCATTTACACACCAATTGGATTTTGTGACATGTTTTGCAATCTGATAGTATCGATGTTTTTCTATTATCTTAATTTGACCGCTGTATGAATGAGCCTTTACGTTCTTCGCTTGGTTTGCAATGTATTTTGCGTGAGTATTCACTGGTATGAGTTCGCTTGATGATTATTTTGATTATGTGATTCTTTTATGCCTTTCTCATTCGATTAAAAGGTTGTGTTAGAGTCCTTATGGTGTTTTACAATTCATTTTGGGTATTTCAAGGTCATTTGTTGGAAACTATTATTTTTATGGTGAAAATGAGGCGTGGAAAAAAAAACAGTGGTTGTGATGATGTCATAAGTTCAATATGATATCAGTCTATTGTCAAAGCTATTTATAACAATTCTGCTATGAAAGTCTATTTATTTTATTGTCTTAATAAGCACGATTTAAATATCTTAAACAAGTAAGGTGAGATACTATATTTATATGATTAACCTTTGGTGTCATAAAAACTATGCCTAATATGGAATTTAAGACGGAGATGATTTTCTTACATAAAATGGTTTGTATATATTTTTTAAAATAATAATAATAAAAAAAATAAAACAAAACAAAATTCATTTTTCTTGGGTAAGGACGGGTACCGGAATAAGAACTATATATGGTTCTCGTTTACCCAATTTGATATGTATTTGGTTCCTCAAGTGTTTCTGTAGGATATCTATAATCTTAAACACGTATGGTTTTATGTATAATGGATCGAAAAGATGAAGAAATCTAGAGAGAAGTTAGAGAGAGAGAGTAAGAGTGTTGGGAGCCTTTGAGAGAAATATGAAATTGTATTAGCTTGTAATGAAAGGTCCAACCCCCTCCCTTGGGTGGGAGAGGGTATATATACTACAACTACTTGTGCTCCATGAAACGAGCTGTAGAGTGAGCTGACAGTGGGTTAAGACCCGACCCACTCTACGAATACTATTTACATACATTAACTACTATTAAACTACGTACTAGCTATATTTAGGATAATTCTACGAGCTACGTGATGCTGAGTAATACTTGAGGTGACCGAGTCTTTATCTGAATATTCGTATTCCTAACAATCTCCCCCTAAGGGAGGTCACCCCAAAAGATAAGTATTGAATTCTTGCATCCTTGAAATCTTGCAGCTCGTAGACTTTGATTCTTCAAACATGTCTTTGTACATTCAGCAGCAGACTCTAGATGACTTGTTCAATGAGTTGGATAATCTTTGGCATTACTTCGAGTTCATCATCCAAATGAGTATCTGCAAGTCATCTTTGAGTAGTAATGTCTCCATGTGGTTTGAACATCTTTGATTTGACATGCTCATACTTTTCTGGATCATGATCTTCTGCATTAGAGTTGTGGAAGCATAGATGAGGCCTAATCAATGATCATGATTTCTTAGATAGTGATGTTGAAGTGCGAGCATGTGGTGATGGATCAGCATCTTTTCTGCAATCGACAGCAACTGTCAGAATTTCCTGCAAGCAGACAGTTAGCAATAAATCGTCCGGTACTTATAGGTTTGGAATTAGAGATTGTCAACAGCATAGTGTGAAGACTCCTTCTAACCCTTACCAAGACCGTTCCCAATCAGAAAACCCTTAAAGGATTCACACAACCTACCTAAGTAGATCAACGATTGGGTGAGTCGCTGGAGATCACTCCACGACTGTTGACCGTTTGTAACCATCGTGACCACTAAGCATAATCCACAAGGAATTACCTAAGTGACCTGCTTTCAGGGCTGCTTGATGTTGACCCTGGCAGGAATTTCCATTCAATCACTCGGAGTTACAATAGTAACTTCCCTCATAAATGTTCTGGCATATTGCTAAGATCTGCGTAGGACTCATAAGTTTACCACTAGTGTCCTTAATGTTGAACAACCAGGGTAGAAGTAGCACGTGTTCCTATGAGATCTTTGTATGCATCTCGAGGCTCTAGACTCAATAAGTGCATTTGGTTTTCCTATGCGGAGATTAGGGAGAGGTCTCCTGCTTCAATATCAACCATCTATAAGAGGTAAGTTGATAGATTACACCGGTTCCCCGTGAGAATAAAACAAGTTCTTTTAAAAGAACTTGAGTGGCTAGAAGGTTTAGTGCAGTGCGTCACTGGGTCCATGACGTCTTGTCTTCAATACCAATGTCGCCTTAGCAACAATCAGTAGATTATGAATTGAACCCGGTTTCTGCCCTAAGGTTGAATAATTGGAGGGCTATTACTTTTCACCCTTTCTCATTTTATTTCTTTTTAATTCTTCAACCCCTTCTTTCTCCATTCTCACATTTCTCCTTTTTTTCATAATCATACCTATGGACTTTCTAATACTATCTATTTGGTATTGTCCATGGGTAGATCCCTCCGGCTCTGGCGGATCATAGGACGGTTTTCCTAACCTTAGCCACCTTATAGCTTCATGACTATCCTATGTTGCCATACACCAAATCATTGAAAATTCTCTCAACGTGTTTATGATTGAGAAACACATTTTGTTAACACATTGAGAGTTTTGTCATTTTTCAAATGCTCCCCCATAACATGTGCTCATATGTATAGATTTGAAAATTTGCACATGTCGGGAAGAGTTGCACTTTTTGAATTGATCTACCTTAAGTGAACATGACCGGGCATTCCAGACACGCTTACATCACTAGTTAAACTAGCTTGAAGTTATTACCCGGCTCGATCAGATTCACCCAAGGTTTCTCGAAACGGTACATTCTACTCAAACTAGTCCTTTTCGAGACACGCTTACATCACTGGTTAAACCAGCTTGAAGTTATTACCCGTCCAGGACTAGTCCTTTCAATTCAAGATAATTCTGTTTCGTCAATTCATGAGTCAAGACTGAGATGCACTCACATAAGATGCAAGGATCCTTTTACACAAGCCATTTTGCTCCCCCTCAATATGTGCATCGATATACAAAAAAGTTTAGCACATATCGGGGAGCGTTTGTTTATGTCCAAAACAATCACATTTTATATCAGATTTCATATTTAAATCACATTTTCTCCCCCGATCAAAAATTTCAAACCATTTGAGATTTGTGATCCCAAGTGATTTAAATAAGTTAGAAAAGTTTGGGAGCAAGATGTGGTCTGATTAAAGATATTCTAATATTGAGACGATTCATTACTCCCCCTCAATCAATGAGGGAGAATGTTAGTGTCAGTTATGATGAGTTTATAAATGATTTAAAGTTTAACGAGAAACTCATGAAATAAAAAATCATGTACTAACACATACATTTGATACCACACTACTTATGACGCACAAGATAACTGGTGGTGGTGGTGAAAGAGTTGTTGTCGTTGTTGCTACCGATGTTGTTGTTGTGGTGAAATCAAAGCCAGTCAATGAAGTTTGAACATCTGATAAAATGGTTAGAGCAGGAGCAGGCACATTCACATCAGCCATGGAATCTGCATAAGAGTATCAACAAAGATATGCATACATACAAATTCACTCTTAATTAACTGCTACCACGTAGCAGCTAGCCTACTCATAATACCATATTCATATCATGATCAAAGAACATTCAAGCAACTCATCAAAATGCTATCTAGCATGAAGAGAAACTAGCAATCATGAACATTCATTGCAAGTTTCTATCAGACATAAACAACAATCACTACCATGGCAATTCACGCATATTTTCAACATTCAAATCAGGAGCTTAGGAATAAGATTCTAACCCGGTAACTACATACCTAAGCAAATCCTGAGAACACGAACACATAATCAGCAACAATCAAACAATTATCAGCAAATAGCAAACGAAACATAATCAATCAGATTATACGAATGCAAGAGGAGAGAACAAGTGCATCAAACACAATGGTTTTCTAACATCATTAAGATTTTGGATTCTAACGTATTTAGGGGATTAAGCGAGGATACCAACGTGAGACAAATGGACCTTCTAGTTACATAAAGCTAGGAAACTATATGCAAATAGCACATAATGCCCTAATCTTTCTAACAACTAACACATTTGGCCATTTAAGATAAAGCTTAGTAAGTTCCTCTTCAACTAATACCCCATTAACTACAAAACCTTTTCTAACAATTATGAGACAACCAAGAAATCCATTTGATGATAAAAATTGGAAATCACTCTCCCCCTCAATTGATGACCCATTGTCATTAATTGAGTGACAAATTTTATGAAGTATCTAAGACTGATTGATTTACAAGCAACACGTTACCACCATGTATCACATAAATAATTTTCCGAAGAATCATAGAAAGAAAATTATTTGTTATGATAAAAAGAAGACTTCTCTTCTTAAACAAGAAATAATGCACTGAAACGTACATCAAGTCGATGAAACACGAATATAAAGTAATCCGTGCCCGGGTGAACATCACCAGTGAGAGGAACAGCCATCTTTTTGGCGACATGCTTTCCCCATTTTGAAAAGCGGGTTACTATCTGAAGTAATAGCAAGCCATCTTGAAAGAATATTTTTAGAAACGACATGCTTTAGAAAAACATTATTAAAAATAAAAACTCTTGCTCAAGCATATGTATGTTTCCATGTCATTACTGAATGACATTTCTAGAAACATACATAATATTGATTACACAAGAGACATGTCGAAAGAAGAATATTTTTGGATTTTAAGATTTTTCAGATTTTATGGTTTTTATAGGTTTTATATTTTTCTATTTTCCTTTTTGTATTCAACTATGTACTAAGGATATGTGAAGTAAATCCTTTTACTCCTCATTCACTTCCTGAAGGCTTATGAGAGATTCTGGCGTAAGACTCTTCATTCCAAGTCACGGAAGAATGAATAGAAATCTTTCTCGTGGAAGAGCCTTTGTAAAGAAGTCAGCCAGTTGAAATTCTATCCTCATGAAGTAAAGTACTACTACCTCATTCTCATCTTATTCCACCACACCTTAGGAGAATCCGTTTCCCAGGTGAAACTTTGACAGTGTATCAAACCATGCCCTAGGCGTCTGTTTTAGGCCAAAGAGAGCCCTTTTCAGACGATAGACATGGTTAGGACGATCAAAATATACAAATCTTTCCGGTTGACTGAAATAAAGAACTTTATTCAGCTCGCCATTTAGAAATGCAATTTTCATATCCATTTGATAGACCGTCATGTTCTGACTTGCAACATTGGCGAGAGACATTCTGATAGCTACAATACGAACAACCAGAGCGAAAGATTCCTCTAAATTAATGCCTTCCTGTAGACGATATCCCTTAGCGGCAAGCCTTGCCTTGTTTTTCAAAATGACATAATGCTCATCAAGTTTCACTTTGAAGATCCACTTAGAGCTATAATCATTGCACAGTCTGGAGGTAGTACCAATTCCCATACTTCAAGTCGATCGAAAGTGCGAGCTTCATCTTGCATCGCATTAACCCAACAGTCTTTAGAGATAACAGTCTTGAAATCTTTGGGTTCGAATTTGGATAGTATGGAATTATAACAGCACCACAAGGTATGGGTGGTAAGTTTCCTTCGTGTGAACACCGGTTGAGAAGGATATCAAATAATGTTGTCAATCGGATGATCCTATATTCGTTTTCTAAGATGTTCATGTGGATGTAGGTAGGAACATGAAGAAGCCGTGTTTGTATTCCTTGAGAGGATGTCTCAGAAGAAGATTCATGAGCAAACATGTTTTAGTACGGAGCATCTTCAAGAGGAGCAAATGAATTCACTTCAAAAGAATTGTCGACTGCAGTGCCTTGATGTACTAAAGGAGATTGAAGGTTTGACGATGATGGTGAGTAACTTGCAGATTGAGCATCTTGATCAATTCAAGTAGACACTGATGGACCATTTGAGTTGTACAGAACTGGAGCAGCGGCAGCTGGTGGTGTCAGTGTATCATCAGTAGGTGTCTCAAAGTATTCACCAATCATTTGGTCAAACTAGATCTTCAAATGCTCATTTGTAGGTGATACATAAGGTACATGCAGGAGTGGGATTCTGTACAAGACCTGAACTGATTGATTCAGGAGACAAAAGTTTAGACGCGGGTCCTGCACTGATGTGTACAGGAGCCATATGCTCAGTCAGCTCAAAGAATGTGACGTGAACGGTTTCCAGGATTTATCGGGTTCATTTGTTGTAGACTCGGTATCCCTTACTATCTGGAGCGTAACCAATGAAGAATCCAATACCAGTTTTAGCTTATAACATTCCCAGATCTTGACTGTCATTTTGCAGGGTAGCATAAAGCACCAAACACAAATAGAGAGAAGAGATCCGGTTTCTTGCCATGTATCAGCTCATATGTAGTTTTGTTGTGAAGAGTATGTATCAAGTATCGGTTTTGGGTGTAACAAGCTGTAGCAATTGCTTCCGCCCATAGGAACATTGGTGCCTTGGAGAAGTGGAACGAGTTGTTTGTTGATAAACTCCGTTCCATTGTTTGTTCGAATGATTCTGACGGTTTTGTGAGTCTTACTAGCAGTTGTTTGATGAGTTTTATGATAAATTCTGGAGTCACGTCCTTGGTTCTCAAAAACTTTACCCATGTAAACCGAGAGTATTCGTTGACAACAACGAGTACACATTACTTCCCATTTATACTCTTCACACTTATTGGTCTGCTTGGGTCCATGTGAAGGGTGTAAAGAACATCCATGTTGGTGTTGACAATTTTAGGTTTGTGAGTATGCTTCTTTCGTTTACCCAGTTAACAAGCCGAATGAAGAAGTTCTTTTTCAAACTTTAATCTGGGTAGACCTCATACAAGATCATTGTGAGCAAGATCATAGATGGTTCCAAAGTTCAAGTGATTAAAACTTTGTTGCCATAGCCACGATTTTTTCTTTGAGGTCCTTGAGAGAAGGCAAATAGGAGAGGACCGCATCACGTCTTCGATAGAAAAGGTGTATAGATTTGTGCCATGACTGTCTTTAAGAAGATCAACACCATCCAATTCTCAGATGAAGCATGTGTAATTTCTGAAGGCAATCTTCAAGATCGGAATCAAGATATTGACCAACCAAGAACAGATTATGCCTAGGTCCTTCCACGTAGTATACCCAGGAAATTAGCTGTAACCAGAAACATAATCTCCATAACCCATAATTACTCCAAAATGGTAGTTCCCGAATCTAACTGTCTCGATAACCTTATTCACGAAATTCTCGAGCCCTGAGCGATCCCCAATCATAGGTTTAGAGCAGCCTGAGTCCAAATATCAAAGGACGAAATGTACGACCTGCATTTGGAAATAGACGAGAGCAGAAAATTTGGAGTGTTGGATCCCCAATTTGAGTTGGGTTCCAGTTGGTTAGTGCAAACAAGTTCTGGAGCCACTAAGACCTTAGGTGCATACGTTTCAATGGTCGAAATTTCACTAGTAGATGCAATGGGCCTAGTTAAAGGACATAGGGTCTCCAAAGGGAAAGTTCTACCAGTTGGCTTCCATTCCTTAATAGGCACTACTTTAGAGTTAGTTATCCTAGTTAAAGGGCATTGTTCTCCTAAAGTGAATTTCCTTCCTGTGGGCTTCCATTGATAACCAACATTGGCAAACAGTTTACCTGTTGCTTTCCAAATTTATTTACTTTGTTTAGCTCTCCAAACTTTCATAACTGGGGTTTTGTTAATGGCTTCAGAAATTTCTTAACACATTTCTCATGATTACTCGAGATTAAACATTCATTACATGTTTTGCAAAGTGAATTAGGTTTTGAATTATGACTCTTTTTGCTCAAATTGGACTTAATGTTCCTCATGTGGTCGTCTACTTTCCTTTTTGGAACACTTTTAGCAGGTGAAGTCCTATAATTCCTTCTATTTCTCCTTGGTTTAGACTCTCTAGCTTTAGTGTCACTATTTACTTCTGTAGACGAACTAATGGGAATTTTAGTCTTTTTCACTTCCGGTTGCTGAACATGTTTTGATGTGTTGGGATCTGAAGTTTCTAAGGGTACCTCAAAGGTAATATGCTTGTTCTTAGTCATAGATGATGATGCAGTAGACCTATCTCGCTTGCTATCAATTTTAGGACATGTACCAATAGCATATTCTAAGAGTTCCTGAGATCTATTGGTGAGAAAGCAGGCACCTACGATAGCATCATCAAGTGGTTTTGCTATCCTATCCTCTTCAATGGTTTCACGAAGCAAGTCAAGGCACTCCTTAAGATGTTTAAGATAGTCTCTATGAACTAACTTATTATTCCTAATGGGAAGAGGAATATTCACAGCATCAATTACGTACTTCTTACAAGCAGAAACCTTTTGAACAACATTATCACAAGTGATGATTGGCATTTTCCCTTTCACCTGAGTCTTTAGATTCTCAATCTCTTGAAGCAAAGAAGTTATCTTTTCATTGTTTATATCGCTTGTGATCTTAATTGAATCATATAACTCTTTGTAATGTTGTTTAACTTTCGAATTTTCAGCACGAAACCAATCATTTTCATGTTGCAATTTGTTGATGGTATCTTGAAATTGAAAATTCTGAGAATCTACAGACAGTGGTTTTTGGGTGCCAATTACATCACTGTTGTTTGACTTCAATTGGGCAATTTGTGCCCTCAACTTTCGAATCGTGTTCGTGTGAGCTTGAATTTTTTCATCCCGTTTGGCTAATTCAAAACATGTATCAAATTCAGGAGCATCCGAAGATGTCTTTGGTTCTTTCTTCTAGATGTTGATACTTTAACTATAAGTTAAGATTATCAACTTCTAGTTTTGAGAAATGCCTGACCATGTTATCCTGGTCGTCGTTTTGAATTTTTTGATGTAATTTGAAATTTTCCCCCTCAAGCTCAACAACACGATTTTGGAAAACATTCAATGTAACCGACATCTCATGAAATTGACGAGCAGATAATGCAAATTCGGTGACAGTGTAGAATACATCTTGTGCAATGCAATGAGCAATCAAGTTTTCATTCATAATGAGAACGTTTTTCCTGTCAATTTCACTGTATTTGAGATCAATAACCAATTGTTTGCCCTCACTCTCCACATCTTTAAAAACCTTTTTCATTTGAGTCACATCATCATTAATGCTATTTTTAAGGCCCTCAAAATGTTCTTTGAGAAGATCGAAAAATGGCATGACTTCAGTTAGGTAACACTGTTTAGTTTGCTCAAAACCCCTTTCCCCTTCTGTAATCCCCGTTGGTGTAATTCTTTGTTTACATGTTTTCTCAAAGTCCTTAAACAATTGACCTAGAACATATAACCCAATTAGAGTATTACACTGTGTGGGAAGAGTAAATGGTACAAGGTGCCTGGGTGTATTCAGAGGATAAATAGTTGGGTCAACAATCCTAAAGATAGTACGTGTGTTACCCACAATTCTTTCAGCTTTCATTTTCTCTATGTCAATATTCCAAAAAACTTTGTCAGGGAGGATTTTCTTTTGAGGAACAAAAATGGCTGAATGATTGTCATTAGCATAATCATAGTGAAACACAATATTTTTAGCTATGCACAGGGGATCCTTTAATCGCTCAGCAAGTTTTTCTCTAGTTCTATCCTCCGCCTCATCAATCTCGTCATAGGATCTCACATCAGGAGGGGCATGGTTAGGCTCAAGCATAGTGTTTGCATCATATAGCGCAGGTTGCGCACCTATACCATTTCTAAGGAAATTTGATTTAGGTTTAGACACATCCTTTTCACTAAATTTGTCACTTAATTTCCTATGATTATGCATCATTTGAGCAGATTGAATGGTTTGGCCTTGCGTGTACAACTTATCTTCCAATTTATTTTTCAACACTTTGAGATTTGAGAAATCATTTAGAAGTTTTGTTTCTTTATCTTTGAAATCGTGTTTGAGTGTGGTTAAGCTCTTTTGAATCTCTTGTTTTTGTTTAACAATTTGATCCAGTTGTTTTGCAAAGATTGTAACTCCTTTTTCAATGTTTCTCGCTTAAGATTATTTTCAGATATGTAAGCACGCATTTGCCATTCCATGTTCTGCTCACGTTCAGTGAGTTCAAATCTAGCACGTTGTTCGTACATTGCCACCTGATCCTTAAGGATATTAAGTCTAGTGGTCAAAGAGTCATCAGGGATAAAGGCAGTGTTCTCATACAACAAAGAATCATCATTTAGAACAGAAGATGCACAACAAGGTTCAACAGACACTTCGTTGTGTTTCACATGTTGTTCACATGGGTCAACATTGCTATTTCCCATGTCCACAACATCTGAATCGACATCGTTTGTCGTTTGAACTTTGTTAGGAATCTTTTGTTCATCAACCATGTCATACAGTTCGAGTACCTTAGCACATGACACCTGTTCATTTGCCGGTCTGATATGTGCTTCCACGTCATGTGTAACAGGAGTCATTGAATTGTTGGTGGTGTCAAGCTTAGCAGTCTCTAATCCTCTGCCTTCGGTGACCATTGACCCAACATCTGACGTTTTACACGAATCCACCATACCATCACTTGATTGCACCCGACATGCCTTTACCTTGTCTTCAAACTTAAGTTTCTGCTGTACTCCTTCCTCACTGTACTCCTTAACCTGACTCTCTAGAGATGAGAGTTGTACCTTATCTTGTTGATGAGCAGTATCCAAGACAGGTGTAGAAAGCCTTTCAGACGAGTCATTAGTAGTCCTTTCTACAATGACAGTGTCACTTGATTGCTGGAGATGTGCACGTACCTCAATAAACTCCTTGACGTTCCCAATGAGCTGGAGTAAAGTGTCTCTGAAAGCATCCACTTCGAATCCAGTATGATTGGCAAATCGTTTACTCGTCATTTGAGAGTCATAATCATACTCCATTGTGAATCTTGAGTCAATGAATGCTTGGAGTTGTTTGAGAATCACACCGTATGCTGCAGTGCAGCAGCTTTCAGAGAAATCTTCTCTGTCCATTTGTTGTTGCAGCTGATCCAAGTACAAGGTCATTGTGACAGTGAATGACTCAATGTCATGTCCAAATAGTGTCACGAATGCACGTCTATATCCTCCAGAGTAACCTAATTGTTCAAAGAGACTTTTGATGTGGGAGTGAAGTAATCGAAAGCATTCTGTACAACTTTCAGTAATCGACGGTATAGGAGGATAAGTATCGGATCCTGCAGCTCGAATGTTGTCTGAAGGAGTACTTGCCATGGTGGACAGAGATATGTTGTTTAGTTGTGATTTGGTTTGGTTGATGCAATTTGGGCCTCGAAAATTTGGTGAAAATTTGGTTTAAACACTTAAAACCTCAATAACTTCACTCCGGAGGTGATTTGGGCCTCGAAAAATTCGTTTCACGACTCTGTCATGAAACCTCACAATATTCAGCCTGTTCCGGTCGTTTTGACAGGTATTTCGCTGAAAACGGAGTTACGGTTCAAAAGTTATGGCCGTTTGAAATTTTGACGTAAAAAGTCAACTTTGGTCAACAGCTAAACAAGCAACTCTCTAAGATCAACTCACTAGTCACAACTCGCTGCTTTTGACAACTCGCTATTTAGCAACTCGCTACTTAGCAACTCGCTGGAATCTGATCAACTCGCTGGACTGCCAACTCGCTAGTCTGACAACTCGCTACTGGAAGAGACAAAAGTGTCACTATCCAGCGATTTGTCCTTTTATCCCAATATAGGAAACAGACAACTCGCTATCCCAGAACTACCAACTCGCTACGAAGAAAATAACACCGAGGACCAACTCGCTACTAATAATATCAACTCGAAATTCATCAAACACCAAACAAAAAATTGATTCCTCCTAACCAAATGAAAAACTAAGTTCCTCTAACACTTCTAATCATGAAAGTACAACCATATCATCAAATAAATCAAGAACGAGATCAAACCATGATGTTTACATAGAAAAACAATTCAAACCAAAAACAACCACAAAACCACAAACAAATCCGAATATCCAAGCCCCTAGGATGAAACCATGGCTCTGATACCAATTGTAGGATATCTATAATCTTACACACGTATGGTTTTGTGTATAATGGATCGAATAGATGAAGAAATCTAGAGAGAAGTTAGAGAGAGAGAGAGTAAGAGTGTTGGGAGCCTTTGAGAGAAATATGAAATTGTATTAGCTTGTAATGAATGGTCCAACCCTCTCCCTTAGGTGGGAGAGGGTATATATACTACAGCTACTTATGCTCCATGAAACGAGCTGTAGAGTGAGCTGACAGTGGGTTAAGACCCGACCCACTCTACGAATACTATTTACATACATTAACTACTATTAAACTACGTACTAGCTATATTAAGGATAATTCTTACGAGCTACGTGATGCTGAGTAATACTTGGGGTGACCGAGTCTTTATCTGAATATTCGTATTCCTAACAGTTTCTTTCGTTGTGGTACGTTGGTAGATTTTCTATGGGTACGTGTATTTTGTCTTTTCCTTGTATGGGTTTTCATGAACATTTGATTTGCGTCTAATTTTCTTTGGGAAAATTTCTCATTGTGTTTTCTAATTTAGATTTTGATATTCGTTTACTACACTAGTCGAGAATTCGTACCCCTTTTTAGTTCGTTGATATATGTTTTGGTTCGACCGGTTGCATGTTTTGGGTCGTTTCTTTAGGATAGATTGTCGATTTGGTTATCATTGTGTTTGTTGAGGAAGAAGAGGATGTTTGTCAAGTTGTTCAAGTGAGAGGTTTAGCTTCAAGATGTACGTTCTTCAGGTATGTGGTCAATGATAGCGAGTTTTCGTGGACACTAGTAAGATAAAAGTAGTGAAGAGTGGAAAGTACCTAAGATACCATTTAAGAGACTATTGTCCTTAGGATTGGCAGGTACTATTGACGATTCATTTCAAACTTTTTATAGATTTCGTAGGCATTGCGGAGGTAGAAGATACATAAGAGGAACTTTGAGATACACGACTTAGAGTTGGGGAGTAGAACTTGGAGACGATATTTGTATGGAGCAGAGAGTGTTATCTACACAGATCATAGGAATCTTTAGCATATATTTGACAAGAGGTTAATATATATAGAAGAGAAGTTGGGTGTGGAATTTCTCAGTGACTAAGATTGTCTGATTCGCTACCGTCAAGGAAGAGAGGACATCGTGGTAAGAGCACTAAGCAGGAGTGAACGAGTGAAACTTAGATGTCTATGAGCAATGATTGTGATAATTCAGTCTGTTGTTAAAAGGATTATACTGACAGCCCAGAGAGAGATGTTCAAGGAAGAGAACATGTAAGAAGAATGATTACATGGTTTAGATCAGCTAATGGAAAGGAATGATGATGAAGGATTGTACTTTGCGGACCAGTTGTTGGTTTTTGATGTGTGCTTATTCACACATCCTTTTTAGACCCAAAATCAGACCAAATATACCAAATACTAACCAAATATTCCAAGAAAATGTGTGTTTTTGTATTTGTGTATGTGCAGGTACGAATATGTGAAAATGGACAAAAACAAAGCCAAAACCGACAAAAACGAGCACTAGAATGGAAAAAGGTCAAAAGCCGGAGCCGGGGAAGCTTAATGATCAAAGAAAGCTCAAAATATCAAGAAAAGTCCTCAGAGATTCATAAAGTTTCAATAAAAGACCCTGTCAAAGTTTGAAGAAATTACAACTTCAGTCCCTCAGCTTTCAGATATTGATAATTTTGGTCCCTTGAAGAAATATTTGAAGAAAAGTCAATATTGATCCTCCATAATTCAGAGATTGACAATAAAGGCCCTTGGAAAATATTTTGAAGAAAGTCAGATTTTGGCCCTTGGAGTTTTAAGTATTACATGAAAGGTCCTTGAAAGATTACAAATCCTAAACCTTACCACCGGATCCATAATAATATTTAGTCCAAAAATTCACAAGGCCCAAACATACCAATAGCCCAATCCACCTCCCATATTACCCGATCCACCCAACCCTTTACCCAGTCAATGGTCAAAAGGTCAACAAAAGCAATAAATTATCGAGGTTTAAAAAACCCGCCACCCAAATTAACCCCCAAAACCCAGAAATTACTGTTCCATGAACCCTAGAAAAGTCAAACCCAAAATTCATAGCAATTAAGGGTGTTTTGGTCTAATTTCTTGCTTCTAGAATAACTCCTGACATGTCAGAAGTATGCCACATTGGCAATCCGTGGGAATAAGTGCCTAATGATTGGGTCATGATTTAATCCAAGGGTCGTAATCAGAGAGAATCATCTAGAAGCATGA
The DNA here is from genome assembly GCA_030686995.1 of Artemisia argyi. NCBI lineage: Eukaryota > Viridiplantae > Streptophyta > Magnoliopsida > Asterales > Asteraceae > Artemisia > Artemisia argyi. The sequence goes on from CM060709.1 coordinate 106,355,959, forward strand.
TCAAGGGCTGAGAGGGACTCAAAGAAACACAAAAGAGGCACGGATTGCTGACCTGGAATGCTAGAAGGATCCAAGAGCTCCTCCCTCATCTCCTATAAATACCCCCTCCTCATAGGCTTAGGGTGTGTAGTTTTTAAGTAGTGTTATGCTGTCAAAGTCATTTTCTAATTGTAATTTCCATTTTAAATATTGTAATCAGTTTATTTTAATGAAATTTTAGTTTAGTTTATTTCAAGTTCCTTATAATTTCTATTGCTTATTTTTAGTTTAATATAGTTTATTTACTGTTTGATTTACATCTGTTCTACTTTTATTAATAACTAGTTATTAGTTTATTGTTGTTACTCAAATCTAAAAATTAAAAAAATCAGAAAAATAAAAAAAATAAAAAATATTTTACATAAAGCTTCAATAAGCTTATTTACTATTTCTCTAAGCTCATTTAAGCTCTCTATAGCTTATTGTGAGTGAATATTAGATTAGAACTATTCCATTGCTCATATTTCATAATCAGTCAACTAAAGTAAACTCTAGCAAGAATGGTGATGAATAATGGTTGATTTGATAGACCAAGTGGAGTTTGGGAAGCCATTGGCCTATCTAAAGATAGGCAAGCATAGTGAATCCCCTCTGTTTAAGCTGAGGGGAAATTAACTTGTGAGTTTTTCATTTAAATTTCTCTATATTGCATAATATTTTAGTAGTAGTATAGATCTGTGTTTGCTTGTTAATTTCTACTCATTAGTTGTTATCAGTACTTAGATTAGTTGTTTAAATCATATTAGTATAGATTGTATTAGTTTGAGTTCAATTGTTGTTTCATATCTACTTGAATATTCCATATCTGTGATCTATGACATTTTGTGTTTTAAGTCTGTGTTTGTGAGCTTTAACAGATCCATTTGATCATAGGCTTAGGTTTTGTGGTGGATTATTTGTTCATTTCACACATTTACTTCACAAAATTTGAATATCAGTTGGATAAGAGAGTGTTTGGATCAGTAAGTATTGCTGAGATTCAATTGGAATCAGTAGGTTATATCAGCTTAGACATAGTTCTTAGGTCAGTATTAGAGTAATAGAAGCATAAAGGTAGTAAGTTGTTCATTAAAAGTCAAATTTGTCTTTAAATTCTCATAACAGTTAGTTATAAGTGGATTTAAGCTGCATCATCATAGAAGTAGTTTCATTTGTAGTTTAAATAGCTTATTTGATAATCATAGTAGCTTATTACATTAGTAGAAGTAATTTAGGATCAATTTAAATTCAGCTTAGTCAAAGTATTTGCAAAATCAAAAAGTCAAACTAGTTGTGTACTCAGAAATTGCACAAACTTGTAGATCAATTATAGGATTCATTATTGTTTGGAAATAGGTTTGGTTTGTGGATTTGAGAAGGTTAGCAGCTTGTTTTTCATTATCAAAAAGAAAATCAGACTTTGGAACTCATTTGCTTATTTAGAATTTGGTTCAAAGTTGTCTGTTTGAGCATACTTTTGCCCTGCACCATCAAATTTCATCAACTTTCTAGGTTAAAATTGAAGGTGTAATTGTGAAGCATTAATAAGGCTTTTGGTGTTTTTAGACTCTCAGTAGGCCAGTTAATATTTTTCCCCTTGTGCTTATACTATAGTGCTTATTAAGACTGCTTCTCACTACCTACAAAATAAGGTATTTGAGATAAGTTGTCTGATTTCAAGTTTAGGCCTGCCATTGTGAATTGTGACTTAAACATTGGATATTTTGCATCATTTGAGTTCACTTTAGTTCATTGAAGGTTTCCTGAGCTTCTTGCTTATTCTGTTTGATAACTGCTTATACTTTGTGCTTATTGGAACTGCTTTTTACTCTTAAACTTTGTTTCTGTGGCTCACTTGGTCTTATCTGAGTACACCTGAGCTTATTTGAGTAGTAAACACCTCTGGTTTAAGTTTCATCAAATTTAGTTGCAAGTGCTTATCAATAAGCACTTGCCATAAGCAGTTTTTAAGCTATTCATCACTTTTTCAGCATGTTTTTCAATTTTCAAAATTTTCCTAGGCTTTAGTTATTATTTTAGAATTTCTGTAAAATTTTCATAATTTTCTGAGTTGTTTTGATATTTTTCTTATGTTATTTTAATTTTTAATCATTTTTAAATCACTTTTAATTATTAAAAATCCATAAAAAATCAGAAAAACCTTGAAAAATTCCAAAAATATTTTATAAAATAGTTTTTAGTTATTTTATATTTTTCAAAATTAAATTTGTATTTTTCTCATTTAATTTCCTTTTTATTTGCATTTTTATTACTTTTTAATTAGTTAAAATAGTTTTTAATTCATAAAAATTAAATAAAAAGTAAAAAAAATATTTTTCTTTTTCCCAAAATTTTCTTTTATCATTTTTGTCTTAGGAAAATTATTTTCAAACCCGTAGGATTAGTCTAGCTTCAAATTCACTTTTTAATTCGCGCGTTTACGTTTTATTTACGTTTTAGCTTACAGTTTTAATTCTACGTTACGTTTTAGGTTTGGTAATTTGATTTACTTGCTTAATTGGTTAATTGTGCTTTATTTCCATATTCATCAGTGTAATTTTCATTGTAATCACTTTTTCCCACTTTCACGACACTTTTCACGAACCGGGAATTTCAAATTCCATTCACACCTTCACACGGACTACGATCTCGGGATTTGTATTTCCTTCAAATCATTTGGAGAAATATAAATACTATATATACACTATATTTGAGCAATCAAATTTTGGCGCCACTGCCGGGGAAGGTTGAAGTGAATTTTTGATTTTCTTTTTTCGAATCGTGTTTTGAAAACCTTCCTCTTTCTTGTATATATTTTCTATAAAAATGTAAAAAGTAAAAAATCAAAAACACTTTTACTAAAGTGTTTTCAAAAAAATACCAAAAATAAAATAAATCCTCACTCTCGAGAGAGTGTTGTAAACCATTCCGAAAAAAACAATAAAAGAGATTGTGAAATTATACGCATTAGGATTACTTTATTACTACAACCAACTAAACGGGGAATACGGATGTCTTGACATTAAATTGTGGACCGAAGAGAGATCCATTCTTCTCTCCCGCTCCGCTGCGCATAGTATTAGAGGAAACGGTTACGAATAACGTAACGGTTACAAAAAGAAAATAAAAATTTTGTGTTTTGTTTTGTAATAATAAAAAAAACCAAAAAATACTTCCTAACCAAAAATACAAAAAGATTTTCATTTTCTTTTTCTTTTTCATTTTTGATTTTTGTGGTGTATGAACACCCGTTCATCTTCTCAAAATCTTATTTCTCCATTATCAAATCCTGAAAGGGTAATTCAACACAATCACCGAGTTCATTTCCCAACCGTTGTGGAAATGGAACAAAACAATCAACACCCTCCGTTAGGTGGTGATAATCTCAAACACGTGCCAGCTCCCGATCTCCGAACGATGGAGGAGTTGTGCCAACCAATAATGCAAGGAAGAGGTAGCCCGATTGCCCCTCTTAATATCAAAGCTACGGATTTTGGACTCAAGCATCATATTATGCAACAAGTTCAAAATTCGTGCCAATTTCACGGTTTACCAGGTGACGATGCTAATAAGCATCTTGACAAATTCTTAACCGTCACCCAAAGCGTGAAACAAAATGGGGTCTCCGATGACACCCTTCGTCTTTCTCTCTTCCCCTATTCTCTGACGCATCATGCCACCGCTTGGTTTGATCGTCTTCCCAAGAACTCGATTCACAACTTTGAAGAAATGGTTTCAAAGTTCTTGGCGAAATATTTTCCACCATCGATGGTGACGAAACTCTGAAACGATATTAGCAATTTCCGTCAGCTTCCCGATGAATCTTTACTCGAATCTTGGGAACATTATAAGCTTGCTATTGATCGGTGTTCAAACCATAATATGCTTCTTGTTATGATAAGCGATACGTTTTACAATGGTTTAACTCTTCGACATCAGGACACGATCAATTTAGCAGCTGGTGGTACTTTTATGAAACGACGTCCTAAAGATTGTTACGAACTTATTGAGAATATGACTGCTCATTATAATTACTGGGATTCCTCTGCCGAGAGGAATGAGTCAACAAGATCGACTGCTGCTCATAATTCTTCTACGTCTAATTCTGAGATAGCCACCATTACTAAGAAACTCGATGATTTGTCTATGGCTGTTTTACGAATGCATCAAACAACTCAGAATCAAAATCAAGTCAAAAACCATCAAGTCAATATGTTTAACCATAGTTGTGAGACTTGTGGTGGTCCTCATTCGTATTTTGAGTGCCCAGCCTCCAGTGGCTTCACTCACGAGAATGTGTATGCTACTTCGGGAACCTACAATATGGGAGGTAATGGTTACCAACCACAGGGGAACCGTAATCTTCTTAGCTACCGTTCCAACAATTATCTTGGACCACCCGGTTTCAATCAACCGAATCAAGTCAATCAAGTTAATCAAGTGAATCATAATGTGCAAAACCGAAACAATCAATTTAACCATAATCAAAATCAAAACAGGATGAACAATGGTTTTCAAAATCAAAATCAAGGTTTTAATCAAAATCAAAATTGGGGGAATTACAATCAAGGCCCGAATAAATGGAATTTTCAAAACCAAGGAAGTTATGGAAATTTTCAAAATGCTAATCATGGAAATTAAAATCATGGAAATAAAAAATTTCAAAATCAAGGTTTCAACAACAATAACTGTAGACAAAATTTTCAAAACCAAAATCCAGTTGTGAATCAAAATCAGTCGTCCTCGGATGAGCTACTCAAGCAATTTATAAAAATTCAAGAGGAAATGAATAAAATGCTAATTAATCAAATGACTAAGTTGAATAAACGTTTAAATGATCGACCCTCGGGTTCGGGTACTCTTCCAAGTAACAGTTTCACTAGAAGGAAGCATAAGGACATCAATCATGCAAGGTATTTGACACATCCTATAATGGATAAGATGTATTATTACCTTAGAAATAAATATATTGAAGAGCAAAGTATGAAGAGGAATACAAATACCTTGGCAAGTGTTTGATACACTTGAAGGTGAAAGTTGATATCAACAACTATTAGGATGATGCAACAGCCAGAAATATCTGGAGATTTTGAGGTAGAAGAGTTAGCAAGACGTTACATTTGATGAGTTGGTAGAGAGACGTGGAGTATCGCGTCAGCCAGCTTATATCAAGATGAAATACTTACTTCGCGATTGTGGTAAAAGTTTTATAGAGCCTTGAGAATGCGTATGTAGATGAGTACGACTTATCATTCTTAAATGAATGGACTAAGTGAGCGTACAACCAGGCGTTGGATGGTATGCTAAAAGCATGAGTGTGTTTGATTATGGAGGAAGCTGGGGTATGCATTTACCCTTAGCTGAGTTCTCCTATAACAACAATTATCATTCGAGTATTGTGAGAACCCTCACATTCCGGTTAGTCAATCTCTATCCGATCTAGCATTTATTATACCTAAGTTCTTTAAGTCACGCCTTATTTTCCGAGCCTTAATATAACGAACATAAAATGTACACAAGTGAGATTTAGTTTTCATTCGATATTTATTTATTTTTTTTACTATATTATAACCTAAACGTCTAAGCAAATATAAGATACTAAGAAAATAAACCCTACACGTTTATTCACTTAGGTGTACACATTATGTCTATTAACTTAAGTTAAATTCTATAAGTTATATATATATATATATATATATATATATATATATATATATATATATATATATACTTTAAGTATTTATACATATATCTTAAGCTCATGGTAAGTGTCTGACATATCATTAATGAACAAAATAAATTGTAACTTGTACATAATATAAACTAAAGTATTGTGATATATATATATATATATATATATATATATATATATATATATATATATATATATATATATATATATATATATATATATATATATATATACTTTAAGTATTTATACATATATCTTAAGCTCATGGTAAGTGTCTGACATATCATTAATGAACAAAATAAATTGTAACTTGTACATAATATAAACTAAAGTATTTTGATATATATATATATATATATATATATATATATATATATTTGAAAAGTTGGTCTACCATTCATCCTTAAGACTCGGCTGTATTCTGCCCACTTTTCCCATCCATTTCTCTATATAACAAACTGTATATCTCATTTCCACTCTCACATAAACCCTAAATAAACTAAGTGACGGCTGCCCTTACTCTCCAAGAAAGAACGAGGTACAATGAGGTGAAAGTGTGGTGATTGTAACAGCTTTAGTGTGAGCGTGACAGGGTAGTAATCAGTTCGTAGCATACTAATTTTGGGTGATCGTGGTAGTGGCTATAGCCTGGGTGTGATCGTGTGATTATATTCGAGGAAGGGTTGTGGATTTGGTTCTGGTATTCTCGATCCCGTTGCAATCCGTTTCTATTCGTCCTTGAGGTATTCCTAAATCGTCCTTGTGTTTCATTTGAACTCGACTTGTGAGCTAAACACGTACGTATGAAACAACAATGAGAACATAATCTATACGGTTATACGATTGTAAAATGAGTATACATGAAATATTTGTCGCATGAAATCATGAATCTATAACTCGTATACATCGACCTATTTCAGTTTCGAATCATGCGAAATATGTTATGTTATATAAACGGTTAAAGACTAAAACATAAGTATACATATAAAACGTAAAGTTGAGTCGTTTTGAACCTGTAGAAGAGTGAGCAGCAGATCTGTTTTTGTGTCGACAGTTGGTGTCATGTATGACCTTTTTGTATCTTATCTCGCGAGCTATTTTGAGGTCGTGTTTAGCAGCCTTTCATCAACCTAATGTTAACAATATACCAACTCTAAGAACCTGTTATAATAACTTTATACTGAAATGTATGTTATGTAAACCTAACCTGTTGTTTATGTTAAAACTAATGTGGACATGTGGATGTATGTAACCTGTTTTAAAATGTGTTCAATGAAATCCACATGCTGTTCTTGTCTCGTCATTATGGCTGAAATAGATGTAACTGTACATGAGTCTTGGTGGGTCAATAAGTGTCTAAAATAGGTTGTAAAATGATTTGAAAAGGGTGTGTTTACATTGGGTCGTTAATTTAACATGGGGTGTGTGAGTAGTTTTGTTTCAAGTATTGTGTATAAGCAGTGTGTACTTGCATGAGTACGAATTATTTTAGTGGTCAAGAGTTGTTAAACATATTGACAAACTGAACTAAAAGGGCAAGAGGTGTATTATGTGATTGGTTAAAATAGTTGGTCACGTTTAAAATCTGTGTGGTCTCGTTCAAAATATAGGTCGAGTAGGAGTTGGAATTGTATAGTCTTGATTAGGATTTTGTTGCCAAATGATATGTCTCGTTAGGTTTTGTGTAAAGGGGTGTGTCTCGGTGTTATTTTAGAGTCGTGAAGTTATGAATGGTGTGCGTACCAAGAAGTGTGTGTGAACGTATGTGTTTGGTGTCAAGCTTTACTAATCGGAAACGTGTCAAAAGTGTTCATTAAATCGGCCAAGCTCTAATTGATCATTAAGAAATTAAATTACAATATAAAACTCTAAACTTTACCAGAACGTTATAATAAACCCTAAACTAAGAGATTGGTTATATTAAACCTTATAGTTTATTTAATTGTCATTTATAATCATAAAGTATCAAAGTTACTAATTCGCGAAATTTACTAAATACGGAAAGTTAATAATTATAGAAGGTTAATAAATTAGTAAAAACATTAAAGTATAGTAAACTTAATAATGGACTGTTAAGTAATGCATGATACCAAATTTGTGTAGATCCACTGAAGGAAGAGTAGCCGGGATTCTTTGTTTTATTTGTGTTTCACTATATTGGATTGGGCATTGTCTTTTGGTTGCGAGGTGAGTTTTCGTGGCCCCATTTTTACTTATGTTTTCCTTGGGGAAGAATGATACTCAAATCTATTTTATGCTGTGCTCAATCTCTTATTTTTAGTGGACAAGTTGTGTGCTTATAATTATGCTAGCTAGGTGCATTAGTAGTGTTATCTTTGTGATCTTATCTGTGTGATCTCATGTCATGGATTCATTTCCACTTGACCTATATCTGTGTGATCTTATCTCATGTATTAGCTCCAGCTGGTAGGCTTGCATGTTATACTCATTTTCGGAGATGAAGAGTGTGATGATGGTTATTTGGGAGGATTCATATTGTGCTACTTGCCCTATGCTATTTCATTATATGCACACTTGTCCTAAACACCTATGCATGGCAACCTAGTTTTATTTACTTTAAACCTACGAACTCACCAACATTATGTTGACATTTTCGAGTATCATTTTCAGGTGAAGAGAATAAGACTGCTTAAGGAGTTGATTACTTGCATGGTTTAGCAAGAGACCTTAGGCATTTATCACTATGGATGTTTTTATGGCTTTTGGAGACTTGATTTCTAGTTTGGATGTTATGACTTTGTTTGGTGTATTCTTACCCGTTTTGGGAGATTCTTTGATATTATATGATTATGTTGTTATGTTGCGACTATCCTTGACACAAGTTCCATGCTTGTTCAGGAGTCATCATGACATTTGTTTGTTTGATCACTTAGTACATTCTCTATTGTTATTACCATGTGTTATGACGATTCCATTTCTCCTTACACCTCGAATTTCCGCCTTTGCGGGGTGTGACAGAATGGTATCAGAGCCTTGGTTATAGAGAATTAGGTGGTTTTACCTAGACTATAACCTAGGATACCTCAAGTAGTATGCATCATAGGAACTATGAGTGTAACTATGTGACTGCCTTTTTGCCCTTATATTTTTTCCCTCATTTTTTTTATGAGAACTTGTTTTATAAGGGATTATTTTATGGCATACTTTATATGGAACTTGTAGGTTTTGAGAGAATTATACTTTTGGTTTATTTTGTGGGCTCATATTTACTTATTTTGAGTGTTAACACTGACAGGTGTAACCTTGGTAATGAGTACACGTGTGAATGGATGCATGTATAATTATGGGTGGCCAACGTAATTATAAATGCATCACGACACACGTGGACTTGTGAACACGGTTGCATCAAGAAGTATTAACATGTATAAATTGAAGAGGAACAGTCGTATTTTGGCACTATATTCTTATTTATTCTATTTCCACTATCTATCTGACCAATATGAATACCTTTTCTTATATAGAACGATGGCTCCAAAGACACGCAAATCCTCCAAACCCTCTAAATCCTCCAAACCCTCCAAACCCACTAACGAAAGCGAATCCGAAAATCCCCCAAACTATGCTACAATCATCGAACAACAACATAAGGCACTACTCCCAGAAATTGTCACTCAAGTGGGTGACCACGTCATTAAAAATGGTGGAAAAGGAAAAAGTCATGGTGATGGAAGTAGTGGTAGTGGTAGTGGAAAGGTGGGATGTACTTTTAAGGAGTTCACTATTTGCGGACCGAAGGAGTTTGATGGTAAAGGAGATGCAATTGCACTTACCCGGTGGATAGAGAAGATGGAGTCGGTTATGGATATTAGTGAATGTGCTGATCACCAGAAAGTGAAGTATGCGGCTAGTTTCCTAATCAATAAAGCCCTAACCTGGTGGAATACTCAAAAACAGGCTAGGGGTGCGGATGCTGCGACTGCTATGTCATGGGAAGATTTTAAGGTGTTGATCATAGAGGAGTTTTGTCCAGATAATGAGATGCAGAAGTTGGAGACTCAGTTTTGGAATCATGCTATGGTAGGATCTGGTCACGCGACGTATACTGACAAATTCCATGATCTAGCTAGGCTGGTTCCACATTTGGTTACTCCGGAGCCCAAACGTATTGCTAGGTACATCAACGGGTTGGTTCCTCAAATTCGTGGTATGGTAAAGGCTATTGAACCAACTACTCTTCAAAGTGCCATACAGAAAGCAGGGGCACTGACTGATGAAGCGGTCAGTTGTGGGTTACTTCCGAAGAACGGTGAAAAGAGGAAGGAAGATGGCGAGTCAAGTAAGCATGGAGGTTCTTGGACAGGCAACAAGCGGGCTAAGACAGGAAAGGGGTTTGTGGCAGCTAAACCGGTGACTACAGACAACCAGGTGAGGAGGGGGTATACGGGAAATCTTCCCAAGTGTGACAAGTGTACTTATCATCATTCACCACAAAATCAGTGCCGTGTGTGTTTCAACTGCAATGGAGTCGGTCATTTTGCAAAGGATTGCCGAGCCGTGAACAGACATGTAACTCCGGTTAATGCGGTCAACATGGGGAATAATGGAAGGTTTTGTTATGAGTGTGGGGACCCAGGCCATTTTCGAAGCACGTGTCCTAAGCTGAATAGGGCACCTGGTCAGGCGGGAAACCGTTTGGCTATCGGGGGAAATCAGGAACAGGGAAACACTAGAAACCAACCGAGGGGAAGAGTCTTTATCATGGGTGCGAATGAAGCTCGTCAGGATCCAAAAATTGTGACCGGTACATTCTCTCTTAACAATCATTATGCTACTGTGTTATTCGATTCTGGTGCCGATTTTAGCTTTATCTCCACTGAGTTTGCGAACATGCTTAACGTAGAGTCTAATGTGTTAAAACCCAGTTATATTATTGAAGTAGCTAATGGTAAAGAGATAGAAGTTAATAGAATCATCCGTGGGTGCACTCTATTATTAGAGGATACCCCATTCACTATCGATCTTATACCTTTTGGACATGGGAGTTATGATGTAATCGTAGGTATGGACTGGTTATCAAAACACAAGGCCGCAATTATCTGTCATGAGAAGGTAGTTCGAATTCCATTAGCAGATGGCTCTTTTCTCCATGTTCTAGGAGAACGTACCAAAGAAAACCCAAAATCCCTTATGAGTGTAAAAACTAATGAACTAAAAGATATTGCTGTTGTCCAAAATTTTCCTGAAGTCTTTCCTGAAGACTTGTCTGGATTACCTCCTAAACGACAAGTCAAATTCCGTATAGACCTAATTCTTGGAGCAACACCTGTTGCCAAATCCCCATATCATTTAGCACCTTCAGAAATGCAGGAATTGTCTAAACAACTCTAAGAACTTCAAGACAAGGGCTTCATCCGCCCAAGTCATTCACCTTGGGGAGCACCTGTCTTATTCGTCAAAAAGGATGGTTCTTTCCGTATGTGCATTGACTATCGTGAGCTAAACAAGTTAACTATTAAAAATCGTTACCCTCTTCCTAGAATTGATGACTTATTCGATCAGCTACAGGGTTCCCGATATTTCTCAAAAATTGATCTTCGTTCTGGTTACCATCAACTGAGAGTACATGAAGCAGACATCCCAAATACTGCTTTTAGAACTCGTTACAGGCATTTCGAGTTCACTGTGATGCCTTTTGGGTTAACCAACGCACCTGCCATCTTTATGGACTTAATGAACCGCGTATGCAAACCGTACCTGTACAAATTCGTTATTGTTTTTATCGATGACATCTTAATCTACTCAAAGTCGAAGGTGGAACACGAAAACCACTTGAGGCTAATTCTGGAGCTACTTAAGAAGGAGCAGTTGTTCGCTAAATTCTTGAAGTGTGAGTTCTGGTTACAAGAGGCTCAGTTTCTCGGGCATGTGGTGAACAGTAAAGGAATTCAGGTTGACCCCAAAAAGATTGAAGCGGTGAAGGATTGGAAGCCGCCTACTACACCATCAGAGATACGTTCTTTCTTGGGTTTAGCAGGTTACTACAGACGATTCATCGCTAACTTTTCCAAAATTGCCAAACCTCTTACTTTGTTGACACAGAAGAAAAAAAGGTATGAGTGGAAAGAAGAACAGCAGAAAGCCTTTCAAACCCTGAAAGATAACCTATGTAATGCCCCAATTTTAACACTTCCAAATGGATCGGATGACTTCGTAGTATATTGTGACGCTTCGAACCAGGGTTTTGGATGTGTACTGATGCAAAGGGGCAAGGTGATTGCTTATGCTTCTCGACAGTTAAAGGTTCATGAGAAGAACTACACCACGCATGACTTAGAACTAGGGGCAGTGGTTTTTGCTCTTAAGAGTTGGAGACATTATCTGTATGGGACGAAGAGTATTATTTATACAGACCATAAAAGTCTTCAACATATCTTCGATCAGAAGGAGCTGAATATGCGTCAGAGGCGATGGTTAGAACTACTCAGTGATTACGACTGTGATATTCGCTACCACCCAGGCAAGGCGAACATCGTGGCCGATGCCTTAAGTAGGAAGGAGCGAATTAAACCAAAGCGTGTACGGGCTATGAGTATGACTATACAGTCGGGTATTAAGGGGAAGATTTTGGTAGCTCAGGAGGAAGCATGTAAGGACGAGAATATTTCGGCAGAGATGCTCCGTGGTTTGGGGCAACAGATGGAAAAGAGGACGGATGGTGGATGGTACTTTTTAGATCGAATTTGGGTTCCTTTGGCGGGTAACGTGAGGTCTTTGATCATGGATGAAGCTCACACCACTAAATACTCCATTCATCCCGGATCCGACAAGATGTACTATGATCTAAGAGATGCCTATTGGTGGCCGGGAATGAAGAAAGATATAGCCACTTATGTTAGTAAATGCTTGACTTGTGCTAAGGTCAAGGCGGAACACCAAAAACCCTCGGGATTATTACAGCAGCCCGAGATTCCCGAATGGAAATGGGAGAGAATCACCATGGACTTCATTTCTAAGCTTCCTCGTACCAGCAGCGGGCATAATGCAATCTGGGTTATTGTAGATAGATTGACGAAGTCTGCTCATTTCCTAGCAATCCGAGATGACTATGAGATGGAGAAGTTAGCCAGGATTTACATCAATGAGATAGTGGCAAGGCATGGAGTGCCTGTATCTATCATATCTGATCGCGACAGTCGATTTACTTCTCGATTCTGGCAATCATTACAGAAGGCTCTAGGGACACGACTAGACATGAGTACGGCATATCATCCGCAGACTGATGGGCAGAGCGAGCGAACTATTCAGACCTTGGAGGACATGCTCAGAGCATGTGTTTTGGATTTTGGGGGAAGTTGGGATACTCACCTTCTTTTAGCCGAGTTTTCCTACAATAATAGTTATCACAAAAGTATTCGATGTGCTCCATTCCATATGCACTATGGAAGAAAATGTAGATCACCAATTTTGTGGGCTGAAGTTAGAGAGAGTCAAATGATTGGTCCGGAAATTGTAACGGATACTACGGATAAGATTTTTCAGATCAAGGAAAGACTTAAGGCAGCTAGGGATCGTCAAAAGAGTTATGCTGATAAACGACGTAGACCTTTGGAATTTAATGTTGGTGATCATGTACTACTCAAAGTGTCACCTTGGAAAGGAGTGGTACGCTTTGGTAAAAAGGGAAAGTTAGCACCCAGATATGTGGGACCATTTGAGGTTTTAGAACGTATTGGTCCTGTAGCTTATCGACTGAGATTGCCACAAGAATTGAGCAACATTCACGATACTTTTCATGTGTCCAATTTGAAGAAGTGTCTGGCAGATGCAAATTTGCATGTGCCATTGGACGAATTGAAGATAAAAAGCAACTTACATTTTGTAGAAGAACCGATTGAGATCGTGGATAGTGATGTAAAGAGTCTCAAGCATTGCAAGATATCTTTGGTCAAAATCCGATGGAACTCGAAGAGAGGGCCTGAGTTTACTTGGGAGCGGGAAGATCAGATGAGGGCTAAGTACCCGCATTTGTTTGTTGAGCAGAGTTCTGGTAGTGGATCCAACTGAATTTCGGGACGAAATTCTTCTAACGGGATGATACTGTGAGAACCCTCACATTCCGGTTAGTCAATCTCTATCCGATCTAGCATTTATTATACCTAAGTTCTTTAAGTCACGCCATATTTTCCGAGCCTTAATATAACGAACATAAAACGTACACAAGTGAGATTTAGTTTTCATTCGATATTTATTTATTTTTTTACTATATTATAACCTAAACGTCTAAGCAAATATAAGATACTAAGAAAATAAACCCTACACGTTTATTCACTTAGGTGTACACATTATGTCTATTAACTTAAGTTAAATTCTATAAGTTATATATATATATATATATATATATATATATATATATATATATATATATATATACTTTAAATATTTATACATATATATTAAGCTCATGGTAAGTGTCTGACATATCATTAAGGACCAAAATAAATTGTAACTTGTACATAATATAAACTAAAGTATTGTGATATATATATATTTTTGAAAAGTTGGTCTACCATTCATCCTTAAGACTCGGCTGTATTCTGCCCACTTTTCCCATCCATTTCTCTATATAACAAACTGTATATCTCATTTCCACTCTCACATAAACCCTAAATAAACTAAGTGACGGCTGCCCTTACTCTCCAAGAAAGAACGAGGTACAATGAGGTGAAAGTGTGGTGATTGTAACAGCTTTAGTGTGAGCGTGACAGGGTAGTAATCAGTTCGTAGCATACTAATTTTGGGTGATCGTGGTAGTGGCTATAGCCTGGGGGTGATCGTGTGATTATATTCGAGGAAGGGTTGTGGATTTGGTTCTGGTATTCTCGATCCCGTTGCAATCCGTTTCTATTCGTCCTTGAGGTATTCCTAAATCGTCCTTGTGTTTCATTTGAACTCGACTTGTGAGCTAAACACGTACGTATGAAACAACAATGAGAACATAATCTATACGGTTATACGATTGTTAAAATGAGTATACATGAAATATTTGTCGCATGAAATTATGAATCTATAACTCATATACATCGACCTATTTCAGTTTCGAATCATGCGAAATATGTTATGTTATATAAACGGTTAAAGACTAAAACATAAGTATACATATAAAACGTAAAGTTGAGTCGTTTTGAACCTGTAGAAGAGTGAGCAGCAGATCTGTTTTTGTGTCGACAGTTGGTGTCATGTATGACCTTTTTGTATCTTATCTCGCGAGCTATTTTGAGGTCGTGTTTAGCAGCCTTTCATCAACCTAATGTTAACAATATACCAACTCTAAGAACCTGTTATAATAACTTTATACTGAAATGTATGTTATGTAAACCTAACCTATTGTTTATTTTAAAACTAATGTGGACATGTGGATGTATGTAACCTGTTTTAAAATGTGTTCAATGAAATCCACATGCTGTTCTTGTCTCGTCATTATGGCTGAAATAGATGTAACTGTACATGAGTCTTGGTGGGTCAATAAGTGTCTAAAACAGGTTGTAAAATGATTTGAAAAGGGTGTGTTTACATTGGGTCGTTAATTTAACATGGGGTATGTGAGTAGTTTTGTTTCAAGTATTGTGTATAAGCTGTGTGTACTTGCATGAGTACGAATTATTTTAGTGGTCAAGAGTTGTTAAACATATTGACAAACTGAACTAAAAGGGCAAGAGGTGTATTATGTGATTGGTTAAAATAGTTGGTCACGTTTAAAATCTGTGTGGTCTCGTTCAAAATATAGGTCGAGTAGGAGTTGGAATTGTATAGTCTTGATTAGGATTTTTGTTGCCAAATGATATGTCTCGTTAGGTTTTGTGTAAAGGGGTGTGTCTCGGTGTTATTTTAGAGTTGTGAAGTTATGAATGGTGTGCGTACCAAGAAGTGTGTGTGAACGTATGTGTTTGGTGTCAAGCTTTACTAATCGGAAACGTGTCAAAAGTGTTCATTAAATAGGCCAAGCTCTAATTGATCATTAAGAAATTAAATTACAATATAAAACTCTAAACTTTACCAGAACGTTATAATAAACCCTAAACTAAGAGATTGGTTATATTAAACCTTATAGTTTATTTAATTGTCATTTATAATCATAAAGTATCAAAGTTACTAATTCGCGAAATTTACTAAATACGGAAAGTTAATAATTATAGAAGGTTAATAAATTAGTAAAAACATTAAAGTATAGTAAACTTAATAATGGACTGTTAAGTAATGCATGATACCAAATTTGTGTAGATCCACTGAAGGAAGAGTAGCCGGGATTCTTTGTTTTATTTGTGTTTCACTATATTGGATTGGGCATTGTCTTTTGGTTGCGAGGTGAGTTTTCGTGGCCCCATTTTTACTTATGTTTTCCTTGGGGAAGAATGATACTCAAATCTATTTTATGCTGTGCTCAATCTCTTATTTTTAGTGGACAAGTTGTGTGCTTATAATTATGCTAGCTAGGTGCATTAGTAGTGTTATCTTTGTAATCTTATCTGTGTGATCTCATGTCATGGATTCATTTCCACTTGACCTATATCTGTGTGATCTTATCTCATGTATTAGCTCCAGCTGGTAGGCTTGCATGTTATACTCATTTTCGGAGATGAAGAGTGTGATGATGGTTATTTGGGAGGATTCATATTGTGCTACTTACCCTAAGCTATTTCATTATATGCACACTTGTCCTAAACACCTATGCATGGCAACCTAGTTTATTTACTTTAAACCTACGAACTCACCAACATTATGTTGACATTTTCGAGTCATTTTCAGGTGAAGAGAATAAGACTGCTTAAGGAGTTGATTACTTGCATGGTTTAGCAAGAGACCTTAGGCATTTATCACTATGGATGTTTTTATGGCTTTTGGAGACTTGATTTCTAGTTTGGATGTTATGACTTTGTTTGGTGTATTCTTACCCGTTTTGGGAGATTCTTTGATATTATATGATTATGTTGTTATGTTTCGACTATCCTTGACACAAGTTCCATGCTTGTTCAGGAGTCGTCATGACATTTGTTTGTTTGATCACTTAGTACATTCTTGTTATGACCAGGAAACACCTTCTGGAGGTCGAGGTTGATCGAAATACATCATTGTTTTAGAGAGAGAAAGTAGAGAGAGAAAGGTGGAGAAAAGGTGGTTTATTAAAATGACAAAGGTTTGGTTACACACACTATTTTCCCACACCCCTCATGGAGAGTCATGAGGGGTATTTATAGGCTCATTACATCACATGTTTGCCTATATTACAGTAATAGTCCCTAAAGTACTATTTGTATGATATCTAGTCCATTTCTTTATGTGTGACGTTATCTTTTATAAAATAGCAAGGCTAACAATCTCCCTCCAAGATATCGTCACACATGAATGGATACAATGAGACCTATAAACACATAAACATGTAAATTACAACAATAGTAAACTATGTTGACGTTGTTTAAGCGCAGAGTCTCTGTAGTCTAGATACTGAGGCAGACTTGAAGTTCTCTCTTCCGACGATCTCGACGTATGATCTTTGACACTGACGGCAAAGGTCTTTGTAGCTCTGAACTTCAACTGTAATGGTCTAGTTAGGTTATTACTCCCTCCTAACTAGTGAGCCTTTATTCTTTTTGTTCTGCTCCCTCCTGAACAGACAACTCCCTTCTCATCTCCCAGCGGATAAGGTAGATACTAATGAGTTTGCACCGTGGTTGTCGTTCTGGGAGCATCATAGCATAACTCACATAGTATTGCACAGAAGGTTGGTAATACGCTCCGATGTACACATCATTAGTACTTCTTCGGTTCTAGTGTAAGCACAATTCCCTCGATCAACCAACGTACAAGAGATGAAACACTACTTCTTTTGGCATGTTCTTCTCCCTCCTGATGGTTGCGATGTATCGAAATCATCATACTATTGTGTGTACATGCCAAAATTACCCGTACTTTACACTTCTGATGCAATATAGATAGACCATGAAAGCATAATTTGTGAGAATATGCTGATAGGATATGACTCTCTGTATTCTACAATCTCTTCTCTTCTCTTCAACCTTGAAGCGACCTCTTCAAATTCCAACTAGCTAGTAAATGACCACTGTATGGAGAGAACCCAATATAACCAATTTGAGAATGAAGTAAACATCTCATAGATATGTGACTTAATCTTGTACGAAGGTGTGACTAAGAACCTATACTGAGCACTACAACGTAACTCCTTTAAGCATAGGTTGATCCATATACTCAAACCCACAAACAGTATATGAAATCTCTGCCTCTTGAGCTATCCACAACTTCGTGCGACACTGAGTACTACAATGTAACTCCTTAAAGTGATAGCTATAACCCGTGAGTACTACAATGTAACTCCTTACATTGGGTATAACTAGATAATCCAAGTCTTAATCACTATCTCTACCAGTGTTTGACCAAACAAGTATCTCCGAAAGTCATGTATCCATCCACCCCTAGACTTTGAGATAAATAAGTACACATGCCCGTGAAATGAACTTTAAACCCAAATAAGCAATATCGTACAAAAACTCCGTAGTCACAAAAATCTGATACTAGTCGTTGTCATTTGAATGTGATTCTTGATCAGGATCGTTTAAGCAATTCGTTGTGTGTTTTTGGTGAAGCTAGAAATTCCGTCTCGGTTGATTCGTAGTGATTCCGTATATTCCCTCCAAAAATATAATTGGAAAAATTTCTTGCCCATAATTTGGAAGTCACTATGAAATGCAATTCTAAGGTTACCAGAAAAATTTGAGTATTAAAAATTTTTACGCAAAATTTTGTCGAAAAAAGTTGAATTTTGGCCTAAAAATTTGAATTTCGGGCCAAAATTTTCAACCTTATACCAAATTTTGAATCTCGCGTAAAAATTGAACGTTTAGTCTCCTCTCAAAAAAAAATTTTACTCAAATTTTCCCGCCAAACTCGGTAACTCGATAATAGCCCCTAACTCGGTAACCTTTCCAAACTCGGTATGGCTGTCAAACTCGGTAAGGATTTCAAAGCTGTCAAACTCGATAAGTGAAGTCTTAACTCGATAGATCTTCTAACTCGATAAGTAGAAACGACTGAAGTATAGTTTCCCCTTACTCGATAACATTAAGAAACCTTACTCGATAAACGATAAGTATGAGCCATGCCTAACTCGACAAAAAACAGCTTCTAACTCGATAAAGCGTCTAACTCGGTAAGTCCGTAACTCGACAAGAAAGGCTAACTCGATAGAACAGTAAACCCTAACTCGATAATCTCTTCCTAACTCGATAAAAAATCACACTTAACTCGGAAAAAAAATCCAAACTTGATAACATACATGCTAACTCGATAAAAATTTCTCTAACTCGAAAATTTTTTCAAACTCGACAAAATTTCAATGAACAGTACCAGATCCGTTATTTTTACCCAAAAACACCACGATTCGCCCCCGGTTAGCTCTGATGCCACTTGTTATGACCAAGAAACACCTTCTGGAGGTCGAGGTTGATCGAAATACATCATTGTTCTAGAGAAAGAAAGTAGAGAGAGAAAGGTGGAGAAAAGGTGGTTTATTAAAATGACAAAGGTTTGGTTACACACACTATTTTCCCACACCCCTCATGGAGAGTCATGAGGAGTATTTATAGGCTCATTACATCACATGTTTGCCTATATTACAGTAATAGTCCCTAAAGTACTATTTGTATGATATCTAGTCCATTTCTTTATGTGTGACGTTATCTTTTATAAAATAGCAAGGCTAACAATTCTCTATTGTTATTACCATGTGTTATGACGATTCCATTTCTCGTTACACCTCAAATTTCCGCCTTTGCGGGGTGTGACAAGTATTAAGTATGTGCCATTTGAAATGTTGTGTGGAAGGAAATGTAGATCACCTGTTCTGTGGGCAGAGGTTGGAACAAGCCAGCTAATTGGTCCCGAACTGGAAAGAGGGACTACGGATAAGGTATTCAGATTAAGGAAAGACTTAAGGCAGCAAGAGATCGCCAAAAGAGTTATGCGGATAATCGCCGTAAACCTTTAGAGTTTAGTGTTGGTGATCTTGTGATGCTGAAAGTGTCTCCTTGGAAGGGTGTTGTGCGTTTTGATAAGAAAGGCAAGTTAGCACCTAGATATGTAGGGCCGTTTGAGATTACGGAAAGGATTGGACTTTTGGCATATCGGTTGAAATTCCCCGAGGATTTAAGTAGTATGCATTATACGTTTCACGTATCTAATCTTAAGAAATGCTTGGTGGATGCTAGTTTGCATGTGCCATTGGATGAAATTAAGGTTAATAGGACCCTTCATTTTGTTGAGGAGCCTGTTGAGATTATGTACCGAGAGGTCAAGAGTATGAAGCGTGGTAAGATAGTATTGGTGAAGGTACGTTGGAACTCAAAGCGTGGTCCTGTGTTTACTTGGGAACGCGAGGATCAGATGAGGTCTAAATATCCGAAATTGTTTTCTGAGGAGATTGGTGAGACGAGTAGTTAAAATCTCGAGACGCGATTTCCCTAAGTGGGGGATGATATAACAACCGTGATTTTAACAGGTTAGTTTGACTAATAGTCTCGACCTATTTAACTTTTACTTGGTGTGACTTATGTGTTTCGTGTGGTTTATGTGTGAGATAGGTAAGTTTTAGCACTAAATCCCTTTGCGTGGTGTTATTGTTATGAGTTGAGTAATGTTGGTGTTGGGATAAGTTCATTTTGATCGCCTTAGTGGTGTGGAAATGACTTGTGTGGTTTTGGTGTTTTGAGGTTTTGCGTAACAAGTGTTCGTTCAAGTGTTTGAGCAATAATAAGTTACGTAGAGTTCGGATTTGTGAGTTATATTTATATTTTTGTGTGAGATTCTATTTTTGGAAACTTTGTTTTGAAATGATAATTTTCCAAATCGTCGTAAAAACGAAGGGTTAACGCGTAAGACATTAGGTATCGTTATGGGTTGTTATAAAATATCAAAAGTATAAGGTTTGAGTGTAATAATTAAATTTAATAAAAATTAATAATATGGAGAGGGGGGGGGGCGATTGGGGTGAAAGAGAGGAAAAAGGAAACCGGATTTGATACCAAATACAATTGTTAGCCTAGAGGGTTATCCATAATTATTATAAATACAAAATAAAAGATCCCTCACCCCTCTTTTTGATTTATACGGTCGACCAAGGAGAGAAACAAGGAAGAAAAGTTAGGGTTTTTATTTTTGAAGCAATAATCAAGATCAAGGTATAATATTCGATCCTTATATTCAATTAATTAATATAATTCATGTAATACAAGTTATTATGGTTCTAGGGTTTATGATTTTATGTAAATTAATTATATAAAACATGTTGGGATCATTAATTAGTGATATTATGATGATTGGTGAAAAGATTTGGTCATAAAACATGTTAGTTATTGAGTTAGGGTTTTGACAGAATTGTAAGGCTGTAAAGATATGAAGATATTTAATAGATGGAGATGAGTTAGATCATAAATCTTGAGTCTAAATTGTAGTCCAGAGAAAGAGCTTTCCAAAGAGTCCGACCACGATCGATTTCGAGGTACAGAAGTCAGTATAATGATTTTTGCGAGAAAAGGTCTCAAAGCTGTTAAACCGGGACATATTTAGGGTAAAAGTATTGGGGTCCAAGGTGGGTTAGAAAATGGAATTAAGGTTAGCACTTCTGTGATAACTTACTTCTATATTCCCTATGACTTCCACGCGAAGGAAAGGCGTTAAAAAGTTGTAAAAATGCGATTCTTAGGTCAAAACATTTTGGTGTGTGTTCAGATCCGAATCCGGATAGTTTTCAAGTTTGATTTTATTAAGAGTACTTGTGTATGTTTTTAGAGCACGGCCTTCTGAGAATAGCATGCATGCTCATAAGGGACCATGGTGATTTTTTTGTGTGAGTTTTGGAACTATTTTTGTCATGATTTCATATGGGTAAAAGTACCTCAAAATTCTACATATTCTGAAAAAGTTTATGCAAGGGATTTAGTGAGTGTAAGTGATTGGTAGTGTTTGGTATGGAGTATAGGAGAACAATTGATAAGGCGAAAAGTGTACCGCTTTTAGGGGGTCATTTAAGCCCTAAATCGTGATTATTTGATCAAATATTGCCCTAAATCGTTCCTTTTGTCATTTTAGGTACTTTTGGAGAGAAATCTGGAAAAGGAAGCATTTTGGACGTTTTTGGAGCATAAAAATGAAGAAAATGATAAAGTCTCAAAATTCTTGCTGGGAACAGTACCTGATGGCGTCAAGCCTCTACAAGTGACGGCGTCAAGCTTGGCAAAAGAGGTGGATATGGCAAATACACATGACGGCCCAGAACTATTTCAAGGCAATTTGACTTGACGGCGTCACCAAGGCCGTCAGGGTCAGATTACACGTGACGACCCAGAGTAAGTTTACACATGACGGCGTCAGGATTCAACCTGACAACGTTAGATGATATAGAGTGACGACGTCAGGAAGAAGGCTTACACAAGAAGAAACCTTAGTAAAACCGTCACATGTTGGTCAAGACAATCATAACTAACGCGCGGAGTAGCTGACACTGTTTTGGCCATAACTTTTGCATACGAACTCGGATTTGAGCGATTCAAAAAAGGAAACAATCAAGACGAAAAACTCTTCGATTTGGTGAAAAAATGGTCGTGATGCCGTCACCCCTTAGGGCTGACGCGGTCAGATCAGGCCGGGCAGAAAAGAGCCTATAAATACAACATCATAACTTCATTATTTTTAAGCCCTAAACCCTAAGGTCGATTCCTGGGTTTAGGTAGGTGTTTTTCCAGCAACTTATAGGGTTTCAATCACTCCATAAACATCATATATTGGTTTGTTGATTCTATCTTAATTATGTTTTCCATTATCATTGTTGCTTGCTATTCTTTGATGATGTTTTGCTAATTCACCTTGTGTCTACTTATGATTGTGTGAAACTTGTATATAATTGATTTAGATCTTATTGATTCCTTGTTGATGTTTGTGTCTATCTTCATCAATTAGGGTGTGACACTTCGATAGGTCTAATTGGTTTAGCTTATAATTCATGTTTCCTATTGTCTCTTGTTTAATTGAATGATATCGATGTTAGGCTTAAGAAAACTGGCAGAATTCCAATTGGTAACTTGCTTGAATGTCTTAAGAAACATGATCGGAGGTGTACTACGATTATATGGTTGTATTTAATGCATAAGCGAATTCTAGTGATCCTATGTTCGGAGCTTTTAGTCGGCTCGACATAGGAGTGAAGTAGGAGCTTATAGAGTTAGGGAAGATCGTACACGGCCATACGAATAGTATTAAGGAATACAACCCGTCAATTAAAACAAGGATGTGACAATTCAATAGGAAGATCGTACACGGCCCTATAGCGAACTAAGTGTGTTAAAACCTAGACTATAGCTACTTTTACGAAAAACTTAACCCTATGACCGTCACGTGCCTGCCTGCCAAGATGATGCCTCACTTGTGGTTTGTTGCTGACTTAGGTGATGAGATTTGTGTCTCATTATCTGGTATATTATATTCACTTATTCTAGTTGATTACTATAATTGTCTTTCATATAAGCATGTTCACGTATCATATATGTCACCCTGCTATGTTTCTCCTTGCATAGTTTCATCATTTGACCTCGAGTTTGGTCACCTGCCTTAGTCTTTCTGAACGTCTTGGTATTTGTGAAGGACATAGTATTAGTATAACTGAGCTGAGTATTTCAAAATTCATGGAACCTCGGTGGAATATAGACTAGTCACCTATATTCAACCCGGGATAGTGGGACATAGACTGACTACCTATATCCGACTCAGAAATGAATTTTGCAACACTGAGAATGGTTATAATAAAATTCTGTCTGGATTGAATCCTCTACTCAATTTCCAAATGCTTCATTTATGTGTGTGTATACCCTCGTTGTCAGAACGCTTATACTTTTCCAGCACCTCGTCAACCGCCGCCTGGAAGCACGTCAACTGGTCATTTCATCTCATGAATCTTCACCTATATAACACTTCGGAGACCAACGTTAACTGAACTTCGGGACGAAGTTCCCTTAAGGGGTAGAGACTGTCACAACTCGTAAATTCTGGTCTTTTCCCGAACTTTCACATTTACTATTCATCGATCACTATTCATCATTTTACTATTCATCTTTTTCGGAGTCAGTTTGTGATTCTGAGAAGCGTTCAAAAATTTTACTATTCATAAAACACTATTCACCTCCGGAGAAAATTTGTCATTTATGCGTAAGTTACGTCATTTCTGTATACGTACGGTTATCTACCTAATAAACGTTATCTTATGAGCTATTATTTTGAATAATTGATCCGACAATCCCAACTATGGTCCTAACACATTTTTATACTCATAATAATAATATAAAAATTATATTATTAATTTACACGGTGTTTTGGAAATTTATTAATTTATACTGTACACCTAATTTAATTACGACGATTTTCGTAAAAACTAAACAATAATCATCCAAACACTCAATATTTATACCCAACATATTTTCACAATTCGTACAACTTTATTTTATCCCGGTTAACTCCGTTAAAATTTATTTTTAGTTAACTCGGTACCCGGTATACTCTAAAACTAATAATATCTACACAATAATAGCTAAGTCTTACAAAATCTCTTACATTATCTACACATCCCATTCCTAATGTCTTACACCTTTGAAATATTTATACTAACCATTAATGTTGTCCTCAAATCTATCTAACCTATTTTATATACAATATACATCTCAATAATTCACACTTCATTCTCATTCACCAAAAATCAACTAGATATATATCTCTCTTTCTCTCTTCTCATCATTTTCGGCCAAGAACACAAGAACATCAAGAATCCATCATTTTTCCAAGATCAAGTCATTTTCTAGTTCCTTTAGTTGTTCTTGTTTGGGTTTTGTGATAAAAACTCAAGGTTTCTTAGGTTTTACTCATCCAAGCTCTATAATCTTTCTAGGTAAGTTGTCAAACTCTTGTTCATAAATTCTTCATGTTATTTTTATGATCATATGATTTCCATTCAAGATCTACATGCATATGTTAGTTATACCACTCATTTATATATATATATATATATATATATGTAACTTTTGATCCCTAGAAATGATTTTGGTTAGATCCTTGTTAGATCCACTTGGTTATGATGTTTAGGAACCCATGACACCCTAAGAAGGTGTATGGTAAGATTAGACTAGATTTGTGGTGATTGAAAGTGGTTTGGTTGAAGTTGGAACTAGATTAGAACCTTAGAAATGGTTTTTGAAACTACATATTGACCTACTGTCCCTATTTTTGAAACGTGGGAAAATCAGTGGATGATGGGTAATTTTTGATCAAAGATTTAGAAAATACTTTCAAAAACGAAACTTTTGGCGAAAGAACGGATTAAAACGAGTTAATAACGAAGGAGATATGATTTTCCGAATTTAACGACGAAAACTATTTTCTGAAAAACTGCATGCTGTTTGACAGTTTTCGACGGGCAAATAGAGGCGTTAAACGTAACCTAGAGGAGCCGAGCTATCGAAAATATATTAGTATATACTAAAACGAATCCGTGGATATAAAGAACGAGTAAAATGAGCTTAAAACGACCAAGTTATACACGTTTTAAAATCGTCAAAACTATATATATATTTAGTCACTACTAGAAAATAATATAACTACGTACTAAATGACATATTTTCTAGATTTCTTATTCAAGGGGTTTATTTTTAACTAACGAAATACGTACGACCCAAGGTTTATTTATGCGACTACTAGACGATATCTTAAGGTTTTCAAAACGAGGAATATAACACTAACGTTTTTATATACGATATATTACGACAAGTTTTTATTATTCTAGTTGGACTTATTTTTCTTAAGTATGGAAAATACTTTACTTTGACAATAACAATTATTTCCAAGTTACGAGTGGTATAGGTATCATGTGTATGCATTTTCTCTACATCCTTTCATGATCTAAGTAGATCACTATCATTCATATTAGGTTGCGGTTAGAGATCGAACCTCATTTCTGTGTATCCACTTTTGTCATCGTAGCTATTCGCACCAGGTGAGTCATAGCCCCACTTTTACTCTTTAGTACTTGTTTTAAACTCTTTGGGGGAGATACATGCTTAAACTGTTTACTCTTAATTGAACTTAAATGACTCTTGCTTCACTATTTATGCTCATAAGCAAAACGTACTCAAATTAACTTGTTTGAACTATTGAACCTTTTGATTTGAACTTTTGGACTTATTGTACTGTACGTTCTAAGACTTAAAGTCTCCTTTGTTCGGAGAAACACTATAAAGTCTCTCCTGTTCAGAGCATCCTTAATAATTCTCGCCATGGTGGAGTGACTAATAATTCTTCACCAAGTCGGTGGAGTGACTAATAATTCTTTGCCTAGGTGGCGGAGTGACTTCAAGTCTCCCTTGTTCGGAGCGGCCTTGACTTATGTTGTACTATGTGCCCTTATTGTAAACTATATTGACCACGTGTACTTGACTACTAAACATGCAACTATTTGGCAGTGGGTTGTAAACACACAGGTTACAAGTCTCTTATGGCGGGACTTGTAACTGAGTGGATTTACGATGCCTTTGCTGTGTGATCATTTTTCTATATACTTTACTTGTTAAACAAACTCTATGAACTCACCAACCTCGTGTTGACACTATAGCATGTATTTTCAGGTTTTAACCTATGGCACGCTATAGGAGGTTTTGGCAGGGTATGGCATGGTTATAGAAGACTCTGATTATTTATATGGGGACCGTTTTAAACTACTTTTAAGGGCCTACTTCCGCACTACTTTTAACAATGTAAATACAATATTTTTGACTTAACTATTTTATTCTAAATGATCGAAGTGAAAACCATTTTTGAACTTGTGTTGTAATACCGATTGAGTTACACCCCCTCTACATGTATGCTTCCGCTGGACCCGATTTTGGGGGTGTGACAGATTGGTATCAGAGCTCTGGCTATAGCGAACTAAGTGTTTTAAAACCTAGACTATAGCTACTTTTACGAAAAACTTAACCCTGTGACCGTCACGTGCCTGCCTGCCAAGATGATGCCTCACTTGTGGTTTGTTGCTGACTTAGGTGATGAGATTTGTGTCTCATTATCTGGTATATTATATTCACTTATTCTAGTTGATTACTATAATTGTCTTTCATATAAGCATGTTCACGTATCATATATGTCACCCTGCTATGTTTCTCCTTGCATAGTTTCATCATTTGACCTCGAGTTTGGTCACCTGCCTTAGTCTTTCTGAACGTCTTGGTATTTGTGAAGGACATAGTATTAGTATAACTGAGCTGAGTA
Organism: Artemisia argyi; assembly: GCA_030686995.1. Classification (NCBI taxonomy): domain Eukaryota; kingdom Viridiplantae; phylum Streptophyta; class Magnoliopsida; order Asterales; family Asteraceae; genus Artemisia; species Artemisia argyi. Next base: position 106,382,996 of record CM060709.1, read on the forward strand.
TTTCAAAATTCATGGAACCTCGGTGGAATATAGACTAGTCACCTATATTCAACCCGGGATAGTGGGACATAGACTGACTACCTATATCCGACTCAGAAATGAATTTTGCAACACTGAGAATGGTTATAATAAAATTCTGTCTGGATTGAATCCTCTACTCAATTTCCAAATGCTTCATTTATGTGTGTGTATACCCTCGTTGTCAGAACACTTATACTTTTCCAGCACCTCGTCAACCGCCGCCTGGAAGCACGTCAACTGGTCATTTCATCTCATGAATCTTCACCTATATAACACTTCGGAGACCAACGTTAACTGAACTTCGGGACGAAGTTCCCTTAAGGGGTAGAGACTGTCACAACTCGTAAATTCTGGTCTTTTCCCGAACTTTCACATTTACTATTCATCGATCACTATTCATCATTTTACTACTCATCTTTTTCGGAGTCAGTTTGTGATTCTGAGAAGCGTTCAAAAATTTTACTATTCATAAAACACTATTCACCTCCGGAGAAAATTTGTCATTTATGCGTGAGTTACGTCATTTCTGTATACGTACGGTTATCTACCTAATAAACGTTATCTTATGAGCTATTATTTTGAATAATTGATCCGACAATCCCAACTATGGTCCTAACACATTTTTATACTCATAATAATAATATAAAAATTATATTATTAATTTACACGGTGTTTTGGAAATTTATTAATTTATACCGTACACCTAATTTAATTACGACGATTTTCGTAAAAACTAAACAATAATCATCCAAACACTCAATATTTATACCCAACATATTTTCACAATTCGTACAACTTTATTTTATCCCGGTTAACTCCGTTAAAATTTATTTTTAGTTAACTCGGTACCCGGTATACTCTAAAACTAATAATATCTACACAATAATAGCTAAGTCTTACAAAATCTCTTACATTATCTACACATCCCATTCCTAATGTCTTACACCTTTGAAATATTTATACTAACCATTAATGTTGTCCTCAAATCTATCTAACCTATTTTATATACAATATACATCTCAATAATTCACACTTCATTCTCATTCACCAAAAATCAACTAGATATATATCTCTCTTTCTCTCTTCTCATCATTTTCGGCCAAGAACACAAGAACATCAAGAATCCATCATTTTTCCAAGATCAAGTCATTTTCTAGTTCCTTTAGTTGTTCTTGTTTGGGTTTTGTGATAAAAACTCAAGGTTTCTTAGGTTTTACTCATCCAAGCTCTATAATCTTTCTAGGTAAGTTGTCAAACTCTTGTTCATAAATTCTTCATGTTATTTTTATGATCATATGATTTCCATTCAAGATCTACATGCATATGTTAGTTATACCACTCATTTATATATATATATATATATATATATATATATATATATATGTAACTTTTGATCCCTAGAAATGATTTTGGTTAGATCCTTGTTAGATCCACTTGGTTATGATGTTTAGGAACCCATGACACCCTAAGAAGGTGTATGGTAAGATTAGACTAGATTTGTGGTGATTGAAAGTGGTTTGGTTGAAGTTGGAACTAGATTAGAACCTTAGAAATGGTTTTTGAAACTACATATTGACCTACTGACCCTATTTTTGAAACGTGGGAAAATCAGTGGATGATGGGTAATTTTTGATCAAAGATTTAGAAAATACTTTCAAAAACGAAACTTTTGGCGAAAGAACGGATTAAAACGAGTTAATAACGAAGGAGATATGATTTTCCGAATTTAACGACGAAAACTATTTTCTGAAAAACTGCATGCTGTTTGACAGTTTTCGACGGGCAAATAGAGGCGTTAAACGTAACCTAGAGGAGCCGAGCTATCAAAAATATATTAGTATATACTAAAACGAATCCGTGGATATAAAGAACGAGTAAAATGAGCTTAAAACGACCAAGTTATACACGTTTTAAAATCGTCAAAACTATATATATATTTAGTCACTACTAGAAAATAATATAACTACGTACTAAATGACATATTTTCTAGATTTCTTATTCAAGGGGTTTATTTTTAACTAACGAAATACGTACGACCCAAGGTTTATTTATGCGACTACTAGACGATATCTTAAGGTTTTCAAAACGAGGAATATAACACTAACGTTTTTATATACGATATATTACGACAAGTTTTTATTATTCTAGTTGGACTTATTTTTCTTAAGTATGGAAAATACTTTACTTTGACAATAACAATTATTTCCAAGTTACGAGTGGTATAGGTATCATGTGTATGCATTTTCTCTACATCCTTTCATGATCTAAGTAGATCACTATCATTCATATTAGGTTGCGGTTAGAGATCGAACCTCATTTCTGTGTATCCACTTTTGTCATCGTAGCTATTCGCACCAGGTGAGTCATAGCCCCACTTTTACTCTTTAGTACTTGTTTTAAACTCTTTGGGGGAGATACATGCTTAAACTGTTTACTCTTAATTGAACTTAAATGACTCTTGCTTCACTATTTATGCTCATAAGCAAAACGTACTCAAATTAACTTGTTTGAACTATTGAACCTTTTGATTTGAACTTTTGGACTTATTGTACTGTACGTTCTAAGACTTAAAGTCTCCTTTGTTCGGAGAAACACTATAAAGTCTCTCCTGTTCAGAGCATCCTTAATAATTCTCGCCATGGTGGAGTGACTAATAATTCTTCACCAAGTCGGTGGAGTGACTAATAATTCTTTGCCTAGGTGGCGGAGTGACTTCAAGTCTCCCTTGTTCGGAGCGGCCTTGACTTATGTTGTACTATGTGCCCTTATTGTAAACTATATTGACCACGTGTACTTGACTACTAAACATGCAACTATTTGGCAGTGGGTTGTAAACACACAGGTTACAAGTCTCTTATGGCGGGACTTGTAACTGAGTGGATTTACGATGCCTTTGCTGTGTGATCATTTTTCTATATACTTTACTTGTTAAACAAACTCTATGAACTCACCAACCTCGTGTTGACACTTTAGCATGTATTTTCAGGTTTTAACCTATGGCACGCTATAGGAGGTTTTGGCAGGGTATGGCATGGTCATAGAAGACTCTGATTATTTATATGGGGACCGTTTTAAACTACTTTTAAGGGCCTACTTCCGCACTACTTTTAACAATGTAAATACAATATTTTTGACTTAACTATTTTATTCTAAATGATCGAAGTGAAAACCATTTTTGAACTTGTGTTGTAATACCGATTGAGTTACACCCCCTCTACATGTATGCTTCCGCTGGACCCGATTTTGGGGGTGTGACACTAACGAACACTATTCCTGAGTTGAACGATCAATCCCCCGGTACTTATCACTATACTATACTACAACGACCAGGTACACTGCCTGATGGGAATTGCAAGCTTCTCAAGATCCCTTGAGAGGTAAAACCTGTTGCGAGGGCGCAATCCCGCGTATCAACAATAGTGGTTTATATGACCTTTATACATCCATCATATGTGTGTTACATGGAGTATAGCTTTTATCTTGGTCGCGTGTAATGTGGGTTTATTTTGTTGTATAGATTTGTGATTGTTTATTTGGAAGCTGCAAAGACTGAGGTGAGTTTCATAGTCCCATTTTTCTTTGTTTTAAACTTGGGATGGAAATGATGCTTGTGATAAATTATGTTTTAAGTTACTGTGATTATGTGTCTAATAAATGCGTGGACTTGTAAGTGGTTATCGTGTGTATGGTACATGTTATGATAATGCGGTGTGGTTATTCTGTGTGATCCAATTGGAGGGATGTTGATGCAAGTTTTACCGACCAGGTTTTAATATTTATAATACTCGTTTTACCTAAGGTCTACTTATTTGCACTAACGGACAGAGAATCCGGTCGTGTGTAGGATAGTAATGGTAACTCCGAGGTCGTCCCAAGAGCTACGTGTTACGGACTATGTCTAACTCTATTGTGACTAAGTAAAAGTAATTAAAAGGAAATGATTGATTGAAAGTTGGAAATGAAACTAGAAAACAAAAGCAATTAAAGTAAAGGTTTTGAGCAATGGGAGAAAAGTGTACTAGCCTAGTTACTCCTCCTACATCGTTTAACGATCTCTGACTTTGTGTGTGAGAAAGTTATTCTTCATATGAAGAAATTAGGGTTGTATTTATAGGCCCGTCGAGAGTTACGGCGTAACTACAAAATGTGTTACGCCGTAACTTGTGAAATCTTATCCAGATCTAGAGTTTACGGCGTAACTATGAGATGTTACGCCGTAATAATGATATTAGGGTTTCTTCTCTGTCGTAATCTCCAAATGTGTTACGCCGTAGAATATTTATCGGATCTGAGATAACTCTTGTAGTCTTCATTACGCCGTAGCCCAAAAGGTGTGTTACGCCGTAAGTTGATTCTTGAGCTTGGAATACTCTTGTACTTTTTGCTATGCCGTATTCCATATTTGTGTTACGGCGTAGACTTCAGATCTGCGTATTCTTCAAGACTTCTGATTGTCACGACGTAAACAATGGAATTAGTTACGCCGTAACTCTTGGTCCGTGTTGACTTTGGTCTTCTTAGTAGAAATCCTAGCTACGGCGTAGTTGAGAAAATGAGTTACGCCGTAGCTTCTTCCAGCATACTTGGATTTGTATATCTTTGCACGTTCTTTCCAATTTCCTCGTCTCTTTAGCTCCTATGCTCACTTGTGACCTGGATACAAAATATAAAGGAATAAAAGCATATATTCACATAATCATTAACATAAATGAGCATAATAGGGGGAAATTGACAATTAAAGGATTATTTGATGTTATCAAATATCCCCCCACTTGAACTCTACTTGCCCTCAAGTAGACCTTATTAGATGTATTCTCAAAAAGATATCTGATGTGTGCTTATTCACTCATCATTTTTAGGCCTTAAATCAGACCAAATATACCAAATACTAACCAAATATGCCAAGAGAATGTGTGTTTTTGTATTTGCGTATGTGCAGGTGCGGATATGTGAAAAATGAACAAAAACAAAGCCAAAACCGACAAAAACGAGCACGAGATTGGAAAAAGGTCAAAAGCCGGAGCCGGGGAAGCTTAATGATCAAAGAAATCTCAAAATGTCATAGAAAGTCCTCAGAGATTCACAAAAGTGCATAATTAGTCCCTGGTCAAAGATTTGAAGAATTGGCAACTCTTGTCCCTACACTTTCAGAAAATGGCATAATTGGTCCTTTGGAGAAATTCTTGAAGAAAAGTCAAAGTATGGTCCCTAATGAATCAGGAAATTGCAATTTAAACCCTTGGAAAATACTTTGGATAATTTACAGATTTGGTCCCTGAGTTTGGAGAATTACAACATTTGTCCTTTTAAATACTACTACTCCTAAACCAACAAATCACAACCAGATCCAATAATAAAATCCCATATAAGTCCAATCCAAGCAATCTTAATTCCCAAAGCCCAAACCAACTCCAAAGCCCATTCCCTTTTTACCCGATCCAAACCAAACAACCCTTTACCCAAGTCAAACCCACCCGGTCAACCTTATCAATACTAAAACACCCCCAATTATTCCCGCCCCCCAATTTTCACTGTTACCACAAGCCCTAGAAATCACCACGCACCAATTAACCTTGATTGGGTAATAATTAACCAATCATAAGGTGTTCTAGAAGCTGACAGGGTGTCAGGGACGTCAGACAAACATGTGGACCAATGAACATACACACGCAGGATTCATTTCTGACTCTCACATGATCCAAGGGCTTCAATTGATGCGTATGATCAAAGCAGAAATCAAAGGACAAGATTGAGGGCAAAGAAACACAATTCTAGAAGCCTCCTCAACCCTAGCATGCTCATGCCTCAAGTATAAATACCCCCTTATTCAGTCATTGTAGTGTAGTGTCTATGTAGTTTTTATTAGGTCCTAATATTTGTTTGTGTTATTTTTCTGTCTTTCATTATTGTAATTTCAAATTTCAATCAGTTGTACTCAAGTTCTTATTAATATAATTCACTTTTTATTTTCAGCTTATTGTTCTAATTTCATTTTAGTTTAATCTCTTTATTTACTTCTTATTAGTTTAAATCAGTAGTTAGTAGTTTGTTTTAATTCCTGTCTTAAGTTTCTGTTTCATTATTAGTTTAAATCAGTAGTTAGTAGTTTGTTTTAATTCCTGTCTTAAGTTTCTGTCTTAAGTTTCTGTTTCATCTAATATTGAAAATCCAAAAAAAAAAAGTAAGAAAATCAGAAAAAAAATAAAAAAATAGTAGTTTCAATTCAGCTTCCTTATAGCTTTCGTGAGCTTATTCAGTCATTCTCTCTTATTAATCACAAAGGTCAAACATAGTCAACTGCATCATCTTATTAAAATAAGCCAGCTTATTAGGAGTTAAAGGCAGCCAAAGAGGAGCCATTTGGCCTGTCAAAAGACAGACAAGCTTAGTGAATCCCCCTCTGTTTTGCTGAGTGGGAATTTGATTTGTAAGTCTCATTCATTTTAAATTTAACTCTGAATCAGTAGATTATAATAGTAGATTTAACCTTTCATTGTTGCTTATTTCTGTTCATTCTATTATATTTAGTTTAATTCTCAGTGTAGATCTCTATTATACATTAGTTTGTTTGCATTTGGTTTGTGATTGTTTCATTTAACTGTCATACTACTTGGATATGGTTGCTGTGATTGATTGGTATCTGAGATCTGTGAGATTTGGTTCATATATGTTTGTTTGATCACTAGTAGAACAGTAGTTGTGGTTTGGATTGATTATACATTGGTTTGCTGTTTTGGTTTAGTTGCATCAGTCACTTAAGGGGTGTTTGGATAGGTGAGGTTTGCTGATATAAGTTGTTTCTCAGAGGTTGTTATTGGGTTAGACTGCTCACTTAGGATAAAATTTAGTGTCATATTGCATAAAATTCAGTAAAAGTCATAATCATCTTTGTTCATTAGTTTTTGCATAACAGGTAGGAATTCTAGTTGCATAATCCTTAAATTAGTTGCATAATTGAGTAAGCTAGCTTAAAATAGTTTAATATTGAATCATAACAACATAATTTAGCAGTTATAATAGCCACAAATTCATCAAAGTCAAAGTCTCATTCTAATTCAAAAAAGTCAAGCCCATTTCAACACAGGTTTTGACAGATTGTTGTAAGTGGTTGTAGGGTTCAATTTTAGTTGGAAATACTTTTTAAAGGTTAATTTGTGGAGCTTAGCAGTTAGTTAAACTAATTCAAAAAGAAAATTAAGGTTTGCATTCCATTTGCTTATTGAAAAAGTGCTTCAAAGTTGTCTGTCTGAACCTTATCATACCCTGTGCATCAGTTTTGGTCAATCTTATAGGAAACATTTAGGTTATTAAAGTGGATTAGGATTCAGTTTTCTTGGTAAATTTGTGTTCTCAGAAAGTAGGAGTGTGATTTGCCCCCATAAGTTTTCATTTCTGAGTTTATTTTGTCAGCTTATTTGGCCTATTAAGTTAATTTGTTCAAGCATAGTTCCTGTTTTCTGTTTGAGGCCTGCATTTGTGATTAAACTGTTTAAATCTGAGAGTTGTTGTTCATTTTGGTTCATTAGTACCCTAAGTCACTGTTTCCACTGAATTTTTGACCATTTGCTTATTCTGCTGGCTTATTGCTTTTCCATTTTGCTTATTTGAGCTGTTTGTTGCCCTATCTGTGTTTCTGAGTGTGATTTGGCTTTAGTCCTTTTCATTAAAGCTTATTTAAGTCCAAAAATCATCTGGTCAAAGTTTGGGTCACTTTTGGTCAAAGTGTTTATCAATAAGCACTTATACATAAGCAGTTTTAAGCTAATCAGCAATTCCAGTGCTTATTTTTCAAATTTCAAATTTTTCTTAAGTTTAGAATATTATTTTAGATTTTCCCTGAATTTTTCATATTTTTCTGAGTCCATTTGCTATTTTTCTTATTTAATTTTCATTTTTAATACTTTTTAATTACCAAAAATTCCAAAAAAAACAGAAAAAGCCTAAAAAATCCAAAAATATTTTAGAAATTAGTTTTCATTTATTTTTTATTTTTAGAAATTAATTTTGCATTTTTCCCATTTATTTTGAATTTTATTTGAATTTTTATTACTTTTTAATTAGATTTAATAGTTTTTAATTCACAAAAATTACATAAAAAGCCAAAAAAATTAGTCTTTAGTTTTAAAATACTTTTTAGTTATTTTAGAATTTTAAAAATTTATTTTGCATTTTTCTCACTTCATTTGTATTTTCTTTTAATTTTTAATTAGTTAAATTAGTTTTTAATTCATAAAAATTAAATAAAAAGTCAAAAAAAAATTTCTTTTTCTCAAAATTTTCTTTTATCATTTTTAATTTAGGAAAATTATTTTCAAGTCTGTAGGATTAGTGTAGCTTAAATTTCACGTTTTATTTCGCGCGGTTACGTTTTAACTTACGTTTTTGATTTTACGTTAAGTTTTAAGTTTGATTACTTGAATTACGTGCTTAAGTGATTATTTGTGCTTCATTTCCTTATTCATTAGTATAATCTCATCTAAATCACTTTTTATCACTTTTACGACACGTTTCACGAACCGGGAATTAGAAATTCCATTCACCCTTCACACGGACTACAACCTCGGGTTATCCGTATTTCTTTGCGGATTTCTTGAGTAATACTATACTATAATATAATTGATTTGATTTTATCAACATCAAAATTTTGGCACCGCTGCTGGGGAATGTTGAAGTGAATTTTTGGTTTTCGATTTTCGAAATTGTGTTTTGAAAATCTTCCTTGTATATATTTTCTATAAAAACCAAAAAAATTGAAAAATAAAAAACACTTTTCCTAAAGTGTTTTCAAAAATACCTAAAAGAAAGTTACAGCCTCGACTCTCCCGTGGAAGGGAGGGCGTTGTAAACCAAATAAGCTTCCCAATATAACAACGCGTGAAATTAGTTGCTAATCGGATTACTTTGGATACTACAACCGAATAAGCGGAAAATACGGTAAGCTTTGACATTAAATTGCAAGCTGAAGAGAGAAACACTCTTCTCTCCCGTTCCGTCTGATAGAACTCATGCACACCATCTTCTATAAGTTCTAGGACCGTTTTGGACTCCATGTTATTTAGACATTGATCTAGGATTAACAGTAAGTACAATGATAATAATAAGCACAGTGGAATAACATAAAGATTATTATTATTATCAATAAGGTTCTTCGTCACCATCTCTAACATATTATTTACAGCCCCAATTCTACTTGATAAAGGTAGAACTTGTTACACACCTTGTAACAGGGATCAAGAACTTGATCTTGAGGCTGAACTAAAACTATCTAACACTAACCACTAACCCTAGGCATTTTCCCAAATCCATACGCCTAGGTTCCCACACATACACACCTTTGGTGTTTTACATCTTGTACGTACTCTTAAAACTAATGACCCTATGTCTCTTTATATACTAGAGACATCTAGGGTTTACAAGAGGAATCATAATACCATTAGGAAACTAAATATTCTTCTAGAATCTTCCAAATCCTTCATCTTTTTGTAGTTTCCCTTCTTGTCACTTCAAGCCCTTCATGTTTCATTCTTCTTGTTTTGTATCATCAAATCAATAAAACCCAACAATCTTCCCCTATTTGATGGTAACAAAACATACACGATCTTGTACGAACTTCTCTAGACGAAGTAGAAAAGTTGAGATAATTAAATCTCGCCATGAATGAAACAATCTTGTCTTCCCCTTAAGCCATGCCATACCACTCTAAATCTCTTCTAACATCTCTTCCCCTTTTTGTTATCAACAAATAGGGAACATATAAGCAATAGAAACTTCCCCTTGAGTGGTGCATGTACATCAAATGATTAAAACACATGATAAAATACTTCCCCTGAAATTAATGTACTAACCATCTTCATGATTCTTCAAATCTGTAAGCTTCTTGTAATGATCACTGATGAAGAAAATCAAGTATAACAAATTTGATGAAGAAGTAGAATAACCCAAACTTGTGCCTTATATCTTGTACTAACCATGTGACTCCAAACTCATACCAAGAACCAAAAATATGAGTAGACCACAACTTCTTGACGAAATCCTCAACTAATATGAGACACTGAGCACTACAATGTAACTCCTTAAAGTGATAGCAAATGTGACATTGAGCACCTTCAGTTTGTAGATAATACACCAATTTGCTAGATTCATCAAGTCTTTGTCACAACTTTAACGTACAAACAAGTTACCTCTTGCTATAAGGTATGATAACAACACTCATCCAAGAAACTCCACTTCACCTTCAAATAAGTGATAAACAATCTTCTTCGTAATCAATTCTTCCAATACGAACAAATACGAGCTTGTTAAAAACCTTTAAGAACAATAAACTTCTTCATGTGTGTGTGAACCAAATAATCTTCCTGTGTGTGTAAACTAATATCAATCAAACTCATCGCAACTTCCCCTTATTGCTCGTAAACAATGCATGGATAAAAACTCTTACATGTCTCCATAACTCATCTAAACACATCAGTACTTTGTAATGGCACTAGCAGTACGTTGGATAAACGAGCAGTACCTTGAAAAATATCAAGCAGTACGTTGCAAAGAACAACAGTACTTTCAAATTCACGCAGCAGTACCTTCATTTGAGCAGACCACATAGCAGTACCTTGAAAGAATACGAGCAGTACTTTGAAATATATGAGCAGTACTTTGAAAGATTTTTCGAGCAGCACTTTGGAGTATGAGATTACAGCAATCAGTAAACGATAAATCATTAATCAATAACCCTTTGAAGCTATAATCGACCAACCAATAAATCAATTGCCATCACATTCAGTACGAGGGAATTATTAGATGAAAGACCAATTTATTAAACAAGTCCCACCTTCGATTAAATAATATTACTGATCCATGTGAGAGCACCGAAACATGAATACATAATTACCGTCTCATGATGCACTTGGTACGAGGTTGTCTTGTCACAGCAGCCGATTACAAAATTATACTTCTCCATTCAGCCTTCCAAATCTTGTACCATTGACCTATGAATGTTATTAACAAGCGACAAATACAATGAATAGATAGGTCAAGAAAATCAAATCACATCTTCACACCGACCCACTAGTCAAAAATCAGTACGAATATGCAATTTGTACACACCAAGCCTTAATAATAAGAAATCTCATCTCCAATACACAACAACCCTTGTGATCGATTCTCCAATCATAATACAGCACCGACCCACTTAATGAAACTTGTACGAGGATTTTTGATTACCCATGATATCCAATCATTGTCCCATGAATTAATTAATTCCTCAAAACAGCAACATGTCTCACCATCGACTTAAGACATAATTAGTATTAGGGTTTTGAATAACCACCGTCCCATGTTTGAAGAATTATTACATCAGATCCACGATTTAAAAGCAGTACGAGGTTAATATACTCATTAATAACCGACACATGATCAAAGACATAGATCTCATGCATTACACGACAAAGCATCATGAATTATATCTCTTCTCCTCATCACTTTGATTGCACTACATGCGACAAATATATGGACTCACCAACCCATGTGAGAAATCAACCAATCAGCATTGAGACTACCTTGTGCAAATCGACAAACCAAACTGATAACCCATGATTGATAAAATAATACGAGGACGCATAACCAGTAAAAATCCTAACCACCAATCATTTCTTCATCAAAACAGCTTTTAATCATGAATTATAGACATCATAAATCATATGGTCAACTTCTATTATGAGTTTAGAGCAAGCATGCACGAATTCAAAGAAGTTGAATCAAGAAAACCCTAAAAATTCGAAACTTTCACCTGTTGCAGCAGCAAACTTCGACAATTTATATCTTTTTACTGAGAGTTCAGATCGAAGATCCCTCCGGTGAAACTCTTCCTTGATATGTTGAGAACCTCCAGTGAAAATTTCAGCCCGATCCAACGGTTAACGAAGGAGTTATCGTCGTTTGAAAACAGCCCTGCAGAAAAATACGAACATATGCACCAGACTCGAATTTTCTTCTTTTTCTTCGAAAAACCTTGTAGATCCCTAGATCGAGAGCCCCCTTGCTCTGATACCACTTGATAGAACTCATGCGCACCATCTTCTATAAGTTCTAGGACTGTTTTGGACTCCATGTTGTTTAGACATTGATCTAGGATTAACAGTAAGTACAATGATAATAATAAGCACAGCGGAATAACATAAAGATTATTATTATTATCAATAAGGTTCTTCGTCACCATCTCTAACATATTATTTACAGCCCCAATTCTACTTGATCAAGGTAGAACTTGTTACACACCTTGTAACAGGGATCAAGAACTTGATCTTGAGGCTGAACTAAAACTATCTAACACTAACCACTAACCCTAGGCGTTTTCCCAAATCCCTACGCCTAGGTTCCCACACACACACACCTTTGGTGTTTTACATCTTGTACGTACTTTTAAAACTAATGACCCTATGTCTCTTTATATACTAGAGACGTCTAGGGTTTACAAGAGGAATCATAATACCATTAGGAAACTAAATATTCTTCTAGAATCTTCCAAATCCTCCATCTTTTTGTAGTTTCCCTTCTTGTCACTTCAAGCCCTTCATGTTTCATTCTTCTTGTTTTGTATCATCAAATCAATAAAACCCAACACCGTCGCGAGTAGATTTGAAGGAAACGGTTTACAATTAACGTAACGTTTGAAAAAGAGAACAAAAGTTTAAGTTTTTGAATTTTGCTTTATAAATATAAAAAATTACAAAAAGATTTTCCTTTTCAAATTTGATTTTCTTTTTATTTTTCAAAATTTGTGATTTTTGTGGTGTATGAACACCTGTTCATCTTATAAACGTCTTATTTCTCCATTATCGAACCCAGAAAGTTTGATACGTCACACACACAAAGTCCGTTTCCCAAACGTTGCGGAAATGGAACAAAATAACCACAACAATCAACACCCTCCGGTGGGTGTTGTTCAAAATGCGCCAGCTCCCGATCTCCGAACGATGGAGGAGCTATGCCAACCGACAATGCACGGTAGAGGCGGTCCAATTGCCCCTCTCAATATCGAGGCTACGGATTTTAGATTGAAGCATCATATGATTCAACAAGTCCAGAATTCATGCCAATTTCACGGATTACCAGGTGACGATGCCAACAAGCATCTCGACAAATTTTTAACCGTCACCCAAAGTATGAAACGACATGGGGTCTCCGATGATGCCCTTCGTCTTTCTCTCATCCCCTATTCTTTGACGCATCATGCCACCGCTTGGTTTGATCGTCTTCCCAAGAACTCGATTCATACCTTCGAAGAAATGGTATCGAAGTTCTTGGCGAAATATTTTCCACCATCGATGGTGACGAAACTTTGAAACGATATTAGCAATTTCCGTCAGCTTCCCGACGAATCTTTATTCGAAGCCTGGGAACACTATAAGCTTGCTATTGATCGGTGTCAAAACCATAACATGCTTCTTGTAACGATAATCGATACGTTTTACAATGGTTTGACTTTGCGACATTGGGACACGATCAATGCAGCTGCTGGTGGAACTTTTATGAAACGACGTCCTGAAGATTTTTACGAACTAATTGAGAATATGACTGCTCATTACAATTACTGGGATTCCTCAGCCGAGAGGAATGAGTCAACAAGAGCAACCGCTGCTCACAATTCTTCTACGTCTAATTCTGAAATAGCCGCCATTACTAAGAAACTCGATGATTTGTCTACGGCAGTTTTACGAATGCATCAAACGACTCAAAATCAAAATCAAGTCAAAAACCATCAAGTCAATATGGTCAACAATGTTTGTGAGACTTGTGGTGGTCCTCATTCTTATTTTGAGTGTCCAGCCTCCGGTGGCTTCACTCACGAGAATGTGTATGCTACTTCGGGAACCTACAATATGGGCGGTAACGGATACCAACCACAGGGGGACCGAAATCTTCTTAGCTACCGTTCAAACAATTACCTTGGACCACCCGGTTTCAATCAACCAAATCAAGTTAATCAAGTCAATCAAGTAAAGCATAACATTCAAAACCGAAACAATCAATTTAACCAAAATCAAAATCAAAACCGGATGAACAATGGTTTTCAAAATCAAAATCAAGGTTTTCATCAAAATCGGGGAAATTATAATCACGGCCCGAATCAAGGGAATTTTCAAGGAAATTATGAGAATTTTCAAAATGCTAATCATGGGAATTACAATCATGGAAATCAGAATTTTCAAAATCAAGGTTTCAACAACAATAACCGTGGTAAAATTTTCAAAATCCAGTTGTGAATCAAAATTAGTCATCTTCGGATGAGTTACTTAAGCAGTTTATGAAAAGTCAAGAGGAAATGAATAAAATGCTAATTAATCAAATGTCCGAATTGAAGAAGTCTTTAAATGATCGACCCTCGGGCTCAGGTACTCTTCCAAGCAACACGATCGCTAACCCGAGGGGCGATGCAAAGGCGATCACGACTAGGAGTGGTATTACAATCGATGGACCAACGGCTCCGACTACCTCTTCTTCTTCGTCTCCTAGGGTAGTCGCCCGTGAAACCGAGGTGACAACGGATATGGGAATTCCTACTGATAATGGAAGGACCGAAAACATCCAACCTATGGTGGTCCCAACGTCAAAAGGAAAAGATAAAGTCGTTCACGAACTGAGAAAGAAATTCCCGTTAAAACTAAATTGCCTTATTCGTCACGCTTAAATGAACAAAAGCACCGTGAGAGAGATAAAAACCAGACGAAAAAGTTTTATCAGATTTTTCAAGAATTACACTTTGATATAAGTCTCGCGGATGCTATACTTTTAATGCCTAAATTTGCTTCTGGAAGACCTTAGATATATCAACTTTATCACAAATATAAGCACTAGAAGAAGGAAAGATGGTGACTTGATGAGATATGTGTGGCGTTAGATTATATGAAAAAGAGTAATAAGATGAATAGAACTTTTATTAAAAACACACACAATACACACACAAGCACACCTCACAAATGAGAGGTAAGGTGCCTTTTATAGTTAGAGAGAAAGGCCTCATGGGCTTTCTAATGGACTTGGGCTTGGACTTGGTTTACATGAATTATATAACAAGGCTTATGAAACATAGCACATAACATATTAGCTTTCCAAGTCCAAAGCCCAATGACTAAACTATTACTAATCTTAACAAATGACACAAAGTTACAATATGAGAATGACCATAACTTCTACATATAAATATTTTAATGCTAACAATCTCCCCCTAAGGGGTGGTCATTCGAATGATGCTCCACGTGAGTGGGTCTTCCGTGTTCTTTGTCTTTAACTTTGTGTGTCGTTGTAGAATAGTCTTTAGTCTTTATTCCTTCATGCTTTGTGATCTTTGATAACTGATTTTTCATCGTTCTTTGTTCCTTTGTGATGTGGAGTTATCTGCCTTTCGTCACTTCTGCGTCTGTGGTGGTTGTTTGCCATTCCAACATGCTCATACATCTTTGGACTTTGATATTCATATGCACGTAGTTCCCTTTCTTTCACTTTGATCCTTAGTCTTTATACTTTGTAGATTCTTCTTTTTGGCGTAGAATCTTTCTTTAAACTTTGTGTTGTATAGATCTTTGAGGGAGCTTTCTTTAACTTCCAGATGTATGTATGAGCACGTGGAATCTGTCGTCACGGAGATGAAGTGTCCCTGCATACAAACAGTTAGCAATAAAACATCTGGTACTTACAGATAAGAATTAGAGATTGTCAACAGCATAGTGTGAAGACTCCTTCTAACCCTTACCAAGGCCGTTCCCATGTCAGATACTCTCGAGAGAGCTTACAAGACCTACTTAGTAGCTCAATGACTGGGTGAGTCGCTGGGGATCACTCCACGACTGTAGACCGTTTGAAACCACCGCGAACACTAAGCGTAACCCATAAAGAATTACCGAAGTGACCTGCTGTCAGGGCTGCTTGATGTTGACCCTGGCAGGAATTTCCATTCAATCACTGAGAATCACAAAAGTGAATCCTCTCATAAATGTTCTGGCAGATTGCTAAGATCTGCGTAGGACTCTAAAGTTTACATCTGGCGTCCTTAATGATGAACAACCAGTGTAGAAATATCATGTGTTCCTATGAGATCTTTTGATGAATCTCGGGGCTCTAGACTCGATAAGTGCACATTTGGTTTCCTATGCGAAGATTAGGGAGAGGTCTCCTGCTTCAATATCAACCATCTCTAAGAGACAGGTCGATAGATTACACCGGTTCCCCGTGAGAATGAAACAAGCTCTTTTAAGAGAACTTGAGTGGTTAAGAAGGTTTAGTGCAGTGCGTCACTGGGTCCATGACGTCTTTATCTTCAATACCGGTGTCACCTTAGTAACAACCAGTAGCATATGAATTGTACCCGGTGTCTGCCCTATGGTTGAACATTTGGAGGGCTATTTCTTTTCACCCTTTTTCATAACTTTTCTTTTTAATTCTTCAACCCCTTCTTTCTCCTTTCTCATTTTCTCCTTTTTTTCAATCATACCTAAGGACTTCTAATTCTAATCTATTGGAATTGTCCTTGGGTAGATCCCTCCGGCTCTGGCGGATCATAGGACGGTTTTCCCTAACCTTAGTCACCTTATAACTCCATGACTATCCTATCATTTCCATGAAACCGTTTATTGAAAATCTCTCAAAGTGTTTATGATAATAAAACACATTGTTGTTACCACTTCGAGAGTTTTGCAATTTTGAAGGACTCCCCCTTCACATGTGCTCATGTAATTTTTAAGAAATTTGCACATGCGGGAGGAGTTTGCACTTTTTTGAATTGATCCACTTTCAGTGAACATGACCGATTCGAGACACGCTTACATCACTAGTTAGACTAGCTTGAAGTTATTACCCGTCCTGGTCAAGTCTAAAGAAAGTCTCTCGATACGGTACATTCTACTCAGACAAGTCCTATTCGAGACACGCTTACATCACTAGTTAGACTAGCTTGAAATTATTACCCGTCCAGGACAAGTCTTTTCGATTACTGACATTTTAAGCTTCGTCAATTCATTGGTACTTTCTGAGTCGAGCTCTTCTGAGATTCAGTCACAAACTTTAAACATCTTTGATCACATTTTAATCATGTCTTCTCCCCCTCAAAAATAGCATATTGTGATATTTTTTATATCAACAGATTAAGAAAAGGCTTTTTGGAGAGATAGACAGATTCATTTTGCATGAATTTGGAACAATTTTGGTTTTGTACTCCCCCTTAATGATAGCACATTTTAAAATCAATTAAGGGTTTTGAGGGAGTTATCTTGAGCACTCATTTGAAAGATTTTGAGAAATCTTTTGAACAATCTTGAAAAAGTGCTCAAGAATTGTATTTTGAAAAACGAGTTTATGTTTGAAATCTTTTTCGTTTGTTTAGACTCGAACTTTTTGAAAATGATTTCATCTTTGAACGTACGAGTCCTTGATTTGAAAATAATCAGAAGTCATCATTTTAGTCCTTATTTGAAATCTTTTCGAGTTGTTATACCCGGACTTAATTTTTGAAAAGATTTCACTTTGAAGCACGGGTTTCGTACTGAAGTATACGAAAGCCATTGTAAAGAAAATTTTGAGAAATGACATGTTTTAGAAAAACATTAATAAGAACTCCCGTTCAAGCATCTGTACATGTCCGTATCATTGTTGAATGACATTTCTAGAAACGTACAGAATATTGATTTATACGAGAGACATGTCGTGAGAAGAATATTTTTGGATTTTTGGATTTTATATTGTTTTTGTATTTTTTTGAAATTTTATATTTTTGTATTTTGTTTTCGTTGGTTTTTCAAATTTTGAATTTTGTTTTTTCAAAATTATTTACAGCGAAGCGATTTTGAATTTTTTTTTTTTTTTTTTTTTTTTCAAGAAGATTCGAGAAGACGTTCTAGCTCCTCAGGAGTTAGGCTTCGCATGCCAATTCGTCGAACTAAATAGTCAAACCGTTCTTTTGGAAGGGCTTTAGTAAAAAGATCGGCGAGTTGGTAATCAGTCTTAACGAAAAATAATTCAACAGTACCCTCTTCCACGTGTTCTTTGATGAAATGGTAGCGAACTTTGATATGCTTCGTCTTAGAGTGATGTACGGGATTGCACGTGATGGCTATGGCACTTTTTGAGTCACAATACATAGGTATTCTGTCAAAAGTAAAGCCATAATCTGTGAGCTGTGTCCGCATCCAAAGAACTTGGGCACAACACGCAGATAGAGACACATACTCGGCTTCGGCGGTTGATAGCGCAGTACAATCCTGTTTCTTTGACGACCAGCTTACAAGCTTTTCACCCAAAAATTGTGCTCCACCTGATGTACTCTTTGCTGTAACTTGATCACCAGCATGGTCTGCATCTGAAAATGCTGTTAGATTGAACTCCGAATCCTTCGGATACCAAAGTCCCATGTTAATGGTGCTTCGTAGGTACCGAAAGATCCGTTTAACCTCTTTGAGGTGAAGCTCGGTAGGCTTTGCCTGAAACTGTGCTAATAAACATACAGCAAATTGAATATCAGGTCGACTAGCAGTTAGGTACATGAGAGAACCGATCATGCTCCGATATTTTTTCGGATCGATGGGTTTTCCAGACAAATCAGCACCTATTTTTGGTGAAGTGACCATTGGTGTACCAACAGAGTCACAGTTTTCCATTCCATGTTTTTTCAAAATCTCTATTGTATATTTAGCTTGATTGATAAAAATACCACGAGGGGATTGATGGATGTGTAAACCAAGAAAGAATTTTAGTTCCCCCATCATGGACATTTCAAATTTACTTTTCATGAGATTTTCAAAATGTTTTGAATGGTTAGGATTGGTTGATCCAAAAATAATGTCGTCCACGTAAATTTGAACGATCAAAATGTCATCTTTGAACTTTTTGATAAACAAGGTGTCATCAACCGTTCCTTTTGAGAAATTGTTTTTGAGCAAGAAAGATGATAGTTCGTCATACCACGCTCTTGGAGCTTGTTTTAAGCCATAAATTGCTTTCTTAAGCTTGTAGACGTAGTCTGGATGATCTCTGTCGATGAATCCCTCTGGCTGACTCACATACACTTCTTCTTTCAGAGTTCCATTTAAGAAGGCTGTCTTAATATCCATCTGATATACTGTGATGTTTTTGTGATCGGCATAGGCTAAGAAAATCCGGACTGCTTCTAGACTAGCTACAGGCGCGAATGATTCTTCGAAATCTATCCCTTCTTCTTGTGGATATCCTTTAGCCACGAGACGAGCTTTGTTGTGAATGACAGTCATTTCCTCATCCAGTTTGTTCTTCCACAACCACTTGAGATCAAGAACTCGTTTATCAAGTGGTCGTTCAACAAGTTCCCAACTGTCATGTAACAGGTATTGAAGAAATTCCTCCTGCATCGCTTCAATCCATGGGTTTTCTGCCATTGCTTCCCGAATGTTCTTAGGTACTTTGGTGCTTATTGAGCAAATGTAAATGCACAATTCGAGATCGGTGACAAGTTGTCTCCTCGTCTGAACTGGCATTGAAGGATCACCAATAACATGTACTAACGGATGGTCTTTTGTCCATTGAAACGTAGAAGGGTACCTTGGGTGTAACGAATGTGTGTTAGATGGTTCTTGTAACCTTGAAGAAGATTCAGCAGAGTCTGTTGCAAACGGGTTTTCAAATATTTCTTCTTCTTCTAACGCATCATTGTTTGAATTATTTGTTGGTTCTTCTTGAAAATTTGTGTTTTGATTTTGCTCATCAACTCTTGGTAGTTCAGTTTCAAGTACTGGAGTTGCTTGAGTAGATGTAGATGATGTTGATGTAGTTGGTGCTTCAGCTTCGATTGTGGTAGATGCATCTTGTGATGGTGGTGGTGGTTGATGGTTTTGAGTGGTTGCAGCGGAATGTTGTTGAGATGCATTTGTCGAAGTTCCACCATAATATTCATCAAACATTAACTCGAAGAAATTTTCCAGTTCTTGTTCAGAAGGTTTGTCCGTGTTTGTTGACTGAGCTCCTTGAGGTACGAGTCCTGAACTGATGTGTCCAGAAGTATGCTGGTTTGGTGCGGGTCCTAATCTGTTTTGATTAGAAGCCATTGGATTAAGCGCGGGTTCTAGAGCGAGTCTCTCAGAAGCCATTTGTGAAATCTCGTCAAACTTCACATTCATCGTCTCCATTATCTTTTTCGTTCTTCTATTATACACCCTGAATGCCCTCGAGTTTTCTGAATATCCAATGAAGATACCAATATCACCCTTAGCTTTTAACTTCCCTAGATCTTCTCTGTCATTCGTCGGATAGCACAAAGCGCCAAACACGTGAAGGTAAGAGATGTCAGGTTTACGGTTGTTCACTAGCTCATATGGGGTTTTATTGAATCTTGGATGTACTAGGGATCGGTTTTGAGTAAAAAAAGCAATGGCTACAGCATCTGCCCATAAGAATAGAGGTGCACTAGAGAAAATCAGCATTGTGCGAGCAGCCTCCACAAGAGTTCGATTTCTTCTTTCAACTACCCCATTCTGCTGTGGAGTTCTAACAACTGATGTTTGATGTGTGATTCCAACATCTTCAATGTAAGTTCTTAACTCCTGGTTTGTAAATTCTGTGCCATTGTCTGTTCTTATAATCCTTTCTGGAGCTTGAAGTAGAACTTGAATACGCTTCAGAAAGGTGATGATGATGCCTGGTGCTTCGTCTTTTGATCTCAAAAACTTTACCCAAGTATATCGTGAATAATCATCAACAACAACGAGAATATACTTCTTCCCATTAATGCTTTCAACTCTCATTGGGCCACATAAGTCCATGTGCAACATATGTAACCTTGCTTCCGAACTAGGTACGGTTTTGGGTTTATATGATGCTCTTTTGCTTTTTCCTTGTTCGCATGATGGACATAGGTGTTCCTTGGTGTATTTGAACTTAGGAAGTCCGGTGACGATGTTGTCTTTGGCTAACTTGTTGATCGTGGCGAAATTGAGATGGGATAAACGTCTATGCCACAGCCAGGACTTAGTTTCGGTTGCCCTTGTCATAAGACAAATTGGTGATGTAGAAGCCATTTGGTTGATGTCGATTGCATACAAGTTTGTTCCACGATTACCAGTTAAGAGATCATCACCAACCAAATTTCTAATAAAAACGGTGTTTCTCCTGAATGCAACTTCTAAATCAGCATCACAAAACTGCCCGACTGAAAACAAGTTGTGTCCCAACCCTTCGACGTAGTAAACTCGAGTGATTAAAAAATTACCAAACTGAAGATCTCCATAACCCTGAATAACTGCTACATGATCATTTCCAAAGCGTACAGTTCCCATGAATTTCCAGATGAAATTGATCAGCAGCTTTAAATTCCCGGTCATGTGCTTGGAGCAACCCGAGTCGACGATCCAAAGACATATTTCGATAACCTCAGATGGTGCATTGGTGTCATAAACAGGAAGTGTGTCAGAATCCGTGTCATACTTAGCTTCCTGAAGATTCGCCATGAATATGCAGTTCGCATCGATATCTTCTCTATCTTCCATGTCATCCATAAGAGCCATAAAATCATTCTCCTCGGCATTCAACTGAAATCCTGCCTCTGCCTTTTGTGCCAACATCACTGCTTTCTGCAAGTACGCTAGATCTTTCTTGTTCGGCTTAGTAGGACAGTTCCTTGCCATATGACCTACACCCTGACAGTTGAAACACTTTACAGGATTACCCTGATTCACATTTCCCAAATTCCCAACTACTGGAGCTGCAACATTTCTATTCTGATTACCCATTGCCTGATTACCAACATTCTGACCCCTCTGATTTCCAACAAACTGACCCAACTGATTCCTTGCATACTGACCATACTGATTTGCTGCATTCTGATTCCCTGCATTCAGCATATTCTGATTCCCCATGTTAATTCCAGTAGCATATCCTTGCTGATTCCCATAAACTCCAACCATTTGGCCTCCGTTGCCCATATTGAAACTCGGCTGAGCAATCTGCTTATTGCGAGTGTTCGATGAAATCCTTTGGTTGTTGTTTGTTGGTGTAGAATAGCGTCCTTGGAATGCCTTTGACAGAAAAGCAAACGCCTGAGTCAATGCTGCAGTAGCTTCATCATTTTCAGTGAATTCTGGTTCTTGGAATTGTTGGTATTGTTGTTGTGGAATAACATGTTGTTGTTGCTGTGGGTAGAACTGTTGTTGGTAGACCGGTGTTGGTTGTTGAATGTATGATGGTTGCATGTAGTTATGAGTGGAAGATGATGATTGTTGTTGTGTGTTCACTGGTAGCGGTGTTGGTGTAGTAGCAATTAATGCAAGAGGATCATGATTCTTTGCCAATCTTTCTTTCCTTACTTCATTAGCCTCAGCTTGGTTTTGCTTCAAAAAGTCATAGAGTTGATCATAGTTTACCTTATGTAAATCCTTTGTTTGATTGACAATTGTAACATAACGACCCCATTCTTCTGGAAGGTTATTGATGAATTTAATGTTTGTTGCAATTGTTCGAGATGTCAACTTGTTTCTGATTAACTCATTCATCAAAGTGCAAAACCTTGTGTAGTAAGATTCAATCTGTTCACCTTTAGTGGATGTAAAGTTCTCCCATTCAGTAAGAAGTTTGTTCACAACGTCTTGTTGTCCAATCTCTGTTCCATGACATATCCTTCTGACACGTTCCCACATAGCATAAGCAGTTTCACAACTGTCGACCGCAGCAAAGATCTCCCATGGTAATCCAAGTTGGATTAAATGCATTGCCATATCATCAGCGGCGATCTGCTTTTTGTCTTCCTCTGTGTAATCTTCTTCTGTTTGTTCACGCACGAATGGTTGAGTAGGAGGTGTTGCATTTGGATTACCTTCAATTTGAACTTGTCGTGGCTTGAATGGACCATTTGTAATGGAGTTGATCATTAATTTACCATCAGGCTTTGTTTTGATGTAACGAAGCATGCGGCTTGTCCATGGGAGATATCCACCTTTTTCAAGCATTGGAGGTCGGTTTTCCGCACCGGCTGCATGAATATCTTGCTGAGTTGCCATTGATGAAGTGTAGATAGATAAAGTTGATTCTTGGATCGTTCCAACGAAGTAGGAGTTGTGTTTAGTGTAAGTTGATGCAAGTTTTTATGGTGAAAAAGTTGATCTGAAACCTTAAAACCTCAATAACTTCTTCCCGGAGCGTTTTTAGGCCTCGAAACTTCGCCTAAATCGATAAATCATTTAGCGTATCGTTCTCCTCTGTCTCACGGTCGTTTTGACAGCTGATTCGTCGAAAACGGAGTTACGGTTCAAAAGTTATGGCCGTTTGAAGTTTGGTTGTCAAAAAGTCAAATTCTTACGCGTAAAGCTTGATTTTACGCGTAAACCTTGAATAATCTTACGCGTAAGATGTTATGCGTAACCTTTAAGTTATGCGTAGGATCAAAAGTTATGCGTAAACAATAGTGTTTATGCGTAGACTTTGATTTTACGCGTAAACTTAGAGTTTATTCGTAAGAATGTTACGCGTAAGGTTTTTTTCAACCAAATTGATCTCTCAAACTTATCCAAGCTTGAAAGATATCCAGTGTCGAAGTATTCCACAAACTTATCCAGGTCAGGGAAGTACTGAGTAATCTCTGATCGTTGAAGAAAACTTATGCGAAGGATCTTATGCGTAAAAAACTTATGCGTAGAATCTTACGCGTAGAACTTATGCGTAGGAACTTAAGCATAGGATCTTCACTTATGCGTAGGAAATCAGACTTATGCGTAAGAAGAGGGTTTTGACTAAAGTTACGCGTAGGAAAAGGGTTTTGACCAAATCTTATGCGTAAAAAGGACAGAAAGTACTGTTCACAGCTGTAGATTCGTACTATTCACCCAAGTTACGCGTAAGGAGACCAGAAAGCTTGAAAAATCCGATTTTTCCAACCAAAAATACTTTTTCCACTTGTTTCTTTTGATTAAATCTTTCCCAAAACACTTAGAATCACTAAAACTTCAATAAAGCTCAAAACTTTAACACCAAAACTTGTAAAAATCAAATCTTTTTGAAGAAAAAAGTACACAAATGAATGAAAAGTGTAACTTTTTAACAAAAAACTTGATAAAAACACTCCTAAATCATTGTTAGGCGATTGATACCACTTGTATGACCTTAGATATATCAACTTTATCACAAATATAAGCACTAGAAGAAGGAAAGATGGTGACTTGATGAGATATGTGTGGCGTTAGATTATATGAAAAAGAGTAATAAGATGAAGAGAACTTTTATTAAAAACACACACAATACACACACAAGCACACCTCACAAATGAGAGGTAAGGTGCCTTTTATAGTTAGAGAGAAAGGCCTCATGGGCTTTCTAATGGACTTGGGCTTGGACTTGGTTTACATGAATTATATAACAAGGCTTATGAAACATAGCACATAACATATTAGCTTTCCAAGTCCAAAGCCCATTAACTAAACTATTACTAATCTTAACAAACGACACAAAGTTACAATATGAGAATGACCATCACTTCTACATATAAATATTTTAATGCTAACAGCTTCAATGTTAAAAGGTCTTTTGAGTAATAAGGAAAAATTGTTTGAAATGTCAAAAACCCAGATGAATGAAAATTGCTCGGCGGTTATCCTCAAAAAGCTTCCCGAAAAGCTTGAAGACCCCAGTCGATTTCTCATTCCTTGCAATTTTCCTGGGATGGTTCAATGCTTCGCCTTGGCCGATCTTGGTGCTAGCATTAACCTAATGCCGTAATCCATTTGGAAAAAGTTGTCTTTACCCGATTTGACTCCGACTTGCATGACCCTCGAGCTTGCCGACCGAACTACTTCCTGCCCGATGGGAATAGCCGAGGATGTCTTCGTCAATGTGGGAAAATTTCATTTCCCCGCCGATATTGTCATCGTTGATTTTGATGCCGATCCACGGATACCTCTCATTCTCGGGAGAGGTTTCCTAAGGACTGGTCGTGCGTTAATTGATGTTTTCGATGAAGAAATTACCCTGCGCGTTGGTACCGAAGCCGTAACGTTTAATTTGGATCAAACCGCGAGGTACTCCTCCGAGTATGACAAATATTCCGTGAACCGAGTTGATGTTATCGACGAAGTTACGGAGGAGTATTCTCAAGAGTTACATGGTTTTACCGAAAATGCTTCGAGTGGCAATCCCACTCCTACTTCTGAACCAATCGTTTCTGATCCTTCCCTTTCCCTTACTCCGTTTGAGGGAAGTGATTTCATCTTAGAAGAGATCGAGGCCTTTCTTGCTAATGATTCGATTTCACCGGAAATTGATCATTCCGTTTGCGACCCGGGGGGAGATGTTCTTTTGATTGAGAAATTGTTGAATGAAGACCCAAACCCGTCTCTCCCTCCGATGGACCTTAAAATGGCCGATGTTAAAGAAGTTAAGCCGTCTACTGAGAATCCTCCAGAGCCCGAGCTCAAGGATTTACCTCCTCATCTTGAATACGCCTTTTTAGAAGGAACCGACAAACTTCCCGTCATAATTTCTAAAGACCTTAAAGATGAGGAGAAGAACCGTCTCTTAGATGTGCTCAAGAAGCATAAAAGTACCATCGCTTGGCAAATTTCCGATATCAAGGGTATCGACCCTCGTTTTTGTACGCATAAGATTTTACTTGAAGACAATTACAAACCGTCCGTTCAGCAACAACGACGGGTTAATCCGAAAATTCATGAGGTTATCAAAAAGGAAGTTATCAAACTCCTCGATGCTAGAATGATTTATCCAATCTCGGATAGGTCATGGGTTAGCCTGGTCCATTGTGTTCCAAAGAAAGGTGGAATGACCATAGTGACTAATGAAGATAATGAATTGATTCCGACACGTCTTGTTACCGGATGGAGAGTGTGTATTGATTATCAAAAATTGAATGATGCGACTCGTAAGGACCATTTCCCACTTCCATTTATGGATCAAATGCTCGAACGTCTAGCGGGAAATGAGTTCTATTGTTTTCTCGATGGCTTTTCTGGTTACTTTCAAATTCCGATTGATCCTCTAGACCAGGAAAAGACCACTTTCACTTACCCTTACGGAACGTTTGCCTATCGACGTATGCCTTTCGGCTTATGCAATGCTCCAGGCACGTTCCAGAGGTGCATGATGTCTATATTCTCGGATATCATTGAGAAAACCATGGAAGTTTTCATGGATGATTTCTCGGTTTATGGAGATTCTTTCACTTCTTGCCTCTCCCATTTAGAAAGAATGCTGAAATGGTGTGAAGACACCAACTTGGTTCTAAATTGGGAGAAGTGCCATTTCATGGTTAAAGAGGGTATTGTACTTGACCATAAGATCTCGAAATCTGGGATTGAGGTCGATAGAGCAAAAGTTGACGTGATTGCCAAATTACCTCATCCCGCAACCGTTAAAGGAATTAGAAGTTTTCTTGGTCATGCCAGCTTTTACCGACGCTTTATCTAAGATTTTTCTAAGATAGCCTGGCCCCTGACCCACTTACTTGAAAAGGATGCTCCGTTTATCTTCTCTAATGAATGCATTGAAGCATTTAATGTCCTTAAAAAGAAGTTAACGGAAGCTCCCATCTTAGTTGCCCCCAATTGGGACTTGCCTTTTGAGCTAACGTGTGATGCGAGTGATTATGCCATTGGTGCAGTTCTGGGGCAACGTAAGTCAAAATATTTTCAGCCGATACACTATGTAAAACAATGACCAATGCTCAATACCATTATACGACTACCGAAAAAGAGATGTTAGCCGTCATTTATGCTTTTGAAAAGTTCCGACCTTATTTGCTCTTGAAGAAAAGCATAGTGTATACGGATCATTCAGGTCTTAAGTATCTAATGGCAAAGCAAGATGCTAAGCCAAGATTGATGCGGTGGGTTCTACTCCTTCAAGAATTCGATGTTGAAATTTGAGACAAAAGGGAGCTGAGAACCTTGCTGCCGATTATCTTTCGCGTTTAGAGAATCCCCATCAAAATGATTTCGAGAAAAAGGAAATTAACGAGACATTTCCTCTCGAGACACTGGGGAGTTTATCACATAGTGATCCAAGTACCCCATGGTTCGCCGACTTTGCAAATTACCATGCGGGGAATTTCATTCGTAAAGGGATGTCGTTCCAACAAAAGAACAAATTCTTCAAAGATGTTAAGCATTATTTCTGGGATGACCCCTACTTGTTTAAAATTTGTGCGGATCAAGTGATCCGGCGGTACGTTCACGGCAAAGAAGCCGCTGAAATTCTCATGGCATGCCACAATGGACCCACGGGGGGACATCATGGTGCCAATTTCACCGCTAAGAAAGTATTTGATTCCGGCTTCTATTGGCCGACGATTTATCAGGATGCTCATGCGTTGGTTAAATCATGTGATTCTTTCCAGCGTCAAGGAAAAATTTCTCAGAGAGACGAGATGCCTCAAAATGCTATCCAAGTCTGTGAAATTTTTGACGTCTGGGGTATCGATTTCATGGGTCCATTCCCGTCTTCTCGTGGAAACAAATATATACTCGTGGCCGTCGATCACTTGTCGAAATGGGTTGAAGCAAAAGCACTCCCCACCAATGACGCCCGAGTTGTCGTAAAATTTCTTAAAAGTCTCTTCGCCAGATTTGGTGCACCTCGTGCTATTATAAGTGATCATGGGACCCATTTCTGTAATGACCAATTCGCTAAAATTATGCTCAAATATGGTGTCACACATCGTATTTCTACTGCATATCATCCACAGACGAGTGGACAAGTTGAGGTCTCCAATCGTGGCTTGAAACGTATTTTAGAAAGGACCGTAGGAGAACATCGTGCTTCATGGGCTGATAAGTTAGATGATGCATTATGGGCTTTCCGTACCGCTTACAAAACACCCATTGGGTGCACTCCTTACAAGCTGGTTTACGGGAAGGCCTGCCATTTGCCCTTTCAACTTGAGCACAAGGCCTACTAGGCCTTGAAACATGCTAATTTTGACCTTCAAACCGCGGGTGATCATCGTAAAGTTCAATTGAATGAATTGACTGAGCTTCGTGATCAAGCCTATGAGAATTCTTTGATATATAAAGAGAAGACAAAGAGGATTCATGATGCTAAGATTAAAGATCGCGTCTTCAATGTTGGTGATCGAGTCCTTCTTTTCATTTCTTGATTGAAGATATTCTCGGGCAAGTTAAAAACCCGTTGGTCTGGACCATTCACCATTACCCAAGTTTTTCCTTATGGAACCGTTGAGCTAGCTCAATCTAATGGTCCCAACTTTAAGGTGAATGGTCATCGTATTAAACACTATTTCGGAGGGGACATACCACCCATGGTTGTCCCGGATCTCCAAACTTTCCCTAAGGATAACTAAATTCGGGGATCGAGTCAAGCTCATGTGACTCGGTGAACAAAAACAAGCGCTTCGTGGGAGGCACCCCATGCTTATCTATTTCATTTTCTTTATTTTCTATTTTCTTAAGTAACGTGACGTGAGGGGGGCGACCCTTTCCAAACTCGTGTTTTCGTGGTTGTTTGTGAATGTTCAGGAATTTCCACGAAGATTGAGGACTGTCGTGCTCGTGTTTTGTCATTCTCTCCACTCGAGTCTCATTCTTCGCTGCTCTTTCGGAAATTCACCATATCCAAAATCTTATCGACTAACGTTTATCTCTTGGTATACTTAATAAACGGCCTTAGATATTACGTAAGACTACCCATACCCTTAAAACATTCAGGACAATGTTTCACTTTAGTCTGGGGGGGGGTGTGAATCTTCAATTCGATTTGACCTGACACCATCGTCTGAGCTGTTAACTAACGCAACTCCGTTTTCCACCAAAATTTAAATTTTTTGTCACCGTTTTATTGCCAAAAAAAATGATGATATATGATATAATAATAAGTTTTCGACTTGACCGGGCATGTTGAGCCCTAGCTCGTCTCCCTTAACCAATATAATCAAACGATTATCGGCTAAGCATCCGCGGATCTCATTACTTAGGATTTTAAATTTGCGGAGATCGAGGAATGATAGAGTTTATTTAGAAGTTTCGTGCTAAACGTGGAGTAGTTGGATCTCTTTAGAACCCACGAAAGGTACTTGTGGCCTCCTTGTTCCCACAAGATTGCACACCAATAATAATAGATCTCTAGGATTAATTAAGTGTATGGGGTTTAGGCAATACTTAGTTTTTCTCATTCCCAACAAAATCTCTGCATATGGGGGTTTGGTACACATAGGGGTATTGCCATTGTTACGGTGAAATAGACTATTGCATCTTGCCGGTTCGCAGCCGATGTTGTGATCTTAATAAAGGCCGTAGGACTTGGGGTTTGGCATATGATTATGAATATCAATAATAATAATCCAAAGCCAAAATAAAGGCAGAGGAATCCAAAGCTATAAAAAGCAGCGGATATAAATCCAAGGTCATAATAAAGCTCTTACATCTTGGCGGCTCTTAAACCGTTGTTGTAAAAGAAATAAAGGACTAAGGACCAAATATTATTAAAGTGCTTATAATTATGCAAAAAATGCCAAGCTTCGACTCCGGGAGTTTCCCTAATAAAAAGCTTCCGTCTCGGGTCTCAAACATGGGATGTTTCGGCTGTAAATAAAAAGGGGGCCCCCACAAATCGTGTTAAATCAGAGACCTTCATGTGGACCCGGTTTCTGTATGCAGGGGTTTTTGAGGGAAAGTTTGGAAACTACTTAGCGTTCAAATTTTGAGCTCTTATCGGACTAACAAATATCAAAACGAGAAAATATGAAGCAATTCATTTCTCACAAATTAAAATCTTGAGAAAAAACTTAGGACTTGGGAACAAGAGGTAATTACACAAGTAACTTTTGTGGGTAGTGTTAGCATCTAACTTGTGGATAAACAATGATTTCGATTTTACGCTTAGTTTGGGGGCTTGTGAAAAATCAGGGATAACGATTTTTATCCGTATGGTCTCTTCTCTGTGAGAAGTGTTTCTACTCGTAGACCCTGAAAGTTATCAACAAATAAGAATTGATAACGAAAGTCAAGGCAAACCGTCACATATATAAAAATGAAAAAGTACAAAAAGAGTAGTAGTAGTAATTATTCATGAAAATCAGAAAACGAAGCGTTTTTGAGAATAAATGATTTTGATATCTCTTTTGAACATCATTGATACTTTACAACGTCAGTAAAGAGAGGTTTTGAAATTATTTATCTCTTAAGCGTGAGGTGATGACATTGCGTGAAGGCACAGCAATACCTTCGTCTGGGGGAGTTTTGATGTGTGCTTATTCACACATCATTTTTAGGCCTTAAATCAAACCAAATATACCAAATATGCCAAGAGAATGTGTGTTTTTATATTTGTGTATGTGCAGGTGCGGATATGTGAAAAATGAACAAAAACAAAGCCAAAACCGACAAAAACGAGCACGAGATTGGAAAAAGGTCAAAAGCCGGAGCCGGGGAAGCTTAATGATCAAAGAAATCTCAGAATGTCATAGAAAGTCCTCAGAGATTCACAAAAGTGCAAAATTAGTCCCTGGTTAAAGATTTGAAGAATTGGCAACTCTAGTCCCTACACTTTCAGAAAATGACATAATTGGTCCTTTGGAGAAATTCTTGAAGAAAAGTCAAAGTATGGTCCCTAATGAATCAGGAAATTACAATTTAAACCCTTGGAAAATACTTTGGATAATTTACAGATTTGGTCCCTGAGTTTGGAGAATTACAACATTTGTCCTTTTAAATACTACTACTCCTAAACCAACAAATCACAACCGGATCCAATAATAAAATCCCATATAAGTCCAATCCAAGCAATCTTAATTCCCAAAGCCCAAACCAACTCCAAAGCCCATTCCCTTTTTACCCGATCCAAACCAAACAACCCTTTACCCAAGTCAAACCCACCCGGTCAACCTTATCAATACTAAAACACCCCCAATTATTCCCGCCCCCCAATTTTCACTGTTACCACAAGCCCTAGAAATCACCACGCACCAATTAACCTTGATTGGGTAATAATTAACCAATCATAAGGTGTTCTAGAAGCTGACAGGGTGTCAGGGACGTCAGACAAACATGTGGACCAATGAACATACACACGCAGGATTCATTTCTGACTCTCACATGATCCAAGGGCTTCAATTGATGCGTATGATCAAAGCAGAAATCAAAGGACAAGATTGAGGGCAAAGAAACACAATTCTAGAAGCCTCCTCAACCCTAGCATGCTCATGCCTCAAGTATAAATACCCCCTTATTCAGTCATTGTAGTGTAGTGTCTATGTAGTTTTTATTAGGTCCTAATATTTGTTTGTGTTATTTTTCTGTCTTTCATTATTGTAATTTCAAATTTCAATCAGTTGTACTCAAGTTCTTATTAATATAATTCACTTTTTATTTTCAGCTTATTGTTCTAATTTCATTTTAGTTTAATCTCTTTATTTACTTCTTATTAGTTTAAATCAGTAGTTAGTAGTTTGTTTTAATTCCTGTCTTAAGTTTCTGTTTCATCTAATATTGAAAATCCAAAAAAAAAAAATAAAAAATAAAAAAAAAAAAAAAGTAAGAAAATCAGAAAAAAAATAAAAAAATAGTAGTTTCAATTCAGCTTCCTTATAGCTTTCGTGAGCTTATTCAGTCATTCTCTCTTATTAATCACAAAGGTCAAACATAGTCAACTGCATCAGCTTATTAAAATAAGCCAGCTTATTGGGAGTTAAAGGCAGCCAAAGAGGAGCCATTTGGCCTGTCAAAAGACAGACAAGCTTAGTGAATCCTCCTCTTAAAGGGTATAAAGAGGGACTACAGCAATCCCAGGACTCCATAATAAAATGAAGTTGTAGAAAGGAAAAATAGAACCCTGATAGAGGCTGCAAGATCTATGCTTGCTGACTCTAAACTTCCCACTATGTTTTGGACTGAAGCAGCTGGCACTGCTTGTTATGTGCTTAATAGGGTGTTGATTACTAAACCACATAATAAGACAACGAAAGCATATAAAAACAGACGAAAACGTTAAATACACGGACATAAACGTATAAAAACGGACGAAAACGGATGAAAATGTATAAAAATGAACGAAAACGTATAAAACGGACCAAAACGTTAAAAAATGAACGAAAACGTTAAAAAACGGATGAAGATATATAAAAATGAACGAAAATGTATAAAAACGGACGAAAACGTTAAAAAACGGACTATGATGTATAAAAACGAATGAAAACGTATAAAAACGGACGAAGGCTTCAAAAAACGAATGAAAACGTTAAAAAACGGATGAAGATGTATAAAAACGAACGAAAACGTATAAAAATGGACGAAACAAAAAAAATGGTCGAAAACGTTAAAAAACGGATGATGATGTATAAAAACGAACGAAAACATATAAAAACGGACGAAAACAGAAAGGGAAAAAAAACAAAAAAAACCAACAACGTAAAAAATAGACGAAAATGGAAGCCACAGGGACCATAAGGACCATTGCTGGAACTTTTCTAAGTGATAAAAAAAGTCAAGTGATGACCAGTGAAAGTCAACGCAAGGCACAAGGACCATTCCTGTCAATTTTCAAAGTTTGAAACCTGGTAACCTGCTGGTTCCAGGTCATATTACGTACATTGCACCAAATTTGAAAGTAAATTGCATACAATGGTAATTTAAAAAATATGTTACGTAAATCGTGTCTTTTGAATAACCATGTTGCGTGTTTTTAGCTTTCACCCATATAACAAAGGTTTTTAGGATCAAAATTCTATCTGGGATTGTTTTCGTCTTTGCAAGATCATGATCGTAAAATCAAGATCTTAAAATCATACTATAATGTCATTTCCTTAACATGTGTTATAAAATTATGCAAATTCACATATTATATATATCATATATCACAAAAATGTAAGTCAAAATTATGATTATGAAGTCTGTAATATAATTAGCCTCTTGCTTTTCATATTCTACAAAAACTTAATACATAAAATTGTAGTTTTTTTTACTTGTGGTTCAAGAAAAGTAACATCGAAAAGATCCTATTAAGATCAGGATCCTATTAAGATCTTAACTCGCAAAGATCCTATTTAAGAACGAGATAGTTTTTGCTTTGTAATATCGTAAAGTAGTACGATCCTAAAATCAGGATCGAGATCTTAACAACCATAAATATAACGATTACCTATTTGCTCAGAGTGCTAGGTGCAAGGAGTATTCCCGTTATAAACAAGTCATCGTTTGCTTTTTATTCTATAACTTTCTTATAACACAAAACTTCAAAACACCTTCTTAATAACATTCATAACACACCACTAAAAAGCTCATTTTACACAAATAATAATAATAATAATAATAATAATAATAATAATAATAATAATAATAATAATAATAATCACATACACAAACTTGCTCGTTATAATAATAATAATAATAATAATAATAATAATAATAATAATAATAATAATAATAATAATAATAATAATAATAATCACATACACAAACTTGCTCGTTATGACCACAATACATACCTATAATGCACCATACGATGTACTTATAGTGACATGTAGGACCTTAGATATCACAACTTTATCACAAATATAGAAGATTAGAAGAAGAAAGATGGTGACTTGGTGACTTATATGTATTTCGTATGTATATAGAGAGATGGAAAAGATGAGAGCTTTTATTCAAAGAAAACACACACAAATACACACACAAGCACACACCTCAAATGAGCCTTTGAGGTGTTTAAATAGTTCATAACATGAGATGCCCTATGGGCTTTCTATGGGCTTGGGCTTGGACTTGGTTACATGGTTGGATAACTAGGCTTATGAAACATAGCACATAACATATTAGCTTGCCAAGTCCAAGGCCCAATGACTAAACTATTACTAATCTTAACAGACGACACAAAGTTACAATATGAGAATGACCATCACTTCATAATACATATTTTTAATGCTAACAATCTCCCCCTAAGGGGTGGTCATTCGAATGATGCTCCACGTGAGTGGGTCTTCTGTGTTCTTTGTCTTTAACTTTGTGTGTCGTTGTAGAATAGTCTTTAGTCTTTGTTCCTTCATGCTTCGTGATCTTTGATAACTGATTTTTCATCGTTCTTTGTTCCTTTGTGATGTGGAGTTATCTGCCTTTCGTCACTTCTGCGTCTGTGGTGGTTGTTTGCCATTCCAACATGCTCATACATCTTTGGACTTTGATATTCATATGCACGTAGTTCCCTTTCTTTCACTTTGATCTTTAGTCTTTATACTTTGTAGATTCTTCTTTTTGGCGTAGAATCTTTCTCTGAACTTTGTGTTGTATAGATCTTTGAGGGAGCTTTCTTTAACTTCCAGATGTATGTATGAGCATGCGGAATCTGTCGCCATGGAGATGAAGTGTCCCTGCATATAAACAGTTAGCAATAAAACATCTGGTACTTACAGATAAGAATTAGAGATCGTCAACAGCATAGTGTGAAGACTCCTTCTATCCCTTACCAGGGCCGTTCCCATGTCAGATACTCTCGAGAGAGTTTACGAGACCTACTAAGTAGCTCAATGACTGGGTGAGTCGCTGGGGATCACTCCACGACTGTAGACCGTTTGAAACCACCGCGAACACTAAGCGTAACCCATAAAGAATTACCGAAGTGACCTGCTGTCAGGGCTGTTTGATGTTGACCCTGGCAGGAGTTTCCATTCAATCATTGAGAATCACAAAAGTGAATCCTCTCATAAATGTTCTGGCAGATTGCTAAGATCTGCGTAGGACTCTAAAGTTTACATCTGACGTCCTTAATGATGAACAACCAGTGTAGAAATATCATGTGTTCCTATGAGATCTTTTGATGAATCTCGGGGCTCTAGACTCGATAAGTGCATATTTGGTTTCCTATGCGGAGATTAGGGAGAGGTTTCATGCTTCAATATCAACCATCTCTAAGAGATAGGTCGATAGATTACGCTGGTTCCCCGTGAGAATGAAACAAGCTCTTTTAAGAGAACTTGAGTGGTTAAGAAGGTTTAGTGTAGTGCGTCACTGGGTCCATGATGTCTTTGTCTTCAATACCAGTGTCACCTTAGTAACAACCAGTAGCATATGAGTTGAACCCGGTGTCTGCCCTAAGGTTGAACATTTGGAGGGCTATTTCTTTTCACCCTTTTTCATAACTTTTCTTTTTAATTCTTCAACCCCTTCTTTCTCCTTTCTCATTTTCTCCTTTTTTCAATCATACCTAAGGACTTCTAATACTAATCTATTGGATTTGTCCTTGGGTAGATCCCTCCGGCTCTGGCGGATCATAGGACGGTTTTCCCTAACCTTAGTCACCTTATAACTCCATGACTATCCTATCATTGCCATAAAACCATTCATTTGAAAATCTCTCAAAGTGTTTATGAATATAAACACATTTTTGTTGACACTTCGAGAGTTTTTGTTTCTTTTGAAGGACTCCCCCTTCACATGTGCTCATGAATTTTTTAAGAAATTTGCACATGCGTGAGGAGTTTGCACTTTTTGAATTGATCCACTTTCAGTGAACATGACCGATTCGAGACACGCTTACATCACTAGTTAGACTAGCTTGAAATTATTACCCGTCCTGGTCAAGTCCAAAGAAAGTCTCTCGATACGGTACATTCTACTTAGACAAGTCCTATTCGAGACACGCTTACATCACTAGTTAGACTAGCTTGAAATTATCACCCGTCCAGGACAAGTCTTTTCGATTACTGACATTTTAAGCTTCGTCAATTCATTGGTACTTACTAAGTCGAGCTCTTCTAAGATTCAGCCACAATCTTTAAACATCTTTGATCACATTTTAATCATGTCTTCTCCCCCTCAAAAATAGCATATCGTGATATTTTTGATATCAACAGATTAAGAAAAAGCTTTTGGAGAGAAAGACAGATTCTGCATGAATTTGGAACATTTTTCTTTTTGTACTCCCCCTTAATGATAGCATATTTAAAATTAATTAAGGGTTTTGAGGGAGTTATCTTGAGCACTAATTTTGAGAGATTTTGAGAAATCTTTTGAACAATCTTGAAAAAGTGCTCAAGAATTTTGTTGGAAAACGAGTTTATGCTTGAAATCTTTTTCGTTTGTTTAGACTCGAACTTTTTTGAAAAAGAGTTCGTCATTGAACGTACGAGTCCTTGATTTGAAATATAATCAGAAGTCATCATTTAACGTACGGGTTTCGTACTGATGTATACGAAAGCCATAGTGAAGAAAATTTTGAGAAACGACATGTTTTTAGAAAAACATTTTAAAGAACTCCCGCTCAAGCATCTGTACATGTCCGTATCATTGTTGAATGACATTTCTAGAAACGTACAGAATATTGATTTATACGAGAGACATGTCGTGAGAAGAATATTTTTGGATTTTTTGATTTTATATTGTTTTTGTATTTTTTGAAAATTTTATATTTTTGTATTTTGTTTTTGTTGGTTTTTCAAATTTTGTATTTTGTTTTTCAAAAAATATTTACAGCGAAGCGATTTTGAAAACATTTTTCAAGAAGATTCGAGAAGACGTTCTAGCTCTTCAGGAGTTAGGCTTCGTATGCCAATTCGTCGAACTAAATAGTCAAACCTTTCTTTTGGAAGGGCTTTAGTGAATAGATCGGCGAGTTGGTAATCTGTCTTAACGAAAAATAATTCAACAGTACCCTCTTCTACGTGTTCTTTGATGAAATGGTAGCGGACTTTGATATGCTTCGTCTTAGAGTGATGTACGGGATTGCAGGAGATGGCTATGGCACTTTTTGAGTCACAATACATAGGTATTCTGTCAAAAGTAAAGCCATAATCTGTGAGCTGTGTCCGCATCCAAAGAACTTGGGCACAACACGCAGATAGAGACACATACTCGGCTTCGGCAGTTGATAGCGCAGTACAATCCTGTTTCTTTGACGACCAGCTTACTAGCTTTTCACCCAAAAATTGTGCTCCACCTGATGTACTCTTTGTTGTAACTTGATCACCAGCATGGTCTGCATCTGAAAATGTTGTTAGATTAAACCCCGAATCCTTCGGATACCAAAGTCCCATGTTAATGGTGCTTCGTAGGTACCGAAAGATCCGTTTAACCTCTTTGAGGTGAAGTTCGGTAGGCTTTGCCTGAAACCGTGCTAACAAGCAAACAGCAAATTGGATATCGGGTCGGCTAGCAGTTAGGTACATGAGAGAACCGATCATGCTCCGATATTTCTTCGGATCAATGGGTTTCCCAAACAAATCAGCACCTATTTTTGGTGAAGTGACCATTGGTGTACCAACAGAATCACAATTTTCCATTCCATGTTTTTTCAAAATCTCTATTGTATATTTAGCTTGATTGATAAAAATACCACGTGGGGATTGATGTATTTGTAAACCAAGAAAGAATTTTAGTTCCCCCATCATGGACATTTCAAATTTGCTTTTCATGAGATTTTCAAAATGTTTTGAATGGTTAGGATTGGTTGATCCAAAAATTATGTCGTCCACGTAAATTTGAACGATCAAAATGTCATCTTTGAATTTTTTGATAAACAAGGTGTCATCAACCGTTCCTTTGGTGAAATTGTTTTTAAGCAAGAAAGATGATAGTTCGTCATACCACGCTCTTGGAGCTTGTTTTAGACCATAAATGGCTTTCTTAAGCTTGTAGACGTAGTCTGGATGATCTCTGTCGATGAATCCCTCTGGCTGACTCACATACACTTCTTCTTTCAGAGTTCCATTCAAGAAAGTTGTCTTAATATCCATCTGATAGACTGTGATGTTTTTGTGAGCTGCATAGGCTAAGAAAATCCGGACTGCTTCAAGTCTAGCTACGGGCGCGAATGATTCGTCGAAATCTATCCCTTCTTCTTGTGGATATCCTTTAGCCACGAGACGAGCTTTGTTGCGAATGACAGTCATTTCCTCATCCAGTTTGTTCTTCCACAACCACTTGAGATCAAGAACACGTTTATCAAGTGGTCGTTCAACAAGTTCCCAACTATCATGTAACAGGTATTGAAGAAATTCCTCCTGCATCGCTTCAATCCAAGGGTTTTCTGCCATTGCTTCCCGAATGTTCTTTGGTACTTTGGTGCTTATTGAGCAAATGTAAATGCACAATTCGAGATCGGTGGCAAGTTGTCTCCTTGTCTGAACTGGTATTGAAGGATCACCAATAACATGTACTAACGGATGGTCTTTTGTCCATTGAAACGTAGAAGGGTACCTTTGGTTGAACGATTGTGTGTTAGATGGTTCTTGTAACCTTGAAGAAGATTCAGCAGAGTCTGATGCAAACGGGTTTTCAAATACTTCTTCTTCTTCTTCTAACGCAAAATCGTTTGAATTATTTGTAGGTTCTTCTTGAAAGTTTATGTTTTGGTTTTGCTCATCAACTCTTGGTAGATCAGTTTCAAGTACTGGAGTTGCTTGAGTAGATGTAGATGATGTTGATGTAGTTGGTGCTTCAGCTTCGATTGTAGTAGATGCATCCTGTGGTGGTGGTGGTGGTTGATGGTTGTGAGCGGGTGCAGCAGAATGTTGTGGAGATGCATTTGTCGAAGTTCCACCATAATATTCATCAAACATTAACTCGAAGAAGTTTTCCAGTTCTTGTTCTGAAGGTTTATCCGTGTTTGTTGACTGAGCTCCTTGAGGTACGAGTCCTGAACTGATGTGTCCAGAAGTCTGATTGTTTAGTGCGGGTCCTAATCTGTTATGATTAGAAGCCATCGGATTAAGCGCGGGTTCTAGAGCGTATCTCTCAGAAGCCATTTGTGAAATCTCGTCAAACTTCACATTCATCGTCTCCATTATCTTTTTCGTCCTTCTATTAT
The DNA here is from genome assembly GCA_030686995.1 of Artemisia argyi. NCBI lineage: Eukaryota > Viridiplantae > Streptophyta > Magnoliopsida > Asterales > Asteraceae > Artemisia > Artemisia argyi. The sequence continues at coordinate 106,421,771 of CM060709.1, forward strand.
ACACCCTGAATGCCCTCGAGTTTTCTGAATATCCAATGAAGATTCCAATATCACCCTTAGCTTTTAACTTACCTAGATCTTCTCTGTCGTTCGTCGGATAGCACAAAGCGCCAAATACGTGAAGGTAAGAGATGTCAAGTTTACGGTTGTTCACTAGCTCATATGGGGTTTTATTGAATCTCGGATGGATTAGGGATCGGTTTTGAGTAAAGCAAGCAGTGGCTACAGCATCAGCCCATAAGAATAGTGGTGCACTAGAGAAAATCAGCATTGTGCGAGCAGCTTCCACAAGAGTTCTATTTCTTCTTTCAACTACCCCATTCTGCTGTGGAGTTCTAACAACTGATGTTTGGTGTGTGATTCCAACATCTTCAAGGTAAGTTCTTAACTCCTGGTTTGTAAATTCTGTGCCATTGTCTGTTCTTATAATCCTTACTGGAGCTTGAAGTACAACTTGAATACGCTTCAGAAAGGTGATGATGATGCCTGGTGCTTCGTCTTTTGATCTCAAAAACTTTACCCATGTATATCTTGAATAATCATCAACAATAACAAGAATATACTTCTTCCCATTAATGTTTTCAACTCTCATTGGGCCACATAAGTCCATGTGCAACATATGTAACCTTGCTTCTGAACTAGGTACGGTTTTGGGTTTATATGATGCTCTTTTGCTTTTTCCTTGTTCGCATGATGGACAAAGGTGTTTCTTGGTGTATTTGAACTTAGGAAGTCCGGTGACGATGTTGTCTTTGGCTAACTTGTTGATGGTGTCGAAATTGAGATGGGATAAACGTCTATGCCACAGCCAGGACTTAGTTTCGGTTGCCCTTGTCATAAGACAAATTGGTGATGTAGAAGCCATTTGGTTGATGTCGATAGCATACAAGTTTGTACTACGATTACCAGTTAATAGATCATCACCAACCAAATTTCTAATAAAAACCTTGTTTCTTCTGAAAGCCACTTCTAAATCTGCATCACAAAACTGCCCGACTGAAAACAAGTTGTGTCCCAACCCTTCGACGTAGTAAACTCGAGTGATTAAAAAATTCCCAAACTGAAGATCTCCATAACCCTGAATAGCTGCTACATGATCATTACCAAAGCGTACAGTTCCCATAAATTTCCAGATGAAGTTGATCAGCAGCTTTAAATTCCCGGTCATGTGCTTGGAGCAACCCGAGTCGACGATCCAAAGACATATTTCGATAACCTGCCAAGAACAGAAGAGTTTGTATTTGGAAACCGTGTAGAATTTGGTTCCATGGGGTTAGGAGTAAAAGCAGAATCACACTCACAGACAGTTGCTACTTGTTTAGCTTGAGTTATTTCTAATTTGCCGTCCTTAAGAGTGAACTCTCTACCCGTCGGAATCCACATACAATACTTAAGGTAGTTCCTAGGCATACGACTAATAGTGGTAGACCTAAAGCGTGCAACTAATCTTTCTCAAGATCTAGATCTGGCACTAGGTCTTGCTGGAACATTCTTCTGTTCAGGCGTAACATTCACATTCTTAGAAACACATTCATCATGAACATCATTGATTAAACTTTTCTTACATATAAAACAAACAGAGTCATTACATGCATTAGAACCAGTACTTTCGACATTACATTCAGATGAATCATGTTTCTTATTAAAAAGCGATAAATTCCTAGGGTGTTCTTCTACTTCTTCAACTTTATTCTTGCTACTACTCTTAGAGACAGGCGAGACTCTATTGTTCCTTGTATTGCGCTTAGGCTTTAGTCTGCTGCTCCTAGAGGTGCTTTCTAATCCTGTAGAAGGTAAGGCACACACATTAGGATTTATATTGTTGTCCTTTTTAGCATTCCTAGATTCTTTAGAATTAGCCTTTATGCACTTATCATTTGTCTTAGATGTTGAGGCAAACGCACTAGTGGGACTAATCCTAAAAAGGCCAGGTGCTAACACTTTAGAAGTTTCGACAACCGCTTTTCCTTTATCAACAATCTTTTCATTTTCACTTTTCTTGGGCAAGGGTGTTGGAGTGACTGGTTTTGTCAAATTCTTTTTCTCATCGACTTTTGGAGCAAACCTTGAAATTGACATCTTTGGTTTTTGAATCGTGTTTGAAACATTTGGTTTCTCCGAAGTCGACGGTTTTGCAAACTTAGTTTCCTCACCCTTTCCTTTTTGACTTTCAAGCTGAGCCCTCAAAAGACCATTTTGCTCTTTCATGTTCTTTAAGGCACGCTCATACGACAATTTGTCATACTTGCATTCTTCCTTTTTTCGATCAAGTTGTTTAAAATATGACATATTTTCTTTTTCAAGCTTTATAAGAGCATTTTTATATTTTGAAACAATTTCGGAGGTCTCAGCTCGTAGTCGTTCATCGTCTTGAACATAATATGTTTGTAAAATGATGGACATAATGTCAGTGGTCATAACAGCTTCGAAGAGAGAATCATTTAGGTTTTCCAAAACATTCATGTTTTCACGAGCAGCATTAGCTTCGTTTACCAGGGATTTGTGGTCCTTGACAAAGTCGGCCGTTTCTTTTAAAAAAGCTAGTTCAAAATTTTTTACACTCGCGCTGATGTTATTCAGTGGAATAGTAATTTCGTTTTGAAACACCTTTTTCTGTTCGATGTGATAACTAGAATGCCAGTTGTTAATATCGATGGAAGTTTTAGATTTAACTATGTTTTGAAGTTCTTGAATTCTCATTTTAACGTCATCGAGAATGTTTCTAGCCTCACTTGTTTTAAAAGTGTTGTTAGAGGACATTTGTTCTAATTTAGAAAGAGATTTGGAAACAACTTTCTTTTTAGACAAGAATTTCGCAAATGATCGTTTAATGGAAAACACAGACGGTTCTGTTTGTGGAACAAAAGTGATTCCCGAAAGTTTGTTCAATTTGTTGTAATCAATGGGTTTCAAATCCTTTTGTTTCATTTTATTAATGCTCTCTTCGACATGTTCAATCGTTAGCACAGAATCCCGAACGACGGGAGGATCATGTTTGGTATAAATCACATTACCATTGTACAAAACATTCTGTTCTTGCTGAGCTTTCTTGAGATTACAAGGGGTGTTGTTACCGAGAGCCATTTTATTTTTCGTATGGTAAATCGGATTAGTTTGATTTGAAATCATTTTCATTGTTTGACTCGACTGCCCCGACTTAACCACTAACTCTTCTAAATGAGCAATCATGTGTTCTGACTCTACTATTTCTTCCAAAAGTTTGTCTTCTTTCTTTGCAAAATCCTTTTTCAACTCATCCATTTCTTTTTCAAGATTGGTATAAGCTGTTTTTTGTTTAGAAAGTTGGTTTTGTAAATCAGAAATTTCCGCGTTTAAAGATTTTATCTTTTTGAAAGAATTAACATCAAGTGTATCGAACTTGAGTTGCAATTGTTGTTTCTCTGAAACGGAATTTTGATAACCAGTTTCTAATTCAGACAATCTTTTGTTATGAAATTCAAAAGCTTTAACGGTGGATTTGTAACTCTCAAGCTCAGCGGTCAATTTAACATTCGCGGCCTTAACATCGCGATTGACCTTTTTCACTTTCTCAATTTCAATACCACAGTTATTTAATAATGATTCAAATAAAGCACGTGTTTCCTCATCATTCTCAGCATGATGTGAAACGAAGCCTCCATTATGATTCGCATCTGGAGTTGCTGAAGGAGTATTGCTACTACTTGGCGTGTCCAGGTATGTATCATAATTAGGTGCTGGCGTCTCAGAATGCTGTTCCTCGTGAGGAGACATATCAAATATATCATTATTGTGACATGTGTTGAAGTGTGATACCTCAGAGACTGCATTGACGTCATAAACAGGAAGTGTGTCAGAATCCGTGTCATACTTAGCCTCCTGAAGGTTTGCCATGAATATGCAGTTCGCATTGATATCTTCTCTATCTTCCATGTCATCCATAAGAGCCATAAAGTCATTCTCCTCTGCGTTCAACTGAAATCCTGCATCTGCCTTTTGTGCCAACATCACTGCTTTCTACAAGTACGCTAGATCTTTCTTGTTTGGCTTAGTAGGACAGTTCCTTGCCATATGACCTACACCCTGGCAGTTGAAACACTTTACCGGATTACCCTGATTCATATTTCCCAAATTCCCAACTACTGGAGCTGCAACATTCCTATTCTGATTACCCATTGCCTGATTACCAACATTCTGATCCCTCTGATTTCCAACAAACTGACCCAACTGATTCCCTGCATTCTGACCATACTGATTCCCTGCAAACTGACCTGCATTCTGATTTCCTGCATACTGACCTGCATTCTGCATATTCTGATATCCCTGCGGATTCCCATAAACTCCAACCATTTGGCCTCCGTTGCCCATATTGAAACTCGGCTGAGCGATCTGCCTGTTGCGAGTATTCGATGAAATCCTTTGGTTGTTGTTTGTTGGTGTAGAATAGCGTCGTTGGAATGCCTTTGACAGAAAAGCAAACGCTTGAGTCAATGCTGCAGCAGCTTCATCATTGTCAGTGAATTCTGGTTCTTGGAATTGTGGGTATGTCTGTTGTGGAATAACTTCTTGTTGTTGTGGGTAGAATTGTTGTTGGTATACCGGTGTTGGTTGTTGAATGCATGATGGTTGCATGTAGTTGTGAATGGATGATGATGGTTGTTGAGTGTTTACTTGTAATGGTGTTGGTGTATTAGCAATTAGTGCGAGAGGATCATAATTCTTTGCCAATCTTTCTTTCCTAACTTCATTAGCCTCAGCTTGGTTTTGCTTCAGAAAGTCATAGAGTTGATCATAATTCACCTGATGTAAGTCCTTTGTCTGATTAACAATTGTAACATAACGACCCCATTCTTCTGGAAGGTTGTTGACGAATTTGATGTTTGTTGCAATTGTTCGAGGTGTCAACTTGTTTCTGATTAACTCATTCATCAACGTGCAAAACCTTGTGTAGTATGACTCAATCTGTTCACCTTTAGTGGATGTGAAGTTCTCCCATTCAGTAAGAAGTTTGTTCTCAACGTCTTGTTGTCCAATCTCTGTTCCATGACAAATCCTTCTAACACGTTCCCACATAGCATGAGCAGTTTCACAACTGTCGACCGCAGCAAAGATCTCCCGAGGTAATCCAAGTTGGATTAGATGCATTGCCATATCATCAGCTTTGATCTGCGCCTTGTCTTCATCAGTGTAATCTTCTTCTGTTTGTAAACGCATGTATGGTTCAGTAGGATTTGTTGAGTTTGGATCACCGGCAACTTGAACTTGTCTTGGCTGAAATGGACCATTCTTAATGGAGTTGAGCATGAGGTTACCATCAGTCTTAGTTTTGATGTAACGAAGCATGCGGCTTGTCCATGGGAGATATCCACCTTTTTCAAGCATAGGAGGTCGGTTTTCCGCACCTGCTGCATGAATATCTTGCTGAGATGCCATTGATGAAGTGTAGATGGATAAAGTTGATTCTTGGATCGTTCCAACGAAATAGGAGTAGAGTTTAGAGTGAGTTGATGCAAGTTTTTATGGTGAAAATTTTGACTAAAAACCTTAAAACCTTAATAACTTCTTCTCGGAGCGTTTTTAGGCCTCGAAACTTCGCCTAAATCGATAAATCATTTAGCGTGTCGTTCTCCTCTGTCTGACGGTCGTTTTGACAGCTGATTCGTCGAAAACGGAGTTACGGTTCAAAAGTTATGGCCGTTTAAAGTTTGGTCGTCAAAAACCTCACTTTTGTCAAAATTCTCGAAACTTTGCTTGTGTTCTCGACACTTTGGATTTGCGAAACTTCTGATTTCGAAACTGAAGATTGCGAAACTTTGGAGTTCTCGAAACTGAGGATTGCGAAACTTCTGATTTCGAAACTGAAGATTGCGAAACTTTGGAGTTCTCGAAACTGAGGATTGCGAAACTTTGGTGATTGCGAAACTTGGCCTGATTGCGAAATTTTCCTGATTGCGAAACTTGAAGTTCTCGAAACTTAAGGATTGCGAAACTCAGGTGAGAGATTGCGAAACTTAAGTTTGCGATAAATGGTGATTTCGAAACTTAAGTTGTTTTCGAAAACACAAAGTCACCAAAACACTTTTCGAAATTATACAATTTCGAAAGTTTTCCAAAAGTCGAAGTACTTTTCTTTCTTATACAAGAGAGAAAAGACCGAGTATCCAAGTGTGAGCACGAAAGGAGCCGATTCTTGTGTTCTCGAAAATGGATTGCGAAACTCACTTGAGGATTGCGAAACTGTGGCAGTTTTTTGATTATGATAAAAGCTCACCCAAATGAAGTTTTTAATCCAAGATTCTTGTACTTCTAAGCTTAAAAACACCAAAACTTGTAGAAAGTTGCAAACTTGATGATTTTTATTAAACTTATGAAGATTTCGAAAACAAGTACAAAAACCCTAGTCGAATTTTTTAAGCTTAAATCTTTAAAAAGTTTGATACTTTCTTGTTAGATAAGGTTTATAACACTAGTTTGTAATCAAAAAAGTGTTAAAAACAAAGAAAAACAAGAAAAGTAAGAATTTTTCAAAAGAAAAACGTGTAGAAAGCCTAAAAAAAACGAAACCAACAAACCCCAACACTCCTAACTCATTGTTTGGCGATTGATACCACTTGTAGGACCTTAGATATCACAACTTTATCACAAATATAGAAGATTAGAAGAAGAAAGATGGTGACTTATATGTATTTCGTATGTATATAGAGAGATGGAAAAGATGAGAGCTTTTATTCAAAGAAAACACGCACAAATACACACACAAGCACACACCTCAAATGAGCCTTTGAGGTGTTTAAATAGTTCATAACATGAGATGCCCTATGGGCTTTCTATGGGCTTGGGCTTGGACTTGGTTACATGGTTGGATAACTAGGCTTATGAAACATAGCACATAACATATTAGCTTGCCAAGTCCAAGGCCCAATGACTAAACTATTACTAATCTTAACAGACGACACAAAGTTACAATATAAGAATGACCATCACTTCATAATACATATTTTTAATGCTAACATGACATTATAAGCATCGAAATATACCTGTAACAAATTGCACCCGACGCTCTTTATATACAGTATCATATTATATATCATAGCAACTGTTACATGAGATGCCGTGAGGTGGGATGAGTGTCAAGGTTCTCAACTTTACCACAAATATAGATATGAAGTATTATGAACACGTAGGTTTTTATTTATTTATTTTTCTTTTTTTAAATGTTACATGAATTATGATTGAAACATAAATAGTTACAGGGTATGTGTCATGAGACATTCACCTATTACACAGTAGAAACTCTATAATATAATATATTTAGGACCATCAAAATTTATTAATTAAAAAAGTTATTAATTAATTGATAAAATAATAATTATTAATTTATATATTAATTAATATTTTATTAATTTATAGTAGAATACTCCAGAATTTGATCAAAGAGTTGGGTTATCGCAATGCAATGGATGTCGAAGATGTTCTGACTCACCCAGAAGAAAATGTAGTTGCACAGTTGTTGACTGATGAAGAAATTATTGAAAGCGTTATTGGAATTAATAAAGATGATATCGATGAAGAAAATGATGAAAGTTCTACAATAGAGCCTCATTCGCGAAACGAAGCTATTAAAGCGGCAATCACATTGAACAATTTCTTGTTGAGCTATGAGAAAACAACACCAGAAGTTCTTACCATGCTAAGGAAAATTAGAGACGAGATTCAAGGGGAAATTGATTTCAACAAAAAACAAAAGACAATTGAGTCATTTTTTCAAGAAACCTTCATAAACCATTCATGTAATATGCTATATATAAGGAATTATTAATTTATATTTTATATGGGGTCTAAAAAAATTATCAAAAATGTATTATCTTATAATTTTAGCGAATTATTAATTTAGCACCCTATCCCCGAGTCGGGACCGGCAAAAAATATTATCTTAGAGAATTTATTAAATAATCGAGTATTAATTTATCGAGTTTCTACTGTATAAGCTTCTCTTAGCTTGTTGTTGTCTTGTTGATCTAATAGAGCTATTGACCTGCCAATGCAGATGAAGTTGATGCTGAAATCAAAGGTCGAGTTGAACTGCGCAAAAACATCAAGTGGAAGCAACTCTTAATTTTTGTGTTCAAAAGTTAACAAACTATACGAACGCATGATATATATCATGAAAATATCGTATATATACCGGATTAGAAACTAGTAGTATAAAGTAATTTACTCGTTAATAACAGTACTATGTAATGTTACGATAAAGAGAATTGGGAATGTAACAAGAGATAGCTAGGAATTAGAGTAAACTGCAAAAATCATCCCTGTGGTTTGTGTAAATTTGCAAGAATCATCCCTATCTCAAACGTTCAGCATTAATCATCCCCAAGTCTATAAACGTTCAGCAATAATCATCCCTGAGCACTAACGTCGTTATTTTTATCCGTTAAGTGTTAAAATAATATTTGCCCGTTAGTCCCTCCGTTAATATTTTTTGCACCGTTAATCCTCATTTTTTAAAATGAATTATACGTTTTCGTCTATTTTTACATTTCGTCCGTTTTTACGTTTTCATCCGTTTTTTTTACGTTTTCGTCCGTTATTATCCTTTTTTTTTTACGGTTTTGTCCGTTTTTTGTTACATTTACCATTGCCACCACCCGCCACCACCCGCCACCACCCACCTCCACCACCGCCACCACCGCCCACCACCTCCACCCACCACCGCCACTACCACCCACCGCCACCACCGCCGTCGCCGTCACAACCACCACCACCCACCACCTCCACCCAACAACACCCACCGCCACCACCACCCACCTCCACCCACTACCATCACCACCACCGCCACTACCACCCACCACTGCCACCACCAACCATCGCCACCACCATCCAACACCACCACCACCCACCACCACCACCCACCACCACCATCACCACCGCCGCCACTACCACCCACCACTGCCACCACCAACCATCGCCACCACCACCCACCGCCACCACCACCGCCACCACCGCCGTGGCTGCTAACACCACCACCGCCGCTGCCAACACCAACACCATCGCCGCTGCCACCACCAACCACCACCCACCCACCACCACCATCACCACCGCCGCCACCACCACCAACCACTGCCACCACCACCCATCGCCATGTTTTTTATACATGATTTTATACGCGTGGTGGTGGCGGTGGGTGTTGGTGTGTGGCGGTGGGTGTGGGTGGAGGTGGTGGGTCGCGGTGGTGGTGGTGGTTGGCGGTGGTAGTAGGTGGCGGTTATGGGTGGAGGTGGTGGTGGGTGGTGGCGGTGGGTGTTGGTAGGTGGTGGTGGTGGGTGGAGGTGGTGGGTGGTGGTGGCGGTAGGTGGTGGGTGTGGGTGGAGGTGGTGGGTGGCGGTGGTGGAGGTGGGTGGCGGTGGCGGTGGGTGGTGGGTGGTGGCGGTGGGTATTGGTAGGTGGTGGTGGGTGGAGGTGGTGGGTGTGGGTGGAGGTGGTGGGTGGCGGTGGTGGAGGTGGGTGGCGGTGGCAGTAGGTGGCGGTGGTGGGTAGAGGTGGTGGGTGGTGGCGGTGGGTGTTGGTAGGTGGCGGTGGGTGGTGGTGGTGGGTAGAGATGGTGGGTGGTGGTGGCGGTAGATGGTGGGTGTGGGTGGAGGTGGTGGGTGGCGGTGGTGGAGGTGGGTGAGAAATAGATAAAACGAACGAAAACGTAAAAAAAAAACATATGAAAACGAAAAAAAAACGGACGAGAACCAAAAAAAACGGATGCGAACATTAAAAAACGAACGAGAACATTAAAAAACGGACGAGAACGTAAAAAATGGACGAGAACGTGAAAAAACGGACGAAAACGTAACAAAAAACGGACAAAACTGTAAAAAAAAATGGATAAAAACGGACGAAAACGTAAAAAATGGACGAAATGTAAAAACAGACGAAAATGTATAATTCATTTTAATAAATGAAGATTAACGATGCAAAAAATATTAACGGAGGGACTAACGGGCAAATATTATTTTAGCACTTAACGGGTAAAACTAACAACGTTAGTAATCAGGGATGATTATTGCTGAACGTTTGTTGATTGGGGATGATTAATGCTGAACGTTTGAGATAGGGATGATTCTTGCAAATTTACACGAACAACAGACAAACAACAGGGATGATTTTTTCAGTTTACTCTAGGAATTAATTGAAGTGGATTGTCGGCGGAATAAAGGTGTTGGCTCCAATGAAGCATGTGATGTTGTCACGTGGCATGCCCTGTAAACTATGCTAACCACACTATCTACGTGTCCTTCACTCACTTTCTTTTCATTTTTTTATTAAGGTAAAAGCTAAGAAATAGCCACTATATCAACTTTTAACATTTATTCATTTTGTCTCGTAAAACTTCAAAGCTTCAAGAAAATGTTTGTAACGTTATTATTTTTATTTTTTTATTTTTAATTGTAATTTTATATTTCTTTTTGTTTCATGTTGACGTTTTTGAAGAAACTCTTTTGTAACTTTTAAGCTACTTCATTTTTACTCGTAAAAAAACTAGCAAAGAGCTAGCTAATTAAATATATTGAGATTTTAATCAATTTATCCAACTACAAAACAAATAATCTCTAGATTTAAAGTTAGAAAAGAAAGAAAGAAAAAAAATACGAATGAATATTATCAAAAATAAGAGCTAAAAGTGACGCTATTACGGAATCTCCAACTCCATCATAAAGTAGTAACGAACCTTCTTTTTTGGAGCATGCCACGAACATAACCATTCCTTCGGCTGCACATATGACGTAAAAACAGGAAGGGATAAATCGCAGCACACCTGAACAAGCCTCCAAATATTAAAAGCAAAATCACACCAAAAAAATGTGATTAGAGTATTCTACATTACCATTGCAAGAAGGAAAGATATCGCTGAAATATCAATGCCATGAGACGAGAGGTTCAGACGATGAAACAACCGGTCTGATATCGTTCTCCACATGAAGATGTTAACTTTACGAGGAAGGATATTTTCCCAGCTTATAGAAGGGACCAACAAGCGCAGGAGAATAGCGTCTATATGATGACGAGTCTTTTCAACAGAAAAGATAATTTCACTTGCGAGCAACCAAACGCAAGTATCTTCAACAACAATTGAATCAACTTGACTTATCTTGATCAATGTGTCTCTTAAGTATGCCAAATTTTGAGCTCCAAAGACGTCTCTAGACCAGTTCCATCACCATTGCCCATTTTCTATACGATCAATGATGAGACAATCTTTATCTTGCTCCAAACGATAAAGTTTATTATAACGAGTGCATAACGAAAAATCGCCAATCCAAGAATCCTTCCGGAAACGAATGTGTTCCACAACCCATTTGGAAACGCAAGGAATTTAAAGGAAATCACAATGTCGCTAACAAGACTTTGCCTCATGTCTAAGTGACTGTCTTAAACTCTTAATCGCTTTGATGATCATATCAACAATCAACTTATCAATTAAGTTCTGAATTTTCTAGCACCCAACACACCACTACAAAAACATGTTTCTTTCTTAATCGAATAAAGCATATTCATATTCATACGTATAAAATATAGCAAACAAATTTCTCAATCTTGTCAATAGTTACAAAATGTTACTGTGAATTAACAAATATGAGTTTAGTATTACCGACCATCAAATAGTCCATGTGATCTATCTCAGGTTTTTGCTCAATCCCATGTTAGCATTCACCAATGCAATAAACCTATATATTAAGATTACAGCTACATTCCGTACTAACGACACCCAGTTTAATTTAGGGTAAAAGCCATATATTAGCAACGTACTTTCACGAAATTTCAAATCTAGGTAACAAACTTTGTTTATTACTAATCTAGTCATTGAAACCGGCTAATTTGTGACGATATAGTAAATATGACCTGCTGAATATGGAAAATGACTGACACGTCATCAATTAACGACCGTTAGTGGCATATTTTTTCATCGTTAGTCCTTTTTACTAACGACCGTTAGTCCTTTAACGGAAATTCGAAATTAGAATGTTTTTTTTTTTTTTTTTTTTTTTTCCGTTTTCGTTTTCATCCATTTTTCTTCCGCTTTCGTCCGTTTTTATTACGTTTTAGTCCGTTTTTCTTCCGTTTTCGTTCGTTTTTCTTCTATTTTCGTCCGTTTTTTTTACGCTTTCGTCCGTTTTTCTTACATTTTTTCCGCTTTTATCCATTTTCGACCGATTTTACACATAAGGAAAAAGGACGAAAACGGACGAAAATAGAAGAAAAACGAACGAAAACGGAAGAAAAACGGACTAAAACGTAATAAAAACGGACGAAAGCGGAAGAAAATTGGATGAAAACGAAAAAAAAAAAAATACTTTCTAATTTCGAATTTCCGTTAAAGGACTAACGGTCGTTAGTAAAAAGGACTAACGATGAAAAAATATGCCACTAACGGTCGTTAATTGATGACGTGTCAGTCATTTTCCATATTCAGCAGGTCATATTTACTATATCGTCACAAATTAGTCGGTTTCAATGACTAGATTAGTAATAAACAAAGTTTGTTACCTATATTTGAAATTTCGTGAAAGTACGTTGCTAATATATGGTTTTTACCCTTTAATTTACATCAAAGTTTGTAAAACATCTACTGGATTTTTTATTTATTTATTTATTTTTTTCTTTTTTTTTTTGGTGTTCTGTGTTTGGTCGATTAATACATGAGATTTAAATACATCGTAACATAAACTCATACCGGATAAAACTTTCTTGCTTGTTTGTACCAGATATGATTCGAAATTGTGTTATAATTAACCACTTATGGTTATGTAAAGCGTCACATTTACGAAAGGCTAAATATTTTGCTAATACAATGACAAAGAAAAACAACATTGGCTACAAACGATAACATGAGAACTTGGTAAAAATACTAAATGAACAACGGTGCCAATTCACAAAGTATAGAACAAATCTCCGAAGTCGAACCAACGAGAAAATACTCAGTTCAATGCCTTGCATTGATGTCTTCAAACTCGACTATTTCGTGCTGATAATTGTTTCAACTCTGGATAACCATATGTTGGTTCCAATCAACTCATTTAGACGGTATAATGGTGATAATGGAAGGAAAGTATTTCTATAGAAGGCTGATGCTTATGCTTCAAAACATTTTTGTGATTGCCAAACTATTATATTTTCTACTTGGAGAGGCGATATGCAAGCCACAAAAAGTGATAGCACAGATCACAACTATACATATATAATGCTGCGCCATGTGCATCAATGAAGTGACTTTCTAGTGTGTCCTTTAACTTTTTGTTTACTTATATGCATGATCTGGCAAGGGTAACTTCATAAGATACAATTGAGCAGAAAAATAAAGTCTTAAAACAGTTTCTTGAAGTTAAGAATTTGACCTTATACAGCTTGTCGAACATCCATTACGGGAACCATAAGGTCGACCTGGAAGGGAATACAACTCTTTATTTAGACGAGCCTGTCATGTGTGAATTCTCAATTTAACTTTCAATATTTATAAGGCAAACAGGACCTTTCAAATATCACTTCAGTAATAAACAATCTTTGTACAGTGTTTATTGTGAGAATACTTGTTTGATCTATCTTGATTTTCCCTCTAATCTTTCTCATGTTACCTGTCGAGTGTTGTATGACAAAGGTTCAAGTCACTTCCTTGTCATAACATAACATTACCTATATACAACTAAGAAGAACTTATAAAAGAAAAGAAACTTGCACATACAACACTTGATATACAACTACAAAAACTTTGTTACAATCAGTAAGTAAGCCAAAAAGAGTTGCAACTAACTAGGCAAATAAAATGATGCCTAAAATGGAAAGAAAAACATAGACTCAAGAGCATGCAACACTTTCACAAACAGCAATGCCAGTTACTGCTAAAAAAAACAAACTTATACATACATCAACACATTGAAGAATCGCTTTTCCAACTTCTGAAACCGAGAGCAAACCATCTCAGAAGTTACGATTTCTGGGCTGCTCTATCATCAGGGCCAGCAAGCATTATCTGTGATTTTAACCATTCACGGTTTTAAGATCTTTTTTTGATCCGGTTAGAAATTTCAATCGACGAGGATAGAGATTTGAGGCTTACATTGCAATCGAAGGCAAATCTGCGTGCCAGCATAATAGCAGCATTTCTTTCTCTTTCTGATTCAAATCCCAGCACAAATGAGAGTCCAATCTTTGGCTGCCAAAATGATGCTTGAGCTGCAGCATTTCCACCACCCCTAACTCCGCATAGCTGTATTTTTTACACGATTTCATAAATAAACATAAAATGTAACAAAATTATTTAGATTCTGAAACTGTAAATATTTCCCAGCAAAAGGCAGCCGGGCTTGGCATTGTTTGCTCAAAATATCTCAAATGTTCATAGATTCTGAGTGATGTGGCAATTTTAACCCATTTACTAAAAAATGGGTCAAGTTGGGTTTGTGTTTTATCTCAAACAAATCAGATTTATAAAATAAAAGTCTTGAGGGGAAAACGACAAATGGGTATAAAGTTATTCAAAAATCTATATTTTAATGCATACAACTTCTCAAATTGTTTCATTCAAGGGCCCAGGTTAGTGTGATAATATTGTTTTTGTAATCATAACTAAGACATTGATTCATTAGAAATATTACAAATATATAAAAAGGTGTTTACCTGTCAAACCTTCCACCAGGCCCATTCTAAAAACAATGGCATGTTTTGACCCCACACCCGAACCCACCTCAACCGCCCATGTATATATCCAAACATAAACATAATGCAAGTTCAGGGACCCAAGATGACATGTAGCTTTGTCCATAGAAGCTTACCTGCATCGAAGACGAATAGTATTCTTTAGCCACTGTTGTTTTTCCTTTACAAAGTTTCATCCTCATCTTCCCCACATGAAGTACATGTATAGAATCTGAAGAATGGTCCACTCCATTCATTTGAATAATGACTACCTGCATTTGGAACAGTATATATATTAAATACAATTCACATCATTTTTCTTTGATATCACAAACCATGTCATTATATATAGTTCAATATAGAATGACATTAATCTAAAGGAAAAAATTAAAAGAACACATGTGGCTTACATTAAATTCTGTGTCATGTCGGCGCACCAAGGCTTCAACATAGTTTCCTAGTCCTGCAGCTGTAAAAAACAACTATGTCAGTTGGTTTGTCATGATGAGGAGTCGGTCGTAAAATATTAATACAACTTTTTCCTAAAAATCATTCTATCGATTTTTCCACCAGAACTATGGTATATATTTAACACCAACCTGGATCAATGGGATCGGTTGTTGCAAGTGTAATACTTTGACCATCTGAAATAACATCAACTTGCAAAATCCTTCCAACATCAGAGGGTTCAGGAGCATAAATAGACTTGGTGGCCCCTAAAATCAGAGCTGATTAGTGTTGCAGAAACAATCTATAATAACTAATTAAACACAAAGCAATTTCTAATCCATGACCATAAGCATAAACAGATATAGGATGCCAAAGTACTCGGAGATATGATGTTACATATTCTGTAATACATTACTATTTTAAAAGTGCAAAAAGTGGCCTTAAAAGAAGCATGAACTAATATTGAACAATACAAATTGTAGCTTATAAGGAGATTGAATTGAGGATGATAGCATAGTCATTTAAATTTATGATGAATTTAATAGAAGGCACCAAATCTAGTACAAGTTCAATTTTAAGATGTATTAAATGATAGGAATAATAAGTTACATGGAATAATAGGTGGCGGAGGTGAAATTTTGTTGATGATTGATAGAGATTAAAAACTCTTCAATGAAACAACAAAATGGCAAGAACTACTAAGCATGTATGAAAAGAGTGTGAGTATGTATTCAAGCAATTGCAGATCTCTTTGTTGACATATCCAACAGTATGTAATACGAAAATTACCAATAAGATTTGCACGTTAACATGTATGGTCGATCATTTGAAGGACTGAAAATCAAATACCTGAAATAACGTCCCTGTTTCCACCTTCAGATGTCAAACGATACCACTGAACTGAACATTCTGAAAGCTGAGGGGCTCTATCAGAACAAGGTTGGATCTGCAAGTATGAGCCCAAAGCAGTTGTGCCATCTAATTCAAACAAGCTGGATCCACTTTCGTCTCCCCTCCTGCTGATTGCCAACTGAATTTGGACAAAAACAAATAATTAAAATCAACAAGCAACCAATCCACACTTTATGCAACGTATGCAACACATTTCTTTTGCATGAAATTTCAATCCAATCACACCTCTTTGCTAACCATTACAAGACATTAATAGTAGGGTATTTGACTTTATGTCATGTTAAAAGTTTCATATCTTGTGAGTAACAATTTAGAGCGATGCAACAATCTCACAGAAACTGATTATAAAGTAACATATCTTGTTTACTTCGCCGATCATAGAAGGCAGAGTGATCAAAGAGACTGGAAAATAAATAAAACCACCTCTTTCTGAAGCTCAATTGAACGCTTTGACTTCTCAGCCAGTTGAATTCGTAATGCCTGAAGTTCGTGCTCCATGTCCATAACCTGCATATAATTATATCAAACAACAGAAACAGGGGCCACAGATATATACATGCACAGATCCAAAACAAGTAAATAAATAGAAATTAAAACGAGCATATATCCAGGTAAGAACCTTGCTGGGTTGATGAAGCATTTTGATCCGCCTGGCCTCTTGAACCTCCTTCATTAATGCTTCCATATCCTAAATATGAACTAAGTACAGTTAGTCCCATTTTAATTAACTACAATGCTTTGAAGTAGTTTAACATTTGACATATGCACCTTCTCTGATGCTCAATAAAGACAAATCTCCATACATACACAAATACAAAGAAATAAAAAATAATACTCATATAAGCAAAGAAGTGTTTTTCTTTTCCAGAAAAATAACCGAAGACACGTTGCTTAATGTAGGAATTTAGAAAATAAACTTGGTTGTTTCAAAGATTAGCAATTCAAGAAACATAACCTTTTAACTAAACTATGTGACTACTTCCACACAAGTTTCACAAGTTTTACAAATAATAATGTAAGCCCCCAAGTGTCATGTTGTCATGTTATTTACTGACTTTCTACAACAAAAACAGTAAGTACTTGATCAAAAATATCAAGTTTAGAGCAACAAAATCATATAAAGAAATATATGCGGAAAGAAATAACAGCAGAAATGTACAAGCATGGCACACACACAGAAAAACAGAGATGTTTTAGACTTTTTTTAAAAGTTGACTCTGCCAAAATGCTATAACAGAGTGAAGGAGAGGCTCAATTTATTATACTAATAAAGCTAAAAAAACAAATGGAATATAGACATTCATTTAAGATTCAGACTACACATATTTATGAAATGTTGATAGATGCAACTATAATGAGAGAACAAACCAAACGTAAAAATATAGAACCTGGGTTCCTATACTTTTAGAAACAGACCACTTAAAATATCACATCAATCTGAGTATCTGACTATGGATACACTCAACGTAAGTAATTATAATGAACATAGGCAACGAATTGTTTCAGAAAATGTCAAACAACCTGGGTTCCAGAAGCTCGTGACAGTTTTTCTTGCTCCTGAAGAGCTTCTTCCACTCTTTGAACTGCAGCTCTGGCGTTCTCAATTTCAGTCCTGGCAAAACTTCTTTCTTCATCAACAAGCTTTTTAGCATCTTCTGAAGCCTGCATAACAGTATAAGAGATTATTCACAAGGGTTTGTACACAACAGATGAGAAAATACAAGCAAATATAATACAAGTCTGAAGGGAAAAAATGATAAGGCTAAAATCAATTTATGGCGTATCAAAGAAAGTCTTGCAGGTCTCAGTTTGTACAGAATTGATCTTTACTATAGTTAGACCTTGATGCTACAATGACCTTGTTTCGACCTTGATGCTACAAAAATTGATTTCCTATCAGTTTATCATGTTAAAAGACATTAAATCTATAATGACCTTGATGCTACAAAATTGAGTTTTACAATAGTTAGAAAAAAATAATAATAATAATTAAAAAAAAAAAAAAAAAAAAAAAAAAAAAAAAAAAAAAAGTGAAATATTAGCAACCAAAACATACTTGAAGACTGATTTATTGTTTGACATATAATTTTCAAAAATCATCTAACGTTCATATATTCCCTTGTGACTAGCATAGACAGAGTATTTATATTTGGAATATGTGGCTAAAATAGTTGAAGACCCAAAGTGAGTATTGTAACCAACGCCAAGGTGGTGTCAACAGCTTATGTAGGGTATAGCAGCATATATGGATTTATCGTGCATCACTTATATTTAAGAAAGGAATACTAAAAGAACCAATAGCGAACAAATTAATGATAATATACACAAACCTGCTGAAGAAAACTTGCAAGTTTTTTAACCTCTGCCTTCTCTTGAATTAATTCTCCCTCCCTCTGAGTCAACTGAACAGCTAAAGCTTCAACCTATAATAGTAGACGGATATGTACAGTTAAGCATCACAAATCGATTACTGTAAACTTATTAATTAGCAGTAAAGCATTTCAAAGAATGATCTTTTAGAAGAAACACTAACAGATAATAATTTAGAGTATAAGAACTAGAAAAGATACAAAACTAACCATAGAAATAGCCTCCTCTACATCATCTTTGTTCTTACCAACCACGCGCCCTCTAAGTGATTCAAGTGCATCTCTAAGCTTCTTTAGAAGAACATGTTTCTCCAAACAAACCACGTCCCTGAGTTTCGCCTGTTCCCCATACGCAAACAGCTTTCAGTATGACGTAATATTTTTCTAACATCATGCAAACTTTCAGAAAACAAACCTCGTCAGATAACTTAGCAGCAGCAGCTAAACCCTTTTCAAATTTACTAGCCAAATCACGAACTGACAAACGTTTCTGTTGTTCTAACAGCTGAGCAGTCTCTTTGGCTATAACTTCCTTCATAGAAACCGACTTCCCATTTTCATTCTCATTTTCGTCATTAGCTCCAGTTCTATAATTAGGAAACCGAGTAGAAGCAAACATCACATCCGCTGACACAGGTGGAACTGCCAAGCTTTGCATTGTATAACTAAAATCACGGCCTACCCTCGTCATACTTGTGAATCAAATATATCACTCTGTCAAATCATAAGAATCACAATGGTCTTAATACCATATCTAAAAGCTATATAACCAAACAAACCAACATTGTACTAGTTCCGAATAATTCACAAGATATCTTCATATTCATGGTCAAACCAATCATTTTTCTTAGCTATCATTTAAACCCTTGTAACATACGTATCAATAAAATATACTAACCTAATCCTAATCCTATAAGTACATTAAAGAGGTGTTTCTAATTTCTTTTTTATTCAGTGTATAACTTTTTATTTCAGTAAATAGTATGCTAAAAAATGGAAATTTTTAATCAAATTCTTTGAAAGTGTTTTAGGTTAAATATCATGGTAAAAAAAAAAAAAAAAAACACTAATAATAATTTCATCTCAAATAAGCATTTCTCTACCAACTATTAAGAAAACTGCTTATTATTAAGCAGATAAGCAGAAAAAAGTAAGCAATCTCAACCACCCCCCTAAACTATCAAACCCTAAAAGGCAAAGTAAAAAAAAATGCAAATAAAGAGCTAATAACATTAACCACATATACAAGTAATGCAAATTCAATCAAGAATATAAAAGGGTGAAAACCCAACAAAAAAAAATGAAAACTTTACCATTAAAATCAAAATAAATTAGCAGATCATGAAGTGAAAATAAATTTAAAAAAAAAGGGAAAATGAACTTACATTATTAGAACATGTAGAAAAGTAAATAATTGATGAAAAAAGGTTTCTGGAGCAGGTTGAAGATTTGATGCAGAGTCAAATAAAAACAAGAACAAAAAATCAAACACAAAGACAAAAAGACGGAAACAGGAATATAAAATAATTTTTAAAAAAAGGAAAATGGGGTTGTTGTTTTTCAAAGTAATACTTGTTCTACTAGTACTATTAAGCTCATGATGATGCTGTTTGTGTTACTTTGTGTTTCTGTTGTTGTGTTGGGTTCCGCTGAATTATGAAAAAGGTAAGGTGGGGACCCATGAGTATTCTCCTTTCTATGAGATTTAACTATTTTTGTTTCAAATTTCTATTTTTATCTAGGTTTTAAAAGGCGTGTTACGACGTCATTAAGTCGTGAGACGTGACATTCACATCACGCAATAGATTAACGCGTTTGTTCTGGGCGTGGCGTGAGATGAGGCGTGAAGGCAAGACGTGACATTTTTTTTTAAATTTAATCCCGATGAAAATATTTTTTGAAAAAAATGAAGAATATCACATGAAAACATAGTTCTTTTACTTAATTCATGATGTATAACATTCTTTATAAACTCAATATATATGAAATTTGATAATATAATATATAAATCTATTAATATTTTCATGAGAAAAGTTCAATACGAAACTAGATTTATTTAAATAACAAAACAACTAATCACAACCATTGATTTAACTTTGATCCAATGGTTAAATTTAATAAGGGGCAATTTCATATTTACCCAACTTAAACATGATAATATCATATTTACCCAAAACATGCTTTAAATGCATTGTACATCATGCATTCAAAAGTTGTATTTTGGGTATATATGACATTTTCATGTATAGATTGGGTAAATATGAAATTATCCCATTTAACAATTAATTTAAATTAATAAAACACATAGGGGTGTTTTTGTAATTTTTCACTCCACCTAACATTCCCCAATTCTTATATTCATACACTCACACTCACACATATTTACTTGTGAGCTTACACATACTATCTTTCTCACCAAACACACACAAACCACAATAAACCGTCATCGATTCGCCATATCTCCATAAACCGTCATCGATCTGATGGATCGCACCACCGATCTATTTGTTCGGTGAGTTCTATTTTCCAATGATTGTATGTGTGTCGATCAGCCACCGATCCACCGTTGAGCCGCCGTCAATTGTAACACCCCCAATTCATGTATGCAGCGGAATTCAAACTGGGTGTTACTCGATGGCACAATAGTCACAATAATAGAAAACGAACTCTAATTGAGTCGTTTTAAAAGATGTATCATTCAAATTATATAAATATCAGAGATTACAAAATGAGGTCCCAGATGGTTCCATGTTTACAAATTACATTAATTAAGTCATTGAATGATAGTAAAAATTTATAGCCCTCTTGAATATCCGTGCCCTCCCGTGCCATCCTTGATCGTCATGAACCTGAAATACATGCTTAAGAGGTCAACACAAAGGTTGAGTGAAATTCGTAGAGTTTAGTTAAATCGTTTGAACACAATAATCGTAGTGTGAGCTATAGACTCACACTCATAGTTGGAAAACAAAATCGTTATTTATTGTACTAAGCTCATGCAACCAAAACATTAACATCGAACCAAAAATTGGCATTATAGAAGCCCTATCAAGATACTTTTGCCATTATACCGCTAAATCTCAAATATAGTGCATTTGTGTGAACTCGTAGTTGTTCAACACAAATGGGATCCGTCAATCCCAATAGATCTATTCACAATATTCGCGCTCACTATAGGTAGTGACTAATGGTTCATGATATAGGGACTTCGAACATGGCAATCGTTACTTAGTGACAATAAAACATAGTCGGGTAGCATACAGTAGAAAGCATTGTGTTCGAGTAGAAAAATAATAGCATGTATTCCCCCCATAGATTTGTAAAATAGTTAAACAATAGAAAGTGGGGCTACGAACTCACCTTAAGTTATGTAGTGAGTAGTGAATGTGATGGTCGAATCGCGAAGGTTTCTACGAGCAACCTATAATAGAATGTTGCGACTTAGGATCGGAGTAAAGAATATGAATAAGTGCCTATATATATATATATATATATATATATATATATATATATATATATATATATATATATATATATATATATATATATATATATATATATATATATCTTGCATCTAGTCCATGATGTGGTATGATGTATATTGTAAGTCTTTGAAAGAAAGGATTCATGAAACATGTATGTTTTATATATCGTTTACTACCGTTCGGTCCGACATAATTCAGAAGTCATGTTAGTAAGCGTTCGAGGAGCCAGGACACTTTAATTCGTAAATCCACAACTTATCTCGACGGCTTACATAATGAACTCCTCACATGAGGCTCCCTACTATTGTAGTAGTTGATAAAATATATAGATATAAGTTTCGATCTGAAAAGTTACATATCCGATATTTGAATAAACTTAGGAAAGTTTATTTTTACATGAAGATTGTTATTAGGGGAAGTTTCATAAGTCTTGTATGACCATTTTTCTTTGTATTATCTCATGGTTCTTTTAAGTGAAGTAGATCCAAATTGTTTGTTCAAGTTATCGCCAATTCCTTGTTTCATGTTTACGCCTAAGTAAGCTTACATGGTCATTTCGTCATGGCCTTGCCATGACCTTTGGTCCTTGTTCAATGGTCATGAGACTCAACCTTGGCTCTAGCCATGGTTGTGGTCTTGATTATAGGTCATAAGACCTCTTGTTCCTTTTAAAACATAACCAATATATTGTGACTTATATATATGTAAATAGCTGTTAAGAAACTGAGAAATATCTCATTCGTTATTGATTTTCTGGAGACGTGCTCCTGAGTTTTTGAAGAAAACGTGATTCCAGACAACTTTCGTGTTTTAACTTTTTCATGAAACGGACCAGAAATGCCTCTTTTTGCGTGTTTTAAGTTTCTGTAACAGAAAGTTTTGGCAGCTTTGCCGCAAAGTTTTGGTAACTTCAAATGGTCATAACTTTTGACTCGTATACTCGTTTTAGGTGGTTCAAATTGCTACGGTTTCCTTGTTAGGTCCTCTACTATAATATGTAATGATCCAATATCATATTTTTACCATTTTGATCAGGTCTTACTAAGAAAGTCACTAGTTTACTTGTTTTAATAACTTATATTAACAATCAATTACAACAACTTGTTTTACTCATTTTTATACATCATGGACTTGCATACAAGACATAATATAGCAAGAATAATAGGTAAATAACATGAACATGATTATTTAACAAAAAGCATGTTAGGGTTTGGCTTACAACTTTTGGCTTTCAAATAAAGAAAGGAAGTAACTAGTAAGGATAGGACTTTGATAGACTTGCTTCAACCCACTTCACTTCATGCAATCTTTCTACTCTTGTAATCTTGAAAGATAGATGATGAAAGTTGAGGTGACTTGAGTGGATTCAAACTCAAGAGAAATCACCAAAGTATATGAGGTTAAGGAAGTGTTTTGATAACCTAAGATCAAACTAGGGTTTCTACCTTGAACTTGCTCTTGAATCTTGCATAAAATTGGAAGAGAATTATCTAAGTGTGAGGTGATGGGGGTTGTGATATGGAACGGCAAAGGAAGGGGAGGGGGTATTTATATGGGCTTGAGGAGGTTAGTTTACATGACTAGTCAAAGCTTACAAAGGAAGCTTGAACACATGTATGCAATCTAAGGCCTTAAGCATGAGATCAAGACACCTAAAGGGTGACTCCCCCCCCCCCTAGGCGGTTTAGAATGGATAAGGGGGGTGAGGTGTGCCTTGCTTGATGTTATCCAAGATATTGGATGAGTTTTGACTCCGGGAAATGCCAACCGTAAATGATTAAGCCTCAAAACGTAAAACCGGGTGTCGTAAAAATGTGGAACTTGAAAGTATGGTTAAACATGTCAATATGTTCCATAATAAAATATAAAATGAGTGGTAGGTTCCATTGGGGTGGTAAAACCCTGCTAAAACTGGAAACACGGGTCTAAAACGCGTAATACGTAAAACGTACGAATATTGCGTAAAATTGAGAAAAGTAAAATGTTACTTTTCTAATATGATAAAAATGATTTAAAATGACTTATAATGTCTAGACTGGGCTCAGTCTAGTGTCGGTTGGTATTAAATGTCTTTTAGACATCAAACCGTAAGCCTAAAAATCAAGGAATGACTTATAAAATCAAGGAATGATTTTTGGTCAAAGGAGGAGGGAAAAATATGTTGACTTTTTCTAATAAGTTGAAAACTCAAATCGTCTTAGAAACGCGATGTAGGTATAGGCTAAGGTTACGGCTGAGTAAAAACGCTTAAAACTGAAAATTCCAGTTTTTCACGGCCGAGGCTTATTTTGGTCATGTTTTTCTCAGTCATGATTAATTCTCAAATAAATCATGAGTGTGTCAAACATTTTTCTGATGCGGGGTCACTTAACGCGGTCGAGTTTCGTTGTGCGTAGAATTTTTAAATGACGTTTTACCCTAAAACGTGCAATTCCTTATTAACTTTCGCGAAAATGAGCTTATGAATGTCAAACTTTTAATTTGTCATGGAAATGATTTATCACTCGAAGCCAAGAAACAAAAATCAAATTTCGGGAAAAATGAATAGTAAAAGTGAATAGTGAAATTTTTCGGGAATAGTAATTATCCTGAAAATGCGAATTGTTACAGTCTCTACCCCTTACGGGGAACTTCTTCCCGAAGTTCTATGTGTGTTATACGTTGGAGTGGTGTCGATGAAGAGGTCTGGTTACTTATGAGGATTAGAGTGATGTAGTTTGATTTGTCGTTTCAGTGTATGGCGTAAGATGAGGTTACTTATGAGAAGTTTGTTTCTAAGAAAATATACGGGTGACTGCTCCCAGCATAACATGATCCCTCCTGAATTAGACATAGGTGATCAGGCTATGTATAATTTAGGACCGATAATGTGATGTTCGGTTTAGTCACGTAGTATTGTGTTTCTTAAAAGTTTTAGATGGTATTCAATCTTGTAAAGCTGATGAGGTTGCTTGTGGTGTAACTAAGGATGATTTGAGCTTTAAAAGTGCATCAAGATCAGAAAGTGAGCTTGTGGGATTAAGGGTTGTGAAGATGATGATGGTGAGAAGGTTAAGAAGGTTTGTGTTCTTCATTTTGGTATGTTGAGATTTAGTGGTTTGTGATGAAAGTTGGAAACGAAGGCATGATATTGATTTATAGGGTGGTATCAACGAAGTGATTTTTCTAAGATGGTGGTAGAATATCTTGGAGTAAAATGATGTGAAAAACAAAATAGCTTGAAGTAAAATTTGTTGAATGGTTTATAAGATAATTGGGTAAATCTTATAGAATGGTAATAGTCTGCTAAACAATCAAATTGGTTTGGAGATAGAAAGTACAATAGATGAGAATTATCACAAAGAGTTGTTTATTGAACAGTAAATATTCTTTAAGTCATAAAACTCCCATTACTAGGGATGACATACACGTAGTACAACATAGTGCATAAATAAATATGACTTCTAAGTTCTAAACTTCATTGTTCTGCAGTGTTGTTGAGATTCTGATAAGCTCCTTCTCCTCTTATCATATATGCTCACACTTGGTTGTCTTCAACTTGTTGACCTTGGTTTTGGGGACATCGGTTCTTGTAATGTCCACTTTCTCCACACCCGAAGCATATAACTATCGGTTGTGTGTTGCTACCGGTAGCTACAGCCTTGACTCTACAATCTCTGGCAAGGTGTCCAGTGTTTTGACAGTTGCGACACTTAGCTGGGCAAGGACCAGAGTGATGGAATTACACTTATTGCATAGTGGAGCATTCCCGGTATACCCTGCGCCTCTAGTTGGTGCAGCCACATAAGCCTTTACGGCCTCTTGTCTTTTGTTTTGCTGGTTATGATGGTTGTTGTTTTGAGTTTGGTTGTTGTTGTTGTTGTTACTTCCATGGTTACCATCCCATGGTCGCTTGTTGTTGTTGTTCCTATTGTTATTGTTGTTACTGTAGTTGGAGTTGTTGGTGTTGTTTTGTCTTCGGGTTTCTGCCGTACGCACCACTTGATCCATGAGGCTGCGAGACATCCGCATAACTTCATCAAGTTCCTTGGGATTTGTTGAGGTTACATTCCCTTGTATATTTGGTGAAAGTCCCCAGATATACCGTTCCAACAATTTTTCTTTTGTTGAAACCATTGTTGGACACAGTATCCTCAATTCTTGGAATCGACGGTTGTAAGTTATGATGTCATTTCCCTTAACAGCATGATCCCAGAATTCTACCTCTAACTTCTGTATTTCACTGCAGGGGCAGTACTCTTTGATCATCATCTTCTTTAAGTTATCCCAAGATATCTTATAAGCATTTTCAATGCCTATTGGTTGAGATATTGAATTCCACCATGATAATGCTTCATCTAGCAGTGTACTAGTGGCATATTGAACTTTATCGCTCTCGATACATTTGCTGACCAAAAATACCGACTCCGCTTTCTCAAACCAGCGGGTCAAACCTACGGCTCCTTCAGTACCTTTAAACTTTATGGGTTCGCATTTCAAATAGGAAATGAATGAGCAACCCTTAGGTACTGAAGCAACATTTGTCACTGGAGGGATAGTTGGGCTTAGTCCTCCAATGTTAAGGCTAGCAATTCGGGCAGCTTCTGCAGCTATAGCAACTTCCGCAGCAGTGGCGGCTTCAGCGGCTGCTGCAGCATCAGCAGCTGCTGCAGCATCAGCAGCTGCTGCAGCATCAGTAGCTGTAGCATCTTCAACGGCTGCTGCTGCAGCTGTGGCGGCTTCGGCAGCTGCTACGGCTGCTCGTTCTGTTGTGAGTGCTGCGTTGACACTGTCTTTAACTAGTTTGCGAATAGCAGCTTGAGTCATTACTGGTGGTGTCTTCTTCTTTGGCGCCATGATTCTATTGTTCAAAAGATACGTCGTGAGTAGAGAGTTGTGAAATAAGCATGATTTTTTATGGGAAATGATAGAATAATTTTGTTGAAGATTTAAAGGCATAACACATGATAGTATAAAGGGTAAAGTACATAGAATAACAACGTACTTTCTCAATTTTACCGAGATGAAACACTTACTTTTTTATTAACATTTAAGCCAACGAAACTTTTAAATATTGTTCTGAGGTGAAACACTTACTTTTTTATTAACATTTAAGCCAATGAAACTTTCAAATATTGTTCTGAGATGAAACACTTTTTTTCAAGGGTACTTTTGTTGATCTCAAAACAATATTTGAAAGTTTCGTTGGCTTAAATTTTAATAAAAAAGTAAGTGTTTCACCTCAGAACAATATTTGAAAGTTTCGTTGGCTTAAATGTTAATAAAAAAGTAAGTGTTTCATCTCGGTAAAATTGAGAAAGTACGTTGTTATTCTATGTACTTTACCCTAGTATAAAACAAGAGTTTTATTCGTACAACGTTGGTTGATTTACAAAATCGAAACCTATTACAAGCTTCTTCAAAATTTACTAACTGATACTTTCAGTTTAGTAATTACAACGTTTTTACTATCGCTAGTTATTACATAGATTTCGTAACATTTACTAACTGAGTCTAATCAGTTTAGTAGTACAAAAGTTAATTAGTATCATCACACTAGTCTATTGTGGGTTAGAAGGTCCGAGCAGCTCTGATTGATCGGCAACTTCTTGGTTTAGTGTGTCATAGAGGTACGAGTCGATGAAGTTTGAGAAGCTGTAGTTTTCATGTTGACTTTCTTGTTGGATCAATGGTGGTCGAGGTACGATCCATAATGAGTGATCCAATTCATCACATGTAGGGATATCAAAGGGAAGTGATAGTGGTGGTGGTAATGGCTCTAGTACATATTCATACTCATTATCCTCCTCGGAGTCTGCCTCAACCCAATTTTGTTCAAAATAATTAGAAATATTCATCGCAAAATTAGTTGGCATTGGTTCATCCTCTTCTTCGTCGGTTGAATCTTCGAAAGGTTCTTCTTCGTCATCAGAAGCGAAGGCATTTACGAAGTCAAATCCGAACTCAGGTGAGGGTGGTAAGACTTGGAAGTTATTAGTTAGAGTGGGCACATAATCGGAAGAAGTGGGTACGCACATGATTTCTATGAGAAGAATTACAATGTTAAAACAATTAAATGTTTATGGGAAGTGCTCAAAATATGGCAAGCATATATATAGCAATATACTAATATGTTTATGTAGCATAACATGCATAATAAGTCCATAATCGTCTGGAGGATGGAAGGCACGAAGAGCGGAAGGCTATAAAATGTTTTTGCTTGTAATTGTGGTTATAGTTTAGGTCTCAATTAGACCCGTTTCTCTATAACCATGGCTCTGGTACCAATCTGTAACACCCCCAATTCATGTATGCAGCGGAATTCAAACTGGGTGTTACTCGATGGCACAATAGTCACAATAATAGAAAACGAACTCTAATTGAGTCGTTTTAAAAGATGTATCATTCAAATTATATAAATATCAGAGATTACAAAATGAGGTCCCAGATGGTTCCATGTTTACAAATTACATTAATTAAGTCATTGAATGATAGTAAAAATTTATAGCCCTCTTGAATATCCGTGCCCTCCCATGCCATCCTTGATCGTCATAAACCTGAAATACATGCTTAAGAGGTCAACACAAAGGTTGAGTGAAATTCGTAGAGTTTAGTTAAATCGTTTGAACACAATAATCGTAGTGTGAGCTATAGACTCACACTCATAGTTGGAAAACAAAATCGTTATTTATTGTACTAAGCTAATGCAACCAAAACATTAACATCGAACCAAAAATTGGCATTATAGAAGCCCTATCAAGGTACTTTTGCCATTATACCGCTAAATCTCAAATATAGTGCATTTGTGTGAACTCGTAGTTGTTCAACACAAATGGGATCCGTCAATCCCAATAGATCTATTCACAATATTCGCGCTCACTATAGGTAGTGACTAATGGTTCATGATATAGGGACTTCGAACATGGCAATCGTTACTTAGTGACAATAAAACATAGTCGGGTAGCATACAGTAGAAAGCATTGTGTTCGAGTAGAAAAATAATAGCATGTATTCCCCCCATGGGTTTGTAAAATAGTTAAACAATAGAAAGTGGGGCTACGAACTCACCTTAAGTTATGTAGTGAGTAGTGAATGTGATGGTCGAATCGCGAAGGTTTCTACGAGCAACCTATAATAGAATGTTGCGACTTAGGATCGGAGTAAAGAATATGAATAAGTGCCTATATATATATATATATCTTGCATCTAGTCCATGATGTGGTATGATGTATATTGTAAGTCTTTGAAAGAAAGGATTCATGAAACATGTATGTTTTATATATCGTTTACTACCGTTCGGTCCGACATAATTTAGAAGTCATGTTAGTAAGCGTTCGAGGAGCCAGGACACTTTAATTCGTAAATCCACAACTTATCTCGACGGCATACATAATGAACTCCTCACATGAGGCTCCCTACTATTGTAGTAGTTGATAAAATATATAGATATAAGTTTCGATCCGAAAAGTTACATGTCCGATATTTGAATAAACTTAGGAAAGTTTATTTTTACATGAAGATTGTTATTAGGGGAAGTTTCATAAGTCTTGTATGACCATTTTTCTTTGTATTATCTCATGGTTCTTTTAAGTGAAGTAGATTCAAATTGTTTGTTCAAGTTATCGCCAATTCCTTGTTTCATGTTTACGCCTAAGTAAGCTTACATGGTCATTTCGTCATGGCCTTGCCATGACCTTTGGTCCTTGTTCAATGGTCATAAGACTCAACCTTGGCTCTAGCCATGGTTGTGGTCTTGATTATAGGTCATAAGACCTCTTGTTCCTTTTAAAACATAACCAATATATTGTGACTTATATATATGTAAATAGCTGTTAAGAAACTGAGAAATATCTCATTCGTTATTGATTTTCTGGAGACGTGCTCCTGAGTTTTTGAAGAAAACGTGATTCCAGACAACTTTCGTGTTTTAACTTTTTCATGAAACGGACCAGAAATGCCTCTTTTTGCGTGTTTTAAGTTTCTGTAACAGAAAGTTTTGGCAGCTTTGCCGCAAAGTTTTGGTAACTTCAAATGGTCATAACTTTTGACTCGTATACTCGTTTTAGGTGGTTCAAATTGCTACGGTTTCCTTGTTAGGTCCTCTACTATAATATGTAATGATCCAATATCATATTTTTACCATTTTGATCAGGTCTTACCAAGAAAGTCACTAGTTTACTTGTTTTAATAACTTATATTAACAATCAATTACAACAACTTGTTTTACTCATTTTTATACATCATGGACTTGCATACAAGACATAATATAGCAAGAATAATAGGTAAATAACATGAACATGATTATTTAACAAAAAGCATGTTAGGGTTTGGCTTACAACTTTTGGCTTTCAAATAAAGAAAGGAAGTAACTAGTAAGGATAGGACTTTGATAGACTTGCTTCAACCCACTTCACTTCATGCAATCTTTCTACTCTTGTAATCTTGAAAGATAGATGATGAAAGTTGAGGTGAATTGAGTGGATTCAAACTCAAGAGAAATCACCAAAGTATATGAGGTTATGGAAGTGTTTTGATAACCTAAGATCAAACTAGGGTTTCTACCTTGAACTTGCTCTTGAATCTTGCATAAAATTGGAAGAGAATTATCTAAGTGTGAGGTGATGGGGGTTGTGATATGGAACGGCAAAGGAAGGGGGGGGGTATTTATATGGGCTTGAGGAGGTTAGTTTACATGACTAGTCAAAGCTTACAAAGGAAGCTTGAACACATGTATGCAATCTAAGGCCTTAAGCATGAGATCAAGACACCTAAAGGGTGACTCCCCCACCCCTTAGGCGGTTTAGAATGGGTAGGGGGGGGGGGTGAGGTGTGCCTTGCTTGATATTATCCAAGATATTGGATGAGTTTTGACTCCGGGAAATGCCAACCGTAAATGATTAAGCCTCAAAACGTAAAACCGGGTGTCGTAAAAATGTGAAACTTGAAAGTATGGTTAAACATGTCAATATGTTCCATAATAAAATATAAAATGAGTGGTAGGTTCCATTGGGGTGGTAAAACCCTGCTAAAACTGGAAACACGGGTCTAAAACGCGTAATACGTAAAACGTACGAATATTGCGTAAAATTGAGAAAAGTAAAATGTTACTTTTCTAATAGGATAAAAATGATTTAAAATGACTTATAATGTCTAGACTGGGCTCAGTCTAGTGTCGGTTGGTATTAAATGTCTTTTAGACATCAAACCGTAAGCCTAAAAATCAAGGAATGACTTATAAAATCATGGAATGATTTTTGGTCAAAGGAGGAGGGAAAAATATGTTGACTTTTTCTAATAAGTTGAAAACTCAAATCGTCTTAGAAACGCGGTGTAGGTATAGGCTAAGGTTACGGCTGAGTAAAAACGCTTAAAACTGAAAATTTCAGTTTTTCACGGCCGAGACTTATTTTGGTCATGTTTTTCTCAGTCATGATTAATTCTCAAATAAATCATGAGTGTGTCAAACATTTTTCTGATGCGGGGTCACTTAACGCGGTCGAGTTTTGTTGTGCGTAGAATTTTTGAATGACGTTTTACCCTAAAACGTGTAATTCCTTATTAACTTTCGCGAAAATGAGCTTATGAATGTCAAACTTTTAATTTGTCATGGAAATGATTTATCACTCGAGGCCAAGAAACAAACATCAAATTTCAGGAAAAATGAATAGTGAAAGTGAATAGTGAAATTTTCCGGAAATAGTAATTATCCTGAAAATGCGAATTGTTACATCAATCAACCGTTGAGCCGCCATCAATTCGTTGTTCCGCTGTCTAGATGTGGAACTAGTTGAATTCGAAGGTGAGGTCAGTGATGGCAGTTTTGTCACCAACGGCTGCAATCCTGCAACCACTATTAAAGATCCTCTTTTGGGGTTAATGTCTAGATGTTGGACTCTAGTTTGTGTAAACAACTTGTGACCATTAACGAATGCTTTGTTTGAGGTGATGTGGTAGGTGACAAAATATCTATGCACATCTTTTTGTGTAGGTTGAGTTGAGACCAGCTGGATTATGGTTTGATGTGCTTAGATATATGTGTTTGAGGATAAAGCTAAAATATACTAGTAACAAAATAGAAGGAATAGATTTGAAGCAATAAGGTGGAACTACATTAGCTGTCCAATTAGGACTTCACTTTAAGATCTGTGCATTGACTTTTTGAGGTTGAATAGTCTTTGTCATAAGACTTTAAATTTCATTGTATTTTGATCTTAAAAAGAATTAAATCTAGTGAATTTGTTTATGTTGTATTTTGTTATATAAAATGTAATTTTTTTTAATTAAATCAATAAAAAAGCAGTAGGAATCACATTAGATTTTGTATGAATCTCATCGGATTCAGAATGAATCACATGGGATTCAACATAAATCACTTGGATCAAGTTATATGTTACAACAATCTTGTATATCCACAAGAGCTACAGAGATTGTTTAGTTTTTTTTTTAATGTTGTGTATATTTTTTTTTAAACAACAAATCACAAGTGATTTTTTTTACGAATCTCGTGGGATTTTTTTACGAATCCCGTCATATGACTTGCACATGGGATTTATACAGAATCTCATGGTATTTATACAGAATCCCATGGGATTTATACATATTTTTTATAATGTACTTCGTACTAATTTTGAGTTGTATTAGGACTTAGGAGTGGTTGATTGTTTTGTTGTCCATCTATTATAAAGTTTTAAAGACTCCCTTTTAGTAGTATTGAAAAAAAATGTATCATAAACTATTTATTAATACTTTTGATTCACAATGGGATTCACAATGAATCCCTTGATATTTATACTAAATCCCATGAGATTCATACAAAATCCCATGAGATTCATACAGAATCCCATGGGATTTCATAAAAGTATAAAACAGTGATTCTCGTTTTTACAAATCACTTGTGATTTTTTAAAAATAACAAATCACAAGTGATTTTTTTACGAATCCCGTGGGATTTTTTTACGAATCCGGTGGGATTTTTTTACGAATCCTATAGGATTTTTTTACGAATCCCGTGGGATTTTTCTGGACGGAAATTAAAAAAAAAATGTTCATCTTTTACGAATCCCGTGTCATTTCTTTACGAATCCCGTGGGATTTTTTTGGGCGAAAATTTTGAAAAAATGTTCATACTTAATCTCATGTGATGTACCAAATAATCCCATGGGATTCAGAATGAATCCCATGTGATCCTTTAACTAATCCTTTGTGATTCATACAGATTACCCATGGGATCAAACAGAATATAAGTAACAAACATTATATACTCAAAGTAAACAAGCTATATTCAAAGTGAACAAGAATTTTTCTCATAACATTACACAACAAAAAGAGAATCTCAAGTAATTTTGTACTTCCATTTTATATAAAGCAAAATGAAAATCCCATTGTATTTATACAGAATCCCATGTGATTCATACAGAATCCCATGGGATTCTGTGTGAATTACATAAAAAATACTCTTCAAGTATCGTTATTAAATCCCATGAGATTCTGTATGAATCCCAGGGGATCAAAGAGAATCACATGGGATTATGTATAACAACATACAACTTTTTAATAAAGAGATTCCAATAGCTCATTTCAACAATCATATAAAAAACATCTATCCTTAAAAAGCTGTGACATAAAAGTATAAAACTCAAAAACAGTGATTTACTCATTTTTACAAATCACAAGTGATTTTTTTACGAATTTCGTGGGATTTTTTTACGGATCCCGTGGGATTTTTCTAGACGGAAATTTTGAAAAAAAAAATCGTCTTTTTACAAATCTCGTGGGATTTTTCTGGACGGAAATTTTGAAAAAAAAAAAAACCGTCTTTTTACGAATCCCATGGGATTTTTTACGAATCCCGTGGGATTTTTCTGGACGGAATTTTGAAAAAAAGTTCGTCGAAAGTATATAACAATGCATATCTATAGAAAGATGATTTAATTCTCGTCGCGATGGTGTATTTTTCGTAGCGTGAAGATTTACCGTTTGCAAGATATGTTGTTTAAAAAACAGGTGGAAAACGGGTTTTTATATTAAATGAGCTAAAATGCCAATTTTTCCCTCCATTTGTTATTATTTGGTTTGATCTTAGCCATTAGATGAAAGGTGGATAGATGGTTGAGATTGACTTATTTGTTTTTTAAAGGATACATGTTTTGCAAGGATCTCACCTCATATTTTCATATTTTGTGCCGATTTAAGTCACACCTTAGAAAACGCTATAGCTTCGCCATATCTTCTAAGGCGTGAGGTTTGGTCATGCTGCTATTCCAAGCCACGCCTTACGCTATTTATAACCTTGATTTTTACACACAATTCAATGTTACCTGCGATTGCATTGGGATAAAACATACTCACGGGAAAAGCTTTTATTTTAGGAGATCATTAATCCTCTAAAAATTAGAGAAAGGGTGAAGGGGAGTTACAGTCACATTATAAGGGTACTTTAGTGCCTATTATGGAGCGGAGTTATAGTCACTTTATAAGGGTGCTTTGGTGCTTATAATGGCGCCATGGTCGTCATGGTTGCACCGTCCTCATGTGTTATAGGCGCATTATCATCCGCATAGCTAGCGTTTTTAAACCTTTTGGTCTTTTGTGAGTTAGTGATGTATTTTTTTTTAGTGTGTTATAATAATGTTATTAGAAAGGGTGTTCATTTAACATTTTGTTATAGAAATTATAGAGTAAGTTGACGTGACAGCGCCTATAACATGCACATATAGGTCACTGTGCCTAGCGCTCTTAAAAGATCAAATATTCACCAATCTAATTTATTTGATCCAAGAGTTCAAATTAAACTGAACTAATACTTAATTGTATTAAAAAGTAAATATTAACGGAGGGGTAGTAATGTCTATCACGTGACTTACCTAACACCTAATTATACATTCGAGTAATGTGCAATACTTTCAGTTACAACCACACACATGATTTATAATATAAACATAGAGGTGGCAGAACGGGCGCGTCGGGAAAGCTCGGGCCACGGGTCCAAACCGACATGGGCTTAAATGGGCACGAGTCAAACGAGCTTATGTTATATGAATCACTTTAGAAAAGACCCAAAACGAGGAAAAATTTTCTCCAAACCTAACACTTTATTTATATTTAAATTACAAAATATATTATATTTACAAGGTTTTTTTAAAACATTTGCAATGTTCTCTAATTGAAGAGAAAAAATATTTGCTCATTAATGCCCATTTAGCTTTTAAAAGTTATACATGCCTATTTCTAAAAAAAAAAAAAAAAAAAAAAAAAAAACCAAGTGTTTTACAAATTAGCCCATAAAAACCCATTTTCATGATTTTGAGCATAATTGCCACCTCTTTATAAACACGTGTGGTTTTCAATATAATCACATGTGATTTTATTTGCAGCTATATCTTTTTCAAGATCCAGATATGCATTTGTTATGCAAGAACATGATTTTCTTCACTCATAACCCAACTTTCGTCAGCAATAACATGATTTTCGTCATAAACAACTTGATTTTTATAAAAAAAAATGGTATTTGGTGGAACCATCTCAAGTCCGTGTACCTTTTTGGTACCGACCCCCCCCCCCCCAACAAGGAAGGCATATCCCAGTAAATTACCTAAGCAACACTGGCTGACCAAGTTGGAGTCCGGATTCGAACCCCCGCCTTTAAGCTTTGACTTGGTCAACTGCGCGCTTTTGCGGTAGTTGGTGGCCAACTGCCGTAAGGCAGCTGGTTAAACTTGATTTTTATCCTCCATAACCGTATTACCATCTATATCTAACTAATCATTTGTATTGATAATTTAAACCTAAAGAAAAAAAAATCATAATTGATACCTAATTTTGAAAAGTAATTCTAAGCAAATAATTAAAGACTTGTACACTGTGAATGGTCATTTTCATTGTCATGTGTCTCAAACAATATTTTCACTCTCCAAAATTATTAAATTATCTTTAATATTTTTAAAAACCTACCCGTTCGCAGTCTAAAATATTTAGACGTCTAAAGTTGTAAAAGTCAATGTTAAAGAAAAAGATTAAGACGTCGAACAACCTTGATGACCGACCCTTAGGGGGAGATTGTTGGGAATACATTTTAGTATTATAAAGTGTCGATCATTATTATTTGTAATAGGTTGCTTAAGTAACTAATATTTTACATTTATGTTAAAAGGCTTAAGGCTAAAAGCCCATAAGCCTTATGTAAAGCCCATTTCGTGAGATTGGAAGGAAGAGGGAAATGCCCTAGCTTCCTTCTCTATAAATAGAACTCTAATGTACTCATTATATTTGTTGGTTATTTCACTTTTATACTAAACCTTTGTCTCTCTAATATTTGTGATATAATCGACCAAGCTTCTATCTTTCTCTCATCTCTATCGTCTTTATATACTTGTGTAATCATAATATGGTGACCTAACATTGCTATTTGTACTTGAAACATGAAATGAATTGTCACAATTGCAGATTATCTGAAACGCCTGTAATTTATTATTTTTTATATTGAATACTGTCACACCTCCGCCTAGGCGGAAACGCAAGGCGTGACGAAGAGAATCATCATAAGACATTGGTACACAAATAGAGAAAGTCTAAATGAATTCATATAACATGTCATGATGTCGCTTGACACATAAAAGGAAACTTGTGTCATGACTAGTCAATGCTACGACAACATAGTTATAAAGTCAAACATAGTAGTTCCCACAACTCGGGACAAGTACAAGTCGATATGTTCCTAAATAAACAACATAGAAGTTGACCTAATAAATGACCAAGTTATTCATCATAGAAATTGACCTAAAATTAACTTTGAGAATTGAATGAGAGAAAAAGCTTGAAAATGACCAAGTTATGCATCACAGAAGTTGACCTAACAAATCTGAGTTTTCAAGGCAGTTTTGACACTTCAACTTGTAGCACCATTTTGGATGACTTAAACATAAAATCTTTTAACCAAACCACTAGGGTTAGAAAGCTAACTCAAAACCCTTAAATATAGGACCAAGAAACAGGTCAAAATGATTATTTTTGAATGAGTTATGATACTTAGAAGTCGATACAAAATCTCAAACAACAAGTTGTTTGGTTTTCTCAAGCCCTTTTTCATTTACTTTCTTTCTACTAACTCCTATAAATGACCCAAACAAACCCAAAATCATGTTAGCCATGTTCTAACACTATTTTAAAGTCTCAACCGCAGTGGTAAACTAATCAAAACCATACTTTATTGTACGAACTTGAAAAGTACATCAGATGACTAAAGATATGAGTTTTTAGGTGCAAGATAGAAACAAGTCGTCTTGCACCTTAGGTTTTACCTTTAAATCTTCAAAAGATGGTATATTGGACTTAGGGACTGAGATTCTTGGGGTTTTAAAGGATGTTTGATTGGGGTAAAAGCAGTAAGATATTATTGACCAAGGTCAATAAGTCAAAGACAGCCTCTTTCTAATTCTCCGGTGATAGTATAGTGTGTCCCCGGGTCGTTAAGTCCCAGCGAGATTGAAATGGTGCTTTGGAAATCGTTTATGGGAATGAGTGGCACTGAGGACAGTAGCCAAGATGATATGGAATTGATTTTGCTACTGATATTTTGGTATTTGTACACAGATATAATATTCACAAATAACAGATATACGGGTATATGCACAAATTTACAATTTGGTATCACGTAATCAGATAGAATAGTGGGTTTTGGTAAATTACAAACTATAGGGGGTGCAAATGAAACTTTTGAAAGCTTAAAATTAAAAAGAAATTTAAAATGAAAATGAAATTATAAAAGTGATTATTTTAATATTTAAATATTATTTAATTAATAAAACTATTTAAAATCTAATTAAAACCTAATTTTAATTAACTAAAAATTACAAGGATTACAAATTAAATTAAAAACTTGCAAAAATATTTTCTAAACCTTAAAAAGAACTTGAAGAAAGTATAAAAAATAAAAATAAATATTTTTGTCTTTTTATGAGTTTTTTATTAATTAAAAACTATTTATATTAATTAAACTAATTAAACTATTTTAAATTACTAATAATACTAAATTAACTTAAAAAATTATGAGAAAATTTATAAAACTATTTAACCATCACAGGAATCCTACAAAATTATAAAAACTTCTAAAAATTATATTTTAGGCTATTTCACTAATTAATTACCTTTTACTTAATTTAAATCTAATTTAAATAATTAAAATAAGAAAATCTGAAATTGAACAGTAGAAACTAAAAATATATTTTCTAAAAATCTATTATACTATATTAGAGCTAGGAAAAATATAAAAACTAGGTTTTGCTTTATAAAAACTAAATATGCTATTTAATACTTAATATTAATAATTAATTATTAATAAAACTAATATTAATTCTAATAAATACTAAATGACAAAATAAAAATCTGAGAAAATTACTAAAATTACTTTACTATAAAAGGAAATTAATAAAAATATAAAAATGCTAAGTTCTTAATAAAAATCTAAAAATGAAAATTAAAATTTAAATAAAATTAAATAGAAACTATCACTTGAAATTAATTTTTGATTTTCTTGAATTTTCTTTTGGAAACTTGTTTTATACCTAAAAACAAACACTTTTGTGAAAACAACTTTTATGGAACGTGAAAATAAGCTGAGAATAAGCTCAAAAGTTTACACAGTTGACTTTGGTTGACTTTTAGGAGAAATCAGCCTTGGTGGGGTCCACAAGGGTAAAACTTGGTTCCAATAAGTTACTTAGACAAGTTTAAGCTAGAAAAAGCACATGGGAACCATAGAATAAGCAAATAAGATCAAAATAAGCACTTCATTTCCTTGATACTTGACTGAAAATGGGACAAACAAAAGGAGTAATTCCAAGTGGGGTCCACTGAGTTCAAGGTCAAACAAATGGTCAATGGTTGTATCCTGGTAGGAGGGGGTTGGTAAAAACCAAAATGATGGTGTGGGGCCCACTGAGGTGGCCTACAACAGCCACCAAAGGTGGTGGGTTGACTGTGTAACTGCTGCAGCAGGGCAATACCTTGCCCTGCAAGTATGTTTGGCCAAGTGTGGGGATCACAACAAAAATCCTAAAAATTAAGTGAGGATGGGAATCAGTAGTTGAGGTGGGAGAGATTACACCCAAGAAAATTCACATCCAAATTCCCAACAGAAAATTCAATAAAAATCTCACAATAATTGGGAAACTTAAGAAAATGAGAATTTGACTTTTTGAGAAATTGCAACCTTTTGACTTTTATGAACTTCTAATGGATTCTACTTACTGATTTTGTTATATTATGCTAAAAAGAGATGAAAACTGGTTGGATATGAACTAGTGGGCTTGTATGATGAAAAGGGAATCAAACTCCTAACAGTGAACTGCTAAGATAAGATTGATGTTGATTTTGACTTTTTATCAATTAGGGACTGGATTTTATGATTTGACCTATTCTAACTGACCTAGTGGAACATGTTTAACCTAAAATTAACAACAAAGGACTGCTAGAACATAGCAGTCACTCCTGAACCAAATACCCCTTATGATGGGACTGTTTTGAGTTTTGCAAAGGTTTACACTGATTCAGGCCATAATTTGCATTCCCTAAGTTATATTACGATAATTTAAGCTGAGTTAGGCACAAATATACTAACAATTACAACAGAAACCTAGGAATCACTAATCACGCTTTTAACTTGAGAAAAATAAAACTTAAAGCAACTATGAAATCTAATACACAAGCATGTAAGATTAAGTTATATTCTTATCTAAAAACTCTAATGA
This sequence comes from Artemisia argyi, assembly GCA_030686995.1. Lineage (NCBI taxonomy): Eukaryota > Viridiplantae > Streptophyta > Magnoliopsida > Asterales > Asteraceae > Artemisia > Artemisia argyi. The sequence goes on from CM060709.1 coordinate 106,461,368, forward strand.
AGCATTAAAACAGCAATAAACAAAACCAAAAGCAAGTGCACAGTAAAATGCCAAAATTGAAGAGATAGCTTACAACTTGTGTGCAAACTCAGAACTGAAAACCCAAGTGCCAAGAACCAACTTAACACCTCCCAAGAGGTTCTAATACCCATTGCAATACATCTGGCACCATGTTCCTGATGCGTGGGAATTGCACCAGGCTTTACCTCTCAAGGGATCTCGAGAGTACCGGGGGATTGATCATTCAGCTTAGGAATAGTGTCGCTAGGATTAGAAAACCTAAATACTAGTTCTAAAGGTGAGGGATGATTATTTTTGTATTTTATATTTTTTAGAAAGCAAGTAAAAATCTCGGGTTTGAAGGATTTGGGCGGAATTAGTTGCTAATCAACTAACCCAATACTAAAGATGCAATCAAAATAAAATACTAGAAATGAAAATAAACTAAATTATACTAAAGTTGTGAGCAGTAAGTGGAGAAAATGTGTTTACTTAGATTTCACTACTCCCTAGACATCTTTTACACGTTAATTACTTGTTATAATTGCATGGATGATGGATCGTATTCCTTAATACCATTCATGGGGTGGCACACTTAACTCCCCAATTCTATGAGCTCTTATCTCCTCCTATACCATGCCCAGCACAACCATAGGGATTATAAACAGTGGCTCATGCATTAAATACAACAATAAAGACCTAGTGCGCGTCGGTTCATGTTTCTTAAGACGTTCAAGCATGTTACCAATTGGAGATCTGCCAGTTTTCTTAAGCCTAACATATAAATCATTCATCCAAGACAAGTATAAACAAGTAATCAACACATAATTAACATCTAGGTTTCATTAGATCTAAGCAAACACAAGATAGATCTAGCCTAGCATGATGGAATTAAGATAAGAACAAGATATAGACAACCAATACATAGACATATTGATTGAATTAAAAGAACACTTATCTCAATTACACATGAAAGGTATCAAGGGCTTGGAACCCTTGAAAAACCTGTAAAATTCGCACCAAATTCGTACTTAGGGTTTCTCCAAAACTTCTATCTTTCTAATGTGAAAATTAGAAAACTATATATAGGAAAAAGGGTCTGACGGCGTCAAGACTAAACTTGTGACGCCGTCACCTCGCCGCCAAAACTCTTCTCGGACTGCCTTGATCTACATTTGACGCCGTCATGTGATAATCATTTCCAGGCCGTCATGACTTTTACTCTTGACGCCCTTCTTCGTGACGCCGTCAATTCTGTACTGGACCGTCATGGAATTTTGCGCTTGATGCCGTCAGGGAATTACTCTTGACGCCGTCACCTACTGTTCCCAGCATGGAAAATTAAGACTTTGGCGTTTTCTTCACTTTTATGCTCCAAAAACGTCCGAATTTCTTCCTTTTCCAGATTTCTCTCCCAAAGTACCTAAAATCACAAAAGGAACGATTTAGGGCAATATTTGATCAAATAAATTCAATTCCGGGCTTAAATGACCCCCTAAAAACAGATCATTTTTCGCCTCATCATATACCCTTACACTTGAGATTTGCTTGTCCTCAAGCAAATGCGCTTTTATTCTAGTCAAAATACAAGTTAGGGGTCATTTAACACTAATATAAAAGTAATTACAATAAATAATCGTTCCACTAAAGACCAATAGACAAGCACGGAGGTCATACACTAGCACCTCACAAATAGTGTTTAGATACTCACATCTCTCGGGTGTAATAAAGTGTAAATTACAATATGGAAACGGAAGATATCTCTCACTACCTGTCATAGCAAAATAGATTACCATAGGCTTGCGAAAGGATCAAACCACCACCACATGGCGTAAGCACCTAGGATAAACTATCAATGAGGTCTTTTTAAAGGATTGTAACGTTAGGTGTAGGGATATGAAATACACGGTTTTGTTGGATAAAGGAAGTTTTACTGATGGCGAGTTAACAATCTTGGTCAATTACATGTGCAATATGGCGTTGCTAAGCTAAGACTAGACTCGACTTAAGCTAATAAACGAAAAATAACAAAAACATAAAATGAACATAGAATAAAAAGGGATGGTAGTCCGTATGTTTTTTCTCTTTTTCCTTTTTCTATTTTTTTTTTTTTTTTTTTTTTTTTTTTTTTTTTTTTTTGCATACACTCTTACCCTACCATCCAAAATAATACATCATAAGGAATGAACATTTCCCTTACACTTGAATTTTTACATACTTTACAATGAACTAATCTAATCGAATTAGGAAAATCAAAACACTTGGAGCACTTTTAAGATTAACGTACATATGGGGGTAATAAATGATGTTCTTCCCCATTACTCCATAAAATAAGTACTTTACCCATGAGTCCCAATCGTCCCAAAACAATATGTACAAGGATATGACTCGACTTAGCAACCATGTAATCAATTAGATAGTTAACTTAGGGTTTAACAAATAACAATAATGCACTAAAAATGAGCGCATACACGGAAGGCTAAGGCGATTTGGGTGTACATTTAAGTGGGGTGTAACAAATTCTTCCTTTAAGTAAAATGCTTAAAGTTAGAAACGAAAAGATAGGCTCGGAGGGGTGTACTAGGGGTATCGTGTACTAAAAATGAGTACAACGCTAAGGGTGTGGGAAAAATTAGTTGACTTAACTAGCCAAGTAATATGACTTAAATGGTCAAGTAATTATGATACTGGTTTAACACAAGGGTAATCCTAATGCCTCTTATCATGTAGTAAATCCTACTACACGAATGTAGTCTCACTAGTGGTCTCGGGATGCATCACTAACGCAAGTTCTAGAATCTAAATATTACCGGTACACTCATAAGCACTAATAATAAATGCTTTTCCTATCAAATCTAAAGGCGAACCTCACATATTTTGGTGGAAAATTTTTCTCAAAGTACGGTTATGTGCTAGTCATACAATCTCCTATCCATGAGACGCTTGCTATGGCTAAAGTTTCACTCCTAAATGTTGTAAAAAAATTTAAATTTGGCGCTAAAATTACACTAACAAGTATTTCTCATAGTTTTATTACACATCTACCATTAAACAAACCAAACTCAAGCAAAAGTGCATATGTTAGGTATCATCTTTTTACCCTCCCCTTACACTTAAGATGAACATTGTCCCCAATGTTCAAGTAAAGAATGTAAAAGTGAAAAAGTAAAAAGAATGAAATCAAATACTCCCCTGATTCGCTCGGTATGGATAATGAGGTGGTCAGGTTAAATCTTCCTCCAAGAAAATGAACAATCAAAGCTTCACTTCCAGAATATAAATCATCTTCTTGTCATACATAACCTGTAAAACCTGATAAAATAGACAAGACAACCTCGCGTAAAATCGGCGGCATCCTATATAAGTTACTAAATCCTAGAAAACAAGATAAGATATAATGCTTGTGGAATGAAGTTTGCAGATCTCCTGGAGATTATAAAACTTAATAATTCACAAAAACCATAAAACTCCGTTAGAAAAACAAAACTGGTAAAATTTCCAGATTTTTACACTTGACGCCGTCAAGAGTAAACTCTTGACGCCGTCAGAAGTGACCTGCAGAAATTCTTATGTTAAGTTTCCTGAAAATTTCTGGAAAAACTTGGTCCTACTTCCTGGAAAATCCTGCAAAACTTCATTATGACTCAATACAAGCATTTGACTCTAACAAATACGAATATACATGTTCATTTAATATTGTGGAGAATCATGATCGGTTTGTTTCTTGAAAACATATTTGGGGTTTCCCGTTACTCTTATCTTTTGCAAAAATACCTTTAGGTGGAGTTAAAACTAGGCCAAAACAACAAAGTAAAGTATTTTCACTATTTAGTTTAGAAACATGATCTACCAACAATAAAAATTAAGCATGCATATGGAAGCAAATAACAAACAAACAAAAATAAAATCACACAAATCATGGGTTGCCTCCCAAGAAGCGCTTTTCTTTATTTACGAGTCTTGTAGCTAGACTCAAGGTCATGGGTTACTACGTGACCTCATCATTGGTTCCATTCTCTAGGTCGTCTTCTAAACCAGTTTTGTATTCCGGACCTAGTTGCAAGCATTCTTTGTAGAAACCAAGCATTCTATTCTTTACATACTCTACCCCTCTACGTCTATCCTCCTCATTCCTATAATAATCCGCTTGCTTGTGTTCCTTTTCGAAATTAGAGAGAAGGCGGTATTTCTCAATCTTGTAGGGCATTTGATAAGCAACCTCATCATTCTCTTCCTTGAATCTAACTATCCCTAAAGTCGGATCATAACTCATCCTAGTGGCCTCAACAAATGGTTTTCCAAATATTATTTGGCTTAGGCAAGCATCAATCACCGGACGAGTGTCCTCAACTATCATAAAATCGATCTCATAGGTGAGATTCCCTATAATCACATGCAGTCCCTTCACTCTTCCTGCAAAATTACTTATCAGATTCTTATTAGGCATCATCCTAAAATCAAGTTGCTTCTTCATCACCCAATTGTAATAAGTCCTAGTCATGATGTTCACGGGGGATCTAGGGTCGATGTAAGCTTTCCATATATGCATGTGCCCGATATTGCATGGGATTTTAATGTTAGAGGGGTCTCCCATTTTGATAAGGGGGTGCCAAGGATATATGGTCTCTCGGGACTATAGAATAAATCCTTATGGTATTCCCGTTCTTCCTTGGTGGGAAACTTATCAAAGTATTCTTCTATAGGCTCTACCTCAACTTCCCTACTCTCATCCTTAGTCTCGGCTTCTATTCGAACTTCATCCTTGTCACTCTCTTCAATCTCCTTATCTATTGGCTTAATGGTGACAACATTGACAAAGTGGACATGTTTGGATGATGAGGGGTCCTTAATTTGGCTTCCGTTATTGGTGTCCCTAGTGTCCATCCTAGGTGTGACTAATGCTTGGTTGTTGAGGGCTTTCAACAAGTTGTCAATCTTGTTGGTTATCTCTGTTTGTTGTTGGTTGAGTTCGGTTTCAAACCTAGCTATGCGAGCCTCTTGAGATGCCATAAACTTTGACATCAATCCTTCAAGGTTGTTGGTACTACCATAGTTGTTAGAAGGATTGTTGTTGAAAGTACGGTTGGAGGGTGGACCGTTTGGTTGGTAACGATTAGGCGGGTTGGAAGAATTAGGTTGATTTTGTTTCCACCTAAGGTTTGGGTGATTTTTCCAAGAGGTGTTGTATGAATCACCGTAAGAGTTCGGCTCGGGCTTGAAAGTGTACCACTTATCTCCCGTTTCGTCGGTACGCGTGGATGCGTAGTCCGCAAAAGCTGTTCCGGGGAGTTCCACACAATCACGAGTGTCGTGGGGACCACTACATAATTCGCATGAAGAAGTGATTTTGTTCATTTGGATTGAAGGCTTAGGAGCTTCGTAAGATTTCATGAGAAACTTGACTTGGTCCTCAAGTTCCATGATCCTACGGTCGGGAGTGCTAGAATTGTTCGAAGGCAAAGATATTGCCTTGACCGTTTTGTTCAAGTCACGGGGATCATTCCAACTTTCGTTGTCATAGAGAGCAAGATCTTCTATGATTTCCCATGATTGTTCCGCACTTAGATCACGTAGCTTACCACCGGCCGATTGGTCAATGGCTCGCCTCGTGGAGATGTCGATATGGTCATAAAAGATTTGGACTTGGAGCCAAAGATCTATGCCATGATGAGGGACTTTTTGGAGTAAGTCCTTGAAACGAGTCCATGCTTCATAAAGAGATTCATTTTGACGTTGTTGGAACATCAAGATGTCATTTCTAAGCTTAGTAGTTCTCCCCGGTGGGAAAAATTGAGCAAGGAAACGAGTGGTGAGATCATCCCATGTGGTGATGGATCCCGCGGGTAAACGCTCAAGCCATTGACTAGCTTGATCCCGTAGAGAGAATTGGAATAGGCGTAACCGGGTTGTCTCTCTAGTTGCAACATCTAGGTCTATGGAATCTACGATTTTGAGGAAGTCCTTAAGATGTTGGTTTGGATCTTCGGAACGAAGTCCATGGAATGCACATCCGCTTTGCACCAACCGGATGGTGTCGGATCGCAAGGGGGTCACATTGGCTCCAGTGAGCTCAATGGTGTTTCGGTAGCCTTGGTGGCTAGGTCGGGAATACTCTCCTAAGGTTCGGGGCCTAAGAGGTTCTAGTGGTGGGTTTTGTTGTGGTGGGATGACGGGTTCAAAGATGTTCCCGTTGTCCATGATGTCGGGTGGTTACGAACAAAGGCACAAAGAAATAAGATAGACTAAAGAGAACCTAAAAATAAAAATAAAATCTTACTAGAAAGGAATCTAGCAAGTAGACCTAATAAAAAGAAATTCTAACCTAGACAATAACTATTCCCCGGGCAGCGGCGCCAAAAACTTGATGCGTGGGAATTGCACCAGGCTTTACCTCTCAAGAGATCTCGAGAAGCTTACAACCCCCACCAGGCAGTGTACCTGATCGTTGTAGTTTAGTATAGTGACAAGTACCAGGGGATTGATCGTTCAGCTTAGGAATAGTGTCGCTAGGATTAGAAAACCTAAATACTAGTTCTAAAGGTGAGGGATGATTATTTTTGTATTTTATATTTTTTAGAAAGCAAGTAAAAATCTCGGGTTTGAAGGATTTGGGCGGAATTAGTTGCTAATCAACTAACCCAATACTAAAGATGCAATCAAAATAAAATACTAGATATGAAAATAAACTAAATTATACTAAAGTTGTGAGCAGTAAGTGGAGAAAATGTGTTTACTTAGATTTCACTACTCCCTAGACATCTTTTACACGTTAATTACTTGTTATAATTGCATGGATGACGGATCGTATTCCTTAATACCATTCATGGGGTGGCACACTTAACTCCCCAATTCTATGAGATCTTATCTCCTCCTATACCATGCCCAGCACAACCATAGGGATTATAAACAGTGGCTCATGCATTAAATACAACCAATAAAGACCTAGTGCCCGTCGGTTCATGTTTCTTAAGACGTTCAAGCATGTTACCAATTGGATATCTGCCAGTTTTCTTAAGCCTAACATATAAATCATTCATCCAAGACAAGTATAAACAAGTAATCAACACATAATTAACATCTAGGTTTCATTAGATCCAAGCAAACACAAGATAAATCTAGCCTAGCATGATGGAATTAAGACAAGAACAAGATATAGACAACCAACACATAGACATATTGATTGAATTAAAAGAACACTTATCTCAATTACACATGAAAGGTATCAAGGGCTTGGAACCCTTGAAAAACCTGTAAAATTCGCACCAAATTCGTACTTAGGGTTTCTCCAAAGCTTATCTCTTTCTAATGTGAAAATTAGAAAACTATATATAGGAAAAGGGGACTGACGGCGTCAAGACTAAACTTGTGACGCCGTCACCTCGCCGCCAAAACTCTTCTCGGACTGCCTTGATCTACATTTGACGCCGTCATGTGATAATCATTTCCAGGCCATCATGACTTTTACTCTTGACGCCCTTCTTCGTGACGCCGTCAATTCTGTACTGGACCGTCATGGAATTTTGCTCTTGACGCCGTCAGGGAATTACTCTTGACGCCGTCACCTACTGTTCCCAGCAAGGAAAATTAAGACTTTGGCGTTTTCTTCACTTTTATGCTCCAAAAACGTCCGAATTGCTTCCTTTTCTAGATTTCTCTCCCAAAGTACCTAAAATCACAAAAGGAACAATTTAGGGCAATATTTGATCAAATAAATTCAATTCCGGGCTTAAATGACCCCCTAAAAACGGATCATTTTTCGCCTCATCAGTTCCTTGCTTGCATCATCATACACAATGATTTTTAATTTATTACCTAATTATGCCTATTTTTTGAGTAATTATGAATACTGAGTAAGACTACTTAGTGAGCTTTGAGAACTTTTACAAACTTTAAAATAGAGCTTAATAGAACTGAAAATAACAAGTACAACAACCTATGACATTAATTAAGTAAATTTGTCAATTTTACTTTAAAAATGCCAAAATGAGAATCACAAAAGTAAACTTGAAATTGAGATTGTTGAAAGTTAAAATACACTGGAAATGGGAAATACAAGCTTTAAAAACTAGAAATTACAACTGAGATGCTAAATTATATTTCCTACGTTACACTACATTACACTACTCCTAGATACTCCTTCACTTCTGCTTCTTTCTTCTTTTTATTGACCCCTTGGAGCTCTGTGGGCCCCACTGATCATATCCCACCAACTTGCTTGATTTTTAGACCCTTTTTGCTCTCTTTCCAATTTTGGCGGGAAATGACATATAGAGCAAATTGCACTGATTTAGGCCGTAGGGGGGGGGGTGTGATGTGATTTTTCTTGGGGTGTGGAATTGGGAAGGGATAAGGGGTGGATGTGTGCAAGTGGTGCAAGAGGGGGGGGGGGGCAAAACCAGGTCTGGTTTTGGTTCTGTGAGGGAGAGGGTGGTTTTGGGGGGAAGAAAGGGTAAAAAGGGTGGGTTTGACTGCTTCTTTGACCCGGTTTTATTATTGAGGTTGGTGGGCCGGAAAAGGGGAAGTGGGCTTGGGAGTGGACTGGTAAGGTGTTGGGTTTGGTTTTGTTGGTTTAATAATTTAGGGTGATCCGTTTGGTTTGTAGTGAAAACAACAAGGACCACAATTGTACAAAGCTGAAATTTAAGGACCTTTGCTGCCAAAATCCTAAAGTTGTCACAAAGGTTAATCTCACCATTTTATAAACTCCCAAGGACCATAGTTGAATATTTCTCAAAATTAATCACCAGGGACCATTTCTGCCAATTCGTGAAACTTCAGGGACCAAATGTGAAAATTCACCAAACTTTCTAACCAAGGACCAAACCTGCCATAAAATATTAGTATAAGGACAAAATTTGTTTTTCCCAAAGTTTTAATATCCCAGGGACCATTTTTGATAATTTTCAAAGTTCAGGGACTAAACTTGCAATTTTGTGAAACTTTGCACCAAAAGGCTAATTGTGTAACTTTTTTATTTAAAAGGACCTTTGGTGACTTTTTCAAGTTTATAGAACAACCAGGGACTAGATTTGACAACTTTTGAAAGTTGAGGGACTGAAACTGCCAATTTTGCAAACTTTATACGTTTTTCATCTGTTTTTGATTGTTTTGCATTTGAAACACATAAAACACATTCCTGGGATATTTTCACTATTTTGATGCAATATTGAGTGTTTTTAGATGTTTTGGCAGCTCAGAAAAGGTAAAAATGATGAGTATTTACACACTCATCAATGTTCTTTAATGGCTTTTGAGAGAGGATGGTTGTACACAAGATTAAGAGTGATGTAGTAGTGAGAAATGGTGAGATTGTGTGTGAAGAGAGGTGTGTATGAAAAAAGAGAGAAATAATGAGTTATGGGGAAGAGGAAATTGTGAAGTGTGATTCTGGTTTTTGGTGGATTCTTGGCCTGTGGGGGTGTTCCAAAGGGATTTTTATTTATTTTTGTATAATTGTTGGATAAACAAAGGCAAGTGTTAATTATAAAATGTATAGTGTTAAATCGTAAAAGATTAAACACGATAGTGAGTTTATTGGTGAACGTAAAGGTTGTAAAAATGTTAAATGACTTAATTTTATATGTGTAGGTGACTCTTAGTAACTTAAAATGATATGAGCATATCGTGATGTTTAAATGACATTTAAATAAAATCGTAGGTCGAAGCTACGTTAAAATGACCCCCAAAAATAGTGCAGTAGAAGACGGTACTAGTCTGTGGGATGCTACTAAATTAGTATACAACACAAGATATATGGAAACATAATTACCATGTCCGTTTCAAAACATTACATCAACCAAAAGTATTTAAGTTTTACATTAATCCAAAAGTACGGAAAATAAGGTCCATAAATAAACAAAGAAGTCCCAGTAGTTTCAGAGTTTGTGTAAAAACACTGTAACTTATTCCTATAACCATGCCACTTGCCAAGTGTCTTTCAAAAAGTACATCATATATCAAAAAGTTTAGTTACATGAGAAAACATGCTAAAAAGGTCAGCTAAACGCTGGTGAGTTCATAGGTTTAAGTATAATGAAACAAAGTGGATTGTAAGCAAGGTATTTGAACATTACAATAAATATAATATCACACAAAGTATAGTATATTACGCTAGCTAAGTCATGTAACCGAAGTTCGGCCCAGTATAATGTGCATAAGCACCTAGTCCAATAATAAAGCCCCTGACGAGTGTTATCTCGTAACAACTGTAAGTCCAACATGGTATACGTCCGACCGGTTGGCGCTACCAACCCCGGACGGGGTAGTTACCCCCGATAGATCTATCTGTAGCATCCGTACTTCCCGCAGGAATTGACGGTTCACGAGTGGGCAAAGTTAATGGAATACAATATCTTAGCTAGTCTACGTAATAATTTTAAGAAAGCATAAGTATAAATTCCAGTCCAATCAAGAAAAGGTTTTGCATGTTTCTCACCCCAAGATTTAATAAAACCAAGTAATAAGAGTAACAGTGGGGATATGAGACTCACCTCAAGTACAACAATGCAATCACACAACGTAATTAGGGAAAGTACAGCACAACAGTACACACCGGCACGATCTAATACCTAAAGACTTGTCTCAAAATCCGACATGTAAATAGTAAACCAATGCGCAAGAGTTTTAAAAGTTTTAGTGTTTTAATTTCCAAAACAGTCTCGTATCATCATTATAAAAGAGTTTGGTATCGTCATTCATGTAATGGTAAAAAGGTGCAGACTCAAGTACACACACACACCAAAAAGCAATTGTTGACGACATAGTCGAGAAAGAGCTGACGGGGACTTAAGTCGAGATAGAAATGACAGAAGGAAGTCGAAAGGAATAATGACAAGGAAAGTAGATCACTAGGGTAGATCGATGGGTATGTGTCGGTATTTACCCTAATATCCCAAGTATTTTGTATAAAACATATTTGGTTTATAAGTGGAAATAGATTTAAGTAAGAAATTTTATAAAAATTTCGTCATGACCTATTCATTTATCGAACGTTCCCAAGTCAAAAGACTTTGTTGAAATCAATTTTCCCAAATCAATTTTTATAAGAAATAAAATATATTTATTGGTTATTAAACATTATTTCTTTATTGTATGTTTGTGGCGTATCAAATACATTTAATTCATTACGATTCTAATGTAATGTATCTGTACGTGTCCATTAATTCTGGAATTTCCAATGTCCAAAAGTTATTAGTGTAAGTCCACCAATAATCCAAGTCAAAGTTCAATATCCAAATCGATATCATCCAAGTCCATGTTATAATCAAAAGTAATCCGACAACCAGTCGATAAGTAATAAGGTCAACAAGTCCAATGGTTAAGTCAAAATTTAATAAGGTAACCGGATGGATTATTGGATCCTTATTGGATTCGTCAATCCAATAAGTCTGGTAATCCTTTCGTCTCGCTTATTAATGTAAATCCGAAACCTATAAACTTCACAAGTAAACCGTAAGTCATTAGGATGAGTCACGGGCTAATAAATTCCTCCAATATAGTTATTGGGCTCTTATCGGGCTCATCAACCCGATAAGTCCAATAACCATATCGATCGGGTTTATTAACTCAAAACCGATTCGTAACTTAAACTAAAACCAAATAAATCGAACAACGAGTCATAAAAGGTCCAACATAATAACCCGATGTATGTGTGTCTCGAAAAGTCCAACAACCCCTGTGTATTCCGTTTTTGTCCCAAAAGTCGTATTTTTCAATAACTTTAATAAGTTATTAAATTTTTATTATTAAAATTGAACTTTCATAATTTTATTTATGTTTCTTGTTTTCCTTTTTGTCCAACTAAAACAAACACACCCTTATGGGTTTCGTCCCTTTGTCGAGTCCAAATTAACAATCAATAGTCACACGGGTCATTTTTACTTTTCGAGCCACGGTCACGACAATAATTACGATTCCAACTCATACCCTCGAACCCAAAATAACTAAACACCGTCAGATTCATTTTGTCGAGTCAAGCAATAATCCAATAAAGCCCACAAGTCAATATCAACAAGTCTCAAAGTCAACTAAACCGGAATAAGCAAAATGTAGGCCAATCCAAGTCCACAACGAGACCACGAGGTCTCAGCTAAACCAAAACGTGGCCAAAAAAATAACCAAGTTGTCCAAATTTAATCACACCGAGTCCAAATCAATTATACGAATCCAAATTCACGGCCACAATCATAATACCGATTTCAATATAGTCACACCGAGACTAAAAATAATGAAATAAGTACCAAAATATGCTCGAATGTGAGCTTATCGAAAGCTTAACACAAGCTTAACCAACTCAAACATATAGATCCGTAAGAAAAAGAATAGAAACACGAAAAAGATGATGATACCGATTTGTTTGCCTCGTTTCTTATCTAAACCGATTCACACAACTCGTGTGAATCGTGATTTTATAGAAACCATTGTTAAAAACTCATTTTCATTTTTAGATCGAAAGTAACATGTAAAATATTGATAAAACTCATTTTGTATGACATACCCAAGAAGAAAAGACAAAAGAGAGTGGCGGCTACGGTTGATACACGAGCAAAACCTTTGATCTAGCTTGATCTGTCTTCAAAATGACCCAAGAATGATGGAAAGAGGTGGTGGTGTGTGGCGATATGTGGCGGCATGTGGTGGTTGGAGGTGTGGCCGGCGGTGAGAGCAAAAGAGAGAGAGGAGGTGATGAGGTGTAGGGTTTACAAATGACCCAAAACTCTAATCACTTTGGGTTATATACCCCAAAGTTATAAAACCAAGTGCAAAGTTGTAAAAATTCTAAGGGTGGGCGGTGTAAAATAACCTTCAAGGACTAAAAGTGTATTCTTGGCTATCTTTTGTGAAATTTAAGTTTGGGACTTGTTTGGGCTCAATAAAAGTTGCCAGAGACTTCAGAACTTGTATGGTTATTTTTAAAATTATTTTTTCAATAAAATAGACTAGTTACATGATTTTTTTGTGAAAAATTATATAAATCATTAACTAAATGGTATATTAGGTCAGAAAATTGCCGTTTGTCACATAAGGGTTCCTAGAAAAATGAACACGTAGCACAAATGACCCGATAAGTAAATACTAACTCAACAAAGATAGAAGTAGTCATAAATGTGTCATAAAATGCTGTCGGTTGCTAACCTGAGCTGGACAGTTGACACAGTATCCTCCCGTTAAAAGGAATTTGCACCAAAGTAGTCATTTAGCATACCTTTGACTTTGACTAACGGGGATTTGTGACATTAGCGAAAGGGGCATTATTCGCACCAAAGTGAAAACCACATGGACATTTTTCTGAGTTTTAAGTTTTGAGGAACATTCTCTGCAAAAATGAGAAACCACAAGGACATAATTTGCAGTTTACCCTATCTTTTAATTAATATTAGTAGTTACTTTATTTAGAAGATTGTATCTTGTGGAATACTTCATCCAGAGCCGTATATGAGGGTGTGCGAGGTGTGTTGTCGCATAGGGCCTCCAAATTCTAGGGGCCTCAAAATTTGTATATGATAGAAACTAGCAAGGAGCTAGAAAACTAAATTACAATGAGTTTTTACAATCTTTGATTGGATGAATAACCCAATCTATCCACAAGGGATTTAATTTCCTATTTCTATGTAAGATCCAACAGTGGGATAACACCTTGATGTCTTCTCCGAGAGTGTCTTTTCGAGGAGGCTTGAAGTCGAAACATATCCCATTTCTATATCTCCAAAAGATCCAAGTTGTCGTTTGAACAACAACATCGAAACAAGATTTATATGTATTGTCGAAATTGTCATTATCACCCCACGTTAAAAGACTACGAATATTTTTCGGAAAACCACCATAACCCACCAAGCCGAAACCATATTTCATATATTTAACCGCTATTGCACATTCGGTGAATAAATGAGAAGAAGTTTTTTTTGGACTTAATTACACATTGGACAATTATTCGAATCAATGTCAATCCCACGAGCAGTTAAGTTACACCTCGTAGGAAGACGATCAAGACCAAGTCTCCATGAATGGATATGTATATATATTCTATCAAAGTGACTTCTTGCATTTGATTTAAAGTATTGCATTGAAAAATGCTAGCCGGGGCATTTTGAAAACTATTATTTCTCATTTTATCTTTTAAGAAAAAAATTTACTTTCTATTTAGGCCGTGCTTATTGCTAATGAGGGGCCTATTATTATTGATTGGACAGATGGTGATGGTGATGTTAACTTGGTTACACTTGTGGACACGAGTGCCCATGACACGTTCGTGCGTAATACGGATGCTTTTACTTCTCCAAAGGTGACGAACTCATCTTTTGCTAATGTCGTTAATGCTACTCGTAATGTCCAAATTGTGAACTTTAGAGCATTAATCAATGAGGATCGTGTGGATAATCATGATACAATGCTTCCTATGGCTGCTATGAAAAAGGTTTTAAGTCGGTATGATAACACGCTTGTTGGTTACTTCCTTGGTAAGACCATTGCTTTCCCCTTAGTTCAAAAATATGTCACTAATACATGGAAAAATTTTGGCTTGCAAATGGTAATGAAAAATGGTGATGGTGTGTATCTTTTTAAGTTTGCTACCAAGGAGGGTGTGGATCGTGTCTTGGAACAAGGTCCATGGTTAATTCGTAACTCACCTATTATTCTTAACAAATGGACTCCTACTTTATCCCTTAATAGGAACGAGGTAAACAAGGTACCGGTTTGTATCAAAATGCATAATGTTCCATTGCTTGCTTATTCAGAGGATGGTTTGAGCTTGATTGCTACACAAGTAGGGAAACCTATTATGCTTGATTCTTTTACAAGTTCTATGTGTGTCGATTCATGGGGACGTTTTAGTTTTGCCCGTGCTTTAGTTGAATTAAGCGCGGATTCAGAACTAAAAAGCCAGGTTACAATGGCAATTCCATATGAAGAAGGTAATGGTTTTACTACTGAAATTATTAATATCGAATATGAATGGAAACCTCCTCATTGTGGTGAATGTAAAAATTTTGTACATGCTTTGATTGAATGCCCAAATCGTGTTAAGGAGGTTGTTCGTAGTAATACTAATGTAGCTGCAAAGGATTCTGAAGCTTCTGCTACTTTGGAAAAGACAGATGATGGTTTCATTGGGGTAGTGAATCGTAAGAGTAAGGGGAAAAATGTGGTTGCTGCTTCTCGGCCTATTGGGGGTGTTCAGCTTAATAAGCCTAAACCAAAATTTTGGAGGCCTGTCCCGAAGAAGCCGGTTGCTACAAAGGAGAAAGTCACTAATGAGGTAAGTACGAGTGAAAATATTATTGCTACATCGAACCCATTTGATGCTCTATCTATGGCTGATACTGATGATAATGGTATTCCTTGTCCAACAACGGTTCCTCCTAAGGGTGGGGCTGAGGTTGGTAGTACGAAGGACACTAAAGTGGCTGAAGTAGTTGCTAGTTCTTCTAAGGGTGGAAATGAAAGTACTACTCCTATTGTTGAGAAAATTAGCAAGATTGAAAAGCTAATTATTGAAGGGAAGGTTAAACTTGTGGATGATGATGGTAAACCTCTTAAAAAGGTTGATTCTTCTAATAAGATGGGTAACCCATTCTCTAAGGTTGGCAATGTGGTAGTTTCTGACAGCGATGATGATGAAGTTTTTGATGATCACATTGGGACGTTATATTCTGGAAGTGGAGGTAAGGAGCAGAGTCTTTATAAGCAATGGAAAGCGGATACGGGTGACAGTAACAATTATAATGATGATGATTTTGGTCTCTCTCCTGCACAATTAAATGCTGCTGGAATTCAAGATTTTTGTCTTAACTAGGTGATTTTATATTTTTTGCATAAAATTTCTGATGTATCTTATTTTGTGCTGGTTTTGGGTTGGTGGTCTTGTTTGTTGTAGCTAGTTGTCATTTATGGCGTGTCATAAATGATTTAGTGGTTGTGTCAAACGATTGCTTGCGGTTAATGTGGTACCTCAGTCACATTCCATTATACTTAAACGTTTTTTTGGAGTAATATATTTTACCGGATGAATTACCCTTTACCAAAAAAAAAAAAAAAAAAAAAAAAATTAAAGAAAGCAGTGACTCTATTTTGTAACTATATATATACATACCTCTATTATGGGATAAATAAGAAGGTTTTATTATCTCTATCATTGTTTTGTTCTTTACTGTTCATAACAATTT
Source organism: Artemisia argyi (assembly GCA_030686995.1). NCBI lineage: Eukaryota > Viridiplantae > Streptophyta > Magnoliopsida > Asterales > Asteraceae > Artemisia > Artemisia argyi. Next base: position 106,477,531 of record CM060709.1, read on the forward strand.
GTATCTTGTACAAGTTGAGGGTTTTGACGTAATAGGTATTTAATTAGTTTTAAGAACGTAAATTTATAGATAGTGTGTTAGATTGTTGTGATATCTCTATACTGCTATACATCAAACTGACCACCAAAGTAACAAAATGTGAGCACAACTAAAAGTTGATCTTGCATTAATTTGATGCATCTAAAGTTATTAATCATGCACATGAATGATACACCTACCTTTAGTTATGACTAATTGCTTACTTGGTACCCCATTGGCCCAGTCACATGCCTACAATTCAACTCCTATCTCGTGTGTACCAAACTTTTCTAAGAGTTCATACTTGTGAACTATACGTAGTATTTCACAATTACATACATATACATTCAATTCCACAATTTTCACTTGTTTACATAACCTTTTCTTATTTTTTGTATTCGTTTTTAATCATACTTTAGTTCCCCTAATACTAGAGCCAAGTTGATGAAACAACTGCCATATATAGTTAGATACTAGTCAAGAAAATTATCATTAAACTATACCAATGTATGTAATGAATAAAACATATGTATACGTATCAGAAACTATATATCCTTCCAATAAGTATGACAAAACTTTTATCCCCGCATGCCTCATATTGTACGTCTTTAACCTCACAAGTGCTTGTATTTGGGGCGCCTGTAGCTTCTCGCTAGGGGGTTATTTGTGCAACATAGTTTTGACTGCTGCATGCATCTAGCTAGTTTATTGTCACCCTCAACTTGCAGTTGCTACATAACTAACCAAAAAATTAAGCAATATCTACAGTTCTACATGCGGTATACATACAAAGCATACACATATATAGTGCATACATATACAAACACTATTGAAAGTATCTTATTAATACAATGTCTGATTGTTGAATATTTCCGTTTCCCACAAACCTGAATACATTCAACAAGAATATCATGACTCATTAGCACTTAAACAAATATTGTGCCAATATATATAATATGCAAGTACATATATAGATGCATGCATTCATGATACATACATATATGTGTATTATAGATTATAAATGGGAAGCATGTTACTAGGACATAAAGTTAAGGATCTTATTAAGGCAGAATGTTTTTTAGCCACTTAATTAGAGTTACAGTTGAATAGAATAACCAAATAGAGAAACAAAGATTGGAGCTCAAAGAATAAAATAACAAAAACTAGGCCATAGAGAGGTCTTTAGTTTACTTGCTGTTCTATGGTCCCGTCGAGTTGGCTTGCGGATTCATCCAGAAGCCATCTTTCAAGGAATGTCATTGGGGGATTGCTGTTCAAGCTATGTTGTTTCTGAAGCTTTCTTTCATGCAAGATATGTGAAGCCTTCTCATCATTGGCGTACCCACCCTTTTGGTAGTAATCACCACTCATCATCTTGTCCCAGCACCCGTTATCAAATGAAAGAACAGACTCAAATTCAAAGTCAACACTTTCTACGAGACTATTTAGGCACTCTTTTCCAGGAACTTGATCTGCAAGTTTCTTCGGTGAAGTTGACGATGAAGATGATCTCATCCACCCATCTAACAATCTTGAGATGTTTTGTGTGCTTGAAGCATAGATGTTGGTATGATGGTGAGGATTTTTTGTGTTTGTCACATTCTGATGGCTTTTGTCTGAGGGCACCTTGGACACCAATAGAGGAGGGTATTTAGCTGAATCAGATGGCACGGTCATTTGTGAATCGAAGGCTGATTGCAACTTGTTGATCTTTTTTTTCAAGTGGGTGTTCCAGTAATTCTTAATATCATTGTCTGTTCTTTGTGGAAGATAAGATGCTATGGCTGCCCATCTGCAAAGTATAATTTCCATGTTACGATAGTAGCTTTATTAATTAATTGCACTATTCTTGAATTTTAGGAACAAGAATAAAGAGAAACACACAACAAAATCAAGATTGAGTCTAGATCTCCAGACTCCAACCGGCCAACGTGCATTTAGTTTAGGATAATCGACAAATAACGAACTAAATAGACAAGAAATCTCAACAAGTATTTGATGTGTGAACTTACTTGTTACCCAATAAAGCCTGGAGATGAACGATCATTCCTTCTTCATGTGAAGTGAAGTTTCCCCTTTTGATACCGGGCCTTAAATAATTTGTCCATCTCAGTCTGCAACTCTTGCTGCATCTTAACAGACCTTATATATTGATTCAAGAGGCAAACTTTCAGTTCCGAGACTTACGCAAGTTTAATATTGATCAATAATGTCACCAAAACACATCAAAGAAATTAAAACCAACATTCTTCAGCAAGTTAAGAAGATTGTCCACTTGATCTCATTCTTAAAGTAGGTTATTATGATATGTATGCATGGTAGAAAGTAAATGACATGCATGTAGCACGTTGTAAGTTCTAACAAAAATATAACCATTGCTACATTCCGGTGCCATTCTCCAGTTACTAAGGAGGTGTATGTATAGCTCCCGGTATAAAGATAAAGTGAAGAACAACTAATAGAATAATTTATCACATTTATTCGTATATGACGATGTTAACGAAATATAGATGATTTTACATGATACATACATTTAAATGTTATTGTAGTTAACATGTTTTCCCGATCTTGTTAAAAGAATTCAGGCCCAGATATGAAATTCCTAGATCTTGAAAGTAATCCTTACTTGCTATACTAACAAAACCTTTCATAAGGTGACATATTAGATGTTACGTTTGAGTTGTGATCAATCATAATCAGAATGTACTATTTCTGATGATCATATAGATGTAGTTACATGTGTCGTGAAAGGATTTTATTATAAACTAGCTAGATAAATGTGCATGGATGATACCGATCGAATACCTGCATGTCAAAGTTGCATGCTTCGCAGAAATTAAGGAAAAAGGATTATATATTTACCAGTGTTTGTAGGCACTGATCTCCAGTTTCCAGGACCATGTTCTTGGATGTAGGTGACCAAAATAATGTCTTCTTCAGGGGTCCAAGGGCCTTTCTTGATGCCAACCTTATCACAGCATGGTGGCCTACCCATGGCTTTATACCTGGCTAAAATTACCCCCTCAAAAACACTCACTACTATTTTTGATGCAACGTATTTATATACACCTAGAAATAAAAGCTGTTTTTGTTTATATTTATTTTCCCACATCCCTATAAGTTTGAGGTAAATACACTTTTGACCACATAAATATCTTGTAGTTTATCTTTTACGAGTAATAGTTTTGTTCTATGTACAAAGGTTAGTTTTATTGTGTAAAGCGTAGAAACACGGTTAGAGAGATATGTGTAGGCATACGAAATTGACAGTTAAAGGTTTATACTAGAAAATTTGAAACCTTCCATTTAGCGCAAAAATGATCGAGTGGATGAGTGCACTTGTTAATTACCACCGGGAATTGAAGGACGCAACCTCATATATTTTAGTTAAACGACTAAATGTCCTAGCTACTATTGTTTGAGATGACCAACTCATATTTTAAGTCATGCATAGTTCTAGTTTCCTAGCTTTTTGCAAAATCAAATATAGAAAAGAAAGTACTAGCTAAACGCAAACAAACCACCAAAGCTGAATAATAAGCTTTCTTTGTGTTTCTTCAACTAACCACCACAAGTCTCCTTTTGTTATTTGCATATGGGTAGTCGCTGTACTTTGTTAACTTTCGGTTAAAAATGCTGAAATGTGAGTTTCGCATTCATTTTAATTTCCATCCGAGTTTGTGCAATGAAATAAAAATTTGCTAGTAAGTAATTTGACGACTTGGTATTATTCACAGCTGTACTAGTTGTCAAAAGAATTGTCTCCACTTTTGAAAGAGCCTAGAAGGAAAAATGAGACGAGTCAAACAAGGGTATCTCACATCTTAGACCTTGTTTGATTGTAAGTTAATGTTGAGGGAGTCATAGTGATCACATCAAGTCTTTAAAGGAGTAAAGAGAAATCTTTCTGATTTATATAAAAGACAGTTGGTGACAATTATTCAATTCACAAGTCAATTGGGTGGCAAATTAAAAGTCAGAAAGAAGAGTTAAATATGTTGCCCATCTTTTTCTTTCCTTTTAAAGGTCACATGCCACACCACCTCCATTTCTCTATAACTTAATGATTTAAAGTATGTTTTCAGTTTAAAATGTATAATATTTATAAAAGATTTATAGAGTTTATTAACATATTGACACCTTATATGAAAAACAGCATTAACGGACGAATATGATACAGTCCTTTTAGTAAACTTCCATTTTGAAATTCGCAAGCGATCGAAGTGTTCCCATGTCAACTTGATAAGTGTCGTCTCTAGTAAAAACAAAATATATACTGTATTTCATTTCGACATGTAATTTTTTTTTATAGATAACTAGAAGTTTATATGTACATGAATTATCATAATAATTTTACTGCTTGAATATTGAAGTTTGCCTTTTGTTTTAATCGTTTGTGCCAACGAGTGAATAACTCAAGAAAAATTAACAAAAGTACTAAAATACCCCAAGTCTATAAACTATATTTTTTACTACAAATAGAAAGCGGAGTAAAATACATCATTCCTCCTTAAGGTTGTATCAAAAAGGCGTTTTTCGTCTCAAATTCAAAATAAATACACCAAACTTCCCCAAATCTCCATTTTTTTATTTTGGGTAAAGAGTTTAAGTACCTAGGATGTGGGTAAGCTCTCAAATCTCAGCTCGTTTACATAGGCGAAAACAAACGCACATTATGTGCTTCAAACCATACCTATCATAAGAATGACACCTAGAGTTATGAACCTACTATAAAAACGACTACTAATGACAAGATTACATTTGTTTCACAATGACACCAACAATAACCCTATCATTTAAGTTGACCTTAAAGAGTGATATCGAATGCATTACAGTATGTCAATTGTTGTTCCGGTAATCCAAAAGCATCATTCTCGTAACCATCATAAATATCATAATCTTCATCCTCAAGAAAGTTTACATCATTTGTACCACCTCCAGCTCGTTTCGCTAAGGAAGCCATGAATCGAGCGGTTTCATCATCTACCTCCTCAACTTCACTATCCGAATTACCTTCTTGATCCCCAATGGCAGTACTAAGCATGGATGATGATTCCAAATTCACCTCGTTTTCAATGTTTGATTGTTGATCACACGACCGAATAGTGTTTTGGGTCATATGTTTATTCTTTTGCCCCTTTTTTTTCTTTTTTTTTGGTAAAAGGGAACTTCCACCCTAGTAAAATATAATAACCAAAAAACCGTTTAAAGTACAATGGAATGTGGCTGAAACACCACATTAACCTCAAGAAACCGCTTGAACAACCACTAGATCATTTATGACATGCTATAAATGAACAACTAGCTACCAACAACTAGAACAACCACTAAAAACATAAACAGACAAGCAAAACAAATAAACAAATCCAAATAAAAGATTACTCTCTCGAACAGCCTTGAAGCTTGAAATCAAATTGATTGTTAAATTCCTCAAATTTCCCAGGTAAGTCATAGACCTGGGCTGCATAATCATCAGAAAGATAGCCTTCAAGCTCGTTATGTCCTCCTGCTGATGAAAAGTGACTGTCCATAGGATCATTTGGCTCAAACACTTCATCATCACTATCTGAATCAACCACTTCACCCACCTTAGAGAATTGGTTGCCCTTCCTTTTACCATCAGCCACCGGAATAGGTTTACCATTATCATCCACAAGGGTGTCTTTCCCATCAATAATAAGCTTTTCAAGCTTCCCAATTTTCTCAATAATGGATGTGTTCTTCATAGGCGACAGAACATGAGAACCACCGACAGAGGGAGTGCTTGCTTCCTTATGTTTTTCGATCGTCCCATCTTTACCAATCGGCTTGTCAAACATGCCCATAGCCTCACCAACCTCACTATCACTATCCAAATTAATTTTACTACTATCCTCATTAGCCGACCAAACTTTATTGCCTGTATCAAAAATATCATCGTCATTGCTAAAAGCATCAAAAGAATTTTCCAACGACACAAAATTAATATCCTCCCTAAAACTAGAAGTAGTCTCTTTTGCCAAGTTATGGGGCTATTTTGGTTGATCCAAAGTGTCTTTCACATTCTGATCTGATTCTTGTTCCAAATTAGTTTGAACCTTATTGACTTCCTTACTAGAAACGGATTTCGACATACTTGTAGTCGATTGAACATGAGTCTTAGAAGTCGATGCTCTTCCATTATTTTGTTTAGTAACAGGCCTATATTGATGCGTAATCTTAGGCTTAGGAAGTCGAAACCCATCATTCTGACGACTAGTCCCTTGTTGCTTAGCTTTCCCTTTCTTCTTAGGAACTTCCGTGAAGCCGTCTTCATCAACCAATGGTTTAGCAACCGGTTTTACACTCTTAGGACAACTATGATCATTATGGTCAAAAATATTACATGTAGCACACCGTGGTGGCTTCCAATCATATTCAATATCCAAAGTCTCCAATGAATGTCCAGTACCATTAGGATATGGAATCGAAACCACAATAGAATCAAGCAAAATTGTTGACGCTGAAACTTTGACAAGGGCACGAGCAAAAGAATTTCTACCCCATGATTTAAGACACATCGTACTAGTGTAAGCATCTAGCATGATGGGACGACCAAGTTGTGTAGCTATTAAGCTAAGACCCACTTCAGAATATGCAACTAATGGAATATTGTGAATCTTAACCCATACCGGAGTTGAAGTAATCTCATCTTTTGTTAGTTTGGAATTAGGAGTCCAAACATTCAAAAATATAGGCATAAGACGGATCAACCACGGTCCTTCCTCCAACACCTTCTCCATACCCTCTTTAGTCGCAAATTGAAATAAGAAGAACCCATTATTCAACATTACCCTTTGTAGACCAAATTTAGCCCAAGTATTCTTTACATAATTTTCAACAATTGGAAACGCAAGACATTTTCCAATAAAATATCCATAAAGAGTGTTAGAAATACGATTACTGACCTCGTCCACCACTTCCATAGGGATTGTTACATTCGCACCAGCCACACAATTCGCGTTCCTCATTTCCGAAATCTTCACCACCCTTTAAGGAGTGATATCTTTAAACATGAACGCGAATGATGTAATTATAGGTGGAGTAGTAGTAGCTTTTATAGGACTATTAGCACTCACAGGTTCATCCGTAACAGAAGGAACGTAGTAGATGGAACTCTATTACTAACCTGCTCCAAAGTCTCCTCCATAGGAGATTGACGTAGTTCATTCATAAGACCAGCACCAGATACATGCGAATCCACAGTCACATTGATTTGACCAGCATCAATTTCCACACTTTTATTAATATCAGAAGCTCCTATTTGCGAATTCTCATGCACAACATTCGGATCAGCTACTCCAATATTATTCATCGATCCAGATGTGGCCTTAACATTCGAACTCTTGACACCAGTTTTATCACCACCATGCAGCATCTTGATCAACACAAAGCAATAAAAAACAAAACCCTAAATAAAAGTAAACCCTAAAATGCAAGCACGAAAAAACACAACAGCAGCAAAGACATGAGGAATAAGAACGGACGAAACCCTAAGACGGGTTCAGCCACCCCATTTCCATCTACATAACTCGCTTCTTGTGCAATAGGAGTTTTATTTCGGTCAATACCCCTTCTGTCATGCACGTCTACCATATCACCTAAAGCTTCAAAAATTCGAAGTAGTATTAATATTAGTACCGTTTTTAGCATTCACTCCCTTTCTTTTCACTTGTGTCATCTTTGTCTTCTTATTATGTTGAATTGGTTTATATACCATGTGAGACTTCGAATCACTATAAATTCAATATACACTTTGCCTTTGAGTATTCACATTCTTCAACATGTTAAAATATGTTTTCTTTGTAGTCTTCACGTTCGAATCAGATACAAATTTCTTAGGACATTGATCCAACGAATGACCAAATAACTTACAAGTTGAACATCTAGTCGGCTTCCACTCGTACTAAACTTGAATAGAATGCAAGATATATCCATTACGTTCAATTTTAGGCACTTCCACAACAAGAGTGTTTTTTAACTCATCATAAGCAATAAGATCAATCATTGCTCTCGCAAAACTGGACGGACCTCATGATTTCATACACATTGAGGTTGTATAAGTATCTAAGATCAACAGGGTACCAAGTTTGTAGAAATGGCACTCAGTCCATCCTCCATGAATGTCATGATAGGGACATCATGCAGTTTAACGCAACCCGGTACACTCTTTAAGTCTTCCTTAGACACATTCGCCAAAAGGAGACCACTTACGAAGAATCAATGGCACATTACGTATCAGCCATGGTCTATAATCAAAGTTTTCAAAACGAAAATACCTTATATTAGAACTGAATTTGAAAAAGAAAATACCCTACGAATTCATCAAAGTACGAACAAGACCAAATCTACTCCATGCGTTCTTAACATAGTTTTCAAGCACTGGAAAACTATCTTGCCCATAAAAAGCCTATAATCAAAGTTTTCAAAACGCTCCTTAACCTCTAAGACTGATTCTATTGATATTGCAACATCATCCCCATTACTAGTCAGGACAATTAAGGTACGAAATTAGCAACTTTCTTACTTGGTTCACCATTTTGAAGATAGCATAGGAAACATGCCCCATACCTTTTGATTTATCACTCTGAATCACATTAACCGAACCATCCTCCCTGTCAGCAGTAACCACTTTGGTAGATGTATTAAGGGTACCAAACGTGTTTGACAAGCATAGAAAGGGATCCATATCAGTAGCTTGACCAAGGTTTTAGAGGTGCACCTTCATCTCCCACTAACACGAGCTTACCTTCAAGCATTTGACGTTTAATATCTGAATCTTTGCAGCAATTATACTCGTGTCCTCCTTATTCCCAATAACAACATCATCATTTCTCTTTGATGAGGAACCTACAATCTTCATTCCCATAATTTCCTTATGCATATCCTTCTTTCTTCCACCCCCTCTCCCTCCTAAATCCAAGACTCCCAGCTTTATTTAAACACCAACCAATCAAACATGAAGTATCCGCGTAGCCCTAGTTTAGTACAATGTTTAGGCACACAACGACCAGATATTGTAAGCTTTAAAACCAAACAAGAGACATGTTTTCTATTATACTAACAGCAATTAAGCACACAAACGTCTAAAAAGAAAATGTTAATCAACCAATACCCGATATCCAAAGAAATCAGCAGTAAAACGACAGAATAATGATACATATGAAACCTTAAAATCGTTTTTATACAACCTTAAAACGAGTAAAGAAAACCATAACAAGATCTGAAGACAAATCATATTTATGAATTAACAGAGTTAAATCATACTCATGATCGATCAACGAAACATATTAGGTTGCTTGATTCGATTAGGGTTTAAGAAAATAGATCGTAGTTTATGGTTTTTTAGGATTAGCCGTTTTTGCCAAAGGAAGGGATTTTTACCATGGCCCCCTTGACTAACGTATGTTATTCAATGCCTGTTATACCTGTCATATGTCTTTCATGTGAGGGCAAAATTGTATTTCGAGTATATGAATCATTTTCCACTTTTTTGCCTTCATCTTCAACAACACTACATTTTCCCTTAATCATCAACAACACCAAATTGTAATTTTACATAACTTTATCATTGCCTCCAAAAACTTGTAAGGATCCACAAACATCAATAGCGTAATTTAAGAACGTATACACGCTTGTCACATAGTCAACAATATTATACCAAGACAAAAATGACACATGAAGAACTTCTTTCATAAAACAATTTAATAAAAAGGCTCTTTCATGAAACAATATACATGAAGTATTTCAATTCCTTATATTCTATACAATCATAAAATGAAAAGACATAATTTGAATCCAAAAGAAGAAACTTGTTGTAGAACTGTAGAGGTGGTGAATACGGTATTTTTGACTTATTTAAAGTTTAGAAACTTTAATTTTCTAAGTGTATAAGGGTGCGTGTGTACAAATCAAAGAAACCAAAAAAATATCTAAAGAGAATAGAGAGAGAAAGTAAAGAGAGAGAGAGAGACACCAAGATTTATACTAGTTCTGGATGGGGGTTTTAGACCATCCATAAGTCTAGTTATGAATCCGCGACACCTAAACTATTCACTAGTGTAATCCTTGTGGTGGACTACAAACCATTACAATGTCACTCCACCCATATGCAAAGATCGGTGCTCACAAAGAAGAGTTGCTCTAACAGTATTCCGCCCTTGATATTGCGATTCGACTTTCCACCTAGACCACAAAGAACTCCCCCCCCCCCCCCCCCCCACAAAAGTATCAAACCCTAACTAAACCTTCACCTAATCTAAGCTTGATTGCCAAGGTATAAGACTTTATACACCCTTGCTTATCCACACATAGATAAGACTTTGCAAATGATTAATGAGAGTTTGTAGTGTTTAAACCTAACCTAACCAAACCTAGAGACTCAATCTTAATAGAAAGGGTGTAAGAAGAGGACCCTTGACACAACACACAAGAGTGGATTATGTTCTTGTGTGTCTCTCTTGCGGAAGAAGTGTTCTTTCAATGGATGAGATTATAAGATGTTAGAACACAAGAATATAAGTAGACTTAGAGGGAATAAAGAGAAGAAAGTAAAGGGAAATAATGAATTGCAAGAGGTAAGGAAACACAAGACAAGAGGTGACCATTCATAGACAAGCCAAAAGGAAACAGTCCCCAACGCGCCGAAGTCTGTCCTTTTCTTGGGTTGTTTATGCTTGGCCATTTCTTGTTAAACCACCAAGTACACTTCACTTTTGACATCTCCAAGTTTATTCTAAAGCCCCAAGTGGGATAACGTCAACCAACTCATTTAGCCAAGATTTATAGGGATTAAAAATATTTAGTGAAGTGTTAACTAGATAGTTGGGAAGCTAGTCCATTTTGAATGAGAAAGGAAAGAACTAATGGAGGAAGGGTTTATCTTTAAGTGCTCCCCAAGGGTTGGGTAATACCTTGTATCTCAAATTTAAAATTCAAAGTGTGAATGTTGTATGTATATGAGAGGGAGGAGTGTTGGACAAGCATTGTCTTAGATGAGGGGAAAAGTATTTGAATTTCAAATTCAAAATATGGATGTTGTATGTATGTAAGAGGTTTGAGTGTTTGAGAAGCAAAGTGGTAGACAAGCTTTATAGTAGGAGACAAGAATGTATTTGAATATTCAAATTCAATATGGATGTTGTGGGTATGTAAGAGGATAGAGTGTTGAGGAAGCAAGTGTATAAGACAATGTGATTTGGAAATTCAAATCCAAATGTGGGAGAAGAGTGTGTGGGAAGTTCAAGAGAAGCTGGGGCCAAGGGGAGTGTTTTAAAGGATTATATTGGATTAATGAAACAAGTGATGGTGTGAAACCATCTTATTTAAACTTATAATGTGTCGACTCCTTTAGACATTCACTAACACTCACAGCTAGTGTACCCGTTCGTATAGTATAATGATTCGGCAAGACCAGATTGTTTGTGAGGAGCGAGGGATCCTAAATGTCTAACCGGTAGTTTTATTTAACACATGTGTTTTAAATATGTCGATTATGTTTTTAAGGCTAATAACTAAGAACAGAAATAAAATAAAATAAAAGTAAAACATACAAACGATAAGTCTGTGAAAAGAAGATGAAGAGATAAAGTTATGCTTGCCTTTCTAATCCCCTAATTTTATTAATGACATCGATCTAGTGCAATGTTTATTAAGTGTGCTTTAGTGAATCTAATGTAGAGGAGGTTGAGTACAGTCGCTTCCGCTCCTAACTTCTTCCTAAAAGTTGGGTAGGCCTAGTCAGGTCATCTACCCTAACTAATGATCCAATCATTAAGTGTCATCAACTAATTTATATAACCTACATTTTTGTGTGGGTACCAAACCACTTAGTTTTCTTGATGAAGGAGAGAGTGGCCTTTCGGGTCTAATAACGCTAGTATCACTGCTAAATCTTAAACCCTATTGTCTACCACTTTTAACCAAGTGAGCGCCTATTCGTCCGCCTTACCATTAAAGATATGTGCCAATAGTATAATTAATGATTCTTATAGGTTTCGTTCATGTGGTCTATATACTAAACAACTATAGTCAACATGTAGCTATGATCTACGCAAAGGCACAAGTCTATAACAACACATAAATCATACAAAACACACAAAGAAAAATTAAAGGACGTATGTCATTAAATCAAAGAGGTTCATAGCAAGGCAAGCACAAAAGGCTTAGCCATCCATAACAAACAATAAACAATGATTATTCATATTAAATAAGGTAATCGAAATCATACTGAAAAACTAATAATCAATGAATTATGATGTGTAAAACCTTCAATTTTGTGTCTTCCTTCCTTATGTAGCCTCCCAAAATGAGCTAGGGTTTCTACTATTCGGCACTCTTAAGAATTACAAAACTCCCTCAAATATGTGGAATAGGTATGTATTTATAGGCTAAAAAGGCTTTGGGCCCATCAGTTGATATGGCGTATGCACCTGGATGGGCATACGTCGTATGCCTCTAAAATAGCATATATGGATCTTCTAGAATTAGCTCCATACGGCATATGGTATTCAACACTTGGGAAATAATAATGATGAAAGCTCAAACGCCATATGCAATAGGAGTGGCATACAACATATGTATCTTCAACTTGGATAATTCTTTGACGAGCCGACATCTACCGTATGCCTAAGGAGTGACATACGACGTATGCAAATAGCTGGAAATGCACTTCGTCATACTTTGGCTGTTTTGGCTGGTTTTCCTATCTTTTCTATGAGAATCTTCGTTTTACTCCAGATAAACACTAATACACAAACTTATAGCAATTAAGTACAATATCTTATCAAAACAAGGCAAAAAGGAGTGATTATCGTTGGAATTTGATAGCAAACACATATATAAATTAGGCGCTATCAAATATTCCCCACTTAACATCTACTTGTCCTCAAGTAGACTTTGAATTAAACTTATAAAGATATCTCCTAGTGTAATAAGAAGATATGAGCTAAATTTAACCTACTTCTAGTTTATTGCAAAACCCAGCACCTCACAAAAAGGGAAAGATAAATACCACTCAATCACTCTCACTAATATACGTGTTTTATTTTCTGATAACTCAAGGGCTCGATCATGGTGCAGAAACTATCATAAGCTTGACAAAATTTCAAGTCTACAACTAGAGTCTATTGGTTATAATTATTATAGAAGGCGAAAATATGGGTTGACAAATAATGGTAGGCTTACGGCTTTATACGAGGGTAGGATATATGCATGGGAAACATTTATTGGTTAAAACATTGACACAAAACAAAACAAATAGATCCCTACGTCCACACTCTCCCTGTCGGTAGTCGCACTTGATCCCATAAAGTAGAGTTCTAGATCAATAAAGATTCTTCAAATGATAAGTATATCGAGTTAATTCATAAAAGATGTAGTGTAGTGCCCATTAATCCATATAACTTGTGGTACTTGGGCATAAGGTTGCATTAACTCGCTCTTCATCATAAATCATTGAGTTAGTGTGTGTAATATTTAGTTTGATGCCTCTAATTCCATATAACTTGTAGTTTCTTTGCATAAATAGCACACTAACTCGGGCTTCGATACATCATATCGAATAAGTGATAATGACAACAATGAACCATTGGTTCAAAAGTTCTTCAATCATAGTATAGCGGCGATCTTCTTCGCATTAGCACTTAGCTAAACTTTACAAACTCTATAACATAATGTCGATTTATTACATCGACTACACTAAAATACTTTCTGATTTATAACATCATCAGCTACAAACAACATTGCATGCATATAACTATTTTTTTGCATGCCTATAAAAATTAACATAAATAGAAATTTCAAACTTTACAAATGTATCCCCTTACTTGATTTCTGCATAGGACGAAATTATGGCATTCTATTTCACAAGCATTCTCTTTTCATGACCCCGCGAATTTCCACTCGTAGAAACAAGATAAACTAGAAACTCCCTAACTATGCACTTAAAAGATCAACACGGTTGGCTAGGCAAATAGGTGTAACAAAACATATATAACATATAAGTGGTGTGTAGACAAAAAGAAAATATTGGCCAAATGGGGTATTCTAGGTGATGGGAGATTTGTAAATCCTACCGAGTCTTACAATCCTCCTATGCAGTGTACCTAACTGTTGTGGTGTAATATAGGCAAGACACGGGGGATTGATCATTCTCTAGGGGAATAGTGTTGTGAAGGCCGACGTGTATGTCGAGATAGGTCTGAAGGTAAGGTAGGATTCTTTTTGTATTTTTTATATTTTTTATAAAAGCACTTAAAATCTCGTGGTTTGAAGAGTGGGTGTTTAAATTAAACTAATAAAAATTAAATTAAACTAATGAACAAAAAAGTAAATTGTTGGTAACTCTTATGATAGGAAAATGTGTTCACTTAGATTATCTTTACTCCATAGTTATCTCTTATTGATTAATCAAATTATCACGTCCTTGTTTTAATTGGAGCGTTGTATTCCTTATTATTAGTCGTTGGGAGGTGCCATATGCCCTAACTCTATGAACGTATAAGTCTCTCCTAAGAAAGCTTAAAGTCTATTAAGTCTCCTAGGATCTACAAGCCACAAGTCATGCAATAAATAAAACGAGAAAAACCACTAGCGCACTCTAGGGTTGCGTTTAATAAGATGGACAAGCTAGTACATATAAGAGTTAAGTCAGTTTTCTTATTCCTAACGCGAGGCAACCAATTAAACAAGAGACGACAATCAATAATTAATAACTAAGTTTCATTCAATCTAAGCAAACAATAATAAATCTAGCCTAGAATGTTAAAGTGAATAAAAGAAAAGCATATAATCAAACAACATAAAGTCATATTGAATGATTAAAGATGAATTAATTAACTTCAATGAAATCGTGAGTTTTGGAGGCTGTAAAAGCCTTAAAAAAGCTGTAAAATTTGTCTAGGGTTTGCCTCTCCAAAGTGTTACACGAATCATGAAAAGCATGCGAAAATATATATAGTTTTACAAGTGTGACGACGTCACGTTATGGGTTGTGACGCCGTCAGCCCACCGTCACTAGAGTTTCGTCTGTTGCTAAATCGCCGTTATGATGTCGTCGCTCTATGACTGTGACGTCGTCACGGATTGTGCAAAGGTAGTGATGCTGTCAGCTTATAAGTCATCATAAAAAGATAGAGCCGTATTGTGTAAATTTCACTCTGAATCTTGGTCTTCAAATACAAGTGACGGCATCACTTGTAAAGTGTGACGCCGTTTGGTTCCCTTTTCCAGATTGATTCGCGACTTGGTCGTTTTCTTCATTTTCTTGTCTAAATTAGCCCAAAACTTACCGGTTTTCGTATTTTGCGTCCCAAGTACCTAAAATGCAAAAAGAAATGATTTAAGGCAATAATTGATCAAATACATACGAGTTTAGGTACTAAACGACCCCTTAAACGGGTATGTTTTAAATCTTTATCACTAGGGGTATCTTGCACTAAAAGTGAGTGCAACAAAGGGTTTTCATAGGGGAATTGACTAATCAATGTGAAAAGTCAACATACAAAAACAATAATGACATGACATGGGTTATTTTGGATTATTCCTAAAATTTCTACCTTCTGTCTTAATTATACTGATTGCACCAAGTTTCCTTGGTGCAATGCTCATTAATATTATTATGGTCTCGATATACATGTCAAGTTCTAAAGTATACTACAAGCCACCGGCGTACACTCGTTTGTAGTGGGATATATGTATAGTAGAGAAAACGGAATAGGCTTAATCCTCACCATTAGAATATAAGGGTAAATGTGCGCTCGGCGTGTGAACAGTACCGGCTCGAGCCGCGGCTCCACAATGTACCCAAGCCATCCCACTCTCTCAAGCAGACCTCCTAATCAACAGCTTTGGTACAGTGTCGGCTTCAAGTTCCACTTCAATGAATGTTATATAGTATAATATGGCCAAAGAAAAAACATGAAATCTTTCCAATAATAAATTATTTTAAAATTCCAACTTGTAAAGATATTAATGATGTATAAATTTTTACGACGCATAATAAAATTTAAGTAACACACACAAAAAAAATAAAAAATAAAATAAAGAAAAAAATGATGTTCGTAGCTCATATCAAAAGCTCAAGATAAAGATGATAATATTATTGCTAATGTATTCAGCATGTTTGCCAATTCAACAAGCATGCTGATGAGTCTCGCTGATGGGTTTTGCTGGGCTTGCTGATGAGGCTTGTTGATGACCCTTGCTAGTGTGCCTTACTAATGGGTTTTGTTGATGCACCTTGCTGATGGGGCTTGTTGATGAACAAACATCATCACCTATATTATCTTGAACACGTACTTGTATTTTGATCATGTATAATAAATAAATGATTAATATTTTTTTTCCATAAGAATACATATATTTTACATATAATCTTTTAAAGTCTTTGATGTGTACATCTTCTTGTTCATTGACAATCAACCTTGTTCAAGCAAAGCAATTTGAAAATTGTGTGAGAACTGTATGTAATTCATACTTTGAGTTAGTTTCAACATCGGAGCAACATGTAACTAAATGAATATAGTTAAATACTATAAATACTTACGGTTCCTTGTGTTTTGTTTTATCATGATAATAAGCACAATTGTGGGTTCTTTTGATGTTGCATTTGATCAGATAATAACTCTAAAAAGCAAATATATTAGACAATAATCATGAAAATTTGGATAAATAACAAAGTATTGATTATGAGAGGATGACATAATTTATTACAACCAAATGTCATAAATAAAACATCATAATCATGATACTAAACATTGTCATTAGTAAAACTTTTGAAACTATTATGACTGATATAATAATCTATATATTTGCATGTTGTACGGCTGTACTCGAGTACGTTTTATGACTTTATCCATGAGCAACAAAGTATTATTGACTGAAATTGTGTTTGGCCAATAACATCCATAAAAACATAAAAGAAACATTATGGTTAGCATAAATGTACAAATAAGATCTGTAAAACCCTAATTATATTTTTAAACCTTATTATAATCAAGAACTTTTGATTCTGATGCCACGTACAACAATAATTTTGGAGTTCCATGCTCACGTAAGAATCGAGCTATAGCTAGGGCTTCCTTTTCTCTATTACATTCAAGAATTGTGACCATACAACAACATCAAATAAATACATAAATATGAATTGTAAAACCTTAATTATATTTTTTTACCTTATTAGAATTAAGAACTTTTGATTATGATGCAACATACGACAACATCCATGGAGTTCCATGCTCATGTAAGAACTACCAATTTCTCATTGATAAATAAGTAACAAACACCAACATGGACCCTCAAGGAATTAGTCCCAAAGAGAATGTAGTTAAACGCCTCTATGCTCACTACAACTTAATTAGTCCAAATCAAAGTAACTAAAGAAGTAGACATATATTTGTAGGTGATAATTTGCGCTAACAAACAACTCAAGTTATAATCTTCAAATCAATTCATAATATATTGTCTATATACATTATAGCGCATCTTATGCGGTGCCCCTCTCTTATTAGCTGCATCATACAAGAGAATGATTTTTTTTTTTTTTTTTTTTTTTTTTTTTTTTTTTGCCACAAGTAAATAAAAAAATCAAAAAACCCGACCGAAGAGAATGATTAAACAAATAGTTTTTTGCCACAAGTGAATAAAAAAATCAAAAAATCCGGGGTCCAAAAACAAGTAAAAAAATATATTTACAAATCACACCTTGAACTTCTTACTATTTATGATTTTTTTATACAACAAACTTTATTTACCAAGTATCTAATACATATCCCGTGATTTCTTGAACAAAAAAAGCACCGGCAAAACGGTCTCTTGATAACGTATAAAGCGAGCCCAATATTAATATGCTTTTGACAAACGTATGATTTTATAAAAAAATATTTAATTTTAATATATATATATATATATATATATCTACTATCTATATAAAACAAGGTTTTCCTATAATTTCTCTTCTCAAAATACCTAAGATAATGACATGTGGATAATCATTTTGATCCGACGCTTCTCCTTAATTCCAATCCAAATAATAAAACAAAGGGGAAAAATGGGCGGAACACCAAAACCATCACTCATTTGAAAACCGCATCTAAATTAAACACACACACATATGCTCTCAAAAGATCCCCTCTAATCCAAAAACCCTAATAAAAAATCTAAAATCAATCAGATCAAATAACAACACACAAATTCACTAAAACACAAACCATAACTAAAAAATTCAAAATCATGCCGCCTTAAAAAATTGATCTGAAAAGGGCCGGATCATTATGATGGTGGTTCGTCAACATAAACCTGGCAATCCATTGATGATGGTACGTTTTTCTTCAAATAGGTTTTCATATTTTGAATATCAATATCAATTTAGATGCGTTTTTTTAGGTTACAACTTCATCAATTGGCAAATAGGTTTTTTTTTATTTAATTCATTTATAGCTATTTTATTGGATTTCTAGATGAATAAAAAATATAAAAGCCAGCAATCAAAACAAAATTTGATGTTTGTTAATTATCTTCAAGAATGTCTACTAATTGTTGTATCAATTTTCGTTTCTTCTTGCAAATCATGAGGTATGCGCCTTTATCTTTTATTGTGTATTTGAAAAGTTCTTGTGTATGTGCATAAGGTATTTGATAAAATGCCTAATTGAAATTATTTAAGTTTATCAGATTTTCTTTTGGATTGTCACCCTTTAAGTGGTACAGGTAATATAATAAGATATATCCTGCACTTTTCGTTAAAAAAACTTTTAATATTGATAAGAGCTAAACTTAACAGTTTTGTTTGGTTGGTATAAAATAAATGTTATCAGGTTACTGGTAATATAATAAGATGCAACTCACATTATATGATCAAGACGTCAAAGTGTTATCAGGTTATTGGTAAGTATCTATGAAACTTTATAAGTTGTTGATGTACAATTCTCTGATTAATTTTGTAAACAAACTTTTATATGAAACTTTTATTCATATGGTTTAATCTTTTAACAAAGCATCACCAAAATAATAATTTGCAGGCGGTTGTTTGCATAAGGGTGTATAAGGTGGAAAATGCAAAATCCAAGTTGCTTTTGTTGGCGTCTGCTCCTGATTTTCATCAACAAGATTGGATTAAAAAGCAGGTAACTTTAACTTAATCCATATGTTGGCATGTGCGAATATGACTTAGAGGTTGTTTAGATAAGCTTTTTGAAATAGCTTATGCTTTTCAAGAAAAAAAAAAGACTTATTAGCTTATAGTCGTGTCAAAACACAATATAACATATATTGGCTTATAGTTGTAAAAATGTAATAAATAGAATCATCCTTACATAAGTTGCAACTTTTCTTAAGAAGCCATACCGAAAGAGGTTCTCAAAAATAGGTTTAATAAGCCCTTAAGTTGCAACTTTATGCGACTCAAATGCTTTTTGGTTCTTCGAATTATAAACTAATTTTGGATATACCATGCATAAAAATAGATTTTTAGGAACTTTTATCCGTTGATACGTCTCACATTTTACCCTTTCCCCATAATCTATAATTTCTTAATTATAATTCTTATAAATAATAATTTTTGAATCTTTTTGGCGATTATAAGAAAGTGTTGCCCTAAATCTACTAAAAGGTTATGCATCATAAGGATCATGTGAATAGAATTATGCTCAAAACTAAGGTATTCTATTAATGATAAAATTGACACATCTTTAAGTATACGGGTTAAAAGGGATAGCTGGTGGAATTGATTGGCTTTATGTTTTTAGTTATTGGTTACTATTTGGGACATGTTCCTTTTCGGTTTCATTATAAAGATATGTGCTATATATTGGGATTAATTTGACGGATGTTTGACGGATGCTTTTATGCTGTTAATAGCTCACCATTCTTCCAGCATATGTGTGAGCATCCGGAGTCATATGCATCATACGCACCGGTGACATGTAAGTATTCAATCATGTTTTCTTCTTGAGATACACCAAGTAACTAATCCATGGGTATGCTTCCTTTAGGCTTATTATATCTCATGTACTTTATTATGAATCTTCTTTTGTTTTTAATATTAGATTTAAGCTTATTAAACATTGTAAGGTATGCTACGCTTTGTGACTATTGACTTCATATACATTTAATGCTCCAAAGAAGGATATACACTGAAAATCTTAAGGAAAAGAAAAATGGAAATTCCATTTATAATTCTTCATTTATTATATTGGACAAGATATTATAATTCATATTAGACAGATTCGTGAATCTAGAATCTAATTTTTTACATATTCTGCTGAATAGGTTCCTGGAGATGGATGCTTGGAGTAGTTGACGTGTCGGGTATTATCCAGTGGTTCTTAATGTTTATTTCGAGTCTCTACGTTGGCTTTAAATGAAGAAAAGCAAAACAGATCCTCTCAAATATCTATGATCCTTATTGGTTAGAAGAGGAACTTGACCAACTTTCCGTTCCTTTAGAGGAAGAACACCACCGCAAGAATGTGATCAGTTATTGGGATGTTTTCATAATCAAAGAAATTATAATTGCATTTTTTGCCGGAGTTGTTCTTCAGGTAATAAAACGGTATATGTGGCTAAATGGGCGGGTCTGTGATATTGGGTAACGGGGTTTTATCGCAATCAAAGCTGGTTCCATCACATTTTTTGTCTAAAACTTTTAAAAAAATTAGATAAATATAATTATGAAAGTGAAATTATTTCAAATATTCGTTCATTTTTAGTACATTTTGGTGGGTCCTGAAATATCTTCTTTTAAGCTAAAATTGTATTTTATGACTATAAAATTATTTTGCGCTTATAAATGTTAATACTTAATACTGTTTACACTTTTTGATTGTAGCTAATGATAGGAGGTCTTTGGAGGGAGGTGAAACTGTTAAAACTCGATTCATTAAGATCCAAATAACGGGTGAGTAATTGATAGAGAATGTGGAACTCAAGAAGTGTTTGTTTGTAACTTTATATATTATGACGATTCTAAGTTTTTACAGTGTGGTTTGAACAAGTTCAATGGAAAATATTCATTGAGGGAGACAACAAAAAGAATGGATCAGGGTATCTTAGTCATCAGGTAATCTTCTTACCAATGTTTTGTTAAGAGTATGTGTCAAAGCGGTGATTTTTGGTTGCTTCCTTATATGGTCTTTTATTTGTACTTTTTAAACATATGTAATCATAAACGAATGTGTGTATTTAGGTTTTAATTTGTTTCTGCATGTGTATTAATCTTGGTTGCAATCTTCCATGTATGTAATGCAGACAAAGGATACAAATGCAGTTGTGGCATGATGAAACCAAAATAACAATTTCTGCAACTGATAAATTATATCGAAACAACAGAAACTCGAGGGTTTGGTGTCAATGACATGGTCGGCATGCCAAATATAGTGAAGTTGTTGAAACTCATAAACAGGAAGTAGTAGAACCACTAAAACTTGGCAGCGGTCCACCGAACCTTATTATTGGGTACAACAGGTTTGCTTTTCTGTTCCATCATAAGGCCTTGTCAAAATGCAATTCATTTCTTAGAACCTCATTTCTTATCATTAATTTGAATTTGAGTTTAATAAAGTATTTTCTTTGCTATAGGACACACAACTAAAGAGAATGCCGATATTATTTGAACCAAGTCACATTGAATTATTAAAGAAGAAGAAGGAAAATATTGGATCCACATGCGGTCCATGTAAACATTAATATTTGTTAAATAGTGTCTTAAGAAAATTTAACAAATGATTAATTAGTGTTGTAATTTGCTTCATTATGTGGTCTGTTTGGGATTCGCTTACTAATATTTATAAAACATCGTTGAAACATTATTTTTTGCACTTTCTAATCATTTCTGTTTTTCATAAGATTTACCTATTGTTTTCCATTGTCTACTAATTGTATCAAACAATTTACAACAAACGTTGTATATTGTCCCTGATATGTATCTTTTTCCTTATTACGATTGACTCAGAAAAACTTTTTTTTTGAACATATTATATTAAGTTTAACGATATCTTAAAAACAATGTTACTAATTTTATCTCGAAGAACTCTTGAAGCTAGCCGCCCATCGGGCGGGCCTTGAAGCTAGTATATATATAGGGTGACGTTATTGTGGTATACACCCTTAAAGTGGAAAACAATAGGTACACTTCTGGACCATTGGATCAAACTTTAATGATGAGATTCAAAATTAATTAGATTGATGCATATTTAATGAGTTTAATGACATTAATGTTAATAAATAAAAGATTGAGGACATTTTTGGTAAAGCAAAATAACCATGTGAAACATTAATTTTTTTTATATTTTATTTACGACTCATTAAAGTTTTAGTGACACAACAAATTTTTATACAAATATTATACATCAACTTTTTTGATACATTTGATACATATATGTATATATAAATATCTTGATACATATATAGTGACACACTAGTTTTTTTGACACATCTGTAGTGTGTCATTACATATATATCGTGATACATATATAGTGACACACTAGTTTTTCTGACACATCTATAGTGTATCATTACAAATATATCGTAAAATTTAATGTATCACTTCATATGTATCAAAAAAATTAGTTGATGCAAATGTATTAAAAATTTAATGTGAGACACTATTTTTGTTATGTGACATTCGATGATACACTATCTTTAATTTAACCAACCTCAACAAAAAAACCCATTGACATTTATATCATTGCAACACAAGTTGCAACACTGCTACACATTATTACATTAATATATAGTACTAAAATTACAAAGCAAGAAGTTAAAAAGATGACAAAATAAATCTGAATGATACCTATTCACTGCTACAGTGCACAATGACTAAAAAATCATATTCTACAAACAAATAATGTGTACTTTATCCAAACTTGGTCCAAATTGATAAAAACAAAAAAACCCAACAGAAAATTGTAACACCGAAGCATCACCGAAAAACATGAAAGAACATTGGTCTGATCTATATTTTGTCCACGATGATGTCGGCTAAGGTTGTGATACACTCGACGGTTCTGATCAAAATTCCGTCCACGGTGATATACGGATATCTAGTCGCCGGATAAGTGACGGGAACATCATCTACATCCGACAGTAACAAAATCACGAACCAAAAATCCAACGATAGAGACACACGACTCAAAAATCATGAACATGAAGATGTTGCGAATCGATGAAACGCCGAAGAAGAAGGAGAAAAAGACGGATAAACGCATTGTGGATATGAACAAATCATCGTCGTCTCATGAGAACTTTGTAAAGATCATTGTTTTGTGAAGATAGACAACCGATGATGAAAAGGGAGTAGCGGTGGCTGCATGTATTTTAGGTGGTTGTGATAGGGTTTTTAGATATACAAAAGAGAGAAGTTAGATATATAAGATAAAGTCATAGAGAGAAGTTTTGATATATGATGATATAAAGTGACGGTGTGTAATATTTATTATGATTAATTAATATAATAAGTAAGAGTTAAAATATCCGTTATACCTTTTTATTTATTTTACAATTGTCTTTTTTGTTTGAAAGAAAATGCCACATGTCAGAATTGTATTGGTACCTATTGTAGTGCATTTTAAAATGTTCACCACATGAACGCAAATCTATATATATATATATATATATATATATATATATATATATATATATATATATAATCCGGATCAATTGAGAAGGGTTAGAGATTGAGAAGAATGAGAAGCAATCACCTTTCATCAACTCAAAGGTAAGATTGACAATTTTACAATTGTCATTAATTAATTTTATGATCCAATTAATTACCTCTATATACTATCCGTTGGGATGCTCCCCCCAACAACTTTGCACAACTACAGTAAAAAATATATTTTATTCCAACGTTTCCCGATCCTTCCTCACACTTCTCAGTTAAAAGTTAAAACACATGTGTGATGCTTCCCTTATACATCCAGAACCCTCTTCCATCTTCTCCCACAAATTAAATACCGTAAAACACAAACCACAAATACAAAGCAACCACTCTCAAAAACACATCCACAGATCATAAAAATCAGCAATCATGATCATAAAAGAACCAGATCCACAGGCTTCTATAAACCAACTTGACAAATCGGAACCAGATCCACAAGGTTCGATAACAAAAACACCCACATCAGAGTTGATTTGGATACGACAGGCGTCAAGCGATTGATGATTTTGCGGTATTATAATCATGAGGTAGCTTTTTATTTACCTGATTTATGTCTTCTAGATTCGGATTTATATAGAAAAAAAATAAGTGTTTTGTTTTGTATGTTTTGATTAATTGGAATTTGATTTTGTTTACAAAATATTAGGGGTTTTGTTTTGTATGTTTTTAAGCCATTTGTAATGCCGCGTAATTGAATGTAACTGAAATGCTGCTTCTAAATTTTTTAGATATTTTTTGGTGGAAGGGGTTATAAATCAGCTTAATTAAAGTTGTTGGTGTTTGTCAATGATAAGAATGTATAATCTTTTTATCTTTATATAAAGGTCTAATCTTTGTGTTTGGTTTTTTTAAGCATTCAAATAATCCAAAAAAAATAATAATTCTTAAGTAGCTTTAGAGGCTGTTTACTTAATCAAGCAAGTTTATTTAGAACATGAGTTTTAGATGGCAACAGTCGGGCTTATTTTGCAGATGGAATTTAAGCTGAAAAGACTCAAATTTACACGATATGTGAATATGTAAAAAAAACGTAGTGCATTGTGCATTATTGGATGTATATGTTTTATCATATGGTGATTATAGGAGAAGGATCGTCATTACACTTTCTTTTATTACTTGATAGGTTGAAGAGACTAAATTATCAAATTGTGTGATTACCATGTTTCGTTAATTTAAGCTTGAGTTTCATTGTTTACCGAATATACATTTAATAAAAATGGTCATAATAATTGGTACATACATTCAGTTGGCCTTATTTGAAATTGGAAAAGCTATAAGCCTGAATATATTAGATAATCCAAACACACCTTAAGTTTTGGTAGGTGAAACGTAAAGTGTTGTTCATTCGTTTTTCGGATAAATAGGTTGTATAAACCATTTTTTCAAACCATCTGCAAATCATCGACCGAATTAAGCCTTTATGTTCATGATCAAAGTTTTTAAGATTCCGGTAATATGAAAGTGATCGAAAACTGAATCTTTATCAAATTGCTTACAGGAGAAGCTGATTAGCAGTTGAGGTTTTGGCAAGTGTTGCATCCTAAATGGATGTGCAAGAAAACAACTTCAAGTGGTGATCTTTTTTTATTGTAAGACCAAATGTTTCACCAAATATTATCAAGTTTAAATATGTAATGACTTCACGTGGCTGATGTACCAGTTCTGCTATTTTGTTATGGGAAAGAAAATGGAGCTCAATTGTTGGTTGTCAACGGAGAACCGCTGAAAAAAAAAGTAGCTTGTTTCACGAAATAAGCTGCTTCTTTATGCATTTTAAATAAGCTAAGCATGTACAATTTTTTTTGTGCCATTTACACTTTTGATTCATTTTAACTACGCATGTTTAGTGTTTGAATTGCAGGAGATTGATTTTTGAGTTTCACAGCTTTTTGTTTTGTTTACAGGTGATTATTGGAGAAGTAGCTTGGTAAAGATGGTGATGAGGACAGTTAAGTTTACTGTTTTCGTGCAGGTCAACGAAAGGGTATTGGACACTTAAAAGAGAAAGATGCGGCTGCGGCGACTATTGGACACTTAAAAGGTGCGGCTGTTGGTACCCGCGCAAAAAGCTATGGATTTGCATACCGGGAAAAAAGAAGTGGCTAACGAGAGGTTGTCCGAAACCAAAAAAGCCACAAAGGTTAGTCGAATGTGATCATATAACCTTTTTTTACATATACTAGGTAGTTTGTTAATAATGTATATATGAATATATATGAAAAACGCCTTCTTAATAAATATGAATGTTTAATGCGTGTGTGTTGTAAAATTTTTATTTTCTGAAATAAATCACTTATATCAAGTTTCCATTTTTCTAAAATTTTTTATTCGTAGCTCTTCACAAGCAATATCTGAAATAAATCATTTGATTGTTGCGACTTCCAATTTCAAATAAGAATATTTTACTTTGTTCGATGCTACATGGGTATGCCCTTACATGGTACGAAGCTGCGTGGTTTACTTTGAGTACGCCAAAACGGGATTCAATCGCAGATGTAGTCTGCGAACCAATCTTGCATATGAGTCAATAAAAGACATTATCCGATCAGCTTTCACAATGGTAAAAATCATCTGCTGCCAACTCAGAAAAAGAAAAAAAAATGTTAGTAGCTTATAATTTTTATAATTATCTACTACAGGCTAGAAAAAGCGTTAGTTGGGCCATTTGGGTGCCCATGCATATCACTAAGGCTATAATTCATGGTCACGTTAAAAGTGGGTGTAGAGGTCGGCATTTCGGGCTGAGTCTAGAAAAGAAAGCAATCCTACACACATGGCCATGTGAGTTTCATTGCATGCATATTTTTTTTTATAGAATTATGTACTAAATGAATTCAACTTTTCCATTGACGTCTCACATCTGATGATATACCTTTATACAGATTTTCACACCAACTTCTAAAATGATTTCTCTGATTTTCTTGAACTGCATTTTTGCAGCTTTGACTGTTGCTGAAATTGCAACAATTGTTGTTGCTGCTATTGATCTAGGGTGCGGTCTGTGTTAAGCTGAAACAGAACACTACTGTTGTTGCCACAAGGTCAAATCAAGTTGACCTGTTTTTTGCCCATTTTGTTCAGATTTTAGATATAGTTAATGCGTTAATAATGATAACAGGTACAATATCACAACCAGAATAATCTAAGATTTAGACTAGAATGGTTTTCGAGTTGTATGCATTGCAATTTAACTTTGAGCAATTTCTAACAAGTTTGGCATGTTCCCCATTTACCTAACCTTTTGGAATGATGCATATGATGTCAAACACAACCCAAATCGACCCATTTGCCCGTGATCTAGGAAAAGCTTAAGCCTTTATGTAGTTGGACAATATACTATCTTATTTTACATTTACTTTTCAAATTTCACCTCTAATTTGTAGCAGTTATTATGTACTATTTTGGAAAACATCTTCATGGTTTTCCACAAGGACGTGGTGTAAGGAAAGAGGGTTTGCAAATACACTTCCTTCAAACTTTTTATTGCCGGATTCTGAAGGTATATACGTTATTCATTCGGTAAGTAGTATTATATATGGATATATACGGGGTTTAGGATTATTTATCAAAATTGATTACCATATATCTGTTTTTGACTGTGTTTGGTATGTGGTTACTGAAACTACTTATCCGATTACATATGACTAAAATGATCATATAGGTTGTTAAAGATATGGAATACTTCATATACGTGCATTTATGTCATATTTATGTTTCATATTTGATGAAAAGCACATGTTTATAAGATTCCCATTTTTGTGCAACAGGTTACAAAGAAGGGTTGTGTTATGTCTGAGCTCTACTACAGTTTGTAAAAAAAAGTCTGCCTTTGGAGCACCAAATCATGTCTCAACCAAAACTAGCAACCATAAAGTTGAGCCAACGAATCAAAAGTCAGAATAAAGGCATGGTGGTTTAACCAAGTGTTCGGAAGAAAATCATGGTCAAACCTCGGTCGCGTCAAAGGAAAGATCTTGAAATGTTCATTTGAAATTATCGAAGCAATGACTCCCCGAACCAAGAATCCAAAACTGAAAACGTAGCAGCTCAACTTACAAACTGTAACAAGAATCCAAAACTGAAACAAATCTACTCAAATTGATTGTAAAACATCAATATAGTGACTTGCCACTTCTTTTTTTTTTAGTTAACTATCATTTAGAAACACCCCACGGCAACGCGCGTGTTAATACCCTCGTATATTCTACAAGGCAAGCATTATTTTTTCTCCATCACATCTGGATGTACCTCTCGTTCATTTTTTTCTTTTATCTCTTAATCAATTGTACTTGTGTTCACATTAAGGACAAAATTTATGAAAATACGACACTATATTTCGAATGCCATGGCGTTGTGAATTACTAGTAATAGTTTTTTATTGGACAGGTCACTAGTTAAATACTACAAGTATAAATTACGAATAGCTTTTATTTTATGCCTTCATTCATATATTAACTTATGATTTAGTTGTTTAGTGCTTGTTATTCATAAAATTTAACGTCGTCATGTAGTAAGATGTGAGAATTGTCATCGGACTTTTACTATCGTTCATGATTCACTATCCAATGATTTGCCGATTCAGTATCAAAATTCGTTAGTGATTCAATAATCTATGATTCATTAATTCGATGATTCACATTTAAATATGATTTAATGGTTCACTATCATTGATGAGGCCTACCTGATTTACGATTTACTATCGTTACTGATGTGTATATGGTGACGCTTACCTGATTCAGTTAAGGCACTAACATTTTTTGTTAACGATTCACTAACTCGGATATGATTCAAAATTAAAATAGTAACATGACATGTTGACGATTCACTATCTAATGATTTAACGATTCACTATATTTGTTAGTGATTCAATATTCTATGATTCATCAATTCGACAATTCACATTTAAATATGATTTAATATATAAATAGTTAATAATATGATTTTGTCCGATTGTAATCGTGAATCCATCTTTGATACATTATGCATCTTCATGCTGCTACAAATTTATTTTTATACGTATATAATGTAACATAGATAAAAGAAACGTGGATTGATTAAAAAGGAAAAAAATTACGTATGAACCTTAAGAAGAAATTTTGAATACCGGAAAGTATTTAATTAGGTTGGCTATTAATTTTGAAGACCAAAATTTTAGGGGTCTTTAACATTAAATTAAAATTTACTTCATCTAATTACTTATTTACCCTTATCATCTATACTACATATAATAGAAAAACAGTCAAACTTGAAAGTTGAATTGTTGAAAAGTCAAATGTGAGAGAAAAAATAAGAGGTTGAAAGGCTATAAAGACACATAAGAATATTTATTTCTTCATCAGATCTTAAAAAATACACACACCATGTCCATCAGCGACCTCGCCACCTAACGACACCACCACCCGATGCCACCACCACCGGACTCTACGACCACCGAAACCAACACATCACCGAAATCAACCCTCCACCGTCATCCTACCACCACAGCATCGCTACCACCGACAGGAACCACCAAGGCCTACGACCATCAAAAGGGTTTTTCAAGTTTGAGGTATTTTTTCAAGTTTTTTAAATAGATCTATGAGTTTTAAAGGTTCTTTCTTTTATTGATCTATAGAATTTTTTTTGTAGATCTATGCATATTAACAGTTTTTGTTTTTTTTTGTTAGTGCCGCTGCTTGCCACAAATATCTCGCCAGAAAACTCACCGCCGCCTCTGTCGCCGGAAAGTGTTGCTGCCGCCGTAACCCACCACAAAAGTATTGAGTAATATTTTGTTGAGTTTTTCAATAGATCGGTACAATATCTTTTATTTTTGGTTATTCTTTACTTAATTTCTTTTAAGTCAAATATACTTTGAACTTTTTTCTTTCTTTTTTTGCTATTTTCATCAAAGTTATATTTTTGAACTTCCACGTTTTTTTTTTTTTTTTTTTTTTTTTTTTTTGAGTTTTTAAATGTAAGTTTGACTTGTGTTCCAAAAAAGAAATTTGTAAGTTTGACTTTATTGAGTTTTTCTACAAATATGATTTTGTCCGTATTTTCATAAATCTAATATTTTTGAGGATTTTTAATCTGAGTTTATTTTTAAATATGTTCTTTTTTGTTTTCTAACAAATAAGTTTATTTTGTAGATCTGTTGTTGTTGTTGAAATCCGAAGTTGTCTCCTTTTAGTAAATTTTCATAAATGATAAAATGACGTAAATTTGGGAACACTACTTGTTTTGTAAATTGGTAGTATATATTGTGTAAATTTCTTATGTAAAATTCATAAGTGATATTTGATTGTGTAAATTGTGAATGAAATGTTTTTAGATAGATTGTATTTTCATAAAGTTGGTTATTGACAGAATCAGTGACCAAAATTTATTTCTTGGGCCTTGTACTAATTTTGAATTTGTATTAGAAAAAAAAAAAGATTAGCTTTGTTATTTAAGAAAGCAAATCTTAACCCAAAATATAATAAAGCAAATGTTGCCAGCTTTATTCTTTGACTTTGCTTTCAACTCAGAAGTAGTGAAAACACCTATACATATATGACTATACTTGTATTAAACAACTCGCAAGAATCAAATTCTAGAAAACGTAAATGTTTTGTTAGAGCGTACTCATCAAAATATAAACACAAAAATATTACTCCTTCAGTTCTAAAATTATTTACCCTACAAGAAAAATACACAGTTTAAAAAGATTGAGACTACTACAAGTTTTAAACAATTAAATATCATCTTTACTTGCTAAACCTTGTTTTGATCGATAGTCATAAAAAAGACTGTTATTTTGAGATATCTCATAAAAGAAACGGAGAATAATTTAAATGCTTTTGATGTCATTTTTTTATTGTTTTTTTTTTTTTTTTTGTTTTTTTTTTTTTTTACTCAAAATGATAAACATTCTAATAAAAAGTTATAAAGACATGAGATGACACAAAACTACATCCGTCGACTATTGCAACTTAAATTAATGACATAGGAAAATACACTAACATGTTCAAGTCGACTTTACCAAAATTTGTTGAAATCTATATATTACTACCATTCCATCAAAATATATTTTTCGTAAATGATTCCCCATCGCAACAAATATAGTATGTCCAAAGAGAAATCATTTTCCGCCAAACTATTGTCGAAAACTAGACATCGTTGCCGCTAGGCGCGGGTACTCGGCTAGCAAGAAGACCAACATAACTAAAATTGTAAGCGAAGTTTAGTCATTCCGAGAGTTTTATACACCATGAAATGTTTGATTTTTAAAGTTTGCGAAAGTGCTAAGCAATATATATAATAGGTTTAAACAACCTCATTTTTATTTGTTATATCTATGATTATTATTATTATGTAAAACACATGAATTACATATATCTATCTAATCTAATCTAAACTACATATAAAGCTAAAACGGTCAAAGATAAATGTTGAATGTCAAAAAAAAAAGTCAAGGAAATGTTGAAATTGAAATGAAATAAAATATTGAAATGTTGAAATATTAAATGTTTCCATGCATGCGTTTGAACACTGAAAAGATGTTGCCATACATGCGTTTGAACATTGAAAGGAAAATATGACTTTTAATATTTGGAATGTTTAAAAACAAAACCAATAATAACTTCTTCCAAATCTTTACTTCTTTACTACATATAATGGCTTTATGTAGTTTCTTGAAACTTGAAAATTCAAGAATATTTAAAACTCAAAAATTATAATAGGTAAGTAATTCAAGAATCTTGACAACACAGTTACTAATTCAAATAATGTGCTTTCAAACTAATTTAGGGAGCACAACAAATAACATTGATCACACTGCTACTAATTCAAAAAATTGGTTTTCAAAAGAGAACAAAACAAATATAAAGAGTTTTTTCTTTTCTTTTTTTTTCCTCAAGGTGAACATTTCTATGAATCACAAAAAGATTTACACAACTGTAGGACAATCCAGAGACATTCCCTGTGAATTACCTACAGCCTCAACAACATATTAACATGCTATACTAGACTTAATAGCATTCTCCTCTATATAAAAGAGTTGACTTTCAAAATGAGTTGAAAACTTAAAATGCCAATTGCCAATACATATGAGGATTTGTAAGAATTTTTATAGTTAATACTTTAATACTTTCCAAAACAATATCCTATTTTCTACTATATAAACACTATAATTTTCATTATCATTTTCAACTTGGGTATAGTTAAGTAGATAAGTAGACGTGTGCTTGTCTGTTTGGACTCAATCAAATTTGACGAAAGTTTATATCTAGGAATGACAATTTCTGTAATTTTCATTTTGGAATATCAAAACTTTGATAACCTAGCAATGTTATAATTTGATGTTAGATCATGAATAAGAAAACTGTGGTCGATCTACAAAGAAGTGATACAAATATGTGATCACGGCTAACCATATGTAGACAATTATTTACATATGTTACGCAGTTCTATAATCAAACAATTTATGTGTCGAGTTTCTAAACCCAGTCAACGTATGTGTAGGAACTTCATATATCAAAATAATTAATTAGAAGATCAACTAAATAACTAGACCAAATAAACGACATCCAAGGCGGGGATCATCATACAATAAGATTCCCGATGCAAAAATGAGCACATCAAAAACAAAAGCTAGAAAATCTCCTTATGCAACTTTCGGCTCTCTTTATGTTATTTAACTATATTTGATATAATCTATATTTCACTTATACTAAACTTCAAGTAACATTTGCATATGCTAATATTTTTATACATTCTTTGATACATTTTAAGATTTTTTCTTTAAGTTGAATTATCGCATGTTACAATCTTTGCAATTAAATTTAGATTATTTTACATTTTATGTATAAACGTTATATGAAACACTTATAGGTTTTTGCTGCTAGATATCCCATCGCTATGAATTTTGGTTAATTCATGTTTTATCATAACCATAGATGATTGCCGCTAAAAACTTCTGTTGCTATGCACGGGTACTCACCTAGTTATTTTAAATACCTTATCAAATGATTCAAATTTAATATAATTGAATGGCCAGGATCTCTTCTCAATCTTTTCAATCAAAAAACCTTCTCAATGAAACCAAAGCGCGCGCGCACACACACACACACACACACACACACACACACACACACACACACACATATATATATATATATATATATATATATATATATATATATATATATATATATATAATCTAGTTCAAATAAGATCAATCTTAAAGTTGTAAAAATAAGATCCAACTAAAATCTAACAAGTGACACTCTCGTTAAACTAAAATTAAATTTTTTATTTAGTACAACTAAAATTGTTAAAGTTTCGATGTTTTTCTTTTTTAAATTGACGAAACTAAGGTGATACACTTTGATTCGACATGTAATGTATCAGGTTAAGGTGATACACTTTGATTCGACATGTAAATTTATAGTTGTGTATCACTAATCCAAACTCATGTATCAGTTGGTTATTAGTTGTTAAAATGTTAATTCGTATTAATACTTTATTTTTTTGTATATTATTGCTAATATGGTTATTTATAAAATGGTTTTAGTGGTTGTTTGGACTAGATCTTATTTTTACAACTTTAAGCTTGATCTCACATTAACCCTCCCCTATATATATATATATATATATATATATATATATATATATATATATATATATATATATATATATATATATATATATAACAGGAGGCGTTTGACCATATTAATGCCAAATAAGCACGGTCAATGCCCAGTCATCACTTTTTGAGTGCCATGTCATCAGCTTTCATCCACCTAAGCATAATTTCAATGAATTAAAATTCGGAGTTTAAAAAATCGCAGTGAAGAGATTCGAACCTGGGGTGTTGATAACATAAACAAGGATGATAACCACTAGACCAACCCATGTTTTGAATTATATCTTGCAACTCCAAATCTATAAACCTTAGCAACCAATTATATGAGATAAGTAGGAGAATCCCTGCAACTTAGGTAACCCTAATTAAATATATTAACCTACGTAACAAAAATCACAGGTTAGTGGTTAGTATGACACCCCTAAAATTTACAACGCAGCGGAATACCAATTTGGGTGTCACTTCATAATTCATAAAAACAAGTTACATAAAACGACCTCAAAAGATACGTTTAATAAAATGTCACATTCGATTTGATAAATCAGAGTACAAAGGTCCCAACAATTTATATTTAAAACTTAAGTTACAAGAGTTCAAAAATGACTCATTTGCATATTTAAAGAAAATAATTATCGCATGTGAAAAAAACAAGTCCTTCAATGTTTGATATCCACGCGACTCCGATTGCTCCCAATGCTCATCTAGCAAAATAATACCTGAGAAAATACATGCTAAAAAGTCAACATAAAATTGAGTGAATTCATAGAGTTTAATAAGTAATAAGTTGAATACAAGCATTATTTATCGGGCGACAAGTATTGCAATTACATGTCGGTTTATTTGATTATAGTATTGAGTTCATGTAACCGAACCTTGACGATTTTTAATAATGCCCCGGAAAGGTAAATTTTGCCATTTACCACAATTCTAACTATTATGTGTCCGTATCCCGAACAAGGCCCGCCAAGCCTAATATGCATATCCATAATACTAGCGTTTACTACTCGAGTAATTAACGGTTCATGAGGGGACGTAATTGGCAAAAAGCATTCAATATCTATAATCGTATAATCGGGTCCAGCATACCAAAAACTACTTGTATTCAGTTTGTAAAAACTAGCATGTATCCCCCTCGCGAGGTTTATAAAATATTTAAGTAAGTAAAATGCGAGGCTATGAACTCACCTTAAAGCAAAGAAAATAGCAATGAACAAGCAAGTGAAGGAATAGCCGCAAAAGCTCTACGAAGAACCTAAACATATATACGTTGTCTTAGGTTTTGAAAATAAACATTGATGCAACTTAGCTATATATATAAGTTATTAACTTACCTATGCTTGGTACATAATTCCTAATTATATCAAGTGTTCAAAATTAAGTTTTAGAGATATAGTCATATGAGTTTTCGAATCCTCTACACTTTAAAAGTCAAAGCTGTTAACATTTTTATAATTTGTACATCTTAGAAAATCCGTTACTATTAAACCGTATGTCGAAAAATTAAGTTTCTTATATCCCCGGAAAGGTATTTGTCTGTACTAACAAGTTTTGTGGGTCCCACTAGACCAAAAATTACTTAACAGTAGAAAAATAATCCATTTACCCATAGTATTCAGCCCAACAGTTTTCAATATCACAACAGTCCCACGAAAAATGCGATATCTAGAGTTCTACAAGTCCAATTAATTCCCCGTTTGCGGCCATGTTTAAGTTAAGATGTTACCTACATTTCATAAAACTGGGCCAAGTAGTGAAAATGAACATATCACTAAGATTTTTACCATTTAAATCTGTAACTCAGAATCTGGCATGTTTCACAAAAATATTTCTAGTTTAATCATCGTAATGAGTTATTCGATGAAATACCCGTCAAAATGACCACAAGACATAGGGATACAACTACATATTTTTAGTTTAGGTCCAATGTTTACTGATTAAATCAGTTTATTCCGTTTTTACCCCTGAATCAGATTCACAGTTTGCATGTCTAGTCCTTTAGGGTTTCTAGTGTTTCCTAACTATGTACCAAGCCTAACCAAGCAACATAACTTATATAATATACAAATACATCAAGATATATAACTTTTACAGAAGTGAAAATAGAAATAAAATGAAAAGAGAGTATTGAGTTTCCTTACAAAAGTGATGAACAAGAAAATCAAGAACAATGGACCACAAAACCTATGATTTTACCAATAACCCTTGCACCATTTTCTTTCAATATTTTACCCAACTTTTTCACCTTGATTTACCCTTGATAATACCTTGAAATTACACCCCCTAAACCATCTTGATCAAAACTTGAAACAACTTCCCAAAGAAACCAAGAAATGATGAGATTTGATGATGTTTTGAGTGAAATAAACCAAGAACAAGACTAGGCCTTCAGGATCTTTAATTTGTTATGAATAATTTAGTAAAAATTTAGATGAAATATGAGTTTAGGACCTGTTCTTGGTCGTTGGTGATGAAATATGAGAGAAAAAGATGGTGGTTTTGCATGTAAAAATGAGAGAAATGGTATTGTGTTGATGGTTTATAAGTTAGTGGAAAGTTATGTGTCCAATTCTAATGCAAGGTGTAAGTATACCATGACTAAAACCAGCCACCTCAAGAGGAGGGGAGGGTGAGTGGATGATTTGTGATTTAGTTTGGTTATAAGGTGTAGTTTTGATCCCGGTAATTTAAAACGTAGGGTTTTTAAGACGCGTAACGTAGTACCGGGTAGTAATAATTTTTAAAGCTTTCAAAAATATTAAAACATGATATCATAACCTATTTCAGTAATTTAGATGAGTGGTGAGTTCATCGGAGGATTTAAACATTGTTAAAACTGAAACCGTGAGTTGAAAACGCGTTTGGTGACACCGGTTCTTGATAAAAGTGACGTAAGCTATAAAAATGACACGACGAGTATAAAATCATTTGTAATCATGCAAATAGGTTAAAATGCATAAAATATATAAAATCATCATAGTCTAGGGTTGGTCCATGTTGTTAAAACATAAAACGTAAAATTTAAATCGCGAAAAACTTAAAAGGTGCAAGGTTTACGTATAAATGGAAAAATTGAAAATTGACTTTTAAAATAGGATTGTAAGGAAACAAAAATGCATAAAAAGTGTAGACTAGACATAGTATAGTAGTGGTTGAATAAATTGAACGAATCATGACGTACGCGGATAACTTCCGACGAAGTTAATTATAAAAAAAAAATAGTTAAATAATAAAATATTAAAATTAGTGACATGAAAATTTTGAAATGTCACAGTACGTACCCCTTAAGAGAGCGACGTCCCGGCGCTCAATTCTTCTTAATCATTTTTGGTCGTTTTAAAGATTTTTAGGATGGAAGCATGTATAAAAACCATGTTGAAATTCGGGTTTATGGTTGTGATTGTAGAATGTCTATTTTCAAAATTTTAAGAATCATTAGTTGAAACGAAGTTTAAATCAGTCATATCCTGAAGACGTGATTAAAATATGATGTATATATATTAAAAAAAATGTGTAATTTGAAATATAGGGCATGGTGTCATTATAAATATTGGTTATGATTTTTACAAAAGAGGGTGGTTAGAACCGACTCTTTAACTTAAAAATGTTATTTTGGTAATTTAATCACTTGTGAAATCTTTGTAAAATTTTTATAAAGATGTATACAAATTTTATAGAAGCCCATGGAGGTGCTTAATGCATTTTGTGCTCAGGATTTTGACAAAGTAAAAAGGTAGCAACGAAGATAGAACAAGTGATAGAAATCACCTAATGTGTAAGCAATGGTACGAGGGAACGAATAGAATGTCATGAGGGTCCTTAAAGGAAAGATTGAATAAAAGTGTTGGCAATAAGAAAATAGGAGACAAGGAATTTATCAAGTCGTCAATTCGTGGAAGCGGATAATAGTCATTACTGTTAGCTTATCAAGCTCGCGGCGGTTGATACAAAATCAGAAAAATCAACGTAACAAATTACGAGTCGAGAGGAGTTCATAGCCCAAAAAAAATGATTCGTACACACGCTATGGCGGATCCAAATAAGCCCACTCATTCATAACTCATCACTTACGTAAAGAGGCGTCCCAATCCATTTAAGTGAAGATTTATGAATTTATGGTTCGGCGGTTTATAATTTCCTTATTCAAATGAAGAAGCGTCCCAATTCATTTCAATAAGACGATTATAAATCATCCTACTTAAGTATGTCCGTCACGAAAAATACACAACAAGATCAAGTGCTACAATGAATAAAAGGATGTCTAATTAACGACATGATTCATCAAAATCATGAGAAGTAACGAGAATAATAATATGACATTAGTCAATCGCATTCGCAAAGGTAAGTGCCAAAGGATAGCATGATCCGGGATGACAAGTTAAGGTCGTACTCCCATCAATTGGAAGATTTCAAAACAATGGATAATGAAAACAACATACGCGGTTCAAAGGCATAAGAAGAATGTTCACACTCAGAGTTGAATAATAAAATAGCTAGTGGAATTGACAAAGTACACCGAATGTTAATATCATCAAAAGGAAAATAAATTAAAGTAGCGAAAATGTTTCAGAGATCACCACATCGTTCATAAGAGGTTAAAGTAAACGAGTAATTTAGTTTATAGATGATGGTAAAGTAGTTTGTAAGAGAGTGGAAAACATTGTATTAAAATTTTAGCGAAAATGGTTTAAAAGATGGTAGTAAACTAGTTTTACAAGGTAATTTACCAAATAATTTGTAAAGGGGTAACAAAATAGTAAATTCTGAACTAGTCAGAGATAAAATAGTAGTGCATCATGTTATTAGTTTGTAAGATAGTAGTGGGGTAATTTATTGACATGGTGCTATAGAGACTGAGTGTAAAGAGTCGGATAAAACGTTTATAATAAATATCCTTATACAAATAAAAAGTAACGCTCTTGTAAATAGGTATAAATAGTCAAGAGAAAATCAAGTGTATATAGATAGTCTTCTATATAATTTGTATCAATTTGAAAAAAAAAATGCAGAAATGCTCAGGAAACATAAGTTTACGGGGAGTACAGAAATAAAGAGGAATTGATAAATTGTAATGAGTTTCGCCGTTAGATGTAATGATAGTATATAAGGTTATGAAAGAGTTTATAGACCATTGTAATCACCTACAATGTCTGACAAATAAAAGAAACTATTGTGCAACTCACAATGTTAATGAAGTAAGTGAGACCATTGTGTAACCCACAATGTCTTAAAAAAAATTTCATAGATCACAAGAATGTAAGAGTAGGCATGAGAGAGCAAAATCATGACTAGGGGATATATTCATTAGTCATATAATAGAAGTATTGATGCAAAATAGAGCATATAAGTTACCTGGGAGCAAGCGTGCGCGGATATCGAACAATGGTGAAAGACTTAAAAAAAATTTTGAAAATCAGTTATAGTTTAGGTTTTGAAAACGACCTAATTCGCTATAACTAATGCTCTGGTACCATTCTATGACACCCCCAAAATTTACAACGCAACGGAATACCAATTTGGGTGTCACTTCATAATTCATAAAAACAAGTTACATAAAACGACCTCAAAAGATACGTTTAATAAAATGTCACATTCGATTTGATAAATCAGAGTACAAAGGTCCCAACAATTTATATTTAAAACTTAAGTTACAAGAGTTCAAAAATGACTCATTTGCATATTTAAAGAAAATAATTATCGAATGTGAAAAAAACAAGTCCTTCAATGTTTGATATCCACGCGACTCCGATTGCTCCCAATGCTCATCTAGCAAAATAATACCTGAGAAAATACATGCTAAAAAGTCAACATAAAGTTGAGTGAATTCATAGAGTTTAATAAGTAATAAGTTGAATACAAGCATTATTTATCGGGCGACAAGTATTGCAATTACATGTCGGTTTATTTGATTATAGTATTGAGTTCATGTAACCGAACCTTGACGATTTTTAATAATGCCCCGGAAAGGTAAATTTTGCCATTTACCACAATTCTAACTATTATGTGTCCGTATCCCGAACAAGGCCCGCCAAGCCTAATATGCATATCCATAATACTAGCGTTTACTACTCGAGTAATTAACGGTTCATGAGGGGACTTAATTGGCAAAAAGCATTCAATATCTATAATCGTATAATCGGGTCCAGCATACCAAAAACTACTTGTATTCAGTTTGTAAAAACTAGCATGTATCCCCCTCGCGAGGTTTATAAAATATTTAAGTAAGTAAAATGCGAGGCTATGAACTCACCTTAAAGCAAAGAAAATAGCAATGAACAAGCAAGTGAAGGAATAGCCGCAAAAGCTCTACGAAGAACCTAAACATATATACGTTGTCTTAGGTTTTGAAAATAAACATTGATGCAACTTAGCTATATATATAAGTTATTAACTTACCTATGCTTGGTACATAATTCCTAATTATATCAAGTGTTCAAAATTAAGTTTTAGAGATATAGTCATATGAGTTTTCGAATCCTCTACACTTTAAAAGTCAAAGCTGTTAACATTTTTATAATTTGTACATCTTAGAAAATCCGTTACTATTAAACCGTATGTCGAAAAATTAAGTTTCTTATATCCCCGG
Organism: Artemisia argyi; assembly: GCA_030686995.1. Taxonomy (NCBI): domain Eukaryota; kingdom Viridiplantae; phylum Streptophyta; class Magnoliopsida; order Asterales; family Asteraceae; genus Artemisia; species Artemisia argyi. The sequence continues at coordinate 106,517,413 of CM060709.1, forward strand.
AAAGGTATTTGTCTGTACTAACAAGTTTTGTGGGTCCCACTAGACCAAAAATTACTTAACAGTAGAAAAATAATCCATTTACCCATAGTATTCAGCCCAACAGTTTTCAATATCACAACAGTCCCACGAAAAATGCGATATCTAGAGTTCTACAAGTCCAATTAATTCCCCGTTTGCGGCCATGTTTAAGTTAAGATGTTACCTACATTTCATAAAACTGGGCCAAGTAGTGAAAATGAACATATCACTAAGATTTTTACCATTTAAATCTGTAACTCAGAATCTGGCATGTTTCACAAAAATATTTCTAGTTTAATCATCGTAATGAGTTATTCGATGAAATACCCGTCAAAATGACCACAAGACATAGGGATACAACTACATATTTTTAGTTTAGGTCCAATGTTTACTGATTAAATCAGTTTATTCCGTTTTTACCCCTGAATCAGATTCACAGTTTGCATGTCTAGTCCTTTAGGGTTTTTAGTGTTTCCTAACTATGTACCAAGCCTAACCAAGCAACATAACTTATATAATATACAAATACATCAAGATATATAACTTTTACAGAAGTGAAAATAGAAATAAAATGAAAAGAGAGTATTGAGTTTCCTTACAAAAGTGATGAACAAGAAAATCAAGAACAATGGACCACAAAACCTATGATTTTACCAATAACCCTTGCACCATTTTCTTTCAATATTTTACCCAACTTTTTCACCTTGATTTACCCTTGATAATACCTTGAAATTACACCCCCTAAACCATCTTGATCAAAACTTGAAACAACTTCCCAAAGAAACCAAGAAATGATGAGATTTGATGATGTTTTGAGTGAAATAAACCAAGAACAAGACTAGGCCTTCAGGATCTTTAATTTGTTATGAATAATTTAGTAAAAATTTAGATGAAATATGAGTTTAGGACCTGTTCTTGGTCGTTGGTGATGAAATATGAGAGAAAAAGATGGTGGTTTTGCATGTAAAAATGAGAGAAATGGTATTGTGTTGATGGTTTATAAGTTAGTGGAAAGTTATGTGTCCAATTCTAATGCAAGGTGTAAGTATACCATGACTAAAACCAGCCACCTCAAGAGGAGGGGAGGGTGAGTGGATGATTTGTGATTTAGTTTGGTTATAAGGTGTAGTTTTGATCCCGGTAATTTAAAACGTAGGGTTTTTAAGACGCGTAACGTAGTACCGGGTAGTAATAATTTTTAAAGCTTTCAAAAATATTAAAACATGATATCATAACCTATTTCAGTAATTTAGATGAGTGGTGAGTTCATCGGAGGATTTAAACATTGTTAAAACTGAAACCGTGAGTTGAAAACGCGTTTGGTGACACCGGTTCTTGATAAAAGTGACGTAAGCTATAAAAATGACACGACGAGTATAAAATCATTTGTAATCATGCAAATAGGTTAAAATGCATAAAATATATAAAATCATCATAGTCTAGGGTTGGTCCATGTTGTTAAAACATAAAACGTAAAATTTAAATCGCGAAAAACTTAAAAGGTGCAAGGTTTACGTATAAATGGAAAAATTGAAAATTGACTTTTAAAATAGGATTGTAAGGAAACAAAAATGCATAAAAAGTGTAGACTAGACATAGTATAGTAGTGGTTGAATAAATTGAACGAATCATGACGTACGCGGATAACTTCCGACGAAGTTAATTATAAAAAAAAAATAGTTAAATAATAAAATATTAAAATTAGTGACATGAAAATTTTGAAATGTCACAGTACGTACCCCTTAAGAGAGCGACGTCCCGGCGCTCAATTCTTCTTAATCATTTTTGGTCGTTTTAAAGATTTTTAGGATGGAAGCATGTATAAAAACCATGTTGAAATTCGGGTTTATGGTTGTGATTGTAGAATGTCTATTTTCAAAATTTTAAGAATCATTAGTTGAAACGAAGTTTAAATCAGTCATATCCTGAAGACGTGATTAAAATATGATGTATATATATTAAAAAAAATGTGTAATTTGAAATATAGGGCATGGTGTCATTATAAATATTGGTTATGATTTTTACAAAAGAGGGTGGTTAGAACCGACTCTTTAACTTAAAAATGTTATTTTGGTAATTTAATCACTTGTGAAATCTTTGTAAAATTTTTATAAAGATGTATACAAATTTTATAGAAGCCCATGGAGGTGCTTAATGCATTTTGTGCTCAGGATTTTGACAAAGTAAAAAGGTAGCAACGAAGATAGAACAAGTGATAGAAATCACCTAATGTGTAAGCAATGGTACGAGGGAACGAATAGAATGTCATGAGGGTCCTTAAAGGAAAGATTGAATAAAAGTGTTGGCAATAAGAAAATAGGAGACAAGGAATTTATCAAGTCGTCAATTCGTGGAAGCGGATAATAGTCATTACTGTTAGCTTATCAAGCTCGCGGCGGTTGATACAAAATCAGAAAAATCAACGTAACAAATTACGAGTCGAGAGGAGTTCATAGCCCAAAAAAAATGATTCGTACACACGCTATGGCGGATCCAAATAAGCCCACTCATTCATAACTCATCACTTACGTAAAGAGGCGTCCCAATCCATTTAAGTGAAGATTTATGAATTTATGGTTCGGCGGTTTATAATTTCCTTATTCAAATGAAGAAGCGTCCCAATTCATTTCAATAAGACGATTATAAATCATCCTACTTAAGTATGTCCGTCACGAAAAATACACAACAAGATCAAGTGCTACAATGAATAAAAGGATGTCTAATTAACGACATGATTCATCAAAATCATGAGAAGTAACGAGAATAATAATATGACATTAGTCAATCGCATTCGCAAAGGTAAGTGCCAAAGGATAGCATGATCCGGGATGACAAGTTAAGGTCGTACTCCCATCAATTGGAAGATTTCAAAACAATGGATAATGAAAACAACATACGCGGTTCAAAGGCATAAGAAGAATGTTCACACTCAGAGTTGAATAATAAAATAGCTAGTGGAATTGACAAAGTACACCGAATGTTAATATCATCAAAAGGAAAATAAATTAAAGTAGCGAAAATGTTTCAGAGATCACCACATCGTTCATAAGAGGTTAAAGTAAACGAGTAATTTAGTTTATAGATGATGGTAAAGTAGTTTGTAAGAGAGTGGAAAACATTGTATTAAAATTTTAGCGAAAATGGTTTAAAAGATGGTAGTAAACTAGTTTTACAAGGTAATTTACCAAATAATTTGTAAAGGGGTAACAAAATAGTAAATTCTGAACTAGTCAGAGATAAAATAGTGGTGCATCATGTTATTAGTTTGTAAGATAGTAGTGGGGTAATTTATTGACATGGTGCTATAGAGACTGAGTGTAAAGAGTCGGATAAAACGTTTATAATAAATATCCTTATACAAATAAAAAGTAACGCTCTTGTAAATAGGTATAAATAGTCAAGAGAAAATCAAGTGTATATAGATAGTCTTCTATATAATTTGTATCAATTTGAAAAAAAAAATGCAGAAATGCTCAGGAAACATAAGTTTACGGGGAGTAAAGAAATAAAGAGGAATTGATAAATTGTAATGAGTTTCGCCGTTAGATGTAATGATAGTATATAAGGTTATGAAAGAGTTTATAGACCATTGTAATCACCTACAATGTCTGACAAATAAAAGAAACTATTGTGCAACTCACAATGTTAATGAAGTAAGTGAGACCATTGTGTAACCCACAATGTCTTAAAAAAAATTTCATAGATCACAAGAATGTAAGAGTAGGCATGAGAGAGCAAAATCATGACTAGGGGATATATTCATTAGTCATATAATAGAAGTATTGATGCAAAATAGAGCATATAAGTTACCTGGGAGCAAGCGTGCGCGGATATCGAACAATGGTGAAAGACTTAAAAAAAATTTTGAAAATCAGTTATAGTTTAGGTTTTGAAAACGACCTAATTCGCTATAACTAATGCTCTGGTACCATTTATGACACCCCCAAAATTTACAACGCAACGGAATACCAATTTGGGTGTCACTTCATAATTCATAAAAACAAGTTACATAAAACGACCTCAAAAGATACGTTTAATAAAATGTCACATTCGATTTGATAAATCAGAGTACAAAGGTCCCAACAATTTATATTTAAAACTTAAGTTACAAGAGTTCAAAAATGACTCATTTGCATATTTAAAGAAAATAATTATCGCATGTGAAAAAAACAAGTCCTTCAATGTTTGATATCTACGCGACTCCGATTGCTCCCAATGCTCATCTAGCAAAATAATACCTGAGAAAATACATGCTAAAAAGTCAACATAAAATTGAGTGAATTCATAGAGTTTAATAAGTAATAAGTTGAATACAAGCATTATTTATCGGGCGACAAGTATTGCAATTACATGTCGGTTTATTTGATTATAGTATTGAGTTCATGTAACCGAACCTTGACGATTTTTAATAATGCCCCGGAAAGGTAAATTTTGCCATTTACCACAATTTTAACTATTATGTGTCCGTATCCCGAACAAGGCCCGCCAAGCCTAATATGCATATCCATAATACTAGCGTTTACTACTCGAGTAATTAACGGTTCATGAGGGGACTTAATTGGCAAAAAGCATTCAATATCTATAATCGTATAATCGGGTCCAGCATACCAAAAACTACTTGTATTCAGTTTGTAAAAACTAGCATGTATCCCCCTCGCGAGGTTTATAAAATATTTAAGTAAGTAAAATGCGAGGCTATGAACTCACCTTAAAGCAAAGAAAATAGCAATGAACAAGCAAGTGAAGGAATAGCCGCAAAAGCTCTACGAAGAACCTAAACATATATACGTTGTCTTAGGTTTTGAAAATAAACATTGATGCAACTTAGCTATATATATAAGTTATTAACTTACCTATGCTTGGTACATAATTCCTAATTATATCAAGTGTTCAAAATTAAGTTTTAGAGATATAGTCATATGAGTTTTCGAATCCTCTACACTTTAAAAGTCAAAGCTGTTAACATTTTTATAATTTGTACATCTTAGAAAATCCGTTACTATTAAACCGTATGTCGAAAAATTAAGTTTCTTATATCCCCGGAAAGGTATTTGTCTGTACTAACAAGTTTTGTGGGTCCCACTAGACCAAAAATTACTTAACAGTAGAAAAATAATCCATTTACCCATAGTATTCAGCCCAACAGTTTTCAATATCACAACAGTCCCACGAAAAATGCGATATCTAGAGTTCTACAAGTCCAATTAATTCCCCGTTTGCGGCCATGTTTAAGTTAAGATGTTACCTACATTTCATAAAACTGGGCCAAGTAGTGAAAATGAACATATCACTAAGATTTTTACCATTTAAATCTGTAACTCAGAATCTGGCATGTTTCACAAAAATATTTCTAGTTTAATCATCGTAATGAGTTATTCGATGAAATACCCGTCAAAATGACCACAAGACATAGGGATAGAACTACATATTTTTAGTTTAGGTCCAATGTTTACTGATTAAATCAGTTTATTCCGTTTTTACCCCTGAATCAGATTCACAGTTTGCATGTCTAGTCCTTTAGGGTTTTTAGTGTTTCCTAACTATGTACCAAGCCTAACCAAGCAACATAACTTATATAATATACAAATACATCAAGATATATAACTTTTACAGAAGTGAAAATAGAAATAAAATGAAAAGAGAGTATTGAGTTTCCTTACAAAAGTGATGAACAAGAAAATCAAGAACAATGGACCACAAAACCTATGATTTTACCAATAACCCTTGCACCATTTTCTTTCAATATTTTACCCAACTTTTTCACCTTGATTTACCCTTGATAATACCTTGAAATTACACCCCCTAAACCATCTTGATCAAAACTTGAAACAACTTCCCAAAGAAACCAAGAAATGATGAGATTTGATGATGTTTTGAGTGAAATAAACCAAGAACAAGACTAGGCCTTCAGGATCTTTAATTTGTTATGAATAATTTAGTAAAAATTTAGATGAAATATGAGTTTAGGACCTGTTCTTGGTCGTTGGTGATGAAATATGAGAGAAAAAGATGGTGGTTTTGCATGTAAAAATGAGAGAAATGGTATTGTGTTGATGGTTTATAAGTTAGTGGAAAGTTATGTGTCCAATTCTAATGCAAGGTGTAAGTATACCATGACTAAAACCAGCCACCTCAAGAGGAGGGGAGGGTGAGTGGATGATTTGTGATTTAGTTTGGTTATAAGGTGTAGTTTTGATCCCGGTAATTTAAAACGTAGGGTTTTTAAGACGCGTAACGTAGTACCGGGTAGTAATAATTTTTAAAGCTTTCAAAAATATTAAAACATGATATCATAACCTATTTCAGTAATTTAGATGAGTGGTGAGTTCATCGGAGGATTTAAACATTGTTAAAACTGAAACCGTGAGTTGAAAACGCGTTTGGTGACACCGGTTCTTGATAAAAGTGACGTAAGCTATAAAAATGACACGACGAGTATAAAATCATTTGTAATCATGCAAATAGGTTAAAATGCATAAAATATATAAAATCATCATAGTCTAGGGTTGGTCCATGTTGTTAAAACATAAAACGTAAAATTTAAATCGCGAAAAACTTAAAAGGTGCAAGGTTTACGTATAAATGGAAAAATTGAAAATTGACTTTTAAAATAGGATTGTAAGGAAACAAAAATGCATAAAAAGTGTAGACTAGACATAGTATAGTAGTGGTTGAATAAATTGAACGAATCATGACGTACGCGGATAACTTCCGACGAAGTTAATTATAAAAAAAAAATAGTTAAATAATAAAATATTAAAATTAGTGACATGAAAATTTTGAAATGTCACAGTACGTACCCCTTAAGAGAGCGACGTCCCGGCGCTCAATTCTTCTTAATCATTTTTGGTCGTTTTAAAGATTTTTAGGATGGAAGCATGTATAAAAACCATGTTGAAATTCGGGTTTATGGTTGTGATTGTAGAATGTCTATTTTCAAAATTTTAAGAATCATTAGTTGAAACGAAGTTTAAATCAGTCATATCCTGAAGACGTGATTAAAATATGATGTATATATATTAAAAAAAATGTGTAATTTGAAATATAGGGCATGGTGTCATTATAAATATTGGTTATGATTTTTACAAAAGAGGGTGGTTAGAACCGACTCTTTAACTTAAAAATGTTATTTTGGTAATTTAATCACTTGTGAAATCTTTGTAAAATTTTTATAAAGATGTATACAAATTTTATAGAAGCCCATGGAGGTGCTTAATGCATTTTGTGCTCAGGATTTTGACAAAGTAAAAAGGTAGCAACGAAGATAGAACAAGTGATAGAAATCACCTAATGTGTAAGCAATGGTACGAGGGAACGAATAGAATGTCATGAGGGTCCTTAAAGGAAAGATTGAATAAAAGTGTTGGCAATAAGAAAATAGGAGACAAGGAATTTATCAAGTCGTCAATTCGTGGAAGCGGATAATAGTCATTACTGTTAGCTTATCAAGCTCGCGGCGGTTGATACAAAATCAGAAAAATCAACGTAACAAATTACGAGTCGAGAGGAGTTCATAGCCCAAAAAAAATGATTCGTACACACGCTATGGCGGATCCAAATAAGCCCACTCATTCATAACTCATCACTTACGTAAAGAGGCGTCCCAATCCATTTAAGTGAAGATTTATGAATTTATGGTTCGGCGGTTTATAATTTCCTTATTCAAATGAAGAAGCGTCCCAATTCATTTCAATAAGACGATTATAAATCATCCTACTTAAGTATGTCCGTCACGAAAAATACACAACAAGATCAAGTGCTACAATGAATAAAAGGATGTCTAATTAACGACATGATTCATCAAAATCATGAGAAGTAACGAGAATAATAATATGACATTAGTCAATCGCATTCGCAAAGGTAAGTGCCAAAGGATAGCATGATCCGGGATGACAAGTTAAGGTCGTACTCCCATCAATTGGAAGATTTCAAAACAATGGATAATGAAAACAACATACGCGGTTCAAAGGCATAAGAAGAATGTTCACACTCAGAGTTGAATAATAAAATAGCTAGTGGAATTGACAAAGTACACCGAATGTTAATATCATCAAAAGGAAAATAAATTAAAGTAGCGAAAATGTTTCAGAGATCACCACATTGTTCATAAGAGGTTAAAGTAAACGAGTAATTTAGTTTATAGATGATGGTAAAGTAGTTTGTAAGAGAGTGGAAAACATTGTATTAAAATTTTAGCGAAAATGGTTTAAAAGATGGTAGTAAACTAGTTTTACAAGGTAATTTACCAAATAATTTGTAAAGGGGTAACAAAATAGTAAATTCTGAACTAGTCAGAGATAAAATAGTAGTGCATCATGTTATTAGTTTGTAAGATAGTAGTGGGGTAATTTATTGACATGGTGCTATAGAGACTGAGTGTAAAGAGTCGGATAAAACGTTTATAATAAATATCCTTATACAAATAAAAAGTAACGCTCTTGTAAATAGGTATAAATAGTCAAGAGAAAATCAAGTGTATATAGATAGTCTTCTATATAATTTGTATCAATTTGAAAAAAAAAATGCAGAAATGCTCAGGAAACATAAGTTTACGGGGAGTACAGAAATAAAGAGGAATTGATAAATTGTAATGAGTTTCGCCGTTAGATGTAATGATAGTATATAAGGTTATGAAAGAGTTTATAGACCATTGTAATCACCTACAATGTCTGACAAATAAAAGAAACTATTGTGCAACTCACAATGTTAATGAAGTAAGTGAGACCATTGTGTAACCCACAATGTCTTAAAAAAAATTTCATAGATCACAAGAATGTAAGAGTAGGCATGAGAGAGCAAAATCATGACTAGGGGATATATTCATTAGTCATATAATAGAAGTATTGATGCAAAATAGAGCATATAAGTTACCTGGGAGCAAGCGTGCGCGGATATCGAACAATGGTGAAAGACTTAAAAAAAATTTTGAAAATCAGTTATAGTTTAGGTTTTGAAAACGACGTAATTCGCTATAACTAATGCTCTGGTACCATTCTATGACACCCCCAAAATTTACAACGCAACGGAATACCAATTTGGGTGTCACTTCATAATTCATAAAAACAAGTTACATAAAACGACCTCAAAAGATACGTTTAATAAAATGTCACATTCGATTTGATAAATCAGAGTACAAAGGTCCCAACAATTTATATTTAAAACTTAAGTTACAAGAGTTCAAAAATGACTCATTTGCATATTTAAAGAAAATAATTATCGAATGTGAAAAAAACAAGTCCTTCAATGTTTGATATCCACGCGACTCCGATTGCTCCCAATGCTCATCTAGCAAAATAATACCTGAGAAAATACATGCTAAAAAGTCAACATAAAGTTGAGTGAATTCATAGAGTTTAATAAGTAATAAGTTGAATACAAGCATTATTTATCGGGCGACAAGTATTGCAATTACATGTCGGTTTATTTGATTATAGTATTGAGTTCATGTAACCGAACCTTGACGATTTTTAATAATGCCCCGGAAAGGTAAATTTTGCCATTTACCACAATTCTAACTATTATGTGTCCGTATCCCGAACAAGGCCCGCCAAGCCTAATATGCATATCCATAATACTAGCGTTTACTACTCGAGTAATTAACGGTTCATGAGGGGACTTAATTGGCAAAAAGCATTCAATATCTATAATCGTATAATCGGGTCCAGCATACCAAAAACTACTTGTATTCAGTTTGTAAAAACTAGCATGTATCCCCCTCGCGAGGTTTATAAAATATTTAAGTAAGTAAAATGCGAGGCTATGAACTCACCTTAAAGCAAAGAAAATAGCAATGAACAAGCAAGTGAAGGAATAGCCGCAAAAGCTCTACGAAGAACCTAAACATATATACGTTGTCTTAGGTTTTGAAAATAAACATTGATGCAACTTAGCTATATATATAAGTTATTAACTTACCTATGCTTGGTACATAATTCCTAATTATATCAAGTGTTCAAAATTAAGTTTTAGAGATATAGTCATATGAGTTTTCGAATCCTCTACACTTTAAAAGTCAAAGCTGTTAACATTTTTATAATTTGTACATCTTAGAAAATCCGTTACTATTAAACCGTATGTCGAAAAATTAAGTTTCTTATATCCCCGGAAAGGTATTTGTCTGTACTAACAAGTTTTGTGGGTCCCACTAGACCAAAAATTACTTAACAGTAGAAAAATAATCCATTTACCCATAGTATTCAGCCCAACAGTTTTCAATATCACAACAGTCTCACGAAAAATGCGATATCTAGAGTTCTACAAGTCCAATTAATTCCCCGTTTGCGGCCATGTTTAAGTTAAGATGTTACCTACATTTCATAAAACTGGGCCAAGTAGTGAAAATGAACATATCACTGAGATTTTTACCATTTAAATCTGTAACTCAGAATCTGGCATGTTTCACAAAAATATTTCTAGTTTAATCATCGTAATGAGTTATTCGATGAAATACCCGTCAAAATGACCACAAGACATAGGGATACAACTACATATTTTTAGTTTAGGTCCAATGTTTACTGATTAAATCAGTTTATTCCGTTTTTACCCCTGAATCAGATTCACAGTTTGCATGTCTAGTCCTTTAGGGTTTTTAGTGTTTCCTAACTATGTACCAAGCCTAACCAAGCAACATAACTTATATAATATACAAATACATCAAGATATATAACTTTTACAGAAGTGAAAATAGAAATAAAATGAAAAGAGAGTATTGAGTTTCCTTACAAAAGTGATGAACAAGAAAATCAAGAACAATGGACCACAAAACCTATGATTTTACCAATAACCCTTGCACCATTTTCTTTCAATATTTTACCCAACTTTTTCACCTTGATTTACCCTTGATAATACCTTGAAATTACACCCCCTAAACCATCTTGATCAAAACTTGAAACAACTTCCCAAAGAAACCAATAAATGATGAGATTTGATGATGTTTTGAGTGAAAAACCAAGAACAAGACTAGGCCTTCAGGATCTTTAATTTGTTATGAATAATTTAGTAAAAATTTAGATGAAATATGAGTTTAGGACCTGTTCTTGGTCGTTGGTGATGAAAGATGAGAGAAAAAGATGGTGGTTTTGCATGTAAAAATGAGAGAAATGGTATTGTGTTGATGGTTTTGATGGTTTATAAGTTAGTGGAAAGTTATGTGTCCAATTCTAATGCAAGGTGTAAGTATACCATGACTAAAACCAGCCACCTCAAGAGGAGGGGAGGGTGAGTGGATGATTTGTGATTTAGTTTGGTTATAAGGTGTAGTTTTGATCCCGGTAATTTAAAACGTAGGGTTTTTAAGACGCGTAACGTAGTACCGGGTAGTAATAATTTTTAAAGCTTTCAAAAATATTAAAACATGATATCATAACCTATTTCAGTAATTTAGATGAGTGGTGAGTTCATCGGAGGATTTAAACATTGTTAAAACTGAAACCGTGAATTGAAAACGCGTTTGGTGACACCGGTTCTTGATAAAAGTGACGTAAGCTATAAAAATGACACGACGAGTATAAAATCATTTGTAATCATGCAAATAAGTTAAAATGCATAAAATATATAAAATCATCATAGTCTAGGGTTGGTCCATGTTGTTAAAACATAAAACGTAAAATTTAAATCGCGAAAAACTTAAAAGGTGCAAGGTTTACGTATAAATGGAAAAATTGAAAATTGACTTTTAAAATAGGATTGTAAGGAAACAAAAATGCATAAAAAGTGTAGACTAGACATAGTATAGTAGTGGATGAATAAATTGAACGAATCATGACGTACGCGGATAACTTCCGACGAAGTTAATTATAAAAAAAAATAGTTAAATAATAAAATATTAAAATTAGTGACTTGAAAATTTTGAAATGTCACAGTACGTACCCCTTAAGAGAGCGACGTCCCGGCGCTCAATTCTTCTTAATCATTTTTGGTCGTTTTAAAGATTTTTAGGATGGAAGCATGTATAAAAACCATGTTGAAATTCGGGTTTATGGTTGTGATTGTAGAATGTCTATTTTCAAAATTTTAAGAATCATTAGTTGAAACGAAGTTTAAATCAGTCATATCCTGTAGACGTGATTAAAATATGATGTATATATATTAAAAAAAAATGTGTAATTTGAAATATAGGGCATGGTGTCATTATAAATATTGGTTATGATTTTTACAAAAGAGGGTGGTTAGAACCGACTCTTTAACTTAAAAATGTTATTTTGGTAATTTAATCACTTGTGAAATCTTTGTAAAATTTTTATAAAGATGTATACAAATTTTATAGAAGCCCATGGAGGTGCTTAATGCATTTTGTGCTCAGGATTTTGACAAAGTAAAAAGGTGGCAACGAAGATAGAACAAGTGATAGAAATCACCTAATGTCTAAGCAATGGTACGAGGGAACGAATAGAATGTCATGAGGGTCCTTAAAGGAAAGATTGAATAAAAGTGTTGGCAATAAGAAAATAGGAGACAAGGAATTTATCAAGTCGTCAATTCGTGGAAGCGGATAATAGTCATTACTGTTAGCTTATCAAGCTCGCGGCGGTTGATACAAAATCAGAAAAATCAACGTAACAAATTACGAGTCGAGAGGAGTTCATAGCCCAAAAAAAATGATTCGTACACACGCTATGGCGGATCCAAATAAGCCCACTCATTCATAACTCATCACTTACGTAAAGAGGCGTCCCAATCCATTTAAGTGAAGATTTATGAATTTATGGTTCGGCGGTTTATAATTTCCTTATTCAAATGAAGAAGCGTCCCAATTCATTTCAATAAGACGATTATAAATCATCCTACTTAATTATGTCCGTCACGAAAAATACACAACAAGATCAAGTGCTACAATGAATAAAAGGATGTCTAATTAACGACATGATTCATCAAAATCATGAGAAGTAACGAGAATAATAATATGACATTAGTCAATCGCATTCGCAAAGGTAAGTGCCAAAGGATAGCATGATCCGGGATGACAAGTTAAGGTCGTACTCCCATCAATTGGAAGATTTCAAAACAATGGATAATGAAAACAACATACGCGGTTCAAAGGCTTAAGAAGAATGTTCACACTCAGAGTTGAATAATAAAATAGCTAGTGGAATTGACAAAGTACAACGAATGTTAATATCATCAAAAGGAAAATAAATTAAAGTAGCGAAAATGTTTCAGAGATCACCACATCGTTCATAAGAGGTTAAAGTAAACGAGTAATTTAGTTTATAGATGATGGTAAAGTAGTTTGTAAGAGAGTGGAAAACATTGTATTAAAATTTTAGCGAAAATGGTTTAAAAGATGGTAGTAAACTAGTTTTACAAGGTAATTTACCAAATAATTTGTAAAGGGGTAACAAAATAGTAAATTCTGAACTAGTCAATGATTTGTGATTTAATTTGGTTATAAGGTGTAGTTTTGATCCCGGTAATTTAAAACGTAGGGTTTTTAAGACGCGCAACGTAGTACCGGGTAGTAATAATTTTTAAAGCTTTCAAAAATATTAAAACATGATATCATAACCTATTTTAGTAATTTAGATGAGTGGTGAGTTCATCGGAGGATTTAAACATTGTTAAAACTGAAACTGTGAGTTGAAAACGCGTTTGGTGACACCGGTTCTTGATAAAAGTGACGTAAGCTATAAAAATGACACGACGAGTATAAAATCATTTGTAATCATGCAAATAGGTTAAAATGCATAAAATATATAAAATCATCATAGTCTAGGGTTGGTCCATGTTGTTAAAACATAAAACGTAAATTTTAAATCGCGAAAAACTTAAAAGGTGCAAGGTTTACGTATAAATGGAAAAATTGAAAATTGACTTTTAAAATAGGATTGTAAGGAAACAAAAATGCATAAAAAGTGTAGACTAGACATAGTATAGTAGTGGTTGAATAAATTGAACGAATCATGACGTATGCGGATAACTTCCGACGAAATTAATTATAAAAAAAAATAGTTAAATAATAAAATATTAAAATTAGTGACATGAAAATTTTGAAATGTCACAGTTAGGGATCACAAATCGTTTTAGCTGTTCTTCGGCCATACGTTACACGGTGAAACATATGGGATACCAACAGGTTCGTTGTAGGTTTCCTTAATTATTCTTTCTTCTCTTAACAACACATACTTTGTGCCCTTGGTTTATTATATTTTATATCCTGATTCTATTTGTGCCATGTTTGTAGGCTATACATTAGGTCTAAAGGTATTGGAAGCAAATCTCTAATGCCAAATGCAAATTACAAGTTCCTGGTATTGTATAAAAAGGTTTTCTTGATTTTATAAATGTATTCAAAACACCGTGGCAGATGAGGCTTTGTAATAACTGTTTTGTTATTGGCATTTATGTATTCAAAACACCGTGGCTTATTGGAAACAGAACTGTAAGTGATTTAACCCAAACCAAAATGAAAGGTATTTCCTTGAACTATTTCTTTTAGTTTCCATCATATGATTTGGAGTTAAGTCAGTCATATATTCCATTGGTTTGGATAAATAACGGTATCAGAATATTGCCGTTAGATATTAAATTTGTAGCTTTTGGATGAACTGATCTAAAATGAGAACTCATATTTTGTACAGAGTTTTTAGTTTACTTCATGTTTGCAGTATAAATTGATGATTGGCAAGAAATAGTGTCATTAATAGATGTAGAATATATCAGATTTAAGAGAAATAAAGAAAATAAGGAAATGTAAACTTTGAAAGTAGACAATGGTGCCCCCTTGAATTATTAGGGAAATGTTTACATTTGAGTGAAGACATTAAAGGCTAGAATACATGGTGTAATCAGTTCTAATATATAATCACTTTAAGCTTTGTCAAAAGTATTTGATTTAAAATGGGCTAATTACTAGGTTTATTCAATGCAAGCTTGCTGGCGTCAAAATCGACTCTCCTTGAATGGGTGCAGATAGCTATGAGGCAGCACTCTGACATTGTAAAAAGAATGCCTGACATACCTCTAGGTGCACGAGAAACCACGTATCTGTGTGTAAACTCGAAATCAACCTGAATCGAACCCATAGCAAAAGAGAACTATTCCACCAGAACTTCATCTTGATGGTGACGGTCACACACGACAAGGCCAGTGCATTGAAACGACCTTTGTTGCTCCTAGCGATATGGATCAACCAACTTACATGGAAGAAGGGCTGGCACAAGCATGTACCATAAACAATGGTCCAAATTTATGAATGCAGATAATCAGCATTTAGTATCTCCCGAGGTAATCAAATTTTATAATGGAATCATGTAAAAGATTAAATCATGTAAAAGATTAAATTGATACATTATAATTTTTTTTGTCTGGGTTCGTTACATCAAGTAAAATGGTCGTTTTATAATAGATTGTGGCATTTGATTATTATTTGTGTTTAGAAGGGAGAAAGTAAGGGTATCTTGCAGTCCCAGTCCCATCAGTGTATTTGTTCTTGACCTGCGGTATTCTTGATGACACAGGGGCCACAAATCCTGAATATGTAGTTACAACGGATGATGTTGATAAACTTATTGCTATTGAGTGCATACCAATGGATGAGCAAGGTTGTCAGGGGGAAATAGTTGTATTAGTGTCTAGGATTACTTAGTATGAGTTTCGGATTATTTGTGATTGGGATAAGTTAATTTGTTCTGACTTTGAATGTTCCTTTTTAGGTAATTCTATAAAGCTGGAGTACCCTCAGTTGTTCTTATGAAACATGCTCCAAGAACGTGCAATCTATATGTGCTGTCGAGATACGGGCTCATCTCTAATTCAGGTGACCGCACTTGACACATTTGCAAACATTACATAGTTGCTATTGATAAATCGTGATAACCTGTAAGCAGCCACATAGAATCCCTTGCAACTCATTCTGTTTCCGTTGCTCATCAGAAGAAAGCTTTTGTTCTTCAAGAGTTTGTGAAGTTCCAACATGATGACAGGAACAAGCTGCAAAACCATGGCAGCACTTTCATCTTTGGAACACCTGAAAACTTCATTTAAGGTCCCATACACAGCGGTCCTCAATCGAGACTCTCCAGCATCTTCTCTATTAGTAACTGTGAGCAATGATTGCACGATTTCTTGGAAATAGGGAGTCAAAGGAGATGATTGCCCAATATCCTCATAACCTTGGGCAAGAAAATAGAGAGCCCCACATGCCTTTTCAGCAACATTTGGAACATCTTTCATGCTTTGTAGAAGAACTGTAATGATCTGTTGGTAGTTAGTTGGGGTAACGATAGGTGTTTCCATGGTGGAACAATGAAGAAACTCGAATCTTCCAAAGATCTAAAGTAGTATTAGAAAGTGTAATTAGTAGCTTGCGTCCAAATTAAGTGCTTGTATATTATGATTTTGCTTATTTGTAAACCTGATAAAACAGTTTTGATGAAAATAGTGTGTGCTTTAAATCTTTTATTATCTGAAACAAATCACTGATATTAAGTTTCCAAATTTGTTTCAGTTTTATCGTTAACCTTAAGTCTTCTTAAAATCAACTTTATTGACATTTTACCTTTATTTACTTATTTTTCGTTTTAGGTATTCCATTTTGCTGACACATACAGAGGTGCATATAGTGATTCTTTTTACTTTGCCGTTTGCCCATTTTACTATGACAACAATGGTTATCAGGTGCCTATCTTCTTAAACTCTTTGATTCGTTTTCTGTAACGTATAGAACAAGTTGAATGATTGTCTAAATGAATGGCTCCAAGCATTGTAATTAACGGGATAGTTTTACCTACGTAGGATGAATTTCCTTGGATAGCAGCTTGGTTGCAAAAGGCGTAAAAACGACGGCAATATAGAGAGTACAAGGTATGTAACCAACAGAGTAGTTCTTGACTTCTAGACAGTATGAAATATGATGTTGCAAGACTCTTTATTGATGGTCATCTATTGTCTGTTTTTCAGCTCAAAGCTCATTCAAAATTGTGTGAAGATAGCCCATTTTGTGTATTTCCAATTGCTGTAAAAGGTATTTAATATGGTGGCACTTCCTTTTGGTACAAATTATTAACTATAAGGTACTAAAGGCACTGCTACCCTTTGCTAAATCTGTTGGATCGATGTACTCTGATCAAACTACTTTGTAGCTTGTAAAGGTTTAATAATATTAAGTAAACTTAACACTATTAATATTGAAACACTGTTTAACCTTGTAAAGTATGCGGAATATACTAACACAAAGCTTAAGAAGAACTTTTATATTAACCAAACTTTGAACCTGCTTTGTTACACAGATTCACTAACAATCCCTAACTATTTATCGACTTTAAACAACTCTAAAACTTATATCAACTAATACCCCTTAAGGCTCTTTATATAGATAACCTTAAGTCGGTTTACAACATATAACTTGAACGATAAGTCATTATCCCTAACTAATTCTAGAATATTCGTTCAATATTACACATTAATCCTTTAACTAATATTGCACATAAGTCCTTGTTTCCTTCGAAGTACTTTAAGCATTCTTCAGTACACAGCAGTACTTTGACTTTTATCTTTAGCAGTACTTTGACTTTATTCTTCATGCAGCAGTACTTTGACATACAAAAGTACTTTGATATTTTATATCCCAACAATCCTCCCCTAACTTGAACTCCACTTGATTGATTTCAAGTTTCTTTGTTATCTTTGATCTTCAAATCTTTAATCATTCAGAAATATTGTTTCTTTATCTCTTTATCTTCTATCTATCATGTGTCAAAGTACTCTTCATCAGCATCTTTTCTTTCAATAAATCTTCTCAGCAACTCAGCAACATTTTGGTACAGTAATCATCAAATCTTTGAAAGTTTCATACTATTCTCATCACTTCCAGGTGTGTTAACTCCTGTGAGAGGTGAATCATTGAAAATTATGATTTTTAGCAAATCATCAGCTATCAACGGATTTGATTAGTCTTTACCAATAGTCGTTTGCTTTTGGACTAGTTAGTTCTTTGATATAAATCATGGTGAACTAATTACCAAAAATGGATTTTCCACAGCCTTTACCACAAGCCATTTTTCCTTGTGGGCTAGCCAAATCTTTACTTATACAGATATGGTGAGTTGAAACCATACAATTTTTAGTAAATTGTCAACTAAAAAACGGATTTGATTATCACATCAGAGCCGTACCCTCTTGATGAGTCAAATTCTTTCTTGTCTGTTAAACATGGTGAGTTGATTACCATTTGTTGTGCAGTATAAATACTAACACCATGTGTTTCTTTTCAATTCCTTTTACTTCTCTTTTAAACATCAAAACTTTTTATTTTTATTTTTATTTTAAAGGACTTATACTGGTTTATATAAGCAAGCAGTACTTTGATAAAGTACTGTTTGTCTTTGCAGTACTTTGAAAAATACTTATTTTACAACACAAATCATACCAGTATTATGCAATATTATTCTTCAGACTTGGTCCATCTGATAAATAGCTTGATAACATCCAAAGCTACTTCAGATTCATCTTCAAGTTCCATTCCATGATCCAGCATTCTGAGCATAATTTCTCTAATCAATGGATATCTCCTCTCAGCAAGCATATGAATCATGGTACCATCTTCCATCTCTAGTGTATGAACTCCTAATGACTCAAAGAATCTCCAGCTTGTTATTTCCTAATTCTCTTGATCATTCCACAAAGGATCATCACTTGTTTCTTCAGTTTCCCAGATGGTAAATAAATCTCCAAGTAAAATTAATCCCACTCCTGAAGCTTCAATCTCTGCATAGTATGTCTGCACTTGCATATATAAATCATAAAGATCTGCCCTTGTGATACAATGCAAAACATCCCATAACATGTTGAATACTGTGAAGCTTTTATCTTCTCTGCTGAACATAAGATAGTTTCCTTCTTTTGATTCAACTACAGAGAATGAGATTATCTTCAGTCTTTTTGATAGTTGATCATCTTTCCAGAATCTTCATTCTTCTTATTTTCAAAATCTACAACTCTGAAATAGTTTCTAAGTTCATCAACTGTGTCTTCATGAATCATCTTCAGTCTTTTTGATAGTTGATCATCTTGAACTACTGATGAGGCGAAAAATGATCCGTTTTTAGGGGGTCATTTAAGCCCGAATCCGAATTTATTTGATCAAATATTGCCCTAAATCGTTCCTTTTGTGATTTTAGGTACTTTGGGAGTGAAATCTGGAAAAGGAAGCAATTCGGACGTTTTTGGAGCATAAAAGTGAAGAAAACGCCAAAGTCTTAATTTTCCATGCTGGGAACAGTGCATGACGGCATCAAGAGTAGTTCCCTGACGGCGTCAAGAGTAAAATTCCATGACGATCCAGAAGAGTTTTGACGGCGTCATGAAGGTAGGGCGTCAAGAGTAAAAGTCATGACGGCCTGGAAATGAATTGTTCTTGACGGCGTCAAATGTAGATCTAGGCAGTCCGAGGATTGTTTTGGCGGCGAGGTGATGGCGTCACCTAATTGGTCTTGACGCCGTCAGACCCCTTTTCCTATATATAGTTTTCTAGTTTTTCACATTTAAAAAGAGAAGTTTTGGGAGAAACCCTAAGTACGATTTTGGTGTAACTTTACAGGTTTTTCAAGGGTTCCAACCCCTTGATACCTTGCATGATTAATCAAGATAAGTGTTCTTCTAATTCAATCAATATGTCTATGTGTTGGTTGTCTATATCTTGTTCTTGTCTTAATTCCATCATGCTAGGATACATCTATCTTGTGTTTGCTTAGATCTAATGAAACCTAGATATTGATTATGTGTTGATTACTTGTTTATTCTTGTCTTGGATGAATGATTTATATGTTAGGCTTAAGAAAACTGGCAGATCTCCAATTGGTAACATGCTTGAACGTCTTAAGAAACATGAACCAACGCGCACTAGGTCTTTATTGGTTGTATTTAATGCATGAGCCACTGTTTACAATCCCTATAGTTGTGTTGGGCATGGTGTAGGAGGAGATAAGAGCTCATAGAATTGGGGAGTTATGTGTGCCACCCCATGAATGGTATTAAGGAATACGATCCGTCATCCATGCAATTATAACAAGTAATTAACATGTAAAAGATATCTAGGGAGTAGTGAAATCTAAGTAAACACATTTTCTCCAATTACTGCTCACAACCTTAGTATAAATTAGTTTATTTTCATTTCTAGTATTTTATTTTGATTGCATCTTAGTATTGGGTTAGTTGATTAGCAACTAATTCCGCCCAAATCTTTCAAACCCGAGATTTTAATTTGCTTTCCAAAAAAATATAAAAACACAAAAATAATCATCCCTCACCTTTAGAACTAGTATTTAGGCTTTCTAATCCTAGCGACACTATTCCTAAGATGAACGATCAATCCCCCGGTACTTGTCACTATACTATACTACAACGATCAGGTACACTGCCTGGTGGGGGTTGTAAGCATCTCGAGATCCCTCGAGAGGTAAAGCCTGTTGCGATTCCCACGCATCAAGTGTTTGGCGCCGCAGCCCGGGGAATAGTTATTGTCTAGGTTAGAATTTCTTTTTATTAGGTCTACTTGCTAGATTCCTTTCTAGTAAGATTTTATTTTTATTTTTAGGTTTTCTTTAGTCTATCTTATTTCTTTGTGTCTTTGTTCGTAAACTATTTCGATGGATAACAATAACATTGATTGTTTGATTCCTGTTATTCGTGTTTTTCGTCGTAGGATTTTCCAAATGCCAGCCCCACTCCCTCTAGTGGAGAATGAGAACCCACCTAACCTCTCACCCAACCACCACTTTGACAATAATTCTGAGCTAGAAGAGTCTGATCATGATGATGACCGTAGGGCTAGTCCTTTTTACTATTCAGACTCCGATGAGGATCTTGATGACGGTGACGTGATTAATGAGGATGGAATGGAAGAGGAAGTAAACTCTCTTAGGTATGTTGTGTTAGGTCACCATTTAGTAAACACAAGTATGATATAAAGAGAAATGAGATGAGAAATAGACTTGGTTGATTATAAGATAATAAGAAAGATAAAAGTGCAAGAGTTTCCTTAAGGTAATCTAATAACCAACAAAATAAAATGTAACATAAGCTTACTATTTATAAGGGAGGAGCTAGGGCAACACACCCTTCCTCCCTTATCCTTTTGACGTGGGCTTTTAAGGCCTCTTGGGCTTTTACATGTTGCCCATTAACTTAACAATAATAAGAAATAATACTTAAGCAACCTATTACAAAATGTAATGACCGAGACTTGACTAAATACTAAAGTATGATCCCAACAATCTCCCCCTAAGGGTCGGTCATCACGGTTGCTTGACGTCTTCATCTTTGTCGGTGACTTGTGACATGTAAAACTCTAGACGTCTTCAAAATGAATGAATGATAGTGAATGTACTTTGCTCTTTGTCTTTGTTCTTTGGTAATGATGGATTATGAAGTTGTCTGCCGTTCGTCACTCCTGCGTCTGTGGTGGTTGTACGCCATTCCAACATACTCATACATCTTTAGACTTTCACTTACAAGAAGTTCCTTTTTCATGCATTGAGATCTTTGTCTTTATACTTTGTAGATTCTTCTAATTGCCGTAGAATCTTTCTTTGAACTTTGTGTTGCTAAGATCTTTGGGGGAGCTTTCTTTGACTTCAAGATGTATGTATGAGCATGTTGGAATCTATCATCATGGAAGTGAGGTACCTGCGAGTAAACAGTTAGCAATAAAACAACCGGTACTTACGGATAAGGAGTTAGAGCTCATCAACAGCATATTGTGAAGATTCCTTCTAATCCTTATCCAGGCCGTTCCCATATCAGATATTCCCGAAGGAGCTTACGAGACCTACTGGGTAGCTCAATGACTGGGTGAGTCGCTGGGGATCACTCCACGACTGTAGACCGTAATGGAACCACCGCAAACACTAAGCGTAACCCTTGTGGGGTTACCGAAGTGACCTGCTGTCAGGGCTGTTTGATGTTGACCCTGGCAGGATTTCCGTTTAATCATTGAGAAATACTTATGTAAACCTCTCATAAACGTTCTCGGCAGATTGCTAAGATCTGCGAAGGACTCGATAGTTTACAACTGATGCCCATTGATGTAGAACACCAGGTGTAGAAATACTAAGTGTTCCTAAGAGATCTTTGATGTATCTCAAGGCTCTAGACTCTATAAGTGCACACCTAGGTTTCCTATGCGGAGACTGGGGAGGTGTCTCCTGCTTCAATATCAACCGTCTCTAAGAGATAGGTCGATAGATTACGCGGGATCCCCGTGAGAATGAAACAAGTCCTTTTAAGAGAACTTGAGTGGTTAAGAAGGTTTAGTGCATTGCGTCACTGGGTCCATGACGACTTAATCTTCAATACCGGTGTTGTCTTATGCAACAGCCAGTAGCATACGTATTGAACCCGGTGTCTGCCCTAAGGTTGAACATAAGGAGGGCTATTTCTTTTCACCCTTTACTTTACTTTTCTTTTTAATTCTTCAACTCCTTCTTTCCCTTTCATTCATTTCTCCTTTTACGTATCATACCTAAGGACTTCTAATTCTAACTATGGGGGATGTCCTTGGGTAGATCCCTCCGGCTCTGGCGGATCATAGGACGGATATTCCTATCTTAATCACCTTATAACTCCGACAGTAGCCAAGAAACCTTTGATAGAAAAATCTCTCAAAGTGTTGGTGATAATCAAATATTTTGGTTAACACTTTGAGAGTTTTGCGTACACTTTTGAAGGGCTCCCCCTGCACATGTGCTCATAAGTATTTAATAAATTTGCACATGCGGGAGGAGCAATCACTTTTGAATTGATTCACTTTCTGTGAACAGGACCGATTCGAGACACGCTTACATCACTAGTTAAACTAGCTTGAAGTTATTACCCGGCCTGGTCAAGTCCACAGAAAGTTTCTCGAGACGGTACATTTCTACTAAGACTAATCCTTTTCGAGACACGCTTACGTGGTTAGATAAAGAGATACATTGTCAGCTTTTAGGTGACAACTAGCTCTAATATCTAACTTGATGTTATTACCCGTCGAGGATAAGTCTTTTCGATATTACTAACATTTATTGCCTCGTCAATTCCTGGGTTAAAACTGAGTCTAGCTCGCACATGATACAACTTTTAAGCATTGACTTCGTATATTTTAATCACTTTTTCATTTTCTCCCCCTCAAAAATAGCATATAAGATGATGTTTTTGATAATCTTTTAGATTAAAATATGCCTTTTGAGTCTTACGGGGAGATTCTCCAAGAACTTTTTGATTTTGAGCAAAGTATTTTGTTTTGACAAGTGCTCCCCCTCAACAAGTGATTAGGTCTTATTGAGGTGAAATACTTGTCCTTTTGAGCAGAATTATGAAAAAATCATAAATGTTTGATTAATTCTACTCAAAAGTAAGAAGCCTTCGCTCCTTATATTAGGATTGAGGCACTGATGCGTACCTTAGGGTCCTTTCTTTACAAGTACGGGTTGTACACTGATATGCGTGCACAAACCATTATGAAGTAAATTATTGACAAATCAAATCAAATGCTTACAATGATTTACCAATCAGGCCTCTGAAATGTCAGCACCGGAAATTTGGATCTGCCTCCAACATAACTCTCCAACCTCCGAAACTGATCCCTGCGCCTCAATCTGTTTTCAATCCTGAAGATGAATCTGCGAGCATCCCGGGCGTCATTTGTGTTCCACCTTTTGGATTTACCCAGTTCAATATCATTGATTCTGCCTTTGATTCCATCTCTGACGAACTTGAGAGTTTCATCACAGAACTTATGAATTTCTTCATATCCCATAAAGCAGTTGCGACCGTTAATACTTCGGTAGGTGAACCCAAATGGTCGTCTGATCAAGGAGTATTGAGGTAGACGTTGAAGGCCGGGGATGTCAAACAGGTTTGGTTTAGTGAGATTGAGCTTCTTCTGGTAACTTTCCACTCCTAACTGAAGATCTTCAACTCTTTCTCTTATGACAATCTGCCTGATGTAGATGAGAAGAGCTTGGATAAAGGCAAGCTGTATGTCTTTGGGCAAGCCACAGAGTTTTCCTTGAACTTTTAGCAGGTACATGTCTTCAATGTCGTTGAGACGTAGTCGTGGAAAGTCAGACTCGGAAATATCGTACTCCTTTTCATCAAGCCTTTTCAGTGTGATTTTGCTGAGGAAGGGGTACCCAAAGAACGTGACAGTCGAGATGAATTGAATGGAGACTATCTTCAGATCACTTTCTACATCACCCATCGTCTGATTAAGTCTGCTGCTTCGATAGTACTGTGCCCGGTTGGTTGGCCAATGATGAATACCATAAAGTGCATCTCGGTCATATTCAACAATTTTGTCGACGAATAATGCTGAAGCTTCTTCTTCGCTGGCATTGTTGAGATATCGAGCTGCAGGGAGAAAGGCGAGTGAGGTGACATACTTCTTCTCGATCTTGCTGCCAAGTGTCAGGAATTCCAAGTCTGTGTTGTAGAAGAACTTGTACGGGATCTTTGGTTCCTTAGGCTTCCCAATCATTGGTAGTGGTTTGGACCAATCAGTAATGTAAGGTGCGGTTTTCTTTGTGACTGGATCGACATATGATTCAGGGTTGATCCAGTCAATATTGCTTGACATAGCTCGAGCAATATTTTCCAGATGGTATTCAAGCTCGATTGAGTTAGCAGACCGATCTTTCAGAAGATTGAAAGCATCATTTTTGATTCTTCGCAGCTCTTTCTTATTCATCTTTTTCATCTTAAACTTTTGCTGAATCATTTGAGCATATTCCACTGTACGACCATCTTGAGGTTCATGATTGTCTTCCAGTGGTGGTTGCGAATTTATCATCTTCTCAAACCAGGAGTATTCGGCACTATTGTCTTGGTCTAGCCAGCTAAGGACGGTTTTGGGTTTCTTTGGTTTGGTGCCTTTAGTTGAGGTATCCGGTTGAGGTTGCTGATGCTTTCCTTTCTTATCTTTCTTCTTCTGCTTAGGAGATGGTTCTGGAACTTCATCGGGCATAGGAATGTCGTCACCACCGGTGTATTCAAAGTGATCATGTGCCTTGGGAGCAGAACCGGATGCCTTCGGTTGTTGTGAGGAAGTTGTTGTGGTAGGAGGAATTACCGGTGTTTTGTGCTGAGATGAGGATCCTTCGGCTTGTTTCTGTTTCTTTGCCTGAGAATTAGGATCCCTGTCTTCATCATCTCTTTGTCGTTTCAGCTTATCGGCCTCTGTGCTGCAGGTCTCTTTAGTCAGTTTGTTATTCAGTGCTTCCAGGACTTTGGCTTCTTCAGGAGATAAGGTAGTTTTGCTTGCCAGCTTGTCCAAAAGTTGAATTTCCAAATCATCCAGAGATAGTCCCGGTAGAGGAGCAGTAGACTTGTCGGCACGAAGGGTGAAGGTTGTTGATCGGATAACTTTCTTAACTGCTTGCTCAGCGAACTTGGTGAGTTCGTCTCTCATTGGTGCCAGCAGTACTTTCAGCTCAGCCACTAAGTGTTGTGCCATGTATTCTTGTGCTTGAGCTGCTAATGCGGCTTCCAAGTTCTCTGTTACGTCTTTAGCTAGGAAAATGTCAACCTTATCTTGTAGCTCGTTGACGTTAGTGTTCAGTTTAGATAGTTCAGCAACCTGGGTTGCAAGTTTAGCAACCTGATCTTCTAGTTTGCTTCTCTTCTTATCATGCACTCTTTTGAAAGCAGACTTGAGTAGTTTGGATGCAGCAGAGGCTTTGGAGCTCGGTTTCTTGATTGATTTGCCATGTGTTGATTCAGATGCAGGAGGTGATGACTGTGATGATTCAATAATGGTGGTTGTGTCTTTGACATCTCCTTTCTGTAGTTCGGGTTGTACAACTTTCTTATCTTTGGCTGTTGCTTCTTTCACCCTAAGTTCTTCTGCCAGTTTATCAGCTTCAGCTTTCTGTCTTAGTTCTTCAGCAACCCTGGCTTCTTCGTCTTTCTTAAGTTTTTCTTCAGCCAGCTTATCAGCTTCGGCTTTAAGCCTTAGTTCTTCAGCCAGCCTGGCTTCTTCTTCCTTCTTAGACTTTTCTTCGGCCAGTTTGGCTGCCTCTTCTGCTCTCCTACTCTCTTCCATTCTGATTGATTCTTCCAGTTTAGCTTGAGCAATCTCTTCAAGTCTGGACTCTTCAGCTTCTTGTTTTCTTTTCAGTTCCTCTTCCTGAGCCCGTTCTCTACGCTCCATTTCTTCCATAGACATAAGTCTTGGAGCATCGGTATCCATAGGATCATCTTCTCCTTCCTCTCCCATTGCTGGAGTCATCTCAACGTCAGTGGGAGATACTGAGGGTGTATCATAAACAACTAAGTCAGAGGTGATTCCTGTGGTAGGCTCAGGAATGCTGCTTGAGCCGCCAGCTTCGGTGGTCTGAGAGAAGACTGGAGGTGGAGGCATATCAGCATTGAATGTATCAATTCGGCTGTGGAGGAGACCGAGGTTGAGAGCCCGTTCATTTTCTTCTTCGACTGAAAGTCCTTCAGGCTCTTGTACAGCTGTAACTGGTTCCTTCATCTTTGATTTAACATGATCAGCAGATTCGTCAATAATATTATCCCAATCTTCGAACGTCAAATCCTTATCGTCAATTTCATCAAGATTGACTTTCTTGGTGATATTGGCATAGGCTTCACTGTAAATAGGACCTTCGTCGGATTCAGTACGTTCAGAGTCAGACGGCTTTGGAGAAGATGGAGATGAGGGAAACCACCCAGGTTCAACAGTAGGTTTCTTTGCAGGAATTCTGATCTTGGATGATGGCTTTTTCTTGGGTTTGGATTTGGTAGAACTTTCTGAGCTGCCTGATTTGCTACCTTTCTTACCTTTCTTCTGCATGTATGAAGGTAGAGCAGCTTCGTCCAAGAACCCAACTTTCTCTGCTTCAATGGCTTGTAGGTAGTACTTGTAGTTATTACCAGCCTTGACTTTGTCAGTTAAGAGGCTATCTGGAAGTTTCTTTCCCTGTTTCCTTGTACTTGTATCCATTCTTTTGATGACCTTCAGTGTGTCCTCATTCTTGTATGTGTGCTGAAACTCATCATTCAATCTTTGAGGAATGTCATCATATTCATGGAGGAAGCTTGCAATAAGAAGTTTGGTGAAACGGACGAAAGGAATATTGGTTGTCTTGCGGTGTATGTGCCACACAATATCTTCCCAGATAATGCTGGCATAATCAACCTTCTTGACATTAGCAATAGCCCAGAACAGCCTGAGATGTTGGAGCTTAGGGTGTTCATGGCCTGTGTCTCTGCCGGATAGTGACTTGGCAATTATGATGTAGAGAGTTCTCCAAGGCTGTGGAAGAAATCTGATATTGACCCTAGAGTGACTAGTAATGACCCCTTCAGAGTTCAGACTCATCATACCCAATATCTCTCAGCCATTCTATCAATTCTTCTTCAGTGGGAACTTGGTCATACTCTTCATTCGGTTCAAGTTCGGGAAGTCCAAGAGCACTACGGAGAAGATCCTTGTCGACCGTGACTTGTCTCATGTGAAGCATACAAGTAAAGGACTCTTCCAGGAGGTCCAGGTGGATTGTGTGCCAAAACTGATGTATGTAGAAGCATGCCACTGCAGCAGATTTGGTGAGAAGAACTTTGCACGGGTGATAGATGAGAGCATCAACAGCAACAAGGCAAGAAGACTCATTGCATGTGAGTTTGTTGAAATTGACTCTTAGGTTGTTCTTTCCAATCTTCCTGGAGTAGTTTTCAGGAAATGTGTCTTCCCATGCACGAATGGGTTCAGGTTCTGGTCCGTATGGGATGTCATTGTGTTCTGCCATCTGAATTGATCATAAACACACAAACATGGCAATTGTTGATGATGTTAGTATTAGCATTCATTAAGCATGAGTTCACATAGATTATCGTGTTTTGTCGATGATCAGTGGGGGTTTGTGTGTGTAAAAACTTATGTTATGTGACAAACTTGAGTTATTTTACTTGTTAGAAACATAAAACAATTCAATTCCAACCAAAGTTTATCATTTACAACAAGTTACACATTGGAAATTACCAACACTTAGAAAAATTTGGAATTTTGACAAGTTTACGCGTAAGTAGTTGTTTTACGCGTAACCTGACTTAAGCGTAAGTTAAGAAATAAGGCGTAAGTGCAAAATCTACGCGTAAGTTAGAACTTTACGCGTAAAATAAAACTTACGCGTAAGATCAATTTTATGCGTAAGATAGGTCTTATGCGTAAAAAATGAAATTACGCGTAGGATTTCCCTTAGGCGTAAATTGTAACTTATGCGTAGGTAATGACTTACGCGTAAGTTCTAGACTTATGCGTAAGATCAGAACTTATGCGTAAAAACAATTTTATGCGTAAACTGTGTCTTATCCAAGACACAATTTGTCCACGTGTCGAATCTTACGCGTAAGATTCAATCTTACGCGTAGGATGAACATTTAACGCGTAAAATCGTCATATCCAGAAATTCACCTTTTGTAATTTGAGTTATGAGTTTCCTGAAAGTGCACAAACATTACCACTGATCAAACATCAATCCAATACACTTATTTTATACATTTTAACACGTAATCATGCCTAATAACACTTAACGCGTAAACACGCATGAACACTCAATCACATCATTAGTCAAAAGTGTTTCTGGGTAGAAATTAACATGGGGCAAATAATATTAACATCATAAGGATCATATGTATCAAATATAAACACAAAACATCCACAAAATCACAAGATAGGATCTGCTAGTGACATACGAACCCTAAACCTTAGATTCAAGAACAAAACATGTTTAAAATCCAATTAACTTATATTCACATGATCCTAGGCATACACAAACACTATCCCCATCACTAATTACCATCCTAATGATCAAACTCAAGAACCCCCAATTCATACGCATGAACCCTAATCTCAAACATGATCGATTAGTGTTTCTGGGAGTGATTGGAGTTAAGAAACATGCTTATTAACATCTAATGACCATTTCCCATCTATCAATTTAATCAAAACAACACTTAAATCTGGGTTTGATTTTACGCATAACTTCCAAAAGCAATTTAATCGATTGTGAAAAATTGAGCCGTTGGATTGGAATAAAATTAAAAACCCTTGTTAGCAATCATAATCAAAACAAGTTAACACTTACAGATTCAAGAATGGTGGATTAGATCAATAGAATGATTGTGAGTCGTAGGATATGGTTGGTGAAAATTAAATGTGTTTGCAGAAACAGTAAATGTGAAGGGTCAATGGTAGTTTTGACCGTGGTTAATACAAGTTTCATGTGTTGACACATTTAGCCCCTTAACCTTGACTAACATTTATTTTGAATAATAACATACTTATTCACATGTATCATTTGTTAGTCAACACCACGATATGAAAAGAACAACTTGTCATACTCCCCCTCGACCTTGGAATCATGGTAAAATTAACTGGTTTTGATCAAGGAGAGTAACCCGATATCCTTTTGAATCAACACTAAGAAAAAATTTATTTATTTTTGTTAAAATGTAAATGTTTTTGGTAAAATGCAAGTATAAAAGGTAAAATAATTTTTAGAAATTAAAAAAAATGTTACTTTTCCTCCCCCTCAACACTAATTTTAAATGATTGAAGACTTTTTAGAAAAAAATAGTGTTGAAAGAGTTTTATACTTGCATTTTTTTTTTTTTTTTTTTTTTTTTTTTTTTAAGAAATATATTTTTGTATTATGTTTTAGAGAAAAAAATATTTACAAAGATAGTTTTGATGTTTGACAATCACGTGTGTTTTAAAAACTTTTCCAGATCCTCTGGAGTCAAACATCGCATACCAATTTGGTGAACTAAACTAGCAAACCTGGATGGTGCCAAGGATTTGGTAAGTAAGTCCGCCAATTGGTACTCAGTTCCAACAAAATAAAGCTCAACTGTACCCCTTTCCACATGCTCTTTGATGAAATGATATCGGAGATCGATGTGTTTGGATTTGCAATGATGCACAGTGTTGCAGGAGATAGCAATTGCACTCTTTGAATCACAGTAGATAGGAATCCTGTTGAACAGGTAGCCATAATCCTTGAGTTGTGATCTCATCCAGATGACTTGAGCACAACAAGCGGACATGGCTACGTATTCAGATTCTGTAGATGACAGTGAAGTGCAGTCCTGCTTCTTAGATTGCCATGACACAAGTTTGTCTCCGAGAAATTGTAATCCACCAGATGTACTTTTGCGTGTGTCTAAACATCCTGCATGGTCAGCATCTGAAAAAGCAATTAGTTCAAAGCCAGAATCCTTCGGATACCAGATCCCCAAGTTAATGGTTCCCTTTATGTATCGAAGGATTCTCTTGACCTCACTGAGGTGTTTTTCAGTTGGTCTGGACTGATAGCGGGAGCACATGTAGACAGCAAATACTATATCAGGTCTACTAGCTGTGAGATACATGAGGGACCCAATCATACTTCGGTATTTTGTAGGGTCAACTGGAGTCCCATGTAAATCAGCATCTAATTTTGTAGTATAGCCCATTGGTGTATTATAGGTATCACAAGACATCATTCCATATTTCTTTAAAATTTCAAGAGCATATTTTGATTGATTTACAAAAATTCCACGGGGTGATTGATGAACTTGTAGTCCTAAAAAGAACGAAAGTTCACCCATCATGGACATTTCAAAATTATCTTTCATTAATTTTGCAAAATCATTAGAGAAACTTCTTTTTGTTGAGGCAAAAATGATGTCGTCGACATATATTTGAACAACAAGTAAGTCCTCCCCGTAGGTTTTAGTAAACAGTGTGGGATCCACCGATCCTTTAGAAAACTTATTGGCCAGTAAGAAAGTGGACAGTTTGTCATACCACGCCCGTGGGGCCTGCTTTAGTCCGTAGAGAGCCTTTTTGAGTCGGTAGACGTGATTAGGACGCTCAGGATCAACGAAGCCTTCAGGTTGGCTGACATAAACTTCTTCACGGAGATCTCCATTAAGAAATGCTGTTTTGACATCCATTTGGAAGACTACCATGTTCCGGTGTGCAGCATAGGCTAAAAAGATCCGAACAGCTTCATGTCGAGCCACTGGAGCAAAGGATTCAGCAAAATCTAGACCTTCCAGTTGAGAGTATCCTTTTGCTACCAGACGTGATTTGTTCCGGATGACAGTTCCTTCAGCATCAAGCTTATTCTTCCATATCCATTTTAACCCAATGACAAAGACTCCGTCAGGTCTTTCAACTAATTCCCAGACTTCTAATCGTATGAATTGCTGAAATTCCTCTTGCATAGATTCAATCCAGTTGTCATAAGTCATTGCATCTTTAATGTTCTTGGGTTCTTCATGACAAACTGTGAGTGCGTAGATGCAAGTTTCTCCATCTGTGTGAAGTCGTTGTCTTGTCATAACTGGTGCATCTGGATGGCCAATAATATGAACAAGAGGATGGTCTCGGGTCCATTTGTGTGTTGAAGGGTGTAGTTGATATGTATCTCGCATGTTGGCAGGATCCAAGTTGCGTGTTGACGACTCAGCTATATCAGGAACTGTAGTAGCTGGTGCAAACGGATTGAAGAACGCATCAGGATCATGCTCTGCGGATTGTGGAACTGATAGTGGTGTTGGATCTTCAGCTGAGTGGCGGGAGTTAGAAACAGTTTGTTCTACTGTAGATGGTGAAGCAATTGGAGGATCGTCTCTCTCAACAGTTGTTGAAGTTTGTTGAGGTGAGTCTGGTACATGAATATTGTCAGGTTGAGCAGCGGAATTTGGTGGGACCTCAGTAGGACGGTATTCAATTGTGTCATCAAACAGTGGAGCAAACAAGGTTTCCAATTCTTTGCGGTTGAGTGGCAATGGTTCAGCCGAAGATGCCAGAGAGTTAAGACGGTTAAATTCGGGTCCTAAGCTGTGTTGCTCAGAAGCCATTTGTGTGAGCTCATCAAAATTAGCATGAATGGTTTCTTGAATTTCACGAGTACGACGATTCCAAATCCGAAAACCTTTAGAATTCTCACAATATCCAATGAACACTCCGATGTCAGCCTTTGCTTTAAGTTTACCTAAATCATCACGATCATTTTTCGGATAGCAGAGTGCTCCAAAAACATGAAAGTAATCGATGTTCGGTTTCCTTTTGTGAACAATTTGATATGGTGTTTTGCGATGACGTTTTGTGATCATACAACGGTTTTGAGTATAGCATGCGGTCGAAACAGCTTCTGCCCACAAGTAATCAGGTAATTGAGCATTAATCAACATAGTTCTAGCAGCTTCCACTAACGTCCTGTTGCGTCTTTCAACAACTCCATTCTGTTCTGGGCTTCTAGGAATAGATGTTTGATGTTCAATTCCCACTTTCTCATAATAAGACCTAAGTGTCTGATTCTTGAATTCAGTTCCATTGTCAGTTCTGACTATTCGGACCGTGTTGCGTAACTGAACTTGAATTTTAGTGAGAAAGGTGATGATCATAGAAGGAGCCTGATCTTTACTTCGTAGAAAATAAACCCAAGTCCATCTGGAAAAATCATCGACGATTACTAGTATGTAGCGTTTACCGTTGATACTTTGAACACGCATCGGTCCACACAAATCCATATGAAGCAGTTGTAGAACATGATTCGTACTGTGTTCAGGTTTTGAAGGAAAATGAGCTCGAGTACTTTTTCCTTGTTCACAGGCTGGACATAAGTGATCTTTGGTGAAATGGAATCTTGGAAATCCCTCAACAAGTTTATAACGAGCAAGGTCAGTCATAGTTTTGAAATTCAAGTGTGAAAGACGTTTGTGCCATAACCAAGATTTAGTTGATTCTGCTTTGGAGAGAAGGCATATCGGAGATGTTGCAATCATATCTGACATTGAAATAGTATAAAGATTGGAGCCACGGGAGCCAGACATAAGATCGTTTCCTTGTAAGTCACGAACAAAGCAAGTTTTCTCACGAAATGCAACTTCTAGATCCCCATCACAGAATTGACCAACAGAGAAAAGGTTGTGTCCAAGGCCTTCCACATAATAAACACGGCTAATTTCGATGTTCCCACTGATAAAGTCACCATACCCCATGATTAAAGCGTAATGATCATTCCCGAATCTGACAGTACCAATGAACTTTGAGACAAAGTTGTGTAACAGTTTGAGATTGCCTGTCATATGTCGGGTGCATCCGCTATCAACAATCCAGAGAACAATCTGCACCACCTGCATCACAAGAAGAGGACACGGATGGAACAGAAGTAAGGGTGGAACCCAAAGAAACTGCGGGTTCCTGTTGGTTAGAAGCACAAGTATTCAATAATTTAGGAATCCATTTAAAATCAGGTTTGTGTTGTAACCAACGTTGCCAATTCCAACTAGTTCGAGCTTTCTTAATGGTGTATTCACTAGTGTTTGGCTGATTCCTAGACTTGTTCTCTGCACCTATGGGGGTAACATCAACTTCACTAGAAACCGTAGAAGGCGGCTTTCCTAAGATAGACTTAGAGGCAGTAGTGGGCCTAGAAGGAATGCGTGTCCTACGTTTCTTATGACGATGAAGTAGAGAATTAGCTATACATTTAGTATGATCACCAGATGAAACGCTTTTACGACAAAACACACAAGATGCATTAATATTCAAAACATTCAAAGGTTCATCATTCGTTACATTTAGATTTTGATTACAATTTGCCAGATTAGAATCTAAATCTGATGCAACATGAGTTTTATTCAAATTCCTAAGTTGGTCTTCTACTTCTTGAGCTTCTAGTTGTCCTCGCTTACGTTGCCAGAGCCTATTCTTCTTTTTACTGTATCGCTTGGGTCTGCTAACGCTAGTAGGGGAGACTAGTCCTGTAGAAGTGGAGTTTGCAACATTAGTATTTTGTACAACCTTTCCTTTATCAGTTTTGTCTAATTTATACATTCCTGGTGCGATCACCGTGGTGTCAACCATCTTTCCTTTTTCAAGTATCTTTATTTTCTCTTTTAACTCACTGATGATGTGATTCTTATCCTGAATGTTTGACTCAAGTATACCATTGCAATATTTGATGTCTATGTGGTTTTGTAGAAATTCGTCATTTTCAATTTTTAACTTCGCAATTTCTTTCTCGTATTTGAGACACAAACCTTTTAAAGACTCATTGTTTTTGCAAAGTTGACAAGAGTTTGAAACATTGTGACTTTGAAACTTCAATTCCCTTTCAAGACTTTTAGCTTGACACCATTCAAGCCTTTGATTGAGTAGACTGATTTGTTTTGAAAACTGTTTTGTCACATCATCATTGTTTTTCCTCAGATTATCATTCTCATGTTTCAGTGTCTCAATTTCCTCATTCAACAAGTTATTATCAACACAATGATCATGCTTAAGCATAGAAGTACCAGATTTATAGAGATCATTCATGATAACAGACAAAATATCAGCACAGAGAACTTGTTCCAAGAGTCGATCAGCATCATTTTTGAAAACTTTAGTTTGTAACTTTTGAACCAAAATCTCATTTTCAGCAGTATCAAAAACGTTTATCATATTTTTGACCTCCTTTTGAAGTTCCTGATCCCAACGTGTAGCACAGAGACGGAGGTGTTTAACAATTGGTTTCATTTGTTTTTGAAAAATATCTCTCTTTTCTCGCTCGTAAGCGGATTGAAAAGTTTCAATTTTTATTTCAGAATTGCGTTCAATTGTTTCCTCCAAAATATCAATGTCTTCCATAAAAGTTTTGAAATAATTTAAGACACGACATTTTGGTAAACGTGTAAGTTCACCGGATGATGGTAAAGGACCATTTACTTGTGCTACAGTTTGGACAGGGGCCTCATTGTGAGATGAAACATACGACTCTTCGATAAACCATGATTTCTCAGGTAAATCCTTTTGAGTAACGAACTTGACTGGATTTTTTGAATAGTCATAGGGTGTGCAATATTCAACATTACTCATTTTTGATCGACTCTCGTCTTCATGTTCTTCTTCTTCCTCAGTATCAAAAACAACAGCACGCACAATCGTATTATCAAGCAAATAGTCCATACTGTAAATTTTTGGAACATCTTTGAATGCATTGTGAAGAAACATTGAATTGTAATCGCCAAGTGCAAATCCAGTACCGGGTCTCGGTTTTAAAGTAAATTTCTGAATTGTAGTGACAGAGTTCCCGTGTTTGTAAACAATGTTCCGAAATTCTTTCAATTGTTTTTCAAGATCAACAATATCACCGAGTAAGTTATCTATATACTTCCTTTTTCGTATTTTGTGTTCACAAAAATCTTTTTGACAACTTGACAATTCTGTTTCTGTTTTTGAAAGTTCTGTTTGAAGACGTTCGACTTGCTTTTTCAATTCACTCTTTTCACTTTCGAGTTTTGAAATCAATTTTCCGTTTGACTCGATTAAATCTTGCATTTTGCGTTGAAGATCTTGTTCTTTGTTGTAGGAATCGTGAAAAGCTTTTTCAAAACTTTTTGCATGTTTAATCTTGTCTTCCTGATTAGAAAGTTGAATTTTATAACATTCAATATCTCTTGCAAGTGACGCATTTTGTTCTTTCAAAACTTTGTTTTTCTCGTTGCATTTTATTATTTGCAATTGTTGAGCATCCAGTTGTTTTGATAACAATATGAGATCAGGGTCTGGATCAAATGATGGTTCATGTTGTTCGAAATGATCATGTTTATCGTTCTCCATAGGATCATCAAATGAAACAACTGTGTCATCATCGAATATGACAACTGTGTTTATTTGTTCATCTGTATGAGATGATGAAGATGATTTAGATGGAACAACTTGCGCCATATCTGATTCATAAGCAGAAGGTGAGACTATTTCATTAATAAAGCATTCATTGAAGTCATGTACCTGAGACAAGCCGTCAGTGTCATACACTGGACCTGAATCATTGAGCTTAAGTTCCTGCATGTTAGCCATAAGCATCACAGCAGCATTGGCTTCCAGATCTTCCATGTCATCATCGTTGTTCACATTTGCCATGAAGTTGTTGTCCTGTTCAGGGAAATGTCCATCTTTTTCATCCTGAAGAGCCATGAGTAATGCCTGCTTGTGAAACTTGCTACCCCGAGTTCTTGGTTTGGGACATGCTGTAGCAATATGACCTTGTTCATTACAATTGTAGCACCAAACTGCATTCCCTGAGTTTGAGTTCCTTGTAGCAACTGAGTCAGACCTTTGTTGAGAAGATACTGAGTTGTTCCTGAACCCTGCATTGTTACCAAACCTCTGACCATTCCCATAACTTCCTGAAGAACTTCCTGAACCAGATCTACCATAGTTACGATTTTGAATTTCCACTCTTCCATCATTTACAACAGCTTGATTCCTGGTATTTGAAGATGAACGTTGACGGTTGTTCGTTTTGTTGGAGAATTTGCTGAAAGCACGAGCAATAAGAGCAAGTCCCTGATTCAACGTATTAAAGTCATCATCGTCATCATCATTGCAGTTGGAGTAGTACACAGCATCATTGTTGTTTGACGGAACAAGTTGAGTAGAAGTATCTTGTGGAGATGAATCATAAGAGACCATTTGGTTCGAGGTGGAAGATTGTGGATAACTGAAGTAGTTCTGCTCTTGAACATATGCATGATTTGACAGTGGTGGTGAAGCATAGGGAGATTGAGCTACGAGAGCCAAAGAATTTGGTGTTGTTGTGGGTGTGTAACCTCCTCGTAGAGCTCGATCTTTTTCCACTTCAGGTTCATGGTGTTTCAGAAAGTCATACAACAAGCCATATGGAGCATCATGAAGATTCTTCGTTTGACGAACAAATGTCACATATTTATGCCAATCAGGGCCAAGACTACCAACAAATTTGGAGTTCACAGCGATCCTTGGTACAGTGATTTTGTGACGTTCCAGATCATTGACAACATTTGTGAAACGATGATAGTAGGATTCAAGTGACTCTCCAGGTTCAATTGTGATGTCAGTGTATTCCATGTAAAGCTTGGATTCCATGTCATCTTTATTCAATTGAGTGCCTTCCATGAGGAGATGAACGTGTTCCCACATAGCTTTGGCTGTTTTCTGAGCATCGACACTGCGATAGATCGGATTGGGTATACCTTGAAGTATATAAGCCATTGCATACTGATCAGCTTCACGATGTAGTTTCTGTTCTTCAGTGAGTGCAGTTTCTGGAAGGGGTCTATCACCAGGAGGACGTGGAGGATCAGCATTAGGATCACCAGCTTCAAATCTTGTTGGCCACTCAAATGGTCCTTCAAGTATCACTTGCTTTAAGAAGTGCCCATGAGGTTTCTTTAGTTCAAGAAAGCGTAGGAATCGACTTGACCATTGCACATAGTTACCAGGTGTTAGCATTGGAGGTGTTTCAAGTGATCCTGCCTCATGTCGGGATTGTTGAGTTGTAATAACTTCACACATTCTGTCAAACCAATGAGGTTGTTTGGAGGAAAACTGAGTGTTTTGTTGTGGCACTTGATATGGTTGTTGTTGAGGAATGAGCTGTTGCTGCATCATCAGGTAATGTTGTTGTGGATTGTATTTAGGAGGTTGTTGATTCATTATGTGCGGAAGGTATTGTTGTTGCTGATACTGCTGAGGTTGTTGTTGCTGATACTGCTGAGGTTGTTGTTGCTGAGGATAAGAGTGAGGGAAGTAGTGATTAGGTGGTTGAGACATCTTAGAACACTTGTGTAGAAATGGATCTTTGTAGAAGATTGAAATGCACGTTCCTTTGTGAAAGTAGCAAAATCCTTGGGGTAAGTTTAAATCTTACGCGTAACTTAATCTTACGCGTAAACTTTAAGTTATGCGTAAAGAGTAGGTTTATGCGTAAACTTTCTAGTTTATGCGTAAGTTTCCTCTTTACGCGTAAGCTTATGCTTATGCGTAAGTTTAGACTTATGCGTAAGGTTGAAACAACCAAACAACTCTTTCAAACTTATCCAAGCTTGAAAGATATCCGTAGTCGAAGTATTCCACTAACTTATCCAAGCTAGGGAAGTACTGAGTCACCGTAGCACAAGAAGAAGATCGTTGTTGAAGCTTACGCGTAAACTCTGGCAAGTTACGCGTAACTCTGACTTACGCGTAGAATACAACTTATGCGTAGGATTTAAGGCGTAAAGGAGCACTTTACGCGTAGGATCAGGGTTTTGGCAAATATTACGCGTAAGAAAAGGGTTTAGGCTTATTTTATGCGTAAACCGACCAAAAAACACTTTAGACAGCTGGAAATAGTACTTTTCCGACCATTTTACGCGTAAAACGTACTGTTCACCTTAAATAATGACTTTTTGAAGAGAAAATGCTTAATAATAAGGTACTTTTGATCAAATAACTTCACCAATACTTAGAAAACCTTAACTTTATGAGATGTAACTACCAAAAACTAGTTTTCCAATATCAAAGAAGCTATAAAACCTAAAAAAACCTTAAAAAATCACAACTTTATGCAACAACTAAGCTTCAAATCACTATATCAACCTTGAAACTTATCCAAGCTTCAAGATTTGAGTGAAAG
This sequence comes from Artemisia argyi, assembly GCA_030686995.1. Taxonomy (NCBI): domain Eukaryota; kingdom Viridiplantae; phylum Streptophyta; class Magnoliopsida; order Asterales; family Asteraceae; genus Artemisia; species Artemisia argyi. The sequence goes on from CM060709.1 coordinate 106,555,824, forward strand.
AAACAAAGAAAAATGCAAAAAGATGAAGAATAAGCACCAAATCCCCACGTAACCAAAAGAAATACACTTCAAACTTCTAGTAGGCGAATGATACCACTTGTTAGGTCACCATTTAGTAAACACAAGTATGATATAAAGAGAAATGAGATGAGAAATAGACTTGGTTGATTATAAGATAATAAGAAAGATAAAAGTGCAAGAGTTTCCTTAAGGTAATCTAATAACCAACAAAATAAAATGTAACATAAGCTTACTATTTATAAGGGAGGAGCTAGGGCAACACACCCTTCCTCCCTTATCCTTTTGACGTGGGCTTTTAAGGCCTCTTGGGCTTTTACATGTTGCCCATTAACTTAAACAATAATAAGAAATAATACTTAAGCAACCTATTACAAAATGTAATGACCGAGACTTGACTAAATACTAAAGTATGATCCCAACATGTTGACCCTAGAACTAGGATTGAATGCTATAGTTCACTTAACTTGCAATTCCCTTGTAAGATCGGATTTAAGAACTTTAACGCCTATCTCAACTCATCTCTTCCAATGAACATAATCTCACATAGTGAATACAATAAAATCATGGTAGATGAGTTAGAATACAAAGGAGAAAACATTATTGATAAGGCAATACCATTGCATGTGTTTGTAGGAAGGTTGGTTTATCTTGTTGAGTTCATGGTTATGGAGAATCTAAGAGAGTTTATTGATAATAAATTGACCCAAGTTGTGTTCGGAAAACCCTTCAAACGGTTGACCAAACTCGATGAAAAACTCATAGATGGGCTAACCACATTCTCGGATGGGGATGAAGATTTTTTCTATCAAATGCCCCGCGCACACCCTAGGTTCAAAGATTTTTCCATGGAAAAGTGTAGTAGGTATCCGCCCATGGAAATGCTAAGTGAGAATGATAAGAGAAAAGGACTTAAGTACACGCATGAAAAGAATAAAAAATACTATCACGGGTGCTTAGAGTTAGGAGACGAGTATAAGAAAGATGAGGCGACTATTAGATGGCTCACACTTGGTTATGTGAGCATAAGCGATACACGATGACCCATGGCCTTGAGTCTAGCTACAAGACTCGTAAATAAAGAAAAGCGCTTCTTGGGAGGCAACCCATGATTTTTGTGATTTTATTTGTTTGTTTGTTATTTGCTTCCGTATGCATGCTTTATTTTTATTGTTGGTAGATCATGTTTCTAAACTAAATAGTGGAAATACTTTACTTTGTTGTTTTGGCCTAGTCTTAACTCCACCTAAAGGTATTTTTGCAAAAGATAAGTGTAAGGGGAAACCCCAAATATGTTTTTAAGAAACAAACCGATCATGATTCTCCACAATATTAAATGAACATGTATATTCGTATTTGTTAGAGTCAAATGCTTGTATTGAGTCATAATGAAGTTTTGCAGGATTTTTCAGGAAGTAGGACCAAGTTTTTCCAGAAATTTTCCGGAAACTTAACATAAGAATTTCTGCAGGTCAATTCTGACGGCGTCAGGGGTTTACTCTTGACGGCGTCAGGAGTTAAAATCTGGAAATTTTACCGGTTTTGTTTTTCTAACGGAGTCTTATGGTTTTTGTGAATTATTAAGTTTTATAATCTCCAGGAGATCTGCAAACTTCATTCCACAAGCATTATATCTTATCTTGTTTTCTAGGATTTAGTAACTTATATAGGATGCCGCTGATTTTACGCGAGGTTGTCTTGTCTATTTTGTCAGGTTTTACAGGTTATGTATGACAAGAAGATGATTTATATTCTGGAAGAGAAGCTTTGATTGTTCATTTTCTTGGAGGAAGATTTAACCTGGCCATCCTATTATCTATACCGAGCGAATTAGGGGAGTATTTGATTTCATTCTCTTTACTTTTTCACTTTTACATTCTTTACTTGAACATTGGGGACAATGTTCATCTTAAGTGTAAGAGGAGGGTAAAAAGATGATACCTTACATATGCACTTTCGCTTGAGTTTGTTTTGTTTGATGGTAGATGTGTAATAAAACTATGAGAAATACTTGTTAGTGCAATTTTAGCGCCAAATTTAAATTTTTTTACAACATTTAGGAGTGAAACTTTAGCCATAGCAAGCGTCTCATGGATAGGAGATTGTATGACTAGCACATAACCGTATATTCAGAAAAAATTTCCACCCAAAAATGTGAGGTTCGCCTTTAGATTTGATAGGAAAAGCATTTACTATTAGTGCTTATGAGTGTACCAGTAGCATTTAGATTCTAGAACTTGCGTTAGTGATGCATCCCGAGACCGCTAGTGAGACTACATTCGTGTGGTAGGATTTACTACATGATAAGAGGCATTAGGATCACCCTTGTGTTAAACCCGTATTATAATTACTTGACCATTTAAGTCATATTACTTGGCTAGTTAAGTCAACTAATTTTTCCAAACACCTTAGCGTTGTACTCATTTTTAGTACACGAAACCCCTAGTACACCCCTCCGAGCCTATCTTTTCGTTTCTAACTTTAAGCATTTTACTTAAAGGAAGAATTTGTTACACCCCACTTAAATGTACAACCAAATCGCCTTAGCCTTCCGTGTATGCGCTCATTTTTAGTGCATTATTGTTATTTGTTAAACCCTAAGTTAACTATCTAATTGATTACATGGTTGCTAAGTCGAGTCATATCCTTGTACATATTGTTTTGGGACGATCGGGACTCATGGGTAAGTACTTATTTATGGAGTAATGGGGAAGAACATCATATTATTACCCCCATATGTACGTTAATCTTAAAAGTGTTCAAAGTGTTTTGATTTTCTTAATTCGAGTCATTAGATTAGTTTAATGTAAAGTATGTAAAGATTCAAGTGTAAGGGGAATGTTCAACCCCTATGATGTATTATTGCGGATGGTAGGGTAAGAGTGTATGCAAAAAAAAAAATAATTTATATATATATATATATATATATATATATATATATATATATATATATATATATATATATATATAGAAAAAGAAAAAAAAATAGAAAAGAGGAAAAACATATGGACTACCATCCCTTTTTATTCTATGTTCATTTTATGTTTTTGTTATTTTTAATTTATTAGCTTAAGTCGAGTCTAGTCTTGGCTTAGCAACGCCATATTGTACATGTAATTAACCAAGATTGTTAACTCGCCACCAGTAAAACTTCCTTTATCCAACAAAACCGTGTATTTCATATCCCTACACCTAACGTTACAACCCTTTAAAAGACCTCTTTGATAGTTTATCCTAGGTGCCTACGCCATGTGGTGGAGGTTTGATCATTTCCCAAGCCTATGGTAATCTATTTTGCTATGACAGTTAGTGAGAGATATCTTCCGTTTCCATATTGTAATTTACACTTTATTACACCCGAGAGATGTGAGTATCTAAACACTATTTGTGAGGTGCTTGTGTATGACCTCCGTGCTTGTCTATTGGTCTTTAGTGGAATGATTATTTGTTGTAATTACTTTTATATTAGTGTTAAATGACCCCTAACTTGTATTTTGACTAGAATAAAAGCGCATTTGCTTGAGGACAAGCAAATCTCAAGTGTAAGGGTATATGATGAGGCGAAAAATGATCCGTTTTTAGGGGGTCATTTAAGCCCGAATCCGAATTTATTTGATCAAATATTGCCCTAAATCGTTCCTTTTGTGATTTTAGGTACTTTGGGAGTGAAATCTGGAAAAGGAAGCAATTCGGACGTTTTTGGAGCATAAAAGTGAAGAAAACGCCAAAGTCTTAATTTTCCATGCTGGGAACAGTGCATGACGGCGTCAAGAGTAGTTCCCTGACGGCGTCAAGAGTAAAATTCCATGACGATCCAGAAGAGTTTTGACGGCGTCATGAAGGTAGGGCGTCAAGAGTAAAAGTCATGACGGCCTGGAAATGAATTGTTCTTGACGGCGTCAAATGTAGATCTAGGCAGTCCGAGGATTGTTTTGGCGGCGAGGTGACGGCGTCACCTAATTGGTCTTGACGCCGTCAGACCCCTTTTCCTATATATAGTTTTCTAGTTTTTCACATTTAAAAAGAGAAGTTTTGGGAGAAACCCTAAGTACGATTTTGGTGTAACTTTACAGGTTTTTCAAGGGTTCCAACCCCTTGATACCTTGCATGATTAATCAAGATAAGTGTTCTTCTAATTCAATCAATATGTCTATGTGTTGGTTGTCTATATCTTGTTCTTGTCTTAATTCCATCATGCTAGGCTAGATCTATCTTGTGTTTACTTAGATCTAATGAAACCTAGATATTGATTATGTGTTGATTACTTGTTTATTCTTGTCTTGGATGAATGATTTATATGTTAGGCTTAAGAAAACTGGCAGATCCAATTGGTAACATGCTTGAACGTCTTAAGAAACATGAACCAACGCGCACTAGGTCTTTATTGGTTGTATTTAATGCATGAGCCACTGTTTACAATCCATATAGTTGTGCTGGTCATGGTGTAGGAGGAGATAAGAGCTCATAGAATTGGGGAGTTATGTGTGCCACCCCATGAATGGTATTAAGGAATACGATCCGTCATCCATGCAATTATAACAAGTAATTAACATGTAAAAGATATCTAGGGAGTAGTGAAATCTAAGTAAACACATTTTCTCCAATTACTGCTCACAACCTTAGTATAAATTAGTTTATTTTCATTTCTAGTATTTTATTTTGATTGCATCTTAGTATTGGGTTAGTTGATTAGCAACTAATTCCGCCCAAATCTTTCAAACCCAAGATTTTAATTTGCTTTCCAAAAAAATATAAAAACACAAAAATAATCATCCCTCACCTTTAGAACTAGTATTTCGGCTTTCTAATCCTAGCGACACTATTCCTAAGCTGAACGATCAATCCCCCGGTACTTGTCACTATACTATACTACAACGATCAGGTACACTGCCTGGTGGGGGTTGTAAGCTTCTCGAGATCCCTCGAGAGGTAAAGCCTGTTGCGATTCCCACGTATCAACTACTTTCTTTCTTTTCAATCTCCTTTGCTCAGCTTGTTCCTTTATGATATCTTTTAACTTCTTCTTTCTATCAACTACCATAGGCACAAAGTTTTCTACTTCTTTCCTGATATCTTCTTGTACTTTATCCCGCAGAACTTTCACTTCTGGATACCTCATTTTGTGTAAATTCTTGTATCCTCTTCTTCTCAAGAAACTTATCATCCAGTTCCTTTCTTGAGCAATAGTCATTGGCTTCTTTGTAATTGGCCTACTAACTTCTGCCAAATACTCAGCATCATATTCAGCTTGTTGCTTTCTAGCAAGCTCTTCATCCTATGCAATCTTTAGTTCTCTGATCTGAGTAATAGAAAATTTCTTCTTTTTCTTCTTAATGTCTTTCTAAACCTTGATCCCTTTCCCTTTATCTTTTGGATCTAGCTCTTCTGATTCAGAAGTACTTTCAACAACTTTTTGTGTAGGCTCAGAAATATGTATTCCTCCAGTAGGTCTCCTCAAATTCATCATAACTTGAGCAATTGTTTCATCATCACTTACAGTATGTACCTTGACTTCTTCTTGCTGTATAAAAGTAGAAGGACCAGCTTCATCTTCATAATTCATTGTAGAAGGTCCAGCTGCAGTGACTCCACTTTCATCAATATTCCTGGAAGAAGTATCTTGCTCAGCAGTACCTTGCAGACTTATGTTTTCTGCAGCAGTACTTTGAACACCAGCACTTTGATCATTCTGTGCATCAACATCCTGCTTAACAATTTCTTGCTCAACATCTTCTTGAACAACTTCTTGCTCAATATCTTATTCTTGTACAATATTCACATCCTCTTGTGCAATATTCACATCCTCTTCAATGTAACTATCTGGTACAAAAGTCTTTGGACTTTCTGGATATTGCCACAAATGAGCATCTTCTGAATATTTAATCTCAGCATCATCTGTATTCAAATTCTCATCTTGATTCCTCCCCAATTTGGTAAATGATCACCTCCTTTGCCTCCTCTTGGATTTAGAAGACTTCTTTGAAGATTTGGACTTTGGCTTCTGAGACTGCTTCTTTTCTTTCACATAAAGCCTAAAATTCTAAACAAGAGGCCAAACAAATTTCTTCAACCTTCTGAACTTCTTTCTTAGCTTCTTGATTTCTGCAGCCTGAGCATTAACAGTTGACTTCATCTTCTCCAATTCTTTAGTCAAACCAGAAGTACTCATAGCACCTTCAATTCCCTCATCTCCTCCAGGTGTTTGAAACCCACCTGTGGAAGTATAATCATTGGGAGTTGGTACATGTGTATCCTCTGAAGCAGTACCTTTAGAAGAAGTACTTTGTGGAGAAGTACCTTGAGCAGAAACAGATTTATCCAATGAAGCTGACTTTGAGGAGTCCTTTCACTTGAAACACCATGCTGAGGGGAAACAATAGGTTGATCATCATTATCAGAATGTGCAAAACCACTATTGTTTTCTTCATCCCTAACAGCTTGAGCTACCTCTAACATATAAGCATTGAGAGGTGTATTCCTGCCCGAAAAATTTACTCCCTTATGAGACATAAAAGTGAACACTTTATGTGGCATCCTAATGGTAGGTACATAATCCTGAGGTTTTGGTATCCCATCTAATGGATTCTCTAAAAGAAGTTGAACAAATCTAGGATACATCAGAAAAGGTTTGCCAGCCTTAATATGTGTAAGCATACCTTCAAGGATCATGTATGAGAAATTGAAAGGTTGATTGGTTTGGACTCAAACAATGAAGCAAAACATGTATAAGAAATTTCCAATGAGGACTAACCATAGCTTTTTGAAAAGTAAGCTTATTCAAAAGTCCTTCATACCCAATGTCTCTGAGTGTATTCCAAATCTCTTGTTTAGCAAACAGAACAGAGCCTCCTTCATCTTCAAATAACAGAGCTTCTCTGATTGTTGCTTCTGTGACACGAATAGCTCTCCCAGCAACTATAGAAGTGATAATATCCTCTCCATCTTCAACCTGTGACCTTGCTGTATCCCAAAACGCATGTATCCAAGGTCCAATAATCTCTGGGTTGACTAGGATATAGTAACAGATGTTGGTTCCAGTGAGAAAATCAATAATTCCATGAAAGTCAAGGTTATCTTGGGTTTTCTCAAGGTTTGCTATCATGTTGTGTTTGGTATTGGTTCGTCGATGTGCCATTGTGATTAGGTTTAGAGAGAAAATTAATGATCGGTGAAAAGTATGAATGAGTTTGATTAACAAGAAAGGTGAATGGATACGAGTGAATAAATAAGAAAAGATATAAGGTATATAAGGATAAAATACAAAAAATCACGGTTAATTAATAATTTTACCGTTATTTTTGGAAGTGATTATCCCCATATCTTTCGAAAGTTTGTTACCCGCAAATCTGACCGTTGGAACAGTATCTGACACGTCAGCGTATCCTTTATAACACCAAGCAGTACGTTCCATAAAATATGGAGCAGTACCTTCCGTTATAAACCCACACAGTACGTTGACCAAAGTACTTTCCCCAAAAAAAATCTTGAATGTTGACTATTTGACCAAAATATCTTTGAAAGTCAACCCTAATTAATAACTATCTCCCCAAATTAAATCCCAAAGCTACCATGGTAAGTGAACTTCAATACACTTCATTAAATGCCCATTTACCTTTACTTTGCCTATAAAAGCAACTTTTCCAACAACAAATTTCATTCAACTCTTCCTTCATTAGCAGAACACAAAAAATTTGTAAACACAATGAGTCACATTCCTGTTGTTAACATCTCCTCTGACTCTGCTGGCTCCACAGATTCAGAGATAAGCTACTACTCCAATTCTGAGTTTGAGGATCCAGGATGGTTGGATTACTTCCCTCCCCATGTAGAATGGATGAGACCCCATGAATCTTCTTCATCAGTGAGTGTTGCAAACTCTACCATAACAGATGCAGCCAGTACTACCAACAAAAAGCCAAGAAGAAAAAGTTTGTCCCTGGTTTATCTCTGGCTAATGAGCTTCCACATGCTTTGATTCAAGCCCTGGAATCAGCAATACAGAACATAAAGTGGCCTACTCCAAGGAAAGAGAGACCTCCCAAACAAGTTCTTGGCCTAGCTTGCCCAAGAAAGCAGGCTTCGTTTGATGACAAGAGAAAAACTGCTCAAAAGGGAAAGCATAACTATGAGGGCAAGGGAAAAAGGCCTATGGAGTAGGGGTTTGTGGAGCTTGGTAGTAGGTTGTGGTAGATGTTGGTTTGTTTAGTCTTGTGTTGTTTGTGTCTGTGTCAGTAGCTTGGTAACAACAATGGTGATGTATGAACTTTCTGAATGGTTGTTGTAAGAACTTTGCTAAATAAAATCTTTATTTTTGAATGATACATGTAGCCTCCCCTCAAATAATAACTAACTAATAACTACTAATGCCTCCCCTAAAAAATAGCTTACATATTAATCATGCCAATACTCACAACTAAAAAGGTAAATCTTGAAACATCAAAGCCCTTTGTAAGTAGATCTGCTACATTATCATCAGTATGAACTTTAACCGCATTGATAAGCCTGTGGTCATAGCAATCTCTTATAAAGTGATGTCTAATCTGAATGTGCTTGGTCTTGGAATGATACACTGGATTCTTCATAATACAGATAGTACTCTCATTATCAATATTAATAGGAGTATTTTTGAAGTTGAATCCATAATCCAAAAGCTGATTCTGCAACCAAAGTACTTATGCACAACAACTTGCAGCAGCTACATACTCTGCTTCTGTGGAAGAAGTTGCTGCAATTGTTTGCTTCTTACATTGCCATGAAACTAATCTGCTTCTAAGGTACTGGCATCCTCCAGTTGTGGATCTTCTATCATAGTTATCTCCAACATAATCACTGTCTGAAAAAGCTTGTAGATGGAAAGGTGGATCCCTAGGATACCATAATCCTAGCTTAGGTTGTTGCCTAAGATACCTGAAAATTCTTTTGACAGCATTCAAGTGGGATACCTTTGGATGAACTTGATGTCTTGCACATAAACACACAGCAAAAGTAATATCAGGTCTTGATGTAGTTAAATACATAAGACATCTAATCATAGACCTGTATAGTGTGACATCAACATCTTCTCCTTCTTCATCTTTTCCCAAAGGTTTGTTAGTATCCACTGGTGTAGATGTAGGCCTAACAGTTGTGAAATTGAATCTCTTAAGAATATCTGCAACATACTTGTCTTGACAAATGTATATTCCACTGTTTGACTGTTTCACTTGTAGTCCCAAAAAGAATGTTAATTCTCCCATTGAACTCATCTGAAACTCTTTCTGCATAAGATCTTCAAATTCCTTCACCATAGACTGCTTAGTAGCACCAAAAATAATATCATCTACATACACTTGGACAAGCATGATATCCTTCTTATCTCTCTTGATAAACAAAGTCTTGTCAATAGCTCCTCTCCTATAACCATGTTGTAGTAGAAAATTGGAAAGTCTATCATACCATGCTATTGGAGCTTGATGAAGGCCATATAGAGCCTTGATAACCTTATAGACTTTGTTTGGGTGTGCAGGATCTTCAAAACCAGGAGGCTGTTTGACATAAACTTCTTCTGTAATTTTGCCATATAGAAAAGCACTTTTAACATCCATTTGATATACAGGAAATCCCATATAGGATGCAAAGGCCAAAAATAGCCTGATGGCTTCAAGCCTTGCCACAGGAGCAAAAACTTCATCATAGTCTACTCCTTCTTCCTGTCTATATCCTTGAGCCACTAACCTTGCCTTATTCTTGATAAACATTCCCTCTTTCATCTCTTTTTACCCTGAAGACCCATTTTGTTCCAATCAGTCTCTTTCCATCAGGTAAATCACATAATACCCAAACTTCTTGAAGTTTAAACTGTAGGAGTTCTTCTTGCATAGCTTCCACCCAACTCTCCTTAGCTAATGCTTGTTTGATATTCATGGGCTCTTCCTGAGATAGAAAATAAGCAAATAAACACAACTTCTGATCCTTGTGATTCACCCTGTTTTGTTTGTAGATAAAACTAAGTAAAGAAGTATGTTGTTGAGACATATTCTTAGCCTTAGTCCTGGTGAGCACCCCTGAAGCTGAGGGTCCAATTATGTTGGTAACATGATGAGTTTTGTAAATTCTGAGAGTAGGAGTTTGTGAGACTTCAAGATTATCTTCCAAATTAGTTAAATCAGGATCTTCATTAGAATATGAGAAAATGCCTTCTTGATCCAATTCATCATCAGTGTCTTCTAAAGTAATTTTGTTTGGATCATTCAAATCATCAGTATCTTCCAAGTCAGGCATATTAGAATCATTCACAGCATCAGTATTTATCCAATTTGAAGTATTTAAAGGTTGAAAAGTACTTTCAAATGGATTAGCAACACTTTGGGGTAAAGTACTGTCAGTGCCTTTTGCCTTCTTCTTTTCTGCTTCATAAGCTCTCCTTTGTTCATCTTCATAAGACTTAGCCATAGTTTCTTGAAAAAGCATCCTAGTAAGTTCATCTTGAATGGCTTGATCTTCATCAGATACTGGTATTTGTGGTGGAACAGTACTTTGAGGATCAGCAGTACCTTGAGGCTCAGAAGTACTTTTCTTCTCTTCATTGGCATTATCATTTGGCTCATCTTCAGATCTTAAATTAATATCATGAACAATGTACTGTGCTTCTTCTTCAGTGGGAGCAGCTTGATTTTCTTCCCTTACAGGTACATAATTCATTGATGAAGACATTAAATCAAGATCAAACATCCAATCAGGACCTTTACCTTTAGAATTCTCTTGTTCTTCTAGAAAATCAACATGAAGACATTCTTGAACCTTTTTGGTAGCCCTGTTGTACACTCTGAATCCTTTGCTATTCGTAAAATATCCCAATAAATATCCTTCATCTGACTTCCCATCAAATTTGCCCAAATTATCAGCAGTGTTTAAGATGGTTAGGGGACATCTAAAAGGTTTCATAAACTTGATGCTAGGCTTATTTCCCATGAG